>OY728157.1:398995890-401495890 GCA_963277665.1 Viscum album
CCCAGTATGGGAGTAAATGAGGAATAACATGAAGAATGCAATATATGTTAGGAAGAACTCATATCAATGTAGAAAAATATCAACATGAACATTAAGGTATTATATAATATGATTATCATAACATTGAAATGTAGAAACAACTTATAATATTACTTCATTAACTTAAAATAACCATATAAACCCATTTCCAGACATGGTTGACAAATTTTAAAAAATAAATCTCGTAAATCCTTGTCCCAACATGGCTTATCATGATACCAAACATTACCCAATGCATTGGTGCGCTATCAGGGTACACCATTCAAAATCATTTCAATCTCATGCTTAATTGTTCCACATAGATCATATAACACGTATTCATTAAACATCATCATGTATTCCATGATAATGGAATGTGGAATAAATATATTAAAGTCTATAATAAATATTTATATAATCATAAATGTGTATTCCATTGACATAGAAATGTGTATATTATTCACTACACAATGATTTTGGCATAGAAAAACACGGTGCAATTCAGGTAGCCTAACGAGGTGACATAAAAATTATTAAAATTGGTTGATGAGAGAGAAAGGGGTCTCTAATAATATATAAATGAAAATTATTTTAAGGGGGTCATATAGATACATTTTCCAAAATAAGTTATTTTGAAATATAAGGCCTAACATAATAAAGAAACTTGAAGAATGAGGAGAAATGGAATAACACTTATGAAATTTCAGCATGGTAAAAGGTGTACATGGGAAGGATTAATGAGAGAGAAAGATTTATCCCATTATAAAAAAATAATAATGGTAGTATGGTGAGGTAAAAAAACATACCCCATTTTATTAATTGAAAATAATAAGGTATAACACTATAAAGAAACATGGTTAAAATTGATTAAGGAAGGAATCCCATATTTGAGTATGTGAATTTAGAAGATTAAGAGTGGTTTATGGATATATTGGGGAACCTTGGAGGGATTATATAGAGGGTATAATAGTGTTGGGATGTAATACATGGATTTTGACTAAAGATGTGTGGGAGCATGGGTGGGTTTATATAAGAAATGAGAGGGGAGTTCTTTAATATTTCACAATGTTAGGTGTTGGAATCTATATAATTAAATATGTCAAATCACAAACCTTACCGTGGTTTTTTCCGAAGGGTTTTTTCAAAATAGAATTTTTAAAATTTGATTTATAATTAAAATGGCTGAATATATTAAAATATTATCCTTTTTTATGTTGAGTTGAGTCACATTATTAAAGAAATGAATTTAAAATCATTAAATATATTATACATTTTGGAGGATTCACTAAGGCATTATAAAAGAAGTAAAAAAATACTAAAATCACATTTTTTTTAATGATAAAACATATATTTGTCCTATAATTCCCATTATAGTATTTATTACATCATTTTGGTGTCGTTATGATATCATAAAACACATATTTTATTTATACGGTATTTTATTTTTACCCAAAAATTAAACTATCTTTGAAAATTATGAAAAATTCACCGCTGGATAAATTTGACTTCATAATTTCAAAAATTAAATCTATTTTTTGTAAATAATTTTCTAAATATTTGATTTTTTACTTTTAAAATGAAAACTGATATTTATTGATAATTCATGGGTTTTAACAAAAAACAGTTTACAAACCAATATAAAAATTACATTTGACATCAAAAAAAATATATAAAAAATTATTATTAATAAAAGTAATTTGATAATAATATTTTTTTTAAAATATTAATTATTTCAAAAATTCATTAATTCCTTAAATAAAATTCTCTAAAATACACTTTTTGATTTATCCTATAAAAATATGGCTCTTAACATATAAATCGCATACTCATTTATAAAAAATGAACATATATAATCATATTTTATAATAATTTTTAATAATATTATTAATTTTTTTTAAATATAATAATGTATATATTTCTCAAAAGAACAATTTTTACCTGAAGAATCAATTTTTCAAATTCATCATTTTTTTCAGAAAGACTATTCTCATAAAGGAATTGATGAAATGAGACATTTATTTATAAAAAGTTATTACACAATAAGTAACTAATAGCTTGTTACATAACCTCTTAAAACACCCTTATAAGACCTAAGGGTAAGGTGTGTGGTAGTGACAACCTCTTGGGGTGGCTTGGATAACATCACTTGAGTTGTAATCTCTATTAACATGAACTTCCCCCATATGTGATGTTGTTCAAGCTTAATGTGTTTAATCTCATCTTACCCTCAGTCAAGAGTGAAGCCCAGTGATGCTACCTCCTTTTCAAGCCTTGATAAATGAACTTCGTATAGACACAGTCTACAAGATGAGTCCATCCTCTCCTTTGTCTGTGTAATTTTTTTTAACCTTACATTTAAATCAGTTGTGTGATCAAGGTTCAATGGCTATATTATCAATGTTAATTATACATAACAGTCTTTTAAACCCAATAATAATAATAACAAGTTCATGTGTTTTCTATATCCATAGGAAATTAAAATAAAAAAATTATTTGTAAAGTATTGGGTTGTTACAACCTTCCCCCCTTATGAAATTTGACCCTGGAAATTTTTTTCCCACTATAAAACAAATGAGGGTAACTCTTCCTCATCGATTCCTCTGGTTCCCACATTGCTTCTTTAAACTTGTGGTTTCACCACAACAACATGAAAAGGGGAATATTTTTATTTTGTAAAACTTTTTCTCTACAATATAAGCTCTTTGATGACTTCTCTTCATAGGACATGTCATTATCCAATGGTACCACCTCTGGATTATGTACATGCAATGGTTTAGGTATGTATTTCCTCAGGAGTGATACATGGAATACATATTGTACTTAAGATTGGTTCCGTGGGAGTGTTAGTCGATAGACTACCGGTCTGATGAAATCAATGATATCAAAATGGCCGATGTACAATGGACTAAGAATTCCATTCTTCCAAAATCTCATAACACTCTTCTATGTAGATAAATAGAGGAATACCATGTCTCCAGCATTAAACTCTATATCTCATCAACAATCGTCATCATAGATCTTATATCGAATCTGAGAAGCTTTGATGTTATATTGAATGGTCTTAACCTTTACCACCATTTCTTCTACCATTTCTGGTCCAAGAATTTTGCATTGCTCAACTTTATCCCAACATGCATGTGTTTTACACCTCTTCCCATAAAGGTCCTCAGAAGGAACCATTTGTAAGTTTCAGTGGAAATGATTATTGTAAGATAACTCCACCAAAGGAATATATTGATCTCATCCTCCTTTTAAGTCCATTTAGCATGATCTCAACATGTCCTCAAATGTTTGTATATTCTTCTCAGATTTTCCATTAAGTCGAGGATGATAAACTGTACTATTTTTCAACATCGTATTCCGAGCATGTTGAAGACTCTTCCAGAACCTAGAGGTGAATGTTAGATCTCAATCAGATATAATTGATTGTGGTACACCATCTAGCCTTACCACATGTTTGATGTATATTTGTTCTAGTTGATCCAATGTGAAATCATGTCGAATCACAATGAAGTGTGCAGTCAATATAAGACGATACTCAACAACCCAGATAACATTGTTTCAATTTCACATCTTCATAAGTCTAGTGACAAAGTCAATGGTGATGTTTTCCCATTTCCATGTTGGTATGTGTAAAGGTTTCATAATTCCCTTAGACTTATACCTCTCATCCTTCACTTGCGAAGATACAAGGAACTTTGATGTATACTCATCAATCATCTTCTTCATGTTATACCATCAATATTTCCCTCACAGATCCTGATACATCTTTGTGTTTCTTGGGTGAATTGATAAATTATAACTATGTGCATCATCCAGAAGCTCTTTAATTAAACTTGGAATTTATAGAACACATATTCTTGACCTGAATGTCACAATTCCTTCTTCATTAAAATGGAACTTTGAGGATTTCCCATTTTTTCATTCCACCTTTTTCTAAATTACCACAACATATTTTTTAGCATCCATTAACCTTTCCAAAATATATGTTTGAGAAATAATTTGTGAAATTATTGATGATGTTATCTTCATTATGATTCCCATGTACATCTTAATCAAATCTAAGAGGATTAGAACCTTTTCAATTCTCATCAATGATAGAATCACTGGGTAATTTCTACATAGATCATCTACCACCTTGTATAATTTCTCTGGGTGGTAATGGATTGAGCAATCATAATTCACGATATGTTCTAACCATCATTGTTGATGCATGATAAGATATTTTTTTGTGAATATATATATGATACTTTTGTGATATATATATTTCATACATTTCCCTAATGAGATAATGCCTCTATATTTTCAAGGAAAAGATCACAGGTGCTAACTCCAGATTATGTGTGGGATAGTTTTGATCCTCCATTTTCAACTGCCTTGAGTCATAGATGATGACTTTTTCAATATTTATGAACACTCAACCTAGTACCTTATAAAAATAATCATAGAAGATTTTGAAATGATCCCTACTTGAGGTTAGTGTCTGAACAAGAGAATTGATATGCCTGTTCTTCAACTCCATGAAGCATTATTCACATTCATCATTACAAGAAAACATGACTCCCTTCGATGTTATATTTTTAAGAGGGTTTGAAAATCATGATAACTTTCTCAAAAATCGATGATAATATCTATAAAACCCATGAAAGCTAGGGATATCTTCCACATATTTTGGACTCATCAATCCCTCAATTTCATTTCTCTTGGAGGTATCCATAGATATCCCATTGATTATGATGATATGACCCATGAATGAGACTTCATTCAACTAGAACTCAAACGTGTTGTACAATTCATAGATCTTATCCTTTCATACGATCTCTTGGATAGTTTTTGGATCCTTCTAATTCTCCTCCATGGTTTTGGATAATATTAGAACATAATCTATTAATACTAAAAGAAATTTGTAGAGGTAATATTTAATGACTCTATTTATCAAGTCCATGATGATTTATAGACAATCAGTGAGTCCTAAAGACATTACTATGAATTCTTAGTGCTCGTACATCGTACCAAAAGCTGTCTTGGGGATATCCACTTTCATCACCATGAAATGGTAAAATCCTAACCACATATTCACCTTGGAGAAGTATTGTGATCCACATAGCTGATCGAACAAGTCGTTAATTCATTGAAAAATATACTTGTTATTTATTTTGATTTTGTTGATTTCACGATAATTAATGTAATGACCCATTGATCAATACTTATTCCGGATGAAGTGGATAATTGAACCCCATAGGGAATCACTTGGGAATATAAACCCTTTTTCTATATTATCTTATAGTTTCTTCTTTAGCTCCTTAATCTCTATAATAGCCATTCAATATGGAGTCATAGATATTGGAAATTCCCTAGGTATAAGATCAATTAGGAATTCAACATCACTTCTAGGAGGAAGAGCAGGAAATTCCTCAGGAAAGAAATCAGTGAATTCCCTTAAAATAGGCATGTCTTCGAAGAAGGTTCCTTCCATAGACTCAATAATTAGAGAATGATATTGATGATTATAGGGAAGTAATATCCATTCTTGAGATAATGTTGCCAATGAATATTCTGCCTCCTCTTTTCTCTTGAATAGAATCAATGTTCAATTATTAATATGGGGAGTGATTTCCCTCTAGAAACAATTTATGTTTTCTCTATATAGGAATGCCAATCCATGCCATGAATTGCATCAAATTCCACTTAGGTAAGTATGATGAGTTTAACCGGGTAGTTCAATGCACAAATTTTGATAGGGGATGAGCTATTTTCATGGGATGAAAAAATTTCCCCATTTTCGATTCTCACAAACATATCTATGACCTTGATTTTTGGTGGTGTTTGGAATTTTGGACTAAACATTCAGGATATAAATTAATGTATAGAATGAGAATCAAAATTTATGTTTTATATTCATCAATTTATAACTATTTTACATGTCACCACTTTGTTTTTAGGATTCTCATTGGTGGTAGTGATGAAAATATATCACCCTTACTTCCTTAGAGGTTATTGGTTGCCTTCGAAAACCCTTGTCTTAGGGAACTAGATCACAAAGTGGCATTGTTTATTGGAATTTATGGAATGATCAATGAATTGAGGATCTAACGGAGTGTTACTTTCCTCTATCATAGTAGCGGGTTTTTCTTATCAGCAATCGCTGGATTGATTCCCTTCCTTCCCACACCTCAATAATTTTCTCTTCCACTCCAGAAATTTCTAGGGTGCTTCTTTCCATACGTTTGACAAGAATAGTTCTAGAATTCTTTATCACTTTTGAATTTATCCATCAGACCACCAAAATTAAATTCCACTTTAAAATTATTATCCCTATAATACCCCTAAGATTATATAATCTCTATCTCAACCTTGAGGGAACATCAAAAAATCTACTCATAGATGTCAAAGTAAAGGCTCACCAAGTTTTTCCATATTCTAGGTTTTAGCAAAAAAAATAAGTGGTCATCCTTGAATTCGAGGGTAACGGCAATACTATAGGTGTATCATGAAAGTTTGGTAATCTTTCCCACATATTCCCCAACATATTCATCATCAAATTTCTTGAGTGGAAGTAAATCTCTTTCCATCTGAAGAAAGAGGGTGTGGGGAAAATATTAATCAAAAATCATTTTCTAAAAATCCATCCATCCAATCGGCTTGATCTCTTCCTCAGGATTCATATTTTTGATCAATTTCCACCATTGATCATATTCTCCCACTATATGATAATTATCCATAGGAACCTTCTCTTTTTCAGAACATTTAAGGATTTAGAATATCATCTCAATGGAGTTGATCCATTTTTTGGTGATTGAGGGATTGGATGATCCACTAAAAGTAGTGGGTCATTATCTCATGATACTCTCAATTGTGACATGTTCTTTCATTGGGGGGTGTAAGTTACTCTAAACCAATGTTTCATGTAAAAACATGAGTTAACTGATATATTATTATATTTAGTGTGATTATCTTTCCCATCGGATCAAGCATCTCATTAGAATAGTCACGACATTGATCTTTGCATCGGTTGTTAGAAAGAGTCCTCCTATTAGAAACCATTGGCTACAATAAAAGAAAAATTATGAGAATTTATTTTAATGTATTTAACACATAATGGGGAATCAAATAAAAATGGGATAATTTATAAATTACATTTAGTTCCTTAACTTATGAATTTATAGGTTTCAATCTATGTTATCGATGATATATTTCCTAATGTATATTTTTATTGGATTTTTGTTGCTCAATTATTAGTGGATCATACTAAGTATATGAATTTACCAATTTTTTTCACCTAAGAGTGTTGAACCAATAGTGTATAAAGTCTCATTGTCGTGTAACATCTCCCATTTGAGTCTTGATCAAAGGGGTGTTTCTGGGTTATACCCCTAGATACATCTGTACTAGAGTAACCTTTACTTATTAGTATCCATACAGGGATGTATTTTCTTGATAAACAACATAATCTATACTAACAAAAATTTTGGAATTATTTTCTTATACTAAATCTTATCCCTAAGGCTTTCACTTGAGTTTTATAACCCTGATCCCAAAAATAACTAAACCTATCCTTTGATATAAAACATAACAACCCTATTCTTTATTACAGACATAAAAAATATTTATTACATAAAATTGGACTTAATATAACCTAGAAGATTAAGACGACTAGTTCATATGGGTGTTAGGAACATTACATGACAACCTGAGACATAAAATACAACATATTCATTGAAAATTAATTATACATGACCACAACATTCCTTCGTACTTAGAGTGGCGCGGGATTACCTAAGGACATACATAGAGAAAAGGGTGAGCTATAAGGCCCAATAAGGGGTTAAAAAGGCATAAATTTAATAATACAATACATGTTAGTTAATACAAATATCAATAGAGCACAAGAGAAACATGAACATAAATGCTGGATATAGCATCATTATCATGACATGGAAATGTGGCAACAACTTGAATCATTGCATCATTAACATAAAGGAATTAGGTAAACCCCTATCCCAACATGGTGGATAAATTTATTAAAAGGAGCCTAGTAAAACCCTATCCCAAAATGATGTATCATGATACTAAACATTACCCAGTGCATTGGAGCACTATCATGCCACACCCTTCATAATTGTTTCAATATCATGCTTAACTGTTCCAAATATATCATATAAAATTGATTCATTCAACATAATAATTTATTCCATGATAAATGAATGTGAAAAACATAAATGAAATTATATAATCAATATGTATATGTGCATAAAGGTGAATACCTTTGATAGATAAATGGGTATGTTATTCACTACACGGTGATTTTGGCATGGAAAATCACTATGCAATTTCGGCAGCCAAATAGCATGACATATATATTATTAAAATTGTCTGATGATAGATAAATGTGTATCCCCTCATATAAAAATGAAATGGACAGTAATTTGGTAATATGGATACATATCCCAACACAATGAATGTGGAAATAGAATGCGTAACAAAATAAAGAAACTTGAAGAAAAAGAAGAAATGGAATAATTCTTACGAAATTTTGGCATGGTAACAGGTGTACATGGGAGTGATTGATGAGACATAAAGAGGTATCCCATAATAAAAATAATAATAAGGAAACTATGGTGGAGGTGAAAAAACATACCCTATCATTTTTAATTGAAAATAAAAGGGTGTAACAATATGAGGAAACATTGTTTTAAATGGGAAAGGTAGGAAACCCTTACTCGAGTGTGAGATTTAAAAATATTGGAGAGGGTATTCATGAGATATTGGGTCACCTTGGGGGGATTAAAGGGAAGTTAGGATAGAGTAGTTTCATGATCCAAGGATATTTAGTGAAGATAAGTGGGTGATTATGTGGGTATAAATAGGAAATGAGAGGGGAATTCATTAATATTTCACAGACTTTTGTTTTGGAATCTATATAATTAAATATTCCACAACAAAAACCTTAAAATGGTTTTTTCCAATGGGTTATTCCAAATGGGAGTGGAAAAAATTATTTTATAAGGCCAATTTATGAACATATTAAAATTTTATCCTCTCTTATGTGGGAGTGAGTCACATTATTAAAGAAATTATTTAAAATCAAAAAATATATTATATATTTTAGAGGATTGATTAAGGATTTATAAAATAAGTAAAAAAATATAAAATCACATTATTATAATTTAAAAACGTATTTTTGGACGAGAATACCCATTAACGTATTCATTAGAACATTTTGGGGTCATTATTGTTTCATAAAAACATATTTTATTTAAAAGGTATTTCAATTTTTCCGAAACATTTGACTATCTCATAAAATTATGATAAACTTTCCTTTGGATAATTTCAACTTCTTGATTCCAATAATAATATTCATTTTATCAAAATAATTATCTAAAGTTGTGAGTGTTCACTTATAAAAATAAAATCTATATTTATTGAAAATTCAAGGGGTTTGAAAAAAAAATGTTTTTTAAGATTAATAAAAATTTCATTTTACTTCATAAAAATTATATAACCATTTATTATTAATAAAATTAATTTCATAATAATATTTTATGAAAATATTAATTATTTACAAAATTCATTAATTCATTAAAATAAATTCATTGAAAATACACTTTCTGTTTAATCGTATAAAATTATAACTCTTATCAAACTAATTACCAAATCATTTAAATATAAGGAACTGATATAATCATCAGTTATAATAATTTTTTATAATATTATAAATAAAAAAATAGTTTAATATAATAATTTATATATTTCTCAAAAGTACCATTTTTAACTAAAGAATCATTTTATCAAATTCATTATTTTTTTAGGAAAGACTATTCTCATAATGGAATTGACAGAATGAGAATTTTATTTATAAAAATATTTTGAACATTAAGTAACTAATATGATATTACATAAACCCTAACAACACCCACATAAGACCTAAGGGTAAGGTGTGTGATGGTGATAGACTCTTTGAGTGGCTTGGATAACATTGCCCTGGTGGTAATCTCTATTAACTTGTACTTCTCTCATAGACAATCTGTTCAAGCTTAATGTGTTGAATCTCATCTTGGCGTCGGTCAAGAGTGAATACCAGTGATACTACTTCATTTTTAAGCTCTGATCAATGACCTTCGTATGGCCCAAGTCTACTAGATGAGTCCATCCTATCCTATTTTCGTGTCAAAATTATTTTTTCAAAAACCTTCTATTTATATCGGTTGTGTGATAATTATTCCATGGCTATATTATCAATATTAATGATACATAATAGTAATATAAACCCAAACATAATAATATAAAGGTGTATATGTTTTATATATCCATAATAAATTAAATTAAACGAGAATTTTATTCCTAAATGATTTGGTTGTTACACCACTTCGACTAGTGTGGATACTGGACATTTTATCGTTAGAGGTATGATTCTTATATCATCTACTCTTTCTAGTATTTTGTTTGATACTATAGTATTCAATTTATTTTTTATCTACATTTTTTTGAAATGATATGGAATTAATTGTGGAAATAATGGATAGTGTCTAGACCATCAACACACTTTTTAGAGTGCGTCAGAGCATATTAAATGTTTTAATACATTTTGTCTAGAAATTAGCAGTTATTGTTTGTATTGGGAATTGTTCATGATGGAAATGGTAGGGTTCAATTTTATTCATGGTATGGATTAGATATTTCTATAATAATATCAAATCGACTCTTATAGAAGGATATTTTATTTTCAATATCTAGAAGGAGGCAGTTATTCTCAACAGGGTGAGTGGGATCTTTAGGCTAGGCATGAAGGACCAATTATATATATATTGAAATTTATCATGGCTCATAAGAAAATATTATTATAGATGATAGTGGGATACAATAATATGGTTTCCTCCAATTTCTTACCATTTTCATGTTTTCTTTCCTAATGATTTCCATCTCTGACCATCTGGGTGAGATATCAACTTCATGGTCTAGTAGATGTTTAGATTAGGTCCAGTTTATATCCCTCTTTACAGAAAGAAACTTGCAGAGATTCCAGAGTTGAAATTTTAGTTGTAATCTCTAGGAGATAAAGGTTTTATATGTCTTAGTATGACATTTGGGGGTTAACTATTTCATTTCACCATAAAGGTTGATGGGAAATTGTGTTTATGTGTTGACTATTTGAGACCTAACCATATGATAGTCAAAAACCAGTGTCCCCTTCCATGCATTGATGATGTATTTGACAAAATTTGTGGTGCTCAAATATTCCATATGATTAATTTGAGAATAGGATACTCCTAATTTAGGGTGCGACTATTAGATGTGCATTAGATGGATTTTAGAATCCTGTATGGATTCTATGAGTTCTTAGTAATTTCATTTCTTTTGATGAACACACTGACGGTATTGATGGACTTGAAGAATTAGATCATTGATCATTTCTTTTACTAGTTTGTAGGGTTTTTATTTTCAAAAAACAATTTAATTAACTACCAATTAGTTTATGATCATGCTCAATATCTTTCCATCATCTTGAGTACATTTAGAGATCATTTTATTTTTTCAAATTTAACCAAATATAGTTTCTGTATTGATAAAGTGCACTTCTTAGGTCACATCACCTTTGGGACTAGAGTTTTAATGGACCCAGAGATTGTTGCAGCCACAATATCTTGGGAGTGATAGAAGAATGTATTCAAAAAATTTATTTTTCTGGGTTTTGCAGTTTATTATTATCATTTTATTCAATAATTTTCTTATCTAGAAGCACCAATATCTAGGATGGCCAAAAAAGGGAGAATATTGTTTTTTCAGATTCTTCTGAGATTGGATTTTAGGAGCAGAAGTGTAGAATGACCAAAAACCTTCCCCCAACTTAATTATTCTTGGTATGAAATATACCATGTATTATGATTTATCCATAGTTGAACATAGGGTTGTTTTGATGTGAGAGGACTGATTAGTTTCTTATGAATCTAGAAATATATGATCACATGAGAGGAATTATCTTATTCAAGATATGTATTTAATGGAATTGGTACATTACATAATATAATCATGAAATTAACCTATATGTGATAGTATTGTGGTGTACAAGGAACATCAGATCCTCAATCATATCATTTATCAGTAGGACCTTAACCTTCAATAGATGAAGTTGGTCAAGTGTCTAAAATAATTCAAATTCGATTTGACTTATACACTATCCAAGGGGAATGTCATTACTAATTCTTTAATCCATAATAATCATATATAGAATGATTAAGAGTCATGTAATGAGTGGGGGTGATGGATCTCTTTGAAAACATACATCAATATGTCTAGGAGTCTCAGGGATGAGTATATCTAACATCAGTATCTATGATATAAAATCTATTGGACCATATCAAGAAAAAATAGTTATCTAATTTGGGGTATTTAGATCAGAGCAGTGACTTATTTTGTGGGGATACACCATGGAGATGGTCTCTTGGAAACATCATTTATCTTCTTTTATGTGGCCAAGTATGGGTTTCTATGAGATTTTGTGAGGACCTGATTAGAGAGTTTCGTGTTTCTAGAAGGGTGGTACATCCTAGTTTAACAAATAATTATTTTTGTCTCTATATAAAATACTAGGGTCCACAAATGAAGAAAGTGGTATCGAGATTTGTGGTAGATGTTTCACCTTTCAGCAAGTAAAGACCAGAAATCAGTGGTTTGTTGGGATATTGTAGCATCTATCCATTCCAAAATGGAAATGGGATAATGTCACTATAAATTTTGTATATGATTACCTAGGACACCTCACAATAATGATATTGCGTGGTTAATCAGGGATCTATTGACAATGGTATCCAACTTCTTTCAATTCAAGTAGACCATCACTATTGATGATATGGGTAGTCTATATGTGCATGTGATAGTTAGATTGCACGGTGTTTTGAGGATTAATGTTTATGATACAGATCAAAATTTAATATCATAGTTCAAGAAGGGTCATCAAAATGATATTTTATCACATGTTATTATGAGTATGTCTTACCATCCACAAATTGATGGTTAATCAGAGTAAACTATTTGGATTTAGAATGATATTTTATGAGACTTTGTTTTTGATCTCATTGGTTAATTGAGGCATAATTTGGAACTCATGGAGTTTTTTTATAATAAAAGATACCATGAATTAATCTAAATTCTACCTTTTAATGATTTATATAGCAGGACATGTCATTTCCTCTTTTTTGGATGAAGGTAGTTGAGTTAGTGCTAGTTGGGCCTAGCCTTGTGGAGGATACTTTTGAGAAGGTTCAATTGATTAATAGCTAGTTGGTTACTACATAGTGGATAATTAAATCATATTATAACCAATGGATATGATCATTGGAGTTTGTCTGAGGTCATCATGTTTTCCTTCTAGTGTCTCCTAGGATAGGGAAACACTTTAATAGGAAATAAGGAGAGACATTTCACATGTTTTTAGACTTTTTAAGATAGTGGAAAGGGTCATTCTAATGGCATAATGATTATCCCTTCCAAGATTCTTAAGTTCCATGAACAATGTGTTTCATGTGTTGCATCATTAGAGACATCATTCAGACCCTTATCATATGTTAGAAGTTGTGGGTTTCTAGATATTTTTAGATGCATCATCTGAGGAGCATCTAATATTTATTGTAGACTATAGTGATAAGTATCTCTATTTTACTTGTACAGTAAGCTTGCGAATATTCAAGAAGATACCTATGAGAGGAGGTCTGATATATTAGCACAATTTCGAAACATGTTATCTAATACTTTGTAGTGATTCTTGGATAAGCATAGGGATGTGATGTTTAATGGTGGGTGGTTTTTAGATTGCATATTTTTCCTGGTATGTTCTTCATATTTTTCATTAAATTTATGTAGTTGGTTTTTTCATCCTCATTATACATTGGTTGATGAGTTCTTTTAAGGATAGAGAGAATATAATATGTAAAATAAAATAATTTTCATGGATGTATGTTTTTTTGAATTAATGGAGTCTATGTAAAAACATGTTAAAAGGGGATTACAAGGGTTTCCCATGAGTTTGGAAGGCTTTAGTGGTGGTTTGGTGTCTCGTGATGAAGATATGATTAACACTATATATAGGGTGTTTACACACCGTGTAAATGTTACATGAAATAAAATAGTTTACATGAAGATTTATTGAAATGGGTTTGTGACATGAAATTAATGGATATTTTGAACCTAATTCATGTCAAGTAATGTTTGAGTAGGGTAATTTAAACCCCAAGCGACACATTGTGTGGCATAACTTATAAATTGATAATTACACACTATGTAAATATTATATGCCATGTCTTTATCTTTATTAGTGGTTCTAAATCCAATATATTCTTATGTTTTCCTTCCATCTAGGTGAATCCTCTCCTACCTTGAATCCTAAGGTGATGAAGATGATTTTTTAGCCCTTTCATTCTTTCTGAATTCCCTGATCAAGTGATTATTCTATGAGGAGGGGTTTTTATTTGTTTTTTACCTATATTATTTTTGTGAGACATTTTTAGCTTGTAATCATTTGACCACTATTTAAATAGGTGTTGACCATGATCTTGTGTGATCCTGTGCTCGTTCTGATCTTATGTTCCTTCTTTTTTCTTGGTGTTACCTATTTAAAGCATTCTTTTGATCGCTAGATAAAGGAATGTTGTCCAAAACCATGCCCTATGGTCTGTTTAATTGTTTATTATATACAATTTTTAAATTACACTTATAGAATAAGATCTTTAATTAATTGAATAATGTATGATGATAAATATTTTGTTGGATTATTCTTTGTATCCCTTCTCATTCAATGATATTTTAACCTGGATTATTAGTAGCAATATGGTGATTCCACCATTGAATAAGGATAACGTCTTAAAGTGTTATGTTTGAAAAGAAAAGTATATTGAGTGTGTGGTCTGCTTATGCTATAATGCTTTAGGGATTAGCCCCGAACCTGAAATGATTATATATATGGATTTGGTAGGTTATATATTAATGTTTTTAGGGATTTATCTGAATTCTAAAATAATTATATATATGTCTTGGATTGGATGTTGAAATGATTTACGTAGGGGAATTTTCTTAGTTATGTGATTATTCCATATTTTTATTGTTATGGTTTTCATGGTTTTTCGGTATTCTCATAGATATAATGGAATTTTTTCGAAGTAGGTTTTTAATTGTATTATGTTATATTGATTAATTAATAAACATGTTTATCACTTTATTTTATGAACATATTATCATACTGGTTTTGTTTATAGATGGTGGTTTTTACCAATTGATTTTTACTCACTCTCTACTCACTTCATCGTTTGGTACCTAATAAGATTACATAAATGTAGTTTTGGACAACAAAAAAGGACCTTTTTGTTAACTATTTCTTTCTTGATTGGTTAGAGATTAGAGAAACGACCAATAATGGGTCCAAGACTAGAGTATTTTAAGTTATTTATTCCATCTTTATATTTTATTTATAGGACTTCCAACATGTCATTTAGTTACATTTTATCCTAACAATACATGGTTCTATATTATTTGTTTTATTTGTTCTTCCTTTACCTTCTAGTTAAATCTTGTACTATTTCCACTCTTTTATTACACTGATATTTAAAATTATTTTTCATTTCCTCTATATTGTATATTTGTACCGTAAGGTATAGTCTACCCACTATATCCATTTCAACCCCAGTGATAGTTAGTGGCCTCTTGAGTATAGAGATGCGTGCTTGAGCTCTTAAAAGCAACATATTTTGGAAATGTGAGAGAGTGCCAAATTAGGGGACATCAGTGTGGTTTTAATTTTGATTTATCCATTTTATAAAACAAAATAACAGAACTATGTTTTTATTTCATGCCATATAAAATTATTATTATAGATTTAAAACACATACCTTTTTTCATGTGAAGCATATCCCATTATTTATTAATGGTATGGGTGCATTGGTTTTGATTAACACTTCTTGTTTTCAAAAATCAGTTTCTATTTAAAAAATTAATTATTATTAATCAAAGTGATTAGTACTTTTACATCCAAGTAAATTATTTCCTATTGAAATATACATGAAAATATACCTCATAACAATGACAAATAAACTCATAACATGTTTCACGATTTATCATGTGTGTTTATATCTATATGGTGAGTGTGAGTGTACTTTCCCATCAACAGACCTAATAAAATTCTTTGTAATATTGTTTTGGAAGGATATATGAGACTTCCAATGACCATTAATAAAAATTTCATTTGATATTCATCTTATTTAAATGCACTCTGTAAGAGTTGATTCAGATTAAATATACATTTCATTATTTTACTTTTTAAAAAAATAGGGAATGTGTATCATAATGTCACCCAAATATCGGCCCAAATTTGTGACTTTATTATATGAGAAACATTTTCCATGTATCTACATCAATTAACATGTGAATTTTAGTGGTGACACCAATGTACAAAATGAAAATAGTCTTGTTGGGATCAATAGGATACCCCTTCTCATTCCATCCAACATCGAATTTTATGTCCCCTCTTCATTCCAAAATTAATTTTATTAAAACTATAATTATATAAAACTCCCATTATTTATAGAAATAGTTTATTCTCATTATACAATTTCATTAGTTTCTACATTTTCAATAAGTATTTCCTCAGGATTTGTAGTATCATAATGTGGAGAAACAATTTTTTTTAGGATTGGTAAAATCAGGCATTGTAGAAACCTATTGTTTTTCAGGGTTGAGAGCATCGATATATGGAAAATCTATTATCTATAAATGTTTTCTAGAATTTAAATTATATTATGTATATGAAATAGTGAACCTAAAATACTATATGGTAAAGTAATCTATATTAGAAAATGATTAACTTGATTATAGAAATACTTTTTTTCTTTAGTTATCCAATTGATTTGAACCCTATATTGAGTATCCAATTCACCTCCTTTTGGTATCCCTTGAAATATAAGAACACATATACATTGAAACCACCATAAAAAGATTTAAATTTCCCTATGAATGGTTTATACATAGTTGAATTGACATCTAACCTTGTAGTGGTTTTAGATTATAATTGAATAATTAACCACTTTTATGTTGGAATTGGGATAGAAATTACATGTACTGCCCATAATTCCATTATGAAAGGTATTTACTTGTATTGTTACTTAATGAAAACCAATTTCATGAATCCTAATTAAATGGTATTAATTGAACTGACGTTATCAAAACACTAGCATTAAAAATTTTCACTTTTTATGTTGTATAATACAACTATCAATCTTTTTCAATGATTCCAAAGTATGAAATATTCATATAAATTTGATTTTTATCCTCGGTACCCGATACATACACCGCTTCCACCATATGAGTAACTCCACAATTTTGTATGGTGCCATGTTCATCATGATTCTTTACAAAGTACATATAACCATTAATTAAATAACTGTTATATGATAATACATGCACAAATGGTCCCCTGTTTATCCGTCGAAGTCATTCTAGAATTGAATTTGGATTTACAGTTGACTCCTTAATAATATATACATGAACCCATCATATAAACTATATATTTTTTTAATTTGATATCAATATTTCGGCTCTACTTTGATTCAAATTCCTATAATTACTTTTTGTGTTTTGGTATATGATAAAACCTATAAACTATTAAATAAAATGTAATCATAAGAATCATACCACTAAATAATGGTAATTATGAAAATATAAATTTTAAAAATTCCGTCACCTACAAGTCACTTACTTTGATGAGTTTTTTTAGACCAATTCTCTCCACATTATACATGTACTCTGTATAAAATTAAACATCTTTCTCAATAATATATAACTCTATAATAAAATCTTATCGATGAAATCAATTTCCTATATAGAATTTCAAAATATCCATATACCATTCAATGGGGTACATCCATCTATAATTCAAATGACTACATATCCAGATCTCTCTAATCAATTGAACCATCAAGTGATCCATAATATCAAATAATAGTGGTTTTATGAACATGTATGATTAATTTAATATAAAAACATTGTCATTTTTATAGATGGAAAAAATTTCATGTCTTTAACATTACCTCATATATATTTTATAAAGAAAAAATCTTGGTTAACATATGATGGACATTTTATGGAAAATTATCAACAAATCCACATGCATTAAATCATTCATAAAATCATAAAATTCATGTGATTTTAATCCATTTAACATTAAATTAGTCATTAACATGATATTTTTGATATTTTTGAAAACCCAATAGAAAATTTATATTATAAAGGAGGATGAAAAACTAATATCCCATTCACCTGGGAAGAGTGTAAGCAACAGGAAGAAGAAAAACCAACATTTCACCCTTCATAAGCATGAAATCTTCCTATTTCCACATGTTAATCTTGTCTATCCTATCCTAAAATCAAAAATTTATTTTTACAGGTGTATTTAGTAATTTTAAATGACACTATTACATACATTTTTTATAACATGAATGATTTCAAGAGAATTTCAGACATATAATCAATTCCAATATAGTAATTCAATAAAATCTATTTTTCCAACAACTTTTTCTATGGTTTTTCAAACAAGGTTTATGAAATGTTATAAACATATCCTTTACATTCTAAAATAGATGGTCACCTATTATTTGAGATAGTGGTTTACTTTCTTCTAAATTCACATTGAATTATGTCATCCTAGATTAGTATTTATGTTATCAAGGTAAAAACATTTAATGTCCTAAAAATATAGTCCTCAAATAATGTTTCAACATAACGAATTGTGTACCTTTTTCACAACTAGGAAACACTAACATTTTTCTATTTCAATATCCTAGAAATTTTACATTAGTGGGAACGTCATTAATTATACAATAAAACATGGATATCGATGTGAAATATTTATTTCTAAAAGTATCATACAACATAACTCTAGAATACCCACATTAATTTTAGGTCATCAAACAATGGAACCAAATAAACATCAATATTATTACACAATTATTTTGATCTTTGTATAAGTAAATACATCATAATGTGTTATTTATTTATGCATAACCATAGTGCAATGTTATAATTTACCAACATAATTTTCCATGTAATATGAGCACTAATTTGTAAGCCAAATGATTCACTTCAACTACAAATATTGCAAGGAAATGTTTTATCATCATTTTTCTTAATATATGATACTTGTGATCAATTTTATTCAATTGAGATGAGTCGATTAGGTGAACATGTTACCCATATTGATTTATAGTTTATGAAAACCACATTTTATAACCTAAAAATTTCATCAATTATTTATAGGAACCTACACATTATAATGATCGTAAATTACTATAAAATTTTCAAAGGACAAGATTCATCTTTCTTGAATTTAGACACACAACAATTTAATAATGTTTTATTAATTGAATGTCCCTATAAAACAATATTAGAGAATTTGTAAAATCAAGTATTTTATTATATATCACACCTTATGAACAAAAAATCATTTATAATCATATGTTTGCAATGAAATATCATTTCTCTTCTATTATCATAGCATTAAATATAAAACTTAGTTCATTACAGCTCGTGTCACTCCATCAGTTTCTAGTTTTTAAATTATATGGATTTAATATGGATAAAAATGTTGTATATTTAGTTCTTATCCCATCCTATGTTAAATACCATGATAGTGGGTCTGAATCAGGGTAAGATAGATTAACACAACTCATCCTTTGGTTCTTGATTTGTTGTAGAAATAACTTTTCTATATCCTAGAATAAAAGAATAAATTGAAATTGAAACATTCATTGGAAAAAAAATTATATGGTTTACCCTCACTAGGATATATCCCAGGAATATAAAAGGCAATGTTCCAATGTACAAAATCCACTAAAGTGTACTACTTTTAAAAGTTTAATATTAGGATCACTCACTATAATTGTTTATAACTATTCAAAATTTTGAATATCATTTTTCTCTATTTGTTTATGTGAACACACTAGTCCTCAAATTGAATCTTATGATGATCGGTTTTGAGTTGGTTTACACTTGTTTGTGTCTTTATGATTCTATTTCATTAAACATATAACAACCAAATTTTCATGATAATTTTATGATTGGAACATATAACCCCTTCACAATACCAATTCTTAAGACCTTATTCAACTCATGAGGATCATGACACTATAATGGAAGACCTTGTTCAGCTTATAAGGATCATGTGACTCTGATGGGTCCACATATACGTGAAAACACCCAGTGCATAAATCCTTTTCACTTTTATGAAATTGTGTGATATCATTCGACTCATGTGAAACCCCAGATTCATTTATTCATACATAAATTATGTGGTCATTTAACTTACATACTTTCATGTGAATCACTTACACGAATTCAATCTCCTAAACTCCTTCACTTCATGTGAAACCCCTTCTCTAGAATTTTCCTTGATTTAAATATTTTTCTAACCCTATTAACCTATTAAGAATAGGTAAATGGGTATTTATAGGAACAAATAAACTACATTAACTCTGAAAATCATAGTTAGTCATCCATTTAATTGCATCAACATCAGACTAATGTGCTTTATGTAATGAAATTTGGATTATGCAATCGACCACTATCAAATGCATCATTTTTCATACACTTCTACCTTATCCAACATTATTTTATTCTAGTGAATCAAATGATTATATAACATGATCTGTTGACACTCATGATGTCTCATGATTCTGATCTACCACAAGATGACTCTAAAATTCCCAGCCTATATTTAGTCATGTGCTTTACATGACTCCTTCATATGATCCTCTGGAACAAATGTTATCATGATATCTTATTTCATTCAGTCCATCACAATATCCTATTATATTAATTTGATCACATAACTGGTGTTCATTAATGATGATAGAATGATATTCCTTTATTTATATGGATCATGTGATATTCTTTCAGATCATGTGACTGGGAGACTTCTAGTCATATCTTTATTTTGAGATACTGCAAGAGATATCCACCTCAGCCTATGTTTGGTCATGTTATCCTCTTTAAATCATGTGATTTTGTGATCCAACACATTTTATGAGTATCTCATGATCCTTTAGTAATTGAATGGTCCACATTATTTTTAGTACTTGTATCCATGGTGTGGTGCTTTAGGAATAACACGCTCTATTTGATCCTTTATCACTTATCCACCAACAAATATTCTTAGCCAAATTCTTCCAAAACACATAAACAAATCACTGCCTCATATGAAAAATAGCCTTCATAAAAAACATTAAACCCTTTCAAAAAACAAAATCAACCCATAAATACCATCAAGATGTATTTATTCTCATAACCTCCCCATGTGGGATTAGTGAAAATGATTCCAAACTTCAAGGACCATTTATCATCTATAACACCGTATACTGATAAAGTACTTACCAACTACATACCATAAACCTAAAGGAGTCAATATTAGTGTAATAAGAAAGAGTATTATGCAATGTTTATCAATGAATCAATTCATTCAAAATCCATAATTTAGATAACTTCTTGATGAAAAAAGATAAATCATACTTATCCTTTAAGAACCCTTATCAACCTACACATGTCAACTCTTTTCATCATGAACACATTACTTCTTTTTAAGACTATTATTCATTAATAGTCCATCTTAATCATCCTAATATTTGAAACTCCCACTATTTCAGTGTTCCCCTATTAGATTCTCACCCTTTATTGATCAAGACATCTCACCTTTATCGATGAACCCAAAGGTCAGAACTTTTTAGTATGTAACACCGTAAATAACACATATTAACTCATAGAAGAAAAAACCATACCTCAGTGTCAGTAGGGTCCCACATTCACATTGTTTGAGTATTGGGAGTCAATTGAACATGAAGACCTAGTCTATTCCATTCAAATTCTTTTTTGGGTAAGGCCTTTTTTTGGATTTCTACAACCTCTAGTTTATTAGCAAGATACTCAAACTTCTCAAGGAAATGCTCTAATTTCTCTTTAATAAAGTGATATTATATTTCATTTTTCTTCATCCTTGAGGGATATATTATATTTTCTTTATAATATTTATAGTAGTTCAATTATCACAATGTGTACCGAATGGAGACTTCACTTCAACTCCCATATCTTAAACTACTACTCGATCAACAGTAAGTACATGCAAGCTCGAGTAGCTGCGAGACATTCAACTTATGCAGTGATCAAAAACATGAAATCTTTTTTCTTTATTTTCAAATAAATACATATTCCTCGAATATATAATTCCCATCCTAATTTTTACTTTTTATCATCTACATAATCAACACATTCTGTAAATAGAAAACCTAATAAATCTTCCTGATATATTTCATTGTATGGTATAATGAAATACAATGTGCCTTTAATATACTGAAGTATTATGTTTTATTAAAATTAAGTGTCTTTATTTGGGATTATATTGATATTATTCAACTAGTAATGAAGGAAAAACAATATCGAGTTGTGTCGATATTATGTACAATATAATTCAAATGATATACCTATATTATGTGTAATTGACTACTTTGACTTCATCATCCAATAAAAACTTCATATGTGTAGAAAACAGAGTTGTCATATAATTTTAATTTTCCATTCCTAATATTATTTGAACATCCTTATCATATTTTCATTGAGAAATAAATTTTTCATGTCTTTTGTTTGTTACTTGGAAACTAAGGAAAAAATTTAGATCACCAATCATTAACATTTTAAACTCTCATTTCTTGAATTATGTAATTTTTTTTCAAATTAATTAATGAGAAACCCATTTATCTATTCAATATACATACATTATTCCCAAACCCCATTAAAAAATTATGACTTAACATCCACCTAGAAAACATAGAATTTCTTTTTCACTATTTGGGCCAAGGATAATTATATTGCCTCATGCCTTCGAAAAGGTGTAAATATTTCAAACAAAATGATACCCTCTATCTAGAAGTATCCATTTCTAACCACTCATGTTTTGTTTCAAATTATTGTGAATTAAACATTCATATTGTTATAAAAGGCCCATTTTATTCTGAAGACATTCATTTTTTTCATCCTTAAAACATTCTCCCATGATTTATTTTTTTCTATTTGAAGAAGCTCCTTATTCAATGCATAAACCTAGTTATCAACTCTTGAATCTTATTCTAAACACATTGTATCTACCTATAATAAGAATTATTATTTATAATGTGTATTCATCCATATTTTTTGTACTGGTGTTTTCTAATCAATGATTTTGTTCTACCTAAATATTTTAGATTTACTCTTCAGTTTCACTTCAGATACATACCTAATTTCATTATTCTCATCATTTGAATCTTATTTTAAATCTAGTTTAGGTACATAAGATCCCCCTGAGTTTTTCATATCTTCATCAATATCCTTATAGTACTGTTCATAGATATTTTGAATATTATGATCATTTTCCTACACAAAAACATCATTACTGTAAAAACAATTTGCATCTATTTATTGAAGAATTTATATGCTTTAATTATTTTTTAGTAGCCAATAAAAATCTCATCATCTACATAGAATTAAAACATCAAATTTATATCATTATTTAGAATAAAATAATTATTTTTTAATACTAAAAATCACCTCAATGTCACCTTCTTTCCATAAAACATTTCATATAGAGTTTTCTTTTCTTTTTAGAAAAATAAGAATCTTTTAGAAATGTACACTAATTTCAACACTAATTTTTTCCAAAACCTCTCTAGAATCATTTTCTCAATAAAAAACATTCTATCCATGTTTTTGATAATATTTTTTTCCTATCAACCACTATATTTGATTAAGGATTTATTAATTCAAAAAACAGTTCTATAACCCATGTTTTTGGGTATAATACTAAACATGGTTATTTCTGAACTTTTTTGAATTAAAAACTTATTACTTTTGACTTTTTTCACCATAAATCTAATCAACCTCCCTCTGATAATGTGTTATTAAAATGAAAACCTCATTCTAATGAGAGATAACTGAAACCGATTCCATTATGATAAAATCAACAATGAAGAGTACATAGTATCTTCTTTCATTAGTAGAACATGATGAAATAGGTCTACAAATATCAGTATTCACTGTTTAAAATACTCTAGTTTTAAATTTCTCTTTCTACTTATACATGTTCCAAGTTTTCTTCCCTTGTTGAAATGCATTATAAGTATGAGTATAATGATGTGATAAACCAGGGCGACCACAAGTGGCATCACATTTCACTAGATATTTCAAGGATATTTGGATCATATTACTAATAAAATTATCAAAAAAAATGTATTCTTATTCTATAAACAGAAATAATATATCATATTCTCCACTCAAAATGTTGAAATTCCCTTTTATGCACTTTCCCTACAAAGAAAATTCATCATAATTTCCCCTGAAGTTACCTACATTCATGGTAAATCTTATAGCTTGTCCTGGGTCACATATTTGATTGAAACTTAACAATTTTTGACTGAGTCATTCAATAACTAATACATGAGTATGTTTCATATCTTTTACATAAACTATAATTTTCCAAATCGATTAATCATCATGCCTTTATCATTTCCAATTTTGATAACACCTTTCTATCAATAGATCATTATTTGCTATCATATGGGAGGTTAATCCACAATAAATTATCCATATTAACGTTTGATCTTATGCTTTAATAGAAGTTTCTAAAACCACTTCACACTAAACTATTTTCTTTTTTTTATCAATATAATTAACTTCATTCCAAGTGTTTATTTAAATTATTTATCATCCTTATATTATGAAGGAATAATTTCATATTGTAAAAATAAAAATTAAATTCTCTTTCTCATATCATTTGATGATCTCTAGAGTTTCTATGTACAATAATTGTGGTTCTACATTAGTACATTCCTCCACATTATCTAGGAATGATATCTATTCATTTTTTTGAATCCTCCACACAAAAAATAGTGACCATCAAAATATTTCTAATAATATTGAACCATTTTTAGATACCATTTTTTATCTTACTTATATTGGTACCTCTTCTCTATGGAATATAAATTTTGTTAATATCCCATATTTCCATTACAATCGCACCTAATATGAGTTGTATTGATGTGTTTCATTTCTACAGTACTTGTTATCCCTTGGGATATCTGAATATTATGATTTTTATTCACACCTAAATCAATCATCAACCTTATAGTTGGTTCTTTTTCTCAAACACAAATCATTAATAATTTATATTTTTCATTAAGCATCATACTATTTAAATCATTCTGATGTGTCTTTTTCTACTCCTCACAGTTCATTAACTATTTTTTTGGATGACTTGACTATAATTTCAAATTTTATATCACAAATGGGACCTAATATCACAATATCAAACTATAAGTAAATATTTTAACACAATATTTTACCTTAATTCAAATCCCTACAATTTCCTCCTCATGTTCATTGATGCATTTGACTCAATATTTTATTTTTTAGTCAAGATATCGATAAACATAGTCACTTATTTAACCTTGATACTGTACTCAATAACATTATCTATGTTTTTAGGCATTTTAAATGTGATATTTTAAATTAAAACCTTCATCTCAAACTTCTATTATTTTTTATAACACATATAGTGTTTATAATCATGAACCACTCTATTGGATTTCTTCATTTTAACTCTCCAAATATCTATCTCATCAATAGAAGCTTCTAAATCACACCATATGTCAACTATTTTATAACTTATCCTTTATCTTTTTTACTTTCTTAGATTGTGTGGGAGTTACCTACAATTTCAACCATAACATTTTCTCTAGGATCCTTATAGTTCTCCATAAACACTTCCTTATATTCTTATAAACTGTGATTTTATTGTGAAACCATATTCTTAGTTGTAAGAAATCCCACATGATATTTTCTATACCATTCACATTAGGTGAAGACTTATTCTTTGTAATTTCATCAACATCCTCATTATTATATTGAAACTTCTTGGGATAGCATTCTATAATTTCCCCAACATTTCCTCAATAAAATTATGAAATATGATGTTTTACATTAAAATTTCTTTTTCACCTTTACGTATTTTAGGAAATAAATGACCTAACCTCATTCAATTTTTCTTATTCCTATACATATTTTATAGTGATACTATTAATGGCCTTAAATGTCACCACTTTAAGTTTAATTTTCTACAATAACAAATTATCATTATTTCTCATATTCTATGTGAAATAGTACTATGTAAGTCATTTAATATCATCTCATTTAAATATTTTTCCTTCAGTAAGAAGAATTTAGAATATAACTAAAATGTAATCCTTCTCAAAATTCACTTAATGGTCATTACATTATTTCAAATTTAGTTGAGCACACATATATCTTCCACAAAAACATTAAACCTATAAATGAATGCATTTATATACTAATTGGGTTTCATTAACTAGTTCTCATATTTGTTCCCCAGAACCTAAATTTTAGATTCATATAATTTTTATTCTACTTCATAGATATTTATAATCTTTTAACACATATAATTTTGTGGATTAAGTTATATCACCTTTATATAGGTATTTTTTCATAAGGCTCCCCTTAAAAATGTTGATTACTATAGAATTAACATCCAATTCTCTTTAATATTCTTCTCATAATGATCCAATTTCCATATTGGTAGAAATACCATGCATTTAAGTAGTAAAAAAATCCATACATAATTATAAAAATTAGTTCTACGTACAATAATTCCATAACAAAAATGTTTTTCTAATGAAGATCAGAATCCATTTTTTATTAAAAACATCCATTACTTTTGTTAATTTATAGACTCTGACATTAACCATTTTAATTTGATACCAATTTTTGTCCTATCATGGTTAAATAATTGAATATAGGGTTTAATTTGAGTATGAAATATAAAAAAGAACCATCCCTTTAGAAATTTTTTCATAATTAAACAAAACTACCTTCCATCTACTTCCCATAGAAAAGAATAAATAGACAATAAAACATACATAGAACATAATAATTTTTTTGGTTCACCCTAATTCATCTAAGTCCATTGGGAATAAAAATACAATGTGATAATATACCAAATACAGTAAATCGAACTACAATTACAAGATTCAAAGTGAACTAGATATACCTCCTGGTATAAAACCATTAACAATTTGAAAGTTTATTACTCTTTTTATTAAAGTGAACAGACTACACCTCAAGTAGAATATTCTGAGGATCAATTCTAAGTTGATTCACACATTTGTGTGTCTCTATTCACATGTTTAATAAAAAATATGACAACCACCATTGTGTGAAAATTTTCCTCATGGAGAGTGTCACCCCTGGGAAAAACCCACGCATATGACCCCATCACAAGACTCATTTAGATCATGTGAATCTATTGTGAGACATTTTTTATCATACATGGTTTGTGTGAACCGGATTGGTCAACCTATGTGTGAAACTACATATCACATAAATCCCTTACACTTTTGAAAAATCACATGATATCATTCTATTTATAAAAAAACGCTTATGAATTTCTTATTACATGACATAGGTTGTCATGTAACCACCATATATTTGTGTGAAATTCTTATGTGAATTCAATCACCTAAACTCCATTGCTTCACGCAAAACCCCTTATTGAATCCTTTCTTTAGATATAACTATTTAAAAAACTTTCCAACCTATTAAGGATGGGTTAAGAGGTATATTTTGGAATAAATACAGTACCATAAATCTTGAAATTGAGTTTATATATCCATTTAGCCACCTCAAGATTAGAACTACATGGATATCATAATCTGTGATTGATTATGTGATTGACCACCAATGCATGTCACATGTCAGAAGACCTTCTACCCTAGTCAGCATAAATGTCTTCTGGTACATCACATGATTTTTAATTCCCCAACCGTAGTTACCCAGAGTCGGTACATTATTACATAACATTGGAATGATACAAGGAATCATATCCCAAAAGACATATTAGTTTAGTATCCTTGGAAGTTCTAGATACATACATTAGTTTTACATTACATCATGAAATGGAAATAAAAAATAACAACATTGTGTCCCCTTTGAACACACTCATATCCCTTATCCTATTCTTTTTGATTAATCGTAATATAATTCTTCACATCCTAAGAAAAATAAGACATAGAAAGGGGTAATATCAGATTCTCACTAAGGATAATAGTATAACAGAAACTATCATAAATAAGAAAAAAACATTTATGGAAATGCAAAAGGATAAAACAAAAGCCTTATAAATATAAACATTATCATAATATTGAAAATATAAATCAAATAATTCCATTTACTTATACAAATGGATATTTTACTAGTCAAATATTCACATGTAATATCAATAGCCAATTTCATAATTATAGAATGCATAATACTGGAAAACATAACCACATATTAAAGGCCTCGTTCTAAGATTACAAATAAGATTTTGTTAAGGCCTGGTGCCAAGACACTAGTTTTTCTCATGAGACCTACCGATTCATCGGGGACCTATAGCAGCCTCCACCCGTCACTTACTAAGTTTGATGCATTCCTTATATGAAAGGGTTGAAACATAACATAAAAATTCTTATTAAAACTAGACTATGAAATATTAATACTTTACCCATAAACTAGGAATGGTATAAAAATAACACATCCATAGTCAAATATATCACAAAACATTCAATACAATATGTAATATTGTATCATAGTAAATCAACTTCAAACAAGTGTAAAATCCATCATAGGATGTTGACATAGATGAAATCAATACTATTTGAGAGAAATATATCTTTATATTTTGAAATAATTTAAAAGTCACATAATTATAAAAGAAAACATTTATTTCAAAAATATACATATTATCTTGTAATATAAGCTTCAAAGGTGTTGTAATGGTATAAAATAGCCGTACTCTTTGTATAAGTTAAAAAACCATTCTTTCCTTAATTTTTTCAAAAAGGTTGTAAATGAACATGTTTGGAAAATGATGGAAAGATTACATTATAAAAATTATATAAAAATTCAGATAGGGGTATTAATGAATTTAAACCATAGAATAGAAAATTAAGTAAAAATGTTTTGAAATACTTTTTTATGAAACACAAATGTGGATGATATAGAGGTCCTTGCAGATACTAATGTATAAATAACCTCGGATAATGAAGAGATTATAGAATTAACCCTTTTCCTTGTACTTTTCCTTGATTGAGGGTATGTTAACCTATAGTATAATAGTGAAATCATTTTTATTAAATTATAAAAGAACCAAATACATAAATATTATATCACATATGATCTTCTAATATTTCTTTGTTAATAATATTTCAGTAGTATCACTGTTTCAGGTGTTAACTAATTTGTTTTATTTTATATGTTTTGTTATGTAAGTCATGTTCGATATGGACAGGATGTATTTGATTCATATACCAAATAACATTATGTTCTTGAAGATTATTTTTATTCATAAAATGAAAATTAGTCTTGAATGGTTATGATGGGGAATGAATCTCATCGCATTCGTGGAGACGGTAATCTGTACATACACACGACTGACAATACAATTCAATTGATTTGGAAATAATATGTAATTTGATTTTATTTCATATATAAATAATCATTAACATGTTATATTTATTATTTACATCAATTATACTCATAATTATACCCATCCAAATAATGAAGTGTTGAATAACAAACTACACCGTGATGTGGAGACGGTAAGCTGTACGTACACACATATGGTAACTTTTTCATTCATAGGATGGATTGAATAATGAATATGGTTGTCCCAAATTTATAATATAATCACAGTATGTAAAAGTTAATTTATTTGTGATTTTGGTATGGAAAAAACCAAAAAAGAAGAAGTGGAAGAGGAAAAGAACTTTGAATGAGGTGGTAAAATTCTTACATATTCTTCGAGTGCTTCCTTTTGATTTGATCAAAATGGATACTTAGGTTGTCTTTATGATCAAGGTAAGACCTCTAGGTTTAAGTGAGGGTATATGAGAGGACATTTGAGTAGGGATTGGCCAAGCCAAATGGATTTGGATGTGTGATTTTGAGAGAAGGGTAAGTACCTTTTTATAAGAGATGTGAGGGTCACTTTAGGAAAAACTGGAAATATTATTTTATTATACAGTCATATTCAGTTTATAATTGATCAAAAAGGATTTATTTCTAGGATATGGTGTTTCTGGGTTGAAAACCACTCAAAAAATAGTTTTTTGATAGGTTTAGTTCACCGTATTAACCTTATATTTTAGATTTAACTCTTTGTTAAATAGTTTAAATTTTATAATGTCTTCATGTATTTTTGTATTACGTGGTTAATAAAATTACTATAAAATTACAAGAGAACCAAAATTGGTTCATTAATGACATATATATTATTATATAAGTCCTTTGGAGAAACCATAATTTTTGAAGAATATTATATCAATTAAAAATATAGTATTTGTTTTAAAAACTCATTTATATCAATTTTGAAAAAATTTACTATTTGGTTTTTCTGAAAGTCATAACAACTTTTTCACTTCAAAAAAAATTATTTAATCAACCCTAACCTATCATATAGACCTATAAAATTTTTGGAATACAATAAAATTCCCAATTTAAAACTATATTAGTATTTGTAATATCAATAATTTTAATCTTTCAATAATAAGGTAATTACTACATCATCATTGTGTCCAAAATAAATTTAATTATTTAATGTCTAAAAATAATAAATAAAATACCATTACTTAGGAAATAATTTTATATTTACAATTAATATTTATAGTTGAATTTATTCTTTGTATAACCCAATATTAAATAAAATTTAGTTATTAAACATTGAATTTAATACTTTTGACTCTTCTTTAAATAAAATAATAATAAATGCCCTAATCTAATCCATGTGAAAACAAAAGGATCATATTTTATTCCTAAGATTGATTTTATTCAAAAAAACTTATCCAATAGAATTAAGACATGTGTTAGGTCAATTATAATATCATTTTTACCATTAATTACCCCATTTACTTTTAATAGTGATAAATAAAATTCAAAAGTTACTATTATTAAAAAATTATTATCATCCTATTGAACCAAATTTTACTTACTGATTTAAACTGTGTCTCTTAGATTTTGGAAATTCAATTTACATAAGTGGTAAAATAATTTTTTCTGAAAATTTTCTAATGTTCCTAGAAGATGCGTAAAATGCGTTTAAAAAAATTTAATAAAAGTTTATACATCTGACTTTATTATAAATTGACTCCAATGAATTACATAAAACTAATATCAGTATTATGTATCTATTTTGACTTAAAATAAATTTAAATAAAATAAAAAACTATTTAAATAAAAATTCGGTTTTAAACAATAAGGGAGTGTTTATCAGTATTCATCAAAAATTGAATGTTTTTCGAAAAATACCAAAAATTCACCATAACCTAATTTTGATATTCCAAATCCAAAAATGATGTCCATTTTTTAAAATAAATTATATAAAATTTTAAAAAGTGGCTATAACTATTCATAACGGCTAGTTTTATCAGTCATGGTGTGCTAGAACTTAGAATTGCATACAGCGCATGCAATTTCATTATTTAAAGAGAAGCGTACCTTGGAATCTTGGGATGTTGCATTATTCCCTCCTTCAAATAATTTCGTCCTAAAAATTTCTAGAATACTACTGCATAAAATGATTCGGGTGGTTCTTCATCATAAGTTCCTCAGGGCCCCACATTGCCTCTTCTATCTTATAGTTTCTCCATTGATCTTTTACCAGACACGGCGTCCAATTTCTCAACACTTGTGCTCAATAATCTAGAATCTTGAAAGGCTCTTCACAATAAGAGAGATCAGGTTCCAGTTCTATTTCTTCATAGGTGAGTACATGTGTTGTGTTAGTCTTGTATTTTCTCAATAGTGGTATGAGGAACACATCATGAACTTTGAAGAGACTTAAAGGCATTGACAAATGGTAAGATACAACTACAATTTGTTCAAGAATTTAGAAAGTTCCGATGTAACTATAACTTAATTTACCCTTCTTATCGAATCATATAACACCCTTCCATGGAGATACCTTCATGAAAACATGATCTTCTACATGAAATTCCAAATCCTTCCATCAGTTATCAGTATATTTCTTTTTCCTACTTTGAGATTCTTTGATGTGGTTTCAGATAATCTTCACCTTTTCCATTGTTTCCTCAACATGTTATGGGCCTATGAGTTTTCTTTCACCAACAACATCCCAACAAGTTGGTGTTCGAAATCATTTTCCATAAAAATCTTCATACAGTTCCATCTAAATACCTGAATGGAAGCTATTATTATTGAAAAATTCTACCAGAGGTAAATACTTATCCCACATACATTCAATGTCAAGTGAGAAATATCTCAACTTGTCTTCTCACACTTGAATAATCCATTCTAATTGCCCATCAATTTGAGGGTGGTAGGCAGTGCTCAAATGAATTTCAGTATTCAGGGCCTTCTAAAGACTTTTCTATAATCTTGATTTAAAATTGGGATCACGGTTAAAAAAAATTGATAAGGGCACTCCATGAAGTCTTAAAACATCAAAAATATATAGTCTTACTAAAAGTTCAAGTGGTAAATCTTCTCTTATATTAAGAAAATGTGCTAACATGGTAGGATGATAATTAAATGACCTATATTTCATCATTCATTTTCTCAGTCTTTGGTAGCTCTATGAAAAAGTCTATCGTAATATCATCCTATTTCTACTCAAGTATAGGAAGAGATTGCATGACTCCTTCGGGATTTTGTCTTCTAGCATTCACCTGCTGACAAACCATACATCTTGAAACATAATCAGCAATATCCCTCTTCATGTTGTCCCATAAAAAATGTTCCTTCAAATATCTATACATATTAGTGCAACCAGGATGTATAGAAAAATTGGTGTTATGATCATCATCCAACAATTTTTTTTAGATTGGGTATGTCAGGAAAACAAATTCTCTTCCCAAATTTCAAAATTCCATCATCAAATACGAAGTCAATCAATCTCCCATAATTTACAGAATTAATTTTCTTTTTTAAACTCTTCATCATCAGTATCTAAACTTTTTATCCTTTCTAGTAAAGATGTTTTGTAAACCAGTTGAAAAAGTATTGAGGTTTTACCTTCCAGGATTATTCCCATATCCATTTTTACTATATCCGTAAACATCGAATCCCTTTTAACTGTTATCTTTTTCAAAACAACAAGATCCTTTCTACTCAAAGCATCAACCACTTTATTTGCCTTCATGGGGTGTTAATGTATAGTGGAATCATAATCCTTGAGTAGATCAATCCATCATCTTTGCCTCATTTTTAGTTCTTTATGTGTGAAAATATACTTAAAACACTTATGATCGGTATATATCTCACATTTTTTCTCCATAGAGATAGTGTCTCCATATCTTAAAAGAAAATATTACAAATTATAACTCAAGATCATATGTGGGATAGTTTTGTTCATGAATTTTTAGCTATCAGGATGCATAGGAAATAACTCTATCATTTTTTATAGGGACAGAACCATGTCTTTTCATTGAAGAATCACTATAAATAATAAACCCATCATTCCTCGATAGTAGAGTCATGATAGAATCATTGACTAATATTCTCATCAGTTCTTTAAAACATTATTCACAATCTTTTTTCCAATCAAATTTTATCCATTTATGTGTGAGCTTCGTTAATGGGTTATCCAATCAGGCAAAATTCCAGTCAAAATGCAAATAATAACCTTCTAAACCAATAAAACCGTGTACATTAGTTATACTTGTCAGTTCTGGAAATTATTGTATTTCTCTTGCCTTAGATGGATCAACAGATATTCCATCCTTAAAGACAATATGGCCAATAAAAGAAATCTCTTGAAGCCATAATTTACATTTGAAAAGCTTCTAATATAATTCATTACTTCTAGGTGTCTTTAGAATAGTTCCAAAATGATTTTTACGATCTTCATAGATTTTGAAGTAAACCAAGATATCATCAATAAATACCACTAAAAATTAATCATGATATTCCTTGAAAATTCTATTTATTAGATTCCTGAAGACAGAGGGTGCATTATTTAGTCCAAAATTCATTCCTGTAAACTCATAATTCTCATACCTGGTATGAAATTCTATCTACAGAATGTCTTCCTTCTCCACACATAAATGATGATATCCAAATTGAAGTTCAATCATTGAAAAATATTTATCTCTATAATGTTGATCAAATAAATCATCAATGAGATATATGGGATACTTGTCCTTTATTATTATAGAATTTATCTCCCTGTAGTCAATGCACAACTTCATAGATCCATCTTTCTTCTTAACAAAAAAAAAACAGGGGATCCCCATGGGGAAACACTAGGGATAATAAATCAGTTATTACCCAATTCATCAAAATGTTTCTTTAGTTCCACTATTTCACAATGGCCATTCTATAAGGGGTCTTCGATATGGTCCTTGAACTAGGAATTAAATTAACAGAAAACTCAATTTCTCATTCTGGAGGATGTCCATGTAAATCCTCTAGAAAAACATAATCATATTATTTCACAATAGCTACAAACACTATTTCAACATACCTTTACTCACCCATAGTTATTTTAATCTATTACATCACAATATTTGAATATACTAGAGCTACTGGGGGGTGGATATAGATGAGAATCAGATTGTGACATTTCAACTCTAAAGATAAGGTACTTCTTATCGTCTTCGAAAAATGCAACTCCTTCTTCTTACAATAAATTTTCGTATCATGGTCTGAAATCCAATACGTACCGAGGATTATATCAAATTCAATCAGGGGTATGATGATTAGAATAGCTGATAAAGCCCGTTTATATTCCCTAATGGGAACTGATTCACAAATTGTTTTTGCAACAATAATTCCCTTAGGAGTTTTGAATAAAAACTCCCCTATTAAATCAAATTGGAATTATCTAATTTTCTTATCAAACTGAGAAGATATGAAACAAGGTGAAGATCCATAATCAAAAAAAATCTTTGGTTAAATTTGAGGAAACCATTAAATTACCTTCCACCATGTCATTCGTAGCTTCATCCTAAGTAGTAGTGATTCTATAAGCTTGGCCTCGGTCTCTTGGCCTTTTCTGAGGTAAGTTTCCTTGGAACATAGAACATTCATTTTCATAATTCATCATTTCACTACAATTGTAGAATTCAACATCGATAGCCTCTTTCTTTCCCTTGCAATCAAAATATTGGTGTCCTTTTTCACCATGCTTGTAAGAGACTCCCATTACCTTCTAGAAAGTACCAGGGTGTTTCTTCCCATATTTACTACAGGATGAAAATTCAAATTTTCCCTCATTCCCATTATTTCCATTTCTAAAGTGTTCCGCAGATATCTTCTTCTCTTGATTTTATTTAAAGTTGTTAGACTAAGATAATTTATTTTAAATCATGATAGAATATGATCTAATATCTTCGTACAATGGGAAGGGTTTCAAGACTAATGCTCGATGGGAAAATGGTTCAAATTCATAAAAGAAGTGATCAATATTACTCTTTGGGTCACATATATAATCTATATCATACCTTGATAACCTTGTAAAGTTATCCTTATACTTTGTGAAATTCTCATCCTCCTTTTTACTCAGACTCGGAAATTGTCTTTCCATATCCACTCGATGGTCATGAGGAAAGTATTTTTTGAAGAAAATCGCTTTAAACACCCTTTATTCTATATTTTATACTTCTCCATCTCCTTTTTGTTTTTAATTAATGACCACCATTGATTTTCACTCCCGTGAGGCGATAAAGAACCATGACAAATTTTTCCCTTTCGCTACTCTCCAAAGCAGAAAATGTTTTCTCTAAGGAACATATCCATTGCTCATATACAAATATATTTTTAGTCCCATTGAATTTTGGTGGTTGTTTCCTCATGAAGCGGTCTAACATTGACCCTTCCTGTTGGGAATCAGGGTGCTCTATATGGGTAATGTTATTATTCATAACCTGAGTGAGTTATCCCAGTATGGTTATAAGTTGTTCAGCACTGATCACCTTCTCAACTATAATTTTCTCAAGTAGGAGGGAATTCTCTACATGGATTATGTGCATTGATACGGTTTCCATTCATACCACTACGTGCCATTTCTAAACAATGGAATACACTAGATTAATTTATGAATTGCAATACATAATTCCAAAATAGAGAAATACCTAACATAAATTTAATAATTTATGCATATTATCCATTATCATAAAAATGTTTTCTTTGATGAGGTATTTTCTCTTAAATCCATTGTTATGGTTTGTAAATAAAATTATAATTATCCCAAGCATATCCCCTGGGAGTGTCTTAACCAAGACTGAAGTAAGGCACGTTGTCATGTACCATGATATACCAGGTCAAGCCCAAGACTCCTTGTTAGAGTTTTCACTCCTAGATACATCTATGCCAGAGCCACCTCGGCCTAATCATATCGATACAGGGAAGTGTTTCTTGAAAAAAAAATCTCTTCTTTAGCAAAATTATAGGATGTTCTTCTATACTAATCCTCACAGTCTATCTTATGGTATTGTTATTTAATCATAGTTTTTTCTAAATCTAGCTTCCAAGGTTTGTACTAAACTTCCTGTGACACCAACTGTAATACCCCGACCCTAGTTACCCATAGTCGGTGAATTACTACATAATATTGTCATGAAATAAGGAATCGTGTCTCGAAAGACTGATTAGTTTAGTAACCTTGTAAGTGCTACATATATACAAAAGTTTTAAATTACATCATGAAATGGAAATTAAGAAACAACATTGTGTCATTTTTGAACACACTCATATACCTTATCTTATTCCTATAGATTAATCGTAATATACTTCTTCACATCCTGAGAAAAATAAAACAAAGAAATGGGTGAGCTTAGATTCTCAGTAAGGATAAAAATATAGTGGAAACTATAATAAATAAGCATAAACATTTTTGGAAATGTATAAGGATAAAACACAAGCCTTTTAAACATAAACTTCAGCATAATATGGAAAACATAAATCAAATTATTCCATTTTCTTATTCACATGGATATTCTACTAGTCGAATAATCACATGTAATATCAATAACAAATTTCATAAATATGGAATGCATAATGCTGGACATCATAACCACATAGTCAAGGCCTCGTGCACAGATTAAAAATTAGATTTTTTCAAGTCCTTGTGCCAAGACACTAGTTTCTCTCATGAGACTTAAAGATGCATCGAGGAGCTATAACATGATCCACCCGTCACTTACTAAGTCTAATGCATTCCTCATATGAAACGGTTAATACATAACATAAACATTCATATTAGAAATAGCATAAGAAATGATAATAATTTAACCATAAACCATGAATGTAATAAAAATAACACATCCATAGTCAAAAATATCACAAAACCTTCTATACATTATGTAATATTGTATCATAGTAGATCAACTTCAAACAAGTGTAAAATCCATCAAAGGATGTTGACATAGATGAAATCCAAACTATTTGATAAAAATATCTCTTTCTATTTTAAAATCATTTAAAAGTCACATATTTATAAAAGAAAACATTTATTTTGAAAATATTCTTATAATCTTGTAATGTAAGCTTCTAATGTGTTATAATGGCTTAAAATAGTCATACTCTTCATATATGTTAAAAATGCATTCTTTCCTTAATTTTGGCGAAAAGGTGGTAAAGGACCTTGTGTAGAAAACAAAGGAAAGATTCCTTTATAAATATTTTATAAAAAGTCAGACAAGGGTATAAATAACTTTATCCCATATTCTATGAAATAGTAAAAAAAATTTAAAATACATTTTTATGAAACATGAGTGTGGATGATAAAGAGGTCCCAGTAGATACTGACGTATAAACAAACTCAGATAATGAAGACATAATATAATTAACCCTTACCTGGTACTTTTCCTTGATCTATGGTCCGTTAACCTCCATTATAATAGTTAAAAAAATTTATAAAATTATAAGATATCCACATACCTAAATATGATATCATATATGATCTTCTAATATTGCTTTCTTAATAATATTTCAGTAGTATCATTGTTTCAGGTGTTAACTGATTTGTTTTTCTTTATATTTTTTGTTACATAATTCATGTTCTATATGGATATATTTTATTTAATTCATATCTATAATGATATTAAGTTCCTAAATAATTTTTTATTCATGAAATGAAAATTATTCTTGAATGGTTACGCTGGGGAATGAATCCCATCATGTTCGTGGAGACGGTAATCCGTACATACGCACAAGCAACAATACCATTCTACTAGTAGTGAATCATATTTAATTGGATGGTATATCATATATAAATAATAATTAACATGTTATATTTGTTATTTACATCAATTATACTCCTTATTATACCTATCCAAATAATGAAGTGTTGAATAACAAACTACACCACGATGCAGAGACGGTAAGCCGTACGTACGCACATATGGTGACTTTTTCATTCAATGGATGGATAGAAAAATTAATTTGGTTGTACCATATTTATAATTAAATCATTGTATGGAGAAGGTAATGGTGTTATTATTTTGGAATGGAAACAATAAATAAAGAGGAAGTGGATGAAGAAAATAACTCTGAAAGAGGTGGTGAAAGTATTACCTCTTCTTCAGGTGCTTCCTTTTTATTTGATAAAAAGGGATCCATAAGTTGGATTTATCAAAAAGGTAAGTATTATAGGTTGATGTGAGGGTATTTGTTAGGATATTTGAGTAGGTTTTGGCTGAATGGAATGGCTTTTTAGGTGTTATTTTGAAAGAATGGGAAGTACCCTTTTATAAGAGAGGTGGGGGTCACTTTTGGAAAAGTTTGAAATATTATATTATTATAAAGTCATATTCGGTTTATAATGACTCAAAAATAATTTATTTATAAGATAAGGTGGATATGGGTTGAAATAACTCTCAACCAATAGGTCTTAGATATTTTTATGTCACCATATTAACCTTTTCTTTTAGATATAACTCTTAGTTAAATAGTTTAGCTTTTACAATGACTTCTTGTGTTTTAATATTACATGGTCAAGAAACATACTATAAAACTCCAATAGAACCCAAAGTTTCTCATTAATAACATATATATTATTATATAAGTCTTTTAGATGAAACATAAATTTGTAATATTATTTTATAAATTAATACGATATTATTTGTTTTAAAAACTCATTTATGTCAATTTTGATACTATTTAGTATTTGGTTTTTGTGAAAGTAATAACAACTTTATCACTTAGAACAAAATTTATTTAATCAATAATAACATGTCATATTAACCTATAAAATTCTTTGAATACCTCAAAATTCTCAATTTACAATTATATTAATATTTATAATATCAATTATTTTAATATATCAATAATAAGGTAATTAATGCATCATTATTGTGTTGTAAATAAAATTTACTTATTTAATTTATAAAAATTTTAAATAAAATACCATTATTTAGGAATTATTATTATATTCATAATTAATATTTATAGTATAATTGATCTTATTTATGGATCTATATTAAAAAAAATTAGTTAACATTAAATTTATCACTTTTAACTCTTCTTTAAATAAAATAAATATAATTGTCCTATTCTAATCCAGGTAGACAAAAAGGATAATATTGTATTAATAAGGTTGATTTTGGTTGAAAAAAAACTTATAAAATAGTTTTAGGCCATGTGTTAGCATAATTATATTATCATTTTTACCATTAATTGCCCTATTTACTTTTAATAGTGGTAAATAAAATTAAAAAGTTACTATTCACCAAAAATTATTTGCATCCTATTGAACCATGTTTTACTTATTGATGTCAACCATGTCTCTTATATTTTCTAAATTTAATTCTCTGAAGTGGTAAAATTACGTTTTAAGAAAATTTGTTAACGTGCCTAGAAAGTTGGTAAAAGACGTTAAAAAAATCAATAAAATTTTACACATATAATTTTATTATAAAATGATTCTAATGAATTACAATGAAATAATATAGGTATTATTTATCAATTTTGACTTAAAATAAATTTAAATAAAATAAATAATTATTTAAATAAAATTTAGTTTTATATAATAAGGCAATGTTTTTCACTATTCATAAAAAAATTGAAATTTTCTAGAAAAATACAAAAAATTCACCCTATGAAAATTTTGATATTATGACTCCAAAAATTAAGTCTATTTTAAGAAATAAAATTTATAAAATTTATAAAATAGGGTATTATTATTCATAATGGCTAGTTTGATCGGTCGTGGTGTGCTAGAACTCGAAGATGCGTACAGCGCAAGAAATTTCATTATTCAAAGAGATGTATACAGTGGAAGGTTGGGGTGTTACATGATTCCCTCACAAGATCTTATAACATGCATTTTTTCACAAGGTTTTGAGTGGACACAATATAAATCCATCATTTCTAGGCAATATTATTTCATGTGCTTCACATGAATCCTTCACGTGATCCTATTCAACATTTTCAAGCATGATATTTCCTTCATACAACCCATCTCAAGATCCTCTAATATTCACATAAATCACGTGACCTTCCTTTATTCATGCTGATAGTGCATTTTTCCTTCATTCACTTGGACTTTTGTTATATTTTTTGATCTCATATGATCATATGATTTCTTGTCATTACATGAACATGAGTGAAAAAAAAACACATTAGCCTCAACCAATTTTGGTTTAGTTGAGCTACTTTACATCATCATATCTTGTGATACAACATATTTTACACATGTTTTGTGATTAGTTAGGACTTTTCACTTTGTGTGAACCTTTTGGGCTTACGATATCCATGTGATCCTTTAGCACTTACATGCTGATATTTATCCAAATTCTCCCATAACAAAGAAAAATTAACATGTTATTTAAAAAAAATTATTCAACAACTTCTAAACTTTTCAACAAACAAAAATCAACCCAAAAACAATCTCTAGTTGAATTTTTTCAAAACATATTAAATCTAACATACAATGAAATCTTTTCAAATCACATTATCATATGATACTTATTTTAAAAAACACAATGTTTATCTTAAAAGATCATTTACATTTCCATAATATCATCTTCATCATCATTTACACTTGTAGTTATATCCTCGATACCATATTCATCATCATTCACACTTTTAATCATATTAGATTATCTATAAAATGTAGTGTTATCTCAGTCACTAGAAAATTGAGTTCAACCATTTTTACTCCAATATTAATAACTTCAATCTATATTATAAAAGATCAAGTGTTATTACAACTTAAAACAACCTAGACTTATAATAAATTTTATTTAATTACTTTTGACATAAATATCAGGACAATACAATCCTAGAAAATTTAGATCCCTAGTGTCTTTTAGAAATTAGATGCATAAACCATTACGTTAAAATAAAATACTACATCATTATTTAAAACTCTATAAAGTGATTCTATTTTCCATTTAACTCGTAATAATTTACAGTATAACTGTAATGACTATGTTTTTATTAGTAATATTTGTTTCTTGATTAAATGTTATTTGTATTATAAATTATTATAATCAAAAAATATATATATAATTCAATAAAAACATTATTAATAAATAATTTTACATTAATCAGCAATAAAATTAATTAAAATTTCTAACTTTACTACTGTAAAAAAAATATAAAATAGAAATTCTAAATGAGAAAACGGGATCACCCCAATCTATAAGAATCATCACGCCCACCGCAAAAACTATATAAAAGAAACAAAATGTTAGTAAAACAATCAACATTTTACCAAATGGATATATATCGTTGAGAATAATTGAGACTAATATTGAATAAAATAAATTAGTGATATATATATGAGGTAATGTGACCATCGTAACAGTAATGTGACTGTTAGAATAGTAACCTGGCGATTGGGAATAGTAACCTGGCCATTATGAATAGTGTTCTAACCGTTGGAATAATAATTTTAATGAAAAATAATAAACAATGATATAAATAATATTTTTCATGATTAATTTATGTCAATAAAAATTTTATAATGCCTAAAAAATGAAAACCATGATTAAAAACTCAATGAAATTATAATCATATTTTTAACCAATAATATTTTAAAGTATTTTGTAAAAATAATAATTTAATATTTTAATTTAAAATTAACTATGTTCAAAAAAATTATAATAAAATTACTTTTATTTTTAAAATCATCATGTTTAATTCATCCAAGGTCGAATTTTTTTGGTAATTTTTGGAAATAATTATATTTTCATGTGAATAGTAAAAATTCAAATTTCATATAACCGGTGTGTCAAAAATTACATCATTCATGATGTAAAAATGATATAATCCTTTTTATAATTTATGTTAGGCTGTGATATATTTTATTTAATAAATGATTCATTAAAATAAAATAAACATAATTCCCAAACCTAAATAAGATCTTTCCAAAACCTATAGTCAAAAGTTATTCCTTAAAATAACAATTTCAACTTTTCCACTTTCCATTTTAATAAAATAATGAATTAAAATTATAATGATTATTTAAATTCGTAAACCCATTATATTATACTTATTTGTTATTTTTATTTTAAAAAATCATTATTACATTTTTTAACATTGATGTTATATTTTATTCCATATTTTTTTCAAAAAATACCCCTCTTCAGGTATAAATAACCACTCTCTCTTCTCTTGGAAAAACACTCCTCTAATCCATTAAAAATTTAAATATCTTCCCCAATGCTACCTCTTAAACCCCTTATAAATCTTAGATACATTTTTGATCAATACAACTCCAATCACTAAGGGAGTTATAGTGTCATACAAGAGAAGCTACACCGAGGAGAGAGTAAGTCTATATTTATAATTCCCAATTTTCTACGTCTATTTTTTATTTTTCCGAATTCCATTTAAAACCCTATAATATAATTTTATTTATAAATTATTTAAAAATAATAATTTAACAATTTTACCGACTTTAATTATCATATTTATGAAAAATATAAATGGAATACTTCCGTTTTCCACTCTTTTGACAATGCCTCGTTAATGTTCTATTAACCAACTACAACGAAATTTCCAAGAATATAATTATAACCACCTTCATGGATGGATAGTATTTATTATATATAATATATAAAAAATTAATTACATGTACTATAGTATTCTGGATTTAATAATAATTTTTTATAAATGCATTTAAATGAAAATTGATAAATTAAAACAAAACATGGATTTTATTTGAAAAAAAAAAGATATCAAAATGCTTAAATTTCATTAACATAAATTATGAAATATAATAAAATTATTACAAATGAAAAATGATTTTATAAATAACTATAATTTACTTATGGATCAATTTTATACTAAATCTATCTATATTATCCAGGAGGTGAAAATCGATGAAATGGGAATTAAGGTAAGGGGATTCTCAATCCCAACAGCCTTTCCTTAGGTTTTCACTCTTTCACACAATTTTTATTATTTATATTCATCTACTTTTCCATAAATGAAAATTAAATATTCTTCCATTTTTCATTTCATGATATACATGTTTACTTGTTGATTTTTTGAAAACAATAAATATTTTACAAAATAACCATTCTTTTCAAAACACATCTTTGAACCCTCTTTTGTTGTTTCTTTTTCACCCAAGAATGTTGATTCTTCTAACAAGTATGATTTTACCTTTTTAACTTTTTATTCCCAAAATAATTATTGATGAAATCCTTATGAAACCCATTCATTTTCATTGGTAAATTCATGACTATGACTATAATGTGTTCTATGTGGCATGCATGATTATTAAAATATTGAATAGTGATGGATGAGAGCAGAAATAGATATCCCTCAAAGGAATTAGGTAATGTGATGTATCTCCTATGATAATAGGTATTATGATTGAACATTATTCTTTATTTTTTTTACAAATATGGTGGTATGATTATGCACATTTGTTATGTGTGAAGATGATTGTAGCTTTCTTCATCACTATGTGTGGTATTTTACCACTATAACATGATGTTTAATTTTTATGCGTGGACACATTCCACTTTTTTATTACATTTTACCCTCATAATGATTATTATTATCCTCTTCTTATGATATTTTTATGTTTCTTTATTCTCAACCATTTTATATTGATTCATGACCCTTATGAATCCACTTACTTGGATTTTATCTCACCCAATTCATTAATATATATCCTCAAGTGATTACATTTACTAAAGAGAACATGAGGACCATTATGATGATAGATATGAATAAATTAAATAATTTTTTTGTTTTATTATTTAAATGTTATGTATGAACTAATTTTTCACCAGAAACTAATATATTTTTTATAATATTTTTATCTCCATTATGTTTATTATATTAAAACGATTTCATAGTTAGGAACGAAAAAGAATGCTCAACATAGCTGGTATCAGAGCACATTTTACTTAATTTGGGAATTATAATTAGAAAACAAGAGTGAAAACCATAAGTATAAGTCTAGGTATATGTAAAAAACCTTTGAATAATCTTTCTAAAATGGATATTAATAGGGGTCGCATAAGATATACTATTAGTGTAAAATTTCATAAAATAATAAATTGTTTATTCATGATTTTGGGAATTAAATTTCATTAAACCTATTCTATTTTATAAAATGGTGGGGATATTGGTAAAACTATTCCAAAACCCATGTAAGGGAAAATTCAATGATTTCCCGAATGACATACACAATTCCATGGGGGGTTGATTTCAAAATATTATTTAAATTCTTACCCAGTTGTCTCAGGCTATGAATAATAACCTGAATTATGTATAATGTTTTCTTTCACCAAAGATAGATCAACTTAACATTAATTCCATTATTTGGAAATGGCCACCGATGTTTAGTGGAACTTATGACCATCTTTTCGTGGAACATTTGGTTAAATCAATGGAGAATATCATTTCGGTGATTCATTTTTCTAAGGAGAAGGTGAATCTGGTTTTTTATCATTTAGATAGAGAAGATGGTCTAGTGTTGGAATTGATAAATGAAACCAAGACAGAGGATAGAGTTAAGGTGATAGAGTAGGAGGAAATTAATAAAATATTTTATACCATTTATTTTCCTCTAACCTTTCGAAAAAATATAGAGAGAGAATTCATAAGGATGAAGCAAAAGGAATGTGAATCTATCCCATTATAAGAGGAAAACTTTACAAGGATTTCAATATAAGCTCATTGTTTTTTTATCAATAATTATATAGAGATAGATAGATTCTTTAGTGGTTTAAATCCATGCCTTTTAAAGGATCTATCTATCTAATACTTTGGGATTTATGAAGAAGTGGTTTGATGTGCTCTCAAGGTAGAGATGGAGTTTGGAGACTGGTCCAATGGTTTTGGAGATAGGAAAAGAATATTTTTTTTTAATTTTTTGGTCAAATGACAATGGAGGAATGATGATCTAATTACCCACATTTCAATTTTTTTAACTAGAATCATGGGAATTTTCACAATGGGATTAGGAAATGATTCATGTATGGGTGAGAAAGCAATGAAGATAATTATTGTGGAATACATAGAAAGAATCTAGAAAAAATAATGGTGGAAATGAGGGATTCTCCAAATGAAAAACCAATGGTCAATTAATCTAATATAGGGATCTAGGGAAATATGAAATCCATTCCACTACACCTCTATTACATGAGGGTAATCTGGGTTAGTAACCACTAAATCTAAAGATAGAATAAAATGATTATGCTATCATTTCTGCTGAAGTGGAGCATGGAAACGAAGTCATAAAATATACCCATATTATTCACTCTAGAATGGAAAAGGTTTTATTTTATTCTAGTTATACAAATTCCTTTATATCTTGTAAGTTTTCTAGAACTATTGAATCAAATCCCAAATACATTGATGTTTATATATCTGTAAAAACAACTAATGGTGGAATCATTATAACCCATGTGTTGGACACTTCTCCTATAAGAATATGTGGGAATATTGTTTTTACGAATATCATAATACTTACCTTAGTGAAATTTGATGCTATACTCAGAAGGGATTGGATGTAATTATATATATCACACATCAACTATCTAGAAAAGGAAATCAATTTTCATATTTCGAACAATCCCAAGCTATTAAAAAAATGCAAGGAAGATCATGATTGTCCTTTGACAAATCCATCAAAAGTGTGGGTATTGATACCCTATGACAAATCATACCTTTCCCAAATGGTTGATTCAACTGAATGTATAAACCTAGAGGTAATTACCATTATTAGGGAATACAATAATGTATTTCCTATAGAGTTACATGAACATCCCACAGATCTTGGGGTGTAGTTCCCAGTAGAGCTCATACCTAGATCTAATAATATCTCAATAAAACCCTATAGGATGGCCTTGATTGAACTAGAGTAGTTGAATAATAATCTACAAGAAAATTTGGAAAAATATTCCATACTCCCTTGTGCATCACCTTGCGGAGAACTAATGCTATTTTTTCAAGAATAAGGGGGGTAAATGTAGTTGTGTATCGTCTATTCAGAGATCAATAAGATCACTATAAAGAAAAAGGATCTTATGCCAATTATTGATGACTTTTTCAATAAAGTACCAGGATCTTTGTAATTGTTATAGGTGGATCATCATTATGATTATAATGAACTGAAGATGAAGAAGGAAGATATTAAGAGTATTGTTTTCTATCCATGGTATAGGCACTATGAGTTCAAAGTGATTCCCTTAAGACTTACTAATTCCCATACAATCATCATTGATTTTATGAATACAATATTTATAGACTGCATAATAAAAATTTTGGATGATTTTATGGATGATATTCTTATTTACTCAAAGGTAATGGATGAACATAAAGAGCATATAAGGATTTTGTTGGAGATATCGAAGAAGGATAAAATTTATGTTTTGTTTGTTAAGTGTAACATTTGATTGTAACAAGTCACAGTCATGGGGGACATAATCCTAATTGAGGTAATATCTATAGACCCTTAAAGGAAAATTTATTTGAGGAATGTCTTGGACCCACTATTGCCTAGAAAATCCTTAGTTGTTTTTGGATTATCTTGGTACTACTAACGTTTTGTGTAAAATTTATCACAATTGTCTAGCCCGCTAAATATGTTAACATGTAATGGGGTAATATAAGTCTGCATATAAGAATGTGAGGAAATATTTACAGATCTCAAAAAAAGGCTAACCACAGCACCAACACTCACACTATCAATAATTAGAGAAGGTTTTCGGATATACATTAATTCTTCAAAGAATGTCTGGGCTTGTGTACTCATGCAAAATGAAAATTTAAAAGCCTATTCCACATGAAAGTTGATGATCAATTAATAGAAATACCTAAAAAATTATATGGAATTATCACATATGGTCTTCGCCTTAAAGATTTGGAACAACTATCTGTATAGTGAATAGTGTTATATACACTACTACAGATTCTTCCTTAAATAGTGCATAAATTTATCAGTACTATAAAAAGTGATGAAAGGGGGGGGGGGTTTATCAATTATAATAAAAGGGTATAGGTATTTATCAGTGCTAAAAATCACTAAAAACCCCCTTTATGAGTTTTTGAAAAAAACTGATAAAGGGGACTTTATGGGTTATAGTAAAAAAGCACTGATAAATCCCACCTATCAACACTAAAAAAACACTGATAAAGGGGTCCTTTTAGAACTGTTATATTGTTCTTATAATGGTTTTTATTTTATTAGTTCTAGAAAAAAAGTTTTGATACCCCCCTTATCAGTGATTTTTTTTAGCAATTATTGGGGGATTTATCAACTCTTTTTACTAGTGTTGTTAAAGGCCCCACTTATTAAATAGTTTTTTCTAGCACTGATAAAAGGTATATTTAATAAAAATATATATATTTAATAAAAATTATATATATTAATATTTAATTATTTTTATACTGATATAAGAATAATATTTTTTTAAAATATAATTTAGATGAAGATAAATATGAATTTATATTTAATATATAAAATATTAAGTGGAAATACCTTATAAAATGATTTAAAATATGGTTAATTAATAATTTGATAATTTTTATTGAGTAATAGTTTTTTAATATCAATTGGATGATATAAAAATTAAATTAATTAATGAATTATCTATAATAAGTTTAGACAGTGACCTGATCTTCAAATGGCCTTAACTTTTGATTCAGGTGTCTGTTTAGGATCTACTACAAATCACATCAAATATTATGACGAGCTCTATGCTTTGCTGAATGGGAAAATCCTTGATCAATTATTTTTTACAAAAAGGCCTAGAAGGGCTCCAAAATTGAGTTTTTAGTTGGGGGATCCTAATTTGTTTAAAATTTGATGAAATTTCAGCCTCATTTAAGGGGGTGTTGTTGTCTTTTCTTGGTAGAGAGTAAATTTATTGGGAAGGATTTTATTAATATTAATAATAATGTTTTCATTTTTTATCATTTTTCAAAATTTATTTTTATTTATAATAAAATATATGTATATTTTCTTATATTTATATTTAATAAATCAATTATATTAATAAATATTTCAATATATTTAAATAAACCTATACTAATAAATATATAAACAAAATAGGAATAAATATTAACTATTCATTTTATTTAACATAACATATTATCAATTTTAATTAAATTTTTAAAATGAATTAATATATATATATATATAATATTTATATACACATATGTGTGTGTAATAAAAAAAATAAAAATATATTTATATTTACACTGAAATATATATAATTAAATATTAATATAAATTATATTTAAATAAATATAATTATATATATATATATGTTACACATTTCTAAATATATAAAAATAAAAATAAATTACATAAAATATAAAACATTAATGCATGGAAGAGTGGTAAAGGCACCCAATTACATTAGGGAGGTCTTTGGTTCAAATCCCGGCTTATGCATTTATTTGGGAGAGCTTCCTACAATTGAGGAAAGGGTGTGGGGGGATATCATGGTTGTTATGGAGTGGAATGTACTCAGAAAGTGGACCTGTAGACATTGAGAAATGGGGTGTGGGTGCATGGAAAAAATAATTTTTTTAATTTTTTAAATAGTTCTAAAAAAAGAACTAATAAAGTGTAGACTTCTACATTCTTTGTTATCTCTATTAATTTCACCCATTAATAGTTCTAAAAAGGTCCTATTAATGGGTTCCTTTAATAGTACTAAAAAAAGATTTGATTAATTCACCCTCTGTGAATACTAAGAGAGTGTTGATAAAGGATGCATTTAAAAGATCCTTTTTAGCACTATTAAAGGAACTCATTATCTTTGATTTTTTTATTGCTAATATATGTTGATGTTTAACAAAACTCATAATATCAGTGCTTTTTAAAAACAGATAAAACCATTTCACTAGCGTTGTTAAAGGCCTGATTTTCAGTAGTGATATATATTGATCACAAGATTATAAATCATATATACACTTAAGAGGAGATCAACGTGCTACAATAAATGTGGCTAGATCTAATAAGATTATGATATCTCTATTAAACACCATACAAGAAAGGCGAACAACATAGATGCTCCTCATGGTAGAAAAGAACCTGCTAGTTGTCAATGGTGTGGACTGTGAAACACCGTAAATTTATGGATATGCAATGGATGGATCTTGAAATCATAATGGAAGGAAAAACATCCTACCTTGACCAAATTATTTCCCAACCATCCATCCAAGTTAAGTTAATGTTGGGATTTGGTTTGGAATGAGGTTTTTGTGCCTTCATCCCCAGAGATGAAGAATGATATATTTGATAATGCAAGTACCTCACCTTACTCTATCCATTATCGATGTACCAATATGTAATGTGATCAATGACAGAATATCTTCTAAGAAAACATAAATAAGGAGATTGTGGAATATATCTCACAGTGTTTTGTTTGTCATTGAGCTAAATCACAGAGACATAAGTCTAAAGGGTGGATGAAACAATTGTTATTCCCCCATGAAAATGGGATAATGTCACCATTATCTTTTTCTCTGGTCTACCAAAGTCATCTAATGGAAATAATGTGATATGGGTTGTGGTGGATTGACTCACCTAGACATCACAAATTATCTCTATTCAAGAAGATTTATCACTTGAATAACTTTCCATGATATATGTTAAGGAAGTGATCACCTGAATGGGGTTCCACTTTCGATCATCTATGATCATGATACATGTTTCACATCTAAATTTTGGATAAGTATTCAACAATATTTGAGTACTAAATTTAATTTTAACATGAACTCCCTCCCACAATTTGATCATCAATCTGAGTGGACTATTCAAATGCTCAAGTAAATACTAAGATCCTACTCAATAGAAGTTAAAGGATGATGATATCATCATTTCCCATTGGTTGAGTTCACCAATAAAAATAGCTTCCACTTGAGTATTAAAATGTCCCCATTTTATGATATGTATGGGAAGCTATGTAAAACATTAACATTTTTAGATGATGTTGTGGAATAAACCTACATATATTTGATCTTTTTCATGAAATGTTAAATAAGGTCCATGACATCCTAGAAAATTTAAAATAAAATCAAATTTTGCAATAGAACTATGATGAAAACCATTGAAGAGACCTAGAGTTTAAATAAGGAGACAAAACATTCCTTCAATTATCACCATGGAAGAGTGTTGCATGGTTTGGAATGTAAGGGAATATTTTCCAAGGGTACATTATAAACTTTGAGATCATTGATCGGATAGGATCCCTGGCACATCAGCTTTCAACTACACCATGTATGGATAATGTTCATGAATTATTCCATGTATCACTCAAGAGGAAGTACATACCAGATCCATCATATGTACCGAAACAAGTGATTGTACAACTGGGTAATAACCCCACATCTGAGATGAAGTTGGTGAAAATGAAAGACCGTAGATACAAAGTTCTATTCAACCTGACAAAATCGCCTTGTCAACATGTTTTGGAGGATCATTAAGTATAATGAGGGTACTTGGGAACTAAGGGACTACAAAACAGATCTACCCTTGGCTATTCAAAATTAGGAATACATGTTGAAATTTAGGGGATGAAATTTACAAATTAGGGTAGAACTTAACAAACCAATATTTATTAGTAATATTTGTTTCCTGAATTTTTTTTTATTTTATTATATAATATTATGCACATAGAAACTTTTCAAAAAAATTATACACATAGAAAATAATGAGAAACCAAAAAATTATATTATCAAAAATTGTTACATTAATCAGAAAAGGAACAAAATGTTAGTAAACCAATAAATATTATTAAAAATGGCGATATAGAAGCATAAGAGGAATTGAGTTGAAAATTGACTGAAATAATGGAGTGATATATATATATATATATATGATTTAATGTCATCCTTGGAATAGTAATGTGACCATTGGAAAAGTAACTTAACCGTTGGGAATAGTAACCTAACAGTTGGAATAATATTTTTACCAAAAAATAATAAATTTTGATATAAATAGTATTTATCTTCAAAAATGTATCTAAATATAAATATTATCATTCAATGAAATATAAATAACATCACTAATAACTCAATGAAAATATAAGCATGTTTTTAATAAACCGTATTTTAATGTATTTCATTAAAATAAATATTTTTTTATACAATTTTAAAATTACCTATGTTCAAAATTTATTTATATGAAATGAATTTCATTTCTAAAATAAAAACATTGAAATTATCCACATTTATGTTTTCCAATTTATTGAAGCACTTCAATATTCAAGTTATTATTAAAAATACATTTTTTCACATAAGCAAAGTATATTAAATTATCTCATTCGTGATGTAATAATGAAATGATAATTTATAGAATGTCATGTATTTCCATGATATATTTTATTTCCAAAATTAGTGATTAAAATATAATAAAATTGATTTCCAATCCTAAAAATTACATTCCATAAAGTCAAATGTGGTTCCTTAAAATAACAATTATTCTTTTTTCTACTTTACTTTTCTTTTCCATAAGCTAATAAATTTGAATTATAAAAGGGAAAAAACTGTAAAATCAATTATATTAATATATATTTTATATCATAAAAAATCTAATATTACATGTTTTACTATTTATATAATATTTTTTAAATATTTTATCCATAAACACCCCTCTCCTCAAGTATAAATAACTCTTTTTTCCTACCTAAGGAAAACCACTCCACCCACCCATTTAAATTTCCAACATCTTCCCAAATACAACCTATAAATCACATTTGAATACATAAGTACATTCTAGAATAATATAAAACTGATTACTAGGGGATTTATAATTCCATACAAGAGAATCCACACTAAGGATAGAGTAAGTCTCAATTAACTCCTTCCTCTTTTATTTTTCTCTTTATTCTTTTTCCAATTTTTTTCAAAACCCTATAATATAAAAGTAATTATATAGTAACATACCAATATATTAATTATTTTAAACAACTATAATTATCATATTAATGAAAACTATTGTTTTCATACCTCATTTTCTGTCTCTTTTGACAACATCCTGTTAAAGGTAGGTTAACCACCAACAGAGAAATTTCTAAGAAACTACTTATAACCATATTCATGGTTGGATAATATTAATTATATATAATATATAATTAATTAATTAAATTCCATATAATCATCCAGAGTTTATTATACTTCTATAAATTACTTTGAATTAAAATAGATAAATTAATGTCAAGCACGAAATATTTAAGAAAAACACAATATCAAAACGATGCAACTTCATCAAAGATATTATGAAATAAAATCCAATAAAAATCATTGGAAAATATTTTTATTAATAACTATATTTCACATATAAATAAATTTTTTAGAATTTATTTTAATATTTTTGTGGTGGAAAAGTGGTGAAAGGCACGAATTTAGGTATTGGGATTCTCGAACCAAACTCTCTTTCCCTATGTTTTCCCCCTTTTTAAAAACATTCAGTATGAATATTCCTTTAATATTCCTTAAATTAAACATAATTATTATTACATAATGGACCGAAGGCCTTAATTTTTTATTCATTCCTATATTCCCTCTTTTTTTGGTTTTAAGGGGAACCCATACGTGGCCCATAGTCTTGGTGAATTTACAGGACCCTAAGGTCGTAAAGGAATTAGTTATAGAATATGAATACCTGAAACTACTCCTCCCCAGTATCTGCATCGTGATCAACTCTCCACCTTTTACTGATTTTCCATATAGATATATTGTTCAGAGGTACAGAGGCCTAGTACAGATAGTAAATTCCATACCCTCTCATTATTCCAAATTTGTTAGCTCTGGTATGTTGAATTTGCCTTACTTTGAAACTTATTCATGAGCTTGTTCCTTGAATAATCTATTTGTTTTTTCATCTTCACATCAGGTTTACTGAATGCCATAAGGTACCCCAAAGGCTTTAAGGTGGCCCAAAATCCATCCTAACCTGATATTCTAGGTGTCTCAAAGTCCTAATGACTTCATGACCAAACCGGTGGCCCAAAGGTGATTATTTATGACTACCACAGTTCCAAATAATACATGATACAATACCTACTATATTTCCCACAGCAGTAACTGCAAATTATACCTCTACCCAGAATTTAACTTAGGTCTTATAGATGTAATTGTATAGTCCTAACCAAATGGGATGAGTCTCTTATGCACACATTATTATTCTTCGTATTTTTATTTTATGTATGTACATGTTTCCAACAAGATTTTATGACTTCTTCAATGATTTTACAAAATAATGCTTCTTTCTAAAACACATTTTTTACTCCTTTTAGGTTGTCTATTTTTCTCTGAATAATGATGATTTATATAGTAAATTTTATTTCTTCATTTTCATTTGGTAACACCAAATTTATTTATGAAATAATTATTGATTAAATACTTATGAAAAATATTCTCATCCTTAGGTAAATTGATGACTATGATTGTAATATTTTCTATGTTTCATGAATGATTATGTAAATATTATGATGTGATAGGTGGTCCTAGAATTATACAGCCCACCAATGCATTGGGTAATGTGATTTATCTCATGGGATAATTTTTATTAACTATGAACATGATGGCATACTTGTTTTAATATGATGTTATGATTATTCACATATGTTATGAGCGAACATGATGCTAGCTTATTTACCCAATATGTGTGGTATTTTACCACTATGAGATTATGTTTCATTTTTATTCATTATCACAATCCATTAATTTATCAAATGTTTCCCTCTAGATGTAGATTATGATCCTAGTATTATGATATTATGATGATGTCTATGCTCTCAAATGTTATAATGATTAATTTCCCTTATGAATCCCCTTACAAGGATTTTATCTCACCCCATTCATTGATATATATCCTCAGGTGATTACATATACAAAAGAAAAAAAGGGGTCCACAAAGAAGATAGAGAATAATTAATCAAATACTTTTAATTTTTTTATGTTAAAGTCTTATATGAGCCTAATCATCCCATGAAACTAAACCATTTGATCCTGGGTTTGTATCTTTAGTATGTTGATTATATTAAAATGATATAATAGTTCTCAAAGAAAATGTAGGGTCACTATAAAAAAACTAAGGACATATATAAAAGGGGTTTAGCTATAAATCTTTATAAGTGATTAAACCAAGAATAACATTATGGAAGGAGAAAAAAACATCATGAATCCATGGAATGATAGGAATTTGGAAATAACATACAATGTGAAGTCATAATCATAATTCAAGGATAAATGAAAGGATATAATAATATGGTTTTAGTGGTAAAAACTCACTTATACCAAACATGACATCTCATAAGATCGAAACATTACCTTTGGAATGGGAGCACTATCAGGGTACACTATTCACATTTTCTAGATTTTTGTGTTCCATATCGATCATTTGATGTAATAGAGTATTTCATCATTTTAAACCCATGATTGAGGAATATGGGTTTCATAAATATAATTATGAATTCATGGAACAATATTTATATCTAGGGGAATACACTTGAATAAAAATATGTTTGGGTATTCATAACACGAAGCTATAGTATGGAAAATCAAGGGGCAATTTTGGAAGCATAACGAGTTTACATAATAGTTAATGCACGGGATAACTGAAAGAGAAATATGGTATCCCATAATTTGAGAATCATATGGAAAATAAATATGTTGTATAAAAATGTAAAAATATGAATGAGAGAGAATAAAATGGCATCATACAAGGAATGTTCTTAAATAGATAAGAGGTGAGAGAAAACTCTAACCTTGAAAGGGTGCTTTTTAAAGCTTGGTAAGATCTTCTTTAAACCCTATAAACCACTTAGTGATCATTTATTGAGGGATAAAGGGGTTTAAATTTATGCTTCAAGGCTTCGGGGTAAATAATATTAAGATAATTGGTGTGTATATATAGAAAATATTAGAGGATTCTTTATTAATTTATGAAAATGGGGATTCATTATTTATTTTTTAACATATGCTTTAGACTATAATTTATAAAATATTTAAAAAAACTAGGTCATAAATTATATTAATACCTATTTTTTCTAATGGTAAGTGTTTCTATGTATTTTAAAGGTTCATGATATGAACTTCTTTATATAATTTCATTTATGATGTTGAAGGGAGTCATGTTAGATAATAATTGTTTTCAAAATCATATAATATCATTTATGTTTCGGAAAGTTCTCTATAGGTGTGAGAAAATAATATTATCACTTTAAAAAAACTTATTTTAATGTAAATTATTATTTTTGGTCAATCCAACCCTTTTTATAATTAATTGCATTACTTTTTTTCTATTATGACGTTTTATTGCATATCGTATATTTATATTTTATTTATTTTTTCCCAAGAATTCAAATTTCTTAGAATATTATGAAAAATGTAACACCCTGACCCTAGTTACCAAGTGTCGGTGCATTATTACATAACATCGGCATGATATAAGGAAATCATGTCCCGAAGGACCGATCAGTTTAGTAGCCTTGGAAACACAAGATAAATTCATAAGTTTTACATTACAATATAAATTTAAAAGTTACAAAAACATTTTTTCATAGACCACATTCATATCCCCTTAGACTATCCCTGCAGGTCAGTCATAAAATACTTCTTCACAGCATTGGAAAAATAAAATATAAAAAGGGGTGAGTTTTGATGCTCAGTAGGGATAACAATATTGTGGAAACTTTCATAAAGAAGCATAATCCTTTAAGGAAATGTATAAGACTAAAAATAATCCTTTCAAACTTGAAATAAAACATAATATTTCAAAGATAAAATCAAATAATGCCACTTACTTATTCAAATGGACATTATACTAGTCGAATAATCACATGCAATATCTATAGCCACTTTCATAATGATGGAATGCATAATTCCATACTTCATAACCACAAAGTCGAGTCCTTGTACGAAGACTAAAAATAAGATTTTTTCAAGGCCTTGTGCCAAGACACTAGTTTGTCTCATGAGACCTAACAATGCATCTAAGAGCTATAGTGGGCTCCACCCATCACGTACTAAGTCCAATGCATTTCTCATATGAAAAGGTTTAAGCATAACAAAAACATTCGTATTAAAACTAGTTTACAAAATTTCAATACATTATCCATAAACCATGAATGGTGTAAAAATAACACATCCACAGTAAAGAATATCACAAAACCTTCAATACAATATGGATCTTTTGTATTATAATAAATCAACTTTAAATAAGCTTAAAATTGATCAAAAGATATTGACATAGATGAAATCAAAACATTTTTTAGAGAAATATCTATTTCTATTTTGAAATCATTTAAAAGTCATATAAATATAAAAGAAAACATTTATATTGAAAATAATATTATAAGCTTGTAAGGGAAGCTTCGACAATGTTATAACGTTGGAAAATATCTGCACCTGCCATATAAGTTAAAAAACATTCTTACCTTAATTTTGTCGAAAAGGTCATAAAGTACCTTGTTTGGAAAACAACGAAATGATTCCTTTCAAAAACATATAAGGTCAAATACAAAGTAAAAACGACATTACCCCATTCTTTAGTAAATAGTAAAAATGTTTTTGAAATTCCTTTTTAGGAAACATGGATGTGGATGATAAGGAGGTCCTAGTGGATAATTACGTATAAAAAACCTCAGATAATGAAGAGATTGTGAAATTAACCCTCAACTTATTTTTTACTTGGTCAAGTGTAGATTAACCAAATGTATAATGGTGAAATAATTGTTATTAAATTATAAAAAAACCATATATATTAATAATATATCATATATGATCTTCTAATATTTCTTTGTTAATGATATTTCAGTAGTATCCTCGTTTCGGGCTTTAACTGATTCATTTTCCTTTATATGATTTGTTACGTAAGTATTATTTTCCATGGATATGATGTATCTTATTCATATTCATAATGATATTAAGTATTCAAACATTATTTTTAATCATCAAATGAAAATTAGTCTTGAATGGATACGATGGTGAATGAATCTGATCGCGTTTGTGAAGACGGTAATCCGTACGTACGCACGAGAGACAATATCATTATTTTGATATGAAAATAAAATATAATTGGATGGTATATCATATATACAGAATCTGTATCATGTTATATTTATTATTTACATAAATTATACATCATTATTATTCTCATCCAAATAATAATGTAGAGAATAACAACTATACCACGACGTGGAGACGATAAGCTGTACGTACACACATATGGTGACCTTTCATTAAAAGGATTGATAGGATAATTAATATGGTTGTAAAATACTTATAATCACATAAATATACATATAATATATTGGAGTTATTATTTTATAATGTAAACAACAATGAAAGATGAAGTGGAAGAAGAAAAGAACTTGAAAGAGGTGATGAAATATTCACCTCTTCTTCGGGTTCTTCCTTTTGATTTGATCCAAAGGGCTCATTAGGATGGATTTATGACTAAATTAAGGCCTCTATGATGAAGGGAGGATATTTGGGAGGATATTTGGGCAGGTTTTGGCTGAGCCTAATGGATTTGAAGGTGTTAATTTGAGAGAAGGGGAAGTGCCCTTTTATAAGAGGAGTGAGGGGACCTTATCAAAAAGATTGAAATATTATTTTATAATAATCCTATTTTTGGGTTATAATGGCTTAAAAATGAATTATTAAAAGTATAATGTAGGGAAGGATCTAAAACCACTCAAAAAATAGGTTTTTTATAGGTTTGGGTCACTATATTAACTTTATGTTTTAGATTTAACTCTTAGTTTGATACTATGACATTTACCCTGTCTCTTTGTATTTTTATAATATATGGTTAATAAACCTACTATAAACTTACTAGAGAACCTAAATTGGTTCATTAATGACATATATAATATTATTTAAGACCTTTGGATGAACCTTATATTTTTAGGAATAGAATATCAATTAATAATATAATATTTGTTTTAAAACCCCTTTTTTGTCAATTTTCACACTATTTGGTATTTTGTTTTTGCTAAATTCATAATAGAATTATTAATTCTAAAATAATTCATTTAATCCATCCTAACATGTCCCATTAACCTATAATATTCATGTATTCTATCAAAAAATTCATATTATATTTATTTTAACATCTATAATACCATTTATTTGATTCTTTCATTAATAAGGAAAATACTGCATCATCATTGTGTCAAAAATTAATTTAATTATCTAAAGTCTAATAATTATAAACAAAATATCATTATTTATGAAATCGTTTTATCTTTATAATGAATATTTATAGTCTAATATATAACATATATAACCCTATGTAAAAATTATTTTACTAAATGATATATGTTTATGTCATTTTTGTAATTACATTAACTAAATTAATATAAAGTGTCATTATCACTTACAAGTGGCTCCACGGGGTCCCCAATTATACCCAAGGATTCCCATGGTTGGAAATGTATCATCAAATAGGGTTAGAACACATGTTAGTGTAATTTAGTATTATTATAATATTATTTTTTTACTGTTATTTACTGGATTTACCCTTTAACCATGGTAAATAAAATATTTACCGAAGTAATCATTCCAAATTTATAAAAATAAAAGTTACCTATTTACACAATTTGGACCTCCTGATTCTAAATATGGAATCCATTTTTTTAAATTCAAAACCCAGATGCGGCAAAAATTTATTTAAAATTAATTCCTGTTGTCAAAACAAAAAAGCATGTTTTTAAAAAATAGTAACTATCAAAAGATTGACATTTTCTTATGTCCAGATTAAATTTAAAATTAAATCCCATGAAAAAAATTGGATTAAATAGTAAAAATATAATCTAATTATACTTAAAACCCACTAAATAGTATAATTTAGCACTATAAATTAGTTTGATTCAAAAAAATTGTTTTTAATTAAAATTTAGTATTTTTTACTATTCACCAATAATAGAAAGTTTTAAGGAAAGTACCAAAAAATCACCCTAATCTAGTTTTGATATTCTGAATCCAAAAATGAATTCTATTTTGAAAGTTAAAATTGATAAAATTTCAAAAAGTGGGAATTACTATTCATAACGTCTAGTTTGATTGGTCGTGATGTGTTAGAATCATTAAATTATATACAATGCAAGCTGTTTCATTATTCAAAGGGAAACGTACCATGGAAGCTTGGGGTGTTACATTCTATCCTCCTTAAAATAATTTCATCCTTGAAATTTCTAGAATATTACTGCATAAAAATATTTTGGTGGTTCTTCATCATAAATTACTCGAGTTCCCACGTTGCCTCTTCCATCTTATGGTTTCTCCATAGAACTTTTACCAGACGAGTCGTCCGGTTTCTCAACACTTGTTATATTATATCAAGAACCTTGACAGGCTCTTCGTAATAAGATATATTGGTTTCCAGTTCTAATTCATCATAGTTAAGTACATGTGCTGGGTTAGGCATGTATTTTCTCAATAGTGATACGTGGAACACATCATGAACTTTGGAGATACTTGGCGATATTGCGAAACGGTAATCTAAAACCACAATTTGTTACAGAATATCGAAAGGTCCGATATACCTGGGACTCAATTTACCCTTCTTACCGAATTGTATAATTCCCTTCCATTGATATACCTTCAAGAAAACATGATCATCTACCTGAAATTCCAAATCCTTCCATTGGTTATTAGCATAGTTCTTCTACCTACTTTGAGCTGCTTTGATGTGGGTTTGGATTACCTTTGTAACAGCCCGAGATTTTATGAAAAATATTCTTTTTAATTTCATTAATGTCTTGTGTTATACGCTACACCAAAAGGAGCTTGCACAACACGCATCCTTGACTTGCCTTGCATTACACGCAATCACAACCTTCCTCGATAGCGTGTGTGGTACGTAATCCTGAGTTTCACGAAACAATGATATGCTATTAAAATATTATTAAAACTAGCCGTTATGAATAGTAATAACCACTTTTTAAATTTTAGAAATTTTAACTCTCAAAATGGACTTCATTTTTGGATTCGGAGTATCGAATTTAGCCTAAGGTGAAATTTTGGTACTTTTCGGATAACTTTCATATTTTGATGAATAGTGAAAATGACTAAATTTTAATTAAAAACAACTTTTTTAATCGAAATAATTAATAATGATAAATTATTAATTTGAGTGATTTTAAAGTATATTTAGAATATATTTTTACAATTCAATACAATGTTGGTCATTGGATGTAATTTCACATTTACACCAGACATAAACAAGTGTTAATCTTTTGATAGTTATTATCTCTTAAAAACATGCTATTTGTTGTGACAGCGGAAATTAATTATAAAATTAATTAATGTAACTTATATGTTGGGAATTTTGTAAAATAGAAATCATTTTTGAATTCGGAATATCAATTATAGCTTAGGGTGAAATTTTTGCATTTTTCTGAAAAACTTCAATTTTTGATGAATAGTGAAACCACTAAGTGGTAGGTTAAAAAAAACTGAATTTTGCATGAAACTTAATTTTACCGCTCCTGTGAATGGAATTTCAAAAATCCGAGAGACACGGTTAATATCAAGGACTAAAATGTGGTTCAATGAGATGAAAATAATTTTTGGTGAATAGTAACTTTTTACTTTTTTTACCACGGTTAATAGTAAATAGGGTAACTAAGGGTAAATATGATATTAATATTACCCTAACACGTGTCCTAATTCTATTGGACAAGTGTAATTCGACCAAAAACAAACTTAGGAATAAAATATGACCATTTAGGCCCACTTGGATTAGATTAGGACATTTATTATTAATTTATTTAAAGAAGGGTTAAAATAGTTAAATTTAAAGTTTAATAAGTAAATCATTTTTAATATTGGGTTATACATAAGATAAATTCGATTGTAAATATTCATTAGAAAGCTAAAACGATTTCCTACATGATGGTATTTTATTTGTAATTTTTAGACATCAAATAATTTAATTTATTTATGACACAAAGATGATGCAGTAATTATCTTATTAATGAAATATTGACATAATTGATAATATAAATACCAAAATAAATGTAATTTAAGACTTTTTATGAATTCCACTAATTTTATAGGTTACTATTATATATTAGTGTTGATTTAATCAACTTGGTTCGAACATATAATTCTGATATGACTTTCACAAAAATCATATATCAAATAGTGTCAAAATTGACACAAAATAGTTTTTAAATCAAATATTATATTATTAATTGTTATTTTATTCCTAAAAATCTATGGTTCGGCCAAATGACTTAGATAAGGATATATATATTAATAATAAACAATTTGGAGTTCTATTGGCATGTTATAGTAAGTGTATTAACCATATAGTGAAAGAAAACAAAAAGACACCGTAAAAGTTAAATTAATTAACTTAGAGTTAAATCTAATTGATAAGGTTAAAATAATACCCCAAACTTGTCTAAATCCTATTGGTTGATAGGATTTCGACCCATCACCACTTCAGCTTAGAAATAAGACCCTTTGGAACCATTATAAACCGATTTTGACTTTAATATAAAATAATATTTTGAGATATTCCTAAGGTGCCCCTCTCCTCCCTTATAAAAGGGCACCTCCGCCCCCTCCTCCTCACACCAATTTGAGCACTCAATCTCGGCCAAACCCTGACAATTTATCCTCTCCACTTCCCTAGAAACATCCTAGAGGTTCTGGTCTTCCTCAAAGACCAATTTTAGTGCCCTAAGAGGAGGTCTCAAAGAGGCACTTCAAAGAAGAGGTAATTACCGTTACCAATTCTTTCATCTTTATTTCTTCTTCCACTTCTTCTTCTTAGGTTGTTTCATTATGAAGTAATAACATCAGTATCACTCATATACTGATATGTTATTATAAGTATGCAACAACCCTATTTCACCATCTATCCATCCTACGGAAAAAGAAATCACCGCGCGTGCGTACGTACGGAATACTGTCTCCACGCCGTGGTGTAATCTATTTTCCACCACCACCTTACATGGATGGGTATAATGGTGTAAAGAATAACTATAAATAGTTATTACAACATCATATTGATTCTGATATATTGTATAATTCACTCCAATTCAATTCAATATTTATAGAAATGATATCATCGCTCGTGCGTACGTACGGAATACCGTCTCCACGACGCGATGAGATTCATTCTCCATGTTAACCATTTAAGAATGATTATAATGTATATATAAGAAATAATAATGAAATATATGACATTAAAAAGCTACTGGATTTATGTATATATATACCTATGTATGTCATCTACTTACTTCCATTTCAAGACAATAAGGAAAGGAAAACAGCGTTCATGCTTACGTACGGACTACCGTCTCCATGAACGGTGTTTTTCATTTTATTTATCTACCTATTATATATATATATATACTGAATATATATGATATATAAATAATATTTTATATTCTGGAAGTAAGTAAATCATGATATAAGTAATAATGATGTCAATAACAACAAGTCAAAACACCTACGATAAATGAAACGATTTTACCCAAAACGCTTCTTTAACATGGAATTTACAAAAGAACGGGTAATATAATGTCATAAGTGAACCATATATGATATCATAACAATAAATATGATTCTGTAATAAGTCAATAACATTATTTAAACCATTATACAGGAGCTTCGGACACGAACAAAGCAAATCGGACCTAAGGTAAGGGAAATATCACAATCTCATTTTTATCCGAGATTGTTTATTCGTAAGTATTTACTGGGGTGTATTTTATCATCCACATCCATGTTCCCTCAATATGTAATATTGTTTCCATCCACTTGCAATAGTTTAAATCCAATTTTACCCCTAGGTGAGTTTTTAGTAAAGAATATGAAAGGAATCTTTGGTCGTTTTTTTTCGTACGAGGTACTTTTTGACTTTTCCGACAAAAGTACGAAGAATGTTTTTTTTAACTTATACGGCACGAACGGATTTATACTGTTTTATAAAGCCTTATTTTCATGAAGCATCCTCTAAAAGATTTCATGACTATTTTCAATAAAATCTCTTTCTTTTAAAATTGCATGATGTTTTGTGAAAAGAAATTGATTTTGAAGAAAAAAGGATATTTTCCTCAAGAATTCAATTCAAGTGTTTTATCAAAATTATTTTTCATCAAAGATAATAAAGGGTTCTGTTTCTATCCATATTTTTACATTGATTTGACTATGTTGTGATGGAATTATGTTTATGAATTCCTTTATCTTATATGAATGGTTTTATGATGTCATGTTGTTTAAGAATCCCATTTTTATTACATGGGTTATGCAATGATGTATGATTTATGATTTGGTGGCACACATAAGAAAGGATTCATTAAGAGATGGGTGGGACCTATATCTCCCTCCAATGCATTGGGTAAAGATTTTATATCTCATGAGATAGACATGGCTGGAATGGTAGGTTATACCGGTTCAGTGAAACAGGACTGAAACGAGGATTACTCGATTCAGAAAGGGACTTTGTCCACTAAGATAGTCTTGGCAATGAGTCTTGACTAACAAGAAATGATTCTCTATGATTATGTGTGTATGCCACAATGAGTAATGTTTTATGTTATGATTTCATTTCACTACTATGATTTATCCCATGTTATGAAATTATGCTCTCTTTTGCAGGTTATGATTTCCAAAATGTTATGTTCTTATGAATACGATGTGATTGATATATCTTTTGTTTACCCTTACTGAGCATTTGAGCTCACCCTTTTATGTTTTCTTTTCCCCAGGACATAAAGAAAGGTTTTAGGTAAAAAAAAGAAGATCTTTATGGGAGATGTTGAAGATCTTTCCCCACGATTAGAAGATTTTATTCCGAGTTTCCAAAGCCACTAAACTATTACGATCCTTGTGTGTGTGTTTTTGTTATGTACTAAGTATTCCGCAAAAGTAATGTAATGTCCATGTACGTCAGGCTTCGGGTCTCTACAGTTGGTATCAGAGGAAAGGTTTAGTCAACCTTTGGAAACTAGGATGTGAGAACGTTAGTGAGATCCCTAGAGATATTTCTAAGGTATGTCTAGGGATGTCCCTAAGGATAAGTATACGTATAGGATATATTCCTAGAACTACGGTAACGATCTTAGAATTTAACCTAATATGTTAGATATTGAGGGTGCTCCACCTTTACTATGTTGTCTTCCCTAGCATGATTTCGCCTCTCACAAAATTCTTTTTGTGTTTTAGTTAATGGAGGGAACCAGAAGGAATTCGGTTAACATTGAATCCAATGGACAAATTTGTGACTATGAGCAACAAAATTATGTGATGCCTAGAGATAAAGATATTGTGATTATGCCGAATCAGTCATCACGATATATGATTAACAAGGTAAAATTTAGTGGTATGACTAATTCATCAAAGAAGAGGAAGATAAACTATTATGCATGTTCGCATGTTGAGGATCATAAAGAAAGGAAGATTGAGATTTCTAAAGAAGGGAAGAAGAACCTTGAGGAATACCTCAAATGGAGGGACCGATGTTATCTGTGTAGAGAAAAGGGTCATAGAGTGACAGATTGTTATGGAGTTCAATGTCTTATTTGTGGAGAACATGGGCATTACCCAACTCAATGCCCTGACCTAAAAAGATACTTCTAAATCAAGGAAGGACTTATTCCAGGACAGTCATTGAAGTGGATGGACTGAAGTGTTTATGTATTGGTATTAAAGAATAATGTTGTTGAGGTACTTTTATGGTGTATTGGAATATTTATGTATTGCTCTAATGTGGTATTCTAAGTGATTGAAATATTTTTGGAAAAAAAAGATGATATGCACATAATGAAGGGAAAATAAGAAAATGAAATATTTGACAGTATTCATGAGCTCATGATTGATATAAGGACTAAGTGATATCATGGTTTGAGTATATAGAATTTTGAGGATTTTGGTATGTGGAAAGTGTTAACTTTTAACTGCACTCAAGTTTTCACTAAGGTATTCAAGAGAATACACGATTAAGGACTTTGAATGTTTGGAATGTGACCAACAAGACATATCTTATGATATGTGGGGATCAACGACAGTATTAAATCTCTTGTAATCGATGTCACTATATTATGAGAGTGGACTGCAGTATTATGTATAAGCCTAAAGATTAGACTGGATTATGTTGGACATAAGTTAGTATTGTTTAAGGATAGAAGATTTTCGATATTATTGATGGGATGTTATAGTAACGTAGTTTTAGAAAAAGGGACAACTTGCAGGACGGGCGACAACCCATCGCTTCGAACAAGGCTGTAGGAATCGAACCCACAACCGAAGTGCGACAGGCCTTTATCGCCTACCACTGACCTACAGGAAGTCCTTGTTTAGTAGAAACTAGTTTTATTATATTAAGCAGTATGATATATGAAGTATAAGTCCATTTTAGGAACCATATATGATTAATCCCACTATAGATCGACTTATGTATATAAATTTTGCTAACCTTTTGAGACAGATGGAATGACCCGTCATTCTATCACATGATCTGCTAACACTTCACGAATAACAAATTCAACTTCATTTATTTAATAGATGAAGTGGAAATTGTTAAAGGCACGAACAACAGTGAGATTGTACCAAAATAAAGTAAGTATTTATTCTAATTCAAATTCTTTAACTTTAGGGAAATAATCTTGAAAACCAAAAATGTTGTCCTAGTTCTCTTATACCTGATGAATCAGATGGTACCTTAGATCGTCACAAATTTATGGATTTGTGATTACTGACTTTTCCATAGCCATGTTCTCTACCACTCTCCATCAGAACATGATGGTTATATTTCTCTTCCATATCCAAATTTTCACCTATGTGGAAACCCAGTGATTAGTTTATTTGGGTAATCGTTACATTTCATACTTTAGTTTTTAAAGCCAAGTTTTGGTATTCCTTTTTATGATGTGGGTTTCTATTAAAGAAACTTTCGAATAGTAAACCATTTATAACCCCAACGAATTTCGAGGGCGAAATTCATTTTAAGGGGGGTAGAATGTAACAGCCCGAGATTTTATGAAAAATATTCTTTTTAATTTCATAATGTCTTGTGTTATACGCTACACCAAAAGGAGCTTGCACAACACGCATCCTTGACTTGCCTTGCATTACACGCAATCACAACCTTCCTCGATAGCGTGTGTGGTACGTAATCCTGAGTTTCACGAAACAATGATATGCTATTAAAATATTATTAAAACTAGCCGTTATGAATAGTAATAACCACTTTTTAAATTTTAGAAATTTTAACTCTCAAAATGGACTTCATTTTTGGATTCGGAGTATCGAATTTAGCCTAAGGTTAAATTTTGGTACTTTTCGGATAACTTTCATATTTTGATGAATAGTGAAAATGACTAAATTTTAATTAAAAACAACTTTTTTAATCGAAATAATTAATAATGATAAATTATTAATTTGAGTGATTTTAAAGTATATTTAGAATATATTTTTACAATTCAATACAATGTTGGTCATTGGATGTAATTTCACATTTACACCCGACATAAACAAGTGTTAATCTTTTGATAGTTATTATCTCTTAAAAACACTCTATTTGTTGTGACAGCGGAAATTAATTATAAAATTAATTAATGTAACTTATATGTTGGGAATTTTGTAAAATAGAAATCATTTTTGAATTCGGAATATCAATTATAGCTTAGGGTGAAATTTTTGCATTTTTCTGAAAAACTTCAATTTTTGATGAATAGTGAAACCACTAAGTGGTAGGTTAAAAAAAACTGAATTTTGCATGAAACTTAATTTTACCGCTCCTGTGAATGGAATTTTAAAAATCCGAGAGACACGGTTAATATCAAGGACTAAAATGTGGTTCAATGAGATGAAAATAATTTTTGGTGAATAGTAACTTTTTACTTTTTTTACCACGGTTAATAGTAAATAGGGTAACTAAGGGTAAATATGATATTAATATTACCCTAACACGTGTCCTAATTCTATTGGACAAGTGTAATTAGACCAAAAACAAACTTAGGAATAAAATATGACCATTTAGGCCCACTTGGATTAGATTAGGACATTTATTATTAATTTATTTAAAGAAGGGTTAAAATAGTTAAATTTAAAGTTTAATAAGTAAATCATTTTTAATATGGGGTTATACATAAGATAAATTCGATTGTAAATATTCATTAGAAAGCTAAAAGGATTTCCTACATGATGGTATTTTATTTGTAATTTTTAGACATCAAATATATTAATGTATTTATGACACAAAGATGATGCAGTAATTATCTTATTAATGAAATATTGACATAATTTATAATATAAATACCAAAATAAATGTAATTTAAGACTTTTTATGAATTCCACTAATTTTCTAGGTTACTATGATATATTAGTGTTGATTTAATCAACTTGGTTCGAACATATAATTCTGATATGACTTTCACAAAAATCATATATCAAATAGTGTCAAAATTGACACAAAATAGTTTTTAAATCAAATATTATATTATTAATTGTTATTTTATTCCTAAAAATCTAAGGTTCGGCCAAATGACTTAGATAAGAATATATATATTAATAATAAACAATTTGGGGTTCTATTGGCATGTTATAGTAAGTGTATTAACCATATAGTGAAAGAAAACAAAAAGACACCGTAAAAGTTAAATTAATTAACTTAGAGTTAAATATAATTGATAAGGTTAAAATAATACCCCCAAACTTGTCTAAATCCTATTGGTTGATAGGATTTCGACCCATCACCACTTCAGCTTCGAAATAAGACCCTTTGGAACCATTATAAACCGATTTTGACTTTAATATAAAATAATATTTTGAGATATTCCTAAGGTGCCCCTCTCCTCCCTTATAAAAGGGCACCTCCTCCCCCTCCTCCTCACACCAATTTGAGCACTCAAGCTCGGCCAACCCCTGCCAATTTCTCCTCTCCACTTCCCTAGAAACATCCTAGAGGTTCTGGTCTTCCTCAAAGACCAATTTTAGTGCCCTAAGAGGAGGTCTCAAAGAGGCACTTCAAAGAAGAGGTAATTACCGTTACCAATTCATTCATCTTTATTTCTTCTTCCACTTCTTCTTCTTAGGTTGTTTCATTATGAAGTAATAACATCAGTATCACTCATATACTGATATGTTATTATAAGTATGCAACAACCCTATTTCACCATCTATCCATCCTACGGAAAAAGAAATCACCGCGCGTGCGTACGTACGGAATACCGTCTCCACGCCGTGGTGTAATCTATTTTCCACCACCACCTTACATGGATGGGTATAATGGTGTAAAGAATAACTATAAATAGTTATTACAACATCATATTGATTCTGATATACTGTATAATTCACTCCAATTCAATTCAATATTATTAGAAATGATATCATCGCTCGTGCGTACGTACGGAATACCGTCTCCACGACGCGATGAGATTCATTCTCCATGTTAACCATTTAAGAATGATTATAATGTATATATAAGAAATAATAATGAAATATATGACATTATAAAGCTACTGGATTTATGTATATATATACCTATGTATGTCATCTACTTACTTCCATTTCAAGACAATAAGGAAAGGAAAACAACGTTCATGCTTACGTACGGACTACCGTCTCCATGAACGGTGTTTTTCATTTTATTTATCTACCTATTATATATATATATATACTGAATATATATGATATATAAATCATATTTTATATTCTTGAAGTAAGTAAATCATGATATAAGTAATAATGATGTCAAGAACAACAAGTCAAAACACCTACGATAAATGAAACGATTTTACCCAAAACGCTTCTTTAACATGGAATTTACAAAAGAACGGGTAATATAATGTCATAAGTGAACCATATATGATATAATAACAATGAATATGATTATGTAATAAGTCAATAACATTATTTAAACCATTATACAGGAGCTTCAGACACGAACAAAGCAAATCGGACCTAAGGTAAGGGAAATATCACAATCTCATTTTTATCCGAGATTGTTTATTCGTAAGTATTTACTGGGGTGTATTTTATCATCCACATCCATGTTCCCTCAATATGTAATATTTTTTCCATCCACTTTCAATAGTTTAAATCCAATTTTACCCCTAGGTGAGTTTTTAGTAAAGAATATGAAAGGAATCTTTTGTTGTTTTTTTCGTACGAGGTACTTTTTGACTTTTCCGACAAAAGTACGAAGAATGTTTTTTTTTAACTTATACGGCACGAACGGATTTATACTATTTTATAAAGCCTTATTTTCATGAATCTTCCTCTAAAAGATTTCATAACTATTTTCAATAAAATCTCTTTCTTTTAAAATTGCATGATGTTTTGTGAAAAGAAATTGATTTTGAAGAAAAAAGGATATTTTCCTCAAGAATTCAATTCAAGTGTTTTATCAAAATTATTTTTCATCAAATATAATAAAGGGTTCTGTTTCTATCCATATTTTTACATTGATTTGACTATGTTGTGATGGAATTATGTTTATGAATTCCTTTATCTTATATGAATGGTTTTATGATGTCATGTTGTTTAAGAATCCCATTTTTATTACATGGGTTATGCAATGATGTATGATTTATGATTTGGTGGCACACATAAGAAAGGATTCATTAAGAGATGGGTGTGACCTATATCTCCCTCCAATGCATTGGGTAAAGTTTTTATATCTCATGAGATAGACATGGCTGGAATGGTAGGTTATACCGGTTCAGTGAAACAGGACTGAAACGAGGATTACTCGATTCAGAAAGGGACTTTGTCCACTAAGATAGTCTTGGCAATGAGTCTTGACTAACAAGAAATGATTCTCTATGACTATGTGGGTATGCCACAATGAGTAATGTTTTATGTTATGATTTCATTTCACTACTATGATTTATCCCATGTTATGAAATTATGCTCTCTTTTGCAGGTTATGATTTCCAAAATGTTATGTTCTTATGAATACGATGTGATTGATATATCTTTTGTTTACCCTTACTGAGCATTTGAGCTCACCCTTTTATGTTTTCTTTTCCCCAGGACATAAAGAAAGGTTTTAGGTAAAAAAAGAATATCTTTATGGGAGATGTTGAAGATCTTTCCCCACGATTAGAAGATTTTATTCCGAGTTTCCAAAGCCACTAAACTATTACGATCCTTGTGTGTGTGTTTTTGTTATGTACTAAGTATTCCGCAAAAGTAATGTAATGTCCATGTACATCAGGCTTCGGGTCTCTACAACCTTTACCTTTTCCATCATTTAGTCAACAAGTTCTAGGCCTACGAGTTTTCTTTCACCAACATCATCCATACAAGTTAGTGTACGACATCTCTTTCTGTATAATGTTTCATATGGTGCCATCTGAATACTTGAATGGAAGAAATTGTTATAGGAAAATTATACTAGAGGTAAATATTGATCCCACAAAACTTGAAAGTCAAGTGATAAAGATCTCAACATGTCTTCTAAGGTTTGAATAGTCTGTTCTGATTGTCCATCAGTTTGAGTGTGGAAGGTAGTGCTCAAACGAAGTTCAGTATCCAGGGATTTATGAAGACATTTCCAGAATCTTGATGTAAATGGGGATCACGATCAGAAAAAAATAGATATAGGTACTCCATGAAGTCTTAAAACTACATTAATATACAGTCTTGAAAAATGTTCAAGTTGTAAATCTTCTCTTATAGCAAGAAAATGTGCTGACATGGTAAGATGATCAACAATGACCCATATTGCATCATTCTTTCTAGGAGTCCTTGGTAGACCCATGAAAACATCCATTGTAATATTATCCGATTTCCATTTAGTTATGGGAAGAGGTTGAATGACTCCTCTAGGTTGTTTCTTACTAGCTTTCACTTATTGACAAACCATACATCTTGACAAAAAATCAGCAATCTCCCTCTTCATGTTTTCCCTCCAAAAATGTTCCTTAGAATCCTTATACATCTTGCTGCTCCTAGGGTGTATAGACAAATTGGAGATATGAGCATCATCCAACAATTCTATTTTTAAGTTAGGTATGTTAGGAACATAAAGACTATTCCCAAATTTCAAAATTCCATCCTCATATAATAAGTCACTCAATCTCCCATCATTCAAAGATTTAATCTTCTTTAGAAACTCCTCATCATCAGCCTGAGAAATTTTTATCCTTTCTAGTAAAGATGGTTTGCAACCATTTGAAAAAGCATTGATGTTTCACCTTCCATGGTTATTCTCATATCCATATTTACTAGATCCATGTATATAGGATCCTTTTCAACTCTCATACTATTCAAAACTCCATGATCCTTTCTACTCAAAGCATCGTCCACCTTATTTTCCTTGCCCAGGTGGTAGTGTATATTGTTATCATAATCCTTGAGTTGTCATAGCCATCACCTTTGCTTCATGTTAAGTTATTTTGTTGAGAATATATACTTCAAACTATTGTGATCTGTATAAATCTCACATTTTTTCACCATATAGATAGTTTCTCTATTTCTTCAAAGCAATTATTACAGCTGCTAACTCAAGATTAAGAGTAGGATAGTTTGGTTAATGAATTTTTAGTTGTCCTAATGCATAGGTAATAACCCTATCATTCTGTATAAGGACACAACCATGTCCATTCATTGAAGCATATCTATAAATAACAAACTCATCATTCCTTGATGGTAGAGTCAGATAAGAGCATTTACAAATCTTATCTTAAATTTTCCAAAAAAAATCATCACATTCTTTTGTCCAAACAAATTTAACCCCTTTATGTGTGATCTTAGTTAATGGGTTTTCCAACCAAGAAAAATTATGGATGAAATGTCGATAATAACATGCTAAACCAATAAAACTGCATACCTCAGTTATACTCATTGGTGCTGGACATTCTTGGATTATTGTGGTCTTTGATGGATCAATAGATATTCCATCCTTAGAGACGATATAGCTAAGGAATGAAATCTCTTGAATATAGAATTCAAACTTTCTGATCTTCCCATATAATTCATTTCTTCTAAGAGTCTTCCAGATAATGCGTAAGTGATTTTCATGATATTGGTAGCTTTTAATGTATACCAAGATATCATCAATAAATACCACTACAATGTAATCGAGATATTCCTTGAAAACCCTATTCATTAGATCCATGAAAACAGAGGGTGCATTAGTCATCCCAAAAGGCATTACTGTAAACTCATAATGCCTGTACCTGGTTCGAAATGCTATCTTCAGAATGTCTTCCTTCTTTACGCACAACTGATGGTATCCATATTGAAGGTCAATATTTAAAAAACATTGAGCTCCACGATGTTGGTCAAACAAATAATCAATGCGAGGTAGTGGATACTTTTTATTTATTGTTATATCATTGATCTCCCTATGGTCAATGCACAACTTCATAGATCCATATTTCTTCTTAACAAAAAGGACAGGAGCTCCCCATAAGGAAACACAAGGGTGAATAAATACCTTATTACTAAATTCCTCTAGTTGATTATTTAGTTACACTAATTCCATAGTGTAAATTCTATAAGGGGTCTTCAATATGGGCATTGAACTAGGAACTAAATCAATGGAAAACTCAATTTATCATTCTGGAGGATGTCCAGGTAAATCCTTTAGAAATACATCAACATATTCTTTCATAATAGGTAAATCAACTATTTGAACATTCTTTTCCTCACCGATAGTTATTCCATTCTCTTCCTCCCCAATAATTGAATTTAAATGATCTACTAGGGGTGGATCTCGATAAGAATCAAGTGGTGATAATTTTGCTCTAAAGATAAGGTGTTCTTTATCATCGTCATCAAAAATTGTAACCTCCTTCTTCTTATAATAAATTTTTGCATCATGGTTTGAAATCCAATCCATAATGAGGACTATATCAAATTCAATCATGTGTAAGACAATGAGATTAGTAGACAAATAACATTTATATGCCCTAATGGAGACTGATTCACAAAACATTGTTGCAATGATACTTCCTTAAGGAGTTATAACTGACAACTCCTTAGTAAAATCAAATTGGAAATATCTAACTTTATTATCAAACTGGGAAGATATGAATCAATGTGATGATCCAGTATCAAATAAAGCATTTTCTAAACTTGAGTAAACATATAAATTACTTTCCACCACATCTTTCAAAGCTTCAACCTCAGCAGTAGTGATAGCATAAGCTTAGACTTGATCTCTTGGCCTTATCTGAGGTAAGTTTCCATGGTGCTTAGGAAATTAATTTTAATAATTTCCCCTATCTCTACAATTGTAGAATTCAACATTGACAGCCTCTTTCTTCCCCTTGTAATCATGAGCTTGGTGGTCTTTTTCACTACACTTGTAACAGACTCCCATTCCCTTCAGGTAAGTAACGGGTTGTTTCTTCCAACATTTACTATAGGATGGATATTAAACATTTCCCTTATTCCTTTTATTTCCATTTCTAGAGTGTTCATTAGATCTCTTATTCTCTGGATTTTCTTTAAGGTCATAAGACTTATAGAATTCATTTTCTATCTTGATACAACATGAGACAATGTCTTCATATGACAAGAAGGATTGTGGGACTAATGCTCAATGGAGAAATGGTTTTAAACAATCAATGAAATGATCAATCTTACTTCATGGGTTATGTATATAATCTACTACATGCCTTGATAACATTGTAAAGTTACCTTCATACTTTGTGACATTCTCATCATCTTTTTCCCTGAGACTCAGAAATTACCTTTCCATATCTACTCCACAGTCATGAAGAAAGTATTTTTATATGAAAATATCATTAAACTCTCTCCATTCCATATTTAATACATCATCATCTTCCTTTGTGTTTTAAATTAATGACCACTGTTGATCAGCATCTCCAGTGAGGTGGTAAACTTCCATGAAATTTTTTTCCCATTCACTACTCCCCAAGGCGGGGAATATTTTCTCTATTGAATTTATCCATTGCTCAGCTACTAATGGATTTTTAATCCCATTTAATTTTGGTGTTTATGGTCTCATGAATTGATGTAACATTGATCCTCCATGCTTTGGATCAGGGTGCTCCATATGGGTAAGGTTTTTATTCATAACCTGAGTGGGTTGTCCTAGTATGGTGACAAGTTTACCAGCACCAGTTTCTTCACCAGATCCACAATAATTATCTTGAGTATGAGTGAAATACCTAAATAGATTACGTGCATTGATATAGTTTCCATTCCTTCCACTAGGTGCCATTTCTAAACAATATCAAAAGATAGATTTGTTTATGAATCAAAATACATAATTCCATACTTGTAAAACACTTAATATAAACTAAGCAGTTTATGGATATAATCCATAATCATAAAAATGTTTTCTCTAAGAATATATATACTCATAAACCCTTAATAATGATTTGTAAAGAAAATGAGAATTTTCCTAAGAATATACCCTGGGAGTGTCGTAACCAAGAGTGAAACAAGGCCCATTTTCATGCACCAGTTTCTGTTTGAGTCTAGATAAAAGTGTTGTTTTCGGGATTTACCCCTAAGTACATCTGTTCCAGAGCCTCCAATACCTTCTCGTATCTAAACAGGGATGTATTGCTTGGAAAACTCACAAAATATCTACAATACCAAAATTCTAGGATGTTATTCTATACTAATTATCAAATTCTATCTTAGGGTAATGTGATATAATGATAGTTTTTCTAAATCTAGATTCCAAGGTTTGTACTAAACATCCTATGATACCAACTCTAATGCCCCAACCCCAGTTACCCAGAGTCGGTGCATTATTACATAACATTATCTTGATAAAAGAAAATCAGGTTCCGAAACACCAATCAGTTTAGTAGCCTTGAAAATACTAGATACATTAATAAGTTTTACATGACATTATAAAATGAAAAGCTACAACAACTTTTCTTCCATAGACCACACTCATATCTACTCAGAATATCCCAACAGGTCAGTCATAAAATACTTCTTCACAACCTGGGAAAAATAAAACATAGAAAGGGGTGAGTTCAGATGATCATTAAGGATAACAATATAGCAGAAACTTTCTTAAAGAAGCATAAAAATTTTAGGCAATGTATAAGAATAAAACAAAAGCCTTTTAATCTTTAAATTTAGTATAATATGGAAAATATAAAATCAAATAATTCCATTTACTTAATCACATTGATATTCTACTAGTCGAATAATCTCATGCAATATCAATAGCCACTTTTATAATGATGGAATGCATAATGCCAGACTTCATAACCACATAGTCAAGGCCTTGTGCCAAGACTAAAAATAAGATTTTTTCAAGGCCTTGTGCCAAGGAACTAGTTTGTCTAATGAGACCTACCGATGCATCGAGGAGCTATAGTAGGCTCCACCTGTCACATACTAAGTCCAATGCATTCCTCATATGAAAAGGATTAAATGTAGAATAAACATTCATATTAAAACTAGCATATGAAATGTAAATACATTATCCAAAAACCGTGAATGGTGTAAAAATTACACATCCATAGTTAAACATATCACAAAACCTTTAATACAATATGGAAGTTTTGTATCATAATAAATCAACTTCAAATAATCTTAAAATCCATCAGAGGATGTTGACATAGATGATATAAAAACTTTTTTTAGATAAATATCTCTTTATATTTTGAAATAATTTAAAAGAAATATAATTATAAAATAAAACATTTATTTTGAAAATATTATAAAAAGCTTATAAGGGATGCTTATATGATGTTATAATGGCTGAAAATAGCCACACTCGATGTATAAGTTAAAGAAAAATTCTTACCTTAAGTTTGTCAAAAATGTCATAAAGTACCTTGTTTGGAAAACAATGGAAATATTCCTTTCAAAAACATATAAGGTAAAATAAGGGTATAAATGAATTTACCCCATTGTTTAGTAAATAGTAAAAATGTTTTGAAATACATTTTTATGAAACATTTATGTGGATGATAAAGAGGTCCCAGTGGATAATTACATATAAACAACCTCGGATAATAAAGAGATTGTGAAATTAACCCTTACCTTGTTCTTTTCCTTGGTCGAGGGTATGTTAACATCCTATATAATGGTGAAATAATTGTTATTAAATTATACAAGAACCATATACATTATTATGATATCATATATGATCTTCTAATATTTCTTTGTTAATGATATTTCAGTAGTATCCTCGTTTCGGGCATTAACTAATTCATTTTCCATTATATGATTTGTTATTTAAGTAATGTTTATTGTGGATATGATGTATCTTATTCATATTTAGAGTGATATTAAGTATTTAAAAATTATTTTTAACCATCTAATTAAAATTAGTCTTGAATGGATACGATGGGGAATGAATCTCATCGTGTTCATGGAGACGGTAATCCGTACATACGCACGAGCGACAATATCATTATTTTGATATTAAAATAATATATAATTGGATGATATATAATATATAAAGAATCATTATCATGTTAAATTTATTATTTACATCAATTATACATCATTACTATACCAGTCCAAATAATAATGTATTGAATAACAACTACACCGCACCGTGGAGACGGCAAGCCGTACGTACGCACGTATGGTGACATGTCTTTCAAAGGATGGACAGAATAATGATTATGGTTGTACCATATTTATAATAACATAATAGTATATAGAATATACTGGATTTATTATTTTATAATGTAAATAACAAAGAATGTTGAAGTGGAAGGAGAAAGGAACATGAAAGAGGTGATGAAATATTTGCCTCTTCTTCAGGTTCATCCTTTTAATTTGACAAAAGGGCTCTTTAAGATGGAATTCTGACTAAAGAAAGGTCTATATGATGAAGGAAGGAGAGTTGGGAGTATATTTGGGTAGGTTTTGGCCGATCCTAATGGCTTTGAAGGTGTGAATTTGAGGAAAGAAGAAGTGCCCTTTTATAAGAGGAGTGAAGGGATCCTTTGGAAAAGATTGAAATATTATTTTATAATAAAATAATTTTCAATTTATAATGGATCCAAAATAAATTAATTAAAGGATAAGTTGGGTATGGGTCTAAAACCACTCAATAAATGGGTTTTAGATTGGTTTGGGTCACTATATTAACTTTATCATTTAGATTTAACACATTGGTAGATAGTTTGACATTTACCATGTCACTTTGTACTTTTATATTATATGGTCAATAAACATACTATAAACATCCAAGATAACTACAAGTGGTTCATTAATGACATGTATAATATTATTTATTTTCTTTTTCAGAACCTTAGATTTTTAGAAATAGAATATCAATTAATAATATAATATTTGTTTTAAAAAATTATTTATTTCAATTTTGACATTTTTTGGTATTTGGTTTTTTATAAATTTATAAAGGAATTATTAGTTCGAAAAAAAATTCTGTTAATTAATAATAAAATGTAAAATTAACCTATAAAATTCATGGATGGCATCAAAATGTTCATATTATAATTATTTAAACATATATAATACCATTTATTTGATTCTTTCATTAATAAGGAAAATACTGCATCATCATTGTGTCCCAAATTAATTTAATTATTCAATGTCTAAAAATTGTAAATAAAATAAAATTATGTAGGAAATTTTTTCATCGTTCTAATGAATATTTATAGTCTAATACATAGGAAATATAACCCTTTGTAAAATTTTTTTTACTAAAAGATATATGTTTATGTCATTTTTGTATTTACTTTAACTTAATTAATATAAAGTCTCATTATCACTTACAAGTGGCTCCATGGGGTCCCAAAATCGACCCAAGGATTTCCATGGTTGGAAATGTATCATCCAATAGGGTTAGAACAGATGTTATGGTAATTTAATATTATTGGAATATTATTTGTTTAACCTTGTTTACCAGATTTACCCTTTAAGCATGGTAAATAAAATATTTACCGAAGTAATTATTCAAAATATCTAAAAATAAATGTTCCATCTTTAAATAATTTAGACCTCTTGATTATAAATATTGAATCCGTTTTTTAAAATTCAAAACACAGAAGTGGTAGAAATTAATTTAAAATTAATTCCCGTTGTCAAAACAAAAAGCGTGTTTTTAAAAAATAATAACAATCAAAAGATTGACACTTTCTTATGTCCAGTTTAAATGTGAAATTACATCCAATGACCATGATTTTATTTAATTCTAAAAATATAATCTATTTATACTTAAAAACAACTCCATAGTATAATTTATCTCTATAAATGTTTTTGATTAAAAAAGATTTTTTAATTAAAATTTAGTATTTTTCACTATTCATCAAAAATTGAATGTTTTCAGGATAATACAAAAAATTCACCCTAAGATAATTTTGATAATAAAAAACCAAAAATTATATCCATTTTGAAATATAAAGTTGATAAAATTTCAAAAAGAGAGAATTACTATTCATAACGGCTAGATTGATTGGCCGCGATGTGTTAGAATCTCGATGTTGTGTACAACGCAAGATATTGCATTATTCGCGGGGAAACGTACCATAGAAGCATGGGGTGTTACAAAAAAACTATTGTATAATTTCTATGTGATAAATTCCAAAATTATATTAATTTTATCAAATAAAATTTCAAAATATGAGAATTTAATTTATAAAAATAAAATTCTTTTATAAAATGTACTAATTTTTTACATTATCCATTTTTAAAACATTTAAAACAAACTTATTATTTTGTAAATCTGTATTTTTATTTATAAATTATTAAATAATAATATTTAAAACATTTATATAAAAACAAAAATTTATTTTGAATTCGTGAATTTGATAATATGGAAATAATAATGGGGAAAATAATTTCATTTAAAGACCAATTTTACATATTACTGAGGTCTACATACATAACCCTTTACTACACTACGATATACCCTAAGGATATGGCATTAAATGATAATAAATTATTAGGGAAATTATAAGAAAATAGTTTAGTTGGTGATATAAATAAGATTGAACTTATCTGGAAAATGGTTCCAATCAGGTTTTTGCTGTTGGATCTCCACTTGGGCTTAGTCAAGGGGGAATCTCGATGATTCAATCTCCCTCAAAAGATATGATAAATAAACAATATAATTATCATATTGGTTGAAGACATAATTTCTTCATTATATATCAATTATATATTATTATAACCCTAAATATATACGAATATTAATATTAACTATATAATAGTTATATTACCAATGGATATGATGTTGAATGGTATTTATTATCATTAGTCATATTATGGATATATTTAATAATGGTCTAAAACAATAATGAAATATATTTTACTAAATTAATTAATAAGGAATACATTCATTTAGAATAAAATTTCATTTATAAATTTTTGTATCATTACATTCTTCCCCCCATTCAAAATTCCACCCCTAAAGTTTCATTTCATACCCTAAAATAAATGAGGAATATTTTTTTAATCACTTCCTTCAGTTACCATGTAAACTCATAAAACATGTGGTTCCACAAGAGTACTTTTTCCATGTCGGTTTTCTAATTTATTATAAATTTTCCTCTATGACCCAAGATCTTCACTGACTGCTACTCGTATGAAATATCATTCTCTAGTGGTACCACATATAGATATAGAATATTTTAGGGATCTGGTATGTACTTCATCAAGAGGGATATGTGTAACAAATAATGTACTAGATATAGGTAAGGTAGGAGTGCTATTTTATAGGATATAATTTAGATGTGATAAAGAATATCAAATGTGTTTTTTTTATCAATTACTTAGCGTTCCATTCATCCAATACCTCAGGACCTTATTCCATTGGGAAATATTAATGAACAGTTTATCTCCACCCTCAAACTCTAGATCACACTGATTATTGTCAAAATAAATGTTCAATTGAATTTATGCAGATTTCATCTAAAAATTAATGTTTTCAACCTCCTTTATCATCTATGGTACAATATTAGGTCTTATGAGTTTCATTCACTCAACTTTATCCCAATATGTTAGAGTTATTCACCTCTTCCCATACAGAGATGCGTAAATATCATTTTGAATTCTATAATGAAAACTTTTTTATATGAGAACTGTACTAGGGGTAGGTGATAATCCTAACATCTTGGAAAATCTATAGAGCATTACCTCATCATATTCTCTATATTTTTAATGGTTCTCTCAAATCATTCATCTAACTAAGGGTGATAAACAGTATTGAAATTCATCTCTATATCCAATGATTTCCCAAGACTTCTCTAGAAATTAGAGGTAAGCATCAGATGATTATCAGATATAATAGATATTGGTACTAAAATAAACATTAATACTTATCCTATGTATATATTTTCATGTTAGTGAATTGATAAATCCTCCTTGATGGAAATGAAACACATTGAGATTGTATGGAATTTGACTACAACACAAATGACATTATGGACTTTATATGTCCTGCAGATTCCTATGAAAAAAATTAATGGTTTTGTTTTAATAATTCCATATGTGAATGGGAAATGGTCTAATCATACCCTTAAACTTATTTAATTTATCCTTGACATGTTTGTATACCATTCTTTGAGATGAAAAATATTTAATCTCTCTCAACATGTTATCCCACTAGAACTTTTTCTACTGATTTCTATACATTTTAATGCTCCCTAAATAACTAGATAAGGATGATATATGTGAAATACCCAAAAGTAAATCTTTATTTAGGGTTTTTTTTGAAAAATATATTGGTTCTAAAATTTACAAATCCAATTTTAGCAATGTTTATCTGCAAAATATTTTCTACCTTTCTATAAAGCTCAAAATCATTTTTTTGGGCCTCCTTTGTAGTAACCTAAGATTTTGTTCTATATTATCCTTAAATAAATAATAAATTAAATATATTTTTTACAAACTATAAAAAATAAAATTAAAACAAATTTATATATTTTGATTATTAAACTGTACTTTTAAAAATTAGTTGTTATTTTGCTGGTATAAATTTAATTAACCATATTGTAAAATCAATAAAATAATTAGGAAGAAAATGAATTAGGAAATGGAAGTGTTGCATTTGAATAAAATTTTATAAGATTGTAAGGGAGATATCTTATATTGTATTTTACCTAGACAAAGCCCAATCTGAACTCGAGGAACAACAGTTTGAGAAAACACATATATAGCAGAAGTTCAGGCTTGTAGTGATTTGGACAAAATCATTTCTAGTTGAACCACTACCAAAACATCTGAATATTATATGATACTTAGGTATTACATGGACATCATAAGGGTATATTTAATTATAAATTATGATTATATAAATATGTTATAAAATGTTTATATATTTATATCAGGAATGTTTATACTTCTCAGATTGTCATTTTTTCCATTCTATTTATGCTAAAAATGTACTTTCCAAAAATTGGTTTTTAATTTCATGGAAATTTTTTTATTGTGATTAAATAGTAAAAAATTAGATTTATCATATGTATAATAAGTTTACACCAGAAAAACTAGTAGTTTATATAAAAACGAATAATTAATATATGAAATATTAATTTCCTAAAAAACAAAATTTCGTTATATTTTATTTTTTTAATTAAAAATAAAAACAAAAAATAAGATGTTTATTTCAAAAAACTAAAATAATTTTTGGATTTATCAATGAAATATTAACTTGAAAAAATTTTTATTATTTTTCTAAAACTATTGGATTTTAATTAATTAGTTAAAAACAATTTTGCGAAACAATATCATTTTAATGAAATTTTTATAATAATCAAATGAATTAAATACTTTCAAAATATTTATCTATATTAGATATATTTATAAGTTACATAAGTCTTAAAATTCCTGTTTTTTTTTGTAAAATTCATGTATGCCATTTTGGAAACACACATAATATTTAATTCTAAAGCTATTTTTATTCCCTGATATTAAAAATTGTATTTTCTCACTTATAGAAGTTAAAAATATAATAATTAATTTCATATATTAGTTCAAAATTATAATATTATTTAATAAGGTTAATTTTAATTTTGGGCATAAAATTTTTACTACTAAAATTAAAGTAAATGACTATGATATTTGTAAAACGATTATTTTCAAACAATTCTCCTACTAAAAAAGTGTAATTTTTATCTGATCAATTAAATGGACGTGTTTTAAATAATTAATATCATACTATTTTGAAATAAGTAAGTAATTATATTAAATTTTATTTAAATGGTAAAAAATTCTGTATAAGATAAAGTATGCATAGTGGTTAAAAGACGATTTGTCTAAAAAATATTTTTCTATATATATCCTTTTTTAATATAAAAGTTAATTTTCAATATACTAGAAATTTAATTAGATTAAATTTAGTTTCAAGATATGTTTAACATACCCTAATTTGGTAATATTCACTATCTTCTATTTTTTTAATAAATATAAATTACTTGGATAAAAGCGAGTTACCAAGATAAAACCAAAATGGTAAAATGTAAAAATCAAGTGTCCATGTGATTTAAACATGATTAAAACATGAAGTTAAATGGGTGTTAGATGATTTATTGGCCAAATATCACCCAAAGATACATTATTTCTAAAAAAATATTCATTAAAAATTGAGATGTGTACTAATATCATTGAAAATTATAGGGTGTCCTTAAAAGTTTCATTTTTCGTTACCAATAAAATATGAGACATTCACCCCTTCATGAAACACAAATTACAATGAATTCATTTCTAAAACTATGAAATTTTTATCCCCATAAAAAAATATTTCTATTTCATAAGCTTGTGTTCTTAATTATTTATCCTAATCTCTTATTTTCTAAAGGGACATTCAGGAGGATGTTTAAAATCCCAAAGTGAGTAACCCATAATCATATTTTTTTTTATAATATTTCTATGATAATCCTATAAATAAAATTATATTATTAAATCCACAATATTATATTAATAATTAATTTTTACTCTATTAAATAAATAACAATTATTTTTTTATTTCCATTCACTTAAGAAAAAATAGATTGTTTATTGTGCGTTGTACGGACTATCTCTTCCATGAAGTGATGTTTTTTGATTTTTCATATTTAATTTCATTATCTTCAAGAACCACATAAAATATTATTTACCAATATAAATAAATATAAATAATGTCATTATTTTTCTATTGTAATTATATTAAAGACTTCCATAACCATACTCACCCATCAAGATATAGTGTGTTCATGTTTGGGGTTTTTTTAACAACCTACATGGAAAATGATAAAAAATATATCATGGATGACTACAGAAACATAAATACTAATGTAAATATAAGTTAATAATAAAATTATTATTTTATTTTTGTTCCATAATTTTTACATTGTATTTAACTTATTATAAAAATATCTTCTTTTATTTCTAAAATTACTAAAATAATTCAAAACTAATTTCATTTTCATGAAAGCACAAGAAAAATCTATATAATAAATTAATAAAATATGATAAAAAATAGTCCCTATTAAATTAAATATTGAATAATAAGTTTTGAAATGTGTTATCTAATAAATATAATTTGATTATTTAGTTTTTTAGTCAAGTGCACAAAATTAATCTAGAACAAGGTAAACATTATCACGAATCAAATGTATTTTGAAGGTCATAATCTCTCCACTATGACTATTATCTTTAAATATTGATATATAGACTGTCTTATTTCATATATTAACATTTTATAACATTTCAAAATACTTAATACATTATAAAAATAGGTTCCTAAAAACTATATTAGTCTAGTTTCTTTGGAAACATAAAAACATACACACTAATACAAAATTGAGCTATATTATCTCTTACTTAGTTATTTTTTTACTAGAACCATTCTGCGACACATCAAAAAATATACATATATTCATAACTTCTGGGAATGAAAAAAATCATTTAGATCAGATACTTATTAAGAGTAAAAAAAGGAGATATGTAAACATAATCATGATCATAAAGGTATGAGAATAGATTCTGAAAATGGAATATCATACCCTTCATATCAAAGATCATAATATTTAATCATGGAAAAATATTAGATGTCTATAATACATGAATAATAATGAAATAAAGAATATGATCTAGGAAACCATAACATAGGAACAAGATGAAGAGTTTTTCTAGATGCATAAGTATATAAAATGTTTTCTATAGTAGTGAAGGCATCAGCTTTAAGGCCATATAAGTAGTATGGGTTCAACAATTATACTATCTTGGTAGTCATGTTTTACTCCCATTGTCATATTAGTAGTATGAGTTCATTCCCTATACCATCTTGGTAGTCATGGTTCACTCCCATGGCCCTCATAGTAGTAAATATGTTTTCCCAATACCATATTAGTATATCTCATTAGATATAAATCTTTATCCAATGAATTTAAATAAAGGTATAGGTTCCACCCAACTGATAATAAAATCATTCATATATATTCCATAAGATGATGAACAATCATATCATTACCCTTGAAATGATATGGTTTTCATAAACATGTAATTATATGATAACATTTCAAAAAAGATACAGGTTTCATAATCATTTAATCAAAATTATAACCCATGAAAATAAGTGGATTTCATAAACACATAGCCTAAGAAAGATAAGCAGGTTTCATAAAAATCATTCAATCAAAACATAATAAATTCAGAGAAATAATATGAATGGAACGTTTTGAAAATTACCTAGAAATTCATGAGTAACATCAATTTATGTCATCTTAAATGGAAAATAAATTTGAAATATCTTTTAAAATTTCTCCTGATGAAAATATCCTTTATTATTTGAAAAATAATTTTTAAAATATCAGACATTTTGAAACCCATTTTCATTGAAAATGATTTAGAAATATAGAATTAAGGATTGATATCATTTTGAAATCATATTTCCATGAAAGAATATAAAGCAGATTGAATTTTATTGAAAAAAAAATCATTGGAAACTTATAAAATAAGTTTCAAAACATTTTAAAAGAATTTTTCATTGAAAACTCATTAAAAACATAAAAGGAAAGCATGAAAATGTTTTTAAAACCATTTCATTGATAATACTTTGAAAACATATAAATAAAGCATGAAAACAATTTAAAATAATTTCTATTAAGACGTTGGAAACTTATATATAATTTTCGAAAATGTTTTTAAAATTTTTTTTTCATTAAAATACTTTGAAAACATAGAATGAAGATTTGAAATTAATTTGACGAATTTTTAATCAAAAAAATTATATGAAAATAAATTTCATTGAAATCCATTTTAAATAATCCATAATATTAGAGGGAAACTTCGTTACAATAATATATTTTAAATAGATTATATGAATCATAAAGGGAATTATGTTCTTGATGGAGGGTAAATGCACACTTTCTAGGATTATTACACCGTAAAAAGTTTAGAAAAGTGCCTTGACTGGAAAATGAAAATAATATTCCTCTTTTAAAAAATAATTTTGTTTTAAAAAGTAAAGCATGGGTAAAATTTCTTTTAATGATTATATGATAATATTAGAATATTTTTATAAACTTTTTTATAAAACATGGTCTTGAAGGAACCCAGATTAATGACCAAAAAGAGTTGTGAAGACACACATTCTTAAAAAGTTTTCTTTATCATATTATGTTCCAATGAGTTGAAAAATGGTACCAATACATGAATATATCATGAATATATTGAGTAAAATAAAATTCATGAGTTATCTTGGGATATGGATCATGATATTTGATCAATGGAAGCGTAATAATAATCAATCTCTCTAAATGATGAGATTCTTTCAATAAAATATTACAACATAGAAACTTTGAATTATAATCCCCATGTCAAAAAATGAAATTATGTGAAGATTAAAATATCATGAAAAGAATGGTATTAATGATTTCACCTATCAAAGGTAGCATATAAAATGGGTAAAAAAATAATGGGATCATAAAAAACTTGTGTTTCAAATAATGAATATTGGGCGAAAACTACTTTACCGATTTGGTAACTTTTGAAATTTAAAAACCATGAAGTTTAATATCATAAAATGTATATAAAAATACATAAAAATATGTTAATCACAATTGTATAATAAATTAATGGTAATTATATACACTAAAAAAATTAAATTAGGGGTGAAGAAGGCATGAATCAAATGAAAATAAAAAGTTAGAAGAAATTCCCTCACCTTAGGTCTTGACTATCATGGTACTCATACAATCCTCCTTTATAGTAAATATAAGTCCACTATAAATGTTTTACAGAACCATACTCTTATATCAAATACCATATATGATTTTATTATGTCTTAATATTACCAACTTATTAACTATTCAATGTTATAGTCTTACTTTAGGTAATATTTGCTTGGTTCTTTGTAAATGTTTTGAAATTTCATTCTGGATAATCTTACTTAGATAATGATTTACATACTTGCAGAATGTAAAAAATTATATAAATATCATATATATTGATTATATACATATTTATAATAATCGATAAAATATAAAAAGATTAAATTGAAAACACCTTTCATGGAGACGGTAGGTTGTACATACAGATAAATATTGTTTTTTTGTTTTTTTATCATATTAAAAGAAAGTAAGTAAATCCCCTATTTTTATTTATTTATATAATATTGATAGATTAAAATTACTTTGTTATATATATCATATATTTTAACTAAAACCATCCTTAACACATCCCATGTAAATTGTGAACGAATCACATCGCCTTGAGGAGGCGGTAGTCCACACATTTATAAACGATGTTATCGTATTTACACAAGATGAAAACATTAAAGGTATGTGTTATAAAATATACATATACGGATAAAGAAATACAGAATTTAATATATATCATATATAAACATATTTTCCATCATAATTTACAACCATGAAAGGTGCTAATGGAAAAAAGTGAACAATCATCATTTCTTGAGGCGGTTTTTCACTGTACACATAAACAATATGTTCAATGCCCATTATAATGTAGTGTGTTTAAGTGTTGTTAAAAAGGGAATAAAAAATATCACTATATTGAGGTTATTTTTTTATAATCATAGAAAATATAGGTTTTGCGTAGTGGATAAAAAAAGTAAAACTAATGTTCTTGAGGAATGATGTTACCTTTTATTTGGTTAACACCTTTTTATTTACACCAAAGGCCTACCTTGGATTGAATGATGCCTACTGGGAAGATTCTATAATTAGGTCAGGTATTTTAAGGAGATATTTGGTAAGGTATTGGTTGGTCCAATGTTTAGTGAAAGGTGTACTTTCCTGGAATTTTTGTATATTTTTTTAATTATATTAATTTTTTTGAGACCGCGAAATCTGACAACGTGTGATTCGGAGGCCCAGAATGCCCGGAATGATCCGACTAAGTTTTGTTAAACATAAAATGGCGTGCATAAGAAGTTGTCAAGAAAAACTGGGATAAATCTTAAACAGTTGTCTGGATCAAAAATCTGAAGGCACTGTTACGCTCAGGATGAAGTGTTTATCCTAGGCGTGACTTAAGTTTAGTCGGTGCGGGCCCCCTGTGAGAAAACTAGAAAATTGCATAACCACAAATAAAATAATTAAATTATTTTATTTTATTTTTCAAATGCTTATAACTCATGAATGGTAACTCAGATTAAAAATCTGAGACCACCGTTGAACTCATGTGGGTATGATTTCTTTCAGAAGATACTAACATTGTCCAGCGCGGGCCACCAGTGAATGTTAGTTATTGGCCATAAGTAGAATAATTAAGTGAAAATTATTTTATTATAAAATCTATAACTTTTAAATGGAAACTCGGATTGGAAATCCAAGAGTACCGTTGGATTTTTTGGGGCGTGTTTCACTTAGGAAATGCCTAACCATGACCGGCATGGGTTGAGGGTGACTATAAATAATTTTCTCAAATTTATTTTGGGTAGGTTCAGTAAATGCGTCAGCGGAATTTTCTAAATTTTGAACCATTGCTCAGATTAAAATTTTAAGGGCACCATTGAATCTACAACACTGGAATTCGCTTAAGGGAGGATTCACTTCGACTACTGTAGGTCTAGAAAAAAAGTTATTTTTTGGAACTTTTTAATACAATAAATAAGATAAACTTATTATTTTATTTTTATTTTATTCCTTCAACAGAAAAACAGTAAGGTGGTGCTAGTGACGTGTTAAGCCAGTAAATGTCTTGACCATCTAGTCTAAGTTACAAAAACGTTGGGGGAATTTGGGAATCTTCTTAATTAATGAGCCACTAATAATTTCCAAAGTCGTTTTTACCCTCCTCCTCTCCTATATATATATAGCTTGGGAAGAGGTACTAGAATAGCTTCGGAAAGTAACGAAGTGATGATGGAGTACCACGATGCTGAACCCTTAAAAAATAGAGTTGACCAGTGTTAGGTGATAGGCGACACCGAACCATGAACATGAAGACAACGTACGAGTGGCGTCATTGGAAACCAATTGCAGGGACGAAGAACGCTGACCCGCCTTCAAGAACGGATGCTCTCCAATAGGTTTTTTAGGTAGGGGGATTATTAATTTATACTTTTTAAATGATTTACTCTTCCCCGTTCTTCAAATTATACGAGGAACACAGGTCAACAGATGAACAGTATGACTCGCGATTCATTCTCCTTTACAGGAGTTTGTTGCAGGGATTCTTGTCGGGTATAACTTGTTGTTTAATTCAATTTCATATTCAACACCATTAAATTTTAACCACTTGTTTACAATCTAACACAGAGGGTGCGGGAGTTATGAACACGACTTGAAACCTCGGACACTTTTCTACATCTGTATGCCTCCAAGGAAGACCGACAACGCGACAAAAACGACCGACTATGTGGTGGGTAGCGCGTCAACTTACGCCGCAAGAGGAGTCTACATTAGAAATTTCTGGCCCTCATTGGAGTGGCCGACACTAGCCGACCATGGAGGAAGTGTGGCGCGCCATCGTCTTCAACCAGTGTGTAACGATTTACGGCTCATCAGCCGCAGTAGTTAGAGAAGGCAGCCAGCTCATCAGCTGGCCACGGAAGGGAAGGGTGGCACGTCGTCGCATGTCACTGGGGAGTAGGAGACCCCACCGAAGCCATAGTGGATGAGGTAGAACCCGCACCTCTAGCAGGTTCTGTGGTGACTATGCAGTGCCCATGTGGCACCACCACTTCAAAGACAAAATGGCATTTGGCCGTTCGGGATCTCGGGGGAGCTGCTCCCCCAATCCGCCTGGCGGAAGTACCGTGGGTCGTGCCCTTCACGGCCAGACTCCCATCAATGCAGGACACCTCCAACAGGTCGGGCCACCATCCTAGAGGGCTAGGCTTCCGCTTTTTTCGGGTCAGGCTGGACATCGGCTCATCCCAGACCGGTTCGGGTCGGGTCGGTTTGAACAGGTCGGACCAGACCCAGGCCCAGAAACACATGATGGGCCTTATCTTGAGAAAAATATGTCTGTTTGAAGAACCATCTATGGAATTGGGATTCTTGGAGTGATATGTTACTTTTGACATACTCCATGATAGTTTGGGAGAAACATGAAGTATGGACAGGTTGGATAACACCCGAATCCAACCGGGCCCTCAGCACTGAAATAACAATAACGCACAGACCAAGTGTCTGATTGATGTGCCGTCTATTTCGTTGGAACACTTATGACATGGTGGATCATCGGGATACTTCCTTGTGATACATTGTACCTATTTTAATATGATTTATGGATTGAGGATCGGTTTTCCAAAGCATACTATGTATGGAACCCGGCAACTGGCTGAGACCTGAAGACTATTTGATGATGGCCAAGGTGGGAAGCAGATCTGTGTGACCCAGTAGGCGCATAGTGGGAAGTGGCTCTATGTGACCTAGCATGCCCATGGTACCCATTAGGGATGCGTACAACACCAGTTCATGGAACGTGGGAAGTGGCACTCTCTGACCCGGTAGGCCCACTGTACTTGATAGAGGAGGAGTTCTCCAATAGCTGAGGAGTTCAAGGTTTGTGACTGAAAATTAAAGTGTTACTACCCTAGAATATACATTGTGGTGACTTAAATGAATATAAATATGCAGCGAGTGGTTTGAGTAGTGGTTCTCCTAAGATGACTATGTATGGAACCCTGCAGTTGGTTGAGACCTGAAGACTGCTTGACGATTGGCCCAGTGGGAAGCGACCCTACGTGATCCAATTGGCCCATGGTGGGGAGCGGCTCTATGTGACCCAGTAGACCAATAGTGATCGACAGGAGGAGTACCTCATTTCATCCAAGGTGGGAAGTGGCTCTCTGTGACCCTGCATGCCCACGGTACCCATCTGGGATGGGTTCCAAAATAGTTCAAGGTTAGTGGGAAGTGGCTCCATGTGACCCCACATGCCCAATGTACTCGATATAGGAGGAGTTCTAAAGCAGCTGAAGAGTTTTATGATGTGATAAACCTTCTACCCTTGACCTAAAGTGGTACCTGGTTTGTGCTAACTTGTGTTGTTTACTTTTGCTTCTTGCTTTGTGGGATTTCCATTGGGGAACTCTGGGAGACCTACAGGGGTCTCGGAGTCTCTATTGAGTATCGTTATACTCACCCCTTCATGGGCTTCACCTGCACCTTGTTGTGTCTGGTGCAGACGATGTACATCATTGATTTAGGCTGAGGTAACAAGGACAAGGTAGTGCTTGGAGAAGGACCTTGTTGGCGTGACATGACATAGGGACTTTAGATCATGAGTTGTACTTACGCTTCAGGTATGATACGTGGTGGATGATCTAGATCTTCCTTTCAATTTTCAGTTGTTTTTTACTTTTTCAATTGAACTTATACTTTTCCAGTTGGGGTTCTATTCCGGCCCCCATTACTTTCAACATTCATTACTACAGCAGTTTACTTCACAGTTGTATTTGTTGCATTCTAGTCAGTGTGGCTGCCCCTTGTTGTGTTCTACTCTATGAGTTTGGACAGGTTTAAAGAATATGCCTTCCCATTTTTGGGATATGCATTTCTGGTGATAGAATCCGACCCCTAGCCTATGGAAGACGGGCTTGGGGTAGTCACGGCACGGGGCCCAGGGGATGGGTCATGAAAAAGTGGTATCAGAGGAGTTCAGTTCAACTGAGAACTATAACTATGATCTCTTATGTGTTGCAATAGTGTTAAGGGTTATGAGTGTGGTTTTCAGTTCAGCGAGTCTAGTGTTGGTGCGGTTATCGATGTATCCATACACCAGGACCATGAATTCAGATTTCCGAATCAGCATACGGAAACATTGATTATGTGTATTTTGAAAAGTTTTCTTTTCGAGCTCTTGAGTCAGCTCACCAAGAATGACATAATGACTGAGGCGCACCAGTTCCTTATCAGTATTCCACTACAAAGATAGCCATCTAGGATTACTAAGAGAGTATGTGATGACAGCCCATCGAGCGATGAGGCCCCAGCACAGGGCCCTCTTACGATGTTATCACCTTCAGGTGGTGTACCATTAGCACCACTACCCATTGGGCAGTCGTTACCACCAGCTTCACCAGTAAGGGATGCACGTTGATTGATCACGTTGAACGAATTTCAGTAGAAGAGGTCTCTGAGGTTCTTAGGAGAGATGGACCCATAGGCGGTTGAGGACTAGATGGAGGCTGTAGCTAGATTTTTCCGCTTAGTTGAGACAACAGAAGATCATATAGTGATCTTAGATTCTAGTCTTTTCCATTGAGTGACCATAAGGATGGTCCTCATAGTGATGAGGCTTCGGTACATAGACCATTTCCCAAGATAGTTTTTTCAGGTAGTGTGTTAGATATATCACTGCCCCTTGGTTCGTAGTTACAACTAGTGGAATAGGTAGAGGACAAGTGTAGGCTTAGAACCTTACAAATGTTTCAACATCAGATACCCCTTAGGTTCCAAGGTGAGACCGACCCACAGGAGGCAAAGGATTAGCTTAAGGAGGTGGTCGAGATTCCATCTAGTCAGGACACCATTCGATCAAATGGCAGTCTTGGTTGAGAGCCTTCTATGTGGCTCATAAGGATGATGATATGGTTTAGATTACCCTGATCTTGCAAAGAGGTGACTCTTTTTGAGTATAAGATTGATAACGTTCCTCGAAGAAGGGGATCTCATACAATAAAGAGCTACGGGATTAGAGTTCCCTAGATCTTCTACAGCTTTGGCCAGATGACATGTCGGTAGGTGAATATTTATCTAGGTGTACCGACCCTCCTTGGTACTCGATGAATACAGTACGATCAGTGCTTTAGGGCTCAGACCTCTGAGAAAGGTGTGTTTAGGGACATCTAAGCCATCACTAATCCTCTATGCATTCCTACTTATTCTAGGGTGCTAGAGAGATCCTTTGTGGTAGAATGTTTTTTTTGGCTGAGTGAATACATCCAATGAATGTTAGTAGTATGAAATCAAGGAACTAAAGACAGTCTCAGAGACTTGGGCGGGTAAAATGTTTCGGAAAGAGGAAATTTTAAGGAAAGATGAATCTGCAGGGTTGCAGACATGGAATCAGATCTAGGAGAGCAACATGAGGTGGTGTATGTTTCGACATGTTACAACCAACACCTCAATGTGGTCCTCACCAGGCTCAGGGATCTAGAGGAATGGGGAAGGGAGTAGCTGAATGCGGTCAAGGAGTGTGACCCAAGGACTCCATGAAATATTATAGGTCCATTCCGGGTCCACTACTAGCTATCGTATCAATAGACATAGGTACCAATCATTCCTTCCTTCCATGAATCTTGTCAAAGACCTAGAGTTTCCGGTTAAACTGTGAACACGACCCTCGGGTATGGAGATACCTTTGGGAGGAGATTCAATAATCACACTTACACTGATGGAGTGATCTAACCCTTGAGGAAATAGTTTCGGTTGGAACATCTTGGAGGCAGCGTTGAGGCCTTACGATGTTAGTTTAGGTATGGATTGGGAATCCACATTTCATACTCTGATTAATTGTATTAGGAATAAAGTTTGTGGTTTATCTACAACCTGAAAAAGGGGTTTTCCTTTGTTGACAAAAAAGAAAAACCATGAAGCACAGGATAAACTCATGCATAGGAGGGTACAACCGATCACTTTGAGTTGGCAGGACATACCCTCATGGTAGGAGTTTTGAGTTTTCAGTTCCAAATAGGAGTGACAGAGCATGGGAACATCTTTTCAAAAGATGTTTCCAGGATTACCTCCTTAAAGGGAGAGGGAAGTCTACTTTGGCTTGGTACTACCATATATTTATACCTGAATTCTCTAGGGTAGAGGCACCATTGTCAGCTTTGATGGAAAATGGGGAGCCTTTCCTATAGGTGGAGAAGTTTCGACACAGATTTCAGGAGATGATACAGAGACTGACAAGTAGAACAAAACTACCCATGACCTGGTATTAGTAGTAGTAGACTCTGCACAGAAGATGTGGTGGCACTACATGATGGGTGAACTGTTTACTATTTACTCTGATCACAACAGTCTCAGGTGTATCATCTCTCAGAAGGACCTGAACCAGAGACAACGAAGGTGGATAGAGCTCTCTAGGACTTTGAATTTGAGATAGTCTATATTTCTGAGAAGGGGAAAGTGGTAGCAGACGCACTCATTAGGAGGTCTGGTCTACAACTGTAGAGTGAGGCATTAGAGCAGATAGTTGCGCTGCGGATATCTTTCTTGGATAAAGATGATGCAGCTACCTCCAGTCTATGACTGTCACTCCCCTCAATTTTTCAGAAAATTCAGGGGGGATAGCATGCGATATTTACTGCGAGACCCGAAATTCTCAGATATCCTCAAGATGGTCTCCTAAAGGATTTTTTGAAGGTGGGGAGTACTTCATCCTCTTCAGAGAATGCACCATGGTACCAGGGTTTCTTCGAAAGGAGGTGTTGATGGAAATCCATACATTCCCTTTAGGAGTACATCATAGAGTGGAGATGATATACTAGAACCTCTGGCAGTAGTATTGATGGCCCGGGATGGAGGGTGCAGTGGTAGAGATTGTATCATGATGCCTCACTTATTATCAAGTGAAAACTACTCAGATATGGAAGAGGACTTATGCCGACAGGGGGAGGGAGACTATGTCTTCCTATGGGTCTCACCTCGAAGTGGTTTACGGAGATTTGGACGGGGTGGAAAGTTATCTCCGAGGTACATATGAACATTCTAGATTCTTTATAGAGTGGGAGAGGTGGTGTACCATCAATCTCTTTTCCCACAGATTCACCAGGAGCATAATGTTTTCCATGTGTCGTAGTTGAGGAGATGTGTACATGATCCATCACACATTATCAACTAGGGAGAGTTCTACTTTGATGATGGGGTGACTTTTACTGAGCTCACATTGGATTTTGAGGATTGACAGGAGCGGGTCCTTCATGTGCGGATGATACCTCTAGTGCGTGTTTTTTGGAAGCACATGAACCTAAAGGAGAGCACATAGAAGCGAGAGGCTTATATTCATGCTCAGTACCCCCACTCGTTTCCTTAGTCTGTGTTTTGGCTTTCGAGGAAGAAAATACCTAATTTGGGGAGAATGTAATGCCCTATAATTTCCATATAATATTTATTTTAATTATATGTAATTTTTCGAGACCGCAAAATTTGACAGCGCGTGATTCTGAGGCCCAGAGTGCCCGGAATGATCTGTCGAAGATTCGTTAAAATTTAAATAGTGTGTATAAGTAGTTTTCTTCAAAATGTTGAATAAATAATAAATGGTTTTTAGGATCAGAAATCAAAGGGCACCATTGCTATTAGGATGGAGGGTTTACCCTAGGTGCGACTTATGTTTAGTTGGTGCGGTCTGCCTGTGAGAAAACCCGAAAATGGTATAACCGTAAATAAAATAATTAAATAAAATTATGTTATTTTCCAAATTCTTATATCTCACAAACAGTCACATAGATTCAAAATATGAGACCACCATTAAACTTGTGATAGTATGATCTCTCTATATAGATACTAACATTAGTTGGTGCATGCCATGAGTGAAAGTTAGTTTTTTTTCGTAGATAAAATAATAAAGTGAAAATAATTTTATTGTAAAATACATAACTATTAAACGGTAACTCTGATTGGAAATACGATAGTACTATTGGGATTTTTGGGGCGTTTTTCACTTATTTTGAGCCTAACCTCAACCGGCGCAGGTCAAGGGTGACTATTAATAATTTTCGGAACTTTTTTTTAGGAATTTTTAGCAAACATGTGAGCAGCGTTTTCTAACTTTTGAACCATTGATTGGATTAAAATTAGAGGGCACCATTGAATTCGAAACACTGGGATTCACATAAGAGATGATTCACGTAAACCATAGTAGGTCTGGAGAAAAAGGTAGTTTTTTGAACTTTTTAATAGAATAAATAAAATAAGTTTATTATTTTATTTTTATTCTATTCCACCAAAGGAAAACCAGTAAGGTGGGACCGGTGACATGTCCAGACAATAAATGGCTTGAACCTCCAATATAAGTAACATCAAAATTGAAGGAAATTAGTAATTTTCCTAATTAATGAGGCGCCATTAATTTTCAACATCATTTCTTACCCTCCCTCTCTCTTATATAAATGGAGCTTCGGGGGAGGTAACATCACAGCTTTGCAAAGCAACGAAGTTATGATGGAGTGCCATGACGCCGGACCCTTAGAAGATGGATCTGACCCAGCTGGAGGTGACAGGTGAAATCGAACCACGAAACAGAAGACAATGTATGAGTGGCATCATTAAGAACCAGTTGTGGGGATGAAGAACGTTGACCCACCTTCAAGCACGAACGATCTCCAACAGGTTTTAGAGGTAGGGGTTTATACGTTTAAACTTTTTAAATGATTTATTCTTCCCCATTATAGAAATTATACAAAGAACGTGGGTCAACCGACGAATGGGTTGACCCGGGATCCATTCTCCTTTGCAGGAGGTTGTTGTGGGGAGTCTTGTGGAGTTTAACATATTGTTTAATTCAATTTCTTATTCAACCCCTTTAAATTTATCCAACTTATTTAGGGAAAAACATGGAGGGCATGAGCCTAATGAACACAACCTTAACCCTCCACCACTTTGCTTCATCCTTGGGCCTCCACGAATGGCCGACAGCGTGATGAAACCAACTGTCTATGTGGTGGGTAGCACGTCGACACACACCGCAAGGGGAGACCATGACAGAAAGCTACAATAGTTGTCGGAGTGGCTAGCAATGGATGACAGTGGAGGAGGTGTGGCACGTCGGTGCGCGCCATCGGTCTGCAAAGAGGTCGTGACTCGCCATCCACGGCAGTCAGAGAAGGTGGCTGACATGTCATCCGACCAAGAAAGGGATTGGAAGCATGTCGCCGTGTGGCGTCGGAGAGTAGGGGACCGCGGCCAAAGCCGCGGTGGAGGAGGCGGAACCCATGCCTCCGGTAGGTTCCGCAGAGACTGGGCGGTACCCACATGGTACCACCGCTTCAAAGACCAAATTGACTTAGGCCATTTGGGATCTTGGGAGAGCGGCTCCCCCGAGCCACTGGGTGGATGCACCGTGTGTTGTGCCCTTCACGGCTGGACCACCCTCCAGCGGGCTGCCACTAGCGGATTTGGCTGCCTGCCCAACAGGCCACCGCCCAGTGGGCTGGGCCACGCCCCACCACGGGCCGAGCAGCACCACATTGTGGACCTAGTGGCACATCACCTTGGGCCGGGCCGCCCCTTATTGCAGTTCGGGCCAGACCTCAGCTTTTCCCAGACAAGGTCGGGCCAGGTCGGTCTGACCGGGTCGGACCACTCGGGCCCAAAAACACTTAAAGTGACATACCTTCAGAACCGAATGTCGGTTTGACAAGATGTCTATGGAGTTGCAATCCTTAGAGTGAGATGGTCCTTTTGGCCTACTCCATGAGAGTTTGAAAGAAACTTGGAGTATGTCCAGGTTGGATCGCACCTGAATCCAACCGGGCCCTTGGCACTGAAATTCCAATAACGCACAGACCGAGCATCTGATTGACGCACCATCTATTGCATTGGAACCATTATAACATGGCAGATCATCGGGTTACATACATTTGAGAATATTAACCTATTGTAATATGATTGTTGTCTAGATGAGTGGTTCTCCCAAGAGTGGTACATATGAAACCCTACAGCTGGCTGAGACCTAAAGACTGCTTGATGATGTATAAGGTGGGAAGCAGCTCTGTGTGACCCAGCAGGCCCATGGTGGGAACCGAATCTATGTGACCCAACCTGGCCATGGTACCCATCACAGATGAGTACCACATCATTTCAAGGTTAGTGGGAAGCGACTCTGTGTGATCTGGAAGGCCCACCACATCCGATAGAGGAGTTCTCCAATAGCCAAGGAGTTTGAGGTTTTTGACTGATGATGTTACAGTTACTACCCTAGAATATACATTGTTGTGTCATCCATGGATATCAAGATGCATCGAGTGGATTGAGAAGCAATTCTCCCAAGAAGAGTACATATGGAACGTTGCGGTTGGATGAGACATGAAGACTACTTGACGATTAGGCCAGTGGAAAGTAGCTTTGTGAGACCCAGTAAGCCCATGGTGGGGAGCGGCTCGGTGTTACCCGGAAGACTCGTGGTGCTCAATAGGAGGAGTACCTTAGTTCGGCTAAGGTGTGAAGTGGCTCTGTGTGGCCCGACATGCCCACGGTGGGAAGCAGCTCTGTGTGATCCAACATTCCCACAGTACCCATCAGGGATGGGTGCCATAGTAGTTCAAGGTTAGTGGGAAATAGTTATGTGTGACCCAGAAGGCCCACTGTAATCGATAGAGGAGGAATTCTCTAGCAGCCGAGTAGTTCAATGATCTGTTAACCCTTATACACTTTACCTAAAGTGACACCTTGTGTGATCTGACTTGTGTTGTTTACTTTTTGATTCATTCTTTGTGGTTGTTCCTTTGTCGAACTCTAAGAGACCTATGGGGGTATCAGGTCCCTACTGAGTATCGTTATACTGACACCTGCATGAGCTTCACCTGCACCTTTTTCTGTCTGGTGTAGATGACGTACAACATTGATTGATGATAAGGGAGCTAGGACTAGGCAGTGCTTGGAGCTGGACCTTGTTGGTGTGACATGACGTAGGGACTTCAGATCGTGAGCTGTACCTACCCTTTAGGCATGATCCGTGGTCGACGATCTAGAGATTCCTTTCACTTTTCAGTTGTCTTGTACTTTCTCAGTTGTACTTGTTCTTTTCCAGTTGGTATTTTATTCTGGCCCCCTTTAATTTTAGCACTCATTACAATAGTATTTTACTGCACAGTTTCTTTTATTGCATTCTAGTCTTTGTGGTTTCCCCTTTTTGCATTCTACTCTGTGAGTTTGTACCGGTTTAAAGGCAGTGCCTTCTTGTTTTAGGGATACGCCTTTCTAGTGCAAGTCACCAGCCCCTAGCCTATGGAAGGAGGGATTGGGGTTGTCAGGGTATAGGCCCCGGGGGACGGGTCGTGACAAAAGGTGTGAGGAAGCTAGAGGAGAAGAGACCTTTTTATAGTGGAGGATGAGTGGAACTCTTGTAAATTTTGGAAAAGGGAATTCCACACACATTTTTTCCATTATAAGTGGATCCAATAATGAACCACATTAGATACAAGTAATTATATGATATAAATATTGAAAGAAAATAGATTTTTGAAAATTTTATATGTTGTTTTTTCCTTAAGATTAATGTTTTTTTCCTTTTTATGTTGATTTTTTCTTAATCGATGTAATTAATTTTAATCACTTTCTCTAATAGTTTTGTAAAAAAATTGGTTACCTTATTAGAAATTATAATTTTTTTGTATAAAAATATGGATTTATATTTTCCAAATTCCAATCACACATGTGGAATTAATTAATTTAAAATGAATCTCGTAATAGAGAGGACACTGCGGGTTTTTAAAATAAATATGATCAAAAGTTCCCTACGTTTTAAATCAAATTTCTATGTGAAATTGATTCCAATAACTAATATTGGACTAGTTCATGTTTATTTACTCTAATTATACATTAAAGAATTATTTTATGATTTAAATATATAAAAAAATTATATGAAAAATTAGTTTTTGAATTAAAGTTCAGTATATTTCACTAATCATTAACAAATGTCACTTCATAGAAAATATCAAATATTTACCCTATGATAATTTTTATGTTTTTATATCAAATATGAAATTTTTTTACATATAAACTTTTTAAAATTTCCAAATATTGGATTTAAAATATTTTCACAATTAAATGGAGGTACAAGTGCCTTTAATCAAATATTAATTTTTAGACAAAATATTCAGTTTGTTCTTATCTTCTGATTATAAAATATATTGGATTAATAAAAAAGATATTTTATTTAATATATGAGATATAATTTTAATTGATATAACTCTCCGATTTTAATTAATGAAATTTATTAAGGTAATACATTTTTATATAAAAATATTACATTTTTATTTAATTCGTTCTTATAAACATTTATAATTAATTTATAACCAATGAATTAATTTTATATTTTTTGTAATAATTTTTTTTTCAGAAGTTATATATTTCTATTAAAAACCATTAATTTATTTATTGGGTTATATCTTATTATATTAAATAATAATATTTTAATGATATTTTTTTTTCGGTAAAACATAGTAATCTGTGCAACACATGTCATTGAAGAAACTTTTTTTTGTATGTGACACATGCTAAATTTGTATCACATGAATTGTGATATATATAAAATATATTGAGTCTATTTAAAATAGTAAATATATTGTAATGTATTAGAATATTATATTCCCTTTCAGACTTTTTGTTCTGTGTTGTGCAATATTAACTTAGTGTAAAGTATAACACAATCCAAACATAGATATTTCATATAAAAAATCATTATTTCTTCACAAAATTAAAAAAATCCACAAAATATTAAATTAATTCGAAAAAAAACATGTGACAAAATTTTGGGGTGTTACATTCCCCCACCCCCCCATTAAAACAAATTTCAACCTTGAAATTCATCTATGTTATTAAAGGTTTAATACTTTAAAGTTTCATTAATAGATACCCATATCATAAAAATAAAAACTAAAAATTATTCTACAAAAATTTGGAAACATAATGGTTACACAAGTTAACATATAACAAGGTTTACACAAAGGATGACATAGGTTGGGAATGAAGAGTGTACATGGAGGAAAAAAATAAACACTTATTGGGAGTGATTTGAGTCATCAATAATAATAAAGTTAATTATCAGTAAGTCAATGGACTCAAAGTCATAAATCGTTGATGATTTATAAATCCATCGGTTCAACAAAAATTAAGGTATTAGGAAAAAAAATTATTTGTATATTTTTTTCCTAATGTTGAAGATTTTTCATGAAAATATATACTTGCATGATTTCTAGAAAACGGCACCCTTGGTTGTTCCTTGATCAACTTAACCGCTTTCTCTAAAATAGAAAGAGGATTTTTCATTTCTAAAGAAATAATATATCATGGGATCTATGATAATACATCACATATTTAATTAGTTATCATCAACAAAAATGTGTTATAACGGGTTATCCAATATGTATAAATCCTCATGTGGCTAGATAATACATTAATCTCAAAAAAATCATCATTGTGTAACTTAATCATTCTATAAATGGTTAACCTTATGAACCTTGAAAAATATTAAAATAAAAAATAATAGATTGAATATCATGAAATAAGATTAAAATTTATCCCACCTATGTGAGAGATAATCTCTTGGTTGTCACATTCAAAACATGTCAATACCCTCATCATAAATCCTCTTGAAACATAGTAATAAACTGAATTAATATAAATCATTTTGGAATAAATTGATGTTTATTTATTAAAAATATTTTTAGATATATTATTTGAATCCAAAAACATGTAAACATCATCCATGATGACATTGACTACCTTTTCAACAAATAAATAATCAGATCTGGGGTAATCTATGCAATACAATTTTATTTATCCAAATCAATCATCTCATTATCCAAGGTAAAAAAATATTCAACATCTTAATCACATTAAGGGTTATCTTACCTTCCTAAAAATAAAAATATTATAATTATTCATCACCATTAAAAATATAATTTTTAATAAATAATGAAAACTTATACTAAGAATATTTATATCTTTCATGAATTGTAATCTTTGAATTTCAAAACATAAATACTACATTCGTCCAATTTTATTTTTAAACCATTATATAATATTTATCAACATATTCTTTAATGAATAAATCATAGAATATAATATACGAATCAAGACATGAAATTTATCAATCATAATTTGACAATGATTATCAAAAATACTATTATAACATAACATAACTTTAATATATTTTTTGTGGTCTCTTCATCATTAGTAACAAAACCATTAGTTGTACTACATTTCTGATTCTCTTTATGGTTGTTCCACATATGACATCGATTTTCATAATGCCAAAAAATACACATTTAAAGAAGTAATAAATTGATAATACCATAGGGATGCGAAAATTCTTATCCACTGTATTAACCAAACTTCTCATTTTCCCTTTATAGTTTCTTTATGACCTTCTCCTCCACAGTCAAAACTTATTCCTATTACACTAAGAAATTTTCTTGGGAGTTTCATCCAACATTATTAATATGTAGGAAATTGATATTTCATTCCATGAGGGTTTTCATTTCTCAAACTCATAGGCATCTCTTTACTTATCTTCTTTGGTACGTCAAATAGTTAGTTAAGGTACACATTGTTAATCACATTCTTTGAAAAATGATTAGTCTTGATTATACCATTTTTCACTCTAGTTATTATCCCATATTAATTATCATTACAATACTATCTATAGTGTTCAATACTAATCCAGTTACTTATAGTTCCCTCTATTTACTAAAACTATAAATCATTGAGTAAAAAATGATTATCATAGTGTGGAACAAAGTAATAATGAAAACCAATTTTGTGATGTCTAAATTATGACACCTTTCTTAAACTAGGACACCTTAGTTTTATCATAGGTTATTAATAGCCAACATCTATTTAAATATTCCACGATGATTTGTGATGTGTTTTTCGATTCCCAAAGCAAATCCCAAAGGAGTCTCAAACCTGATGTCCACAAAGGCTCATTTTCGTGTACCAGGTTATGTTGAGTCAGGCCTGACACACCTTGTCTGAGTTTTTAGCCCTAGGTAAATTTAATCCAAAGCCACATCCACTTGTAGTATTTATAAAGGGATCTATTTCTAGGAAACCAATCACTCTATGCTTTACCATATTTCCATAATATTTTCTAATACTTTTCCTTATTCTTAGACTTATCCTTATACATGTCCTTAGGTTGTCACTATGTTTTTCTCATTCTAGCTACCAAAGGAAAAATAACCTTCTACTCTGACACAAACTATAGAATCCATATTTTTTTAACTAAAATTACAAAAAAATTGAGGAATACATATAACATTATACAAACAGATACCCAAATAGTTTATTGGCCTAGTTCCTTTGGAAACTGGGAAACATAAACCCTGGTACAAAAGTGAGATACATTATCTCCCACTAGGTTAACCCTTACAATCACACATATAAGACAAATTATAAAAAATAAATATATAAATAACCAGGGGTAAAGGAAACATAAAAAGGGGTAATATCCAATAACCATTGAGGGTAAACATTCAATGTATGTAAACATAATCTTGATAATACTTTTATGATAATAGGATCATGAAAATATATTATCGTACACTATATATGAGAGATCATAAATATGAATCATGGCATAAATATTTCAATTTTATAATACATTAAACATAATTAAATATAGTACATAATCCATGAAATAATAACATATTAAAAAGAAATGTAATTATGACAGAAACATAAGTATATATAATTATTTCCATAGTAATCAAGCCATTTATACCAAGGTTGTATTAGTAGTATAGTTTTACTATCCATATCATCTTTGTAGTCATGTTTCACGCCCTTGAACATCATAGTATAATGAATTCAGTCCTAACACCATCTTGGTATTCATGGTTAACTCCAATAGCTATTTAAATAGTATAGGTTTACTCCCAATACCATCTTATTATATGTTATGAGATATAAATCATTACCCAATTAATTGGAGGGATATGTAGGTCCCACCCATATTATAATGAAATCATACATACCTATTCCACATGATCATAAACAATAATATCCTAACCCATAAAATTAAATAGATATTATAAACATGTAATCATATCAAACCCTATGAAAAAAGATGCGAGTTTGATAATAAATTAATCAAAAGAATAACCCAAGAAACGAAGTGGGTTTTCTAAATATATAATTCACTAAAGAAAAAATGGTATCATAACAAACATTCCATGAAAACAAAAATCACTCATAGAAATAATTTTAATGGAACCTTTGGTTCATTACCTAGAAATTAATGAGTAACATCAATGGATTCCATCTTATATGTACAACAATTTCGTAATTTCTTTCAAAAACATTTCTTGAATAAAATATCCTTCCTTCTTTGATAAAAAAATTTTATAACATAAAACCTTTGGGAACCCATTTTATTAGAATATATAGAAATTTTAAAAATAGGATAAAAATCATGTTGACATTTTCCCTTGAAAACTAATAAAATAAGCTTGACATTTATTTTGAAATAATTTTCCCCTGAAAACTTGTAAAATAAGCATAAAAAATTAAAAACCTTTTTCATTGAACACAATTTTATAAATTATAATGAATTATTGAAAACATTTTAATAATAATTTTCAATAAAATACATTTAAACCATATAAAGGAAGACTAAAAAAATTTTGAAAACCATTTTTAAAAAAACATTAAAAACATATAAATAAAGAATAAAAGTTTTTTTATTACCACATCATTGGAAATACTTTTAAAACTTTTAAATAAATATTTTAAACCTTTGGATATTTTTTTTCCTGAAAATACTATGAAAACAAAGAATGAATCTATGAAGATCATTTAAAATAATTTTTAAACATAAAAAAATATGAATATTAGGAAAAAATTTATATAATATAACAATATTGTAATATTGTAAAGGAAAAATTAAGGGAACGATAATCATGATGGTGGGTAAATCCATACATGTTGAACATTTCTTTGGCATCATAAAACGTTTAGAAATGTTCCTCAAATGAAAAATGACAAAATGAATGTTCTTTAAATACATTTATAAAAAAATGTAAAATGTGGTGAAAATTCATTTTAAATATTATATATGTATAATAGAAACTTTTTAAAATCTTTTTTCAAAAACATGATTTTGAATGAACATAGATTTCCAACCAAAGTGAGCGGTAAAGTCGGACATTCATAAAAACACTTAATTAATCATATTGTTTTCCAAAGAGTAAAAAATGGTACCAATAGATGAATATATCATCAATATACAGAGTGGAAAAAACATAATGAGTAATTATGAGTTATGGTTCCTAATATTTCATCAATGGAAGCATACTCATAACCAATATAGATAAATGATGAGATTTTTGGAATAAATAATTACAACTTGGTATTGAATTATTCTCCCCATATAACAAAATTATATTACATGAAAATTAAAATATCATGAATATAATGAGAATCAATATTCTATATGTCAAAGGTATCATATACACCTCATAAAAGAACATAGGTTTATAAAAAACATGTGTCTTAAGGAAGGAAAATTGAGACAAAACTATTTTTGTGATTTGGTAACTTTTTAACTATAAAAATAAAAAAATATCATAAAATGGATATGTATTTATGCATTGATTTATTTATAATAATAATAGAATACAGTCATGGGAATTATATACACCACAAAAAATAATTGAGTGTTGAATAATGCATGCATCTCATAAAAATAAAAAGTGAGATGAAATTCTTGTACTTTATCTCTTGACTCTTGTCGTACTCATACAATCCTCTTATATATTAAGTATAAAATTATTATAGATATTTTAAAAAAACAAATTATTATATTAAATTCCATATATTACATTGTTATGTCTTTCTATTACCTGCTTATTAACAATTCATTGGCAATACATTACTTTAGGTAATATCTAGTTTGTTCTTCACACATGTTTTGACTTATTATTCTGGATCATATTACATATATCATGATTTAATTACATCCATAATTGAAAAAATTATATAAATATCATATCTATTCAATATACGTGTATTTATAAAAATCAATAAAATATATAAAGATGAAATGGAATACACCATTCATAGAGACAGTATGTCATACGTACACATGAACATTGTTTTCATTTTGTTATTGTATTAAAGAGAAGTAAGAAAAGACATTATATGTATATATATTAATATAATATCATTCAATTATATTTATCATTTAATATATATCATATCTTTCACTAAAACCATCATTTAAACATTCCATGTAAAATTTGAATGAATCACATCACTTTGAGTAGGTAATAACCTGCACATCCACGATTGATGTTATTGTATTTAAACAAGATTGAAATTATAAAGATATTTTTTGTAAAATAATTATAGAATAATAATGAAATAATAAACAATATATGTATCATAAATAAATAACATGATAACATAATTCACAACCATGAAAGGTGGTCATGGAAAACTAAACAATCTTTGTTTTTTGAGACGGTAGTTCTTCATACACATAAACAGTATGTTCACTACCCATTAAAATGAATTTTGTGTAAGTGTAGGAAAAAAATAGCATAAAACATCTTAATAAATTTATTATACATTTTTTTATAAAAATGTAATAAGGATTTTTTAGGGGGTGGATAATGGAAGTAAAACTAGAGAGCTTGATGAAATATATTACCTCTTCTTTACGTAACTCCTTTTGGTTTTCACCAAATTAACTCCTAGGATTGATTTCTTCCAAAGGGGAGGCTTAAATAATGAAGGGGTATGTGGTTAAGATATATTTGTTCTGAGTTTTCTTTTGAACAACTGTCTTTATAGGTGTGAGGAAGTGGGAGGAGAGGAGGCCTTTTATAGCGGAGGAGGAGTGACACTCATTTGAATTTAGGAAAAGGGAATTACAACCACATTTATTCAATTTTATATGGATCCAATAATAGAACGAAATTCATAAAATTTATTATAGTTTAGAAATATTGAAATATAATGGATTTTGTACATTTTTATTGGCCATTCTTGATCTTATGTTTAAGGTTTAGTTCTCTGTTAATCTAATTTTTCTCTTAATCGCTAAAATTAATTTTAATCACTTTCACTAAGATGATAGGTCAAAAACTATGTTGACCGTATTATAAATTATAAAATATTTTTATTCAAATTTTTTTAACAATTTATATAAATTATAATAACATAAGTTGCAAAAATTAATTAAAAATTAATCCCGGTGTTGGGACAACACTGTAGATTTTCAAAGTAAAAATTAATAAACATTTTTCCATGTTTTTATATCCAATTTCAATGTGAAATTGGTTCAACTAAACTAAATTGGATTAAAATGTGTATATTTGATTTAATTATAACTTAAACCCAAATTAAAATACAATTAAAATATATTAATAAATTATTTTATAAAGAATATTTGAATTAAAATTCAGTATTTTTCATTATTCATTAAAAAACTAAAATTTTTAGAAAAATAAAAAAATTAACCCTATACAAATTTTTATGTTTATATTTCAAATAAAATGTTTATTTTGACTTATATTATTTATAAATATTCCAAAATTAGATTTAAAATAGGTTCCTTATTAAAAGGTGGTAAATGTGCCTTTATAAAAATATTTATTTGTTGTAAGAAATATTGGGTTTGTTCTTATCTTATGCTTATCAAATCTATTGGATGAATTTAAAAGATATTTTAATAATATATAACACATATATTTCATAAATATAATTATATAATTTTAATTAATATAAATTTTCAATATAAAATAGTTTTCTATAAAAATATTTACTTTATATCCAATAGCTTCTTATATTGATTTCTAATTCATTTGTAACCAATTAATACATTTAATATTTTTTATCAACCACATATTTTCAAAAGTTAGATAATAATATTCCAAACTATTAATTTAATAACTATGTTATATCTTATATATTAAATAATAATATTTTAAAAATATATTGTTGTTTGGTAAAACATAGTAATATGTGTAACACATGTAATTTACATAATTTTTTGTTGCAAGAGACACACTCTAATCTGGTATCATGTGCATTTAAATCTATATATAATATATCAAATATATTTAAAAATAGTTAATATATTGCAATATATTTTGATATTATATTCTCTTATGTGATTAGTGTTTCTTGTATCACAATCTTAACTTGGTAGTGCATATAACTCAATCCAAATGTAGCACTTTGATATAAAAAAAATTATGGATTGTTTCATGAAATGAAGAAAATTTAAAAACTAGTAAATTAGATCAAAACAATAATAATTTTACAATATCATGCGGTGTTATAATTGATATATTACACCTTATAATGACATTATTTTGTATTAACAAATTATTTTTGCAGGGAATCATGTTTTATTGAAAATTATTCTTCATTGTTGATTCTATTATTGTATGAAAATGTTTTTTTTGGAATAATCTCATTTATTTTAATGAAATTTTTCTCCATTTATATTTTTTTACTTCTTATCTATTACATCCTTTACCTAATTGAAACTTAATTTTTTCATTTCCAATGATCATATTATCCCCTTTATTTATTTAAAAAAATGGTTTCATTATACATTTTATGACATAAGTTTTCAATAAATGTGATTTAAAATATTTAAATGGATTTTATTTTCCAAGATACTGTATTCTTTCCTTCCATATATTATTTTTGACTTATGTTTTATTTATTATTAAGGTATCCTTATTGGAATTTATTTTGAAGTAACTTTTTGATATTTTTTCTCTTTATCTTTAAAAATTATTTTTTTTAATGTTTCTTGAATATCACATATTTTTAAGACTATATTAGGAATCATTTTTTTTAAGAAAAATCATTTTTGTGATTTCTCTTCCATTTTAAGAGGACTCTACTTTAATGGAGTAATGGATATAAATGACCCAACATATGCCCTTAATAAATTATTCTTTTGGTATATAATGTTTTTTTATCAAATAATTAAGTTTTTTAGGTGATGAAATTTATAAAAGTATATGAAATCCGTTTTCTTACAATGATTTATTTATGATTACATGAATTATTTGATTTTATGTGACACTCATATGTATGGATGAATATGGTTGGGTCCTATATAACCCTAAAATTCATTAATTGTAGTTTTATATCTAATGAGATAATGTTGTTTGGATAAACATTTATTTTTTACAAACAAAAGGGTGGACATACTAGGATTTGGTCATGCATTAGTGGGTTGACATACATGGATTCTTAAAAAAAATTAAATGGTGGGAATACTAGGATTTGATCATGATTTTTTATTATGCTTCATTTTGTTCCACTTCACTACACTTTTCCTTATTTTTAAATTATTCCGAATGTTTATGGAATTATATGTTCTAAATATAATCTTCTTTCATATGTTATAATTTTATTTTTTGTTTGATTTTAATTATATTATTCCAAGACAAGATATTGATTATATTCATTTGGTATTATGTTTTTTTGCCATTATAATTAATGATAAATCATTTTTTGAGATTAGAACTTATTATCCAATGATATTTTTCTAATAATTCTTTCATGCTCATGTTTTCTCCCAGGTTTATAATCTAATAGTTATTACTAGTTAATAACTTCTCCTTACAAAGATTTAAGGGTAAACCCTTTCTTATATTTACATTACCAAGGTTATTAAGAAAATTATGTCATGTGTTATGTATAGAATAGGGTCTATAAGAGAATGTTTATAGAGAAATTCTAATAATTATCGTAAAATAGATTTTTTTTATATTGCTAGTATAAAATACACAAAACCTTTCTGTCCTCGGGTTGTGTGAAAATTTGTGAGATATATTAATTAAACCATGGTATAAATTTATTATTTATATATTATTATCTTGGATCTCTATAGTTTCTATAAAATGTGAGTTTAGTTTTTTTATACTAGTTTAGTAACCATTGGTATTAAGGTTAGGGAACCATTGTGAAAATTCTAGGGATGACTCTATGTCGATGATGATATAGTTAAATATTATTAAATTCATGAGCATGTAGTTTTCCTAGTAATAAATCCATGTTTGGATATAAGAAATTGGATTTGGATATGGAATTTATACACACAGGGGAAATCACACTAAAAGGGGTTACTTAGAAATTTACTCAATGATCACATAATTACATGATGAATGGGAAAAATACTAAACACATTCATAAAAACTCAGGGGGGGATATTATTTAGTTTATCAGATGGTATTTATGAACCTCTATAATAGATTTATTTCATATAGAATTTGATTTATTAGGTTTTTAATTAAAAGATAATTAAACTTATAGTAATCAAGGGTAAACTAATATCGATATAGGTTTGACTAAAGGACCAATAATTCGACGTGATAATATAACATAAGATAGAATTTTAAGGTTTAATTTATTTCATTATTATGATAATATCCCAATATTGATAATTTTTATTAAAAAATTCCAACCATTTTTATTTTATTAATGATTGGAAATAGAAGAAGTCATGGTTGTGAGGGATAATGTGGTGATTTCCTCAATGAGAACCTCATTAGAATGGGATATAGAAAGACCCAACTTATGATTATTCCAAAACATATATCAAGAAATATGATTAATAAGTTTAAAATAGTGATATACGTAAAAATTCCTAAGAAAATATTTTTTATGTCTCATAAAATATCAACTCACGAATATGATAACAGAAAAATGATCAATTTTTCGTAAGTCAAAAATGTGGTAAGAAGAACCTAGTGAATTTCCTAAAGTGGTTTAGAGAATGGATTACTTGTGGAAGTGTGGGTCATAATGCATAAAAATAAATTCTAAAATTAATAGGTTGTCTGGAAATATAGGAGTTGAGAACATTCATCTAAAAGAACAACAAGAGGACCAATTCCTTATGTGTGGAAAACATAGACATTATCCATGTTAGTATCCTAATCCAAGTGATGCTATGGGAAATAACAATAAACAACCACCATGAACAAGGTAATAAGGTGGTTCCTATTCAATGATTACCAATAAGATGGATTTTAATAACTAAATCCTCCACTTTATAATTGTAAATATGGTATTTTTATTACAGCCACTCTATGTTTTTAAGATTTTTTTCTAAGTGTACCAACAAGATGTTTTTTAATCAAATACATTATCTTGTTATGTGATGGTCGTATTTCAAAACATAATATTATGAGAATATAAATATTAGTATTTATCCGTTCAAAGGATTTGATTTTATTATTGTAACATATTAACTATTTTAGCATATAATAAAAATTAATTGATTATGGTACAATTAAAAAAAAATCTTCACTTTTAAAAAATGTATGGGAGTGGAAATAAAAACCATAATTTTCCTCAGATATATCTGAAATATATAAAATATATAATGAGGGAAATGAATCAACATCATTATATAATAATTTAATATCTCCACATGCAGTCGTTGATATTTTTTTAGATGTTGAAAGCACCGTGATAATAGAGGATATAGAATATGACCCCTGCCATAACAATAAGTGAAAAATGGCATGGTGGTTAGTTGAAAAAGGGCGAGTCCTCCAAATGACCTCATTTTTGGGAGAAATTCAATAATTAGGTTCAATACCCTATATAATAAAAACCCATGGAGGGTATATAGGAAATGTTTTAGGTCTTTCAAGTCCTTGTTTGGACACATGAAGAGCCACCTAGATCATACATGTAAAAGAACTCATTCTCCACCATCCTTTATCAGATAGGGCTTGATAGAGACAGAAACATAAGGACCTTTTAATCAATAGGTTATGATAAGGGTGGTTATATATTGTATTTGGTGATTTCGGTGACATAAATGGGGCAAAGTTTTCAGAATATTGTGATGGAAGAGGATACTCTAGAAAGGGTTAGGAAGGGATCAAAAGTGGATCTTAATCAGCCTTATGAGTGGGATAATCTTTCTTCAATGAATTTATCATTTTACATCAAATTTCAATTGGAACTAAAAATTTGAAGAACAATAAGATATGAGATATAAGTTTGTGTGGTGAAACTTTTATAAAATATGAAATCACGTCTCAAAACCTAAACTAATTTGTGATAATCAACAATTATAGGTCTTAACTATGAAGTCAATGAAAAATAAAATTGGTCTCAAAACCAAACCATGAGTGGTATTTAACTCAAATGGTAAGTAAGAAACAACATATTGGGTTATTATTACTATAAGTGAAAAAATGGGATTGATACCAAATAATAAAATAAAATATTTAGTCATCTTATAGGTACCCACATCGGAATTCATTAGTAAGTAATAATTAAAATTATCAGGATAGAATTTATTTAGGGTGGAATGTATTGACCCAATATTTCATTGTATATTATCCTTAAATAAATAATATTTTAAATCATTTTTATCACACTATACTAAATTAAAATAAAAAACCGTGATATAATTTGAATATTAAAAATGGCCATTAAAAATTAACCATTAATTTGCTATTATAAATTGAAGTAACCATATTAAATAATCAATAAAGTGAGTAAGATTAAATGTAATATTAAAGTGGAATTATTCCCTATGAATATTATTTTAGGATATTATAAGGGAGCTATCTTCAATAAGTTTTACATTGGAACAAGACCAAGCTGAATTCGAGATTTTGCAATTTGAGAAAAACCATATATGGGAGAAGTTCATGCTTGTAGGGATTGATGCATGATCTTTTCTAGTTGAACCACCACCAAAAACATTAAACAAATATTATTTTATGTTTAATCCTTACATGGAGATCATAATGGGTATTTAAGTCAAAATTTGTATTATATTAACTTGTAATATAATATTTATATAGATATATCGTAAATTTTTATACTTCATTCAATGTAATTTTTTCCCAATTATAGTAATGTTAAAAAATATATTTTAATGAAATTAGAATTTTATTTCCTGGAATTAAGTTTATTCTTATTGAATAATAATAATATATATTTATGATATGAATAACTATTTAACACTATATTAATTTTTAATTTATATAAAAATAATAATTAATATACCAAAAATTGTTTTCTTCTACAAACAACTCTTCACTATGATTTAGGTATTTATTAAATGGTAGAATTTAAAAATTTTACTTTGTGTATATGAAAAAGTTAAATTAATTTTTGGATTTATCATGTCAATTTTAACTTAATATTAATTTTTTGATATTTCTCTGAAATAATTCGTTTTTAGGTGAATAGTAAAAAAATTATGATTCTTCTAAAATGTGTCACATTTATTAAGATATTATAATACAAGAATAAAATAATTTATTTGGAAAAAAAAATTATAATATATATATATAAGTAAAATAAATCATTTAAAATTACCATGTTTATTTTTATTGAACCCACAAATATCGTTTTGGAAACATAAGTAATAGGTTATTTTAAAACTATTTTATTCCCTAATATTAACAATTAATTTTCATCACTTATAAAAATTAAATCTAATCAAATTGATTTAATATTTTAGACTAACATGATCATTATGTATAATATGGTCAATTTCAATTTAGGGCATAAAATTATGTTTGTTAAGATTAATGTTAATGACCATGATAATTATAAAACTCACATTTTCAAAAAATTGTTTTAACAATATTATTCTTTTTTTATCTAATCAATTAAATTAAAAAAAAATAAGTTAAAAAATAATATAATTTTCTTAAAAAATATAGTAATAATAGGAGTCAGTTAATTGTTAACCAATTACCCACATAATTATTGAAAAATTATTTTTCTATAAAAAATAATTTTCTTGTATATAAGATGTTTTAATTTAAAATCTATTTTTACCTCTTTAAGAAATTGAATTATATTAGATTTATTTTGTATTTATGTTCCTCCCACCCAAATTTAGTAATATTGGTTACCATATGTTTTCAATAAAATATAAATCAGTTGGTTAAAAAATAATTACCATGATAAAACCGAAATTATAAAATAAAAAAACAGGTATTAAAAGACTTGAAACATTTTAACACATTTGGATAAAGATGTAAGTGGGTTTATATGACCCAAGTCATATATGAAATTTTATTAACATTATATGTATATAGTTTTTATAGACATTTTTTAATCTACCATAATAGTGTTGATGTTTCTATTTCCACTATAATTATAATAACGTACTTTGATTATAAGTTCTATCAAAAGGTTATAGAAGTTCCTTGGGTATAATAAAAACTGATTGATTCTATGACAGTAATGGTAATCTTATGGCCTCTGGTCCAGATACATAATACTGTTAGGACACAAATGGAATGTGACTATTAGATGATGGGTGAATATAAGCATTGAGACTTATTCTCATTTAGTTCACACTTGGAAATCTTTAGTAGATGAGATCATGAGGATTGACCCTTCAATAAGAACATGACATGTTTAGGGTGTCATTTGTGGTTCTTATGTTCAAACTCATTTATTGGTATCATGACATGATATTTTTATTATTTTAAACTATTTTATTACAAACATTGATTAAAAATGAAAACTGTAGCATTTGTGTCATAACAAGTTAGCATTCATTGGGCGTGTCATTTGTAGAAATACATTTATTGAATAATCAAGATAGATTTATTTTTCTTTTAAAAGAAAGTAATATCTCAAGCCTAATGGATATAGATGGTAGTATCTTTACTAAATCCATGGCTATGGTAAGAGAATGCATGTTCATCTAGTAAGGTCAATGATTAATAAAGCAAGAAAGGATAATGACACAAAGTGTGTGTCCGCCTTTATGAAATATCTTATGAAAATGTTATTATATTACATGTCTTATGTTCAAAAGAAACATTTTCATTTATATATAATTGTCTTCTCTCTTTAGGGGCCTTGATTTTTTGTTAGAATACTATCATGGTATGTAAATAGTATTCACGACTTTCGAGATAAGGTCATAGAGGGACACACACATAGTGTATTCAAAAGTCTATCTTATTCTGATGAATATGAGTATTGGACATGGTGGGCCCTACCAAGAGGTCCAAGATGTGTCTTAGAATAAACTATCACTAATGAAGAAATCAATTAATTATTATTCCACTGTGGAATAATTATATTAGAAGTAATTTATTGAAATATTTAATAATTTTTTATGTGGGTACCTAGAAAAAACCTTAAAAGAATGAATATTGTTTTAATATTCATGGTTCATTTAATGCTTTTGAGAATTATGATTCGAGTTGATAAATATCTTTTATCATGTAATATATTTATTATAAATATCAATTAAATGATAAAAATATACATAATATTTGTGACATAGTTATTTTATCATATCATGTCATTTATATCATATTTAGTGGGTGTTACTTATGTGGGGGGGCAAGGAACCCTTTAATGGTGACTATCCTCCACTATATAAGAAGGAGGGAGCTCTGTTATGAGGTACCATTCATCCACTCTAATTTTAGAAATAATTTATCCTCCTTCCTAAATCATAGAGAGAAATTATCTCATTCCATGTGTTTAATCTAAGATATCCTTTTATGATCAAAGGAATTATGTCGTGGTGATTGTCGGGATGTTAGAGGCTTCATCAGACAACTGTTCTATCAAAAAAAAATTGATGATCAATACTCCCAAAAACTATAAATGTATATATGGAGGATCTAGAGGTATTCGACCATGGATATTTTGATCTATAGTCAACAATGAAAAGAAGTAGTCAAACACACCTTCATTTCATTTTAATTAATTGTTCATTTTAGTTTTTTTAATTAAATTAATTTATGAGAGATCCTTGGAATTTTAATGGGGTTCAAATAACTAGATTAAATGTATTTACATATATATAGTGATGAAAATTAATTCCCCCAACCCATATACTTCCCCTGGATGACCCAATACCATCAATTGGTATTAGAGCGATCACATGAATTTTCTAATACAAGATAACCCAATCAATCCATAATTTTATGTGGAGGGAATAATTTTGGTCACAATGTAAAATATCACACTTTTATTCAATCTTTAAAAAACATTGTAAATAAATATGAAATTTTTAATCATATCAAAACCATTTTAAATGGATATAAAATTAAATAACATATATTTATATATGTGTTAATTTTACCCAGAGGTGGTGGCTAGTGGAAAATTCTAATGAACTTTCATTTTTTCCTAGGGTTGAGCCAAATTCCAGTGGATGGAATAGTTTTGAGTGTTGTTGAATCAATCCACATATTTTTGGAATTATAAAAAAATATCTAAAAAATATTAATCTTTTGAAATACGAGTAAGGGGGTGGAGGGTGCGTACTAAATTCCACAGAGAACGAAAAATGAATTTAAAACAATGAAAGGGTGGTGGTTGTCTACTGTTCAATAATGAAATACAATAATAATAATAACAATAAGGGGGTCCCCATATCCCATAGTAGTCGTGTGGCTACTACCACCTTCATGCTACACCCCCCCCCCCCGAACACCAGTGCGCCCTCCTACCCTACCTGGAAACCCTCCACTACCCACTGCCCACTATCAGCCTACCATGCTTGACCACACATTTTTGTCACCCACATCCTCTACAAACTGACCTCCCATGGAACTATGACCTACTGTATGACCTCTCCTAAGACCTCCTTGGTCGACCACCTACCTCGACCACCACCACCACCACCTGATCTTCCATTCCAACCCTACCAATCAAATTTTTTGTTAGTGTTTCCAACCACACAATCTCTTATAGTGGCCTTCCACCGATCACAATTCCCTAATAAACACATTCTATGATAATTCCTACCATGATCACACTCATGTGGCCTGTTGTAGATTAGTTGACCCATGACCAAGCCAGGTTGGTATAACTCAAAATGGGTCTAGCTGGGTCTTTCTTGACTCAAAATGGGCTTGGTGATGGTCCTTCTTGGTCTAAAATGGGATGTGGAAAGCTCTGGTAAACCATCCTGGACATATCTAGATCCTCTAAACCCCTTAATGTTTCTCTATGTAAATAGAGGGTCCCAAAATTAATTACAAAATTTTAAAAATTAATTTATATTTTTTGAAATTAAAAACAATAATAAGTTAATTTTTTACCTTACAAAATATATCACTTGAAAAAAATTATTCTAATCCATTTAAATTCCCTTGAAATAAATTGATCACAAGATTAATTTTTATTATTCATTTTAATTACCTAAAAACCCATGATCTTTCATTGACCAATGTTTCTCTTGGTATGTATTTATGTAAATAATTATAACCATTACATGTGAGGGATGTAATAGTTAATTTTCATTTCTGGTCAAAACATCATTTTTCTGTTTTTAATATATATAATTACTTATGCATCCATCAATATATTTAAATATGTATTTTTCAAATATTGATACTCCCTCACCTATATGTGACAATTTATTTATTAGTAATGTGCTTTTATAAGATATGGACCATGCTGAGACAAGGAGATATTTGAGACAAGATGTGAAAATACAGGATTGGGGTGAACCCATGATATATGTTAAACCCAACCCGTGTATTTTTCCCTAGGGTAGTGGTTGGTCCATTGATCATAAATGGATCAACCAACACAAAATTCACAATATAAGTCAGATATATTTTTTTATTAATTCCACATTTATTATTTTTTCTGAATATATATATTTACGGGAACAAATAATATAATAATCAAACAATGCATATATAAAAAAAATACATGATGATTTTTTTCAAATAATGTATTGTTCATATTTTAGTTTGATCATGTAGTATGAAAATATTTAATCAAAAAATATTAAGTTTGTTAAAAAATAATAAAAACCCATAATGTAATATTAATATGTAATGCCTTTCTCCACTTAAATTTGAAAAAAAGTGGGGTGTTCAAGGTGATTTTCATCCATATTTAATGGTGACACCAACTACATGGGAGTTCTTATAAGTGTGATGGGTGGAATTTACTAAAATTTGGTTGTCAGTAATTAGTCATAGATTACTTTCTTACACTTTAGATAAAAATTGATTAAGGACTTAAGGTTACGATTATAGGATGTTGGAACATTAGTTAATAGTTCAATGAGCTACAATTCAATGTGGTTGGATAGTCTAATGCTTAACTTGAAACTCTCCAAGTAGTGGTGTAGCCATATCATGGAATATGAGAAGAAGTTTCAATGATCCTTTCCCATAGAATAATGATGAAAATGTGTATTCCAAATATATTAGTGGGTTCTAATGGGGTTCAATAAAATATAGGAATTCATTTAATGATTTAATCAATAATTTCTAAGTAGTAATTAAGATAATGTACTGACTACTATGTCTGTTTTTTATAGATAAAATGTAAATAAACAACACAGATTCATTATAAATACGATCAATTGTGGATAACTATAATGTCATGATAGTCCATAACATCTAGGAGTGTTGTACACACTTGTACATAGTACTATACCAAGATAGGATGCATTATTTTTTCCAGTCCTCACAACAAATTGAGCCTCCTGAGGGAGAAAATAATTTTCATAAAGAAAAATAAAAGAATCATGTATATGATGTACTATATGTACAATGTAACATGTTTCTAAAAATGTCCAGGAAACCACATATAATTCATCAGGCTAAAAATGCCTAAAATATGAAAATTCAACTCCATGAGTTATATTAGGATAGAGAACACCAATAAATATATGAGATAAAAAAGTTAACTTTATAGTTGAATACAAGAATAAGGGAATCAATAAGGATAATATATAGTCAATATGATGGGTAAATAGAGAGAATTAAATCCCGAGGGTTTGAACTAAACAAAAAACTAGTGACTGATATCATTCATTTCTCTTTGCCACTAATCTTCTTTACAATTACAGTTAATTAAAACATGAATAATATGAAATAATTCACCTAAGACTATTGGATTTATTTCACCAAGCTGATAAGTATATAAATAATACCAATTATTCAATCATTGTGGTGAATAAGAGGAAGAAATATAAGGATAAGGGGTATAAGTCTAAACCAAATCTAATGACCTTAATTCATCATCCTGCCAAAAATCCAAAGATATAGAGAGAGGGAAATGAACTAGAGGCCATCTATCTTTCATATGGAAAGAAATACCATAAGAAAATTAATTATAAGGCTTGTATAACTAAGAAAGTTGATGCTTCTAACTCATTTATTTTTTTATTGAATGAAATTTGTATTTATCTGGAAATTGGGTCTTCGATACAACATATGAATCACATGTTTGTACTCATATATAGGAACCAAGTTGATTCCAGAATATTGTAAATGGAGAGGGGGATCTCTGGACTGAAAATTGTGTGAGACAAGTAGCCATGGTAGTGGTAGATTATCATCTAACATTGCCTACTTTTTCTGTCATTATATAAAATAATTGATATTATATTCCTTTAGTTACGAGAAACATAATATCAGTGTCAAGTTTGGAAACTATGGGATTTTATTCATGTTTAGAAAGAAATGTTCATGATTTTATATAGATAACATATGTTATTGTATTGAGAATCTTAGTAATGGATTTTATATACTTTAACTTGAAAACCCATCAATGTAAATCAATTAAAAACTTGTAAAAATGAATCATATAACACCCACCTATTGAACATCAGGATTTTTTGTAATAAAAAACTCGTTAAATAAAATACATCAAGAAGGGTACTTAGACTTTAATAATTTAATACTCCTAAATATATGAAATCCTTTTTTATAATGGAACATTACCAAATCACCAATTATTGGGAAAGGAATAAGATCCACTGTATTTTTGGAATTGATTCATACTAATGTATTTTTTTTGTTTCTAGTAGAGGTAAGGGTTGAGATTTAATACTTAATTACATTTAATGATTAATATAGTAGGTATGGATATATCTACCTAATGAGGAATAAGTTAAATTCCTTTTATATTTTTATATAATTCAAAAATAAAGTAGAAAACCATCTTTAAAATAATATTAATGTACTCTGCTTAGACCGAGGTGGATAGTATCTTAAGCAGGATTTAATTGATCATCTGAAGGATTTTGGGATAGTATCCCAACTCATATATGCTTATTTATATTTTTATAATGGTTCTAGTAAAAGTAGGAATCGAATCACACATGACATGGTTAGATCAATGATGTGTCAGGAAACTCTTCTCTTATCCTTTTGAGGATACACATTGAATACATCATTATATACCCCTAATCGAGTACAAAATATAGTTATGGATGGAATTACATATGAGTTGTGGTGTGGAAAAATCCCACCATATCACACATAGTGTGTTGGAAAGCGAGTTAATTTTTAGCACTACACCTACAGAAAAAATAACACACCGAAGAACATACTGTATCTTTATAGGTTGTCCTAAATAAATCAAAGTATATTACATATATAACACTTCAAATTTTAAAATTATTATGGTGAGATATGAGATATTTGCTGAAAAGTAACATGTTTATAATGGAAATATTGGGAGCGTGATTAACATTGATAAAGTAGATGATATAGATGCATATGATTTGGAATATGAACAATATTCACTAGAGAGATAAGGATATAAATATTTTCCTAATTCATGAGTAATTCATTTTTAAACTATGGAAATTAAAGTACCAAAATGACATGGTATTCTTATCGTTAATTCAGGAGACACATTAATCCTAGACAATGATGAACCTCTAACCTATAAATAAGTTGTATAAAGAATGTATTATTCTAAATATAATGATTTTATGAATTTTGTGATGAATTATATATACCAAATACAAGTTTTTATTTTCATAGACCCTCTATATGATGTAAAACCCATTGGGTTTAAATGGTTGTTAAAGAAAAAACAGGACAACGCTGGTAGTGTATATAGTTATATGGCATGACTTGAAGTGAATCATTTTATGAAACATCTTTTAATAGACTAAAATGAAACCATATCATGGGTACCGATGAAAAAATCCCTCATAATATTACATAAAATCGAAGCCTTAAATTATTATGAGATTTGGAAAATGGATGTAAAGATTACTTTTCTAAAATTTATTTTGGTTGAATATGTCTATAAGACTCAACCTGAATGTTTTATTATGTCAAATAGTTTTAATAAAGTATTTAAGACACAAAGATATGTATATGGGTTAAATAAAAAAAATTGATAATAGGATTTTCATTTTTATGAGATAATAATAGAATTTTGTTTTTTCAATAATGAAAGTGAACCGATTATAAATAAAAATGTTAGTGGTAATACCATCATTTTTCTCATATTATATGTTTATGAAATATTAATTATTGGAAACAAAATGCAAGTCTTACCATCAGTTAAGACTTGGGAAATTTCATGATTCTATATGAAAAAATAAATTTAAGAACCCTACAAAATAGATTAATATCTATAAATATATATCCCATAGGTTTCCTGGGCTATGTCAAAGTACAATATATTTACAAGGAAATCAAAAGGTACAAAATGGAACAATAACAACCCAATATTTTCAAATAAGAAAATTATGTTTGATATCATAAATGATCCACAACACTAAACATTGAAGAGAATGTAACCCCCCAAGACTTCATGAAATATATATTTTTATATAAATTCAATCTCATTAATAGCTTTTAGTATATGAAACCCCATGATTCCTTAAAATTCAATCTCATTACAAGCTTTCAGTACATGCATCCTCCCACTTTCTCTGGGGAAGAAGGTCCTCATACTACAGAGTCATGGTTAGAATCCATGCTATCTATCATTGAGCATCTTGAGATGCATCCAAAGAGGATGGTGAAGCTCTCTATATACATGCTTCAAGATTCAACCAAAAAATGGTGGGATGTGATATCACAGGAGGGACGCTAGTAGGTTATGTATTGGGATGAGTTCCAATGGACCTTATATGACTACTTTTACTGAGAGATATTAAGGGATGACTGAGCTCAAGAGTTCATGATTTTGTAATAGGGAACACTCTTAGTCATGGATTATTCTTCTCACTTCATATATCTGCAGCACTCCACACCCATTATTGGTGGTGATGAGTTATTTCTGGAGTGGAAGTTTGAGGATGGTGTTAGGAAGGACATCTGATCTTAGGTGAACATCTTTAGGTTGACTTTGATATCTTCTATAGTGAACCAGATGCTAATCACATAGTCCAACTTGAGGGATTCTGGAGTTGTGAGCCAGGGCGGCTCGATATCAGGAGTTGTTATTCCTCTGACTGATAATAGGAAGTGTGACTGGGAGTCTACGTGTAGAGATCCAAGTAGGTGGGATACTCCTTCAGGTAGCCAGGTGGTATGTTACCTTTGTAGGAAGAGAATTCATATGAGGGAACATTTTTCCCATGAGACCCATTTGATAGTTGATCTTGTAGCAAGATGGTCATCATCAGCATTTCTGTCTATTTTTTCCAATGGTAGCTGGTGATAGATGTTTTGTTTTGACTCCGTGTTCAGTAGAAGGACCACCAATTTCTCATCAATCTCGGCATTGGATTTCTTCAGGTCGTTCAGGACGAGGTGGTGGTCGTGGATGTAGTGGTCAGACATAGGGTCTTTGATAGATGCATGGTGGATCCACTCAGAGATCTCAGACTTCTTCGTAGGGCCACGGTGCAATTTAGGATTTTTCACTATAGTAGACTCAGCAAGAGAATGATCTCGGACCCTCTATGGTTAAGGGTACAGTTTTTTTTCTCAGTTTTAGATTCTTCTTTTTTCTATACAAGGGCTTCCCATAGATTTATATTTGTGCTTGTTGTTGAGAACCTTGGGATCTATATCCTTACTTCTATTGATATATTCACATTGTAAACTCCATTGGGGACTATAATAGCTAGTGTATGTCTGTTCAAGGAGTTCCCTCTTGAGGTTGGTGGGTGTCACTTCTAACAGGACCATTATATCTTAGAGACAAAGGGTTGTGATGTCATTCTCAGATTGTACTATTTAGTTCCCTTAGAAGCTATTTGTCGATTCTTATCATCGTATGAAGAGTTTCACTTCACTAGAGGGTAGATTGTTTCAGCATAAGGGGGAATGGGATGTCTAGGTGAGCAGAGCTGGACCCGATCATTGTGGGTTAGGAAGGTTTGCAGCCTAGATTGCTAATTTATACCTGGATAACTAGAGGAATTCACATATGGACTTCCCTCCAGTGGTCGATCATTATAAAACTATTTTTATAGAGGACTTTTCATGTTTAACTCCAGATAAAGAGGTATATTTCTACATTGACCTTATTATAGGAGTAGCACTAGTGTCCATTCCTCCTTATAAAATGGATACATCAGAGTTACTAGAGATCAAGAAGTATTCAGAGGATTTACAGTCAATGGGTTTCATACGACCTAGTACTTCTATTTGGGGTTTGGCTGTCTTATTTGTGAAGAAGGTGGATAGTACCCTCAGACATTGTGTGGATTATTGATAGCTTAACCAGTTTATAGTCAAGAACCAATATCCATTATCGAGGATTGAATATCACTTTGATCAACTTTGAGGACCTTGTATGTTCTCATAGATTGACTTGAGATCTATTGATCATCAGTTTCATGTTAGACACTCAGATATACCTCTTACTACCTTTAGATGTAGGTATGGTCTATACGAGTACGTGGTTATGTAGTTCGGTCTCATGAACATGCATGCAGTTTTTATGTGGCTATGCATGATGTCTACCACGTTTCTCATCTATGGAATTACTTCTCAGACCTGTATCACATTTTTAACCCAGCGAGGTTGAGTTTGAGGTAGAAGCATAGTATGAGGAGTATCCTATTGGATTTTTTGATCATAGTGAAAAGTTTCTTTGGGGCTTGTATGTTCCTTTGGTACAGGTTTTGTGGTATCACAACCAACTACAGGATGAGACTTAGGAGAGGGAGTCCAATGTGTGATCGTAGTGGCAAGAGCTATTCGAGGATTCTTATTTTTCACCACCTCGTTAGGGAAATTTGGGGAAAAATTTATTTATGTGGGATGTTTATAAGAACATGTATCTTCATTTTAGGTAGGGATCTTGATTTTTGGTGTTTTTGAGAAAAAGGGGGGAATTTGTAATTTTTTTGATAAGTACATGTCGTGTATATTGGAGTACACGTCATATGCCTGGTTGTCACGTGCAGCCATGTACTGGCTCTGTAACAGCCAGGTACAGGGCTGTGTGAGGTAACCTAGAGACCGCCTCAAGTGGGGGCTTGTTAAGGAAAGAACACCATGTGTACATTAACAGAACATGCTATGCACTTTCCTTTTTATTTGTTAAATCAGATTGGGGTCATGTCTAATCGCCAGAAACAACTTCTTCTAGCCCCATCATTTCCAAGAGAAATGGGAATCACCAAATATTCTCTGAGAAACCTACCCACTATATGTTCTCTGAATCATACATCGTTAATTGTGTTGGAATCACCTCGGTGAGTTTTTCTTTCTTATAGATCCTCTCCTCTGGTTTTCTCTTCTTTCATGAGTTGTTTGATGTTGAGTATTTTTTATGTTTTTGTTAGTCTATGATGTTCTAGGTTGATTCAAAGGTTGAGGTTCAACTATATCAACCATACAACGTCAACCTAGGTGGTTTGTGAAATTCTGTAGTTTTCTATAGATTATATATTCGAAAAGCGATGAATACCCTAGTTTAGGGTATTGCGTATTTTGGAAATTTAATCCTGTTGATGTGTTATATTATTTTTTTACTTCAGTAAGAGTTTTTTATTGTGAATATTATTTATTACCTTTCTTATGAATGTGATTTTCCAGGTTTGTTTGATATTGGATGTTGGGTCTAGAACTTCTAGTTAGGCTATTTTGTTTTTCAGGCCAAGTGCTTATAAGATTGATTGATATCATATGATATTATTTTGATATGAATTGTAGTTGTTTATCCAAGTAGTATTTTAGATTCACTTTGATTTTTGGATATCGTTTGTGAACAATTTTATTACAGAGGGTTGTGGGAACCTAGTGTAATTAGACCACAGGGGTAATAGACATTGAGGGCATCCCCAGAGTGTCTGTTATACTTTTCACATTACGAGACCATAGGGGGGATTGATGTTGAGTGATCCCACAGAGTGACTATTTTATACCATTATGTGACCATAGGGGGAGTTAATATTGAATAATTCCTTAGAGAGTTTGTAGTTTTTCATTAAAATACCATAAGAGGAATTGACGGTGAGTGCCTTCTCAAAGAGTCATTGTTTCCTTGCGACCAAAGGGGCTAGACTATGTAATCTTTTACAGATGGTTGTAATATATGTATTAATTAAATGATAAGTTAAACCAGAGGGGTTAGGTTGTGAGAACATTCCTTGAGGGATTCTTTTGAATGTTCGATTGAATAATTAACAAATGTAAATGAATGTAGTTGAAACTATAGGATTTATTACTTTGGAGAATTTCCTTATTTATTACTTCATTTTCCACATTTCCTACTATATATATTCACTGACCGATAAACACAGATCTTTGGGTGGTTACCTATTGGGATTCATCTCACATCCAATTTGGGTTATGATTTTGGGCCTAAACATATTATATTGTTTCATGTAATGATAATGGAAATCTCTCTTCTACTTCAAGCACTTGACTGATGAGAAGTTAGAGAGCATTAGACCATTGTAAGTCTTGAAATGTTGTTCGAGTTGTTTACTTGTTTTTTTTTGTACTTTGGTTTGTTACTGTATTCTAGTATTGTGAATTGTTTGGTTACTTTACTCTACATATGTGACATTCATTATTTATATATGTGCTTCAGTTGTTTATTTATAATCAGTCTTCCACTGCTTACTTATTGTATCTTATTCCTGCTTCTGATATTTAATATTATTGTTATTCTGCTGTGTTACTCTACCAATGAAGTCATAGATTCCCTACTATCATACCCATGGCGCTCGATTCTAGTTGGAATCCTCTGGAAATTGGGGAAATGCACTTGAGGACTTCTGACCAACCAGATATGGGGAAACATTGGGCGGCACCCAGAACTAAGATGTTACACTTCTGTTATGTTATCATACCCTTAGGAAATTCTTACTCTCACTGATGACATTCATTTTATAATACTTATGTTTTCCCATAATGCTCATTTGAGGTCAAAGTTCTTATGTTTCCATTTCCTCAGTTTATTAATTATTTGTTTGAAAAAATATTTCTATAATGGATTTTATATAGATAATGATAATAACTTAATGTGAAATAATAAAACATGGGTTATGTGGAACAAATTTCAATTTTATGAAATTGGTATTGTTTTTGTAGGATTTTTTCATAGTTCTCCAAAAATCTAAACTAAAAAGGGCCTCGATAATATAAGTGATATAAAATTTTGTTTTTTTGTTGTAAGGTGTGGATGGAAAAAAACGGGTCGTAATTATCATTGTTATTATAGTAAATTTAATGTTTACATCTTTATTATTGGATCTGGGAGTGTAGGTTTTGGGCTATTATAGTTGTTATCAAAGGAAATATTTAGACCACTGGAGATTAGGATTATTTCATGTGGGGTTATCTTAAGAGTTATGGATACATTAAAGGATATATAGTATTAAGGATGACTATATGTTCATTGTATTAGATACACTATTTAGGTTTTATTTGACGAGATCTTAAACTGATTAATGAAATTTTAAGATATATTTTAATAGGTTGAATTATTTTCAAAGTCATATCTTAAAATTTATTATGAATTTATGATTTTTGGAAATTGGATTTAAGTTATTAATAACCATTAGGGTTTATATGATATTAGATTTTTATATTTCAAATTTAATTGTATAGATAATCATAATACTAAATATTTATGTGGTGACTAAGTGATTAATGTTTCTTCGAAATAATATCACTATATTTATTTATTCATTAAATATGAGAGGTATAAATTTAACCTTTTATGTTAAAAAACACTTTAATTTTTAATTTATTGAGGGTATATAGGATATGAGGTCATGGAATAAATTAATTACATCATTGGTTATTAATATTGAAATTTGTAGATAAATGTATGAAGGGTTATTTTGTAAATTATCATATTGTGCACTAAACATTTTTTTTCCTTAATGTATAAAAATATGAGGAATATATTGTTATGATTTTGGGGATTATATGGTCCTTTAAAAGTTTATTTTATTGATTAATAAACAAAATTTCATAAAGAATACACATCATTTGGAGAAAATGTAGTTAATGTGATGGAAATTTATTAAAGGATGAAATTATACTCATCAAGTAAAATTAATATTAAAATAATTCCTCAACTCTAGGAAAATGATCTTGAAACAAAAATTTTATCCTAGTACCTACAATTACAATGAATTGATGGTCTTTTAAATTATCACCATTTTTTGGTTTTGAGGCCCTTAACTTTCAATTGAACATTCACATTCTTGTGATCAATGACCTTAATCACTCTCTATAATTATTTATTCTTTTTTTATTTACACCTATGTACTTCTATTTGGAAACCTAGTTATATGTATTATATATGACATTTTTCATTATATTTTTTTTATTAAGAGGATTTTTTTATTGGCTACATTTAAGATCTATGTTTATAAAAAATTATTTTCAAGTGTTTATCCTTTGATTTCTGAGATAAATTTCAAAACACAAGGATGCAATTTATTAGATGGGGTGTAACATATAAAGATTTTAAAAGGAAAAAATTATATTGGTTAGTGTAAATGACATGAAAAACTGAACATCGATGAGAGTGTAACTCCTTGAGACATTATAATATATTTATTTTTAAATAAATTTAATCTCTTCAAAATATTTTAGTACATGTAACCCCCTATATTTTTTATGCTCGACAGTGTATTAAACATGAAATATCGTGTATAAACAACCCATGATATATATAACTGTTATAACCCATGCATTAAATTTAAGGGTATGAATAATATTAGTTAATTTTAAATATATATATTTATATATTTATATTCTATTAAATAAAAATTACTGATAAATTTTTATTAAATAATCAATCAATTTTAATAAATTTATTTTATTCATCAAAAATATGTTTTCATAAAAAAATATTTTTTATTGCTCTTCACAAAATAAAATTATAATGAATTTTGAGAAATTTTTTTAAATTTTTTTTTATAAAATTAACATTATTTTTGAAATTATAATATCTAAATTTTCCTCATGTGAAACTTTAAAATTTTTTATAAAATATTGATTTTCAGTGAACTATGAAAAATACTTTTTTATAAAAAAATATGTTATTTTCTTTAATTATATAATTTAAGTTTACTAATATTATTTGAAAACTTGTTCAAGTAAAATAAATAATTTTTAATTTTATTTAATGAAATTAATTACTTTTTAATCATCTTTATATTGGGTTATAGTATAAGTTTTTTTTCAGATCAAAAACGAGTTTTTCTAAAAAAATGTTTTAAAATGCATAATGTTTCTCCATTTTCATTAATTAAAATAATCCTAAATGGTTAATGTTTTAAATAAATTTTATAGATTATAAATCATGAAATGTTAATTTTATTTCATATAATTATTATTATTAGTTATAAATTTAATATAGAATCATCTTTTCTCTCAAAAAATACTCATCTTAAAGACCCATTATTTTTCCATGTCCGTGGGATTAATTTTCAATTAAATTCTATCACTTATGAGATATTAAATTTTATAAATTAATCCATATTTTTAATAAAAATAATTTATATTACTTAATAAGTTGGTATTAGTAGTTTTCCATAATTATTATAGAGAAATATATATATTCAATAACCACTATTGTTGTTAAAATATGGTTTTGTGCATTACATGTGTTTGTATTTAAATTAATTTTAAACACACATGAAAACTTCATTTAATAAATCGGATTTTGTATTTAGAATAAGTAGGTGTAAATTATCTAAAAAACTATTTTAATTTCTATTCTTAAATGTTAAATTACCTAGTAAAATAAAATAATATAAGTTACTATGGAAAAAAACTTAAAGGCTGAAATTGAGTAAACATAAAGTGTACAGAATAAAATGATGGAAAATGTGTCTATTTTTGTGTGTTATAGGTTTATATTATGAATATAAACCATCGCCTCTATTATTATTCAATTTTTGAGGAATATTATGTTAGGGATACCTTCCAATAGTGAATAATTTTTTGTATTTACCAAAATATCACTCCTCATCAACTATAAAAGGTTACTCACTCACCTCACTTAATCACACCCATAAAGCCATTTTTCTCCACAAAAAATCACTTAAAAAATCCATCCTCTCATTCATAAAGCATTGTTTTTTGAAAAAAAAATATATCCCAGTAAGGCTTTTGGTGCAATCCTAAGGACGATACCCAAAGAATACATAATGTTCATCAATGGACATTTTTGTTTTATTTCTTTCTCCACCAATTAAGTTATTTTTAAGACATTATTATATATTAATCTCAGTATATTAAATATAATTTGATAATTATATGTTAATTTAATAAATTAAATCATTTCCCTCTTCCATAAAATGGGTTATAAAATCATCATTCGTGTGTACAACAGAATACCTCCTCGAGAAATGATGTCTTTCATTTTCCCCTTACCACTACTCACGGTTGGCTATGATGATGGATCTGAATAAAAATATATGATATTTATAAAATACGTATAACTATTTCATAATTATATCATATATACCTATTTTCATTCCATACCATAGGGGATATGATAACGTCGGTCGTGTGTACGATGGACTACAACCTCGTGTAGCGATGCAATTCATTTTTCACTAATGTGTTACATGGAAGGTAATAAGGGTAAATATAATGATTATATGTCATATAAATGAAATATTTAGGATATTAATAACCTTTTTATCATTCTTAAAATAAAAAATATCATTATTTTACTTACCATTTCACGCACTAGAAATGTGATAACATCGATCATGGATGTGCGGACTACTGCCTCCTCGAAGCAATGTTGTTCCTTTTTTTCATCCTCTCATAACAATAATGATATATATATATATATAATTAAATATTAATGTATTTATGATATAATTATAAAACTTTTCATATGAAATTTTACTTACCTTCTTTCCATAATGATCGTTGGAAAATTGAAATGTAACTCATGTGTACACACGATCGACCATCTCCACGAATGTAACGTTAGTTCATTTTTCATAACCATATTTCATGATTGATTTTAAAAGTTTAATTGAGGTATAATAATGATATTTATTTCATTATTATTATTTTATATGTGTATATATAAAGACAACTTTCACTGTAGTCAACCTACCTTAGTCATTCTTTAAAAAACAATCCAAATATGGTCAAAACATCCAACATACTCCAAATTGATTCACTAATAATATATAACTTTGTGATAATTAAAATAAAGAGAATATTAAATTATAAAAGGATTATTAAGAACTAAAATAATAATCATACTTTTATTATTAATAAATATAAAGATCAAGTGTGACAAATAGAATTGAAGGTAAGGGTTTTCTCATTTTTATTTGAGATATATGCCATATTGCACATTTATTTTTGTTTTTTTTTGTGTATATAATTCCAATGAATGTTTTTAAAATTTATTGACCATAATTTTTCATGGATTTACATATTCATTTTTGGATAAATATCTCATGGGGTTTACGATTTCAAAAATAGAAAATTGGTAAGGGACTTTGTCTCAATTTCCATTTGATGAGACATATTTTGATGTTATGCACCGTTATTATTTTATAATGTGTATATAAATATACACTGATAGGTAATATCATGAATTTATCTTATCTCAAGATACTTAATGTTTATTTTATATTATTCTTTCATGGGGTTTATGATTTAATTTTTTTCCCTGTGAAAAGTGACCGTTCTTTAAAAAAAAATCATTTTTAATGTTTTGCTTCAAAATATACATGTTCCTTATCAATGTTTTTTAAATGATTTTATTAAACTATTTATATGGTAATAAAATATTTATAAATAAATTTTTATGTCACTTTTAATTTATTACAAATTTTTTCAAATATTTATTTCTTTTCACATGTTTTATATAGAAAATTTTATCAAACAAAAAAAGGAATGATCTACATAAAACAACAACTTTTCCACTAATTTGAATGTTATTTTATTTATAAAATCATTTTCATGATTTTATTTTTTTATTGAAATAAAATAGTAATCCCAATTTTTATGTGTTTTGGTATTGAAAATTGTTTTTTAAAAGAATAGGGTATTTTTATCCCAAAGTCTTTTTCATATGGGTTTAAAATAGTTTATCAATGGGATTAAGGATTAAAGTGTTTATTAATGATTTATTAATTGAGAATTGTATAAAATGGGTTAGTGTGATACAAATTATAAGAATTTTTTATCCCCATTATAGCTCATGGGTGAGTTTGATATAGATTATATGAAGTGTTGATCACCATTATATCTCATGAAAAATGGGTGAGCCCAGTATAGAATATGAAAAGGGTGAGCCTCATTATATCCTTATATTATGTTGGGTAATGATTATTTTCTATATGAAATTATATTAGAATACATTCAAATGGTTATTCTAATTGTAAGGGTTTTTTAATGGTTTTGTAATTGTTCTATGAATTTGATGTTCCAATATACAAATATGTTTTATCTGTGCATGATATGGGTTTGTGATGTTACATTTGATCGCTATTGGTATCCCATGGACCATTTTTATTGGCCATAATGACTATTTCATTTATTAAATTCATATTACATGTTCTCATATATGATGATCTTGGTATTTATTGGTATGAATATTCTTTTTTTATACTCATTCACTTTCATTATGTCCCCATGAATGTATGCTCTTCTCATGCTCACTGATGAAATTATTTTATTAATGATTACATTTTACCTTACTTATCATTTGAGCTCACCCATCCTATTTTTTCATTTCCTCAAGTTATAAATAATATGTTCTAACTAATTATGTCTAGAATTTATTTCATATGGATGATAATGATGACATAATCTAAATTACTGAAATATGGTTTTTGTGGAAGAAATTCTCATTTGATGACATGGTGATTATTTTTGTAGGATTTTTACCTTGTTCTCATACACTCGAAACCTAAGAGGTCCTCAAAAAATTTTGAGATATAATTTTTCTTTTGATTTTGTACTGTTTTCATGGGAAAATATTGGTCAAAATTATCAGCATCAATTCCAAAAATGTAATGTTTATGATTTCAGCAATGGATATATGAATGAGAGTTATAGGATGTCATAAGATTAGTCCATTATAGGGTTATTATGATGGCCACATGGTATTAATCTCTCTATGAAAATTTATTCAGAAACATAAGTGGAGATTGAAATAATGATTATAATCCATATTCCTCTATAATATGATCTATCTTGTTTTCCGGGATGTGTATTCGGTGGAATCCAGAATTTACATTAAACATGGTGGGAAGGCATGAAGCTAATACAGAAGAGAAATATTAAGAATATATATAATATATCATAATGTAATTGATATGTATAAAGGATATGTTCCTATTATATATATGAGATGAAAAACTAGTAGTGCGGGGATACACTGAATCTAGTTTCCCGATATATCGGGAGGATTTGAAATCATGGTCTAACTATGTATATTTCGTTAATTTTTCTATTGTGTGAGAGAGAAGCTTGAACTATCCTATGGTTGCTAAATCTACAGTAGAATACGTGCATGTTTCATATTCATATGTAGGCAAGTAGGTTTTTTGGATACACATATTTATCATAGAAATTGGTGTTGTACCTAGTAGTGTAAACCCTATTCTAGTTTAATGTGATAATACTATAGTATTTCTATATTCTAGGGAGCCCTGGTCACACTAGAAGAAAAAAAATCACATACATTAAAAGTTTCATCTCTCAAGGGATTTTTCATACTGAGGTAAATCCATGGTTAGAATAGTTTCCACAATGTATAACATAGAAGTCTCCTTGACTAAAGACATGTCTAATCAGAATCATTATTCTCAAGTGAGAGCTCAATAAATAAGGATTTTTATAAGTTGGATATAGTGAATGTAGGAGTGTATTAGGTGGGTTCCCTAGACAAAACTCATGTATTTACTTTGATTACCATTATATGTATATAGTTTTATATATCCATGTGTTTACTATGACATTTTAATTTTGATACCTTTGCATCCACTCTATTTACAGTAATGTACTTAGATTACATGTTATATCAGAATGTTATAGTCATTACCATTATATAATGAGTTCCTAGAGATTCTTTAACATTAATCTAAAGCTTATTTCCTATGTTGAAGATACATTATTCTAATAAGACATAGATTTTTTGTGATGCTCAGGTTTTTGGGGATCAAAATCATTGATACCTTTTCTCATGAAGTTTTTACTTTGTGATCTCCAATAGATGAGATCATGAGGATTAACCTTCCAATAAAAACACTATAAGTTTCATGTTTCACTGGTAGTTCCTATCATGAGAACACTTCTATTGGCCCCATAAATTTAGATTATTAAAGTGGATTTAATAACACTCTTTTATCACCTAATATATTTATTATATATTTTACGTAATTGATAAAAAATATAAATGACATTTATGACATAGATAATTGTTCATTACATGTATTTTACTGATTATTTACTGTCCATTATTTATATTGGGGTTCGGGAACCCTTTCCAGGTGTTTGACCCCCAATATATAAGCAAGATGGATATATTTTCCATGGTATTATTCATCCACTCTAATTTGAGAGATCCTCTCTCCTCATTCCCGCATCATAGAGGTATAAGTCCCTATTCCAAGTCTTCTATCAATGATATCTTTCATAGATAAAAGGAACCATGTCATGGTTATTTTCAGTATGTCAAAGAATTAATCAGACCTCCGTGATAGAACCCATATTTGAATGATTGGTGTTCTTAAAAACTCTTGAAGCATGTGAAGATGATTTAGAGAGATTCAACAATGAATCATTAATGAATTGGTAATAAGTGAAAAGGGGTAGTCGAACACAAAATCAATTAAAATAAAGCATTTTTAATTTTTATTCTCACATTAATTCACAGGAGATCCTTTGAATTTTACCCAGGATATAATTTTTAGATTCAATGTATTATATCAATTTAGTGATTAAAATCTTATGTCTCTGGCCCAAATGCTTCTACTTCATACCTCGGTACCAAAAGATATATGGTAGGGGGACACTTGATCAACTAAAGATTACCCCACCATCCATTTCTTTAAAATTGTGGAGTATTTGACACTAGAAGAGTATAAATTTATATTTGAAAATTAATGGGTGTCCTCAAACATGCCATTTTTTCACTTATAGTAGGGGACCCTTCCACCCCCTCATGCCACACCCATTCCTTCAAATTAATTACTAAAAATATTCCATTTTGATCCTCTAATAAAACGCTCTAAATTTAATAATCTTCTATTCTCAATTATTTAGCCTAAACCCTTCTTTTTTAGGGGACCTTCAATAGTAAGTTAAAGAACATGAAGTAAGTATTTCTTAGTTCATAACTTTTTTTGTTCTTAATATTTTTCTTCCAAACATATCCTTAACATAGTTGTAAGATAAAATAATTATAATCATTGTACTAAAATTTTATTATATTAATGGAATAAAATTAATTAATTTATTCTATTCACTAAAAAAATAATGATAATCGTATGTTGTGTAGACTAATGCCCCTACAAAGTAACATTTCTTCATTTATCATATTAATTTTATTTCATTATTCAAAACACATCAATTATGGTTAACCAACATAAAAAATATAAAAAATATAATTGTTGGTTTGTTATAATGATATTATACACTTCTATAAACATACTCACACACTGAGATATAGTGTTTTCATGCTTGGGGTCTTTTTAATGACCTACTTTAACAATGCGGTAAAATTATACCCTAGATGAATATAGTAACATAAATAACAATTTTATTATATGTTAATAATAAAATTATGATTGTTTTTTGTTATTTAATGGTTTTATTATTTATTTAAATTATTATTAAAATATTTTATTTGGTCACTAAAAATACCAAAATAAGTCGACATCTATCCATTTTTCATGAAAATACCATTAAAAAATATTATATATAAACAAAATATAATAACAAGTGGTCAATATTAAATCAAATAGATAATAATAAGGTTACTATCAAGGTATCTAATAAAATTGATTTTATTATTCAAGATGTTAGGTGTGTTTGCTAAATTATTTTGTAATAAGGTAATGGTTATCATGACCCAAATCTCTTCTATCGGCCATAATCATTCCTGTATCACTATTATCTGTGAATATTGTCCTATTCTTCCATATCATAAATTTAGGTTTTATTTGTAAATTATTTTTAAAGGTATTCATGTTTCACAATTAATTCTTCCACTTTGATGATTCTATTTTTTCATGAAAATGAATTTTTTAATAATAATTATTATTTATTTTAATGGATTTTTCATCCATAAATTTTTTACATACCCCCAATTTTCTCCTTTAAAAATTATAAACTCAAAAAAAATCATTCAATGATTATATATTCAAAATTATTTAGTTTAAAATAAAATAGTATTTACCCTTTCAATGATTTAGGTTTTCAATAAATGAATTTTAAAAATATTTAAAGAATTTTCTTTTAAATGATATTATATTCATCCCTTTTAATATCATTTTTGAAATATATTTAATTCATTACAAATATTTATTTATTGTAATTTTTTTAAGTAATATTTTCATTATTTTTCTCTTCATCTTAAAAAAATTATTTTTTAGACACTCACATTAAAATCATGTCTTTTTAAGATAATATTAAGAAGCATTTTTTATGAAGAATAATTTTGGTAATTTCATTCCATTATCAAAGATTTATTATCCAATGGAGTAATGGTTGAAAAATCACCCAATGTGTTATTTTCATAAATTATCCTTTCAAGAGATTATATTTTTAGTGTCAAATTATCTTGAATTTTTATGTGATACCATTCTAAAAAGTTGTGAAACCCATTTTCATGTCATATATTATTTATGACAAGATGAATGACTAGATATTATGTAGAACTAATATGTATATATTTTTATGGGTGTTTTAATATATCAAGATAATATTAATTGGTTTTGGTTTTATATCTGATGAGATAATTAAGTGTAGACATAATTGTATTTTTTTTAAACTAAATGGTGGATATACTTTGATTTTTTTCCAAACTAAATAGTATACATACAATTTTTTTTTCACAAAATAATGTGGTGTAAATTTTTATATGTGTTCAAAATGATTTCATGTGATTTTATTCACTTATCTAAAGTGTATTATTTCTAAGTTGCATGAAATTTTTATGAAATTTTTATATATATTATTCCTTATTATGTTATGATTTCATGTTCTGTTTGATTTTTATTTTATGACTTTGTGTCATGATTTCAATTATATTCGTTTGGTGTTATGTTTCTAAACTGTTATCCTTAATTCATAGCTAGGTTTTGTGATTTTCACTTATGATCCCATGATATTTATCTGATATTTCTCCCTTGGACATGTTTTTCCTCATGTTAATAATCTAATTGTTATTACTAGTTAATAAGATTCAATTAATGAGAATTTTATCTCACTCTTTTCTTATGATTCAATTACCTTTGTTATAAATATGATAATTTCATAAGAGTTGTCTAGAATAGGGTCTAAAGGATCACAATTATGGAGAAATGTTATGAAATGTTGTAAAATAAAATTTTTATGTAGAAAGTATCAAACACACTTAACCTTTTAGTCCTCGTATTATGTAGAATATTTTTCATATGTTTTAATTAAACTATGGTATGAATTTATTATTTATGTATGACTAAATTGGGTCACCATATCCTCGATCCTTTTATGAATGGATTGTTGAGAAGTTATTTACGAAAGGTAGGATGGTTTTCCTTTTATGATTCCCATGACCATCCTTTCCATGCCTAAGAATATTGGTTCCCTCTCAGTAGTCATCATGGATAAGGTTGTAGGATACATTATAATTAGATAATATTACACTTTATCCGGATGATAATGGATTTAAAATTTATAATCCTTGATCATATCTAACCACCTTCGTTGGTGCATATTGATATCTTTTGGAGTGAATATATACCTAAGGATCATATGATATGTATATTTCAAACTTATCCTTGTAGAGGTAATGTCACCACATATTTAATAAATATGGTAACTATAACCAACTACATGTCATTCATAATATAATTATCCTTATGAACATTCAACTATCAAGAAGAATAGGCTATCACTTATTCATTTTTCGTGAGCACAATGTCAAATCCCTTCTTTGAAGAATCATTATAAACAATTAATCCTTCTCCACAAGTGGTTTGTATGAGTACTAGAGTAGTATTAATAATATTATTCAACTTCTAAAAGATCTATTCATATTAATTGGTCCATAAAAACATTTCACCCTTCTGAGTTAACATTGTCAGCAGGTCTCAAAAATGTGATGATTTTCTCAAAAATCATCAATAATACCCATCTAATGTAAGTACTCTACAGGTCTATGTTATTTATTTTTGCCTAATACATTATTAAATCACCCTTGTTTTTATAGGATAAGAAAATAAACCCTCACATGTGATTTCATGACCTTATAATGATACTTTTTAATCCAAAATTCTCACTTTAAAACTTCACATTCATGTTCCCCTTTGTTAAATTCATTACTATAGTATTCAAATTCTCCTAATGTTCCTCCATTCCAATAGATTATATGAGAATATAATAAACAAATAAAACAAAAAATTTATTGAGGTAAAATATAAATATTATTTAAACCAAATCCATGAATATCTTTGGAGCATTATTGAGTCCAAATGGCATTACAATGAAGTAGTAGTTTCTTTATCTTGTATGAGATGAAGTATTTAGAATATCCTCATTCTTTACCTTTACTTAGTAATATTCTAACCAAGGATCCACCATATATATATAGATGTATCCAGGTATCTGATAGAACAAGTCATCAATCCATCGTCGGGGATACCTTTTCATTATCATGGTCTTATTAAGTTCACGACAGTTTATGGATAGACAAATTGAACCATCCTTTTTCTTCACAAAGGGGACTGTAGCACCCCATGGTAAAACACATGGGAATATAAAAAAATTACTAATATTATTTTACAGTTTATTATGAATATATCATGTTAAAAAAATGGTCACTATATATTGAGTCTTGGATATTATTAGGGCTCAGGAAGAAAGTTCAATTGAGAACTCGACCTCTCAGTTGGGAGGTGTTGGAGTTAGTGTCCCATAACAAACAAGTTTATACTTTATATTAATGGTTATATTCAAATAAGTGAATAGTAAATATATATTATCACATATTCATAAATATTATATATTAATTTAATCTGATAATTTCCCATAATATCTGTTACATTAAAACACATCATAACAGTTCCCCACTATGATGATAATCTTGAGATACTACGACGATATATCATAATTTTTTATCATATGTTTATGATGATGAACTATAAAAGGGAATATTGTTTTTTGACTATGAGGTATGATTTATTGTATGTTTAGGAGACTTAATATCATGAATGTTTCACTTTATGATCTCCAAGATGACATATTATACGGATAGATACACCATAACAACTCAACATGTTTTTGTGTCCTCGGATATTCTTATCCAAGAATGCTTGTAATGGTGCTGAGAATTTTATATTATTATTAATGAATATAATTTCTAATGTACATATAAGTATTGAATAAACCCATGATGTATAATGTTCACTCTAAGTATGATATATTTGTTACGCCATGATTGGTATGTTATTAATTAATTTGTCGATGAAGGATTTATCCCTTCCAATTTAGGATGTTATTATGTTGACCATTTGATTTTAATGGAACCATTGAAATAAATTTCACGGACATGGTGATGTAAACAAGTTCATTCTAGATAATCTAATAATGATAAATCCATAATTATTGTTGATGATACAAGCGAACAACCTATATGATGAGATATCAAGAAAATAGAGATTATATTACATAGTATGTGCTCATTTGTGGTCTTTAACATTATGACATTCAATAATACATCTTTGGTGCCTTACCTTATTTCTAGATATAAATATCAGTCTTTAGGAAAGCTCATCTAATTCTAATGAGGATGAATTCTAGAGGGTCTAAAACTAATTTTTTTATGTTCATCTTAATTTAATTCTACATTAATTTTTTTTTGTAATAAATATTGTTCTCATTTTTAAGTAATAATTCTGTTTATGATTTTTTATTTTCATAAATTCAATAAATATTTGTTTAAATGTATATATTTATTTATAAGATTATATAATATTTATTTATTTATTTAATGAATAAATATTTCATGAAATATTAATTTAGGTATTTGATAAATTTTTAGGTGGATGAGTAGACCAAGATAATGTATGATGATATATATTAATATTTAATATGGTAAAACAAGAGTCATTTCTCTTGTAAGTGAACACCATGGGAAAATAATAAAAAAAATTATCACATGGAATGGGGTAATTTAAGGGTTCTATATATTATTAGGGGTATATGATGAATCAAACAATATTTAATCCTAACCCATAACTCTATAAATATAATATTATGTCTATTGTTTTAGAGTTAATCTTTTATTAGTGAACCATTTTGTAAAAGAAATATACACCTCGTTCTCAATACTGATGAAAACTCAAGGGATTCTTTTTGAAATCCAAATAAATTATCCTCCCACTTCCATATTCTCATGAACAAGAGTGAAGGTATGTTTCCTTAATCCTAAATTAATCATCACAGTGACCAGGGAGAACAATTTAAGATGATCAATTCACAGCGATATCACCTAGTAATAAAACAACATTATACAGAGATCAAAGTAGGAAATCTGGATCATCACTAGAGGGATTCTAAACTTTTATACTATAAGGGAAATGAAGGTAAACTGAAAGCCTTTCATTAAATATACATATTCATAGAATAAATATCTCATGATCGAGGTAGTCATTTTTTTCTATATATTTAAATTAACTATAAATTAAATGTGAAAGACACTCTTGGATATAGATTGTTTTTCAAGTTTATTTATAAAATTTCTATTGTTCATAAACCCCATGCCATGAAAATCATGAAATATCAATCAAATAATAAAATCTATTGGTTTTACCCAACCTTAATAAGCACTTATTCTACACCTTGAATGTTCAAGTGGTATTAGGGGTCACATTAAATTTATAATTATTTAATAATTATTGATCATTACACAAATTTGAAGTAATTTTTCATTTTATAAAAATTAATTCTAAAATATAAGAGGTGAAATATATTATTTATTACTTCAGTTATCATTCATATAATTGTGAACGGATTAGAAAAATAAATGAGGAATGTCCAGAGAACCATTTGGGGTGGCACATATTTCTAGGGTTACGTGGTATATAACACGATAACATGTTCTATAACTCTACAAGACATGTTTCTCTTCGGATCAATATATATAGGGTATTTAATTAAAATAATTCTAATTAATATACATTATATATGACTAATACACACACCATTTAATTAATTTTCACATGGAAAATTTAATCCACATTCAACATAATTAATTCATACATAATGTAATTAAATCATCCGGACATAATTATTTTTATCCCATTTGAATAGAATACATCATAGGTAAGGTTGTACACTACATAAATTAATTTACATGACAATTAAATTAATCTTATTGCTTCATTAAAATCATATACCAAGGATTCACAAGTCATTAATTTTACAGTATACGTTAATCATTTTATTTTATATTATATTAATTGTTTAATTAATTATGAAAAATAATCTAAACTATAATTCATGTATGGTCATTGAATACTAAAGACTTATCATGCATTAAATTGTACAAGAAATTTAATTTTCAAGAATTATATGTGAGATTAATTTGAAAGAACACGTTTTAATATTTTGATTCATGTAATTTATGAAATATGTCATGTGAGTGAATTCTATGAAATAAGGACCATACAAAGTAATTGATAAAGGTACTCATCAATTTTTCCCTAGTAAAACCCTATTTTCTATTTTTGTAAAACATTTGGTAAAATAAATTTATTTTTTTCTATTTTAAATCACATCTTGTGGTAATCTCCTAGATGATTATAGGAAATATGATAAAATGAATTATTATATGAATAAGACAATTAGTCTGAATTATTTGTGTCTATTTTATCTTATTAAATAACAAATAGAAATAAATTATTTCTTGTTTTTTTAAAATCATATACATTTCATAAGTATGACAGATCATGATATTTGACCACACCTATGTATGCATTGGATTTATTTAATTTAATTTTTTTATTGGTTATGAGTTATTTTTTATTAAATTAAACATAATTGTCTCTATGTCATACCTCCCTCCTTTATTATGTATAAAATGACTTTCCATGGTTTTTTATGTGATTACCCTTAACCAATACCTGGTTATCCTCACCTATGTGTGACTTATAAATCATCTATAATAAAATAAGTGTATGAAGTTTCAATGAGTTACTTCAAGTTATAACTATAGTGAAACCAAACTAGGAAATAAATAGGTGGACAGGTGGAATGTTATAACTCATGATAAGATCAATACAAGGTGTTTCTATCTAGGTTAATAGGATGATTTATTGTCCACATGATAAATAAACCAGTAGATATATCTCATGATCCTTTACATTTATTTTTATTTTTTATTTTTTTTCTTATCTATGGTTTATTTTATAGATAAAAGACCAAAATAAGATAAATAAATACACATATAAGAAAATATGGAATTAAGATAAATGGGTTATACATAAATATATTCTCACAACATGGTTAATAATTAATGTAAATTCCACTTAATATTAACAAAATATATAAAGGATTGAAAAAAATATATGCATAATGAATAAAATCCCTCCATTAAATATTTGACCAGACTAAGACTTCCATTTCATAAAAAATAATGAAACCATTGAACTAAAAGTTAGATCAACCCTTATTGGGATACACACTTTTATTGAGGATATATTTTAAATATTTTGGTTCGACTTAACCATTTTACATAAAGTGTAATATACCTTTCTAGACTTCATGTAACTTAGAGGTATGTGTTAGGAAAATGTGAGTGAGGGTTTCTGGATATGGGAGTCAAATCAAGTGATCAATGTTCTACAATCCCATAATTAAAAAATACATTCCAAAATAAATATACTTCAGCAATTTACCTTGTCATTTCATGGTTTATGAGAAAGGGAATATGTCTCATTTTCACTATATTTTTCATACACCTGGACATTATGAGTCCAATGGTGATGGATGTTGGGAATTTATAAAATGGTGGGAGACATATAATTAAATTTATTTCATCACACTTTTGGTAATTAGATAAATTACTAATAATATTCTCTAAATTTTAGTATAATAAATTGTAATGTTCAACAAACATGACACTACCCATACATACTATCCTAGATAATGAAAATAACTTTACTTGATATTTATTTTAGAATGGTTTATAAACTTGTGCAACATAATATTCTATTAATGGAAGTTATTTGTAGTAAAGTCCCCAATTATGAATCTTTAAATTATGATGGTGGGTGAGGAAGAGTTACTTATCTAAAAGAAATTCTTGGTTTCTGTTTAATATATCCAATGTTTAATGTTATCTTTCATGTTCAGTATATGAAAAAATTACATGATACTATGAATGCATATGTAAATATCATTCATCTTTGAGATCTTTATTAGGAGAGATCAAGAAAATAATGATTTTACATCATTATCTAACCATCATGTGAAATCTTGGAGAAGGTGCACCAGGTGGACCACTCCTAGTAAAAATAATTGTCTATATAATGCATCTAGAAATTATACACTTTAAACTACATTATGAATTTTAAAATGATCTCATTATCACCTCACTCTATTATAGATTATCTAACTTTATTACAATTTTTTACATGAACAATATAGAGAATTGACTTTGAGATCTCCTCACCTTAATTGTCCATCTGAAATAAAACTAAATCATATAAATTTATCTATACATATGGTTAAAAAGATGTAATACAAGAAAAAATTCACTAATACTATGTCATAATATAATTATTTAATGCACCACCCATCCATGAAGATGATGATAAAAGAGGAAGTAAGGGAAAAGGATGATTTTTATTACTGATGTGGTAAGAAGGGCCACTGGAAGAAAAATTTCATAGTGGGAAGGAAAAAGTAAATGATTCAAGTACGTTCATTATCAAGATTAACATTTCAATTTATAGAAACTGGGTATTGGATACCATATGTGGTTTTTACATTATATATATTAATTAACCTTGTATATTTCTAAATATTTAATTATTTGATGTGTATTTTCTACTACAAATGGAGAAAAGTATCACTTCCCATTGGGGACTACCACCTCACATCGCTAATGAGAATGATATTTTTTCATCATTATTGTTACTGTGTGTGGAGATTTACCAAAAATATTATTTCTGTATCTAAATTTGATATGTAAGGTAATATTTTATTGTTCAAAAATGAAATTGTTTTCTTTTATAATGAAATAATATGTTATGGTAAAACACATTTACATAGTGTTTTTAATGTATTAGAATATGATGACAAGGTGTTGGGAATAGATAAAGAATCTAGTTGACATGAATCATACCACACCTAGCTATGGAATAAAATCATTTATCATTGAAATGAGAAAATATTTACTAAGTTATCTTAATATGGTTATTTATATTTTTTTTAACTAAAAACTTTGATTTTATAATTTTATTTATATGGTAAAATGACCAAAAGCTCTATTCAGTAGAAAATGTGAAAAAGGATATATAAATTTTAGAGTTAGCACATTCAGATATGTGTTGACCATTCCATGTTTAAGAAAAATTTGGGTAACCATACCTAATAAATTTTGATAATTATTTTAGTATGTATGGATAAAACTTATAAATGTCCTAAAAGTTGAAATCCTTTAAGAAATTCGAATAATTTTAGGATAAGGGTGATAACCAACATATTAAGAAGATTAAAAAACTCTATGAAGGATATAGTAGAGAATAAATTAAGTAATAATTCATTTAATATTTACAATAGTATGAGATTTTATCCAACCTCACTTCTTCATATACACCCTAGTGGAATTATCTAAGTTAAAGGAGGAACCACTTCTCCTTATACATATTGTGGTAAAAGATGAGTAATACAAATATTATACCATCATTTTAGGGGTATGAATTATAAAAATAAGAACACATACAATACCAAGTACCAACTAAATAGGTAGATAGTATACCATAAAAATTATGGATTGGGAAGAATCATATGTTGTCGAACATAAATGTTTGGGGAAAAACAGTTTTTTAAGGCCACTTCCGGAAACAAACATTCACCCTGAGGAATAAAGTTTATCTTTATAGGATACCCCAATGAAACAAAATAATACTACCAATATGACCCCTCATATAAAAAAGATATTGTAGAAATACATTCCATGTTCCTTGATAGGGAGAATATATATAAAATATATTGAAGGAGTGAGATATAATTTGATGAATCCCAAGCTCAAGTAACACATGAGTTTGTATAGGAACAAATTTCCTAAATACTTATGCAAGAAATTATTCTAGAGACATAGGTACTGTGTCCTAGTAAAAGAGAGGATAAATAACATGAAAATATGGGTTTCTAGTGATTGTTGATTGTGACTCATTATTAATATATAATAATGATCATCTAACCCACAAGGGTATAGTAAATGTAATAGACGATACCTAATAAAAAGAAGCAATGAATTCTAAAATGGATTCCATGAACTAAAATAATTTCTTTATTTTCATGTATCTTCTAGTTTAGGTAAATCCTATTAGTTACAAATGGGTATTCAAGAAGAAAATGGACATCTATTGTCAAGTAATTATCTATAAATCCTGACTGGTTGTAAGTGGGTATATATAACTTCATGGAATACACTAAAATAAAACCTTTTCACTAGTCACCATACTTATGGATTCCATAATGACATACCATGACTATGATATTTTGATGATGGATATAAAAACAACTTTCCTTAATGAGAAAATTTAAGAGGATTTATATATGATACAATCAGAAGGGTTTTGTGACTCTATGTAATTTTGATAAATTATAATGTTTTAAAGATCCATATATAGGATAAAACAGCATCCAACAAATGGAAAATTCATTTTTGTGAATCCATATTAAATTTTAGTATTGTAAAAAGGAATTTGATCTATATTTTGATAAATGATATAGCTTGATGGAGATTGATTTCCTAATAGTATATTTTAATGACATTTCACATATTGGAAACGAGATACAAGTCTTACAAACTATTAATAAATGGTTAAATAAATGATTCTACATAAAATTTATAGGATAAATATCATATGTTATCGGGATCAAGATTCATCATGATAGATATAAGAGGTTGCTAAATCTATTTCATTGACTATAAATTGAAAATATAATGATAATATTTGTTATATAACATTACAAGAAGTGATTATTTCTTATTTTATATTGTAATAATATTTTTAAAAAATTGTTTCTTGGGACACATGAGGAGTGATAGAGGATGAAAATGATTCATATGTATCAGAAATTTGAAATTTATGTATTCCATGTTGTATAAAACTCTAGATGAAATGTCTTTCTTAAGGTAAGTTAGAAGATATCATAAAAATCCAGAGACTAAAATTGGATGGAATTCAATACTATCCTTAAGTATCATAGGTGAGCCTAGGATATATTTATAGTATATGGATGATATGAGGATAAATTCATTAGGGGATATGAATATTCCACATCCAAAATAGATCAAGGAAAACTAAAATCAATGATGGGATATACATACCCCACCAATAGAGGTTATGCGAGATGGAAGAGCTAAAAGAAATATTTGTTTATCGATTCTACATCAGATTCAGGGCATAGTATAGCTTTTCATGTAGCTAATGATATAGTAAGAATGCATAATTTCAATCATTCTCTAGGAATGGTTCCTATAATTAATGTACCTAACATAGTTTACTATAGTAACACTATAGTAGATGGTATTTTCAAATAACCAAGGTCATTTCAGTGGAAGAAGAACATTCTTCAAAAGTATCATCTGTTGTGGGATTTTTCTCAAAGTGTTAATGTTTTAGTTAGTAGCATTTTCCTGGAATAAAACATAGAGGATCCACTAAAAATCTTCATATATGTAGAAGCATGATATTAATGTGATATCTAGAGGACTTTGTTTTCATTTTTCTATATTCCATGTGGGATTTTGTTGTAGTTTGTCTCCAGGTACAAATCACTTTTCACATTAGGTTATCGATTGTATTCATAGAATTGATTATTAGATATATCTCAAAATATATTGATCATTATTCTACCAAACATTAATGTGATAATTTCCTAGAATATTTTTCACTTCAAAATAGGTTATATTATTTCATTTATAGGATGAGAACCCTGTGATTCTATGATGATGTATCTTAAATTTTTTTCCTACATACAAGATAAATAAACTCTAAATAGGAACATAGTTTCTGACTATTAGGTGAGAGTTCACATAAGAGGCTAATTCCTCATCTCCTAATGTTCTCGCTTGGAGATCTCTATAATGATATATTATGAAGATATACCCACCAATATGAATTTTTCATGTTTTCATTTCACCATATATTCCTATATGTGAGCGTATTTAATGGTCCTTGTATATTAATATTATCATTAATATATATTCAGACTCATGTACTTAAATGTAATGAAGAAAATAGTGATGCATAATGTTTATGCTAATTAGGATATATTTTGAATTTCATGATCAATATGTTATTAATGCATAATTCTAGGAAGGATTTAACCCTTCTATTTGTGGATGTTAATATCTCAATAGTTTGATTGGAATTAAAGCATTGAAATAAATTTATTGTCTATGGTGATGTAGACATGTTCATTATATATAATCAAAGAATGGAATATCAATAATTAAGGTATATGACATGAGTATAATAACTTTTTAATGAGATGTCAAGAAAAGAGGGTTATATTATATAGTTCATACTTTAATGTGGTTATTTATGTTCCGATATTATGTTATTCCTATCGGGAACCCTAACCATTCAGAAAACAGTAATCATTGAATTTAATCAAGATTACCTAATGCTAATGAAGAATACTCCTAGAGGTGAAAACACTATTTATTTATATTTATCTCAATTAAATTCTATTTCAATCTATTTTTTTAACAAATATTATTCTCAAGTCTGAGAAGTAATTTAATTTAGGATTTATTGATCATATAAATTATATAAATGTTTATTTTAATGTTTATAATTTATCTACATGAAAATATGATATTTATTTATTTATTTACCCACTAAATAAATATTTAATTAAATATTTATTTTGGTATTAAATAAATTATGAGGATTATGACTATAACAAGATGTGGTCTAGTGATAAATATGTACTTTCAATATTATAAAATAATATTTATCATTGTTTCAACTAGTGTCAACCATGATAAATTAATAATAAAATTACTATTACATGGAAAGGGATCATTTAGGGTTTAATATATTATTGAGGGTTTATGTGAAATTAAATAATACTTAACCCTTACCCATAACTCTATAAATAAATTACTATGTCTATTTTGTTATAGTTGATTGATTATTAGAGAATAAATTTACACAAACAAATCTATAGATATCTCTCAATATTGAGAAGCAGTCTAGGTTTTATTCTCTAAAACATAGTAGTTTATCCTCTCCCTTCCATATTCTCAATAATGGGAGTTAAAGGATGTTTCTTCAAGACCAAAGAAATATTCATAGTGATCAAGGAGAACACCACAAGAAGATCAATCCACCACACTGACACCTAGAAATCCAATAAAATTTTTAGAGATTGATGGAGAATGTTTGGATCCCCACTAGAGGGATTCTACACGTAGATCATATTGGTGTAATGATGGTAGACTAAAAGGTTTTTAAATGAAAAATATCTTCATCAAAGTAATTTCTTATGACAGAGGTATTGTTTTTCTCTATCTCATAAAATTAATTATAAATTTAATGTGAAAGATCCTCTTTGTTCTACCATGTTTGTCATGTTTCAATGAAAATTTTCTAATTTTCATGTCTCCCATGCCATGTACTTCACAAAATTTCTATTGAATCCAACAATTTCTGATTTAGCCCCAAATTTGATAATTACTTTTGGTGTGCCTAGAACATCAAGAGGAAGACTAGGAAATCCTTTAAAAACACATGTTTAATGAGACACTTTTTTCATTATAATAATTTATAATATTTAAATGAGTATTTTATATGTGAGGTACTGAGTCATTGTAAGATTCTAAGGACCACATTACTGTGGTGAAGATATATTACAAATATTAAATATGTTGTATTACATATGCTCAGTTTCTTGTAAATATTGGACTAACTCCCAAACTATGTCCCAAATGAGAATTATGAGTCCTCTATAAATTCTAGAATACGTCTTTTACCATAAGCACAACATAAGTCTATGTTGAAATCAAATCCTTGGATAGATCATTTTCATGTAAAAATAAAATAAAATAATTAATGTAATTATCTTTTATTTAAGAAACCCAAGGGATGCCTTTATATAAACACTGTTATGGTGAATTCGATACGGTTATCCTCAAGATCATATAGGGGGTTTAAGGGATGTATAGAGAGCTCTCATCGAATTCATGTTGATGAATTATCATGGGTCATGGATTATGTATTTCAGTACTGCAAGGATTGTCACCATCAATGCAGTTCATGGATATTACTAACGACAACAAAGTGAATTTTTTCTTCACCAGTGATCAATCCAAACCCAATTTACTGAATTTTTTAATTTTGACTAAACTAATTTTTTTGTCCCAGGTCATGCATGAATTAATTTGTCAAATAAAAATTGATTCATAGGTCAATGTTAGATTTTGGTTGATGTTTTATCTTTTATGGTGTTGGGAATAGATATTATTATTGAAGATTGATTATAATTATCATTAATTTCTTTTATGATATAATATTGAGGACAATTAAAATAATAACCAAGGTTCATTAGTCATGTTTATGGTTTGTGGTTTCCACCCACCATTCTAATAACAATTATTATCAGAATTTACTTTGAATAAAAATTTAATAAATACCTAGAAACTAGTCATTTCATTTCTGAAACTTAGTGCAACAGGTCATTTTTTAGTGTTCATATTTACAATTTACATCACAATTAAGGATTTTGATTGTGATGGATAATTGATTGGGTATTGGATTAGACAGTTTTCCTTGCATTTAGGGTGTTAAATCATCACAGTCCCATGGGAATATGTAGTGATCAGATTTAGGTGGCTGAAATCTTTCCATCAATGACAACATAAGAATAGTCAACCTCAATCTGGGATATATGGACACTTCTATAGTGTAATTGGTGGTTGTTCACCTTGGGTGAGATGAGTTGACTAGGGAATAGTTTATATAAAATTTCAACTAACATTATGTGTATTTCAGGAATGCACATCATGTAGTCCCCTCTATATTATGGATAGGGTATCTATATAGACTAAAATATCACACACCATCTGTTTGTTCCACACATTGTGTGACCCTTATTCATCTATCTCATTGTGTATAAAGAGTACACACCTTGGAGACCATGTAAAACCACATGTCATGTCGTGAGATGACACTCTATGTTATCTAGATAGATCATCTTATACAAGGAGTATATTCCCGTGATACTATATGGACCCACACACCATTTTTGGTAGGGAAAACACCATATACTACGTATGGTATATGGTTTTGGATCGACAACACACTTCGAGTGTTGTCTGGGTCTACTATATGTCATGTTATACATATTAAACCTCATGTACTTTGGAAAGTACTTATAAAAAACCCGCATATATGGGAATGACTTGAGTACATTGGCATGGTTTATAGTACATAAGCTGGACTAGATGCACACCGAGTGTTGACCTACCTCTATATGTTGTGTACTGCTATCAAACACACCATGTATCTTGGGGAAGACATACCCTACGATTCTGTGAGACATGGTTAATACAACACTTATATAGAAATTATATATACCCCATGGTACATGTCATGTTCTAGTTTTAGGGAATGTTTTAGCCATAAATCCTCCACCTTGTGTATCTCCTACTTTAAGACTAGGATTTGGGCCATTGAGTATCATATCCTGAGCAATTTTCCACATATAACGTGCTGGTGTCCTTCATTATGATATGATATATAAGACATCAGGGGTTTTGATCTTCATGTTTATTTCAATGATGCTTGTATAGGGATTGAATTTGGGTGTGATCATCAAAGTGTAACTACGGTTCAAAACCCTCCTATCTCACCATGGTGTGAGTCCCCCATACTCTTTACATAAGTAGTGTTGGAAACACCCAATACTATATTTGGTGCAGGTTATTGATTAATTTGACCATTGGTATTGTTGTATTATATCAAAGGAGTCTAATGAAGGCTTTAATCTTCATCCAATTATCATTTGCATTAGAACAAAAACACTCCATGTTTTTCATCAGGTCCTTAATCATCAATTGCTTCAAAGTTTCATCCTTTTTCCTTAAATTCTCAAATAATCTCAAGAAATCATTATCCATGGGAATTAAAAAACATCATTGAAGGTAAAAATATAAATATGTGATCTTTATTTAATATCATCCAGTGCTTTCATGATTTATTTTCCCAATTTTTTTACCCCTTGTTACATTCCTCTTTCATCATCTTGGGAAATTGTATTTCTAGGTATATTCCGTTGGATATAGTTTTTTATTTATATCTCTCTCACACAAATTATGTCAATTTTTATCCAAAAGTTAGAGTATATTTCACATTGAAATAGATTTTCCAAATGTAAAACCATCTATTTTCTCAATTATTCTCATAATTGGTTTCCTACATTACAGTTCAAAAGTAAGGGATTCATTATTTGGATCATTCTTTCATTTAAAACAAAGTATTTATGGATCATTTATTTTTATATTAAAAATCAAGGGAGTTATTTAGTTCTTTATTCCCATTAAAATTAATGGGTTATAAACCCTCTCGGGTCATATTAAGCGGATGAGACATATGTATACCTTCGATTACTACTGTGAAACTCTACTATCAATGTTCCTCTTGTTTATTTACATTCATACTTTTTTTAACACAACACATTAAATTTATTCCTTTTTTTAAATTCTATTACACAAGATTTTGATATTATCTCATGATTTTATTATATTGACTTATCTTTTATCATATTGATTTATTTATTTTATTTTTTAAAATAAATTCACCCCTCCCCCACCCAATTTTTATATCTATGAAAAAATAGAATTATGACGTAACATGAATTTTATGGATAATAATAGTTTAAAATTAATAGTTAAAGAGTTTAAATTAAAACTCAATTCCTATATTGATTTATTTAAATTCAAAATATGTGAATAGTTTTAAAATTACTGTAATTGTATTTATTTTAAATAGTATTTTATTAAATAATTTAAGAATCATATAAATATTGAAATAGGATAAGTGGGATGGGTTATGGTCAAATATTTCATCCCTTGACCATTTATGAGACAATTTTTATCTTATATGTAAATCTATAATCATTTAAAAATGAAAATGTGTTTACCATGGTTAAGGTGAAAATTAGATAACGAAGGGGTTAATCAAAAAAGATAAGTTTTAAAATACCACAAAAAGTAGTAAAAATTTAATAATTAGAACTGGTTTCGACATTAACGTTTTATTGATTCGAAATTCTGGCCACATGGTTCAACTTTCACATGAAAAAGAATTTATAATATTTAAATATTTTATATAATTCCATGGGAGCATTTCCCTTCACTATAAAAGGACACCAGCCATATTATCCTATCCACACTTATGGAGCCTATTTTATTGAAAAATTAATATCCAAATAATTTCCAAACAACCCCCCCATGTTCTATAGGTATTTTTTCAGCATAATATCATCTTTTCAAAGATTAATGTGTAATCCAAAGGAGGTTTCTCAACAAAATGGTATAACTGTTAACTGAGTACATTGAATTTAGTTTCTTATTAGAGATTCTATAAACCTATTTTATCCCTAATAACATGATTAATAGTGTAATAAATATTATTATATGTTATTATTATGATGTAAAAACCATTTTCTACCTATTTTACATCAAGTAAGAAATAAATGTATTGCACATTCATATCTGTGTACTATCGCCTCCACATAGCGATGTAATCCATATTCCATCACCATATATCATGGTTTATTATTATTATGTATTTAATTTTTATATATGATATTTATTAAATAAATATTAATCTTTAATTATAATATCTTATCTACCTTCTTACCTACCCCTCTATTGAAGAATGATAACACCACTCGTGCATATGTGTGGGCTACCACCACTACAAAGCGATGTGATTAATTTTCAATTTTAACTTCAAATGGATGATAATATAGATATATTTTATGAATATATATGATATTTATGATATAATAATGATTATTTAAATCTTAATTATTATTTAAATTTATTTCATTCCATCCATTGAAAAGTGGAAACATCACTCATGTGTACGTAGGGATTACCATCTCAATAAAGAGATGCAATTCATTTTTCATCACCGCATTATATAAATGGTTATAAAATTATAAATAATGAATAAATATGAAACTTATATAATTATTAATACTATATATATTACTAAATTATCACCATGTTTCATGTACCATAAGCATCAAACTAAAACATGTATTGAAAACAGTGTAGTTTTCACCTGAATAACCATTTTAAGGAAGAATTGAAATAAAATGTTAGTTGAAAATTATAAAGGAATGATACATGGTAAATTATATAAGAATATGTTTTTAATATATTTATAATAATTATATATTTAGTATACATTATTTTAATGCACATTAAACAATATGAAACTTCAGGAAATGGTTTCTCATCTTACTTTTGTTTCTGTGACACATAGGTTATATTCCAACATGTTTCTTTCATGTGGTATATAAAATTATATTTGATACAATATATATAGATTATATTTATATTCATGTTATTTATTGTTTCATTTGATGTTATTTCTTTATATGTTGTATATTATTAAAAGGTTACCAAAGTAGTAAGGGATTTATGTCACAATCTAATTTCATTTTTCGAATATATACACTAAATTTATATGAAGGGAAATTATATGGATATTATACATTAATAGAAATATATTTTATTATCATATAATTCCTCCAGGATTTATTATTTATTATTTATTATTACCATTTTCCTCTCTCTTTTACTTAAATTCATCAAGAAAATGTTTTCAATAAAAATTCAACAATATTTCCTTTTTTGGGAGATGGTCTTTTTCATCCATATCCATACTCTTAAAAATAATTGTATGGAGGTTTTTACCTATAATTGAAATGTTTTAAAATTAAATTTTGATTTCCATTTACTATATTTATAATGGATTAAAATTAATTTAAAAGAATTATTTTTAGACATGTCATTTTAATTTTTTATAAAAATGTGAGTGGAGTGTTTTTTAATATATACATCATGAAGGGATTTTACCACTATCATAACTATAAATTACATTGAATTATACATCAAAATATTCAATGGTTAGTTTTAACATAATGTATTTTCTCAATATTATGTTAATTTTTAATAATAATTTTATTAAAGGAAAATAATATTTCTCATGTCATCAAAGAAATGTTTGAATTGTCTTTTAAAGGAATTTTTCATCTACTTCAACATCCTTTAAGGATTTTTATAATTTATTAGGGTTATGATGTTATGATTCCATCATATTTATTTGTCTATATGACTTATGATGATTATTATTTTAGGATTATTCAAAGAAATATGTTTCTTTCCCACGTGTTAATTAAGTTATGATATAACCTTTAGTAAACATGTTTGTTTTTTTAGGTTATGCTAAGATGAAATGATGAAATGTTTAGGAAATATGTTTCCTTTACATGGGTTATGATATCATTATATGATTAATGTTTTATTATATTATATTACTCATTTATATTGTTTTTATTCTGTGATGAGTGGGTCAAGAATTATATATTCCTCCAATACATTGAAAAAATTTGAAAAACTCATGAGATAACTATGTTATGAGTTATCCTAGTTTTATTTTCATAATTTAATTTCTGGAAGTGGTTCTATGTCCATAATTTAATTAATGGACCTGGTTTTATGTCCATTTGTTTATTCATGGATTTATAATCATATACACAAGTTTATATGAGGAATTGGTTGCATGTTATTAACTTAATGAGTGAACCTATTAAAATGTATACATGTTCACAATGTTATATTCTTATGCTTGTGTAGCAATCTAATTTTTATGACATGCTCTTATTGATCATGACTCACTATTTATTGGTTTTTAATCTTATGAAATTTTACTTTTGTTATGAAAAGTCATTCTTCCTTAACTCGTGATCAATGACATTTTACTAATTACGTTTGACATTTTTATGTTACAATCATATTCTCATTCCCTTACACTTCCTTGAAATCACTGATTGATATCTTCCATGTTTACATAGACTAATCATCGTTGTTCACCCTTTATTATGTTTCAATTTTCTCCAAGTCATGAAGAATGTTTTTATGTAGGTAATGTCTAAGAAGAGTATAATTATGGAAGAGTTTTCTATGAGATATTTAATGTCCTTTATAAATGAATATTTTTAGGTATCTAGTCTCTAAATAAACTAAACCTTTTCGATCTATGGGCATATAAATTTTTTTCATATAATACATCTTCAGGAATCTTATGTTTGGGTCACCTTAGTTGGAATTACTTCCAAGTTTAGTTATTTTTGGAGGTTATGATTAGATAAATTTTTTGAAATCCCTAATGATAAGTTTGAGTATAGGATTATATATTAATGATTTTGTAAAGAAGATATTGTCAGGTTTTCCTAGAAAATAAATCCCTATATGGATACTGGAATGTGAAAATGGTTATGTAATTGATGAATTAATGGGTAATAACTCTGAAATGTGGGTAATTGATATTAACTAATTTCTCATAAATTCAAAAGAGTGGAAATAATAATACAAACCTGGATAGACACTCTTGGGGGATATTATTCAGTTAATTCATATTTTCTTTATAATCCATCATGATTAATGAGAAGATATAACCTATCAAACCTATAATATTACATAGTGATATGGGATAAAAATAATGTTTCATGGGTTGATAATTCTAACATTCATCGTAATTTTAAATCCATAGCTATCCATTTTGAGGTTTTATGTTATGGGATTTTAATTTGATTAAGGTTAGTTTGGGTGCCATTTATTGGAATAAAACCCTTTGGATTATTATGTATATTAGTAAAATGTTTATTTTCGGAAGTATGATTTTATATTTTGTGGATATAAGATAAATTTTATTGGTAAACTTTAGGTTTTATATGATCATTGATGCTAATATAGTGAATTGGGATAAAGGTATCATCATATATAGGGAACATATGTTTTATCGTATATTTAACCATGTGATTAAAAATTGATTTGAAGAATTATTGATTAATGATATTTTTGAACAAGTACACTATATTTGGAACATTATCTTATTAAGGTCAAAATTATTTTAGGAATGAATGATGAGTTAATTTATGGAAACATGTATGATTTTATAGTTGTTTTATGGTAATTCAAGCTATTTTTGGAAAGAATTTGAGTGGTTTAAGAGAATATATGATAATTGTATTCACATATTTGGTATGTTATATTATGATATACTTGTTTTGGGATAATTTTTAAGGTTGATATTGGAAAAAATATGTTATGAAATATTTTAGAATTTTTGGTTTTGAATTTTTTTGGAATAATTTAGAGGAGTCTTAATATTAAATATTAATGGAAGGATTTATGTTAGACAATGGGTGTTATTTTTTAGAATATTGATATTAAATTTTAAAGGTTTTTTATATGGAATGTTATTTTATATTGTGTTAACATTATTGGTTTAGGTAAATGTCAAAATATATAAGTAATAATTTGTTATCCTTTTCTGGATACTTTAATCTAGTAGAAGTTGATTTCATTTCTTCGGTCATAAACAATTCATATTGAATACTAATTTTCTCATTTAAAAAAATAGATAGAAGTGAAAATTGATTGAATCATAACCAATATATAAAATTTAGAATATAAATTGTCAATAAAAAAAGAATGTATATTTTATTTTCTTTCCATCTTAATGGGAAAATAATCCTTTATCAATAAGAAAAGGATCATAAAATAAAAAATTATCCATTTACCTTGGTTTTTGATGAATTTATGGAATGATTTATAACCAACTTATTTAAGGTTTTGTAGTCATTAAAGTACTTATAATTATGCCCCCTATCAATATATATTATTCCTTATATTTTATGTTTTCACTTCATGTAAATATTTTTACTTCCTTTCTAACATTATCCTTATCCCAGAACCCGATAATGTGTTATTTCTGGTAACCATTATGTTTAACACTTCACCTCTGTGAAGGAAGTTTTAGAATCCCTTTTTATGATATCTGATTTCCAAAATTTATTTTCAAATATTAATCCAATGATTACTGAGAAAAAAGTTGCAAGGATAGAATTTTTTTAAGGGGGAAGAATTTGACATCTTGATTTTTTTAAAGGAATACTATGCTTGATAGCTTTTTTAACACAGAACAATGAGCTTTACGTGAATTGTGATATACTATAAAAATATTATTATTTAGATTTTACAATTATAACCTAGCCAACAAATTGTTGGTATGAATAGGAATAAACACATTATGAATATTTTTATAAAGGTTTTATATAATGTAAATGTATTTATTAATTCATAATAAATAAGAAATCTATTTTCCATAAATCTATGTTATTCTTAAAAAATATAGTTTTTATCTAAAATGGTTTTTATTGAATACTGTGAAAAAAATTATAATTAATTTTTTTTAGAAATAAATAAGTTTTTTTGAGTAAATTTATATATATCCTTTGAAATAACCAGGTCAATATTAGTTAATTTTTTTTGTTTTTTCTAATGTAATTATTTTTTGTGAACATTAAAAAATACTATTTTTGGTAAAATAATCATTTATTTCCATTAAATAATATAATTCAAATGTCTAATTATTATTTTTTAAAATTGATATTCAATTAAAATAATTCTACTTAAATTATATATAATCTAATTAATTACATATTAATTGGAATTATACATTATTTTGTTTTAAAAACAATTTTAAACTTATTACCAAATTTTTTTAAAATCATTTTTCATTGAATTTTATTAAATTATATTAAAATTTATTTATGCAACTTATTAAAATTTAAACATGAAATCCAATTCCATATTTTTAATTATAATATTCATATTTGGTCAATAGTTCTATTTTAATTTTCTTATAATTATTATTAACCATTATAAAATCTTATCATAATTGTAATTGGTAAACCGCAATAATTAAAGTATATACTATGCGATAAGGTCTCAAAATAAACCAAAAACATTCCTATATTTTATTTTATGATTTTTATTCAACCCCCATTAATATATTCTAAATTATGGAATCATGGTGCCATTTTTATTTGATAATTTATTCTATAATATGTTAAGTGATGGAAAATTCCAAATTGCCACTCTCTTGCTTTAAATTTCTCTTATTTGTTAAAATATGGTTAATAATATGTTATTAGTGAATATAAAATTTTATTTTGAAAAAAATTAATTTATTTTTATGATTTAAATTCATTTTTAATTTATAGTTATGGTATAATTATCTCAAATTATTACCCAACACTGACACAGTGCTTGTTCGTGCAGTTGAAAAATCAAAAGTAAATGATTATAAATATGATCAAAAGTAGTATTTTTTGGATAATGTATGGAATAAAACTTATTTTATGTTTAATAATAATGTATAATTGATATTTAAATAATTAAAATTTGAATTACCTTCCTCTATTGATGTCTTTAATGTCACGATATGTGAATAGTTCTTAAAATGACTTTAATAGAAATTTATTTTAAATAATATTTTATCCAATTATTAAAAATTTATTAAAATCCTTAAATTGTAAAATATGGATTTAATATGGTCAAATAATGTCATGCTTGATTCATTTTTGAACCATTTTTTACCAAAGAAGTTTAAATTTATCACCCTTTAAGAATAAAAGATTTGTTACAACAAGTGGGGATAAAATTAGTTAATGATGGGATTAAGCCAAAATATATAGTTTAAAATTCCACATAAACTGATAATAACATTATTATTTAAATTTATTTAAACCATTAAATAAAATATATCTAAACATTTGTCCACATGGATCCAATTTCACATGAAAATAAAATTAATGTATTTAGGTATTTTAATTAATTCCAATTGTGTCTTTTCATTCACTTTAAAAAGACTCAACATATCCTCTCTTCCACACAATTAAAGAGAATATTATAACATCCAATGCATGTAAAATTAATTTATTAAAATACCACCCCATGCCCTATAGGTCCTAGTTTGATCACAATACCATTCATTGATGACTTAAGGAGTTATCCAAATGAGGTTTCACAATAAAGACGTGTAACTCTTAATCGAGTAGTTTCAATTTTTTTCTTCTATTACCTTCTATTAACATAGTATATCCATAGTAACATTGTTAATATAGTATATTTAATGTAATTATATGTTATTATTATTATTTTACAAACATTTTATACCATATTATTCATAAAATGGTAAATACAAATATCAATCATGTATACGTGTGGGACTACCACCTCCACGTAGGGATATGATTTGTTTTTCATTATAATCATTCATGATTTGTTATAATGATAAACCTAGTGTTTATATATTATATTTACATCATAATAATTAATTTTAATTTTAATATATTACCAATTATCTTATATTTTCATCCTTTGGAAAATGATAACCATGCTCGTGCGTACGTGTGGACTAACAACTCCATGAAGCAATGTGATTTAATTTTCATTTTTACATTACATGGATGGTAATAAAGATAGATTTAGTGAATATTTATTATATAATAATTAATCATTAATGTTTTATTATTATTTTCATTCGATTCATTTCTTCTATTGAAAATTGAAAAAATCAATTGTGTATATGTATAGATTACCGTCTCCATGAAGTGATGTAATTAATTCTGAATTAAAAATTTACATGAATGGTTGTAAAAGTGTATATAATGAATAAATATGATATATATTTCATAATTAAATTTTTTTAGATAATTAATTCTTTAACAATGTGCATATAATAGAACTATTGAAACGAGATATTCATGAAAAATAAACTAGTTTCCACCTGAATGTTAATTTTAATGAATAATTGTTCATAAAAGGATAATTGAAAATTATAAATGAATGATAAATAATATTATTTTTATTAATATTATTATATAATATGTTTATAATAAATCTATTTTGGTTAAACATTAGGGTTGAGTGTGTATGAACTAATATTATACATCAGGTAAGGGTTTCTTGTATCACTTTTGTTTCTGTGCGACATATGTCATATTCACAATATGTTTCTTTCATCAGTTATATATACTATCCATTTATATGATATATCATTAATAAATTTATATTTATGTTTTTTAATTTTTAATTTTATGTTATTTATTTCATGTAGGTTATGGTTCAAAATATTTCAAAGTGTTGTGGGGTTTATATTACAATGTCATTTATTTTTAGGATTGTCATTTAAAAATTTCAATTAAAGGAAATTAATTGGATATTATCCTTTAAAATAAATATATTTTATCATAATTTTGTTATTATTATAACTTTTACGAATTAGTACCATTTTCCTCTCTTTAATTATTAAAATAATTGAGAAATTGTTTTAAAAAAAATGTCAACATTATTTCTATTTTATCAAAAAACATTTTATTCCATATAATTTATCCTATTTTTTATATAAGTATTTAATTATAATTGAAATTTTTTAAAATGGTAATTTTCTTTATCTATTAATATATTTATATATTTTTAAAAGGAATTTTTTTACAGAAATTTTTTCCAAATAAGTCATTTTTGAATTTTGATAAAAATGATAAATGAATGTTTGTTGAGTGTATACACCTTAAACAGATTTTAACTCCTTTATGAACATTCTTTTCATTGATAAATACTTTACATATTTCTTTGGATATTTTTAACGACAAATATTTTCCTAATATTCTTGGAATTTTAAATTAAAAATGTATCGAAGGAAAAGATTATTTTTATTGTTTTTAAAGAACTGTATGAATGATATTTTAATAGTATTTTTCGTTTGTGTAAACATCCTTTATTAAATTTTTTAATTCACTTGATATATGGTCTTATGGTACCACCCACATTATTTCACTATATGGATGATGATTATGGTGATTTAATTCTGATTCTATAAAACCAATTTCTTTATTTTATGCTAATTAAGATAAGATAAAACCATTATGAAACATATTTCTTTTCCATAATCTTTACTAAGATGAAATGATGAAATTTTCATTAATATGTTTTCCTTTAAATGGGTTATGATATGATAATATAAAGAAATACAAATTATGATCCTATGGAAAAAATATGTATTTTTTTCATTATGTGGTGGGTGGGCTTGGAATTATATAGCTCTCCAATGCATTAGGTAAATATAGATAAGTCATGAGGTTACTATGTTATGGATGAACCAGATTTCATGTTCCCAACAATATGTGTGGACCAATTTTCTTATCCATAAGTTAATGGGTATACATGGTTTCACGTCCACATGTTTATTCATGGAATTTGTTTCATGTCCATAAGTTTATCTGAGGACTTTGTTTCATGTCCTTAACATAATAAGTGAGCATATTACTATTTATACATGTACATTGTGTTATATATTTTTACTTGTTCTACATTACTATGTTAATGATATACTATAATGGATCATAATTTATTAACGAAGATTCCTCACTATTTTGAAATTTTTCTTTTGTTATGAATGATATTATTCCAAGAATCATGATTAATGATATTTATTTCATTTGTGTGCCTTTTTTATGTTATGATCCTGTTCTCAAACACATATGATCACTTATTATCATTGATTGATATATCCTATGTTTACCCTACTGAGTATCTAAGATCAACCTCTTTTATGTTTCCATTTTCCCAATGTTATGAATAAATTTTTTTCGTTTATTATATCTAAGAGAACTACTATGATTGAAGAGTTTTCTAGGATATGTTCAAGGTCTTTAACGAGATAATATATTTATTTATCTTGTATCAAAATAATCTGAACCTTTATAATCACATGTTTTCATAATAGTATAATCTATTAAATATTCATGTATATTATGATTGGGTTGCCTCATAAGATACCGCTACATTGTGATAATTGCAGTAAATATTGAGGGTAATAAGTCAGGTAGACCTATGCAGATGGAGATAATTATTTTCTGTCAGTGATCAGGTGTAAGTAAGTGACTCATGTATAGTGGGTGAAATAAAAAATAATTTTATACTATTATTAAAAAATACATTGGGTTATTTTTGGTAAAGTGTGAATACTAAAATACCAAGGACTAATGTATAAGGGTTTGAGAACCATTCTGTAATCTTTCATAGGATGGAAAATAGTCGGTGACTAATGAATAGTGGTTATGTAGAGAACCACATGATCTTAATAATTTAGGGTGGGGATCACGGGATAGGTGTATTAGGATTTTTTGCGATATTATTGTGAGCTATAGTCTTCATGAGATATTGAAAATTGTTTTATTTCTTCTACTTCAATCGGGTTAAGAAACATATAGATTAACATGTGTATTAAAGAAAGAAACTTGATTATTTTTGTTTTATAATTAGTGTCATATTTTGGGTTTTATTATCTATATATGACTTAAATATAATACTAGATTTTAGGATTATTCAAAAACATTTAGATGGAATTAGTGTTCTAGGTGATTCATCAATCTGGAATTTTATAAATGATATATTATAGACATAAATGTTCTCTAATAATGAAACTCTAAAACATTGAATTAATCCATAATATATGGAATTAAAAATATGATCAATATATTATACCCGTAGATAATATCAAACTCTAGTATGAGTGGTTGGGTGGTTTTGTTATTTTAACAGTGTCAATATATTATGATCAGAATAAATAATCTGGTTCTATGATTATTCTATAAGGGTGAAATAGGATAAATATACTGCAGTAGAAGACACAAAATCACATTTCTTATATAATAAAGAATGGTAAGTGACATTGGTAATTGATATTTCATTCAAAAAGTTATATATATGTGTTTTAGGTTTGATAAATATTTTTGACACAGTAGGATGCTTTTCATAATTAGGGTATGGAATAGTAAGACCCCATCAAATTTGGTATCACAAGGGAGACAAGGCATCAGATTCTAGTGGATGGATGTGAAGTTGATATAGGTTAATTTATGTTTAATAGAAATTAAAATCCATTTTTTGGGGATTTTATAATTATTAATCTTGTTATGGGTTAGTGAAGTCAAGATAAATTTGATCCTTGGTAAGTTTTCAGGCTGTAGTGTCTTAAAATTTGAGTATCGGATTTGATTTTTGAGGTTGGTGATATATCTAGAGGGTTTCGTTTTTGATGTTAATATGTATAAATATAATTTTTGGGGTTCATATGAAGTATTAATGTGTTTTTACACATAGTAAATATCTTTATAGATCACTAAATACCATTATAGTTAACCTTTTTTACTTGGTGAATTCTACTTGCATTAGTTAAGGATACAATATACCATTGAATACCTAGTGGAATTGAATTGTGTAACCATTGGAGTTACCAATGATTCGTATCCTTGGTATGTCCAATGGATTCCTTGTGGTCATACACTATGTACATTATGTCCTTTTAAAAAAAATTAATCAAAATTAAAATAACACCTTTTAACCCCTCCCATTGCTGCTCAAAAAGACACCCCTAGGGACCCTATTCACCGTTTATTTCTCTCTACCTCCTCATCAATTAGCTATTAAAGCATAAAAATATTTATAATAAATAATATATCAATTTTAGTGTGTTTTTTATATTAATACTATGTTAATTCCCTAATTTTTTCAGTAGTTTTAAATTTTCTTCCATTTGTTGTAATGGAAAGCCATAATTTAGACTAATTTTTCTCACTTATTTATTTTTCATATCTATATCTAAATCATTTGGAAATTTTAAATTATTTAAATAAAATAACTTCTAAATATGTTTTATATTATTTATTAATCCATATATCATGTTCTTTATGTGTGATATCATGTACATTCATAACCATTCATGTTTCGGTAACTTGACCAAAACTTGTTTCTATAACCTGTGGTGATAGAGTCAATATATGATTTTAAAATCTATATACATTTGAAAGAGTGGATTTTGTTAAGTGATGGTGATGGGTCTATTATTACTAGAACCTCTTAATAGTAGGAGATGTTTTTGGTTTCCTTATTGGTGGTTGGAAACATTACTTTAAAGGGTAAATAAAATTCATGAGTGTTGGGTGTTAGATGTGTGAGGAAAGAATTCAAGGAATAATTATCACCTTTTAAGGGGGTATGTTTATAGTTTATTGATGGATTGATGAATCATGATACTTCAATATTATGGAACCAAATGATTTTTGAGTGATATGGGATGAATTATCTGGTAATAGGTTCTATTTGGAGAGGAAGGTGAAAATTCATAAGGCATAATCCTTAGAGAGGGTTCCCAATGTGTCCTAGAAAGCATGGGTGGGTTCTCAACCTAAATGTAAGATAAATATGGGATTAATTTTGGGTTCTACAACTAGAGTAGTTAATTTTTGGGTTTTTTATATTGCCTTGTGGTATCATAAAAACAATAAGTATTATTGGGAGGGGTTGAAGATGGAAAATAATTTTTTGGTACACCTCTTGAGATAAGATGTAGGTAATACCTAGGATCGTTTAAATCATCTCAAGGGTGATAATAATAAATTAATATTAATAGGTTAAAATATAACACAGGATCTATGAAACTAAGTGAGTTTGTTTCACTTGTTTTAGAATTTTTTAGATGATGAATATGGATGAACTATCCCATGAGTCAAATAAAATTGAATATAGTGGTATCTTTTATAGCTTAGTGAGTGAGGGGTCTTGGTCTAGGTAAGAGGGTTATCTCAGAAATTTCTAGAAACTAGGATTTCAGTTAGTACCTAAGGAACACATATGTGAGTGAAAATATCATTGATTTGGGATTTAGTACATGTATTCCCTTTGTATATTGTTTTTTATCCTATCCCTTTTGAGTTGCAACATGCTAATGGGGAGACCCAACTCTTGTGTTAGGATTTTATAGATTTTTAGGGATATATATGTTACAATCCTCATAATATAATTTTAGATAATGTATGGGATCATTGACTTTTTATTAACCACCTGAATTCACTTATTTTAAAATTTTGGTGTATCTGTATGTTTTGATGCACCTTCTTGATTCTTAGAGTGTAACACCTATCATTTTATTCCATTAATGTTTTGAATAACAAAATTCACATGTAACATAGAACTAAAAACCCATTATATATTTTATTGGGATAGAATTTTAAATTACATTATAAAAAATAATAAACTATGACAAGGAAATATGAAACACAAATATCTCAATTACAAGAGGAATGAATCCCAAAATAAATAAAAATATCAAAAACTTGAAATATTAATCCACATGTTTTCATTAAAAAACATACTACTAGATAAAACTATATAAATATGGAAAAACATTAGAAATATAATAGAAATTTTGATATTGAAAAAAGAAAATGGTATGAATTAATCTTAGAGAACCATTTGAGGTTATATTTTGGGATGAATGGGGGAAATATGACTATTATATAGTCGTTTGTTATATGGTCAATCGATATATGGTTATTGGGTATACATTTATTCAATATATATACTAAATATTTTATAATTTTATGTCTAATGTATTACAAATAATAAATTTTAAATTATATTGACATAAAATAAATAATTTTGGAATAAAATTAAAAATTATTAATTAATTTTTTGGAAACATATATTATTTTATAGAAATTTTTTATTTATATATAATAAATTTTTTTTAAATTTTTTATATTTAATAAATAATTTTTACAAAATAGATTAAAAATATTCAAGTGATGATTGAAAAAATAAGTAAATTTCATCTACTAAATAATTAAGGAATTTTAATGAATAAAAATTTAATGGTTCATAGTTAATGAAATATGTAATATTTTAAAAAATATTTTTATTATATATTGTAATTTTTTATTTAAAGCTAAAATTTCATATATTTTTCTATAGTGTTTAATAAGAATTATTATATATATAAATGAATTAATTAAATTTCTTATAATGATTAATAATAAATAAGAATAAGAATAAAATCATTTAATGTTTAATAAGAGTCTTTTTAACAAAATGTTACTTTTTATGTTATGAAATATTATATCAAAATTAAATTTTATTATATTTATAATAAAAATATAATAAAAGTAATTTAATATTTTGAATCATATTTTTAATATTATGTAACATGTTCATTTTTATTTTTGAAGAAAAAAATATGATATCATGGTTAAAAAATGAGTTACCATAGTGAATGTCAAATGAGGTAAATAAGTTAAATTAGTGGGTAAAAGGGTAAAATATTTCAAAAAATATATCTAAATTGAGTTTAATATGGTATTAGTGGCCAATATATATTATTTTTATACTTTGGATCCATTTTTTTTGTAAAATGATAGTCCTTACACATTAAGGAATTGGAATTTTAGGAAATGCTGCTCCAACTCATATACAAAGGGTCTCCCCTCTTCCAACATAAAAAAAATTACTTTGTATTTCTATTGAATAACTTGAAAAATAAATTCTTATAAATTCTTATTAAATTTTTTCTAGATTCTAATTTGAATAAGAAGGCCTAAATCCTTCTTTCTGAAGGATCCCATTTGAGAAGGAGTGATTTCATTAAAGTGTCTCATTCTTTTATATATTTTTTAATTACTTTTTTGTCTCCCCTATTATATAATATAATTATCCAATATAACAATTTTATGTTAACATCTACATGATTCTTGACAAAAAAAATTACTATTATAAAACTATATACTCTCGCTCATTCATTAGTATAACATGTTCTTGTTTGGGTCAATCCATCCACTAGAAATAATGATGGTACACTATCTTAATAATTATAATCATGGATGAGTATAAAAAATTAACTCATTGTAATATATGATATTAATTTATAATTTTTTTATGTTTATTGTTTTATAAGGGTGACACAAAAAAATAATTTTAATTATGAAGGAACTCATTATTATTAGAAAATTACTCAACAAATTCCCATTGGGAATTTTATTCTTACAAAACATAATGTTTCATTAAATATAATAAACATGGTACTAGAAAGATAATTTCAAAACTTTTATTAAATTACCATTAATAATCATTTAATGATAAAATTTCCATCAAATAATGAGAATAAGCATCTTCATACCAGAACATGTATGTGACAATCCAAACTATTAACATTTTATGATGAAAATAAATAATATCTAACTAACATATAAGTAATAAATAAATATAATTTAATAGTATAAAATGTAATAAAAATGAATAATAATCTTAGATAATTCATTAAGATGGTTATGTTTATTATATATGAAATAAAAGTTCTTCCATGGGAGTTGGGAGTAATGGTAAGAGTTTCTCTACGAATCTTTCTTCTAACTTGATATTATCAATTCCTAAGCTTCCTTTGGGAGAATATGTATGGAAATTCAACATAAGTCCCCAAATTATATTTTCCTCAAGTTATTCTAGGGATTAAAATTATTCAAACCATTTCCCTCCTCATTGTATTTCACCTAAAATTACTCTTGTTAGTATCACTGTATTTATCTCTTATTTATTGTGGGGAATATTTGTCCTCCATGTACATATTTATTATATTGTTTTATGTTTGAAATTATCAATACGTCTATGATTTCTTAAGGTCTAATCTCACTAGTTTTGACTTTATTTTATGTTTTGAAAGAAATATTTTTATCTCAATTCTACTAAATTCATTGATTTGTGCTATTATTCAGTCTAAATTTTAAATCTTCCTTTATCAGTTTTCATAATTCTTCTAAGTAATTTTTATTAGCAATCTAATTCAATTTAAAACCACTGAATTATAAATTATTTATTTAAAAAAGTTATGAAAATGTAAAGAATATTTCATCTTAATTAAAAAAAATTCTAAGATTATTTTAAATTGTTTTTCATCTTTGTTAATATCCTTTAATGTTTCTCATCTTTCACTAGGGACATATATTAATAAAATAATAGAATATAATTTTTTAAATTATTTATTTATTCCTTGTGGAAATTTTATTAAAATCTATTTATTTCCCATTATTTATTTATTCTACGGATGATTTATGAACGTGATCGAGTTCATATAGAACACATATCTATATATTATAATCATGTGTTTGGTGGACTCTAAATTAAATAGCCCTCAAACGCATTGTAAAAATCATTTATGTCATTAGATTTTATGTTAAGGAACATGATAGGGTTTCCTAATCCATTATGTTATCTGATATGTTCATCCAATATGTGGTGATGTTCTTGTAGTGAGCCTTGATATAATAAATGATAATCTTTGATTATGTTTGTGTCATATTACTATGTTATATTTCCAGGGATCAGGAATATTATATCATTTTTTCAAATTTCTATACTGTATTTTTAGTTATTCTAATATAATTATATTATATTCTAGTTTAAGAGTCATGTTTAATTTTGGTATGATTTCTTTATATTTTATTGATGTACCTTGATTATATTCCCATGCCCATATGCTCATTTTCTACTCACTCGTGATCCTTGATTGAAATCCCATATGTTTTACCCCTCACAAAGCATCTAAGATACCCCTTCATTATATATACATTCACTGGGATATGAAGAATAATATATCATGTGATGTGCCTAAAAGGGGTAAAAGTGGGGTGAAAATATATAGATATGTTCATTGTGATGTAAAATAAGTTATTTATTTATCTAATAATCAAATAAACTAAACTTATATGTTATGGGGGTGTTATTTATTGTGATATGAAATTGATATTCATCTTTAATTGTGTATTATATATGTATGTCATGGTTGTGTCATCTCATATATATTCTGGGAGTGTCGTTGTGTTATGATCCACCCCCATATGATTATTTCAGTGGGACTAACTATGTTTTTATTTTTCAATGATAAGCTTCCAATGTGAGTCTTTCTTAGATCCTTAACATTCTAAACTCTACCAAAGGAATGATAGAATTTTTTCATTGATATTTTTTAAATAATGTCAGGTTGTTTATTGAAGTGTCTTGGTTAGAACACAATGGTAAAACATGATTGATTACATTTTTTCTGTTATAGTTTTGTTTATTTTCTGATTAATACACATGTATTTGTATTATATATTAGGGGAACCATTGCTGGGTTCCTACCATGTTATCATGATCACTCTCTAAAAATTCACCCCGAGGATGTTTAAATTTTTTTTTCATATAAAATTCTACATATAGTTTTCATAGCGGTCCAGGAAGAAGTATCATTATAACAGCCCCAAACCTGCACTCTGAAATCCAGAGATAAAAACATAATATTTATAGCTCTTGATTTAGTACCCAAAAAATGACCTACTTCACCCATCTATAATTAAAATATGAAAATCAAATATTAGATCACTTACATACCCAAACACCTTTGAGGTTTAGAGTTTTAGAGAATTATGAAAAACTCTTACATAAAAAACCTAAGTCTTTCCAATCAAATGGTATTTTTTCATTCATAAAAACATTTTATTTTTCTGTAAGGAGAATTTAACATATACCATAAAATTATCCACACATTGTACCGTTATATAGAAATGTTACATAATATCACTCTTTATAACCTTGAGAAAATTGAAATATAAGAAAACGTGACCTCATATGCTTGGTAAGTGTAAACCTAAGAGATATCAATCAATGATCTTAAGTGATCATAATGGAATGATAACTTGAGATTAAGATAATAAAGTCATAACTAATCAATTAAATATCATTAATCATGATTCAATGCACTATTATTTTTCAAAAAAATACAAAATTTAAACAGGTGTCCAATTATCAATAATAAATCAGGATCCATGAGAGTATATTGTAAAGATAGAAATGTATAAAATATATAAAGTTATAACATTATGAAAATGTATAAATTAAATAAGTTCCTAACGTAAACTTGTGGACATGAAACCCGGTCCATGATTAAATTAGGAACATGAAACCAGGTCCACCCATTAATATATTGATATGAAACTAGGTTCAAGCATAATGTTGTGAACATGAAACCAAGTTCACGAAAATCATAGTTATATCATGAGTTATAAATATTTACCCATTTAATTATAGGGATGTATAATTTTAATCCCACCCATCATATAATGAATACCATACATACATGTACCACAAAATCATGAAACATTGATCAAAAACATTTCATTATAATGTAACATATGTAAAATAAATGAGTTTCATAAAGGTTTTATCATAACTTAATTAACTAGTGGGATATAAATGGGTTTCATAAAATAATATTTAAACCATCATCATTATAATATATCTAAATGATGAAATTATATTTTTTTCATAAGATAATATCCCCAATAAATCATAATAATCTTTTAAAAATGTTGTCGTAGAGGAAAAATACATTAGAAATATCATCTAAAAATTTGTATTCAAACATGAAAAAATATTGTTTTATGTTGATAAAATTTTGATTAAAAAATCCAATAATATTGAGAAAAATAAATTTATTTCATAATAACTAAGGAACCCTATAAAAGAAGATTCAACCAAAATTATGGTCTTGATGTTGGTAATAATTGTTCATGTCATATATGTTAAAAATTAATCCCTTCACAATTTTTAAAAATGTTAAAAAGTAATTGTTTATAAAAAAAATTTAAACTATGTAAATAATTTAAAATTTAATAAAAATTTTCTTTTTAAGAAAATTCATGTTTATGTAAAAACTACACACACTAAATGTTAAAGAGCATATACATTGATGAAAACATTCATCATCCCAAAATTAAAGATGGATGACTTTTCTTTAAACACATTTTCTCAATAATTTTATGTATCAAAGGGGGGAAAATTATACTAATATACTAAAATTAAATGAATAAACTAGTATAGTAAAATTTATGGGTTTTAAAGTATAATATCCATATAATTTCACTGAATGGATGTTTTTCATAGATAATCATGAAAATAAATTGGATTGTAACATAAATATCATACCTCTTTGATTAATGTTGCATCATAATACCCATGAAAGAAATAAACTAAAATAAAACATTAAATACCATGAAAAAAAAATTCATGATACAACATATCAAAGGGGATTTAGATACACCTCATAAAAGAATATAGTTGTATAATGTAAAATATATCCTAGAGAAGACAATTTTAGACGATAAACCCTTAGCAAGATCATATCATTTATAGTTAGATTCAATCAATGATCTGAATAAGTGTTAAAAATTAAATCCACATTAAACTATTGTAAATGAAAAATTAAAAATCAGAAGTAATTTCACGAATATTTTTTTTCTGGAAATATTCAATAAATTAGTGATATAACCGAATGAATTGAAGTTGAGTTAAAAAAAACCCCCTTACCTCATGTTTGGTCACAATTCATACACCTTCAAGACTATTTCATAATAGAATAGGTTTATTGTAAATAAATTATTGAACCACACAAACATATATATATATATATATTATCATTACATTATAATTTTCAATTACCCTTTTTTTAATAATTATTTATTAAAATCATTATTATGGTAAAAATTGGTCTGTTTTCTATGCATGTTTCTATTTGGAGGCTCCAGTCTTCACACCTTGGTCATGGTTTCATAAAATCTTGAATTTTAATCATTATAGTAGTGTAATATTTATTCATTATATATATATTTATAACAATTCATTAAAATTAGTGGGGAAAATTAATTTCATCACTTCATGGAGATGGCAATCTCTACGTATGCACGAGGGATGTTTACACATTTCGATGGATGGAATGAAAGGAAATTAAATAATAATTTTCCATTAAATAAATATATTAATATAATAAATATCATACATATTTATTAAATTCATCATTATAACCTTCAACTTGAGGCAATGATGAAAAATGAAATACATCATTGTGTGATGATTGTAATCCACACATACGCATGATTGATGTTTTTTTCAAAAGGCCATAAAGGAGTGGATAATAATTTTTCAATCATCCTAAAAAATATTAACGATATTAATATAATTAATTAATTAGTTTGTAATGTAAACCATATATTTATAAGTTTTATAATAAGAAATCAAATTCAAAGTACTCGGTTAAGAGTAGCAAATATTCATTTATAAGCCTGTTTTGGATTAAAAATTAAGCTTTAAAATGATGGTATTTTTGAAATAATAGTAGATATAAGGAATTGTATAGGAACATGGATTCAATTAGGATAGTTATTGGCTGATATATAAGGATCAAACATTGTGAATAAGAGATAATTGATTGTTTTATTTTATTACTGATTGGAGGGGCACCCATGGCATTACTTAAAGTATTAAATTAATTTAAATTAATTTTCATGTGTAATTGGAAAAAAATTATATATTTATAATATATTATGTGTATGATTATAAAACATCACATAAAATATAATTTAAGAATGTTTAGGTTATTTTCAACCCATATTGTTTAGTTTTGACCCCTTGTTTACCCTTTTGATGATTCCCATGATATCAATGTTTTCTACTATTTAGGGGTCATCAAAGTTACTATAAAATAAATAGTTTCCCAAAAGTGGAAAATGGATTAAATTATAAACCATATCCATTAACATTTACCCAATAAAACATTTTTATGAATTTTAAATCATTTAATAATATATTATTTTACATAAGATACCATTTAAGACATTTTTGGACAATTAATAATATTCAAATTTTAAGGGAAAAAAATAAAAATAAAACTAAAATGAAAACTTTTAGCATGACAATAATACGTTATATTTATCTAAAAAACATAGAACATAATAATTCAAGAAAAATTTTTCTACTTTCATAATTTTTAATTTTTTTCTATTACCTGAACAATCACTTTACAAGCATAGCATAATAATTAAAAGTAATTAAAATACCAAAAAATTTTATAAATAAATTATCATGATAAAATAAATTTATTATTATGTAAAATTGATATTTATAATGTAACATGACATCTTTTAGACTTTTGAAAACATATTACAATTTTTATAACCAAGAGAGTGGCAATTTCTTTTTATTTGTTACTTAAAATAATATTGTGGTTATAATAAAAGAAAAATGGCACCATGTTTTCATATTTTCAAAAAATGGAAGATAATTTCTAAGAAAACCCTCATACAATAGGATAAATATAATTGTTATAGATATTTCAAATACCTTTCCAAAAGTTTTAACCAAGTTTTATTTGTTTTACTTATATCGAGGAGACAAATCTTTAAAATAGTTACTATTGGTAATGGAAAAAAATAAAATAGTCTTATTTTACAAATATGAACATCATATTTCCAAATATGGAATCAATTTTTTAAAACTAAAATTTTCATATTTGAAAAAATAAATTTTATTATAAATCTTAAAAATGCAACGAAATATAATTTTTAGAAAAAATCATTTTTATGCCTAAAAATGGACTTATAATAAAATAAATTATAATGCTGGTTAATGTGAAATTTATTTGTTCATATATAATTAATTGAGACTTATGTTACATTTTGATCAAATTATAAACATAAATTATTATTTAAATATCTCATTTTAATAAAAATAAATTATACTTTTACAAAAATCAATATTTTTCACTATTCACTATAAAATAAACTTTTTTAGAAACATTCCAAAAAACATCTGTAAGATAGTATTGGCATAGTAATTTCAAAAATGATATTCATTACCAAAAATAAAATTTCTGAAAATTATATAAATTAATTATAATGTTCTTATAAAAAATACCATTAATACTATTTTTGAATAAAATGTATTTTTGAAGCATCAAATGTGTAGTAAATGTTCAGTACTTATTTATTATTTAGTAATAAATAAATTTTCATAATATAACACCTTTTTATATATTTTTTATAATGTGGTTTTTTCTATTCTTACTACCTATTTAACAGCCACATTATAAAGGTAACACTTCAATAATAATATCTTTATAGTGTATCATAGTTTGTTTAAATAATTATGTTTTCTATTACGAATGTTATTGAGCATGGTATTCTTGTAGTGATCCGAACTCCAATATCTTAGAGTTGATACCTACATTGTTTTTAAATTTTCACAACATAAATTGAATTAAATTTTGATGTACTAACTAGTTTATTAGTCTATGTAATCTATATACATACAAGATTTTCATATTACATTTGAATACATAGATTACAACCTATTTTTTTTAAATAATATCATTATTCCCTCAAAATATCCCTTATTATAAATTATAGTACACTTATTGGATTCATAGGAAAGAAAAAAAATAAGGGTGGTCATAAATTCTCAGTAAGGGTTAAGTATAAAATAATATATCATGAATTAATAAGTATAATCAACATGGAAAGGAAAATAACATATCACGCATTTCATTTAAATAATATGATAAATAATAGTCAATATAGAATGTTAAATAATTGAAAACAAAGTCCATTTTAACTACAAATTGATAATGAATTGACACTAGAGATAATATTATTGAGAAAATATCTTGGATAATAATAACTAAATACTAAATTTTGGAAATTATTAATTATCTGATGTCATTTTTCCCAAATTCTTGGTACCTTTACTCTCAAAGCCATTCACAATGTAGTTTAGAATATACTAGGTGAAAACCCATTTAACAAAGGATAGACAACTAATTTGTCCAATGAGACTACCAATAAATCTAGCAGCTTTCTATAAAAGATCACAAACCCATTTTATACATGTCCAAATCATTCAACATATATTTAATAAGTTATTTAATTCATACATAATATTCAATATCATAAATTTTCTGTATTGAGTTAATAATACGGATTTATCAATATTTTCTGAGTTAATAAAATAAATTTCAAATGAAAACACAATATATATAAATAAGATACAGTTTATTAAATAATCATATCCATGATAAATGATACGGATAATTTTGGTAAATTTAATGTCTAATGATCACAAGAATAAAAATATATTTTGGGGAAGTTAATGACTATAAAATGAATCATGTAAGTGAACGTTAATAATTTCCTTTATATAAATTACCATGAAGCATTCTAATTAATAATAAGGGTCATATAAATAAAACAAATACCAACTTGATTAAGGATTTTTTTTCATTGATAAATAACATATAATAAAAATATCATCAAAAAAATTCATGATGAATTTTTTTTTCATTTTAAAATTCAATTATTATAACAGAAAACATTTTTAATATATATTTTTTTGAAAATCGCCTTTGAAATTATTAATATTTAAAATATTAGAGAAAAAACTAATTTAATAATATCCTTATAAACATGGAATTTATTCTTCAAATAAATTATTGTTTGTAAATTTGTATATGTTGTACAAGTTCAAACCAAGATTTCTTTCACATTTTTTGTAAAATCCAAATGGTCATTAGTTTAAAAATGAAATTTAAATTCCTTTCAGTAAATTTTAAAAAAATAAAAAATGTATAAAAATTTATTTAATATATCTTTTCAAAATGGTTAAAAACATTTTTGAAACCATTTTTATAAAACATGTTTTTGTAAGAAATCTAGTTACTAACTGAATAGAGAAATGATTTCGATTTTCTTCAAAACATTTTCTCAATTTTTAGGTACCAAAGAGTGGGAAAATTTTAATATTACTTGAAGAAAATCTTGAATATCTAGAATAGAATAAAATTAAATGTTTTATTATACAATGATTAAATAATTTATTTTCATGGAAATTCAATAATAAAACATCACAATTAGAATGATATTATAAAATAATCCCTAAAAATGATCATAAAATTAAAGTGATAATTCTTAAATCAATATGTTATATTAATCAACTATAAATAAAAATAAAACATTTCTAAATAAAAATAATAATAATAAGTATCTACACACATAATCTTAGAATATCATAGATAATAGAGAAGTAATATTACCCAATGAAAATAAATTATGTTATGAAATCTATTACCACTTAGTAAATTTAAATTAAATACTACATAGATTAAATAATTAAAATTAAAACATTAAATAACATTAATAATAAACTATTCATGATATTACATATCGAAGGGTCAATATAGACACTATATAAATGAAACTAGGTGTATAACAATATAATATCACTCAATAAAATAAAATTGAGATGAAATATATTACCTTACACTCCCTTTTAGTTAAACATGCTTTAAACTCATTAATAGTGGTTTTAAAATTTTTATTAACATAAATTAAAACCATATTAATATTTAAAATATCGTACATGATATTTTTATAACATCTTATTAACCATCCATTAATAATCTTTCATTATTTTCATTGCTTCATATATTAATTACCTAATTTTCTCATTTGTGTTTTGTCATTAAAGATTCAGTTTTTCAATATGTTAAATAGTTATATAATCTCCAAAAAAAAATATCATGAAAAAATTATCATGTTTTTAAATCAATTATTTTTTTGAAACCAATTGTGAATTATGGTAATAATAAATGAAGTATGTTACGTTCATGGAGATGGTAGGTTGTACTTACACTTGAGTAATAGTTCTATTTTTCAATAATCATTATAAAAAATAGGTAAGTTATATTTTACCTTTAAATGTGGAGAATAATATCATATATTGAATATTATATACTTATATATATCATCCATGTGGTGTGGTGATTAAAAGTGAGTCACATCGCTTTGTAAATGTAGTAGTCTGCATGTACACGAACAATGTTATCATCATTATGTGAGTGAAAAGGAAAGAAACAAAATGATTTATAATATCTTTATAGAATGGTAAGTATTTTGTGAATATCATATTTTTTTCATTTATAGAAAACATAATCATTGACTTTATGATGATAATAGGGCATGTACAGTGGGGGACGATAAAATAACCCAATCCCACCATGCCTCAAACATCCCAATATCTACAAGATCTCGTCCACAGCTCAATGGATTTTAAAAAAATCTTAACCCGCAATGCTCCAAGAATAGAGAGGAAAAGGAATGTAAGACAGGATGGGGAAAAAACTTCAAATGATGCAGATCTGGTTGGTGATGCTACCAGGATGATACATCTAGTAGTCATATGCTTGTCTCAAAGTTCAGGTTGTCCATGTACAAAGACAAACTAATCAAAAATGGTGATACAATGAAGTTCTCATTAAATCAATTATAGGGATGACTTTCTCCTTCGTTATACCTCAAGCGATGAATCCTTATCTGCTCATTGTCCTCACTTTTCTAGCGCACTACCTCGGACAATACAAGCCCCATGCACCTGACAAATCATCAAGGTTTGATGGCATTGTCTAAATTCTATTTTTTCATGTAATTGGGCATTTCATTTAGTGGCTCTGGGAATGCGGGACAAAACCCATGCCTAGGGGGCCTGTGTTTCCCTCAAGAACATCATAACCCCTTAGTATTTCTTCTCATCAATTATAATTCAGTATTTTTCACTATTCAACAAAAAATGAAACATCTCCCAAAATTACTATAAATTCACCCTAAGATAATTTAGATATGATGATTTAAAGAAATTAGATTATTTTTCATATATATGTTATACTATCAGTAAAAAATAATTTTATATTAATTGTGCAATGTTTGATTAAACCGTCTTTTAGAAAAATACACTTTTCAGAAAAATATTCTTTTTATTCTAAATGATTCTTATTTTTTACTAATAAATAGGCAACAATATTTTTCATACATTAGTTATTAATATGAATTCCATATAATTTAATGGATAGGTTATAACAACAATAATAAATTTCATTATTTTAATAATATTTCACTTGTCATTTAAACTCTGTGTTTTGTGTGATGAAAGCTAAACTCGGCCTATCTTTTATCGTAAGCTATAAATAGTACTGCGTGTAATTAAAAATATTAAATAGATTTAATTTTTTAAAAAATAAATATATCCTAAAGACTATTTGTGTAACATTTTATTCTAACTATGGTGTTTTGTGTTTCAAAATCTATTGAATACAATGTTTTTCTTTTAAATTATGAAGGTTTTACAATTCTTTTTAATTAAAATTTTGGGGTGTTACATCCAACACCTTAATTAAATTTACACTTTTAAATTTTTATCTCAAAAAAAGGTTCAATATTTTCATAATATCATTATTGAAAACTCATGTCATACAAAAGGGAGAATAAAATATCTGTTGAAAAGTGAAAGTGGGTAACATAAAGGTTACATGAAATAAGAAATAATTAGGTTTCTAGATAAGGAAAACATTAATATAAATTCCAATATTGACATGTAGGAGAAAAATAACATAATAGTAATAAAAATGACTGATATATAAAGTTAATTAACACAAAAAATAAATCATTATGGGACTAAGAAGACTATAAATTCATTATAAATAATTATAAGAAAGAAAGAAAATCATTTTCAATATTATTTATATAAAAGAGAGGAATCCTATTACAGTTAAGATAATGAAAATTTGAAAATATACTTAATATAATTTATTACAATCTATAAAATCAATTTTATCCTTTTATTTCTTGTTTTAATAAGTTTTCACCTCTATCTCATCGCATATTCCAAGCGATGAGTTTCCATAATAAATCATTGTTATTCCAAAAGTACAATTTTTTAATAGATCAAAAGAACAAGACAAGGGTAAAATTATAATACCCCCAAATTTACTAAATAAAAAATCGTTATCACAATGTATGTTGATACCCAAATTGAATAAATAATTATATTAAAAAATAATACATTTAACTCCAAAATTTCCACAATAACACCAAAGGTTCAACATAGATCATTACGTAAATAATTAACCCAATATCCCAAATAAGAATAATAATGATTTATTAAATTATAATATTATCTTATAAATTTCATCATAGATTACCAAAATGAAATATAATTCTTCCCAAATAATTATTCATGTCAAAACTAAGGATTGCATATACCTTAAACTAATAAAACACCTCCCAAAATATCATTAGTAAATTTAGAATATCATCAGATAAAACCAAAAAAATGTGTCTTTATATCTATAAAACTGTTATATAACTAAAAAATATAAACCCATGATGGTATCCATAACACATAATTTAACTTCACATGAGAACATCTCAATCTCTTAAGTTACGAAAACTGGGTTTTGATAACAAATATAAAAGCCTCACACTCGAGATCTCAAATCTGGTGAAAAAACATATTATTTATATTTAGGGCTTTGATACTAATTAATGTGACCCAACTTTATCTTTTCATATGACCTAAAGACCTTTTACTTTTAGATATTTAGATAATTTGGATAATCAATTACATGAAAAACCCCATTTCTTTCACCTTAAAGAGGAATTTTTCAATTTTACACATGTTTTCTAGTTTCATAATGATATTAAACATCTCCCACAAAATTCTAAACAAATGGTTCTATTTTAGACCAATATTAGATAGTATAATTCTTCATAACTTATGGTAAATGGAAATATAAGAAAGTTTTATATCAAATGCTCAATATGGATAAACATAAGTGATATTAATAAATGGTCAAAAGTAGTCATAAGGGTATATAAAAATTATCTTAATAGAAGAAAGCCATACCAAATTAATTAAATATCATTAATCATGATTTATGTCATAATACTTTGCCTCAAAAAAAGAAGAAAAGTTCTAAGAGTATAGAATCATCAATATGCAATCGTGAACCATGAGAACATATCATAAACATAAAAATGTGTTAAAAACATAAAAGTATAACATTGTTAACATATATAAATGAAATAAAGTCATCCCATAATCATATTTACATGAAACCATGTCTATGAATTAACTTTTAGACAAGAAACCAAGACTATAAATTAACTTATGGATATAAAACCAAGTCCACAAATAATGATGTGAACATGGAATTAAGTTCATAGATAACACAATTTTCTTCTAATTTATGACCACAGTCCATATTTTATTTTATTGAAAAACCACATTGAGGGTAAGTGGGAACCCCTATAAAACCATTCCTTCACATAAATTCAAACCCATTTTACAGAATTCTAAAATCAATTTAGTAAAATAGATCTATGTCATCGTTTCATTCATCTTCACATATCCAATTTCAAAATTCAAACATCATCACTACAAATAATGACAATATCATCAGCTAACCGATATGAATTTAATATATTGAAGAAGTAAACTTCTACTCTACACTTCATCACCATAATCTCATCACATCTCTATATTCACTAGCATCCACAACCAAAATCCATAATAAACAACCCTGATATAGTCCATTAGTCTAAAAAATCATCAAGGATGAATACATCCAATTGCCAAAAACTATCATCCCCGCCAAGAAAAAACCAAATATAACACTAAGGATTAACTCAATTAAAACTAAAGCCAGAAAATAAAATCACACCATCTCTGGAAGTATCTTGAAGCCCTTTGAACGCTGAACCGCAAATCCTAAAACCGCGTAGCGGCTATTATTCCAGATCTCACTAGGGGAGTCGAGTGGAAACTTACGGTAAGAGTAGGTTGAGTTTCCAAGAAGATTCAGAATATAACCATTGTCGAGCCTAATGAATCTACTAGAAAACAATTGTCGATAAAACAAAAGGGAACTATATCACCATTTCCTTTGAAACAGGAACTGAAAATACAAAAAACTATCGAAATAGAGAAATAGAGAAAGACCCTGAATCCAACAAAACAAAAAAACGATAACTTCGACATCACCTTGAATACCTTTGAATTATAGACCACAAATCCCAAAACTAAGTAGTTACCTATGTGCTAGATCTAACTAGTGGAGGTGCATAAGAACTCGGGGTCATAGAAGGTTAAACAGACAAGGATCCATTTAGCACAAAACTGACATCAAGCCCTCAAAAGCATCTTGAAATCAGACTTCATCATCATATAGTAGAACTGAAGTGTCATCAAATCTAAACATGAAAAGCAGTAAAAAGGAGGAAGAAGGAGAATGCAGTTCGATGGGATTAGAGGAGGAGAGTATTGGGAGAAAAAAAGGGGAATGAAATAGGTTTCATATAATCATATTTAAATCATCATCATCAAAATCCATTCATATAATGAAAGTGGATAGTATCATAAGATCATATCCCTATTTATGAATAAAATTTATTGATGTATTTTGAAATAGATAAAAATTACCTATGAAGGAATATTAGATTATTTCATTGATAACATAAGAAAATATTCTTCTCCGTTCATAAAATTTCAATTAAAAAGTCTTAAAATATTGATTAAATTATTTTATTCAAAAATTAACCAGTATATTTAAAAAGAATTATTAAAATAATGAATGGTTATGATGATGGAAAAATTTATTCATGTTACATTCATTAAAAACATTCCATTCACATTTTTGTAAAAAGTAAAAAATAATATGTCTATAAAAAATATTTTTTAAACAAAATTACTTTTATAACTTTATAAAAAAATTAAAATATTATGTAAATGAAAACCTTAATATATTTAATGTATCATTAAAAATATTCATAAAATAATTTTGAAGATCATGGGCATGAAAGAAAAATTTAATCAATAAAAAAGGAAATATTATCGAATTTTAATTAAAAAAATTATCTTAATCATTTAAAGTGTCAAAGATAGTAAAACAGTAATGATACATAAAATTTCATGGAATAAATAGAGAAAATAATAAAATATATGGGATTTAATGGATGAGACCCGTATGATTTCACTCTATAAAAATTTATCACACACAATCCCTAAATAAAATTAGATCATAACATTAATATCTTACCATTTGGGTATCTTTTGAAACATACCACCTATAAAAGAAATAAAGTAAAATATTACATTATATATGATGGACAAATTGTTTTAAATAATAGAAAATTTAAAATGGGATATAGAACTATGTTATAAATTAAAATATTTGTCTAACATAATGTAAGTCCCAAGGAACACAATTTGAGATGATAAACCCTTATAAAAATCATATAATTTAATGTCGAATTAAATAAATGAAATGATTATGTGTAAAAAATATGATTCCACAGAAAATAGTTGGGAATACTAAATTAATAATAATATTTCATTTTTATATAATTTTTTCAATACATATTAAATAACTAAGTGATAGAACCCATTTAAGGGAAATTGAGCTATGAAACCCCTTACCTCAAGTCCTGCCCAGTTTTATATGCATTAAAACATCATTTTTAATAAATAATGATTTATTATACATAAATTATAAAACCATACTAATATATATATATATATAATTATTTTATAATTTACATTATCCTTTTATTATAAATTCCATATTAAAATCATTATTCGGTGAAAAATTGTTTTGTTTTCCATACATTTTTTTGTTTGGAAGATTTGGAACTTAAACCTTGTCCATAGTTTAATAATATACATAATATTAATATTTTTAAAAGTTTCATATTAAATATTTATATATACTTTTATAATTAACCTTAAAAAGTATTTGTGAAATATTAATTACATCACTTCATCGAGACAGTCATCTATATGTACACATGAGTGGTGTTTGCACTTATTGATGGATAGAATGAAAGAAAAGTAAAGAATTATTAATCCTTCCATAAATATATTAATATCATAAATATTTTATAAATGTAATAAATATGTTATTACAATAATGAACATGATGAAGTGATGAAAAATGAAACATATCACATTGTGTAGGTGGTAATCCACACATACAAAAAAGTGATGTTTTCTTTTAATTGACATGGAAAGGATATAGATATTGGATACTCTATAATCATAAAAAAATAAATTATATTGAATATATTGAATTAATTATTTTATAATGGATTCCATATATTTGGAGTTGGTAGAAGAAAAAATAATATTGAAAGTACTCAGTTAAGAGTTACAGGTCTTTATTCAGAAACCTCATTTGTATTACACCTTATGCCTTTAAAGTATGGTATTTGGGAATGAAAATAATATAAAAGGTGTTTGGAAGGAACATAGGATGAAATTATAGTAGGTACTTTCCAATATATAATGCTCAAAATTTGTGAATATGGGAGAAGATGGGGTTCCCGTTTATAAGTGAGGTGAGGGGAACCCTTCGAATTACTTAAAGTATTAAATCACTATAAGTTGATTTTCATGTCCACTTGGAAAAAATTAATTTATTAAAAGTATATGATTTTTATGAGTATTTATCTTATCATAAAATAAAATTTATCCAATTTTAGGTGATGTTGTAACCCATATCACTTATTTTTAACCCATGGTTAACCATTTTCAGGATAACTAGGATATCAATATTTTTTAATTTTTATTGGAAAATAAAGTTACTATAAAAGGAATAGTGACTCATAAGGGGGAAATGGTTTTAATTATTGAAACAATATCATTAACTAGGCCAAGTATATAATTTTTATGAATTTTAAATCATTTAATAAAATATTATTTAATACATGACACCATTATTATCAATTTCCAAAAAATTTAAATAGTTTGACAATAAAGAAACAATATATAAATGGGATTAAAATATAAGATTTTAAAATGTAAATAATATATTATATTAACAAAAAATATTTTCTGAATTGAATAAAATATCCAAATTTTATTACATTTAATATTTTTATTTTTTATTATTATTTTACTATTTCTTGAACAAGAATTATGTCACAATTGGGTAAGAATTTTTGTTTAAAATATTCCATATGTAAAAAATCTTACTAAATTATGATGATAAATAAAATTTAATATCATTTTAAATAACCATTTATAACCAAACAAAACCTTTTTATGTCCCAAATAAAAAATATAACAGAATTTAAAACAATGACAATGACATTTTCTATTTATTGGTTACAAAAAATAATATTGAGGTTATAATCAAAGAAAAATGGAATACATTTTCCATATTTTCTAAAAAATGATGATAATGGAAGAAATAATCTCGTAAAATTGAATAAATTCATGTTTCAAAGATATTTTAAAGCCTTTCCCCAATGTTTTTAATCATTTTTATTTATTTTACCCATACTGAGGTGTCAAATCATTACCACAATTACTATTCAAAAGGACAAAAAATATAAGATAACTATTTTCAAAATTTGAACATATCGATTCCAAATATGGAATCGATTTTTCAATATTAAATTTTTAGAAGTGGTGGAAAACAATTTTAACATAAATATGTAAAATTAAACAAAAATAGTTTTTTGAAAAATAATTTTTTTTAAAAAAAATTGTACTTATACCAAAATAAAGTATAATGTGGATTAATTAGAAACTAATTAGATTATATCGAATTAAATTATACTTAATTTACTTATTATAAAATTATAAACATAATGCTACTTTTAATTTACTAGGATTAGTGAAAATAAATGATAGTTTTACAAAAATTAGTTCTCCTAACTATTAACTGAAAAATAAAAAAAATACAAAATTCCTAAAAAAAAGTAACCCTAAGATAATATAGACCTAATAATGAAAAAATTTTCATCATTTCTTTAAATAAAATTTCTAGAAATTATTTAAATTAACTATAATTTTCCTGCACAAAATTCAATTAATACCATTTTTGAAAAAAAACATATTTTTGAAGTATAAATTGACTTTACTAAAAATTAAATAATTATTTATTATAATATAATAAAAAATTTCATTATATAAATCCATTATACATATTTTTTATAATGTGTTTCTTCCTATTTATACAATTAATTTAATGTTTATATTCTAATTGTCAAATTTAAAAAAATATTTTTATAGTGTATCACAGTTCGTTTAACGATCAGTGTTACATGTTAACCAAGAAATAAAACATAGTATTTGTTAAACTAAATTATCATGGTGATACAAATGTGATTAGATTTGGAAGTGGGTCAAGTTAGTGACCCAGGGTTTCTATATTTTCTTATTCTAGTAATATTTTTTATATAATTGGCTTAATGGGTGGACCTCTTTAATTTATTTGATATGTAACTGCGTAGTTCATTTTTTATAGAATGGTTGTATGTTTATTTTTATTGTGTATATATTATTGTTATAATCCCATAAGTGTACTATGATTTTTTTAATTTTTTTTGTTATTTACCTTCTATTTATGAATTTTGTAATAGATATTATAAATATCCCATTATTAGACTTAAGCTATTTCCACTAGTTGGTATCAAATGTCATATGAGGTAACACATTTAAGGTTCGAACGAATCACATTCCTTAGGGACTATTCTATAAAGTCAAGTTTCGGTGTTATTTAATTTTTAATACAAATAAAAATTAGCTTGGTTTACAATAATTATTAAATTAAATAAAACTTTAATAAATAAAACTGATGAAAATGTTTCTTGAAAATAAAATATAATAAAATTATGAGTATTATATCATAGTTTTTAAAAAAATAGTCATTTTTTGTATGGGATTAAATTTTTTATTCGAGAACCATGACATAGTCTAAAAAACATTGTCAAAGTTTCAAATGTTTGGCTTTTGAAAGGATCCTTCCGAAAAATACTCTAAAGGATAACAATGACATGATTTATTTTATAATGGTTTCCATGAAGGAGGAACCATATCTTGGTTTATATTAAAACATGATAATGATATATACTATAAAAAGAATTTTTTTTTCTAAAAAATATCAAAAACATCATCGATACGGGTCATACCAAAAAATATTTAGTGGATAGGATCTATATTTAAAGCCATTAATTTATACGTTTAGTAAATTTATAGTGTCTAAGAATTTTAAAATAATCCTAAATATAAAATAGTTAAACATAATTTAGTAAATTTCCATAAATATTATTATTAAATTTTAGTTTTAAAATTTTTATTTGGAATTATATTTAATCTTATAAAACTAATTTTTCATATAAGGAAAATAAGATATGTTATAGAGGGTCTACACCATCTTCCCCTTAAGAGATGATGGCATGGACTCTCTTAAAGGATTTGATAAAATATTCTGTTAAACCATTCCAAAATGATTCCACACAATCCTCTAACAGGGTATAGTTATGATAATAAAGAAAATAATGTGTAATTTTTTTTGATATAAATAAAATAAAATAATTCATAGAGATCCCACTCCATACTCTCTTAAATCTATGAAAAGTGATTCAAAGGAAAGAAAATGTTTCCATTATAAAAAAATAGACATTGGAGACTCAATTTTATAGAATACATAAAGGGTTTCAATTAAACTTATGGAGATTCCAGATATGGTATTAATGTTTTCAAAATAAAATATTTTTCTTTTTAATGTTAATGTTTAACAAATTTTTTATAAAAATTATATAGATTTTTAGAGGTGTTCAAAAAACAGGTCAAGCTAATGAATAGAACACCAACAAAAATTGGTATGTAATAATAGAAGTTAATATAATTAATAACAATTGTATTTAGTAAAATAAAGATACCACCTAATATCCATGATCTTATTTTCTTCACAATTGTTCTACGTTATCATATGAAATTAATCATCCTGTAAATGTTAGTCACCAACTCCCCTTAATTTATTTTGTTTTGGACCCAAAATATTTTGATAACCAAACCCATGTGGAAACCACTTGTTGGTTGTAATAATTTATTCTAAGTAGATTTTAGTGTCTTATAACAAAAATAGATGACCCCACATTGTTATTTATTATTAAAATACAACAATTCTTCCTCTATAGATGTTGCTCGAACTCCATCATGTTGTCTAATTTATTCATCCGGCTTTTTCACTACTCCATAAAGTGATAATGTCATTTTTTAAATTTGATAAAATTTCTAGATACCTTTTTTATAAAATCTTGTATTATTTCTACACATGTTTTACTCTAAATAAATTTTTTACAACCTATAATTGATCATCTCATCATATATATCTAGATTTATCATTAATTTTTCATAGATGGTTCTTTATATAATGTGTCAATCTTGTTTGGTTTTAAACCACTTTAGTTTGTTCATCACTTCGTGTATCTCTAGGTTCAGCAGGTTTCTCTTTCGTATATCTCTTGATGATGTGGTTGTATCATATTTCACATTGGTACTAATAGTGGTTTCTTCCAAAACCACTCGTTCTATTTTATCTATTATCCATAGAACCAAACCATCAAAAAACATTATCCTTCTTACTATGAATTCATATCATTTCAATTCCTGAAACTCATTGATCGTACCTCCCCATTAATCTTGAATCACTCCAATCAATAGATATAAAAATTATGTTCATGGGGAGAGGGGTACCTCTATACATACTCTAGTAGATGAATGTGGTTATCCTTATTGAACAAACCTAATTCTTTCATTTTTATTGAATCTATTCTTATAAGTATTTCTTTAATTTATAAAACTGACACATTGTTCCTCAAATGTTAATATTTCTCACTCTTCTTATCCTTTGACTTCATGTACATTTCCTATGTAGTGATATTTTAAATGATTCCACTTGTGTAACCAACCTTCCTTTTCATAAAAAAATCATCTATTAGTGATATATGTATCCTTAAATATGTTATTTTTCTTAATTTTAAAAATACATATTTATATTTACACATTAATTTTTTCCATGATACTAGATTTCAATTTCTTCTTATTTTTCACGAATTTTTTATTTTCCTTTCTTGAAGGTTATAGTACTATAATAACCTTTTATATCTAATCTCATATTCACTGAGCATATAAAACTATTATTTAATTTAATATATCTTCTCTTCAAATGATATTGATTTCAACTGGTTATGGGAACAATTTTCATATCCATCATTCTTTTTGTTCACATTTTAAAGTACCTTACAATAGGTCCTTTATAGGCACATTCATAATATTTACTATTATAATTATCACTATTTATTCTTCTCATACTTGAATTATATACCAAAAATGTTTATATACACTTATTCATCATATTAAAATACAATACAAAATAGAAATAACTACCTCCAAAGGTGTATATTGAAACCCTTTGTCTGGGAATAACCTTTAATCTAGATTTGTATTTTTTTCTACTTACTAACACCAAAATGAAAAGGATAATAATAAGAAGAATAAAATAGACACATTCATTTTTAGGGGATAAAAAAACTCTAATATTCTATTATTTTTAAATTATGAAGTAAACCTAATAACATATTAAAAAATACCTAATATATAGGAAATAAATCCATTATAGTATCACGTTTTTCCATATTCTTCCTCTTTACTTCAACATTTTGATTGAAACAATTTATTTACTTTCTATTTTTTATTAATATATTTAACTTTATGATACACTTCTATCCCCTTTTTCTAATTCACTATATGTTTTCCTTATTTATTTAGATGATTATATATAAATACCTGATCATTTTCCCCCATAACAGTTGGTATTTTGGATTTTAGACACTACTCAGGATTTCTTGATGACTCTGAAAATCTACTCAATATTTTATTATTTTTTATAACTAAGTTTTAATAATTTATTAACATGATTTAAAATCAAAATCACTTCAAGATATGTTATTCACTTTAATCAAAAAAATATTATACTTTCTCTTTAATTTTTATTAGTATCTTAATTGGATTTTCATTTCCACTTTTTTAAGAGACAAAAGAACTTCATTATCATAAATTATTTTTTCTCATAATATCTTATTAATAATTATTAAAATCATGCCTAATTTCAATTCATTTTCCATTGCATTCAATATTTCCTCAAGATTCATGATCAAGAATTTATCTCTAAATATATTCTTATCAATCAATAAATAATCAATAATACATATTTTCTAAACCCCTTTCCCAATCACGTCTTTAGAGTGACTTGTCATCGTAAAGTCATAATATTTTAATAGTTTCTCTAATGATTCATTCCCTTTCTGAATCTCTTACTCAATAACCTTCACTGAAAAAATATACATATCTTCTTAATTAGTACTCTCATTATATGTTTGTGAATAATTTTATATAATAAATAACTTAAACTTTTTTACTTTGGATAAATATTCTTCTAAGAGATAATTATATGTACTCCTTTTAAACAGAACAACTTATTTGTTATGAAAATTAATTTCCTTATTTAATAATTCAATATAAAATCATAGATTTTTTATTACTAAGACTTGTTCTTAACCATTTTGATTCAAATAAACACATTATTTGATTCTTCATGAGTTTAATCCATATATTTAATTACTTACTCAATTCTATAAATATCTACCTAACATTTTCCAACATACTCATAAGACCCTTTTATTGGTCCTCTAAACCATCAATTCTTCTTTCATTGAATATCTAATTCTTAAAGAGAATCCCCAAACTCTAATTCAAGGTAAAAAATTATATCAAGTTCATTTTTGTTTTTAAATATCATCCTTCACTTTTGTGATATAGGATCCTTATTAAGATGATACTTAGTCTTCGATATTGAATAAAAAATCATTAGGATATGATTACATATGGTGTAACCTAAGATTCACACTAATAAGGGGGAAAATATGGTGTTTTATAGTTTTTATTTTATTTACTCAATCATCTCTTAATTGTACCTTGTTACCATGTGATTAGTAACTACTGATCGACCTGTTTTTTAGTAAATTTCTCATGTATTCTCTCATAATCTCAAGTCGGAATATAGAAATGCCAATCATGCACATGGAAAGGGGATTTTAATTGGTTCTCCTCAAATAGATAATATAATGAGTATACATTGATGGTGTATCAGTCTAAAAAAGGTAATTCTACCCACGGATGTTTTTATAATGGTATAGGAATTACATGCTATTTTTCTATGGTCACTCCTTCTTCTTATCTTATACACACTACTTTGAGGCAGGATTAGCCAATATATATATTTAAGGGACTCCTATATATTCTATATACTTTATGGTCTCTCCCATATAAAAATAATTTATTGAAAAATAATACATAATTAACTCTATAAAAATTTTCCATTAATCTCAACACATTGACACTTTACTTTTTAAATTTTGGAAGAGATTAATTCCCTAGTGTTAGGGCTGAGTCTACGTATTCTGAAAAAATCATATTTTTTAAAATTTTATAATAACGATGAAAAGAATTATATACTTGAATTATATTTGTTTTTCTCCTTCAAAAACCATATATTCAGATGTAACATATTTTTTTCTTAGACATCTCCCTAAAATTGAAGCAAATATGTCAATAAAAATCCTCTATGGAAATCTTCTATTTTTATTCTAAAAATAAGATATCTAAATATTTCTAGACTACTTAATTTATCTTTAATTATTTTTATTTTTATATAAATTCCTAGAACGATGTGAATTTTAATTTAGAAATGTTTTTGAAAATGTTTTTCTCCATATTAACATCTCAACTAAATCACACGAATCCATCCTCAATAATCTATAGTTCCCTAAATTCTCAATGACTCCATATAATTATCAACTATTTCTTCCTTGTGATATCTCTCAATTATGATGATTTATTTTCTCTAAACATCGACTACATTTTAAAACTTATAACTCAATGTTTTCATGATCTTTAATTAAGGTGAGAACTTTATATTTCAACATTTTAACATCTACAATAGAATGGATTTTTAATAGAGTTTTGTGACTAATACTAAATATTGTAATCCTTATCCTAATACATTATTCAACATAATTTGTGATTGATAATGATAGATACCTGTACGTACTATCATATTATCAACTCTTCTCCTTAAAAATTAAAGGAAATGACCCTTGCATATCACCCCATTATCACAGAAAAATCATTATATATTTTCCCTTTGTCACATAAATGACTCGTATGTATTTACCCTTTATCATAGAAATGACTCTCACATATATCACCTTTTTCAAATAAATAAACCATATATATTGCCCCTTTTTCATAGTAATTATCATTTCATACTTTTTTATAATCATTATATATCAAGACTTTATAATTTTTTTGTAGTTATCCTTTATGTATTAGCTTGGTAAATTTTATGTATCATCCTAGTTACGTATATATATAAAACTATTGGTCAAAAATTATGATGGATTTATATATTTGGATTACATTAACATATCAGATCTCAATTACCTTTACATATGGTACTTTTTAAAAAATTTCAAATCAACTTAACACCAGTTGCATTTACATATCATGCATAGTTAACATTATGTATCATAGTGAGAGTTCTCCCTTTTCCAATTTTGACTCTTCTTCTGATGATACTCTTATATTTAATAGTATTTGTTCGACACATTTTAAATTTTTTGAAAAGGAATGATCCTTGTGTTCATGTTTTTTTTTCTATAACATAAACACATTTAGAGTATATCTATAACCACATCCACTTAGTTCAAACTCATTTATCATTTCTCAATCTTTAATAATAACTTTAAAAGAATATTTAGAAACTCTATCCTTCTTTATGCATCAAAATACTTTCTCATAAAATATAACTTCCATAATTCCAAAATACCCTCTTTGATTACTTATAACTAATGAAACATACCAACTTTAGTGATTCTCAAAACATCCCATATACAACATACTATTTTTAAATTAACCAATATCATATAATTGATGATCATTGATTGATTTGTTAAAAGTAAAAAATAAGTTCTTCATTGGAAAAAAGGTCCTTTAAAATTTTCATATTCAACTCTCCAAAAATTGATGATCTGAAAATAATGTTTCAAAGAAGGTGAGAAAATAAACTCTATAAAATTCAATATAAAAAACCACTTCTTATTTTTTATAATATCTCTTTTGTATATAGATATTTATAAAAAACTTCAAAATAACTCAAAAAATATCTCCCATTTATATATTTCCATACAGACCTTGGAGGGATAATAATCCATGACAGTCTCTCCCAATATATTATATGGGTTTTATTTATAACCCTATAATTTGTGGGTAAGTATAGAATTTATTTCTTTGAATAATCATGGAAAACATGTCTAATTAGTTATACATGTTGTTATTCCTCTCAAGATCCATTGGTTTAGAAGCAAATATTCCATGTATCTAATGGTGGAATACATTGATATGTTTTTATATTCCATGAAAAGTAGGATAATTTCTCAAATATATTTAACTAAAAATATCAAAACATAAAACAAACACTCCCTTTTTAAATTTGATCTTGTGAATAAAATTCTCTGTCAATAATTTTTTTCAAAAGACGTAGTAGTATAAATAAACACAGATTTAGTGGTAGAAAAGGAAACACATCTATATACTCTAAACTTCCCAGATAAAACATCCCTTTAAAAATGATCAAAGAGACTAAATTTTAATTCCTTGAATCCATATCTCTTCCGATATCTAAATCTATAAATATATAAATCATTATTTTTTTACTACAAAAATTCCATCTCATATCATAATTTCCATGATGATATCGAAAAATATATGTCCCTTCTCTCCAATGTTCTTTAATGGGGTTTGATAAAAATGGATAATCACATCAACTTCATGAGCTATATTGTGTCTAGTATATACCATTACACAAAACCAATATATTATAGGCTATGAATAAAAAATTTGTTTGATCTCCTCTATCTCCTTATCAAATGTAGGATATAAACTAAAAATGAGCATTTAATTTAAATTAATATTATTAATAACCAATTTGGATCTAACTATAAAAAGAAATATTTAAAGCACCTTATCAAGGTATCCCTCCTTAGATTTACATAATTTGATGGCCTTTAAATCACTACATATCACCATGCTAAGAATATTTCTCTCTGACACAAAATATTTCATCACAAAAGAATGAAATGTCTCATTCTTCATTCTATTAATTCAAGAAGTGTCATTTCCATTGCTTATCATATCATTAATATAAAGGAGTAATATAATAAAATTAGTATCAAATTTTTTTATTATAAATAAGATGATCAGAAAATATCTTATTGAATCCCGGATGAAATATAACAAACTCAATAATTTTATAAAATTTCCATTGAGCTCACTTCAAACCATATAATATAATTTTTAACCTAAAAAATCCTCTTTACGACGGTTGAAGTAATATCGGAAAGATATTTTTTCAATTCTTAATGCAATAAAAGTTAGATAATTTATGGATAAAAATAGAATGAATCAGAGACATGTGTTGGTGGATGAAAAAACATGGTATTCAATACAATTGATAAGTTTTAAGGTGTTTAATTAGGCCTATTAGTCATTTAAAGAAGTTTAAATTATATTTGAGTAAAGTCTATAATTTTATAGATTTATTTAGTCAATTCTCATTCCCATCTAGTAAATATAGATGATTTTCATTATGAACCACATTGTCTATTACTATGTAATTTATTGTTATGTAGCTAATTAATGTGATGTGACTGATTTCATGAAGATGTGGATAATCCCATATGTTTTTGAAAATTTATTATTTGAGGATGTGGATATTTATATATCACAAGGAATATTGAATCTAGAGTCTTTATATTGTTTATATGGATATTTATGCATATTTTATATAATTTAAAATGATACTTAATATGACATGAATAGTGTATTAGATACAAAAAAATTATAGTGGGGGTTATAATGCTTTTTTGATATTTTACAGAGGTATGTTCAAGGGTTTTTTTTGCTGCTACCTATTCTTGAGAGCTTTTTCACATCAACATTGAGAAAATAAACATCATGATAATATGATTTTCAAAATGAAGAAGAATAAACCTTTTTAACTTCACTTATGTTAAGGAATAAATCTTACGTGTTTTGTTTTACAATAATAGGCTATGTTCGGTTAGCCTCTTGACTTTTTGAAGGAGAGTTTCTTCACAAAAAACTTGATTGAATAAGTAATTGTGTACCACTCATGCTACAAAAAGAAAAATATAGATCTTTATAACCAGTAGAATGAAAAGGCTAGTAAGTCTACATAAACACACATTATTGTGAATAAGAAGACAATTATAAAGGTCAAATTTAGTAAAAACAAAGGAAGATACATATCGAGATATTATGGAGGCTCATGCGTTCTGTGGAAAGCAATCAGTCCAAGGTAATTACATTTCCAACGTTTTTCTTGATAATAAAATAATGTCACTATGAGTGTGATTAAAATCAATGCACATTAGGTATGTAGTCGTACTTAAAGTAGACAAACCTCATTAAAAATATCATATGTTCATTTATTTTCTACATCATTCTGTATCATGAAGAAACATGTCCTTAATAAGAAAGATATGCAAAGGGGTTTATAAAAAACATTAAATAGTAATTCACTCCCACCATCATAGTGTTTTTTTATTTTTATGATCCTTTTTTAATTGGAATCAACTGTAGGTTACTACATAGTGTTTCTCTCAAGTGGATCGTATGGATAAACACAATTTGGTTTACAACATGGGATTTCCAAAATATTATAGAAAATCATTTTATACCTAGAATGATAGAATGACACCTTACCTCCTCTATCATGTACTTGATTAAATTAATTCAAATAAATATGGATTTACAGTGCCAATAGAGACCTATTATTGGAATTTAAATGACAGGAAAATATTAAAAGTGATGGAAAATCAAGAAACGAATTTTTGTCTTCATTGTCATAAAAGTAGTTAACAAAATCTATGATCCGTTAAACTAATGATGCTATTTGGAATAAACTTAATATTTTTTATGAAGGAAGTATAATTGTGAAAGTTTGCAAGATTAATTATATTATAAAATAGTTTGACAATATAAAAATTCATGAAGATGAATTAGTTGATGATTTAATCAAAATATTTAATCTGATTGTTAGCATTATCAGAGGATTTAGAGAAACCCCTAATAACTCAACAGTTGTAAGGAAGATGATTAGAATATTCATTGATATATTTTATTCATAATTCTCAACTCATGAATAAGAATATATCGATGACATTAATATTTATTAACTTCATAAAACACTCATCAACTATGATATGATAAGATATGTCTAAAAAAGTTAAAAAGAAAATATTGATTTAAATAAAATATTTTAAAAAAATATAAAATAGAAGTGGATAAAATCTTACCCAATGAATATGTATACTTAGAATATTTTATTTAAGTAATTTATCTAATGAAAAGAGGATTCAAATGTTAAATATGTATGTATTAATGTAAAATTACATTCATATTCTTTAATTGTGGAATTTTTATCCATGTTTATAAAAAAATCACACAAAAAATAGTGAAGAAATTAAGATGATGGAACTTCTACAAAGGTGATCAACATGAGAGATTTTAATAAGAAAAATCATTCAAATTGAATGAAAAATTTCTCATCCAATGAAGTTAAAAGGAACTTTATATAAATTGATGAGGGTATTATCATAGTGAAAATAGTAGTGTTGATGAAAAAACCATCACAATAGTATCATAAAGAGTGTTTGGGGATCATTAATAAGAAAAGAACTCATCATCTAATGATTCAAAGTAAAATAATGATTATAATAAAAAGGAAGGTGACACTTCCAATGAATTCATTATGTGAATGGAAATAAAATTGTGATTGAAAGATAGTGGAAGGATTATATAATAAAATACTCAAATCAATGAATGAACTGATAAAAAAAGTGAAAACCAGGTTGAGAAGGACAATTTTGATAAAGAAATTTGAGATGGTAAATCTTGAAATTTATAAGAGGAAAAATTATTGTAGACATGTCCTATAATAATTTCTTGGTAATGAGGAAATAAATAAGCTGACAAAAAGGATATATGAAACTAAGAACCAAAATAAAAATTTAATGTTTGGATTAAATTATGATATAAAAAAGTGGGATAATATTAAAAAATTAGGTTACAAATATTAATATTAATTATAATACTAGATGTGTTGATGACAAGATTCATCGCAATCAAAATCAGAAGAAATCCATTAGTGTAAAAGAATCTAGAAAAATTGAAGATGAATTTAAAAGTATAAGGAAAGGGGGTAAATATCCCAATTTTGCAATAATAATGATTCATAAAATATTTACAAGTCATTAATTAAATTTCAAAGAGGTTCTTACATGAAAACATAATGTGACCAACCCAACTGATAGTTAAAAATATATCGTAAAAATAACTTGATCAGTAATGATAATTATTTCAAAGAAGAAGGTTTAATGTTGTTGATGATGATGTGGTATATTTATAAATAAATATTACACATCTTGGAAAATTATGTATATTTTAAGCTTTATAAATGAGAATGATTCAAAGGGAGACAAAAAAATTGGTAATAACTAAATAGAATAGCTTTGAAATCCAGCAAAAAGTTTGTGTGGATCCCCAAGCATCAATCACTGAGATGAGGGATTGTTAATTAGTGTTTTAATTTTATTAATTATTATATTTTTAATTCAACATCTTAAACATCTTAAAGTTATTTATCCACTCAGTGATATCTCACAATCTCATATCATATACAATATTATAAAGATAGGTCGCAACATATGGATTTTACATGTTTTGGAACTAAGAATTACTCATTTCCATGTTGTTTATACCCCCAACATGGATTCTCTGCAATAATCTTATTATTATTTATAGTGATTCATGAAACAACTATTTATCCACCCCAGTACTCGATCCTATAATTGATCATGTCTATACCCCATAGAAAACCAACTCATCAACCCCAATTAGTTACTCCTTCAACCAAAGTATCTTGATCCAAAGTCCCACTATAATCTCTAAATCTTCTCGACTGGTTATACCCCTATCTAAAAACTCTTCCGCAGTAGTATATACACCCATTAAAAATCAATTTGTTCTCTATAAATAATATGATCTAATGTAGTATTATCTCTTTGTCTTACACCATGATATTTCTGGATCACAACTTCTTGTGTACAGTACAAGTACCTACAATATCCATTAATCATGTCCTTCAATATTGCTAAATTAAATCTGATCATATATGTATAAATAGTTTCCTTAGTTCCAAAAATGATCGATCTTGAATACTACATTCTTTATATGAAATCCTAGCCTCATTAATTTGTTTTAAAGTGATGCACACAAATTTATTCAATGTAGTTTTATGAAAGAATTTATATTTCTGTATCTCAACATAGATTTCAATCAACTAAAATGTTCTTCATGAAATCATTACATGTGGTTCTCATATTTGTAAACCCTAGAAAAAAATATTACTTTTTTTTATTTTATGTTCTATTATTGTTGTATTTTCAAGGATATTTATTATGTATTTATGAGTCCACACATACATGATCTATCTCTATTGGGAAGACCATATTTGGTTGTTGATTGGGAAAATAGAGGTATAGAACCTCTTGTATACTTCAAAGCCACTATCGTTACAGTATATTATTTTACACAACTATGTGTGGAATCTAAATCCTCTTCATGAAGGAGTATATAGTATCTTGGTGTATTCTACATGAACTAGTGAGGATTTTTGAAATAGTATCTTGCAAACATAACAGGATTCTCTGAAGAATTATTTTGAAAGATCATTGAGTATATGTAACATAAGTCAAAGGCATATGGTATCTTTTTCTCCTCTTTGTTAGGGTATCATTGGATGAATTATTATTAATGTAATAAGTGAATACTTTTTTGAATCATCTCTTCACAAAATATGGTTTCTTTAACACTCTATTTTTATGGAAAATAAGAGCTATCTGAAATGGATTTTTCACTCTCTCTGGATGGGTTCTCTATTTTTATAGGTGTGTTCCACCATATTCATTAATTATATTTCACTAACATAAGTTCCAAAGAATAATACAACGTCAATAACTAATTTTAAATTATTGAAGATCCCAAAATTCATATATTCTTTGAATGTAGATTATTTATCATGTGGCACTGACAATGGTGGAATCTTAATGATGAATCTATTATTCTCTTAATAGTGAAATCCTTATATGATTGTGATAAATATCATGTTCCTTATAACTTATTATAATCCCTAATTAATCCATTCCCTATATATTCTTGAATATCAACATGTTTCTTCTTATCATCCTTAGTAGAATAATTTTCATTGAAATAATTCACATATGCAAGACTTAAATTTCATTCACATCCTAGGAACAATCGTGAGTTCCTCATTCCATTGAAATGATCATGGATGATGGCTAGAATCCTGATCACTAAACACAAGTGTTGAATGTCATAGAAAATCCTTATCGAGATGTTGGAGAAGATGAAGGCTCAATTAAATGACTCAGATTAATATCATTTTGTAGATATGTTTATATTCATAATTTTTAAGTGGAGGAACAATGGTCCAAACTTATCATGCCCTATATTAATAATCTAGTAAACAATTGATTCAAAATTAATAAGTTATTTCATTCCACTGAATTCTGTAACCCACACTAGGGTTTAATAGTTAGAACACATCGCACACCACCCTCATTTTGTCATGTTTCCCTATACTGGGGATCTAAAAACTCTATGAAAACTCTGTGTGCACACCTTATGCACACCCAAATAGGATCTATTGGAAATATGCACACTCAATCTTATAACTACCACCCGTGAATAGATAGGTTAATCCTCTCTCATGTAGCTGACCCTTTGGCCCCACATATAGGATAGAGTGGATCCTTGGTTAGCTAAGGTTTGATCATATTTTTTGATAAAGATCCATGAATATACATTGTAATATTCTAATTATGGAATATTATTCTATTCCCACCTAAAATTACTTCTTAAAAATCATCAGGAAAAATAAATAATATTATGCATGGTATTATTTAAATTCCTCATCTTCTAAAATCTTCTTAAACATGTTGTAAAAAGTTTGATCACACTGGAATCCTTTGGAACATGTCTTGGAAATTAATAAAAACACCGTAATATTCACAATTCAGAAATATAAATTCTCAAGAATGACATGCAATTCCACTCTATGAATCCATAAAAATTATCCAAGAATCGACACTACATATTTAACTCACCAAACAAATATTGACAACAAATTCAATACTTGGGATCAATAATCCCACCCCACCCACTTATTATTATTATTTCAATATCTATTCATATTATAAAATACAATATGTGTGATAATAATTTATCCCTATTATTAAAAAAATGGTAAGTGGATCTCTTTAGTTTTACTAAAATATGTTCTCCTCCATTATATGATTATTGATTGAACTCATATAATAGCATAATGATATCAAATTGTTTTTTTAGCCAAAATCATTTTGTTAATCAATTATATGACTATGTGGGCTATCACAATTTTGAAAAACGTGAGATATAACCATGGTTTTGTATCATTTCCATTATCTATCATTCATGTGAAAGTATGATAATAAAATCCCAATTCTAATTTTAGGGGTTGTAAGTATTCAGATTTATCAATAAAATTATAAATCCAACACACATAAATAAACACATCAGAGATTTTAGGGATAAGAAAAAACAAATATCTCCCACTTTGTCTTATCTTTTATTCAACCAAAAACTATCCCTTAATTTATATGATTAATATAATTACAAATGAGGAATTAAATTATTATTTACATACCTCATCTTTTAATTCTATAATGATTTTAATAAAAAATTTTCATTCACTAGGTAGATAATATTTAATAGCTTCATACCATCAATGATCCCCCTCAAGGAATACATACATATCATTCAATTAGCTGCACATCAACAAAAAATCACACACACACAAAAATAAATATAGTGGTATATAGATGAAACTTATTCTTTTTTATGAATAACATTCAAACTGAGAACATCATCTCAATAGGGGCCATTATTTTCCTTCAGTCTTAGTAATGATATTATGAACATTGTGTGGAATATAGTTTTTCACCTTAGTTTCAATAGACACTATAAATACATATGTTTTAGTATATTTTTAATCTTCTTCAAATTTCTTATCCAATCTCAAAAAAATTATCCAAACTAGTAGAAATTTTTTTAACATTATTTATCTTCTAAAAAACTTCACATGAATTATGACTGGTTTTCTATTTAATCCTATACCCTATCAAAACATAATGAATATATGATGGAATTGTTTTCATGCATTTCTATACAATGTGACCCTCCTTATTAAATCTACCACAATCTTCTTCTATGCCTTAATATTTGTTTTCTATAAAAAGATTCATTTTTTTATTTATCTTCTATCGTGTAGTTCTACTCTTTTCGTCATTCTGACCATAAATACCCTCCTTTTATTATTTTCATGAATTTTCATGTCATACAAACATTCTAATTCCATTTTTCCAAACTTACAACAATGCTTATAAAATCCTATGAATCTCCTTCCATTCTTTATTTGGAGTAGTATATCTGTATTTTATAGATTGTGAAACATTTTTCCATTGAATGGAACTGACACTATTTTTAAAAATTATTAATGAATAACACTTTATATATCTTTTATCATCCACACTTGATAAAATTGGTTTATCTTTATATTTCACCATCCATAGTTTCACAATATTTGGTTTAAATATTGTACCAACACTTGAAACCGCATTAGTATAAAAAATAATTTTTGGGATATGGGAAACCATGTTCTTGGAGGAATTTTCCATTTGATTAGAGTATAATCTCATGTTATTTGTGGATTAGTGAATCTAAATGTAATTTTTGTGACAATATCTCTATTTCTCATAATTTTTAATTTTCAACTTGTAGTCATTCATGTTTCTTCAATATCACCTTAAGATCAAAATACTTCTTGTTGAGGGATTTATTATCATCCTAAAATGATATTATCTTGTCTTTTCAATCTTTATTAAGATTATTCAATTGTTATTCATGAATTTTTCTTGATTAATCTAAAGAAATATCTATGTCATTGACCTTATTTTCTTTATCATTTAATTTAAAATCTTTTGCAACCATAGAAAACTTGTTAAATATTTCATGTTCATGGAAATCTTCCATAAAAATTATTTTTGGAAATATATTTCTCCTTAGTAAAACATTTTAATAATTATTAAATATTAAGAATACTATGTTCCATTTATTATACTAGTTCTATGAGAGTGATTCAATTTTTGAACTTCTAACTTTGTGCATCATCCAATTTTTTAACTTTTTCTTATTGTAGTGATTTATTAAAAAATTAAAATTATACCTGCAATAATACATTTAGAAAATTATTTGGGAAATATTTTAGATTTTCTTTGAATATCATAAAATAAAACAAAGTTATACATCATCTTTACAATATGAGGAGGATTTTTCAAATGAATCCTAATCAACATAAGTATTGACATGTATATGATTTGAGTAACATTAGTTGGTGGCGTCTCTACCATTACGGTAAGATTATTCTCTAGCCTCCTTCAATATATTTTCATTATATTCTTCTTTGTCATGGATAAAATATCGATATTTGTATCCTTAGTAGTAACATTGTTTTTCTCTATTTAAGGTAGAACACCTAGTTAGAAAATCCTTCACTTCATAAAAAACATTTATATCATTATAGTGATGTTTCTCTTATACAAATTACATAGACACATTGAAGATTGAACATGGAAAGGGGTGATTAATTAATGGTATTGTTTAAAGAATTATTATCTTCTGAATTCAAACTCATGAACTTGTTATGTTTCTGGATCCACCCAGTGATATATCAAAATCCCACATCGTATGTAGGAATAATAAGATAGATCACAAGACAAGATCTTTAAAATGTCTAGTATTAATACATACTACATTCCATGTTGGTTATACCCCCCCCCCAACATGGATTATCCACTATTATCTTAGTCTCAATTACAGTGATTTAGGAAACAATAGTTTATACACTATAGAAGTCGATCCCCCAATTGACGGTTGTTATAACCCCAAAAAATCCAACTCTTTTCCCTCAGTGGGATATACCCACCAACCCGATTCTTCTGATCTAGAGTCCCACTAGAGTCTTCTATTCATTGTGACTAGTTATACATTTTAGTCTTGAGCCACTTCAGCAACTCATTATACCACTAGTTACAAGATCTTATTCACTTCATTAGATCTGATCCACTGTAGTATGATCTCTTGATCTTATGTGTATGTGATAAATATCAACGGATTTATAATTTCTTAGAATATTTGAGGCATCTATGCTATATAGATACTCAAAAAAAACTCACGTCTTTTCATATCATCCATTGAAGAGTTATATTCTTTGAGATATCTCAAGAATTCAAGACATTGATTGCATTCATAACCTTAGGTATATTAAGAGTACCTCATCACTTTAGCATGATTGTGAAATATGGTTGGAATCATGATAATCGAACACATGAGTAAGATACTGTAACAAATATGCATCAATAGTTTGAAGATTATGATGGTTCAATCAAGGAAATAAAATTAACCTCATCATGTTGATATAGATTTATGAATATGTTTTTATGTGGAGTAATAATTATTCACACTTCTTGTTTCCCACATCGGTTTCACAAGCAGTTGAGTTGTACTTAATAAATGACCTCATTCCACATATTTCTATATCCAACACCATTATTCAGCACCAAGAACACATCATGCACCACCCTAAATCCATCGTGATACCCCACATAGTGGATCTAAATCCCCCATGACCACTTTGTAGGTGTGTCCTTTTCACTCCCATGCATTCTCTGATGGTACTTTTCATACCAAATCTCACACATACAACCCATATCTATCTAATTCAATTCAGTTCCTTGTGGTATACACCTAGTTCACACATTGTTTTTGATGGGATTCTTGGATATCCAAGGGTTGACCATTTTTTTGAAACATTACAATTCATATAATTAGTAAAATTCTATATAAGGAATATAATACCAATAAGACATCAAATTCCTTCTTCAAGATTTATAATTCAATTTAAATAATATGTTTTCAAGGACTTCATTTAGTTATAGTTCTTATGAAATATTATTCAACATATTTAAAAACAATGTTCATACACCAAAATCATTTTATTAACAACACACCAATCATCGAAATTCACAGAAAAAATTATCTAGAATTTAATCCAATGTCATTCTATGTATATATAAAAATTCTCGAAGTATCACCACTTCATCTTAAACTCACCAAACCAATATAGACACATAATTAAAAAAATGAAACACTTGGGATTAAAATTTTCTGGAAGACATGATCAATAATGATATACATCAAATTTATGTGTTTCTATTATAACATCCCAGCTGAATTTATTTCAAGGTCTTTCAAACAATTAAAATTAGACTCAGATAAAATACCAATCCATTTTTGTTGAATTGGAATATAATGCCTATAAATCAGAAACACCCTACATCTTGAATAGTGTTTTATCATCACATATGTCATTATATCTAAACAATATGAAAAATATTATGATGATGAAAGTGGATTTGGGTTATTTTGATGTGATATCTCTCTAAAATTTGAAGGATTTTGAATAATTGTTTTTGGGAAAAATACAATTAGTCTGAATAATGTCTTGTTTTTTTAGGGACTAAATCACGATCTATTGAGTGAATCAGTACACTATGATTCTTGAAATGATTTTATATTTATTAAAAAAATTATAGTTAATATAATTTAATATGTTGTGGTTATAACAAAGGGTTTAAGAACCCCAGGTAATTTATTTCAATTTGGAGAAGATATTACAAAATATTATTTAACCCAATGTAGAGAAAAAAAATTTACACACATAAGACTTGGTAATCTTGGGAAAATGAACATGGAGAATGATATAAAATAATAATCTATAAGTAACATCCCTATTCTAAAATAAGATGTCGCCACTATATGTAAAACATATAAAAAGGGGAAATGGTGAACAAAACTCATAAAGGGATTAATATTCAAACATAAAAAATTCTTCAAATAATATTGATAAATATTTTTGGATAGGTGAAAATTTTTTAAAAGTGCATTAAATTATTTTATTATTTTAATATATTGTTCCATGAGGATGAGACTCATCATGATCGTGTCATAGAAGTAATGGGCCCTGGAAAGGATCAAGAATTTTAGAAGAATTACATATAATAAAATATTACTATTATTGAAGAGGCTAAGATCAGATATTGGTTGTGTGTATGCTAATAGATAGTTAACTAAATTTATTCATAACCCATGTATAATACAAGAGTTTAGTTCTCTATACACACATTTTTATAATGGAGTGTCTAAAAGTTAAAAAACGATTCTAGTTGATATGGAATTAATTATGCTATTAGAGCACGATATTTAGAGATACTACTATTTATAAGCTATTATAATAGCAAGAATAATTTATAACAGGTTTATCTTAATAAAAAAATCATATATGACTCCTTATGAGATGTGATTCAAGAAAAAACCTAATTTTAAACACATTATAGTGTCCAAGATTCCATTTTTAATAAAGAAGAAGGTTAAAAGGTGTGGAAGAATTTATGAAAAATTTTAAGATAAAATCATCTTCAGTTATACTCCAATATGGAGTTTGTATAGATTTTATAATAATAAGTACGAGATAATTACGTATAGTTATGATATCATAGTATTTTAAAATGATGAAGAAATAAAAATGTTATGATTATTGATGTTAGGGATGATGTTATCTATTCTCAATAAATCAATGAAATTAGAGAAAGTGCACAGATTGAAATAGGTATTGTTGATTCATCCCACTTCAGAGATAATAATGATAATTAGAGATTAATAAGAGTTAACACTATTCTTAAAAACAATATTTATATTGGGAATATTATTGGTGATCAAAATCAATTAGTAAAAACTAGTATAATAATTGTGGAAACTAGACATACTAGTTTAAAATCCAAGATTAAACCTCAAATGGTTAATAAATAATTTGAACACATGGAGTGGTTTTAGGATATGAATTAAGAACTACATTATATAAAGAATAATGTAATGTGGATGTTTTTCCTAGACCCAAATAATTGAATGTAACTAGAAAAGAGTTGGTTTTCAATAAAACATTGGATAAAAAGGAAAATTGGTTGGAAACATGTCCAGACTAATTTTTAAAGGATAGTCTCAATTTAATGTAATTGACTTTAATGAAATAATTTCTTTAGTGTTTATACATGAATCCATTATTATTTTCTTTTTTATAAAAACTCATGGAAGATTCATCATGTTTACAATGGAAGTTATGTAATTTTTTTAATAGTGATATTAACAAATAAGTATACATGTAACAACCTGGGGTATTATGCTATATTCATATTGAAACAAGGTATGTATGCTAAAGATTTCCCTTGGTGGTTTGAATAAAGCTACAATATCTTAGTATTTTATGCGTGATATATACCTAAGAAGAATGAAATTAAAGAAGGAATATTATTATAATTATTTTTATGTCAAGAGGACCAAATCCACATCACTTTTTGGGATAGTTTATCTTGATGACATAATTTCAGATAGTAATGAATAATTTTTTTGAGAAAATGTTTCAACACATATAAAGGAGAGATTTAAAATATCAATGATTGGTAAGATAAAAGTTTTCTTGGCCTTAAAATTAACCCAAGAAAATGATTATATTTTTATCATTATTGAGAAGTATTCAAATGATATATTGAATAAGTTTAAAACTCAATAATATAGAGGTGTTCCCACTACTATTCAGGTAGGCATAAAACTGATCCTGGATCATGAAGGAATTTTTTTTAATGGAAACAATGTAGACTTTTTATTGGAAGAATAATATACATAGAAACTACTAGTCTTGTAGTTTTATATTTATTCACACTTTGTTCTAGATACTAATGTAATCCTAAGGAATCCCATCTCTTGGAATTAAAAAAAGAATCCTCTAATACATACCAAATATATATGATCATGGATTGATGTATAACAATATGGAAAATATATTTAAAATGATTTAAATATGATGACTTGGTAGGATTTGTCGATTATAGAAAATAAAAAAATTAGATCATTATTTATTGGAAGATATTGTGTATTGTAGTACTCAAAAAAGAAAAATTCAGTTACAATGAGTTCAACTAAAGATGAATATGTGGTTTTATTATATAAAGCTACTCAGAAGATGTCTATGAAAGAATGGATTAATGCTTCTAATGTAAAAGTTAAATATCCGATTATCATTTAATATTGAAATCATAGTTACATAAATCTATCAAATATTTCAGTTCAACATTCTAGATCAAAACACATTAATATCAAGTATTGTTTCTTAAAAAATAAGGTGGTTGAAGGTCTCATAAAGCTGGTATTTGGTCATTATGAGGAAATAATTTACTGAAATAATCGCCAAACAATATAAAAAAGATTACTGTAATCATTTAAGTCTTCAAATGGGATTTTAACACACATAACACCATAAAGGTTTGATTTATTTAGTTTCCTCCTCAATTTATTCATTTTTAAACTCTTGAGTAGATTTCATTTTCTGGGGATAAATTTTTTTCTATTATATTTTGAACTATTAGGATGTTTTCATTAATTTTTATATAAAATAAATATACATTGATATTTAAAGATCCTATAATGGTTATGTTTAGAGAAAAAGAAAAAACTTGAGATGAGTTTATTTTTATGGATAACATTAATATCAGTATTGTCCATACTTTTTTCTACATTAATCTAGATAACATAGATTTAAATTTAATCAATTCATTTATATTTTTATTTTAGTAATTATTTAGTTCATTAATTCATATTTTTTCCTATCAATAATAGGAAAAGTGATGGATGATGTATTAAAAAAAATCCAAATTTGGTGATCATTGAACCAATATGATGATAATGATTTATTAGTTTTCAATACAAGAAACATGTGATATTTGAAGGGATTATCTTAAAAAGAATCAAATACAAGTGTTGGTGGACGAATTAGCAAGGTATAATTTTTTTCTTCTAAATTCATATGGTATTAAATATGTCCTAAAACTTGGTTGATTAATTTTGGAATTTATTTGACTTTTGTGAGGAATTTCCAAGATCCATGTAGCCAATTCACATAGTTGTTTCTATTACATAGATGAGTTTTATTATGAACCACGTAGTGTATTTCTACATAAGTATCTGATTGTAGTGATGTTGTGAATTTCATTAATATGTATAGAATCTCATATGTTTTTGAAGATTCAATATTTGAGGATGTGGATATTTATATAAATCATGGAAAATTACACCATGAATACTCTGGGGGATTAAATGAATATTTTTTTATATTTTGGGTTATTTATAATGAGTCTTGAAATAGTATGAAAAGTGGATCATTTGAAAAAAAATGAAATCTGAGATTCGTTGAATCCTTTTTGATGTTTTATGGAGTCACGACCAAGGGTTGGGTTTGCTATGATCTACGCATAAAAGAATGTTATTTCTTACAGAGAGAAACAAAGCATCATGATAACATAATATTCCTGAATAATAAGAATAATACTTTGTAACTTCACGTATATAAAGAAATAAATATTATGTGTATCATCTTATAATAATAATCTAGTTTTTACAAGCCACTTATCTTTACGAAGGATAGGTTCTGTGCACAATATTTTCACTAAGAAGATATTGTATACCTCTTAGGATACACGTAGAAGAATACATATTCATGCAGCCACTTGTACAAAAAAAATTGAGTCAATGGACACACATTTTCTTATGAAGATGAAGATGATGATGAGGACCATGTTATGGCAGAATTAAAGAAAATACATTTGGATCTCTTGTGGAGGCTTAAAATTTTAATGGATATTAATATTAATTTGTGATAATATGGAATTTTTTTATCCATAATTTTCCATGGGTCCATGGTTATTACCATTCATCATTTATTCATGGTAATAAAAGGAGTGTAGTTTTTATGGGATAAAAAATATGACACACTAGGGTTGTATCCATACTCAAATGATATGAACCTAATTAAAAAATATATTGTGTTTATTTATTTTTATACATGATTCATTAAATATATAGAAAAATAATTAAATAATCATGAGAGTTAAAAGGGTTTGTGAAAAACATTATACAATTATTCACCCCCCATAGTGTTTATCACCCTTCATGTAATTATTGGTCAACGTTTTTCAATAAAACCTATAAGATGATCCATATAAATCTTTTTATATAAATAAAAATTGATTAAAGCCGTATTTACAACAAGTAGCTCAATTATTAAATTAAAAACATCTAATCAAACTAAGAATAACTCAAATGGAATTTTTTTGTAAACTGCAGGGTAAATTTATCCCAAATTAGTTCCTTTCTTCTAATAGAATCCATTGATAACTAGCCATGCCGAATATTATGGATCAAAACTAGATTAATAATTATTAATTTGATAAGTCCATTGGTTTTGAAAATCTCTTTTGTCTATAGGTAATATCACAAGATCAAAAGTGTGCTTATCAGGCAGTGATTTTAACTCATCATCTATTTTCTCAACCCTTTTATCCTTCGGATAACTTTCTATAACCTCAACAAAAGATTATAGTGGTCCCCCTTAAATAAAGATCATATACTCATCTGGTGAATACTAAATAGAAGTGGAATTATATCATGATGTTCTTTTGAGTGTAAATATGTGTTCATTAATAACCCTTGGAACCAGATCATTAGAAAAAATAGTTTCATCAAAAAAATAAACACTAACCTATTCACCCTAAACATCAGTATTCACATCAACCTAATCATCATAATAAACAATGTGAGGTAAAAATGAATCAAAAAATGGATTAAGAAAAATATAAAGATTAAAATTTAGAGACATTTAGTTTTCTACCATATCGATGCCTATAATAGTATGATCCTCAATAAAAACTATTTCAATACTTATGAAAAGTTTCTTAAAAATTTTATAATAAAACTAATACCCAAAATCATCAATCCCATAACCAATAAAAATTTATCTTCATGTCTTTCCATCCAATTTGTATCTATCATCCCATGGGACACAATCCAAATCCATGTAATAATAAATATGTTAGTGATTGTACATCATCTCATTTCCATACCCAAACATTTAATGGTTATCTACATGAAACAAGATGATAAATAAATTAACAATTTATATAGTAGTAAATAAATCCTCGCCCAAAAAATGTTCAAGTAACATTGCTTCAAAAAATAAACATTGAAAACTTTCCATCAATGTTTTATTCATCCACTCAGATACACCATATAGTTAAAGTGTATTTAGATGAATATACTGATTTAGAATACCTTTTTGTACTAAAAACGATCAAATGGACCTCATCAATCATATATATTATTTGTTTGAATATATTTTGTATTCATAACATGTTCCCTCTCAACCAAAACAAAAATATTCCTAAAATAATAGATCAACTAATGTTTTGACTTAATAAAATAAACCCATATATTTTTTTATTAGTCATTAATAAAATATTAAAAGTATTTTAATGAAATTTTTATATTTAATATGACCAAAAATATTATAGTGTACAAACTCAAGTCTCTATGAGTTTTTATTCAAAAGGTTACTGTTGAAACTAACCCTACACTATTTTCTAACCATGAAATAAATCATACGTATCTAATTTGAAAAACATCAAACCTAGAAGAATATTAATCTAATTAAAATAAACAAGTATATTCTCACTAATTTGATTGAGTCTCTTTTTTGTTATTGGTAGGAGACACTACAGTCAAAAATAAAAGAAGTATTAATAAAAATATATATGGTCTAGTATAGACTTGAAAATTTCGTTCCATGAGTCATGATGAATGAATCATTCAAAACATTCCATTATAAATATCTATAAGTATAGAAAACCCATCAGTAATTACCCACACTAAATTATTCTATTTAAATAAAAACAATTCATGGTTACAATGAGGGTAAATCTAAGACTGTTTGGAATTTTTTAATTCAGATTGGGAATTCATGAGTGTATATAATGTTTTAAAAAATAAATATGTTTTTAAGGTGGTGTATTAGGTGTAGGAGGATAAAATTGACTTTAGGGGGTCTGGATCTTAAAAAATGTTGGTCGGTGTCTCTATAAGGCCATTGGGTAAATTTTCTAGGTCCACCAGGAACCCAATGGTTTTCTATGGGTGCAGGTCCCCTTAAAAGGTATATCTAGTGGCATGTGACTTACACCAATTACTCAGTGGGGGAACTTATTGGATAGTGTAGGCACACTAGGTACCGCATATCACCCTCATTGATTTTTCATAATAGGCATAGAATGGTCATTATTCTCCCTTATTTAAACACCCCACTCCAGGTTGTTACTATTTGGATTGTTGAGATAAGGGGGAGCCTCCCCTATTCTTACATTGTCCTCTTCCTTCTTCTATTTTATTCATAAATAATTTTAACATGTTATTTGGATGGTTTGAGCATATTTATTCTCTTTACATTCTCTCATACTCTTACTTTTTTACATGGATATGGTTTGATGTTTCTATATCTATTGATTTATGTAAAAAATTCATTAAGGTGTGTTGAAATCATCCTAATATGGAAATTCTTTTGTGATTCTTAGTTAGTGGAGAACCCAGGATAATAAATCAAAGAGGTTTCATGTAGTTTCTGTTAAGTTAAGTCACGTTCCTAATTTATTTTATAATTCCATTAAATTGTGATATATTCAACGGGTAGACTGATACATATCAATGGGGATCTAGTCGATAGTGGAATTAATGGTGTTTCAGGAGGGATCCACACTCTGTTAATTAAGGGTGTGGTGTCACTATTCAATATATTGAGTATATATTTTATTGTTATAAGTTTTATAGATTTTTTTCTTAATTATAGTTATTTTTCAATTAATTAATGAGAGTTTCTGATGGATTTATGGCCTTTTGATATGATCAAGTACATGTATGGAATTGAATGATATTTGGAGATGGTAGTTAGGTATTTCTTGATGAGTTATATATAGTTTTAGGTATATGGTTCCTAATATTACCTCTTAATATAGTTATGAATTTTTTTGTCGAATCTAAGTGTATGAAAGTGTTTGTAAGCATCCAAAGATAGAACTGTTGGTGATTTCCCTTGTATGAGACAATGTGTAATGACCCATATTTTTTAGAGCCATAAAAATCATGGTCATTTAAATATTGAGTCTCAATTAAAGTATTTTTTAGGAAATTGTTGTATGAATTTCAAATATAAGAGTTGGAACACATTTAGAATGTTATTTTTATGTGTTTGGTGTTTGGGTGGTGCTTGAGGGTATTATGCAGGGGTTATAGGGGTGTCAGACATACTAAATGATGCATTAGACACATTGGATACTTGAGTGGGTTACACCAAGTACTTAGTGATATCCTTATAAGATAAGGTCCCATAGAGGGCCACTAAGTACCCTGTGGACTCCAAATTGATACTCAAAAGCTACCTAGTTTTTTTGAAAAAATATTGTTTTTTATTTTTTGTTAATTGGAATCTCATCCCCCTTTTATTTCTACTCGACCATACCATCTTCATCATCTATTTCCCCCATCCACACCTCCTCATTCCCTTCAAATAGATCGTGGATCACCATAAATCAATGTATTGAGGTGTCATTTATGGAATGAAACTCCCCTCAGTGAGGCTAAGTTAGACATAAGACATCCCCTGTTGTTTCATTTTTTCAATAATATTTTAGTGAAAACACTATTTTTGGGATTATTTGTTTGATTTTTCAGTTTCAGGAAAACAATGATGAATTGGACTATGATATTGGATGATTTACACCTATAATATCATGATAGGTGATTCCTTTTATAATTCACCAAATGTAATGTGTTTTTATGTAATGTTCACACACATGTGTTAGGATAACATAGAATATCCTTTGTGTGAATTAAGAATATCATATATGTTTGGGTGATTTAGAGGGATATAATAGTTATATATCTAAGGGTATCATCCTATAGATTTTTCTAATAGATAACATGGTAGTGGAGAATCATTTCATTAATGATGAATGGAATTAGTTGAGGAAATTATAGAGGGTTTATAGTATCCAATGTGATTTGGGAAATTAGTATCGGTTCTAGTATTGGAATGTCTTTTAAATTTTATGGAAAGGGAGTCAGGTGAGCTATATAGACCCTAAAACCCATTATTTTGGTTTAGGTTATGGTAATGTGGTCTCTTTGGATTAAAGACACTCCTCTAAGATATATATTTGTTGAATAAGGGTTGGGCCTTAAGAAGATTGTCATGTATAGTGAAATAGGGGTATTCTTTATGGGTAATAATTATTTTATGACCCTTGGGTGCGTTTATATGTGAGATATGTTGGGAAAATCATTGTCTGTAGAAAATGGTGGTTTCATGTATTAACTTGGGTTTCATTCAAAAATGTGACTCCTATAGATATTTTGAATTATGAAACCCCCATAGATCCTTTATGTTCATAATATATAGAAAATATGGGAAGTTTCCTGGTGGATAAGAACACATTTGGATGATTTTTTGGGTGATTGTTATGTATATGGTGATGATTATGTGGGTTAGTTATGTACTTATGGTTTATGAAATTCCCTATTGGGATGTTGTGTACGGGTATGGATGATTGTGATAAGAGAGGTTCATGGTAGATGGATTGAGACCTATAGGATTTGGAATCCTTAGGGAACACTACATTATTGTGGGTTTGTGTGATGGGTCAATGTTTTTTGGTGATGAACTGTGTGTAGGTTATCCTCTAATAGTGAACAAGGTTAATATTAGTGTTTAGTAAGGTTCTAGGTCTAAGTCTATTCTTCATTTTAATTATAGTAACTATGTTCTCGATCCTTTTTGGGTAGTTAACCATGAGAGTTTATATGAGACCTCACCCTAAGTGAGAGGGTATTATCATGGATCACCCTGAATGATGGTGTATTGGTATATGATGTGTTTAAGAGTCCTAAACTATATTAAGTGGTATAAGGTATAGGTCACCCTGAGTAGGATTGTGTTTGTATAGGATGTGATGATGGGGATTAACCTAGAATAAAAAAGTATTGTTGTATATTACCTTAGGTGATAGTGTTTTGATAAATTTTGTGTTAATGGTTCCTCTCCTTAAGTGAGAGTGTGGTGTTATATAACATTGTATGTGATAATGTGTGAAACCTCACCATGAGTGAGAGGGTGGTGGTAAAATACATGGTACAATATATTATCTGAGACCACACCCATAGTGAGAGTCTTCCAGCATGAGATGACATGTGATGCTAGAACATGGTATGATACCATACCTTGAGTGAGAGTATAATGGTATAGACTATATTATAGGTCTTATCCCTATGAAATGTGGTTGGTACATTGTTAAATTTCTGGATGAATTCCCCCCCAATAACGGTTATAAGTAGTAAGGTAAGGTTTTAGAGTGTTCTGATTACCATACAATGACCTAATGCATATTCTTATATACTACCTATTTATTTATTAGGAATACATATGTTGTATATTATTGTATGTTTATGTAACCCCATTGGTGTCCTTGTAAGAATATTTAATTATGAAACTCTTCAAAAAAACCTTAGTGTGATTGAGGATTCTCTTGTTTTATATTGAGGTGATAAGTTGTACTAGGGATCTGCTTCTGGTAGCTCAATTGATATTTGGTATACTTATCTAAGTAGGGACTTATGTTTATAGTTGAGTCTACCTAGTATTTTTCTTCATTTTAATGTAGTATTTTGTCTACTTAGTGGTTGATCCTTATGATATATTCATGTATGATGATCATGTGTTTCATACTATTATATCATGTCGATATTGTATATTATTGACGGCTATTTGTTCATTATAAATTATTTTTAATATTATTATATTTCTTTTATTCAACTATTCACATGTTATTTTATGAGTTGATATTGCAGTTACACTCTCCCCATGATGGTTATAGAATTGTTTTAGAAAATATCATCTATCCTTTTAGGAGTTAAACCTAAGGTCCCATGGTGAACTTGGTCTAGGATAATAGTTACTTTTTATGTCATGGGATTACACAATGGTATCAGGTAATTACTCTTCATATCTTACAATTTTTTCATTTTTTTGTAGATAGGAATATTCCAAGAAATAGAAAATATATTGGATTAATGCAACTCGAACACATTTCCCAGTGGAAAAAATCCATGTTTATAATCATATGGAATTTTTATTCATTCTTAAGGCTATTCTAATTAATATATTTCTTGATGTATGATGTTTTTGGAATCGATTGATATTTATTCTTTTACACTTCACCTGGGGTGGAAATTAAATTTGAGTTCATGCATCATGTTATTAACATAGGTATATTTCGACATTTAGACGACTATATGCCTATTCAAAATGGATTTCAAACGTCATAAAAATTTAGGTAACTTAATTTCAAAAATAAATTACAAAAAATGGTTGAAAATGTGTTTTAGTTAGTTTAAACACCAACAATCACATGTTGTAGGTTTTTTGAAAAAAAAAATTATTTCTTATTTATTAATTAATTGAAAATGAGATAATCATTTTGTATGTTATTACTTTACATAATGATGTTTTAGTTATGTAATTATTGAAGATGACTTCCCATCTTTGGGTAGGATCAATTTGTGGTTTCCTAGTATAGTTGGTATGGATGATGTGTTCCTAGGTTGTGGATTATTTTTTAGAGGTTTTTGGTGATGAGGATTCCTTAGCAGAGTTAATTTTTAACATTATTTTACCCCGGAATGGTGGTATATGTCTTTAAATAGTTACGAGAGATAGTTTATGGGGAGAAGGAATTGTTTTCTATTATCAAGTGAGTAGTTGTGTGGTTCTCATTGTATGTGAGAGGTGGTCCTAGGTTGTTTTAGAGGTGAGTGAGTAGGTTTATATGTTAGGAGGATATCTATATGAGTTGTAGTTAAGTTTAATCTGAGTGGTTGAGTAGTATTTAATCTTATAAGTGATTGGGATATTAGGTTAGTATGTTGGTTGGAGACCCATGAGTGGGAAAGGTTTTCTTCAGATGTTGTCCAGTAATGTTGAGATATAACTTGTAGTGTGGGAGTCGAGTTAGAAATAGGGTGGGGCTGATGATTTTTCCTATCTATCCTCATATTCCTTGGGAAGAGTGACTTTGTTATTACCCATTACCCTAGGTAAAATTGAATGGGGGATTTTCATGTTATTCTAAGGCTGTGGGAGGACTTATCTAAGGTGGGAAACTTGGGTAGATGCTTTGGGTTTTATAATAATTCTCATGTGTTATGAGACTGAGCATTAGTTTGATTTGTGTGAAAATTTTATTTTTTTATAAAAAATAATTTTCAGTGTTTTTTAAGGTAAGGGATAGAAATTATGAAATATTTAGAGTGATATTTTGAGTTTATTGTTTATACTTGGAAACCACAATTTTTATTTAGAGTCATGTGAGGATAGTGGTGATTCCCTATAGTATTAAAAATTATGTGAAGCATGGTGATCTTATGAAGTAGGGTTATAAAATATGCATGGATAATCATGTATGGAAATTCCATGGGTTTTGGGATATAGGGTTTGAGTAACCTTGAGGTATTATATAGGATAATGAGATATGACCCTCAAGTGGACAGCTTGACTTGAGCAAGTGACGCCTGATAGTAAATTGGTTAGGTGGTTCCTTTGATGAGTAGTTCCGTATTTAAATTAACCTAGGAGATAATAATTTGTAATCTCTAAAGCTCTTGGTATATATCTCATAGTGGGATGGATAATGGAGTGATATTCAAGATCATATGGAATTTCTAAAAATTCTTTGAGGATTTTGGGATTCTCATGATTAGTTGTTTTGTTTATTTATTAGTAATTATGGGAGTTATATGATACTCATATAGGTTGGTTAGGTATTTTCATGTCTCGGATAAAGTGAGATGTTAAGTTAGCAGATATATCTAGGTTCTCCATTTGGAAAATGTGATGTGCCACATAAAATAATTGGAAAAATGGATCTTGAAATTAAGGGATATAAGGACGAGTTTATAATTAGTCCCATAATCAACATGTGATCTTCCCATAGGGACTAGAGGGTTCTGATATAATAAAAAGTTAATAATGTTTAGCTAGGATGGGATATGTATATTCAATAAAACATGAAATCATAGGACCCAAAATAAGATCCCATGATTCACGGTTTTCGGCCTTCATAGAGTAATGTTCTAGTCGTTAAATACCAATAAAATGTTGTTTTTTAGGTAAGAAGTTATTAAATGGATGATGTTATAGATAATTATGTGGTGGGGAGAAATCCTATAGGTTGAGGCCACTAACCCTATGCTAGGAGGTTGGTAGTCGGTATCAAGGTTCTATTATTCTGAGCTTTGGAGGTCAAAAAGATGGATTTTGATTCTATTCTAGATGTGGTTAAATCAATCAAATTTGATTCTTAGAGTGTTCAAAACTTTGTGGATTACCTACAGTGGTTTGTATCATCAGTTTATTTGGTAACTGTTATGTTTTATGACTAGGTGTTTAGGAAATGGGTAGTTGGTTGTAGGGTATATTGGACCTTATGGGAGGGTGTGGAATGAATATCTTGGATCTGAGAGTTGATCAGGAGTCAAATTTGAGTTGGCAATAAGAACAAGTGTAGAAAATTGGTTATTTTGGGATGGTTTGTGTATAAACTAAAGATTATATTTTTTTCAATGTTCTGATGAACATATCAATTAGAGATAATGTGTTTCAATGATGTCACTTAGGTTGAGATATCATGTTTAGTATATGAATTGTTATCAAAGTGAGGCAGTTTGGATTTGATAAAACATAGTTAGTAGAATAGCTAACTAGATATTTTTCATGGATTTGTGTGAGATTATAGGGGTAACTTTTCAGATATGTCATTTAAGAAATGAATTAATCATATTAATAATGGGATCATGATTTTTTTGTGGAATCTAGTGAGGTCGGATTATGATGGTTTATGATTTAATGGAATATATTATAGACTCAAAAATAGACAGTGGAATTGGGCTTCAATGGATGGATCAAAAAATAGGGGATTGTCTGGGATAATTCTCATGGATAGTAAGACCTATGGTGGGTGTTTTTTAAAGACATGAATCATCACAGGATAAAGAAATTAGTGGGAATTTTAATTTTAAGTCCCAAATGTAGGAGAGTTTTAGGAATTGGGACTTATATTAGAAATACAAGAGTTTGGAAAGCACTAAGAAGTATTTGAATATTTGTTTTGGTGTCAAAGTGATAATTAGAAGCATCTTGAAGGGGTTTTATGGGTGTCAATAATATTTCCTAAAGCAGTAGACCCACCATATACCTAATAGGGGTACACTAGGTACTTCGTGAGACCCCCAAAATTCAATATCCCATGAAGGTACACTAGGTACCTGGGGCCTCTAGTTTAGTACTTGTTGGATATCGAGTGGGTTTTCTGAAAAAATTATTTTCCATTTTTTTTACATAAAAGTTGAAGCCCCATCCCCTTTTTGTTTTAATTAAACAATCCCCCCCACACAACCACCACCACCACCTAAAAATTCTCATATTCTCCCTTCTCTTTTCTCCCTTCAAAAAAATTCAATATCATCGTGTCTCAATTGATCAAGGTGTATTCTAAATAAGTAGGATCCTCTTAGTGAGGATTTTCTAATCACTAATATCTCCCCTTATTTTTTTGTTTGTTTAGTTATAATTTCAATAAAACCCCCTTTTTATGTATTGTTTTTTTAACTTCGTAATTATAGGTAAATGATGATGAAAAGATCTGTGATATTAGAATATTTAACTACTATGAGATCATGGTAGGGGGTTCCTTTAATATTTCACTATATGATGCATGTTTTTGTGTTACATGCTTGAATGTGATATTGATTCCAGGTTTAGGGTCTCTAAAAAGTGATTGGGTGAGTCTTGAGGCATGTGTTTGGCTATGGTAGAGCCTCTTTAGTGTGTATTAACTATTTCATGATGGTTGGGTGATTTAAAGGGGCCCAGTGGTAATTATGCCTAGAGACCATCATCTAATTGGGAGAAAAGATCCCTCTAGTGGTTTGGAATCATTTATTTAGTCATGAATAGAATATTTTGAGGTTATGAGATAGATTTTATAGTCTCTAATTTGATGTGGCAGTGGGTAATGGTTTTGGAGAGTGGAATTTATTTGGAATTGTATTTTAACTGATTTAGGTGTGGTTTATGGATTCTAAATCCTCTTATTGCTGGTTAGGTGTTGATAATGTGGTCTCCTTAGGTTAAAGTATGTCTTCCAGGAGAGGTATTGGTTGTATGATGGATTGGGCTTTAAGGGGGTTAACTTATATTTCACATTTGGTATATTCATGATGGGTGGGGTGTATAGTATCACCATTGGGTGGTTTAATGAGTTAGATATGTTAGCGATTCCTAGTTCCTAAGTAATTTTTGGTTCTTGGAATATCTTAGGCAACCTTTATAAAGTTATATCCATTGGTAGTTTAATGTGTGAAGAACCTGTAGAGCCTTTATGGGCATACTGCATGGGAAATTTGGAAAGTGAACCAGGGTTCAATCACACATTAGGGTGATATTGTAGGTGATAATGATGTATGTGGGGAAGAGGATGTGAGTTATTTATAGCCTTAGGTTTTAGGTGATTCGATAGAGATATATTGTGTACAGGTATAGATGTGTGTGATTGATGAGCTTCATTATAGAAGTATTATGTCCTATGGGATTTATAATCCAAGGGGAATATTGTGTATCTACGGGAATTCATGTGGTGGTTGATTATAGTGTGGTTGGTTAGGGTGGTTGGTGATGACCTATGTTTGGTGTATCCTCTAGTGATGATCTAGGTGTGAATTAGTGGTTATTCTAAGACTAGGGTCTGGGATATTTATCATTCATAATACCGTATGTGTGTTCACTATCCCTATTTACGATAGCCAACTATTGGAATTGATATGAGGCATCTCCTTAAGTGATAGGATTTATGAATGTATCACCCTAAGACATAGGTTATTAGTCTAAGATGCACTCATAATGACTAACCCTTTGGGGGAGGATTCAGTAACATGTATCCCTATGTAAGATATTGCAACTGAAAGATATGATGATGGGTGTTAACCCTGAGTTAGGGGCATTTGAAAAGGTTATATTAATCAAGATAGTGATATTACATGATGTGGTTATGGGACCTCACCTTGAGTGAGAGGATGGTTATATAAAACATGGAATGTGGTAATGTGGGAATCATCACCCAGAGTGAGAGGGTGGAATAATTAAACATTGTTTGAGATATGATATGTGACCTCACCCTGAGTGATTGTGTGGTGGTACAAGATGATGCATAATACTCAGTCATGATATGGGACCCTACCCTAACTAAGAAGGTGGTGACCAAGATTCTTGTGTATGTCCTTTCCCTAAGCAATGTGTTTGAGATTTCATTATTTTGTGAGATGAATTTTCCCATAAGAAATAACCAGAGCATGTGAGTTCATAAATTACAATGGAATATTTATCACATGATGAATTGATGCATATGTTTTGGTGTTATCTATTTATTTTCTATGTAGAAATACTCAATATCTTGTTACATCTAAGGAATACTAATTGTGGTTCTATAATAATATTCATTTCTCCCACCCTCAATGACAAACATGGTGTGTTTGAAAACATTTATGATTCACTTTCAAGAGATAGTTTATACCATAGATATGTGAATGCATGGGATAGCCTACCGAAACAGCCATGTGAAGGTGGATAGCTGATTTCACGATGAAGATGCTGGGGAGGAGCAGTTCCACGTAGCTAGTCTGGGTTGTATGTAATTTTTGAAGCCTATGGGAAATGAATTCCTATAAGGCCTACGTTCCATGTAATACTTACACCTACGGGCTTTGTGAGGGTTCCACCTCATCCCTTGAAAGGTGGATCCTCAAAAATCAATAAAAAATAAAGGCCTTTGGGCTATTGGATGGATGGTTATACCATAGATCTAGTTGTGGTAGTTGGATAGGGATTTGGGTGAATTTTCTGAGGAAGTACTTGGGTTTATTTTTAAGTTTCCCTAGTATATTTTTTCAGTAAACTTTTATACTATTTAACCCCATCGGTGATCCTATGATGTATACTTGTATCCCCAATATGGTTTTAATAATATTATAGCATGTTGATATTGAATATTATTTATTATTAGGATTTTGCAATAAATACTTTTGTTTGACCTAATATTTTTTTTATTATATTATTTACATGTCATTTTAAGGGATTATACTAAGAGTGTAGTCTTCCCATGTTTGTTATAGACACTCACTACTAATTGGAATCCTTTCGTGTATGGGAAGGTGTACCTTAGGTCTAGTGGAAACCTCATTCTTAGCAAGTGGATGCTTTTTTAGATGATTATTTACATGGGTCTAGTGATTTGGTCATATTTATTTATTCCATATATGTTATGAAATTTTTAATAATCATTATAGATTATATCACTTATGAGATAAGTTTAGTTAGACGAAATTCAAATAGCAGTTGGTATCTATTAGAAAGATATAGAAAATTTTCATAAGCTGGTCTGATTTTATATGTGATGATTTTTTTATAGCTTCCCATGATTAACATACATGGATGTGACAACATTTAAATCAATATTCTAAACATTAAAAAAAATATAAGCCTGAGTTCCATAATAGTTTTGTGTCTATGGAAACTTAGAAACATAGTAGTATAACTTGGTGAAATATATTCAAAATATCCCATAAATATCTTCACATTTTACTAATCCTACATGAAACCTTTCTTCATAACCTAGGGAAAGGAAACATAAGAAAGGGGTGCTCTCGGATGCTCAGTAAAGGTAAATAAGTGAGATATTAAAGAATAACATGAGTATAATGGTATGAGAACACAATAATAACATTATAATGTCATAGAATGCATATTAAATATCTTAATTAAGGTTCATGGAATAAATATTGTAAGTTCATAACACACTAATCATAATATAATCTATAGCATAATCCATAAACCCATAATAGTATAATAAGACATAGAATTGTGGCATACACATAAGCATAAAAAATCCTATGTCTTGGAAACCTAAAAAGACCTTTATAACATGTTAGTATAGGGATAATCACTTGTTTACTTACTTGAGTCTTCAAATTCCCTCCCATATACCCTCTTGTTTCAGACATGATAATCCCTCTTGTGTACCCTCTTGTTACGGGATTGGGATCCCCCCCCCCCCCCGCATGTACCCTATTATTTGGGTTTAGGATGACCACCCATGTACCCTCTTATTTCAGGATTAGGATGCCCTCATGCGCAGGCTCTTGTTTCATGATTGGTATTCCCTCTCATGTACCCCATTGTTTTGGTCTGGTATTCCCTCACATGTGCCCTCTTGTTTCGTGCTTGGGATAACCACCTGTGTACCCTCTAATTTTGGGATTATAATTCTGACCCATGTACCCTTTGAGCTCGTAAAACTTTTAACATTACACAATTCATTGTATGGTGATATATGTCCTACCCATCACATAATAAAATCATACATACATTTTCTATAAGATAATAAAACATTCATCATATCATGACCCATAAAAAGATATGGTTTTTATAAAAAACATATCATAACTCATGAAATGGAATGGGTATCATAAATATTTCATTATATCCATAGATGTGGAAAATATATAAGTCTCATAATAATGTTATCAAATCGTAACCCTTGAAATGAAGTAGGATTCAAAATCATATAACCCATTGAAGAGAAACATGTTCTATAAACATCATTCCATCAAAACATAAACCATTCAAAAAATATTATGAATGGTATCCTTGGATCATATACCTAGTAAATCATAAACTATATAAAGTTATTCCATCTTATATGGAGAATAATTTTTAAGGATCACATGGAACGTTTCTAATGGAAAATAAGATTTATTTCAAAATCGGTTTCATAAAATCATATCAAAAATACATTCCGTACAATGAAATATTTACAATTTAATTTTAAAAATTTTTTTGAGGAAAAAATATTTTACTCAATGAAAAAATAATTTTTAAATAATAAATAATTTATAAAACCTTTTTATTTTAATGTATCTTTGAAAACTTTTTTTATCAATGAAATCATAATCATAAACAATCTTGATAAATGATGAGATTTTGGTAATAAACTATAATCACTTTGATAACTATAACACATAGTAGATATGAGAGAATATAATTTCATGAAACATAAAAATCCTGAAAGAATTATATTAATTATATAAAATTTCAAATGTCATTATATTCATCCCATATAAAAAATTATAGGTGTATTACTTGTCATGTATCAAAAAGAGGAAAATTGAGACAAAAAATAATTTACCGATTTGGTAAATTTTAAACCATAAATACCACCAATTAATTATCATCAAATGGACATGTAAATACTGGTAAATTTGATTATAAGAATCATATAATACATTCATGGCCATTATATACACCACACATAAGAAATGAGTTGCTTATATGGCATAATTCTCACACAAATAAAAGTTATATGAGAAAACACTTAAATTAAGTCTTGAATGTATTCATACACATTCAAACCTTATGTATAAAAATTATAAGTTTTTTATCCATTTAACAATGTTATATATTCTATTATATCATAACATAAATAAATTTATGATGACTTTATTTTACGCATTTAATAACAATTTCATGATAATGTTGTGTTTCGAGTAATATCATCTTTGTTTTTCGTATATGTTTTGAGTTTTTATTATTGATACTATTACTTAGATCATGATTTAATTATTTCCATATTTTAAAAAATGACTTAAATATCATATATATTTATAATATAAATAATTAAATAATCTTTAAAATATATAGTTGTGATATGAAATATACTGTTCATAGAGATGGTAGGTCATACGTATACCTGAATAATGTTTCCTTTGTATTATTTTATAGAAAGAAAGAAACTAAATGACACACACACAAATATATATATATATATATTATTCTTGTATCATTAATATTTCATATATATCAAATTTTTTACTAAACCTATCCTTATTATATCCTATGTAAAGTGTGAACCAATTACATAGCTTTAAGGAGGCAGTAGTCCACACATCCACAAATAAAATTATCAAGTTTACAAAAAATTGAAAGCATGAAGGTATGTTTTATATAATAATTACACAAGAATAAATAAATCATAAATAAAATATATATCATATAAATATATTATTTTCATCATAATGTTTTGGAACCAAGTTTGTTCTTTTCTAGAAAGGGGGTTTAGTTTTTGTTTGTTGTCAATCCACACTATGTTGATCAAGGAGTTTCTAAGAAAAGTGATCTTATAGTACAAGATGACTATAGTATTAAAAGAGACATAATTTACCAATGTTTTCAAGATTATTTGGCTCAATATTATTAGTAATAAGAAATTGTCTTAAAATGTGGTTTTTTGGGATTGAATGTTTATAAATATGATAAAGGAATGGTTTTCAAGAAGAATATTTTTAAAAAGGGATGAGATTGTGGTGATGAGGAGCATAGAGAATCGCATCATGGGTGGACGGTAATCTTTACAACTATTAGAATTTTAGAATTAAAAGTACATTAAGTTTTGAGATTAATATAAAAAAATATGAAAATATTCATAAGAAGGTTTAATTTCCCTGGAGCATCACATTTGAAGGAGATTTGCAAATGGGATTTTGGATTTTTCATTAAAAAATATGTTGAAGGCATGGGAGAATTGAAAAATGTTGAGACTATAAATATGATGCTACACCCACTTCATTTGATATTATAATAATTATAGTAAATGAAAATCCCTTTGAATTCATGAATTTTAAGAGATTCATGAATCAAGTATTCAATGTGAGGTTGATATTTGAAACAGGAAATATCTAGTCTTGACCACTTATTCAGTATCTGGGAAAATGTAGTGTCATGATGATGGGGCATTCCATGATGAATTAGTGAGTTTCGTAGAGGAAATTTTTTCCTCGAAGGAATTATTCATTATTAAGGAAGTGATATTTTCAATAGACCATTGTGAATGGATATATTGAACATTTGGTTTAATTAAAAATTTCATTCGGGTGAATCGTCCCTAAATTATAGTGCAAGAAGAGTCTCATGTTTTCAAGGGAAACTACTTAAATGAAAATCTATAGAAGTGAACTATAAGTCATCAAACTAAGTAATACTACACCCAAAGTAGTGATCTTGGTGGATTCGATGGAAGTACTCTTATGGAGGCTATGTGTTATTGTTAAAATATTGTAAAGTCAATGTTCTAGGAATTTAGTGACTATATTTAAACGTTTTTATTCCACAACTAGTGATGATTAGTGAATTTAGGTATTACTAACACACCATTGGAATATAATCCTTGGACTTTTCCTTAGTAGTGAACTAAGTAAAATAGTTGTATTTTCTATCTAAAGGTGAATGTTTAAATAGTTTCACATTACCATCAAAGAGATTTAACAACCTCCAACTAACATGGTAACAAGATCTGTCACCTTAGAAGAAAATTTTAAAACAAAGATTCACAACACCCCTATCAGGTTGTTTTGGGGTCTTACGAGTTGTATCAGAATGTATAGGTTTCTAACATTAAATTTTTACACTTTTTTATGGAGAATTAAATAAATGTCAAGGGAGTCCCCCAGTTTGATGTATGAAACACCCATGTTTAAAATAATTGGATGAGGTCTCATCTAAGATCTTTTGTAATGGGTGTTCTTTTTTTCACTGCATGTGTTATACGTATCATTAATGAAAAATGTATTTTATGGGTGAAAAAGATAGAAAAAATACTTGATGAATATACCAATTCATTGAATTATATTAATGTTGCACAATCTGAAGGTGATGATTTTAACTTCATCCAAGTCAATGTTGGAAAAACTAGAAAATATATAAGAAGGTGAAAATAAATAGAAGGATGTGAAACTTCATTTATCCACAATAATTTTAATGATCTGAAAATTCATCATAATGAAAATACAGATACATTTTTTATTCAAATTATTGATGTTTTTTGGAGAAATAATAGGACTTAGTGAATAAATACAAGACATATAAATTGTGAATAAAATATTCAGAAATATTCCACCTCTATAAAATCCAAAAGTGTCATCCCTAGAGGAAAAGGATGTGTCTAAACATTCATTGGATGATCTATTAAGTATTCAGGTGTCATATAAAATGTGATTCAAACCAGAAGATGTAAAATATCAATCATGTACGGAGAAATCATTAAAATCCATGGAAAACATGATATATATATATATATGGTAAATATAATGAGGAATATCAACCTATTTCTCTTTTTTCAAGGAAATTCAATAGAGGAAAGATGAGATTTAAAGGAAGTATTTTGATGGTCTGTTATCAATCTGGTATAGTTGGGCAAGTTGCCTCATGATGCTCAATGATGTTTGATTATGAAAAAAGTGATGCTAGAAACTTTCATAAGCCTCAGAAAAGTTATTCGAAAAAAGAAGACATAAAATGTGAAAATAAATAATACAGAAAGAGTTAAATATATAAATAAGAACATGATGACATTGAAATGTCAGAAAAATCAAAATATAAATCAAAAGATAATCAGTTTATTAGAAATTTTTATCTCATGTTGTAACATCAAGATATTATTAGTAATCTTGAAAATAAAAAAAGAAAATAAAACATATATGAGTCATTATGGAATAATTATCAGATCATTTAGAATGTCTTGAAATTTAAATTTATCAAATAGAAGAAGGAGAGAAAGTACATTCAATAACTCTGGGAATCTTGGAAGATATTGTGGAATTTAAGATCAGTAATGAAGAGCAGGAAATGGTCATCAATGAACATACATTTGGACTAGATGAGAAAGATAATTCAGTTGATGGTATTGAAGAAGAAGTGGTTACACAAAGGAGTAAACTAGAAACTAAATCAAATTCAAGGGAAACCAAGAAGAAAATATTGTTTGGAAAATTCTTAGATACAGAACTTTTAAAGAGATATAAAAATGGTTATGAAGGAGTAGGGAAGGCTTGGAATGATCAAATATCCACAATCATAAGAAACGTTTAATTGGTTGTTATTCTAAAACATAAAATGATATAAACAAGATGAGTCAATATAATGTGAAGTGGAAAGTTGGATATATTACAAAGGCCCCAATGTCTAATAAAAGAATTCATCAAATAAAACTAAAAATGTAACTAAAATCTACCCCTATGTATCTAGAAATAATCAATAGTTAAATTATTTTGATAAATATGGGTAAAAGAGGATGATTATAAGAGAAAAGATATTTCCTCTAATGATATATCAATTTTGAGGCTATCTGGACTATACCATGGCTTATTGTTAAGAGGCAATATGTTATTTAAATGAGGAAGTGATGAAAGTCAAAAATAAATAATGTACCATATCCATCATCATATATAAGAAATAAATTGTGTGGATATTTATTTAAATTTTATAGCTATATAAATAAAGATATTCATTGTAGGTAGAGGAAATGTGAGAAAAATACCTAATGAACAGATGAAAATCCAATACTCTCTCATCAGAAAGGAGTATCTCTTTAAAATATGTATTATCCACTGAAAAAATAATATGATCATAATAAACCAATTCATATTGAGAATAAATTCAAAAATTATCATCCACACAATCAAATATCACATGGAAAGAAAAAAAGAAAATCAAGAAATCCAACCGTGAAAAAATAGATCTCACAGCTATAAAAAATGGTACCACCTAAATTATTGATAGCGGATTCTCATCCAATATGAAAAGAAATTAATATTTATTGAAGAATATTAAAAAAAGATTTGATGGAATAGTGGGTTTTAAAATGATGGTTATTTGATGACCAAATATAGTGGAAGTAGAGAATTGGAAAATGATAGACTTAAGAAAACTGAAGTTCTATATGTGGATGGTTTGTATCATAATCTCTTGAGTATGAGTCAGTTATGTGACTCAGAAAATATTGGGGCATTTAATCAAAATTTGTTCACTATCAGAGGAATTTCAAGTAATTATCTAATGAAAGGATGCATAATATGTTGTAATTTATATTAGGTTGACAAAAAAGGAGTGCATTTCTTACATAATAGATTGAGAAGAAAATAATTGTTGGCCTCATAGGTTAAGTCACATAAATAAAAAATTCATGGAAAATGTGTCTAAGTGGATAATATTCATGGATATCTCAAATATGAAGTGTGAATGATAAAATACATGTGATTCTTGGATGTGAGTAAAGTTGGTCGGTAGTTCATATCATCCAAAGAAGAAAAGGGAATAAAATATTCTTGATCACATCCACACAGATGGATGTGGTCCAATAAATTTGGATGGCACATATGGGGAGATTTTATTCATTATGTTTATTTATTATTATATTATAATGGCCTTTGAAATGATTTTTTATAGTAAAAATCAATTTCGTCATTGCATGAAATTTTATCATCAAAAATCTGAGAATTATAGTCGCCACATAATTAATGAACTACAATATAACATTATAGGGGAATAAAGCATGAGGTGGGTATAATAATAACACCATAATAAAATTGAGTTGTTTAATGTAGAAATTGATTAGTGAAAAATATGGCTAGAAATATTCTAATTGGGAGTCGTATCTCTCATCAATACTAGAAACACACTATTCAAGATACAGTGTACACTCAAAATCAAACAAAACTTTATATGGGAGAAACTAGGACACCATATGAGTTTTGGTATGATTTAAACCCTCTATGAAATATTTTCATGTTTTTTGAAGTAAATATTTCGACTAAAAAAAGAAGGCAGTCAAGGAAAGTATGGTGATGTTGTCAAAGACGTAATATTCATTGGATATTCAATGATGAGTAAATTTTATAGCTGTTTCAGTAATCATCTTGGAAGAATTGGGAATATAAGTTTTGTCAATATCATTGAAGAAAAAATTAAAAATACATTGAGGATCATATATGATGATATGAAGAAGATAAAGAGAAAAATGTACATGGAACAGATTCAAATATATAAGTAGAAGAAGGAATGAAAACATTTAGGGGTACAAAATGATGATTATTCAGAAGAAGAATCGAAAGAGGAAACCATGTCTGAAGAAACATCATTTGAACCTCCCAGGAGAAATAAAATAGTATAAATTGATCAACCCAACATCATTAGGGATTGGACCTCACACACACATACAAGGATAATAAGTAATGATTCACATTCTTTCTTCATATCAATTATGGAATAAACCTCATTCAAAGAAGTTGTAAAGGATGAATCATTAGTTAAATCCATGAATGGATAACTAGATTAGATTTATAAGAACAAGACATGGGATCCTGTTATGAGACCTAAAAATAAAAAAGTGATTGGAACAAATATGATCTTTAAAAAATCATGAGCATTTAAATATGATCAGAAATATGTCATGCTTATTATGTATAGTCTATACATAGATTGATATAATTGATGTTGAAGAAACATTTCTTCTAGTAGAAATAATAGAATCGATTAGTCTTTTCTATTATATATAAATTCAAAGAGGATAAAAATTTTATCATATGGATGTCAAAACAGCTTTCTTGAATGGAGTTATTGAAGAATACATCTACATTGAACGACTAATAGGATTTATTACTAGAAATGATGAATCAATGGTTTTTATATTAAATAAGGCCCTTTAAGGTCTAAATCTAGAACCATTGTCATGGTATTCATGAATGTATGCCAATATCAAGAAGTATCAATTCATAAGAAAAGTTTTCAATCATAATCTCTATGTAAATAATTCATGGGTTGGTCAGTTTATAGTGCGTGTGTATGTGGATGATATAATATTTGGTGAAAGTAGGTAGGGATAAGTGGAACAATTTTCTAATCAAATGAAATCATAATTTAAAATTTTTATGGTGGGAGAACTCACATACTCCTTAGGTATGTTGGTTATTCATAAAAAGGATTGCACATTCATTGCTCTAGGAAAATATCCAATAGAGATGCTGAAAAAATTAAATTTTCATGATACCAAACCAATGTTAACTCCAATTTCAGTTTGGACAAAACGTAGAAAGAATTATGATGGGACATTTTGGGTTCCCATCATGTATAATAGAATCATTGGAATGTTATTGTACATGACTGATACATGGCTAGATATCATCCTTTCCACAATCTTAGTATCTCATTTTTATAGTAATAGAATGTAATAACATTTGACACTAGCTAAAACAATTATGAGATATATTCAAGGTATTCTCAATTTTTTATTATACATTGCTACATTAAGAGATAGTGAACAAACAAAGTTATCCGATGTTTACTGGTCTAGAGATGTGGTCGATATAAATTCTAAAAGTGGTGGAGCATTCTTCAATGGAAATAAATGTGTAAGATTTTAGCGAAAGAAACAAGAAATAACATCAATTTCTACACATGAAGAAGAATATATCTCGTCTACAAATTCTAACACTTGGCTATTATGGATGAAGAATCCAATCCCTGATATTTTTTAGGAGGTGAACCAACCAATGGTGAATCACTATGACAATAATATTGTGATCAATCTTATGAATAATCTATTTCATTATTCCTGTCCAAAACATATTGAGATCAGATATCACTTCATCAATGAAAAACTTAAAAAAATGAGATTATAAAAGATCATGTTGGAAGTAATGAATAAGTGGAAAAAATATTGACGATTTCATTTGTATAATATGTTCTTTATAAACATCAGTTGAATATCAATGTTCATCCACCTCCCAGTGTATGAGGAGGTTATATTTTCAACCCTCTCCCCATTTTTGTTAATTTTTTTAATCTGTTTGTGGATGTGATGTAGGTTTCTGGGCAAGATATAGCCCATGACGAGTTTATTATGAGCTCTAAAATCACTTATTCAGGTTTTTTTGGTTTATATCCAAATGGGTATAATGAATAAATTCAAATGTTAATGGTTTGATGGTTGTAGGTGGTAATAAAGTTTTTCAATCATTAGGTGGTTTTTGGAAAACCATGAAATGATTGTGTGATGCGATGAGAAATAAGTGTTTTGATAAAATAATAATATCTTAGCTTGGAAATCATTAATAATTTAAAATCATGACAACCTAATTAATATCTTCTCTCTTGATTTCTACACCGATCTTTGCTCACATAGACTTAATGTGTTGGCTTATTTGTTTCTCATGTATTAGATTTTGATAGTGGCTGGTGCATTACTGAATTGTTCTACAGATTTTCAAAAAACCCAATGGGGGATATTGTTGGAACCAAGTATGTTGTTTTCTAGATTTAGAGTCTTGTTTTGGGTTTTTGTCAATCCACACTAGGTTGATCAGGGAGTTTTCATAGAAATTGATCTTATAGTACAAGCTGACTATAACATTTAATGTTGTGTCATTTCATGGTGTTTTCCAAATTTTTCAGCTCAAAATCAAGAGGAATTAGAAAGCATCATAAAAGATGATTTTCTCATTGACTATTCGTAGATATAGTAAAGGAAAGGTTTTCATGAAGACTAGTTTTCACAAAGGATGGTATTCATAAAGATGAGGAGGATCACAAATGGGGTGATGGGTTAATGGTAATCTCCATGACTATGATAAGTTGATCATAGTGAATGCACGGAGGGTTGATGTTAATCTCCATGACTATGAGAAGATTAGTGAGAAGGTTTACTTTCAATGTATCTTTATGAGTAATGGAGCTTCACAAATAGGAATGTGGAGTTTCATGAAAAATCTGTTACAAGTGTGGGAGCATTGTGAATGGATGAGACTATAAATATGAGGCTACCCCTAATTAATTTGACATAAAAATTAGAGAAAAGATAATTTTACTTGAATTCATGAATTACAAGAGATTCAAAAATCATGTATTCAAGGTTAGCTTGAGCATATTGAAAATACTTATCTAGTCTTGACAAATTCTTATGTATCTAGGGAAAAGGATTTTTATGATTATGAGGTATTCTAAGATGCCTCACTAAACTTTATGAAGGTAGTTTGTTCCATGAATGTAGTTTTATTTTTTAACGTAGTGAGCTTCATGAAGGATATTTGTGAATGGAAGTATTGAACAATTGGTTTAATTGAATAGTGATATCAAGTGAATCAACTCTGGACTATGTTGTAACAAGAGTATCATATTTTCTAGGGAAAATGACATAAATTAAAATGTAATAAAGTGACCATAAATTCATTAAACTAAGTCATACAACACCCAATGTTGTTATCTAGGGGTAGTCAATGGAAGTGTTTTTAGGGAGGTAGATTTGTATCCCTAAAAATGGTAAATGTAGTGTTCTGAGAACAGAGTTACTATGTATGAATTTCTATAGTCCATGAATAGTTAATATTATTGGATATAGTTAAGATAGATAAATTTTCACTATAATATCATTTTAATAGACCTAAGTGGTGAACCACATAAAATTGTTGTGTTATCTCTATGCATATGAATGTTTAAATTACAACACATTACCATCAGACAGGTTTAACAAGTTCCTACCAATGTTGGAACAAGATCCATTATTTTAGATGAAACATTTGACACCCTAAATCACCCCTCCCCTCCTAGGGTGTTCTAGGGTACTACATAATTCCAATAATGAGAGTTGGTAATGTAAAAACTAACAATCATCATTTCGTGGGGAAGTACTCCATCATACACATGAATGTTAATTTCGTTACCCATTTGATGGATGTTTTCGTAAGTGTAGGTCAAAACCATAGAATAATAACATATAAATATATTGAGGATATTTAGGATATTATATAATCAATTAATAATAACATTTTAGGTGGTGTATAAAGAAAATAAAACAAAATAGCTTGTGGATGTTTGTGTCCTCTTCTTTGTATAATTTTTTTTGGTCTGCACTAGAGGTCTTACTTGGATTTATTACTAACTAAAGTGTTGTATTTAGTCTGAGAGGTAGTAATTTGTGAGTTTATTTTTTTAGGGTTTGGATGAGATAAAGTGGATTTATAGGTTTCATGAAGGGATTGGGGGTGAGTTCCCTTTTATTGTGGAGGAGGAGTTGCATTCTTATAAATATAAAGAGGTAAACAATATTGAGAGGTCTCACTTACAACATGTGCCTCCAATAATTTTCAATTTTTATAAAATGGAGTATATGGTCAAAATATGAATATAAAATGTATTTATTGACATGTTTATATTGTATTTGGACCCTCATGTTAATGTTTAACCACTATGTAGAATCATTTTTTTACCTCAATCATTTTAATTAATTTTAATTATGTTCACTAATATTTTTGGTAAAAAACTATGTTAAACATAATATACATTTAAGATTATGATGATTAAAAATATGGAATAAAATTTCCAAATTCTGTACCCGTAAGGGTGATAAATTAATTTAAAATTAATCATGCTGAGGGGACGAAACTGATGGTTTTTAAAGAGAAAAGTTTAAACTCATGAATTATTTTTATATCTATTTTCAATGTCAAATTGATTACAATAAACTAAATTGGATTTATTTTTGAATTATTTAACTCTTTAAAATTTAAAAAAATTAAAATATAATTAAACTATATAAATATATTATATGAAAAATTAGTTTACAATTAAAATTCTATGTTATTCACTATTTATTAAAAATTGAAACATCTCATCAAAATACTGAAAATACACCCGAAGTAAACATTAATATCCTTATATTGAAAATAAAGTTTATTTTTTCACATAAAAATTATAAAACTAATAAAAATTATATTTTAAATGGGTTCTCTATTAAAAGGCGTTAAAATTGACTTTTATAAATATACATCTTTTTATTCCTAAAATTGGATTTATCCTTATATTATTCCTATAAAAACTATTGCATGAATGTCAGAAAATTTGATTAAATATATAATATATAAATTTTATTAAAAAAATTCATCAATAGGGTTTTGTTTATTTATTTATAAAAAATTGTTTCTGTACATAGTTTTCTTATAAAATATATTTCATTATTTTCAAATAGTTCTTATATTCATTTATAACTAATTAATAACCAATGGATTCATTTTATATAAATTTGTAAACCCCATTTTAATTGTTAAATTTATCCAATTAATAACTCTCATTCCAACATCTAGGTCATAACTATAATAATATTTTAGTAATGATTTTTATGGTATATTATAGTTTGGAAAAAATCGTCCTTGCGTGTAATGCAATCTTACAAAGGAACTCAACATTGTGTGATGCACAAGACAAAAATTATGTTGTATGTACTAAAATCTAATATAAATGGTGTGAGTAGATCAAAATTAACTAGTGTTGTGTGAATTTCAATCCAAACATAGTGTTTTCATATAACACAAGATATATTTATTGATTCATGAAATAAAAATATAAAATTTATTAAAAAAATTTAAAAAAATATTTCAAAAAAATCTTGTGGTTTTACTTGTTTAATGTGGGGATGGGGGTGATCTTATGAATTTTCAGAGTATTGGATGCATAGTATTCAAATTTTAGTGGGTATGTGAGGATGGCCTAGGGTAGAACTAAACATGGTTTCCCTTGATATTTGTATGATGGTTATAGTCTTTAAAGACCATGGAATGTCCACCAAACCTTATTTCTGGGACACATGACCATTTATGACCATGTTTACTTAATAATTGACTTGATATCTTAATTATGGAATCATTAGAGGTTTCTTAATCCTCAAATTTAGTATTAAGTATATAATTTCATTCTCGAGTGTCCCTTGATAATGGGAACACATGTATGGGTTAGGCTAGGTTGTGATCTAGACCTAATGATGTGACTTTTTTATAAGGAGTGATAGCATTATATGGACCTTTTGAGAGAGGCATGTGTATGAAGTCTTATATAGTGACAAAGGAGGTCAGTAATTACATTTATGTACATGACGATAAACAACATGGGTGTGAGTAACATAGTCTATGGAATTAGTTTAGATGTACCAAATTCTTAGGGTAATAAAATTATTACCATAGTTTAAGTAATGGGTAGAAACATTATGGATTTAGTGTGTGGATACCCAACACAGTGTTTTTATATTGTTGGTTAGATTGAATGACCACTCTGATGTTTACTTGCATAGATGATACAAAATTATTCTTCATATTGAGGCATAATTTATAAATGTATTATATGGTATAAAGGGTTATTTTGTTATATGTGAACATGTGGGTTTATAAAATTTGGTCTAATACCAACCAAGAGTAATTTTGGGAATACAATCCAGTGTAATGCCAAATATAGAGGTGGTAATTTTGGGGTTTGGATGTGATACCTTTAAAAATTATTATGTGGGTTAGAAATGATTCCCCCTAACATGGTTGCGGTACAAGTTACAAATGATGCTTCCCAAGTTGGTTGTTCATGTTAGATATCCTCATGGGATGGATGTGATGTGATTTGGACATGATACCTTTCAAGATTTTCACAAAGGTTGTACATGATGCCTCCTGGTATAGTTCTGATGAGGTTTGGTTGTGACACATTCCCGGATCATTTTCTGGTTGGATATAATGCCTCCAACATTGGTTTTTATATGGGTTTGATGCAATGACTCTTAATTGGGTTGTGTTATGAGTTATATGTGATGCCTCTTGAGATGTTTTGGTATGCCAAATGGGATACACTACCCCCTAAAGGGGGTTATTTGTGTTAAAGTACTACCTCATAGAATAAATCATCTATAATTCATAGCAGTGACCATTCATGATGTGTTTAATACCATTAATAGTCCAAAATATAGCACTGACCTCAATGGATATGTGTTACCTTTCATAGATTATTCATGAATATCCAATGATGCAATAGGTGTAAGAATGTGCAGTTTATGAATTAATTTTCATTTGGTAAATGAATATGCATATGCACTAGTTCTTTTAAGGACACCACTGGCGATGTGTCGTTAAATATTATTATCTCTCCCTACATATTCATTTTTGTGGTAGTGTATAACTTATGGATATCATACATGTTCTAACAAATAGACCTAGTATAGATGGATGAACATGGAGTTCTTATTAGGGATGTGGATATGTGTCTGAAGCGATACTGATGAGTATGGATTGGAATCATTTTTTTATTTAGTTTTATTTTCATATATTTTATATTACAATCCCATCAGGTGATCTTGAAATAATTGTATTATTTTCGAACACAGATGTCTGGAATATTATTATAAAATATTGATGTTGTTTATTTATGAAATGATTTTCAATGTAAATACATTTCTTATAATATGATTTTTTTGAGTTATGGATATTTATATTATTGGTTGTTATTGTATTTATTTTACTAGAGGGTGTAGTCTCTTGATGTAGTTTATTAGATGCTCGCTGCTATTCTGTATCCACTAACATATAAGAGGCACATGTCAACTCATGTAGCACCACTGATCTAGTATTTTTTGGTTAGTATAGGATAAGAAAATAAAAAATTGTAGTTTTTTTTATTTTTATTACTATTCATAAAAATATTTGACTAGTTATAACTTTGGATGGATGATATAAATTATTTGTGGACAACAGTCGCATGAGCTGAGCTATAAGTTACCAGGAATTTATAATTTTTATTACTATATTTTTATGTTATAATTTAGTTTATTTCTACCGAGAATGACTTTCTATTTTGTTTGAATTATGGTTTTATATATATATCATGGTTTCAATAGTTGTGATTATAAACACAATATTTAGTACATATGATTCACATGACATTTGTGAGCATGTTTGTGATATGTGAAAATATTACTTAGAGGATGGGATTTTTTAAATTTTAGGAAAAAACTAATATGGTGTATTCCCATACAATTTTGTGGTAAATAAACTGTGGGTTTTGGTTATTATTCTATATATTATGATACTTTATGTGTATCTATGTGTATTTGATACCTAGCCCTATGAGTGCATATTTTAGGATAGAGTCATTCCCTTGTGACATGAAACCCTTAATATTGTGGGGTCTATACGAAGTGGAATGACATGTTTTATACTACTATCTTTCCTCTTTAATATGATAATATGAGTTTATTATGACCCTAGAGTAGGTTTTATGGTTTTAGGATACCTGGTATTTATGAGATATCTTTGTAGGGTGTTGTATTATGTGTTTTCATGATATAATTGAGTCTAATGTATGGTGGCTTCTTTGTCGGTTAAGGAATATATGAGATGTGGTACTTAGACTATGTGATAGATCCTAGTGATGATGATATATAGATCAATATAGTGGTGAGTTAAATTTTCATTGTGGGGTGGGGTTATTTTCCACATTATGCTCGGAAGGGTTTTGATATTGTCAAGGTTTTTCAGAGAGAGGGGCTTGCCTAGGAACATGGATTTCATATAGAGAGTAATCATGGTTAGATGCTTCATATGATGTGAATAAAACATGGTGAAAATGTGACAATTTTTTTCTAGGTATGATAGATTCCTTGAGTCAGTGTGAATTGAGAAGCATGGTTGGAGATTCGTGCTAGTGGTGCTTCACTTTTTTGGAATGCCGGGATAGTTGATTAGGATTGTAAACCTAGGATTGATTGGATATTCTCATGGGAGCATGATTTGAGTAGTATTTTAGAGACAAACTAGGTTTTACACCATTTTTGTTATGTGATTTTATTGGTAGAGATTATTTTTACTCACATTTTGTGGGTGGTTCATTGTATATTCTCTTATATTTTAGTAAGAGAGTGATCTCTCACTCGACATGTTGGCTCAATTTGAGTGGGGCTTGTTTTTGTTCCATGGACTATCATGGCGGAGTAGGAACCAAATAATTGCATTGTTTTGTTATGGGGTAGAGGTCTCCTTAGTTACCATGAATTATTGAATCTAGGTTATGAGATTACAGTAGTATTATAAAGATAATCTCCTTTGGGATGTGATCCTGGATTAGATAGTAATGACCTAACTAACTGAATCCCTCCTGGACAGTGGAAGAGTGGGCCACCACAACCCCGAGCTTGCCTCTAGAGGCTTCGCGCTGGAAATAAGTTCCATGAATTCTTAACTAAAATGGGAAGAATTTTCCTAAATTACATGTATGCATGGATCCAACCATCTTCCTACAGAATATTAGAGGAATAATAATAAATGATAGAAACTTATAGTGAAAAAAAACATTCATGTAATAAACTCTAAGAAATAAAAAATAGTAAAATTGTGTAATCTAAAAACAAAATTGAAAAAATACATGCCCAACCATAATAGATGTCTCAACCTGACAACACTAGAATATATAAATAGTAGACAGAACCTAACTCCAAGTCTCCAAGACCTGGCCACCATATGTGGTCTATTTACCCTAGTTTTACAATGGTCCTATGAAATCATTATCAAACAATATATCATCTTCATAAGTCATAAATTTTTGGGAAAATCCCATTAAGGTGTGATTGTATACATACCCAATAGGATGCCTTAAAATCTAATGAGGGAGGAATAAGAGACACAATATAAATAGTCATCTCAACCCAAAGAAACAAATAAATGAAAGTATAATGATATATATGTGTGTGTGTCTGCTTCTATAAGAATCCCAGATGGGAGAGAAAGTTATCTCTTTCAGACATCCCAACTTATGCCAAAGGGTTTTCCTATATCTCCAAAAAAAGTTTCTTTTTGGTTCCCATCATCTCGTGTGTCTGAAAAAGTAACCATGGGGAGGACCCACACCTTCCCACTATATCGTATAATCAATGGGACACGATCTATATGTATAGTATCCATTACCTAGTGAATTAGGGGGCGGGAGGGGTTTACTCATTAAATTTAGGACCCACATCATACTCTATTAGGTGTACAACTTAGATGGTAGAGGACACATGATATAGTCTGTCAGTGGTATGTCACTCAATAGGTAAAGGACCCATGAACTATTTCATCAGGGGGTGACACTCAGTATATAGAGGACCCATAGAAAAGTCATTTTGTATTTTCCACTCAGAAGGTAGAGTAATAAACCCCATTTCATCTGGGGGTTCTAATCAATAGTTATAGGACCCTTTCCCAAGTCAACTAAGGGATTCCACATAATAGGTAGAGGACTCACACCTAGGTTTGTTAGGGGGTTCCACTGAATTGGTCAAGGACCCACGCCCTTGTCTATCAGTGGGTTCCACTCAAAATACTATAAAGAGTATGGGGGCCACACATTGGCACGATAGGGGCTTTCCAAACCTAACCCCTCCCTAATGATCCTACCTAATCACTACCATCATCAAGTGTCACCTAAATAATATTCATGCTGGGAACATCTTGCATCATATCTCAAATTTAACTGTGAATACCGCCATCACATTTTACATGGAAACCCACTTAGGATAAGATTCTAACGAGCCAAAATCTAAGTTAAAACAAATGATATATGAGAGGTAGAAGTCATAGAGGGAAGTACACTACATGTAGGAGGGTCTATATAGCATGTGAAACCACCACATCGCCTAGTCGGGACTCCTTTGGGAATGAATCAGATTCCATGTTTTCGTACATGGCGTGTATAGTTCATACACATCGTATCATGTCCCCTAATGATTTTTCATTTGTTCTTGGAAATTATTGTCTACATTGTCACATTCCCTTGCACATGGTTGTGTCTCAACATGGGAACCTGGCCATGTGTAAGCAACTGTACTTAGTCGTGTCCATGTTTCAACATTTTTCCATGCCCATGTACTCCTAGAGTATACACCACGCCACACACACCAAGTCACGTGATGTGTGGGCCACATGGAATGTGATACTAATCTCCACCTATAAACCCTCAATGCTACAACTAACATACTACATGGCATGTGTTCATCCCAATACATGTCATGTAGTTTTTATTTTCACATAAACTTATATCCTCTCTATGTATTCAAGATCCTCTAGTTTTTCACTATTTGGAAACCAAAAATTGTTGGAGGTCACCTCCATCCATAGTTTCCTTGCCTCTAGTACCCATAAAATGGATTTTGTTTCTATTTGTCTGAATCCCACATGCATACACCGCTCCTCGAGTATCTATCACTCTATACTAGATCTCAGAACTTTGATAATAATCACACACAACACATAATAGAACCTAATCCATGTTCAAATCAATATCATGGCCATCAGTCGGACAAATTAAATGAATATCGGTGTTCGATCATGCTAGAAACCACCACAACAATGTTGAACAATAACTCTATAGGCCTACAATGAAGAACATAAATAATGATGGGGTAAATTCACCATAACAAGGGATACAAACATCCTTGGTCATTTATTCTCATCCAATGATTATAAAGTGTGGAATCTGGGGTTCGATCAAGGTATAACAAATAATAAATTTTAAAAAACAATTAATTTAAAAAACAGAATAATGTGAAGGGTTCGAAATTACAAATAATATATAAGAAGATGAAATTCATGATTTAAAAGTTTAATCACCAGGGTGGAAACCACAATTTATGAGTTCAACCTTTATTATAGATTTTTTTTTGGTGATGAATGTGTTCTCCAGCAATGGGAAATATCTTATGTTTTTTATGATTCTTGATCCACCTTGATCTAGTCATGGTTTGATCTTGATCCACCAATGAATAATGTTGAAACCTCTACTCAATGATCCTTGGGCTATGAAGATAACACTTTTTATTTTCAATAAAAACATATTTATATAGGGAAATAGGTTTTGGTTATTAAATGAATTAATTAATTAATCCACTAAACATACCCTCTAATAGATGCCTCATTCCAATGTCTTATTTCAAACAAATTTAAGTCATCCATAGGGTAAAACCCCATGCTCAAAATTTATATTTGGTCTTAGATTTTAAATTCAAGACACCATTAAAGAGATATTATATTATTTCTAAAAATGTAAATATGCATGATATAAATATATTTAATATTTTTATAAATTTAATTTCAAAATTTCAAGTCCATGGAATCTAGCACTGTCTCAGAGCCTAGGTCTTATAATATTCCATAATATATTTCAAATTCTAACAAGTAAAAACATTTTTTCTACATTATTTCCACCATCAAATTTTCTTCCCTGGAAGGAAAAAAATATGAAAAAAGGTGGGAATACTAAGCCAACATCTAGATCTCTCACTACTAGGAGCTCTCTTATATGATGAAATGTTTCCATAAAACATGAACCAAGGGAATATTATGTCCATAAAGGATCCTCTCATACTGATCATCGATAATTATTGGTACTTTGTGAAGGTGGATCTATCATCAATTTCTAGGTCTCTCTGGTCAATAACAATTGTTTGATAATGGAATTATATCTTTAATTATAAAACAAGGAAGAAATCATGCATCTGATCTACCTATGGTGATAATTTTGGGCTGTAAGCAACCTCACCAACCTAATGTGGAATCTCGAATGGCCTGATGAACCTCAGGGATATCTTGCCTTCCTAACCAAATCTTTGATATAATTTTCATGGGGTGGGAGTCTCGGGAAAACATGGCCTCCCTATAAAAACTCCAAGGACCAATGGAATTGATATGCAAAAAAATTTTTCTACTCTGGGTGGTCATTATCCATTCATTGATCACTAGGACCTTCTATATCATCACAGAACCATCCCTAGCCCAAGAAGATCTACCTCTTTAATCATAGTCCAATATGAGGGGTGACCTAGATGGTCTCCTGTATAGTTCCTTGAATGGTTCCATGTCAATAGATGATTAATAACTATTATTATAAGAAACCTCTACCAAATTTAGGTATTCCTATCATCTCTGGAAAATGTTTGACACATAATCCATTAGAATATCCTTCAACACATTGATAGTATTCTCTTTCTTCCAATATATAATGGGATGAAAATATATAATCATCCTCAATTGGGTCCCAAATTCTCTCTCTAGGCATCTCCACAATCGTGACATGAACCATGCTTCATGGTTAGAGACAATCATCAAGTGGAATCTATGGAGGAATACAATACCCTGAAAATACAACTTCCCCAAAATCTCCACAGAACTCTAATCTATGATTGTAATGAATTCTTCTAACATAGTTTGTCATTAAACTATCTCACATATGGTATCATGTTATATCATTTTCCACAGAATCCCTTTCACAAATTCCATTGATATATCAACCCATTTTCACTCTAGGATCTCAACAGGATAGAACAAACCTTACGAAACATGGTACTCAACCTTCACCTACTGACATACAAGACACCAAGAGGTGAACTCATCCACAATCCACCTCATTCTATCCCACAAAACTATTATTTAATGTCTCTATACATCTACCCTACACTAGGATTTATAACAAAAGGATACATGTGAAACTCCTTCATCGCCTCCTCTTTCAATGTGACCAAAACCACTATCCGCCCCTAGAAAAGGATTACATGATTCAACCTTTGATAGAATCCATCTTTTGAATCTCTTGAGGATATATAGTTCTGTAGGACCTCACAGTTGAGGTCCCTTAACTCATCTTCCCTCACATGTTAAAGAAGAAAAGGATTCAATACCGTTGATTGAATATAAGATTCACCCTTCTTCTCCACCAGGGTTAGTTGTAACGAATCCAATTACATAGATTCCATATTTAACAGATGAGAACATGACTTCCTTCTAAGGGAATATACCATGTCATTACCCTTATTAGGAGTATAGAACATCTCAAATTCATAGTCCTACAGAAACACCAACCAGTTCCACTATCATGGGTTTAGATCTCCCTCTGTGAACACATACCTTAGACTCTAATGGTCTGATTAAACAACCATGATTTCTCCCATAAGATTATGTCTCCACATCCATAGAGTGAAGAATACCCCTAAAAACTCAAGGTTGTGACATAAGTATTTATTATTAGGGGGTATCAACAACCTCATCCCATATGTGATAACTGCCTACCTTTTCATGAACATATAACCAATCCAATCTACAAAGGAAAAAAAATACAATATGTACTCTACGACCTCCTTGAATACTCCCAAAACTATAGCAATATTCATCCTTAGTTGCAACTTATTAAAGACTCTCTGACACTAATCATTCAATATAAATATATACCCATTCCAAATTATATTGGTCAAATATTATGAAATCATAGATAAATCTTCAACAAACCTCATATAGTACCCCATAAAGAAAAGAAATCTATGTACCTCCAAAATACTCTTATGTGGATCCCAAGAAAGCACGACATCAATCTTCACTGGGTCCTTAGATAATTTGTTCTTAGAAATTTAATTTCCATGAAATTAATCTTTATGGACCCATAAATAGAACTCTGAGAGTGTACCATAAATCTATTTCTCCTAAATAATGTATAGGAATATCCTCAAGTGTAATGTGTGCTCCTTATCTAAAAAATAGAAGGATATTATTCATTAATTAATAAAATAAAATATTGATCCATTTATGGTTGGAATACCACGTTCATCAGATTCATAAACATAGTGGGGGAATTTTTCACACCAAAAGTCATCACCATGAACTCATAGTCTATGTAGTTGCATTAGAATTCCATATTCAAAATATCATCCTTGTAAACCCTCAATTGGTGGCAGCTAGAAATGAGACCAATCTATGTGGACCATATAATGCCTCACAACTGATTAGAGATGTCATAAATACTCACAAATGGGTGTTTTTTATTTATAGTTTCCTGGTTCATGCAACTAAAATCAACACAAATTCATAATATATTATCCACATTTTTCATGAACATAATAGGTACTACCTAGGGAAACACACTAGGTCTAATGAAACCCTTATCTTGAAGGCCCTATAATTTCACCCTCAAATCTTGGATCTTATTAGGGGAAATATAACATGACACAGAAGATATTAGTGTAGTCCCAAGCATTAAGTTGACACAAAACTCCATCTGCCACCTCATAGGTAATCTCAAAACCTACTCAGAGAAGATTTCCATATAACCATCCACGTCTAAAGAATCCCATATGCATGAATATCCCACTACACTATAGGATAAAATCACCAACTGATGGGAAATAGACTGTAGCTTCATAATTGAAAAATCCACTCACTCCATCATTGATTATCTCTCACCCACAAAGGAGAATCTCATTCCATCCGTATAAAGAAATCTAATTTGTCTATATACTAAATGGTATCTATCACTATAGGCAGATAAGTGATATCAAATAAGTGTTCCATGTAGGATCCTCAAGCCAAATCTCTTGGGCTAAAGTCTCAACTGTGAGCTTCATCTTTTGCACTATGAGTAAGGATATGAAGTAATAACTCACATATATGTCTACTAGTACTGAATAAAGAGAATAATAAACATATATAACACTTCTAATCATCTTGTGAGTTGTCATGTCGTAAGCCTCCATAGCCTGCAGCCTCCCACGACCCTAACTGCTAGCTTTAGTAGCCTGATTTGGGCCTCCTAGTGGTGGTGGTGGTAGGATATCCTAACATCTTCCACCACCATTATCTCTTATGTTGGGAGCCCCAACTCATCCTTTACTAGTTATTCCTCTATAGGGTCCACCCTGGACACGACTGGGAGATCAGTGATCATAGTGTAGTGTAATGACCCAAACTTTTATAAATAGAATTACCTTTATGATTGAATAAAATTCACTTTATGATTTTAGAAAACCAATTCAATTAGTTGGTTTTATTATATTCTATCAGACTTAAAAGGTATTTAAGCATCATAACCATTGATAAAATATCGTTTTAACAATGATCATATGATTAGTACAAATATAGAGTTTAGATAAATCCAATTGACACATACAAAAGAAGCAAAGACCAAAACCATTCAGATCATACCATATGAATCCCATATATTAGATATTTCGATGGATATACCATAAATGGGGTTTTACATTGACCAATATCAATCTATGATCTGACAAATAAAGCCTCAATGAAACTATATACAGGGGAAGTTCATGATCATTGATATCATGGCCCAAACCATGGACATCGAACCACCCCATGAAAATCTCAACATCATGCACCTTTAACTTATGGAATTATCGAGTGTAATAAAGTGATATGTATCAATTACCTAATAATATTAATATGTATATTATATATAATAATTAATATATTTACTTCTTATTTTCATTACTTTGTAAATCATTTTTATTTTGATACGATAAACCAAAAAATTATATTCTTATGTAATATGAAATTTCAATTAAGATATTAATTTTTTATGAATTGATGAATTCTAAAAATAAAATACATATTATCAAAATAAAAAAATTAAATAACACTTATTAAATATAAATGATAATAAATTTCTTATAATGTTGAACATAATAGTTATAAGGGTTCAAAAACTGTCATTGTAAAATAACATCATTTGTAAATAAATATTGGTTCTTGTATTAAAAGTAAAAATTCACATATTTAGATAGATATTTTGATAAAATAAATTTTTATTTCTCAATATTCATATCAAAAATTATAAACCACTAAATGTTTCAAAATTTTCTGAGACATCCAAATTTCCGAGTTAAAATTAACTGTTGTATAAAATACCCTATTTATTATGAAAAAATAATGATGAAAAAGTGATGTAATAAATTATATAAACATTATCCATGAACAAAAATATTGTTTCCCTTTAAAATAATTTTTTTAGGTTATTTGATAAATTTTATAAATCCTTTATGAATCAGGCAAAACATATGTTAGATTTTAGAGTTTTAAAGTCAATCCTTCATTAACATAACTCACTTAAACATCACAAAGGGTAACATTTTATCGATTTAGTACCTTATAGATATAAAAAAATAAAACCACTCATCTTTGGTAGAAACCATAGGCATAAAAATGATAAGTTTATTGGTTCTGATTACTTCATTATATAGATTCCAGAACCATAGTTTGGAAAATAATAAATAGCCCCCTATATTTTTCTAAACAAACCCACCCATGATAATATTTACTTTAACTAAAATCCTTTAATAACATCATTACTCTTCTCTAACATATCAATATTCGTCCCATGGTTCCACTAAACTCTCAAGAAACTCCACCGTAGCTTTTTAAATCACCCTCTAATGGTAAAGGACCTCTCTCTTGTGTTCTCAATTCAAGAATACTCTTTTATTTATACATGTTGAATCTCAGTTGGTTATGTTTTCATGGATTTTAAATTATCCCTCTATTATTAAATTTATTTTCTATACATTATAGATCATTTATCCTCTTTCAGTATCGAATTTACCTAACCCGTTACTATACTGAAATTTAGTAAGTGAACTCTCTCTCTCTTGTTTCCAATTCATGTACCTTCTTTTTTTCAGCCATATGAATCTCAATTTCTTATGATTTAATGACTTAATATAGATACCTATAAAATAAAATTTATTTCATAATAATTATATATTATTTATCTCCTCTCATTATGTCATTTACCTAACCTTTTACTATCTGGAAATTTTTTAAGGGACCTCTCTCTCTTCTTTTCAATCCAAGTACCTTCTTTGTATTTATCCAATTTAATCTCAATTGGTTATGTTCTTATGAATTTATATAGATCCATATATTATACAATTCATTTCATAATAATGATAAATAATTTATACCTTCTCATTATGGAATTTACCTAAGTCGTTACTATGTTGAAATTTAGTTAGGGATCCTCTCATCATCTTTATTCAAACAACTTACCTATTTTATACATTTTGATTTACAATACTTAATTTTGGTATATGTATTTCCATATACAACTTAATTCCATTTTTATATTAAAATTATCATAGATTCCTTTCATTCTCAATAAATTGTTTTTTGAATCTTTAAATACTATCATTTTGATAAAGAAATTTCATTAATATTTTTTATACTAAAAAATTGTGTCATGAATATTAACACCCATTTATACTCAGGAGTACTCATCTAGATATACCAATATTCATTAATTGGGTACTTAAATGTATAAAATACACACTCCTTGATCAGGGAGTTACAATTTATGAAATAAAACTTCATATTATATAATATATGTGGAAAAATTATATATGTACTTAATATAAAAGTGATGGTGGTGTCCAAAATTATATAGTGCTACAATTAATTGGGTAATGTTTTAGTCTCATGATATGTCATGTATGGGATTAGGGAGTGAACCAATTCCTTTATGGAACTTTTTCACCATGTAATGATGTCTTGTTAGTTAGCCTTGACCTATTTCTATGATCTGATGTTTATTGTTGTTTCTATATTACCTTGTTTTCTTTATGATATCATGTTATACTATCCCTATTTGTTCATGTTATTTATTCTCACCCAATTTATGAAACATTTAATTTCCAATTGTCAAACATGTAATACATTCTTCGTGTTGTGATTTTATTATTCCATTATTGGGAGTTATAGATCAACCATTTCTTATCTATGTCCCCAGGTTAGCAAATGTCATTTTATGAATGATAGAAACATATGGGAATGTTAAGGAATGTTTCAAAAATATTGATGCACCCCCTATATAATTTTGTTATATAAAGTAATAGATTACCCAAAGTCACTATACTTATTGATCATCTTAGTTGTATTATGTGTATTACAGTGTAATAATTCATGAATTAATGTGTGATGTAGACAAGGGATTCATTTTTTATATTAAATGAATGTATAGTTATTTTTGGGATTTGGATTAGAAAATTATAGTGAACAAATATGGGTTTATACTAAATATAGTAAAACATAACAATGTTTTGGTAAAATGTATAGTTAGTAGTTTTAAAGATAATATATCTCATCTGGATACTAAAAGTGGATGTGGATTTCACAGAGAGGTACCTAGGGGTAATAATTTTGATAGAGGTTCATTGAGATAGTCTTGATCGCCACTTGGTGCATGAAAATGGGGATTACATCACACCTGATTTAACACTCCGAGGGTTCATTTTTTGGTAAATTCACAAGATCATTACAAACCATTATTAAGTGAAAAAAATACCAATTAGATTATATGTTGGGAAATAAATCATATATAACATAGAATGATTCCTAAAAATTGAAATGTTATGGAATTATAGTTATTTATGTGATATCCTTTTAATAATCATGGTTTCCAAATTGTGTTTTTAATGTTTTGTAAATTATAATCCCTAGATCTATTTTGGATGAAGTAAATGGTTAGAACCAAAATAAAAAAGGGAAAGGTAGGGTTGTAATATATATTTTAATTCATTCTCTCATATCACACAAGTTTATTAGAACTATTAAAACACCACCATAATGAATGTAAGTATAATTTTCGATTAAAACAACAAATGGGAAAATTATTTCATCCAATGTATATAAATCATCCCCTCTTAAAATTTATGAACTGAAATTCTTAGTGAACCTTGTGAAACTCCCTTTATTGTAATTTGATTAAATTCTACGTACGTATTGAATTTTTTAATGTAGATCCAATATAAATTTCCACAATAACTAAATCACTCTCGGTAATGTAAATATTCCAATGATTTTGTACAAGTTTAAGGAGGATGATGAATCTTATTTAGTACCAAAATATCAATCATGGATATTATCTCTCCATGAGAAATCATATCAACCTAAAATGATTGACTTTATGAAAATGATAATCCTTTAAGGCATGACAATTGTGAGAGAATACTCTATGTGTTTCCTAAAGAATTGTATGGTCTTTCTCCTAGCTGACAGGTTTAATTTTCAATCATGTTTATACTTGTGGATTTGATAATATTAAATATTCTATATAGAATAGATATTGTGAAACTTGAGGAGTTAAATAAGTAATTATAGTAGTATTTAGATAAAGGGGTCATGAGACTAAGTCCTTCATTGTGGGGGCACACTAATAATCTTCATTAAGAATAAGGATAGGTCAAGACAAGTTTTATTAATTATCCTGAGCTCAATAAAACCATGATCAAGAGAAAGTATCCTTATCAATGGATTGATGACGTGTTAAATTTGTTACATGGAGCCCAATAGTTCTCCATGGTGGATATATGGTCAATGTATTATCATGTAAGGGGGGAAGGGGGATATCCCAAAGAATTCTCTTTGTACAAGGTATGAGAACAATGATTTCATTATTATTTCATTCATACCCACTAATTATCCAAAAAATTGATGTAATTGATTAATAAAGACTTTAGATATTACCCTAACATATTATTGTTAGTATTTAAAGATGATGTTCTAATATAATCCAAAATCAAGGAGGATCATGATGAGAATCTAAGCACTATGATAAAGACCATATAAATGGATAATATTTATGAAAATTATAGTAAATATGATTTATTGTAAAAGGAACTCTCATTCTTGGATACATTTATTACTAGAAAAGGGATATATATGTACCCTTAAAAATAGATTCAATTTAAGGATATCCAATACAAACCACTATGATAGAAATATGTATTTCCTTTGTATTATCTGGGTATTATCATCAAATTTTCTAGAAATTTATGGTTATTTTAAAACCTTATAACCAAGATAACATGGAAGGGGGTTATGTTTTTTTGAAATAATGAATGTGAAGAGAGATTGAAAGAGTTTAAAAGGAGGATTATAATTTCACTTATACTTATGTTACCCATAAGTGGGGAACTTTTCATGGTATATAGAGATGATTCGAAGAATGGATTGGATTTTGTATGAATAAAGAATAAAAAATTGATATAATATTTCTAAAAAAAATTGAAATTTCATGAATAGAACTATGAAACACATGATCTAGGGTTGTTTGTAGTAATATTCACTTCTAAAATATTGAGGTATTATATCTTTGAGAATAAGTGTAAAAAATACAAATATCATAAGAGCATCAAGTATATATTCACATAGAAAGAGATGAATGTGAACCAGTGAATATGGATAGAGATGACTAAGGACTATGAATTATCAATACACTATCATCCTAGGATTGAAAATATAGTGGTGGATGCTCTAAGTAGAAAGTATCCAATACTTTTATTATTTATGATAATTAAGAAGGATATGATCTTCTTAGACATTAAAAAGATTGATATGGGAATCATAAAGGAAGGAATATCATAAACACATTCAAAAGTGATTGCTCAACCATCCCTTATAGATAATATAAAGTATTCTCAAAGTGGTGATGTAGAAATTTATTAAAAGGAAGAGGCTATAAAAAAAGGGACATCCTTGGAATTCAAATTTAATGAAAATGAATTTGTAAGATTTTATTCGTGACTTTGTGTACCCTCAAATCCTGAGTTAAATAAGGTGTTTTTGGATGATGTACATTTCTCAAACTTCTCCATGAATCCAAAGAGCATGAAGATTTTCTAAGATCTCTAAGATAACTGTTGGTGGGATAATATGAAGAAGTATATCATAGAATATTCAAAAATTTATGAATTATGTACATAATTGAATTATAAAAGTAATGAATCCAATGGGATTATGCAACAATTACCCATACCTACATGGAAAATGGATAACATAATTATTGACTTTTTCACTACTATTTTGAAGAAATAAAGAGGAAATAATGTTATATCAGTTGTGGTGGATTATATTATAAACCCTACTCACTTAATTTAAATCCAAGAGAGCTTATCGCTCAATACAATTTCAAGTATATACATTATAAAATTAGTGACGATACATAGAACTCCATTATCTATTGTATCTGATTGAGACACAAGATTTACCTCCAAGTTCTAGAAGAGTCTCCATCATGCTCTAAATATTGAGTTAAACTTTATCATGGAGAATCACCAATGAATTGATTCCCAATATGAGAATATTATCAAGATACATGAGTACATGTTGACATCATACTTAATGTAATTCAAAGGAGGATGGGATCAATATATTCCTTTGATTTATTTTCTATAAAATAATAGTTTACACTCAATAATCCAAATGGAACCCTATAAATCCCTTTATGGGGAGAGTTTCAAAACACCTACATGTTGGGATGATGTTGGTTAATGTGTGATTTTGGGTCCTAAAATGGATGAGAAATTGTAGAATAGGTCAATACCGATCAAAAAACATCATGTCTTCACATATTTGATAAAAGAGCAGTGTTGAAAATCATCAATGTGACCTGGAGTTTGAGGATGGAGATAATGTACTCCTCTAAAAATATCCATTGAATAATGTTATGATATTTTGAAAGAAGGGATTCATTAGTACAAGGTAAATTGGTCCTTTTGAGATCCTTGATCATATCGGAGTGGTGTGTTATCACCTGACAGTCCCAACTAACCTATCTCAAGTACATGATGTGTCCAATTTATCCTTCTTGATGAAGTATATACCAGATTTGTTACATGTGGTGAATCCAGATGTGGTATTATTAGATAATGATATTTCATATGATGAGTAGTCAGTAAAGATAATATATTGTAGATAAAAATTTCCCTAAAATAATAAAATCACTACTTAAAAAATAACCTATTCCTATGGTTCAAAACCATGGGTATAGGATATACAAACAGTTTTTGGAACCGTGGGAAACTGAGGCATCGGTATAGCTCCATGGCCTATAACCAATGATTTTCACATTATAGGAACATATTTTATCCACTTTTTCATAGCCTTATACACATAGTAAAACCATGGAATTAAATTTTTTAATACCCTTATACCCACGGTTTTGAAAACCGTGGGTATTTATAATTTTTGAAATAATTAGGCCGCCATCTAGTTTCATTCCTATAACCCGCTATTCTCACACCCAAAATTTCACCACGCCACATTATTAAAATATCTCTATATATATACATTTACCTAAAAATATTAATCTAAACCTTCTTTATTAGAAGAAAATCCTTCAGAGAGTTTCGGTCCTAGGACATTCTTTTTGGAACATGATATAACTCACCACTCCAGCCACAAAAGTTTCATTAATACCTATTTAAATTTATTTCAATAAATTATTTTAAAGCCTTGGTTTTAGAAAAAATTCGGGTGATAGTTTCGAACTAGAAACCTCTTCTACCAACACATGACACCATACCACAACACTGTTTCTACATAGGTGTATATATAGGTTATATTATATATATATATATATATATTTATAAACCGTTGTATAAATAAAATATTTCTCATGGGCTTCAAACCCCAACCACTTCTTGGAAGCTAAAGTCTCTTACCACTAAACTATTTTCACTTATGTGTAGATATATATATTATCTTATATATATTTTTAAACTGTGGGTAAATAAAAAAACCATGGAATGATGTTTTCCCACTGTATTTTTTTCACATGCAAACATAAGGGACCTTATACCCATGATTCACAAAAATTATGGGTATAGATGTCACATATACCCATGGTTTTTATGAACCATAGGTATAGACTTCTAGATTAAAGCTTATACCCACAGTTCAATGTGAACTGTTGGTATAGGTTTTCTTGCAGCATTCTCATGCATTTTTTTGGATTCTCATGCATATGTGGGTAACCTATACCAACATTTTAGCGACAAACGTGGGTATAGGTTAGAAAATGTCACATATAGCCACATTTCATAAAAACCATGGGTATATGAGGGTCTATACCCATGGTTTTTTAGAAAATAGTGGGTATGGACCCATTTTATAGTAGTGAATGAACCTAATCATAGTGTTATGGAGAGACCACCGATTTTAGGAAAAGACATGGGAATTAGAATAGGTGATGAAATATATTACCCTCATATATTTTTGTGTGTGAAATAAAAATTTTAGTGTGAAATTTCAAAATGGGAGAAGATTATAACAACCCAAACTTTTATAAATAAAATTCCATTTGTGACTAAATTAAATCCCCATTTATATTTATAGAAAAAAATGCACTTATTTGGTTTTATTGTTTTCTATCATATATAAATTATTTTAATAATCATAAACTTTGAAAAAATTGACATTTAATATTGATCTTATGATAATTATAAATATAGTGTTATGATAAATTCAACTGATATAGACAAAAGATGCAACGACCTCAACCAGTAGGATCGTACCCTATGAATCCCATTTATCAGATCTTATAAGGGAGATAGTATCCCAAGTGTTTTCCATTTATGAAGCCCAATTTGGGATCCAACAACTAAATCATGAGTGAAACTGTTTATGTGATAATTTTAAGATCATAGAAATCATGACCCAAACAATGTACATCAAACAACCCCATGAAAATCTAACCATCACGCACCTCACCCTGAGGGAGTTTTATAGTGTAATTAAGGGATATGTATCAAGACCCTAATAATATTAATATTTATATTATATAGAATAACTAATATATTTACTTCTTATTTTACTTACTTTTTAAATTATTTTGATTTTTATACGATAAAATGCAAATTATATTTATGTGTTATATAAAATTTCAATAAAAAAATTCTTTTTTGATGAATTCATGAATTTTTAAAATACAATAGATACTATATAAATATTATACTTTGACAATATTTAATATATATAAATGATAATATAATTTTTATGAAGTCATATGTAATTTTTATAAGGGTTCAAAAACTAGTATTGTCGAAAAAATAGGTATTTCTCAATAAATATTGATTCTTGTTTTAAAAGTGAAAATTAACATGATTAGAAAAGTATTTTATTAAAATAAATATTATTTAAGTAATTTTTAGAAGGGTTCTAAAACTGGTATTGTTAAAAAACCCAATATTTCTCAATAAATATCGATTATTATTTTAAAATTGGAAATTAACATAATTAGAAAAATTATTTTATTAAAATATATATTATATTTAGAAGTATAACGTCAATATTATCCAATAGGTAATTTTTCATAATTTTTTGATACATTCAAATTTTTAGGTTGAAATTAAATATTGTATAAATATAAGCTGTGTATTATGACATAACAATAATCCAAAAGTGATATACTAAATTATATAAAGGGTATAAAAGAAAAATTATATTTTTCAAATTTAAAATAATTTGTTTTTATATTATTTTATTTATTTAAAGATCCTTTATGAATCCTCCAAAACCAATATTATATTTTAAGGTTTAAAAATCAATTAATTCTAATCATTACACTCTTTGAGATAACCAAGGGTAAAATTTTATTGATTTAGGACCTTTTACATATAAACTAAATACAATCACTAAACTTTTGTAGGAACCATTGGAAGAAATCATAGGAATGTTTTTGGTTTTGATTACTTTATTATATAGATTCCAAAACCAATACACGAAAAATAATAAAGAACTTCCATTTATTTTCTTATATAAACTCACAAATTAACCCCTTCAACTTCACTCATAAACCATTAAGCATTTCCTTACTTTGTATTAGCCTCTCTGGATTCTTCTTGAGGTTTATCCAAGAGCTTAATAAGATTCTCCCAAGATTTTTTAATCACCCTCTCAAGGTAAGGGACCTCTGTCACTTCATTTCAATTCGAGAATCTTCTTTTTATTTACAGATTTTACTATAAATTGTTTTTGTAGTCATTAATTTTTAAATATCACCCAAAAATTATATTTATATCATAAAAATTATTGATCATTTATCCTCTATCATTATATAATTTACCTAACTAGTTACTATGCTGAAATTTAGAAAGAAATCTTTGTCTTATTTTTAATATAAGAGCCATCATTTTATTTAGCCTTTTGAAACTCAATTTATTATGTATTAATGACTTTATAAATATTCAAATACTGTAAAATTTATTTCCTAAAAATGGTATATCATTTATATGATCTCATTATATCATTTTTCTAACACGAAACTATGGAAAAATGTAGTAAGGGACCTATCTCTGTTCTTTTTAATTCAAGAACCTTATTTGTTATTAGCATTTTTAATATCAATTTGTTATGTTTTCATGAATCTATAAAGATCCCTCTATTTTAAATTTTATTTTATAATAACTATATGTCATTTAACCCCTCTCATTATATCATTTATCTAAGATATTTCTATGCCAAAATTTAGTAAGGGATCCTCTCCTTATTCACATTATGCAAGAATCTTCCCTATTCTATGCCTTTTTATTTTCAATACCTAATGTTGGGATATGTACTCACATAATTATATTTCTAAAATTTATATATCAAAATGAATATAAAATACTTTCACTCTCATTAAACCATTTTATGAATCTTTTTGTACTCACATAATGTTGAAAAAATTTCACTATGATTTTTCATGTCAAACAATTGTGTTGTGTATATCCACCAAGATTTACACTATATGGTGTTCACCTATATGTACCTATATTCATTGATTAAGTACATCCCTTTTTTAAACCTAGACTCTTATATCATATGGTTGAAACTTATAAAATAAATCCTTATTTTATATGCTCTATGTGGCACACATATACCTGTCCATGATATGAAAGTGATAGGTGTGATCGGAATTATATATCACTCCAATTCATTGGGTAATATTTTAGTATCATGATAAATCATTTATGGGGATAGGTAGTGAACATAATCCATTATCAGAAACATTAGACCATGTTATTATGTCTTGGTGGTTATCCTTGACCTATTTTTATATTGTAGGTTTAATTTTTTTTGCTACATTCTCTTGTTACCTTTATGTAATCATGTAATATAATGGTTTTATGGTCATGTTTATGATTATAACCCCTTTTATGTAACATTTAATTTCCTATTGTTAATCATATAATAAATTATTAATTTTAGGATTTTTATCTATTCCCTAACATGGATTTATAGCTCACCCCTTTCTTATGTATGTCCTCCTGATATCTCCTGCAGTTTTAATAAAGATAGAAAATTAAGAGAATCTTATGGATGTTTTAAATAATGTCTATGTACCCCATATTTTTATTTGTTGTGTAGTTTACCTAATCATCCAAAAACACTAGACTTATCTATCTTAAGGGTTGTATTATGCTTATTCTTATGTAAAAAGTCATGAACTAATGTGTAATAATGATAAGGGTTGTCATATGTTTCTTCTATTATGGTGGTCCATATTATTTTTCCAGGCCCACATTATCACTTTGAGTTGGGAATTATCCTTCCATGTTCCCTCACACATCACATACATAGAATTTCCCCTCTCTATGCTACATAGGTTCTCTGTGTAGTCCCTGTTCCACATGACAACATGCCTGAGTCCAGCCATCCAAAGGTCTCATGTGCAAGGTCCCTTCAGACTAGTGCCTTCTAGATACTACAATTGACACTTCCTCATAATGATCTATACCATCTCCAACTATATATAATCTATAAGATATGAATCTATTCATCACTAGTGACTTGTCTAGATCTCCAAAATATCTAGGAATGTATAGGGGTATCACACTAGTATGAATGTCTCTACAGAGACCCTAATCTAAAATCCATACCTAGAAATAACCATCCCTAATCATGTTGATAGAGTACCATGTATGGTTAGTGAACCTCACATCATAATCAAAAATCAGTATCCCTCCCTTCTGTAGCTCTAAAATATTTCGAATCCAAACTGATTTCAAGAAAGATGGGAAGTAATACTCATGAAATATCTATTGTAAGCCAGACCATGAGAGTAATAACTAATAATGTGCATGTGTGACTAGACTTTACTAGTTCCAAGCTACTATTTGGAAAATAATGGCTACCAGTGCAACCATATGATTATTTAGGGTCTGCACAAGTCTAAAAACTCATATCATTGACTCAATCCAATCCTCCATTTCCTACGTATCTGGAAAACCACAGAACCTTAGCGGCCTTACTTACAGGAAATAAGGTAGTGTTATGATACTACACATATCCTCAGCCTACTCTACTAGTATAATCTAATTCTCGATTGGTGTGTGTGCTTCTAACTACCTTCCTGGATGAAATATATTGTGATATTTTCCCTAAACTAAGGCCTCATCATTCATTGAATTATTTTTATGATACTAAATCAGAAAATTGGTCCTCTATCTTCATGGATACATCTTTAAATTAATCAATACATACCACTAATATATGGCCATATATATATTGGGAGCTAACTCGAGATCGGTAGTTAAAGGACTCAATCATATATCATTCATGTACAAAAGATCCGTGAAACTAATGTATTGCCATACTGATTTGGTAAGAAGGTATTTAGAGTTCTTGTGAATTGATACATTAGTTGTGTCACCAAAAAAATTTCCCTAGACTAAAAATTGCACTCATGACACGTTTACCCTAATTCCTTAAATACACAACCTAACCTCAAAAGGGAACAAAACTCCAAACATTATCTCGAGGTTGAACTACCTCTAATACCAATCTTTAATTTCTCAAACCTCTGAATCCCTCTTGTATATTGGAAGATAATGCCACCACAACCCCGAGCCCACCTCCATATTCCAGGGGATGGAAGCAAGTTTTGAGAAGGAATAACTAAAATGGGAGGCATTTTCCAAAAGTACCTGTAGAAATTCACCAAAATGTCTCTATACAGAAGATAAAATGAAAAATAGTAAAATAAAACAACATTTAGATTAAAAAACATCCATGTAATAACATATATAAAATAAAAAAGAGATTGTTAAAATTATATTAAATACAAAGGGAAAATATATGCCCTAGTAGAAAATATGTCCCATCCTGACAACAACTTGAATATAAAAATATATGAGGGATCCTATATCCTAATATACAGTCCTAGACCACTGTATGGGGTTTATGAACATGATTATACCTATAATCCTAATAAATAATCACCATTATTTCCATCATCTATAAACAAATGACATGTGTTGGAAAATCCAATGAAAGGGTGAGTGTATACATACAAAGTAGAGAACCCCAAAAACTGAAGAGGTGTCAATATGAGACATGATAGAAGTAGTAAGATCAACCCAATTAAAGAGGTAAATGAAACACTAAAGACACCAATATATATATATATATATATTATTGTATAATAAACCCATACAAGAGAGAAAGGGGATCTTCATATCATAACCCAACATAGGTTGATGAGTCTGGTTGCAGCTCTAAAGAATGTCATCTTTTAATCAAAATATCTCATATGTCTGAATAAGTAACCATGAGTAAGACCCCCAAATTATAACTTTACCACACATTCAAGGGAAAAAAATTCCAATTATAGGACCCACACACTATTGAGTCATGGGTATTCCACTCAGTAAATAGAGGAACCACACGGTAGTCCATCAAGGGGTGCCACTTAGAAGGTAAAGGACCTACACCCTGGTTCATTGGGGGATCACACTGAATAGGTAAAGGAACCATGACCTAGACTGTCAGGGGGTTACACTCAGTTAAAATTAGACCCATTCCATATTCATCTATGTAGATATAATTTATAATGTGGAGGACCCAAAAAAAGTTTATTAGGGGGTTACACTCAATTGGTAGAGTACCCATTCCCTGGCCTATCAGGGGGTTCCACTCAATAGATAAAGAACCCAAGGACTAGTCTGTCAGGGGGGGGGGGGGTTCCACTCAATAGGTATAAGACCTATGCCGTTATATTTCAAGGGGTTCCACTCAAAAATAGTGTGAGGTGTATATGGGACCCATACCCTAGTATGGCATGGGGTTTTCATCCTAATCCTCTCTTCGATGATCCTTCTCGATCACTTCCATAGTTGAGCATCACCTAACTATGATTCATTCTAAAAAATAATATATCATATCTCAAATTATATTAATAATTCCATCATTACATTCTAGGTGGAAAAAAACATAAAATTGACTTCTCATGGGCCAAAATCAAATCCAAAAAAAGGAGATACGAGGGGTTGGAGTTGTAGAGGGAAGTGCAGGGAATATATGGGGGTCTATATGGTGTGTGACCCTACCGTGTCACCTAGATGTGTCTCCTATGGACCCAAATCAAAACATACATTACCATACATTGAATGTAAAAGGTCCACATGGTAGGTATTATCCATGTAAAACCTACATGTGTTCTTTTGGTCATGCCTGTGTGCATTGTCCCTTTCCTATGCACCTGGTTGTGTCCCAGCCCAGCAACCTATCCATATCCATGATCATATATCTGGCCATTTCCATATGTCTACCTATGTCCATATCTTTGTACTCTCAGAGTACATGTTGGGTATCCAGCACTGGGTCAAATGATAAGTGGGGGTCCAACATGGTGTGTGATACTTCACTCCACCGGAAATCCCTAGCTACTGCAGCCAAAGTACTACATTGTGTGTGTTTATATTGGTACACTTTGTGTAGTTTGGATTTTTTTAGAAAGTCTGATCTTATACATGGATTATAAACCCACCATTTCTTCATTTATTTCCACAATATTACCACATGAAATAAGTGTGGGGTCTCCTTAAACTTCATTTTCCTACCTTTGGTGGAAATCTAATGGATTTTGGGCATTTTCATGAAGCTCGCACGCATGAATGACTCCTCTATTCACTATATCTCAGTCACGGATCACAGGTCCAGAGGATTCACCACTCTCATCCCAAATTAAAACCATATCCATCCCCAAATCACAAAACTAATCATCATTCACACAACTTCCATGAATCTAGGGGTTTGGCCGTGTTCAAACTCACCTAAGAAAAGTCAAACTACGACCTCATAGGCACATGGTGTAGATCATTAATAAATAATGGGGGTAATCACAATAACGTTCATTATAAAAATTGTTGTCCAAGATTTCTCAACCAATGATTCTGAATCATTGAATATATTGTGATATCGTAGTATAAGAAATAATAAATTGAATAAAATAATTTATTATGGCAATGGGCTCATGCTAAGGGTTTGAAATCACTAAAAAGAGATAAGCATATCAAATTCATGCTATAATTATTTAATCAAGAGGGTGGAAACAAAAATTGATGATTCCTACCAAGATTATATATTGATCATTGGTGAAGATCATGTTCACTGGTCATATAGAAGATCTACTATGTTATTTATCTCATAATCCACCTCAATATGGTAATCATCTGATCTCAATCATCTTATGAATAATGGTGAAACCTACTATCAATAATCATAGAGTTATGTGGATAACCCTATTGATTTTCTATAATAGTATATTTAGATAAGGAAGTAGTTTTTGGTATTGAATTAATTAATTAATTAAATTAATTAATTATTCCACTTAACATACCAACTAAAAGATGCCTCATCTGAATTTTTAGTGTCTTCTAACTTTATTTTTGACCTATGGTAAACCCCAAGATCTAGATTAAACTGTGGTCTCATATTTTTTTATCAAGACTCCATTTGGGAGATAATCCATTATTTACGAAAAAAATATGTTTTCATTATATATTTATATTTAATATTTTTATAAACTTAATTCTGGTCTCATCGGGCCTCAGAATCTCACAGAGTCTTAGTTCCTGGATCCAAAAATATTTCTTTATATATTCCAAATTATTACCTAGAAAAAATATTATCTATATAGATAACCCTTGGAATGTTTCATGAACCTTGATATTTTATATAAATTTTTATGTATGTTTTCATTCAAAATTAATGTTTAGAGTGAGTCGGATATAGTCTTTCTCTAGAACATTTCAATTGTGGGTTGACGAATGATGATCAATAGATTAAGATGAGTATGAGTATCTAAGATATTCAAATCCTGTAATTTTTGTGTGATAACCACTTTGTTTATTTCAGATGTGGTTCATTAAGGGTCTCTTGTATTTTGTGGAATTGCAAGGATCATGGTGCTCAATGTCATTAGTGTGGGACCTAATTAATTTATCAACCCTGGTGGGTAAATAACAAAAAAAATAGTGAAACCTCTAGTATAAAAATGAGGTCTATGTAGAAATTTAGGATACAAGAGTACTATGACAATGATTTGGTCACTATAATTAAGAAATTTCCATCAATATTCAGTGTGTGGTGATGGTTTTCGATGGTTTTAGATAACAATTTTGAGAAGAAACGTTATATTATAGACCCTATCGAAGGGATCATGGTATTGGTATATCGAGATATATTGATTATGGGTTTTGATAACTAGTATTTGGATGATAATGTATTTTAGGTCGGATCATTCTCATTTTTAGGAATATAAAAATTCCTATGGTGGGTATCACCCCATGAGTGTTCTAGGAATGTGGAGCTCATTAAAAATAATTTTATAGTGAATTTAGTATGGTGTAATAGTGGACCCTACCCTTTAATGGTTGAGGTTTTTTTATTACCACTTGGATACAAGTCTCCAGGCTGGGTTTGGTAATTAGAAAAGTCCTATATAAGTGTATAGATACATAAGTACCATATAAATTTAGTATATTTGGAAATTGATGTGTGTGTATTGTGGGTTATGATTAGCTATAGTGATAGGATATGAGGTTTTGTGAAACAAGGTTGTAGGGTGATTGGGTTTTTGATGTTTTAGTACTCATGGGATGTATAATGAATTATGTGGTTGATTGAGGCTTTACATTTAATGTATGGGGTCATGGATGTTCTCTGGTGTATCATGAAGCGAGCTATGGTTTAGTTAAGACTAGGGATATTAACTTGGATTTTAAAAACATGATGAATTATGTATTCATGAATTCTTCCAAGAGTGGGGAGTCATCATGATGTTTATGTAATTGGATGGTTTTGTGAGACATGGTCCTTTTGGTTTCCTAACACAATTGATGTAGTTGGGTATGGGATAGTCCATTTCACATGTTATTGAGAGTGATAACTCAAGATTTGATAGAATCACATAATAAATTTCATGATCCAATCTGTGATGCCACTCAAACCAACACCCAACCCGGCCCATGCATGGCCTAAAGGATGTTCCTGATCCCAACATGATGGAAACTAGTGTCTGGGTATCAAGAATACAATTTTTGAATTATTTAACCTATTTATATAACCTTAAATAACTAGAAAGAATAAATACCACATTACTAACAATCATAACTCGATGAGGTGTATCAATTTTCAGATTCAATGTTTTACAATTTTATCCAAAACCAAAAATAATAAAATGGAATGGAAATAAAAAAACCATCCCAAAAACCTCCATGAAACATGAGATTCATCACCCTAAATCCACTATCACCAAAACCTATAAGAAGTGGAACACAGGAATCCTAATCCACCATCACAACCATAATATATCTTTCCACTACTGGAATTCTTGGTAATTACGACGGGCTATTTGCGACGGGATCCCGTCGCATATAGGTTTTAGCGACGGGGCCCCGTTGAAAATAGCCCATTGCAGAAAACGTTGTCGCAAAAACAATTAGTTGCGATGGGCCCGTTGAAAAAAAATTTATTTGCGACGATAAACACCTCTGTCACAGATAAGCTCCGATTATATGTATTATATATACATAATCGTTTTCACGACGGGCCCGTCGCAAAAACTATTAGCGATGGGCTATTGTCTTGATGCAAAAAATATATATATAAAGATTTCTACGACGGGCCCTTCGAAACTAATGATTTTCCACGGGACTGTTTGATCGTCGCAAATATGGTTTTAAAAATATTTAGTTAGGCTATTTACGATGGGGTCCCGTCGCAAAAGGTCCCGTCACAAATAATGAATTAATTTAGAAAAAATAATATCTAATAAAATTACAATTAATGAAAAAATAATATTACTATTATTAAAAAAAATAAAAAAATAAAATATATTCAAATTCTCAATATTCACAAAAAAAATTAAAAAATAATAAAATACAAGAAATTAAATTAGGTAATATTTTCACCGATAAAAAAGACATAAAATGTAAATAATTCATATTACAATGTTAAATTCAAATGTTTGTAACATAAAAAAATCACTGGGGCGTCTTCTGGAGGAGGTGGAGGAGATGAAAGAGTTGTTGGAGGAAACTCCTTCCCTAAACTAAGAGTCAGATGGTGCATGTACTCCATTTGATTGTGATGTTTCGGCTGCCATTGAAGCATCTCCTCCTCGTGTTGCTACTACTGCTGATGTTGTCGCCGATACATCTCTTCTTTCTTCTTTTGCAAAATCTCTATATGCTCAGCCCGAGCTCGAAACTGCTCCTAATACTGTGAGCTAGAAGATGATTCCGCTCCATGAGCTCCTCTCGAGCTGGACGCCGACATTGTAGCAGTACCATAATAAGTACCAGGTGTCAAATGAGAGTCGATGCCAACTACTCTGCCCTTCTCAAAGTCATACTTAGTCACCTGCATCCATGTCTATAACATCCCGGATAAATGAAGAATATGACATTTTCATATTTATTAATATTTGTGAATTAAATATTAATTTTACTTTAAAGGGGTTGCTATGTCGATAGCGTACCTGATATGCAACAACACGTTTCTTTGAAATCTTACGTTGCACACTAATAATATAATATTATTATTTTAAATGGTCGTTAACTCCTAGCCATTGTATTGGCGGGAATGAAAAAAACTAAATACAATATGATTATACATGATTGTTAAATGTATTTACATTATCCAATAAAAAGTTAAAGGCTTAAAATGTGTATGAATCTAATTTTAAGCATAATTTACATTAAAAGGCTGATTTATCGCCTTTTAATTGTGAAACCTTTCTAAATATAGTTTTGGTCACATTAATACATTATATTTTACCAAATAAAATACTTCTTTAGAATGGGGACATCAAAATTTACTGTTTGTAAATTTTTGGAATTTTTCCGAAAAATTTCTTTTTTTATGAATAGTGTAAATATTGTATTTTAATTCAAAACTAGGTTTTAATCTAATTTATTTATATAGTTATGTTTTCTTTTCAATTGGCTTTAAAGTTTAATTATAATATATTTTTACCATTTAGTCCAATGTTGGTCATTGGAATTAATTTCACTTTGAAATTGGACATAAACATGTGTTAATCTTTTGATAGTTATTGTTTCTTAAAAACACGCTATTTGTTTTAACAACAGGAATTAATTTTAACATTAATCAATGCCACTTTTATGTTTTTAATTTGAAAAAATAGACACCATTTTTGAATTTTTAATATCAAATATAGCTTCGGATGAATTTTTGGTATTTTTCTGAAAAACATCAATTTTTTATGAATAGTGAAACCACTTAGTGGTAGTTAAAAAAACTGAATTTTTCATTTAAATGAAATTTTACCACTTTTGTGAATTTAATTTCAAAAATAAAAAATACATGATTGTTATCAAGAAGTAAAATTTGGTTTATTAAGATGAAAATAATTTTTGGCGAATAGTAACTTTTGACTTTTATTTACCACAGTTAAAGGTAAATATGGTAATTCAAGGTAAAAAGAATATAAAAATAATTAAAAATTACCTTAACACTTGTCCAAACCTTATTTTTTGAGTCATTAACGACCATGTGCATCTTTGGGTCGATTTGGGGACCCCATTGAGTTACATGGGAGTGAAAATGACAATTTAGATTAATTAATTTAATGTGAAGACAAAATTGACATTAACAAAACTCTTTTAGTAATTAATTTCTATATGGTTTTATGTATGTCTTATTTTCTAATAAAAATATTATTTGGAAATATAAAAAGATTTCCTACGTCATGGTATTTTTTTATAATTTTTATTAATCAAATAAATTAAATTATTTATGACACAATAATGATGCAGTATTTACCACATTAATAAATGATTTAAATAAATAAGATTATAATGATTAAATTATTATCCAAAACATGGTCAATTCTGATTGTATGATTTTATTTCGAATATGAGTCATCTTATATTCGACCTTAATTATTTTTGGACCATTATAAACCGAATATCAATATATTATAAAATAATATTTTCACACTTACCTAAAGAGCCCCTACTCTCCCTTATAAAAGAAGACCACTTCTAACCAATTCCTCACACCTCTCAAGCCATTTGGATCATCCGAACTCTGCCCATTTACACTCCCTACATCCCTCTCCTCCTCCTAGAAGCATTACCTTAGGCATAAGGCACTTCAAGAAGTCCTTTTGGTTCAATCCAAAGGGAGTTAACCAAATTAAAGGTAATTATTTCTCTTAAATTGTTTTCTTTTATTTTACTTATCCAACCCCTAAAATAGTTTTATTTTCTTTTGTAACAACAACAGTATCCTCAATATACTAGGATGTTGTTATGATAAGGATTCTAGAAACACTTACACACACATCCATCTAATTGATGAATAACATAATGTTTCTGTAGATGGAAAACTAACGCCTCACGAAACGATGATTGATCGATTATCTCCTACCACCTCTCAGGGTGTCCATTATGATGGAAATATATTTATATATTATATATATTATGTTTATTATTTCCTTATTCTTCAGTACTTCCCAATAATATCAATCCTTTATGGTTTCCATAGTGGGTAAATACGGTAATCTCATTAGAGGAAGTGCGGACTACCACCACCTCAAAGTGATGTGATTCGTTAATGCCTTATCTGGGATGTATAAAGGATAGGGTTAATGAAATTATATATGTTATTATACTGTAATTATAATATAACTATGTATCATTGTGTTTTAATACCATTAAAATAATAAATATAAATGAAAGTAGTGTCTATGCGTACGTACGACTTACCGTCTCCACGAATGGTGCATTTCATTTCTTACCTCCAAATGTTATGTACTATTATAAATACAGGTATATACTGATTATATTTGATATATATATTATATTTAAATCATTAATATCATTCTGGATATAATGGTCTATTTACAACATGAACAACTTGTAAATATAAGGTGTTCATTTTTGACTCAAGTACCAAATATCAACAAAATAAACGTTATTAACTTAAATTATTACGTAATGTTTATAACATGGTAATAAGTTATATACAATGAATAATAAACTTTAAAAAGGTTATTATGAAAGTAGAAATTAACTTTAGTTTATTATTCAGTAGATTAAATAACGATCGAGTCAAGTCGGACACGAGGTAAGGGATCCGACCTATCTCTTTCTTTTCAAGTACTCTCTTTTATGTCATTTACATTATGATACATGTTCTAATGTTGGAGGATGTTCTTTTATATTCACCATACTGTAATTTATATTTTCATATTATTAGATACCCCCTCTTTCTCACATCAATTCATTTTAAGAATTTTTAAGTGGCGTCGTTAGGCTGCCGAATTTTTGTAAGGGATTTCATATCTCACTTTTAATTCCGTGAGATTTCCATTGTTCGCCACTTATTTATTGCATGTGGTGTATTGTGTACTGACTTTTGATATATATTATCATTATTATCATTATATTCATGGTATTATGTGATTAATTTTTTGGTTATTAGCTTTGGGTCATTCGACTCGATTGATTACAACGTGGTAAGGGGTTTTCATCTCACTTTTTATCCGCATGAGATTCATGCTATATTTACCAATACTTCCTTTTGTGTGGTGTATGTATTGCCAATGATTGTATTATTTGTGTAAGATAATTTAATTTATGGGTATTTACATCTTCATTGTATCATCCTTCTTTCATGTGGAATATGTTTTGTAAGTTACCAAATCGGTAAGGGAACCTTTCACCATTCTATTTTTCAAAGACTTCTTTTTGTTATGTCTTTTAATTTACATATTATTATGTTGGGATATGTTCTTATATATCCTTATTAATGTAAAATTTATTTCCAAGTGTTGAGATACCATTTTTTTCTCATCAAATCATTTTCTGAATTTTAATGTGACGTCGTTAGGCTGTCGAATTTTTACAAGGGAACTTCTTAACCCAATTTTGATTTCTTCGGGTTCAACTTGTAGTTATTGAATATGTCATCTTATTAATATGTGTGAATGACCTCTTATTGTTTGAAAATTTATATCCACTTATATTGGGTGTATTTATATTTTTCACACAAAATTATGAGATTGATTTATCCTTAATTTAATGATAACATCTTTATAATGGATTTCATCTCAATTAACATTTCCATTGAGAGTTCATTGTTGTTATGCACCAATTCACTTTTATATGGTGTATATACTATCCTTTGACATATTATATCATTAATCCCTTTATTCTCATGATATTATAAAGTTCTTATTAAATGTTATTCCACGATTATTTGTATTTAAGAGTCTCACATTTTGTTAAAAACTCTTTAACAAAAATATCATTTCTAAATGTTTTAAAGATTTATTATTCTAAATCTTTATATTTAATGCCCATGTTTTAAAATTGGTTTTTAGTATTTATTTATATGGAAATTAATATTTTGAAATTATAATTCCATTAAAAACTTCAAAGTGGTATGGGACACTTTGATTAAAAAATCTCTTTTTAAATGGTTTATGAAAATGGATTGATTACTTCAATATCTTGAAATTACTTATTGTGATTGAAAATCAAATGTTATTTGGGAAATTTTTATATTTGAAATATTTTATGTGTTATAATGGTACTTGGACATTTGGCGGGTGGTTACGTGATGAACCATATGATGGGTGGTGTCGTGAATACTCAGACGGGTGGTTACGTTATAACCTCTAATGAAATGGGTATGGAAGTCGGCCGTATGGCCATTCCATTTAGTGATATGTGTGGAAATTGACCGTATGGTTATTCCATTTAAGTATTTTTATGTCCCAAGTTACCTTTATATGTTATGTGTTCTTTATATAAGTTTTATGGTAATCGTTTGGTTACAAAAGCGTAAGTAATGATCTCTTATTCAGTGAAGAGTATTTACTACTTTATAAAGGTGAAAAGTTTTACTTATGATAATGTATTCATGGTTTACATGTTGTCTTGAAAAACAAACAGTTTTCCTTCTTTGTGTATCCCTTACTGAGATTTTTATGCTCATCCCAAGTTTTTTTGAATTGTTTTCCATAGGACTTAAAGATGAATAGGGTCATGGATGGGATCAAGGAAAAGTCGTGCTATCTAAAACATGGAACTAGACATGTTTCTTTTTAAGAGTTTTTATTTTTATGAAAAAATAGATACTGAGTAGTAGTGTTTACTTGTAATCTTTAATTTGTTATATAATATTTATGGCCTAATTATCTAAAACTCTAAACTTGAAAAGATCCTCAATGTGTATTATTCAATTAATTCATGATTATGTAAGGTTTAAGGCTGGGTCCTTATAATTGGTATCAGATGTCGGTTTAGATAACATTAGAGGTTAGGGAATTATTTAAGCATAAGTGACATTACCATAATGGTTAGGATTTCAAAAAGAGTCATAGTTCTTTTTTAGATAAAGTGAATGAGTTTAAGATAACATGAATAAGTATATCTTAGTGTTTAACCTTATCATAAGATATTATATGATGATTTTACTCATATTCTCACACTGACCTTTTTGGTTTTAGTAAATTGCTGGATCTAGTAGGCACCAAAGTAACAGTGGATGTGAAGAATACTATGACGGTTTTCTGAACGAGAAGCTAAATGATATGGGAGATGCAATGAGAACTCTTGTGGTTATTCTAAACCAACTACTTAGAGTCATGATTGACCACCTGAACCTTAGTGATCTTTATTAGGCATCATATATGTGAGAAACAAATCCCCACAGAAGTTTAGGTAATAATAATAAAGGTAAGTGTGTTCAAAAACCTATGTTTCAAAGATGTGGAAAGAAACACATAGGAAAATGTTTTAAAGGGACAGAAAGATGCTATAAATGTGTAAATGAAGGTCATAAAGCATGAACCTTCCATGGAAAAAGGAAGCATCTGGTTGACTGTAGGAAAGGGAATGAATACCTTCCCGAGGGATCAATTAAATGTTTTAAATGTGGTGTGCATGGTAATTATGCAAACACATTTCCTACGAAGAAGTTTCGGGAATGGGATCACTTGGATCGTACAAATATTTTTTTTCCAATACCTAATGCCATTTCGATGGAGGATGAAGAAACTTACAATGACCAAAGAAAGGTATGGATTATTTCTTAAACATTTGTTTTCCTATTATTGAAATCTTAGGGTATGATTCATGATTTTGTTTGTAGGAAAGAAGTATTTCAGAATAAGTTGTAAAGGAATGGTTAATGGTTGATGAATATTGTTGAATGAGTAAGAAGTCAACATATATGGGATTCAAGAGTTATGGTATATTTTAAGATGGTGAAATGATTAAAAGTATTAAGGCTCTTTTGATGATGGGAATTACTTTAGAAGACTTTTTATAGTATGTTTAACCCTGATGTTTCATATATGAAAATTTTATTCAAGGAATAATTATATTTTATTTTGTGGATATAGTTATAAAGATCTATTTGGGTTTATATGATCCTTGATTTCGAGGCAATTACCAGTTAATACTTTTTGGGATGCAAAAAGAACGTTATTTGATAGAATTTGTGGTTAAAATATGTTATGGTTATTTTTTATGAATTTATCTTTTTTGGGGAATGTTATAAAATTATATAGTATTTGAAAAAGGACAACATGCAGACCGTTTGACAACCCGTCGCATCGGACGAAGCTGCGGGAATCGAACCCACAACCAAAGTGAGACTGGTATTTATTGACTACCACTAGACTACGTGAATTCCTTCGTTAGTATAACTAATTATTTTTAGTTATATGAACTTATGAATCAGGAATAAGTTGATTTTGGTTTATCTATGGAAATGATTAACCTATCATGGAGGATATATGATTAGGTTAATTAATTTTCAATATGAGACTTTAAGAGTAACTCATGTTATTTGGAGATAAATGTTAAGATTTACCCTGGAAGACTTTGTGATTAAATACTTTAGAGATTTGGGTTTCAATCTTAGTTTGGATTACTTTGAAGAATTTTAAGGATAACTGTTTATTTAATGGTCTTTCTTGATCCTTGGGTTCTTTTTGTTGAATTTTGGAGATTAAAAGTAGTCTTTTTTTATAAAGGAATATCCTTTTGGTGATTATCTGAACTTATAATAAACATTTTGGTTTTAGTTAATATCTAAAGACATGGGAAATATATAGTTCATCTTTTTTTTGGATTATGTGATTCTATCGATGTTGATTATAGCACTCTTAATGTGAAAAAAAAAGAGTCATCCTCAATACTCATCATTTGGAGAAAATATGAGTTTGTGTTAGAAATCTAGTAAAAGATGAATGTTTTCATGACAAGTAAGTATATTTCCTTATGTTTTTAGTTAAGCTCATAAATAAATTCCTCAAATAAAAGTAACTTAAAACAAAAACCTTGTCTGTTAACTTTTCCTACTGGGGAATCAAAGACTGTTTAACCCATCACAAGTTTGAGATTTTCTGGTGGTTAACTTTCTCCTAAACACAATTTATATCACTCTCCATCAGAAGTTGATGGTTTTTTTTCTCCTCCATATCCATGTTTTCATGGAATCCTAGTATCTGTTGTCTCAGGTAACTCTTGTACTTCTGTTCTATTATTTTAAAGTGATAGTTTTATTGACTCTTTTTTTGATGTGGGGCATTCAATGAAGTTCTCGAGCCTAATTTAAAATTGCGAGGACGAAATTCCAAAAAGGGGGGAAGGATGTAACATCCCAGATAAATGAAGAATATGAAATTTTCATATTTATTAATATTTTTGAATTAAATATTAATTTTACTTTAATGGTTTTGCTATGTTCGATAGCCTACCCGATACGCAACAATAGGCTTCTTTAAAATATTACGTTGCACACTAATAATATGATATTATTATTTTAAATGGTCATTACCTCCTAGCCGTTGTATTGGCGGAAATGAAAAATCTAAATAAAATATGATTATACATGATTTTTATATGTATTTACATTATCCAATAAAATTTTAGAGGCTTAAAATGTAAATGAATCTAATTTTAAGCATAATTTACATTAAAAGGCCGATTTATCACCTTTTTATGGAGAACACTTTTTAAATATAGTTTTGGTCACTTTAATACATTCTATTTGACCAAATAAAAGACTTATTTAGAATGGGGACATAAAAATTTACTTTGTGTAAATTTTTGGAATTTTTCTGAAAAAGTTCATTTTTTTATGAATTGTGTAAATATTGTATTTTAATTCAAAACAATGTTTTAATATAATTTATTTATATGGTTAGATTATCTTTTAAATTGGTTTTAATGTTCAATTAGAATATATTTTTACCATTTAGTTCAATTTTGTTCATTGGAATTAATTTCACTTTGAAATTGGACATAAACCATTGTCAATCTTTTGATAGTTATTGTTTCTTAAAAACACGCAATTTGTTTTAACAACAGTAATGAATTTTAAAATTAATTAATGACACTTCTATGTTTTTAATTTTTCAAAATAGAAATTATTTTTGAATTCATAATATCAAATATATCTTCGTCTGAATTTTTGGTATTTTTCTGAAAAACATCAATTTTTGATGAATTGTGAAACCACTTAGTGGTAGTTAAAAAAACTGACTTTTTCATTTAAATGAAATTTTACCACTTCTGTCAATTGAATTTCCAAAATCCGACATACATGGTTGTTATCAAGAAGTAAAATTTGGTTCATTAAGATGAAAATAATTTTTTGTGAATAGTAACTTTTGACTTTTATTTACCGCGGTTAAAGGTAAATAGGGTAATTCAAGGTAAAAAGAATATTATAATAATTAAAAATTACCTTAACACTTGTCCAAACCTTATTTTTTGAGTCATTAACGACCATTGGAATCTTTGGGTTGATTTTGGGACCCCATTGAGCCACTTGGGTGTGAAAATGACAATTTAGATTAATTAATTTAATGTGAAGACAAAATTGACATTAACAAAAATATTTTAGTAATTAAATTTTATATGGTGTTATATAAGTCCTATTTTCAACTATAAATATTTTTTGGAAATATAACAATATTTCCTAAATCATAGTATTTTTTTATAATTTTCAGACATCAAATAAATAAAATTATTTATGACACAATAATGATGAAGTATTTACCTCATTAATAAATGATTTAAATAAATAAGATTATAATGATTACATTATTATCCCTAACATGGTCAATTATGATTGGATGATTTTTTTTCAAATACGAGTCATCTTATATTTGACCTTAATGATTTTTGGAGCATTATAAACCGAATATCATTATATTATAAAATAATATTTTCACACTTTCCTAAAGAGCCCCTACTCTCCCTTCTGAAAGGAGACCAATTCGAACCAATTCCTCACACCTCTCAAGACATTTGGCTCATCAAAACTCTACCCAATTACACTCCCTAAATTCCTCCCCTCCTCCTAGAAGCCTTACCTTAGGCAGAATGAACTTCAAGAAGTCCTTTTGGTTCAATCCAAAGGGAGTTGTCCAAATTAAAGGTAACAATTTCTCTTAAATAGTTTTCTTTTATTTTACTTATCCAACCCCTAAAATATTTTTATTTTCTTTATTTTTTAACAACAAAAGTATAATAAATATACTAGTATGTTTTTATGTGAAGTATTCGAGCTACACTTACACACACCCCCATCTAATGGATGAAGAACATAATGTTTCTGTTGATGAAAAACTAACGCCTCGCGGAATGATGATTGTTCGATTATCTCCTACCGCCTCTCATGGTAGCCATTATGATGGAACTGTATAAATATATGATATATATTATTTTTATGATTTCCTTATGATTTTTTACTTTCCAATTATATCAATCCTTTATGGTTTCCATAGTGGGTAAATACGGTAATCTCATTAGAGGAAGTACAGACTACAACCCCATCAAAGTGATGTGATTCGTTAATGCCTTATGTGGGATGTATAAAGAATAGAGTTAATAATATTATATATGATATAATACTGGAATTATAATATACCTATTTATCATTATTTTTTAATTCCATTAAAATAATAAATAGAAATGAAAGTAGCGTTCATGCGTACGTACGGCTTACCGTCTCCATGAACGGTGCATTTCATTTCTTACCTCCAAATGTTATGTACTATTATAAATACAGGTATATAATGAATATATATGATATATATATGATATTTAAATCATGAATATCATTCTGTATATAATGGACTATTGACCAGATGAACAGCTTGTAAATATAAGGTGTTCATTTTTGACTCAAGTACCAAATATCAACAAAATGAACGTTATTAACTTAAATGATTACATAATTTTTATAACAAGGAAATAAGTTATATAAAATTAATAATAAACTTGAAAAAGGTTCTTATGAAATTAGAGATTAACTTTAGTTTTAATTCAGGTGATTAAAGAACGATCGAGTCAAGTCGGACATGAGGTAATGGATCTGACCTCTCTCTTTCTTTTCAAGTACTCTCTTTTATGTCATTTCTTTTATGATCCATGTTCTAATGTTTGAGGATGTTCTTTTATATTCACCATACTATAATTTTTATTTTCAGATTATTATATACCCCCTATTTCTCTCATCAATTCATTTTAAGAATTTTTAAGTGGCGTCGTTAGGCTGCCGAATTTTTGTAAGGGATTTCTTATCTCACTTTTAATTCTGTGCGATTTCCATTCTATTCCACTTATTTATTTCATGTGGTGTATTGTGTACTGACTTTTGATATATATTATCATTATTATCATTATATTCATGGTATTATTTGATTCATTTGGTGGTTATTAACTTTGGTTCATACGACTCGATTGATTACAACGTGGTAAGGGGGTTTCATCTCACTTTTTATCCCTATGAGATTCATGCTATATTTGCCACTACTTCCTTTTGTGTTGTGTGTGTATTGACCATGATTTTATTATTTGGGATATATACATTAATTTATGGGTATTTACATCTTCATTGTATGATCCTTCTTTCATGTGTCATATGTTTTGTAAGCTACCAAATCGGTAAGGGAACCTTTCACCCTCCTCCTTTTAAAAGACTTCTTTTTGTTATGTCTTTTAAATTACATTTTATTATGTTGGGATATGTTATTATATATCATTATTGATGTAAAATTTATTTACAAGTGTTTAGATACCCTTTATGTCTCATCAACTAAATTTCTGAATTTTGAAGTGACGTCGTTAGGCTGTTGAATCTTTACAAGGGAACTTCTTAACCCAATTTTGATTTCTTTGGGTTCAACATGTAGTTATTGAATATGTCATCCTATTAATATGTGTGAATTACATCTAATTGTTTTACACTTAATATCCACTTATATTGGGTGTATTTATATTTTTCACCCATAATTATGAGATTGATTTATCCTTATTTTAAGGATACCATCTTTATAATGGATTTCATCTCAATTTACATTTCCATTGAGAGTTCATTGTTGTTATGAGCCAATTCACTCTTATATGGTGTATATACTTTCCTTTGACATATTATATCATGAATACCTTTATTCTCATGATATTATAAAGTTCTGATTAAATGTTATTCCGCCATTATTTGTATATAAGAGTCTCTCATTTTGTTAAAAACTCTTTAACAAAAATATAATTTTTACATGTTTTAAATATTTATTATTCTAAATATTTATATTTAATGTCCATGTTTTAAAAATGGTTTTTAGTATTTATTTATATGGACATTAATGTTTTGAAATTATAATTTCCTTAAAAGCTTCAAAGTGGTATGGGAAACATTGATTCAAAAATCACTTTTTAAATGGTTTATGAAAATGGATTGATTATTTCAATATCATGAAATTACTTCTTGTGATTGAAAATGAAATGTTATTAGTGAAATGTTTATATTTGAAATATTTTATGTGTTATAATGGTACTTGGACATTTGAAGGGTGGTTACGTGATAAACCATATGACGGGTGGTGTCGTGAATACCAGGATGGGTGGTTACATTATAAACTCCAATGCATTGGGTATGGAAGTCGGCTATATGGCTATTCCATTTAGTGATATGTGTGGAAGTCGACCATATGTTTATTCCATTTAAGTATGTTTATGTCCCAAGTTACCTTTATGTTATGTGTTCTTTATATGGGTTTTATGGTAATATTTTGGTTACAAAAGTGTAAGTAATGATCTTTCATTCAGTGAAGAGTATTTACTACTTCATAAAAGTGAAAAGTTTTACTTATGATAATGTATTCATGGTTTTCCTGTTGTTTTGAAAAACAAATAGGTTTTCTTATTTGTGTATCCCTTACTGAGCTTTTTATGCTCATCCCAAGTTTTTTTAAAATGTTTTCCATAGGACTTGAAGATGAATAGGGTCAAGGATGGGATCAAGGAATTGTCATGTTGTATAAAACATGGAACTAGACTTGTTTCTTTTTAAGAGTTTTTATTTTTATGAAAAAATAGATACTGAGTATTAGTGTCTACTTGTAATCTTCAAGTTGTTATGTAATAGTTATGGACTAATTCTCTAAAAATCTAAACCTGAAAATATCCTCAATGTGAATTATTCATTTAATTCTAGATTATGTATGTTTTAAGGTTGGGTCCTTATAATGCCGCCTCCTCGAAATGGTGAGCACTGGTCTGCTCAATCATCTCGTCCTGACCCTCAGCATGTTTCTAAGAGGTTGCAGCCTCATATGACTCCTTCAATTCCAATTTAAAATTAAATTTGTGAAAATATTATATGCAGTTAATTGTTAAACTGAAAAAATAATACTAACCACAATCTGATGCTGACGATCACCATTAATCTCTCCAATGGCTAGATCATTGTACATCCTCCAATAAACGTTGAACTCCATAATATTGGGATGCTAGATTGTCTACAGAAATATAAAATAAACTGTTTATATTGAAAGTTATATAATATATTAAAAAATAATACTTACCAGATGCTCTCAATGCAAACTGAATGTACGACTACCAGCTCGATGTGTGACCTCTTGTCTCCCCCGGTTATGTCATCCCACTGAAGATCTCCTCTGAAATCCACCACCCAACTAGTGAAAACATAATTCATCCCAAACGTGAGATGAAATGTACTCTTGTCGGTGGGCTCTACATGACTCGTCAAATTTTGGCACCCCTGCTTTCTTAATGGTTGTCCTTCTCAAATTGTGAAAAAACTGGCGGAAACGGTCACGCATAGAAACCTGAAATGTTGTGTGGATAGCGTTGTGCATGCTATCATCGATAGGATGCCATAAGCCCTACAAATAATTTATAATATCAAGTTATTAATGAAATAAATTTCAAAATAAATATTATTTTTTTATGTACCATCCAATGATGGAACATGTTGCGTTTCACATCAACGGGAATCTGTTCCCATGTGATCCATGGATGAGAAAAATAATTGCGCAATATAGCGCTCCCTTGTCCAATAGATACATGCTGAAAACCATGAAAAAAAGAATAAATAATCAAACAATTAGTGTATATATACAAATAAATTAATAAAATATAACTAAAATATATAGGTTACCATACCTCCATGTGCATGGATTGGAACCAAGATGTGGACGTCGCTCGGGGATAGGGTCAGGAATCGTCAGTTGCGCAAGACCACGCCCCCTTCGTGTACCTCCTAAACCACCAGTAGGCTTAAGGTCAGATGATCCCACATCCGCATCATCCAAAGGTAGATCATCCTCCTCTAACTCACGAAATAGATCAGAGTCCATCTAAAACACAAAAATATTGTTGTTAGCAGATAGTTGAAAATAACTATTATATATAGATATATATTAGTTATGATTATAAACTGTATTTAATTATGTCAATGTTCATCTTCATCCTCTTCTCCATAAAAGTCCATGTCAATTTCTTTATCTTCCTCCTCAGCATCATCAATATCCATATGAGTTTCATTTTCAGCATCTCTTGTCATTTCAAATTTATTTGTAACATCATTAGCATCTTCATCACCATTTATCCTTAATTGTGGGGTTTCATCGTCGATATTCACGTCTCTTTGTGAATCAGATGGATTTTGAGCCATCTCTTTTAAAATTTCAATTCCTTACACTTCAGCGGAATGACATTCAGTTTGAGTAAACTGAGTTTCCCGAGATTTCATTTTTATTCTACTCCACCAATCACTCAAGTCTCTTGAAGTAGCACAATACTTTTCATAATAAATTTTATGTTCCTATTGAGCCAGTAAAAATGGTTCATTTACTGCAAGAAGACTTTTATATTTAATATCGACGATTCCTTGAGTCGGATGAACACACAAACCATTCTCAGTATCCAACCAAAGACATTTAAAAATTGTTATATAATTCTGTCCTAGATAACACAGCTCAATAATTTAATCCAAAATTCCATAAAAGTCAACTTCAGTTTCTCTGTGATGTAATCCTCTCAAGAAAACTCCATTGTTTGTTGTTTTTTTTTGATTCCCTGTATGCATGAGTATGAAATAGAAAACCATTCACCACATATGCAATATAATATTTAACTATTTTTGATGGTGGGTTACTCAATATACACAGTCGCTTATCAATTTTATCAGCATATTGGGACACCTGAAAATTTGTAAAACAATTATCAATATAATAAATAATAAATGGAGTTGATATTAAACCATAAATAATTTATGTTACCAGTTTTTGAAACCATTGAGAAAAAAATGTGTATGTGTTCTTCAAGAGCAGCTGCTGTAATTTGCGGAAGTGGTTTCTTGATTTGACTATCATATAACCTACAAATAAAATATGTTTAAATACTCTAACCTAAATTATAGAATAAGTCATAGAAAAACTCACAAGACAAATGATTTCATTTCTTCACAGTTTAGAAGAACGTATGTATGAGCTCTGTGATGTTCATCATCTAAAATCCTTCGTTCATGAACTCCACCTAAACCAAGATTTGGATGATTAAAAACTGTTAATTGATTTTCCATTTTATCATTAACATTCCCCTCATTTCATCCCATGCGATTCTATTTTGAGGGATACTGAGATTCAAAATAATGAGATCAAAAAAATCAATTTTTTCTTGAAAATAAGATTCATCAATTGAGCCTTCAACTGATACTTTGTTACGTATTTTTTTCATCAATTTCTACATGCATCTCACGAATGGGTACATCCATCGAAACTGTACTAGACCTCAACATTTAGCTTCATGTGGAAAATGTAATTTCATATGTACCATTGAGTCAAAGAAAGTCGGCGGAAAGATTTTTTCCAGTTTACATATAATTACAACATCTTCTTCCAGTTTTCTTAGCGCATCGTAGTCTGTTGTCGTTGCACGAATGTCTCGAAAAAAAATATGATATGTCTTTTATCAAATCCTAAATCATAGAATTCAACAAACCTCTGAATCCAATCGTCATAAGTCTTTACATTATAACATGACAATCATGACTTTTTAATCCATTAATATAACCATTCTTAACATATCTGCCCAAATTGGAAGCATATCCATTTGGAAGTCTCAAATCTACAATACACTAACAAAATAATAAGTGAATCTCTTTGGATAGTGTATAAGCTGCTTTTGGGTTCATTAACCTCTGTGATCTGATATTTTCAAATAATTCATGTTCTGGTCGCCTGCAAATTTGGGAAAGATCTAATCATGCCATTACAATATCTTTGGTCTTACCTCGTGTATCCAAAACTGTATGAAATAAATTATCAAAACAATTCTTCTCAATATTCATAGCATCCAACATGTGGCAGACCAACAAATCAGACCAATACAGAAGATCCCAAAAAATGCTCTGTTTTATCCAATTATGTTCTTTACCAAAGCCATGAATTTTTTGTTGGTTGACTATTGGTCCAAATGTTATGGGGGTGATGAAAATAAAACTGATTTTAACTCTGTACCTTAGATCATCTTTTGAGGTTCATCCCTTTCAATTTTACCTTTTCTAAAATGAGATTTCTTCCTTCGAAAAGGTTGATCGATTGGAGGAAAACTATTGTGACAATCAAAATAGCAAGGTTTTTTTTCATTGACCAGCATAAAGGCTTTATTTTCTTTCATATAGTAAGGACATGATTTCAGACCATGTTTACTCCAACTAGATAACATGTCATATACCAGAAATTCAATATTCGTCCACATCAATTCTGCTTTTAATATGAAATTTTGTTTCGCAGCAACATCATATGTATTAACTTCATCACTCCACAATGCATTTAACTCATCAATCAATGGTTTCAAATAAACATCAGTATTATTTTTCGGATGTCCTATGATTAATAGAGTCAAAAAGATATAAGGATCCTTCATCAACATCCATAGAGGAAAATTGTACGGAGTTATAAAGATAGTCTAACATGAATAATGACTACCATAAGAACCAAATGGACAAAAACCGTCCTTAGAAAGACCCAATTTTACATTTTGAGCTTCTATAGCAAAAGAAGGTTGTATAAGGAAAAAATGTTTCCATTAATCACCATTAGATGGATGATTCAAGCTTTTATCAATTGAAATATTGGTTTTTTGCCATGACATCATTGACGATGTATTCTAAGACATAAATAAACGTATCAACCTAGGTGTAAGGGGAAAATATCTCAACTGTTTTACTGGAATTGATCTAGACTTCCCTGGTTGAGCTTATTTATACCTCGATTATCCACATGTAGGACAAATATCCAATGACTCATTTTTGCTAGAATATAAGAAGCAATCATTTGGACTTGCTTGAATCTTAAGATAATTAAGGCCTAGATTACGAATCATCCTCTTGCTCTCATAGTAATTTGTAGGCAACAAATTTCCTTCAGGTAGTAGTTTTTTAATCAAAGAAAATATCTGATCAAAACAGTTGTTTGACATTTCATTATCTGATTTAATAACCATAAATTTTGCAACCACTTCTAATTTTCTTATCTTGCAACCAGGATATAATGCATCCTCAGCAGACCTCAACAACTCATAAAATTGGGACTGTGCCAACTCAGGAATAAAATCAATATCACCGTGAGTTTCAGTTTGTTGCACAGATGGATCTACAACATCATGTACTAAATTTTGAAACAGTGATGGATCCAGAATCAATTTATTAAGACCTTCTCTGGAAATGCATTCACCGTGTTGATACCAAAAAACATAATCTGGTTGAAAACCACACCGTAAGAGATGTCCCCCAACCTTGTCAAATGTGTCAAATGTTCTCAGAGCACATTTTTTTACAAGGACACTTAATTGTGACTTCTGAAACATATTCTGGTTTTGATGATTCAAATGCTAATAAAACTTCAACACCCTCAATATATATAGGATTTAAACTAGGACCATTTGGATTTCTACATTGATTCATCCAAACTTGATCATCTAATAATGACTGATGTCGAATTACTTGTTCCATATTTTTCTACATAAAATATGAAATCATCACTGTTTTTGAATAGTTTGAAATTTTTAAAACACTATCTCAAAAAGAAGATAAATAATTACAACTACTTAATAGTTATCATTAATTAAGGGAGACACAATTTCCAGTGGATTGACAACTACTCTTTTATCCAACAACTCATTTAATTGCATCTTTCTCACACCTATTATTGCTAATTGTTGCTAATTATTCTTAATTATTCCTAATTATTGCTAATTATTACAAATTTTTACAAATTAATACTAATTATTACTAATTATTACAATTTATAACAATTTATTACAATTTATTTCAAATTATTACAATTTATTACTAATTATAACTAATTATTTCTATTTATTACTAATTTATCAATACATAGCAATACTTAGCCAAAGGAAAACTGCTTGAATAATTAAAGTAAATTTGGTAATCATCGTTGTGGAGATGATTACAAATTCTCCCTTCATTATCCAAGCAGATATCATTTCCTAATTATTCCTAATTATTCTTAATTATTCCTAATTATTCCTTTTTATTCCTAATTATATCTAATTATAGCTAATTCCTTATAATTATAGCTAATTGTTGCTAATTATTTAAAATTATTGCTATTTATTCCTAATTATTACTAATTATTCCTAATTATTCCTAATTATTCCTAATTATTACTAGTTATTCTTAATTATTACTACTTATTCTTAATTATTACTAATTATTACTAATTATTACTAATTATAACTAATTATTCCTAATTATTCCCAATTATTCCTAATTATTCCTAATTATTCCTAATTATTGCTAATTATTCTTAATTATTGCAAATTATTGACAATTATTCCTAATTATTTCTAATTATTACTAATTTTTCTTAATTGTTGCTATTTATTGCTAATTATTTCTAATTATTCCTAATTATTCCTATTTATTCCTAATTATTTCTATTTATTCCTAATTATTTCTATTTATTCCTCATTATTGCTATTTTTTTCTAATTATTTCTATTTATTCCTAATTATTTCTATTTATTCTTAATTATTACTAATTATTCCTAATTATTCCTAATTTATTACTATTTATTGCTAATTATTACTAATTATTTCTAATTATTGCTAATTATTACTAATTATCCCTAATTATTGCTAATTATTGCTAATTATTTCTAATTCTTGATAATTATTGCTAATTATTGCTAATTATTCCTAATTATTGCTAATTATTCCTAATTATTTCTAATTATTGCTAATTATTTCTAATTATTCCTAATTATTTCTAATTATTCCTAATTATTCCTAGTTATTCCTAATTATTCCTAATTATTCCTAATTATTCCTAATTATTCTAATTATTCCTAATTAATACTAATTATTGCTAATTATTAGTAATTATTGCTAATTATTGCTAATTATCAGAAATTATTGCTAATTATTCCTAATTATTCCTAATTATTCCTAATTATTTCTAATTATTCCTAATTATTTCTAATTATTCCTAATTATTGCTAATTATTCCTAATTATTGCTAATTATTCATAAATATTGCTAATTCTTTCTAATTATTGATAATTATTCATAATTACTGCTAATTATTCCTAATTATTGTCATTATTGCTAATTATTGCTATTTATTGCTATTTATTTCTATTTATTGCTAATTATTGCTAATTATTGCTAATTATTGCTAATTATTGCTCATTATTTCTATTTATTGCTAATTATTTCTATTTATTCCTAATTATTTCTATTTATTCCTAATTATTCCTAATTATTCCAATTTATTCTTAATTATTCCTAATTATTCCTAATTATTCCTAATTATTCCAAATTATTCCAAATAGATTTTAATTATTCCAAATTATTCCTATTTATTCCTAATTATTCTTAATTATTCCTAATTATTGCTAATTATTCCTAATTATTGATAATTATTCCAAATTATTACTAATTATTTCTAATTATTGCTAATTATTGCTAATTATTCTTAATTATTGCTATTTATTGATATTTATTGCTATTTATTGCTATTTATTGCTAATTATTCCTAATTATTCCTAATTATTCATAATTATACTTATTTATTGCTAATTATACCTATTTACTTTTAATTATTCATAATTATTACTAATTATTACTAATTATTCCTAATTATTCCTAATTATTCCTAATTATTCCTAATTATTCTTAATTATAACTAATTATTACTAATTATTAGTAATTATTACTAATTATTACTAATTATTATTAATTATTACTAATTATTACTAATTATTCCTAATTATTACTAATTATTCCTAATTATTACTAATTATTCCTAATTATTTCTAATTATTCCTAATTATTCCTAATTATTAATAATTATTATTAATTATTACTAATTATTAATAATTATTACTAATTATTAATAATTATTCCTAATTATTACTAATTATTCATAATTATAACTAATTATTTCTAATTGTAACTATTTCTTCCTAATTATAGCTAATTATTCCTAATTATAGCTAATTATTCCTAATTATAGCTAATTATTACTAATTATTTCTAATTATTCCTAATTATAGCTAGTTATTCCTAATTATAGCTACTTCTTCCAAATTATTGCTAATTATTCCAAATTATTGCTAATTAGTACTAATTAATATTTATTATTACTAATTATTACTAATTATTACTAATTATATTTATTTATTGCTAATTATATCTATTTATTTTTAATTATATCTAATTAATATTAATTATAACTAATTATTTATAATTATAACTAACAATATCAATTACTTAGTAAAACTAAATATAAAAAAAATCAATTCAAATCTAATTAAATTAGAACTAAAAAACAACAATTAAAATTAACATAAAAAATAAAATTAATATAAGGAATAAAATATAAATACCTTAAACTTTGATATTCTGAAGATATCGATGCCCTCCGATTGTTCTCGTCTAAAAAACTTTAACTAAAAAAATACTTTGAAACTAAAGAATGAAGAGAGAGAGAAAGCAAGATGTGAATGATTTGGGGAAAAAACAGATGGGGTATATATAAGTTAGATTAGTTGTGACGGGGTTATTAGCGACGGGTAGCCCGTCGCAAAATGGTGTTAATTGCGACAGGCCCCGTCGCAATTACTCTCGTCCGCATTAATTACAGCCTGCGGTTAAAAGGTTATTTCCAATGGGTCCCGTCGCAAATAGTACATGCCGACAGTCTTTTTGTGAAGGGACGGCATCCCGTCGCAAAAAGGTATTTACCACCGCCGGGAATTTGCAACAGGACCCGTTGCAAATAACCCTGCGCGGTTTGGCGCGCAAGCCGCGCAAGTCGCGCCAAACTATTTGTGACAGGAGACGAAATCTCGTTGCAAATAACAAATTATTTGCGACGGGCAACTTTCCCCATCGCAAATAGCTTCCTGGATGGGTTATTTGCGACGGGAACAAATCCCGTCGCAAATAGTCATTTTTCCCGTAGTGTGCTTTTACCTGGGTTGTACATAACAAAGTCTACAAACACCCAAATTTGAATGTAGGGTGTGGGCGAAACATCAGTTGTATTCCACCCAAGAGAAATATTTAATGCTATAACATTAGAATATAAATCATCATTCACACTTCCATATGAACATTTGACACATTTTTAAGAAACATTTTTGAGGAAAAACCTTAAGGGAAACATTTATATATAAAAGGCTTGCTTGAAATTAAAATGTGCATAGTGTTCACCTTATACCAATGGTTATCACCATATCACATAAGTATTATGTAAAAAAATAGAGAACCATGGGAAATCCCTATGGTTAACTAGTATAAGTGGGACCCTAGAAACCTCATACCTTAGTGATAATATCCTCCAACCAATACCAACAGCATTCACGTGCACTAGCCACTAGAGGGGAATGTATCCCAAGGTCTAGTAGTCTCCAAATAAAAATTCAATACCAATAGTGTTTCCATATATGATCCAATAGACAAGATACCATCCCAATTTTTAGTGTTCGCTGATCATATCACACGTTTAGTTAGTATTGTAGCATCAATCATTCTAGAATAAACTCAACCATGGTTCCGTCGAATCAACTAGCGTAATAGTTCTAGTTTTCCCACCAAGTTACCTCCTATTTCTTTGTGCTCAAATGTCATTTCAAATTTCACATAAATCATCACATTCACATACACATTCTAAGAATCATGAAAATACATGAAAATGAAACATGTTCACCATCTACATTGTTCCAATGATCAAAGCTCCCATTGAAACCACCTTTTTCTATAAACAAAACCATTTACATTTACCATACACACTAAAAACATTAGGAAAAACATTTCACATTACATAAATATATCATGAATAGCATTTGGAAACACAAAAAAAATAATCATTTCTAATTGAAAATCCCTTTTTAATATCAAGACGCACACTGATTCCATTTTGAGATGTGCTTCACATAACTTTCACAATTCAAAAACCACATTTAAGGTGAAAAATAAAGAATCTAACATGTAACAAAATACATTTATTTTGTAAACCAACTTTCAATGCATTCTTACCTCATGTTCATTTTGAAAATGTCTTTCACAGTATCCACAAAAGGCATAAAACACATTTAAGAAGCACCACAATGAATCACAGATAAAAAATAAACACTTTCATTTAGAAAATAAACTTGTATCACATATGAATCTGAAAATATTTTCAAAACATATTTTTCACCAACTAACAAATCCATAGAACATATTTATTAAACCAAGAAACAAATCAAAAGTCATCTAATAATGAAAAATAATGGAACCACCTACCTAAATCTTGAAAAAAATATTGAAACTAGTGAAAACACACAACTGTACCTTAAAGAGATTCTATAAAGTAAATATTAAATGAAAACCATCATTATTTCACCCAAAAACATAAGATCCACCCCTCATTAGGTCAAACAATCTGCTAAAGTAAAATCCAAGAATTAGGGAAGAGGATCCCTAGAAGAAGAGGGAAACTGAAGGATAAATGACATACTTGAGGATTCTTTGATGATCCAAGACTAAAACCACCCAAATATTGAGTCTTAAGAGGTCCAAATAGGTGTGGAGGAAGCTCCCATGGTTTAGAATATTATAGAGTTCGACTTAGAGGTGATTCAGGGTAAAATGGATGGATGTTGTAAGAGTACTTTTCCACTATTTAATAACCTAGAAAAGTCACATGGTTAGCCTGCATATATTTTCAAACAATACAAATACAATTTTCTCCTTATAATAAAATAGGAATAAAGCTTTATGGTTTCCTAGGGGACAGTGCAAGCCTGTTCTCCTAGTTGTGTGACCCAGAAAGTGCCATTGTCACAGGTGCACAGTTTCCATTGTGTTGGCATATAGTGTCCCTTAACCATACTCCAATCGTGTGTCAACTATTATCAACCTAAACACCCCCATTTTTCATTAAAAAACTCTTGGTGAACCCAATGGATAAATATAAGACCAAAAATAGACCATGGAATACGGAAAAATAAAATTATGGATGTGAAAACTCTCCCCACCATGAAAAAAAAATTTCCCTAGAAAGTCATTCCAAAGACTGATCAGAAAAAAATGGATATTACTCCTCAACCCAAAAATTCAGATCCTATGTCTCATGAATATCAATACAAAGTAGAAAAATAACATGAACCAATGGTATGGGATTCCCATGATGTAATTTCTCATGAGAATCAAACATTTTCACTGGCTACTCAAAATCAGACAAATCAAGCTCTAACTCCAACTCCTCGCATTTCAACACACGAGAAGAATCTAGATTGTACTTTTTCCTCTGAGAGACATAGAATAGGTCATGGATTTATATCAACTAGGAAGGAAATTATAGCCTCTATTCCACCATACCAATCTTCTCAGTGATATCAAAAGGTCCTTCATACCTGGGTGTTAGATTCCCTTTTTTCCAAAATGAAAATGACCCAATTGATTGGCCACTTTCAAAAACACATGATCACCCACAAAAAAACTAAAAATCTTGGTGCCTATAGTAATCATAATACATGTGATGAATCTGTTCCATCGGAAAACAAACCATGATCAACTTCACTTTATTTGAAGTTTCCTAAAAAATCTTGATACCAACAACTAGGTCTCACCCTCCACAGCATAGAATAAAGTGGACCGACACGGCTGACCATAAAGCACCTCAAAGGGGGCCATCTGAATCGATGATTCATAACGGTTGTTGTATAAAAACTTAACCAATACCAAATGGATATCTCATGATCCTAGGAAATTCAAAACACATTCATGGAGCATGTCTTCCAAAATCTAATTCACCTGCTCCTTCGGACCATCCATTTTAGGATGGTATTCCATACTTAACTTGACCAATGACCCCATCTCCTTTTGAATACCTTAACAAAATTGTGAGTTAATGAGTGGGTATTTTCTAAAATAATTACTAATAGAACACTGTGAATACTCACTATCTCTTGTACATATAATCGACCAAGATCATCCACTTTGTTTGAATCCATGATCAGGATGAAATTAGCTGATTTGGTCAAATGGTCAATCACTACAAAACTATAATTACACCCACAGAGAATAAGGGTCAAGAAAATAATTACATCTAGGGAAATATCATCCAACTTCATGGTATGAATGGGTAGTGTCTAAAGTAAGATAGAGGGCCTTTGGTGCTCTGATATATCTAGTAGGCATGTATAACACCATGATACAAATTCAGCTACATCTAACCTTATTCTTGGACACCAGAACTGTAAATGATCATCATAAAAAATATGGGAATCACCAGGATGAATGGACCACTAATACTGGTGACTATCCTATATCGCCATATTCTGGAATGACAATAGAACCATGAAAAAAATCCTTGAATAAAAAAACTCCCTTAGGAAATAAAAACCATTTAGAAGGCACCTACAGACCATTTTTGGATTGCATAGACAGCTACAACAACTCATCACTAGGATGCTCTCACCAAATCAATTACAAAAGGGAAGATGTCAACTGAATACTTTCCAAAAACACACCACCACTGTGGTCCTTTGTCTCAAAGTGAATTTCAAAATAAATTCCCATAAAATTCCACTCACCACTGGACTTTTTCAATGCTTGTAATAGATTATTCTTTGTCAAGGAATCTACAACCACATTTCATTTTCCGAGGATATAGATGATATCAAAATAAAACACCTAAAGGTACTCAACCCAGCGATGCTACCTCAAATTTAGATATTTCTAGGAGAAAATGTAATTCAATATCTTAAAATCATAATAGACCACAAGAATTTCCCTAAAAATATAATGATTCTAGGTATTTAGGGCTTGAATCACAGATTCTATCTCCATGTTAGAGGTCGGGTAATTATTTTCTTGTGGTCGGAGTTAGCATGAACCATACCCCACCACATGGTCATCCTACCTCATCACACACCCAAGATCTATACAAGAAGAATCCCAATAGACCACATATCCTTTTCTAGACTCGAAAATATCAAAATGGGGGATATTCTCAACCACCACTTAATCTCCTCGAAGGATAGTTAACACTCTTGGCTGAAATAAAATTTTACCCCCTTCTGGGTGAGTTCCATCATAGTTAAATCAAGATGAGAGATATCTCAAAAAAAACAGCGTCTAATACCCTTTCAGGACCAAAACTCTTCTAAATTCAATGACATTAATTGGTATATATAATGAAATCACCACACTGATCTTATCAAGGTCCACCAAAACTCTTCGCTCTGAGATCACATGACCCAGAAACCTTAACTCCTTTATCTAGAAGGTAAACTTATAACTAGTCGCATAATGTTGATGATTATGAAGGGTGCCTAGAACAATTCAAAAATTATGCTCTTTCTCCTCCTCAGCCCCAAAATATACTATGATTCCATCCATAAATACTATGAAAAATGAGTCGAGATACTGATGGAACACCTTTTTCATAGGATCCATAAATACCTATGGAGAATTTTTCAACATGGAAGGAATGGGAAGATAATCAAAATGTACATACCATCTTTGGAAGGCTATTTCTAGAATATTTTCCTCTCAAAATATGACATATTGATACCGATAATTCAAGTAAATCTTACATAACCACCTTAAACATTTAATATAATGGAATATGTCATCAAAATGGTGAAAACAGTACTTATTCTTGATCATCACCTTATTTAACTTCTGTTAATCAATACACATTCGGATAGATCCATCATCATCTTGCACAAATAGAATAGGGGCCTCCCAAGGTGAGATTATCAGATGAATGAATCCTATAAATTCTAAATATTCCATCTATGACATAAATTAACTCAACATGGTGGGGGCTATACTATATGAAGGAATAGATATTGGTTGTGTTCCTGATGCCAAATCAATGGATAACTCTACATAACACTCTAGAGAAAAACCCATGAAATACTAAAAGAAATACTATAGGAACTCATCTACCACAGTAGATAATCCACCCTCATGAGTACCATCATCATCCTCCATTGTGAACAATGATATCTAAAAAACAAGTTTATACAATTCTTTATGTGGAGGTCCAACACATCCTAACTGAGGATCCCACTCACTTAGAAAAAATGGGTACAACCCTTAGGTTCCATGAAACTTACTCATTATCGATAGTAATCAATGTCTTTTTGAAAACTCAACATAAAATCCATATCTGGAATCACATCAAATTGATCCATCTACAAAATTAGGAAATACCATTCCAGCTTAACCCATGGCTTGTTTAGTTCCCCAGGTATAAACTTGAAACTATGTACTCACTTATTACCAAGTGGTGTTACTAACTCCATTGCATATGGAATGAGTTCATTTGTAAGATTTCACACATCCACATGATGGGAAGAAATAAAATAAATGTAGGTACTAGTATCAAAAAACAATAGATACGAATGATTCCATGACAAAGGTGACTAAAAATATCATATGTCTTGTATGTAATTCCTTTGGAACTTGATCCACTGCATGAAGGTTTCTCATTTTCACTTGATCTTGAGAACAAAAAATATCCTGCATCTCTGCTCTAAATTGAATCTTCCTAGAAGAAGATCCATCCATGCATCAATGACAACCAAACAAAGAGACCACTTTCCTAGACGGATCCAACTGGTCATACATTATTTTATAATCAATACATTCAACATTGCTCTAATTTGGGTGTTACACATTTCAAAATCACTATAAGTCCCCCAAGGTTCCACCTTGGAGGTATGTTCTGGATGTAGATGAACATACAGATTCCATGTGCCCTTCCCTCTCATGCACATATCATATGACTATCCCGGCACCAGAATCCACAAACAATGATAGCAGATATGGATGGCCAGAACTGGTACTCCGCTCTTTTCCTGCTCATCTCGCTTCCTCTTCTTCTCTAATGAGCTGCCACAACCCACTATTTACATTACTCTAGAGAAACCAGATATTCATTTATGATAAAATTTATACCATCATATTATGATCAACAACCTCATCAGAAGTATTAAACACAAACATGAAGGCATGGGGTCAGATTTGAGTATGAAACCCCATCTTAAACTTCTATGCGTTTAACTACCCATTTGAAACAACCTCAGTTGAAAACTGTACTACCTTTGAAAAGTGGATAGCATACTCCACCATGGTCTGGTCTCCCTAGAGAAGTTCCAAAAACTCCATGAACATAGTGATGTCCAAAATATATGTTCAATACTTCTCATTGAGAAAGACCTTAAAATCCTTCCAACCCATCTACTCATGCTTCCCATCATGAACCACTGATCCCTACCACTTTTGACTAGGACCTTGCAATATGAATGAAGAACACTTAAACCTGACTACCTCAGGATTATGAAGAAACTCAAACATACTATCTATTTTATCATTCCACTCCTCAAATTATTTGTTTTTTTTCTACCTCAGAAAGAAGGAGGCTGGTTATTGTGGAACTCATGAGCATTGTCCCTTCTAGGACTTGGTTCAGCTTCTCTAACTTGAGCATGACTAGATCCCACTCCATGACCCAAATTTCGGACAACCCAGACCACTGATTCCACTAATATATGATCAATTAGTGAGGGGGAACTCTCTTAGCCTCTTTACATGTATTTCTATGAATTCTTCAAGGAGGTATCTTACTGCAACAAGAAACAATCACATGGAAAGACCATCAATAAAACCATAAATGCACATTATGATAATTTTAAGGAACAAAAACAAATATCAAACACTTACATAAATAAAAAACCATACTTAACACAATAACAAGACAAACCACCTCACCCACTTCCAATGTCTATGCATAGTCTGCAGCCTATATGTCTCACCTGGGGGGGAATCCAAACCAATTTCCCCATAACCCATGGAAACTTGAGTCTTATCACAAAGTGTGTTGGAAAAACATGAAAATTGAAACAAAAAACTTATTATAGGAAAATTATAACTCAATTATACAAGACTCTCCCAACATAACATTACCCAAAAATATAAAAACCTGCTCTTAAACCATTTTTTCACAAACCAAGCCAGGATTCCATCCAACCCTATACCTGACCTGGCCCCAGGCTTGTCCCAAAAGGGAATTACCAATCACCAAGAGATTGGAAATATTTTTTGGGTATCAGAAATATACTTTGGGAATGATTTAACCCATTGATATAATGATAAAAACCCTACAATAATTAATATCGCATAACAGATAACCATAACCAGATGAGGTACAACAATTTTCTTATTAAAATTTTAACAATTCTAACAAAAAAAATACTACAATGGAATAGAAACAACAAAAACATCCCAAAAAACTCCACACAACAAGAGTTTCACCACCTTAAAGCCACCACCACCAACAAATACAAGACATGGAACACTAGAAAATGGATCCACCATCATCACTGAAATACATCTTTCCTTTACCTGGGTCATACATAACAAAGTCTACATACACCAAAAGGTGTATGTTGGGTGTGAGGCAAATCCCATTATGATTCCACCCAACATAAAGATTAAATTATTTAACAATATAATAAAAATCAACATGCACACTACCATTAGAATATTTAAACATTTTTTAGAAATAAGTTTTAGGGAAACACTTTAAAGAAAACATTTCTCAAAAAAATTGTTGAAATTAAAATGTACCCAAGGTTCACTATATACCAATGGTTAGAACCACATGACCTATAAATCATATTAAAAAATATACATCCATTGTAAATCCCAATAGGTAACTAGCACAAGTGGGAAACTTGAAAAATCATACCTCTATGATAATCTCCACCAACTAATACCAACAACAATTTTATGCATGAGCCGATATCGGGGAAAAAATCCCAAAGTCTAGAAGTCTCTAAATCATAATTCAATTCTAATAGATCTCTTGTGCATGATCCACTATAGGGGATCACATCTCAAATTCTAGTGTTCTCTGATCACAACACATGTTTAGTTATTGTTGTAGCATCAATCCTGATAGAAGAATCTACACATTAGTCTTGCCAAATCAACTAGTGTAGTTGTTATAGTTCTCTGATCAAAATACCCAGGATTTACATTGTGCTCAAATTCCATTTAAAAATTCAGATAAACCATCACTTTCACATGAACAATCCAATCATTATTAGCACACATGGAAAATCAACAGTTTGACAATACACATTATTCCTTCTATCAAAACTCACATAGAAACCACCATTTTACATAAAAAAACATTTATATATCCCACACACACTAGAACCATTTGGAAACAAATTTCGCATCACTTTCAAAATTCATGAAACCTATTTAGAAAAACAACAACGGGTGCACAAAATAAAACCAACCATTTCAATAGGGAAATCCCCTTTCAAATCCATATGCACGCCGAATCCATTTTAAAATTTTGTTCATATTTAATTCAAAATTAAAAAACCTCATTAAAGGTTCACAACAAAATAATAAAACACGCAACAAAATCCATTTATTTTGGAAAACAAACATTCAGTGCTTTTGCACATCATGTGCCTTTTGAAAAAAGCATTCGCACCTTTCACAGAAGTCAAAAAAAACATTTTGTAATTTCCACAATGAAGAACACATAGAACATTACTAATTTCCTTAAGAAAATAAAATTTAATCACATATTCATCAAAAAACCTTTTCAAAACATATTTACTACCACAAAAAAATCCATATAACATAATTCTAATACCATGAAAGAAATCAAAATTAATATAATAGTGTAAAATCATGTAACCACCATCTTCAAGTTTAAAAACTTATAGAAACTATTAAAAATCCAAAACCATATCCCCAATAGATCCTATAAAGGAAATATCGAAAAAAAATACATCATTATTTCACCCAAAAACACAATTTTGACCCCTCATTAAGTCAAAAAAACCCTTAGAAAAAAGAAAACCTGAGAAGGAGGTAAGATGAACCCTAGAATAATGGATAAAACAAATAAGAAATGACTTACTTGATTATTCCATGAATATCCAAGGATAAAATAACCCAAATATTGAGGCTCAATAGGTACAAGGACGTGTGGATGTAGCTCATAGGGATGAAAATTCTATAGGGTTCATATTAAAGGTGATTTAGGGTTAAATATGAAGAGGGTAGAAGAGTATTTTTCGGCATTTTAATGCCCAAGATAGGTCACATGGTTTTCCCTGAAAAATTTTCAAACCATACACCAATTATACATCCCTCACTATCCCAGATGAACGAGTCCACATGGTTTTATGTGGAACGGTTCACATCTGTGCACCGAGGTGTGCAACCTAGATAGTGGCACTATCCCAAGAGCATGGTTTCCTTTGGTATGATGCATGGTTTCCCCTAATTGTGTTCCAATCATGTACCACCTACATCTGAGCACAAAAACTCTGTTTTTCTCCAAAAACTCATGGGTTCCCAAGGGATAAATATAAGACCAAAAATATGCAAAGTAATACCTCAAAATAAAATCAAAGATATTAAAATCCATGTGATTAATAGTGTATATTTTGGTTCAAGGCATGAGGCATCCAATGTTTTTTTAGTTTCACTTGTTCAAGTGTGGTATCAAAATGACTATAACGAGTATAATAATTTATATTGGAATCAACACCAAATTTTGGTGATCGATGTGATTTATGGGTGGTAAAAATACAAACTTCTTGAGGATGAGAGACCTTATAGTGGGGAGGTTGTAATGACCCATGCTAGAGTATGTCGGTGGAGTTAGAGTAATTTTGGGTTTTTTAGGTTATAACAGGGATTTTTTTGAATTTTAAAATTCATATCAAAATTTCATGTGTTAAGATGAATTTTAAAAAATTTAAATTAAATTTCTCAGGGGAAAACATTGGTAGAGGTTTCTCAGATCGAATTATGGGGGTCGAGATGAAGTAAAAAAGAAGTTATGTGGTTATATAGGGCCACTGGGTACCTAGTCAAGGTTCATTGAGTACCTGATGGGATTCTAGGGGTATATTTCCATGAGTTAGATACATTGGGTGGTCATTGAACATCATATGGTACCCATTGGGGGAAATGGGAGGCCAATCTAGGTGCATCACATATCCAGTAGCACCTTATTTTTAAAAAATATATATAGGGTAATAATGTTCATTTTCTCACCTTATTTAAATATTTCACTTAAGGTGTTTTCAAATTTTTCCAATCACGGTAAGGGGGAGTGGCTTTTATTCTCCCCTCTTACCATCGCTTATTCACTTTTATGAATGTTGTATTTTTGAAGTATTATTTGAGGTGTTTAAAGATGGTTTTTGTCCATCCATTCTCTCCTACTTCTCTTCCTTCTACATATCTAATTTGGTGTTGTTAAATATTGGGATTTAAGATAAATTTTCACAAAGATGTGGTGAAATCATTTCATTATGGAATTTCTTGGTCTGACTTGGCTATCAGAGGTCTTAGTATATTGAACATGTGAGGTTTCATGAAATTTCTTTTAAGGTAACTCTCTACCATTTTTTTTTGTATTTAAATAAAATTATGATGTATTCAACTAAGAGATTGATATTTATCATCAATTAATTATTTGATTTTTTACTTTGTGGTATACTGAGAGTGACCCACACACCAATTTTCGAGGGTTTGGTGTCGTTATGCTATTCGATGAATTATAAATCTATTGTGACAAGTTGAATTAGTATTATTTTTTTGTTTTGATTTATTATAATTCTTAAATTTAATATAATCTATATTTTGATGGATTAAGGGATCAGGGATTTGTTTTTCGACTGGTATATTCTTAGATGAGCTTAGGTGATGGTGGAAGAGAATTTCATTAAGAGGGAACTCCAAATTAAGGTATGTTGTTCTTGACATTACCTATTTTTTTGCTTATTAATATATCATGGGGAATGTAATATGGGGAAATTGGGTGCGAGTGAATCAGGATGTAACCATTGGTCAGTACCCTTCTGTGATGCAGGGCTAGTGAGTTGGTTGGGATCATAGTGGGTCCTTGTGAGTTATGTTATTATTATTGACACATAGGTATATGTAACCTATGAGAGATTCATTTTTAGATTGAATCATATCCATGGTGGGTATCCATTAGTAATCAAAGAAACTATTGACCTAAGGATGTCTCATTTGATATATAATTCTTGTTCATATTAGGAATAGGGTGAGCCTTGGGATTATCCTATTAATGGATACATAGTATGTGTATATAAGATTTTATGTTAGGATGACCTAATGTGGAACCAAATGGGGTTTCTATTTTTATTTTAATGATGTTTCTGGTCAATTAAGAATGTGTTAGGTCTACCAAATTTATTATTTTGAACACATCACCACTGAGGGTTATGTCACCTTTGGATGTGACCTGATATCTCATGGATGAAAATTTAAGGGGTATCCTAATGCTTAACTTCTGCTGGATATCTGGTTTGGAATTCCTAAGTGTCCCTTGATGTTAATACCACATGATTTGGTTGGGTTACTTGGTTAGACAATCCTCATGATGGAAAAAATTATATGGTGAGTTCTAAAATTTCATGACCCATTCGAGAGGGGCATGAGAATGGGATCATAAGTCATGATAAAGGAGGTCGTAATAGACATGTATGTGTGGGTGTTTAAGGACATAAGAGTGGGTAACCTATTGTGTACAATATGTTCATATAAAATTAATTCTTATGGTATTAAACCGATTAATGTGGGTACTATTATGTGTAGTGATGTTATGGCTAGGTTGTTTAGATAACCAACCCAGTGTGTATATATTAGAGACTTATATTGATTAACAACCATGGTGTTCTCTATTAGGAATGATAGATTACTAGTGATCACAATTATTAAATAAGAAAAGTGTTTGATATGGAATAAATTATTATTATTGGGAGTATGTGAACACATTGATTGATATGGTTTGGAATACAGTCAATCATAATATTGGACATGTGTTTAGGTGTAATGTCAACCCTAGAGGTGGTTATGATATAGGATGGATGTTATACCTACTGATATGGTTATAAAGGTTGGATTTAAAACCTCTTAATATGATTATATAACCTAGATGTGATTCCTCAATATATGATTATGATGTAGATTAGACATAATGCTTCTTGAGATGGTTAAGTGGGTATGATTTGATATCTCCTAAGATAGTTTTGATATCAGTTAAACGTGATGAATCCCAAGATGGTTATGTGAGATAGATGTTATTTTTTAAGGAGATGGTTTCAATATGGGTTGTATGTGATTCCTCTCAAAAAGGTTATGCAATTTGGACATAAAGCCTCTCGGTATAGTTTAATGTGAGTTTGACTTGATTCTTCTTAATGGGGTTTTGATGCATGTTAGACATGATGCTTCTTGAGATTGTTTGGTATGTCATTTGGGAGGTACTAACCCCTGATGTGGATGTGGATTATAGTTTAGATGTACTACCTCCCAACATAAGTGATGTATTACTAAGAGTATAGATTATCTAGGATAGACGTGGTCTCATAGAAAAACCAAAATCCAATATTGGTAGAAGAATGTATGTGTCAATTATCATGGTGTATAATTGAGTAAACAATGGTGTGAGGGTTATATTCAAGGGATTTTTATAAAATATGTTTCATTTATTACTTGAATTCATGTATATATTAGTTTTTATTAGGGAAATCACTGGTGGTGTCCAGCTGAGTTTTATGCTCACACACTACACGATAATTTTGGTGTGCTTGAAAAACATATAGTTGTCATGTAGATTCTAGGAAATAGAACTAATATAGGAGGACAATTTTAGGGATCTTGGTGGGGATATGGAGATGAGTCCAATGTGACACTGAATATCATTGTATGATCTGTTTTTTTCATTAATGTTTTACATTATTATACTATGTATGATTACGCAAAAAGGTGATATTACATTTGTTTTATAATTTAATAGAATTATTGGGTTGCATATTTTTATTGTAACACCCCAACCCTCTTCACTGGATTTATAAGTAGTGTAGTTATACTATACATAGGTGTCATTCCCAAGACACTAAGGGATAGAAATAAAACCATTGTATTAAGAGGACATTAGGGGAATATTTTTTCTAAGAACTCATACAAGCTATCAAAAGGTATATAACAACCATGGAGAATTATATTATTCCTGAGAATAAACCACATAACTCAATGAAATACCACTACAAGCACAATTTTAGAGTAATAGTGGAAAAATAAAAAATATTTCAAAGCTAAGACTCCAAATATAAAGACATTGGAACCAAAGTGGTACCATCCTAGACCCAACTGTAGACACTCCCTAACTCTAGCTTCAATATAAAAACCATGACATCAAGGATCGACACTAGAGAAGTAAGAAACATGAGGATTACCTATATCCCGAAATAAGTTATATTAAAATTCACTAAAGTTTCTAGGTAGGGGATGTTTATATCACTTGGTAGGATTTCCCCAAAGACTTTCCACACATAAAAATAAGAAAAATACAAGCTAGTACATTTTATATAAAACATAGGGTGATAATATAAAAACTGTTTATCAAAGTAAAATAGTTAAAATAAGAATTTTAACCAAATAAATCCTTCCACTTTCTCTTTCACTTTTCACTATGCATACCCATTTCCATGTTACATAGTCATATAGACATGCATGCCAGATGAAAGTCACAAAACTCACAATTGAAAACCCATCCTTCACCAAGTCGTCATTAGGTGATATTCCAATGATCATTTTTTATTGACACTGATTACTAATTCAATTTCATCAAGGCCTCCTATAATGCAATATAAACACACACCATTATGTATTCCATTTCCACCATCCTTATAAAATATTTATCTATGCATAAAATTTCTTTTGAAAACAAAATCCATTAAAAAAAATAATTTAAAAAATATCTTGTGTATCTTTTAAAACTACCCATTTGAAATAACATCAAAAAAATATTTTCTGTACATAAAATAATAAAGACGTTTCCAATGAAATAAAAATAATATTTTATCACGATTCAATCCAACAAGTTCTAGAATAGTAGATTAGTATAGAATCCACCTAACTTAATTTTATATTCACAATTAATATTAAACGATTCCTAGGATCATCATATTCATTCTGATCCACTACAAAAATCCAAGAAGATATCATCACCAGAAATAAAAACCCATATATCTAGGTATCACACATTGGTATATTGTCTTAATAAAGACAATGGAAAGAGATCAAAAGTGAAAAGGAACAACAAAACCCAAACCATTGATTTATATAAAAACTACTCAATGATTCATTACCAATAGATTATGGCCATCAATGTTTTCTGGAAATCTCTTATGTACACACAGTAATTAGAGAGTAAAATAGAGGTGGGTGAATTTAAAATATTATATCCATGGACTGGGTAAATCTAGCTAGGATTGAGGGATTCATGGTGTGAATTGGGAACTCATGTCATGAATTCCTTGAGTGGTCACTTACACCGATATTCACATCTATTTTTTTCCATTGGTGAAATTTCATTCTTATCATGAATGTATTTCAAATCATGAATGGATTTCACATACAAAGTGAACGAAGTGAAGACATTCATTCTATGAAATAATCTCATGACAACCTTCCCTAATGCTTCACATCCTAAAATCATCATTCACAATGTGAATTTATCCTATATAATTTTCTACATCTAGAACCATATTTATAAACTTTTACTCTTATAAATTAAGTGTTCCCATGGAATCAAAATATAAAATAAAAAGTAAAAAATAGAGGCGTACCTCAAACCCAGTTTTCCAAAATTACTTAATGTTGATGTAATTTATTTGTGGTATGCTTTCCACTATAAATTCATTTGATATAATCTAATGTGGTCCTTTTATGGATGATTTTTATTGGTTGTTATTTTTTATATAATAATAGAGGGTATTGTCTCCCAACATATTTTATCAGAGCCTCACTATTTATTACTATCCTCTAGAAAATGGGGAGGCATGCTTGATGTCACATTAGGTAACCAGTCTAGTATTAATTAGGAAGTCTAGTATAGGATGTAGCACTAACATCACCATTTACAATTTTACAAATCATATTAAAATAAACCTTTGGAAAATATTGAAACATTTTTCAAAATAATCATACTTCCTATGATTGTCTATAAATAAAAAATCCACATACCTATAATTTCAGCAAGAACCACATTTCTTTTCTTGAAAACCCAAAAATTACTTGAGTTATAATATGTAAAAAATTCATTCCTTGATATCACATGAATGTAAGAACCACTGTAAAAAAACAATAATAATAATCAAAATAAAATTAAGAAAAACATAAATAATAACAACATCATTCCTGGTTGTGGTGGAAATAGAGTCATCACCATCACAATTTTTATTATATTGATTTTTCATCATTCAGTTTTCCTTTTTCTGTTGATAGCATAATTTTTAACATACTATTTATTATCCAAGTGATTAAACTAAAATTACTTCTATATAGGCATGGATTACTTCCTCCCATACTTTTACTGTGGCTGGTTTATCACTGATTCCTCTCCTGGCTTCTCCCACTATTCTATGTGACTAAAGTATCTAAATAATATCTTCCCTCAATACATATCCAGATTTATTTATTCAAAAGATAAGATTTGATAAAATAAAAATTCATGGAACCATTATAATAAAACCAGATATAATAGAACTTAAATTCTCCTATGAATTAGTTAAATTGTTGAGTATCAAAAGTACCAAAAAATCATAAAAAATAATATCTATACAAGATAAATGATCAAAAAATCCCTAAAATTAACAGAAATAAACATAAATAGATATATCTTTTCATACCACAAGTTTAAGAACTTTTCTAGAATAAATAATTTATTATTTATCTTTTTGAAAGAATATGTGGTTTCAAAATTAAACAATAATGGTCAATCATAATATATATAGAAAAAATAATTCATTAATTTTTCTTCAACCCACTGACAAAAAACCCACAAACTATTTTATTATATAACTCCCAGTATTCATCAGACATTTCGTATAGCTTATTAATAGAAAACACTTTCATATTAATAAATTTCAAAAATAATTGATACCTCATGGTAAATCTATTTATATGATAGTTTCCATGGTTCTATAAAATCTTGTGATTTTAATTCTTTTCCAAGGTATGTTGGAACTAAATTTGAAACTTTGATACAAGATGTTGGTGGAAAATTTTGAATGTGATGTATAACGACCTGAAAATTCACTATGTAATTTCATTAAGTATATATTATTTGAAAAGTTTATTATACATGAAACAACAATCTAAAACTAAAGTATGACATGTTAAAATAAAATTTTAAAATTATAATATTATTTTTAAATTAGCGTGAATAAAATGAAGTATCCATACTATGAAATATATTAATAAAAAGGAACTAAGTGAAATTGGGTAGTGGAAGTCTCCCTTATGAATATCATTTATTTGATCTTATGAAGGAGATATCTTTTATAGAGTTTTATGTACACCAATCCCACGTTGAACATGGAAAATTACAGTTTGAGTGAAATCATATGCGAGATAAATTCAAGCTCATTGAAATTTCCATGACATCTATGCTAGAAGAATCATTACACTGGATCGGCATCAGAGTGTACTAAATGCTTAAATATTAAACATAGATATTCAGTATATATATAAAAATAAATTAGGAATATCTAATCAGGTATTTATTTATGAAATAACTTATTTATAACATATATTTTAAAATTTTCACATTTTGACTTTTTTAAAAAAAATGGTTATTTTTTATATAAATTTATTTTTTATTTATATTTCATATTTAAAAATTAAATTGATAAATTTTAGAACCTAAATTAAATAAAAATAAATTAATTTTTTGTATTTATAATGTAAAAAATTATTTTATTATGAATTTTTGGTATTTTTCTGAAAACAGTAGTTTTTAGGTGAATAGTGAAAAAACATAAATATTGTTCAAACTATAATTTTTGGAAATTATCACAATAAAAGAGTGAATTAAATTTTTTTTAAACCTTTATATATATATGTGTGTGTGTGTGTGTAAAGTAAATCATTTAAAATTTAGATTTTTTATTTTGTTAACCCTTGTACATCTTTTTGGATACATAAGTCATATTTTAATCTAAAAACTAAATTATTCAATTATATTAAAAAAAATAAAACAATTATGTAAATTAAATACAAAACAATGGATTTAATAATTTATATCAATATTATAATATTATGAAATAAGGTTAATTTAATTTTTTTGGTATCAAATTATGACTACTACTATTAATGTTAATGACCATGACAATAGTAAAACTATTATTTTCATAGAATTGTTTTCTTAATATTGTGTGATTTTAATAAAATTAAATAAATTAATATCTTCTCAAAAGTGAATTTAATATAATATTTAATCCTTTATTTAAATAAACTATCTATTGTTACATAGTTTATCAATACTAAATGAGATTGAGGACACTAAATGGTGAAACCAAGATTTTTCTACCAAACAGTCTTCTTATAAATAAAATATTATATTTTAAAATTAGTATTTTTATTATTTAAAAATTAAATAATATTAAATTTAGATTAAAATTATGTTAATTACATTGAAATTTGGTATGATGGTTTATTTTATATGTTTATTAAAAATTAAATTAGTTGGCTAAATACTTGTTTTCCCAGTAAAAACAAAAAAAGGTGAAAGTAAAAAATATAAGAACAAATGACTAAAAACATGTGTAAAACATATTTGGAAATTATTTATTGGGGATTTATAAGACCAATATTACACCAAAATCTATTATTTATTACCTTTATAACCATTTACCATTTAATAATTTCATTATATTATTGAAAAATAACCAGTATTTATAAAAGTGCAATTTTATTCACTAATAAAATGGGACAGTACCTCCCCATCATTCCAAAACCATTCCAAAGAATTTATTTGTTAAAATCTAAATTTATTTCATGAAATAAAAATATCTCATTTTCACGAGACCCTAGTCTCAATTATCTATCCTAATTCCTTCATTTCAAGTGAGTCTTTCAAGAGAAAGTTCATTGTCTAAAAGAGAGTATTACTTAATCCTTAACATTTTAATCATATTATTTCAATTCTAAACCTATACTAACCATAGTAATATAGTTAAATAATTATCATTAGTATAAATAATTTTTATTATATTAATGAAACAAACCTTATTTATTCATTTAAATCAACTTAGATAAATAATAGAATGACGACCATGCTTTGTGTAGACTTCGACCTCCACAAAGGGACATCTTTAGTTTTTCACCACCACCACTCTTCAAAAGTTGAAATTATGGAATTGAAAAATAAAAGTTACATATATTATATATTTATGGATATGGAGAGAAAAATTAAAAACCATCAACATTTCCTCTAATTCGTCGGGAAATGACAATTTTAATTGTGCGTCACAAGGATTGTCACCTCCACAAAGTAACGTTCTTGTATTAATTGCCAATAATTATCCAGACCACATAAAATATGATTAAAAACCAAAAAAAATGTAAATAATATCATTATTATTCTATTATAACGATATTATGTCAAAATTAAGAACTTTTTAACTATTCTCACACATAGTATTATAGTATGTTCTTGTTTTTGTTGGTCTAAAAACCTACTTAAACAATGCTATAAAATTCTATCATAAATTAAAAAATAATATTAGAATATGTTGATAACAAAAATATTATTATTTTACAGTTCTATAAAGGTTTAATTAACTATTTAACTTATCATTAAAATTTTATATTCAATTTCTAAAATTATTTAAATAAGCCAACATTGATTCCTTTTTCACAGAACATAACTAAAAAACTAATGGAATGAGATAAGATATTTAAAAATAAATATATGTTATAAATTATAGAACCTTAAATTATCTATTAATGAAGAAATTTGGGAAAATAATTTAGGATAACACCACTTTTATGATACTAGTTCAAAATGATCAAGATAACTCAAACTCGATATTTAAAATAGATAATAACTTACTAATATAATTTTAGAGAGTAATTTTAAATTATGATTATAAAAAATTATAGAAATGATAATGTTTTTGAAATATTTGAGTAAGATATTTTTTCTACAAGTTATTCAAGTGATTTAGTGGATTTTTGGAATTAAGGTAACGGTTTCTTATCTCAAAATTACTTTTTTGAAACATATTTCATATTATACACCATGTATTCATTAGAATTGTGTATCTACTATTACATTATTATTTTTTAGAATGATATTTTAATTATTCATATTATTTAATATTTCTTTTGAAATTATATCATTCAAGGGTTTTCATTCAAAAGTTTTAGATATTGTACGGTTTTGTGCTAACTCAATTTTCAACGATTGAGATACAAACATTCTTATTGAACTATATTGTTCCAAGATTAATTAAACATACCTTATGAATAATTTATAATTTATTACCTTATTATCTTCTAGGGTTTTATAATTATTTCTTATAACCTCATTACTAAATTATTCTTACTTCAATGATTACGTTACTTATACGGGGTTCTTTATCTCAAATATCTATTCCTTGTGACCTTTTTTTGTTATATTACATGTATTATATTTTATGGTTTAATTAAAAATATATATGATATTTTATATCATTATTATTTTAATATTTATTTTTTTAATTTTCTATTCAAAATTATATCCTTTAAGGGGTTTTAATTCAAAAGTTTCTAAAGTTTTATGTGTTATTTGTCCTTATTTTGAATTCCATTAGACATGTTTGATATTGCAAACCATAAACTATTTTATATAGGGTATTCATTAACCTATTTAATTGATGTATAATTAATATCTTTTATTACATTTAATTTCAATTTCTTGTGTATCCATATCATGTTATTTTTATTATTATATTATAATTGTTGTAATGGTGTTTTCACATCAATTTTATTTCATGGATATTATATTCGTATTCAAATATTATTTTCTTTTGGTGGTGTTTATATTATATGTGGATTAGTTTATCAATAATCTAATTCTATTTTCCTTAGGGAAATTATGCTTTTGTAAATTAATAATTGCAGTTGTCTTTCCAAATCATCCTTTTTATAGGCATTGTTTTTCTTCTAATGTCATTCCACTATGAATACCCTATTTTTTCATTGCATAATTTGAATGAAATTCACCTAAATTTCCATAAATCAATTGATTAGAAAAATTATTGGCATAGCATTATTCCAATTTCTCTATATGTTTTCAGTATGAGGGATGATTACATATAAATTTTTTATATTTATTGATTAGGAATATATTAAAAATATTTATACATATTATTCCAATATAGATGTTTACTAGTTATTATATAATTTTTGTTAAGTATAATATACCTTATTAATTACTTCATATTATGAATACTTTGGAATTAATTAGTGATTGGAGGGGCCCATAATATCCCCTTGATACATTAATAAGTCTCATGATTTAGACAAGCTTGGGTATTGTGATGTATTCCCACCTAGAATAAGATATTTCCTCAACACAGGGCATTGATTGTAAGATCATGTTTTCTAAGATCATGATTTATTGTATTATGGAATCAAATTAGATTTATGATATTTTTAATTTCATTACTACCAAACCATTTTTTGTTATCCATTTGATTTTTTAATTTTCATTAACATTCATGGATAATTTATGCTTTTAGTTTCATTCTATTATGGAACTATTTTTGTTTATATATTATTTCTATAATATTTATACTCATGTTATTATTAGTCATAATATTTTAGTACTATATATTATTTTTTCCATTACTAAGTGTTTGAGATCACCCTTATTATGTTTATATTTATCCAATTTATAATGAAATGTATTAAACATGATATGTTTTATAGAATGGGTTGTGTGGATAATTTGGGCATTATGTTGAAGACTTATTATAGATTAAATAGTTTTTTATATAGTCACAATAAATTACATTTGATGAGAAATAAAATGGATTTTTTAGTTTAATGATTGTTTTAACTATCTAAAACTCTAAACCTAAAGGCCCATTGAACATATATGACTCAATATTTATTGGTAATGTTTCAATTATTTATGTTTAAAATATAGTTGCATTAGTTTAGTTCAAATATGGTATGTAAAGAAGGTATTTAAGAACAATGGATCTAGAAGTGTAGGCCTAGGGCTTCAGAGTTAGTATTAAAATGAGGGTTCAAAAAAATTTGGAAATTAAGATGTTAGTTTAGGATAATTTAAGGAGTGATAAGTTAATTTTTATCATAATTTAAAAGGAATAGATAAACATTTTCATTATTTTATGTAATATTTAATTTTTTAGGGATTGGTATAAGATAAATTTAGTGAGAACCCAATGTATAGATCTAAGGAATAAGTAAAATTATAAGATAACATCCTTAACTTTTGGTAAATTATATATTGTGTGTTTTTTTGGAAATAATATTCATATTTGGATACTACAAGTAGATATATGAACTGGGATACATGTACCTAGCGATAATGAACATGAAAAGGGTATGTTTTGTATTAAATTGTTAATCATATGATGCATGATAAAAAATCAGAACTACATATGTGGTTTGACACCCTAATGGTATATACTATGGTAAATCATAGTATCTTTACAATCCATTATTCAGGATTTATTATGTTACGGAATTAGGATAAGATTATGAGAGAACCCGACTTAAATAAACATAGATTGAATCGATAGTGATTTGGGTTGAATTGAAAGATAATATAATAATTTAGAAAAAAAATAAATTTTTAGGTTGGATTTGTAATCTCATTATTATAAAATAATTATCTTCTAGTGTTAATTATTCATCACTCACAATTAACTCCTTTTGTTTTTAGAAATTAATGAAACATGAAGAAACCAAGTTAATAATGGATTCCATAGACAATGAAAAGATTTACCCAACTAGTAACCTAATGGAATAGAATCTATAGTTTTAGAATATGTGGTTATTCAAACCAATTTTTAATAATTATGATTAATTATGTAAACTTAGTATAATTTTGAAATACACCAAAGAAGATAATGATAGAGTCTCATCAATGTTGAAGTTATCAAGATGACGAAGGAAAGAAGATTCAATTCCATTTGCATCAAAAATATAGGATTAAGCATCAAGGAAAATTTCTCAAATGAACTAATAAATGTTTTATCTATGGAAAAGGATGTCATAGAGAAACTATTTATCGATGAAAAGTAATGAGTTTAGTAGAAACAAAGAATGAAAAATGAGTTCTTTAAAAAGTAACACTAAAAATTCATTGTTTTAAATTTGGGGCATTTGTAAATTATACAATCTAATTCCCTTATCAATGGGATAATTAATATGATAGGAACTAGAAAATTTCATGTCTAGGGAATTCATATGCAAACACAATTATCGAAGTGAGTTTTGAAAATAACATAGAGTGAGGAACATTGATCGCACACTCAATAACTATGAGTATTCTATTAATATCTTGTTCAACCTACTCCTCTATTCCTATTACGATTTATAAAAACATAAAATCAATACCCCAATGATTCGATATTAAATTATTAAAAAAAATTAATGTATTATTATTATACCCTAATTATATAACACTTCTCTGATATATGTTTATAGGAATACGAATTCGATAAAATTATATTATCCTTCCTTGAGTAAAATTTTATGTTATAGTTGGCATGGGTTGGTTCTCTAGACATATAGGAAATGATAATTTACAATATAGGAAAATCCATTCTAAAAATTGACCCATGATCGCCTATCCGTACAAGCCTCACTATAAACTCCCTATGAAAAATTACTCCCACTATGTTGGGTTATTTAACTCAATGTTAGTTATATTCATATTATGAGGTAAAAGATGACTTAAATAGTCATAAAAAGGATTGTAAGGCTAAATATTCCATAATTAATACTATAATAAGTTCTAAGCTATGGACACCCTAACATTTTCAATATTTTGGAATAATTTAAATTGTGAGGACGCAATTTATTTATCAGAGGAGAATGTAATGACACAAAACATCAATATTTTTTTAAGAAAATAATATGTTAATATATTTTTATACATGAAACAATAAACTAAAAAACCATGATATGTTAAAATAAAATTTTACAGTTATAATCTATTCATTAAATTAGTTTGTATAAAAAGGAAGTAATCACACTATGAAATCTACAAATAAAAGGAAGGAAATGATATCAAATAGTTGGAGTATACCTTATAAAAATCAGTTATTTATTCTTTATAATTACTTAGCTTTATGGTGATTAATTTAGACCCAATCCAAAGATGAACTCAAACAATTACTTTGTTATAAAAATTGTATGTGAGAGAAATTCAAGCTCATGGAAATTTTCATGAGATTTATGCTAGCAGAATCCCAAACCTCAACTAACACCATAGCATACCATTTTCTCAAATAGTTTGAGAATATATTAAGGGGATATGTGACTTGAAATGAAGATAATATAATTAGGTATTTATTAATGTAATAAGTTACTTATCACATTTATTTTACACATTTCACATTTTGAATTTTCAAGAAAAAAGATGATTTTTTCAATAATTTTTTTTATTTATATTTACTTTTTTAAAAATAAATTTATAAATTTTATAATCATAATTTGATAAAAATAATTTTATATCTTTATGTATAATTTCATAATTAACTTAGTGTTATTTTTTTCGATTTTTTAGAAAACATTGGTTTTTTGTTTAATAGTGAAAAAATACAGATATTACTAAAATTTTCATTTTTAGATTATTTTCATAATACAATAATGAATTAAAAATTTTATACCATTTTTAAAAAAAATATCAGACTAACGTGGTTATATTATATAATAATTTTTGTTTCATTTTTCTCATAAAATTATGATTAGTCTGATTTAGGTAAATGATCATGATAATGGTAAAACTGTTATTTTTAAAGAACTATTTTATCAATATAGTGTAATTTTTAATCAATAAAATAAATTAATATCTTGTTAAAATTTAATTTATTATAAAATTTTATGTTATATTTAAATAAATTGTCACTCATTAAATTTGTAATCAATACTAACTTCTGGAAATGGGATTTATACTAACAAACTTATACCAAAAGTTCTCTAAAATAGTTTCTATAACATTCATATATGAAGTCTATACCAATTGGTTCATTAGAATATTGGTATAGAATGATCTATACCAATAGTTTCCTTCAATAATTGTTATAGACTATTTATATATAAACTATATACCAACGATTCAAAGAAACTATTGGTGTGGATTATGTTATACCAACAGTTAAGAATATTCATTCATAAATCCTATATATATAATGGCAATACCAACGATTTCAATAAACCGTTGGTATTTATATTTCTATACCAATGGTTTTTTTATAATGGTTGGTATATAATTCTACAAAAATTCCAGCTGTGTGGCCTCCCCCTCCCTCAATCTAACTCGTATCCAAATTTAACACTACAAGTGACATTCCATTTTCTTCCCTATGCATAATGATATATCCATATTTTTATTTCCATTCCACTATTCATCAAAATAAATTTTCTGAGTTAAAAATCATTTATATAATCTACCAAAAACCAGTTTCATTTTTTATAGGTACAAAAAACTAAACCATATTTTTTATGGAAGTATTTATCCAAATTCATTGAATAAGGGTTAGTATTGATTTTAGTTTTTATTGTATTGAATAATAAATATGATGGTTGATTTAAATTTTTGAATTCAGTTAATCTCTACTTCTATGTAAACTTTTATTTCCCCTCCAGCGAGTTTCCTGATTTTTTTATTTTTTGTTTTTATAAAAAATTATCTATAAATTGATTAGTACCACTACTCAATGATTATGGTTCAAGAAATTGTACTTGTTTTCATAGATTTCTACAAATGAGTCTCTAAAAGTTATTTTATTAAATAGGAAAATTTTATATTATATGATGTAAACATCATTTATACTATATGAAATTCAAATAATATATTGATATTGAAATTGATAGAAAAATAATTGAACAAAATATTGAAATATGTATAGAGAGTTGTTTAAGAAAATGAATATTAAATAAAATTATGTTTAATAATAAATTTTTAGGTTTAGTAATTATATATTCCAAAGTATTTTAAATTCCACATCAACTTGAAATTTTTTAGTGTATGTTATATAGAATCGTGTGGTACTGCAAGTTAAAACATCGTAGTTAAATGTAAGAAAATTAAAACTAAACATTATAAAGACTACAGATTTCATAGTATAACTAATGAAGAATATTAAAACTATATATTCATACTATATATAATCGTTATTGAACTAAAATATAAAATTAGGTTTAAAATTAATTATTTACAAAAAAATGTTGTTAAAAATACCATAGAACCACTAGAAAGCATGAAAAATGGCACAGAATTCCACATAAGAGGGTATATACCAAATTATAGATAGCCAAAATTGTATTCATGGGGGATGATTAGTAATTATCATAATGAATAATTTTAACATCATTTAATGGGAAACCAATAATTATTTAACTTCATAATTCCTGGGTACTATATAAGATGCTTACCTTCTAATAATAATATTTTATACATGAATTTAATGAATAAGAATAACACAAGTTCAAATGAGAATAGAAGTATGAAAAATTTAAAAATAACAATTATAAAAAAAATGTTTAGTATTATGAATAGTTTTTACTCATTGAAATAATGGAATTCAATATTATGTTTTTATATATATAGTATTTTAATATATATAGTATTTTTTGTCATTTATGTTATAATTATCATATAGACTAGTTTTTCCTTTATGGTTTTATATAAATTAAAAAATATATAATTTACTTAAACATACGTTGAATTTGACTTCAATATTATTTCATTTCTTTGATAACATGAAATGTAATATATTTTTAGAGAATAGATAAATGATGGATTTATGAAACTGAATAGATCTCAAGTGGTATTCAAAACAGTTTAGAGATATTATTAGATTCTTCATTTAACAATTCTTTACAAAGAGATCTTATACACTTCTCTTTCTATAATTGTATCAAAAGTCTTTGGTGAATTCATGAATAATTTATCTATCATATAATGAAATATGGTTTTCAAAATACTATTATGTATGGTATTATAATGGGGAGAAACGAATTTCTCAAAATGTTCACGATATGAATGAAAATGTTGGATTAGATAATTTATTATATGATTTGTTCCCATCTATTTTTCATCTTGATAAAGAAATTATTCCAATGAAATAAGATAATGATATGAGTATACATGATGAATTTTATGAAAATGATGATGTTGGGAGAGTGAAACAAATTAAAGGATGATTCCATATCTCTAATATACTAGTAATGTGGTAAAATAAATAAGAATTTTTTTAATATGTATGTTTCATAGAAAAACCATGAATGGAATTTCTAATACTTTCATCAATTCTATTAATACCTTTATAAATTAATTCATTCTAGATGATACATATATTCCTTTCAATCATTATATGGCATAGAAGTTAATTGAGAAACCTAGTTTTTCTAAAAAATAATAATTCTTGTTGATAATTTTATTTCATGCAAACATTTTATAGTATTTTAATGTATTAATTTCTGTATTTAATTGATTAGTATTTCCAATTTTCGAAAAGATTGGCATGTTTTTTTATAGAAGGAAACATCATATTTATGAAAAATTAATGAAGAATATGAAAATATTGGGACTCAAAGACACTTCATGCCGATTTGATTCGCTTGTGTCATGACACCGTATTTTTGAGGGTGCATGGATCTAGAAATTATAGAGTAACAACATTACATGTCATGTATTCTTATTACATGGCATGAATTTTTTGGAGATATGTTTTTGGAGTAGATATTTCTGAATTTTTGATGCCTGAAAATGTAAATATTACACATTGTGTAACATCATTACACATCATTTAAGTTTCAATGGGATAGAAAATAATCAAGTTGGAGCCAAGGTTTTTATGGGATTTCCATTATATTCACTTATCAGCTATTTATTGAGACTATCCATGAGTGAGAGGACACTGACGGATGACTATTGGAGTGTTGTGCATATGGAGTGATGATCTAGAGCTCTATTTCACCACCATTATTCATTGCCATTCTTCTTCAGGTATCTCATATACTTTTTCTTGTCAATCCTAGAATGAGAAATTCGTTTTTTTGTTCTAGGTGATGTGGTTGTAGGGTATGTGATGTTATGGATTTTTTTTTATTTCTTATTCTCATTTTAGATTTTGTTAACACATGTTATCATTTCCATTCTTCTTCTTTTTAAAATTTCATGACCATGGCTTGTGATTTGAAGATATTTATTTCATTTCATCAATAATTGGCATGTCTTTTTTGTGATTATTTTGAAATCATGGTTTGTCATGTTTAGATATGGTTTTGGGTTTCCATGTTTTATGATTGTGTTTAGCATATGAACATTCCAACGGTGTAGTCTTATCATTTGTATCGGGTACCCAGACCAAGGATCTCTAAAGACCCAATTCCAACACTAATCTAGAATAAATACATTATCAATTGAATCCATAGTAGAAGAACCTAAATATCAATAAACATATCATTCCTCATCTTTTTATTTAAACCCCAATATTTGTTTTTATTATTTCATTCTTTTCTTCAAACAAATCAAACAATTTCACTTTTTATTTTCCTTAATTAATTAAAATATAAAAATTGTCCTTGTCGGTTTTACACATAGAGTTTTTAAGTACTATATATTTATTAGGTTGACTGAGTTTTATAAATTATTAAATAGTCGTGTTCCCATAAGAAATTAACGATTCCTTGTGGGATGCCACTTGTCTGAAATATTTAAGCCTATCCTGGGAGGAAACATCAACCTAAATGATTATATAAAATGTGGAACATCTCTATAAAAACTAAATTCTTATGGAACACTATCTCATGTTCCATATAAAGTAATTTGGAACCTTATATTTATTTCAGGACCCCAAAATATTTTTATTTTATATATAATTTCAATAGATATGTGATTCCATGATACTAAGAGAAATAAGGATGATGATGAGTTCATTCATAATAAAGATGGAATAGAATGGAAGATATTTGATTCTCATTATTTGGATTTTTCATTTGAGGTGCATAATGTGAGGTTGGGTATATCAGGATATAGTTTTAATCCATTAGGTTAGATAATTAATTTAAATTCAACATGACCAGCTTTTATACACAATTACAACCTTTTTCAATGGATGTGTATAAAAAACCATTCACTTTCTCAAGTATACTCATATGTAGAACTTCTGATACTAGCAATATATAGATGTACAATTGCGACCTTTAATAAATGAGTTGAATAATCTTTGGAAGGTGGGTGTGCGCACATACGATTATTGTTAAAAATAAATATTTCATATGCATGTTGTGTTTATGTGAACACTTAATTATTTTCATACTTATTCAATGATTTTTGGAAAACATTAAAGGGAATACTTTATTATCCTATTTTTATGGACAATACATGAAATAAAATGATTAAATATCATCATATTATTAGTTTTATAGGACTTCGATGATTCTTTCAAATGAATCATTCATATAAAAAAATCATCAATGTTTTAACAATAACTAATCATGTATATATAATAAACGTACATAATGAATTGAACTTTTCCATTTATCATTCAAAAACGGTCATAAAAATATTAATATCATGTTATTTTTTCACAAAATCAATGTACAATTGGTGGAAGAAAAGTATCTATTTGAGTTTCCTAATTGCTCAACCAATTTATTGTGTCATTGTTTAAACATAATTCACATATAAAAAATTATATGTGAAGCTATTATTTCAATTTTTCAAAAATTCAATAAGAAGATCAAATATTATTAAGATCTTGGCATGACATTGTGGATTAGGTTATCAAACCAAAATTGCATCTTGTGTGTATAAGTTAAAATAAATGGAAATTTTCATGTTCTTATTATATGATGAAACCTTAAACAAAATTCTACAAGTATTAGAGACTATCTAATTTTGAGATGTCTATTCATGCAACATATCAAAATGGGTCAATAGAGGAGACTTCAAGATAAAATATTTGAAGACTTATGATTATCACATCTTTCATCATGAGTTCGTTCCAATAGAAAATTTTCATATACTATCCAAAAATGTAATGGTGAAATTGGTGAAATTGTATAATTTTTTTTAATATAATTTTATAAAAATCAAGTACTTCTTGAAAAAAAATTACAGGATGTGGCACAATTAATTTTGCATGAGTTAAAGAAAAAATATCCTCAATAGTTTTTCTCATTAATGTCCTATCTAACATTCCTTCCTCTGATTGAAATACTTATTAGAGATATTATTCCATTTCATTTGATGTATTGAACTGAAATAATTATGTACATATTAAAGTCTTATCTCTAAAATAGTAATCATCCTAAAGATTCTATTGTGAAAGATTACATGGCTTAAAAATGTATGGATTTATGTTTAATGTATTTTTATAATGCGACCACGATAGATAACCAGCCAATGAAAAATGAATAATAGAAATATGAGTAAATTTAACCCTGTTTTCCATCACTTTCCTAAATAGGTGGTATTCATGGATCATATACATTGACTACATTAATCCCTGAATAGTGGGGGATCACACATCGGACAGTTTTGTTAAACAATTATTTTCTTGAATACCACATCAAGTAAGTAAATTTAATATGTATATGTTATCTCATCACATGTAATTGAACATATTTTTTAAACTATTTCAACATTTTTAAATATGGAATGTAAAAAATTATAAATATAATTTACCATTTATTAACGTTAATTAGGGGATAGAATTGGTATAGAAATTACTTTTCCACATTGTTGAAACAGATGGTAAAAGTATGACTGTAACAAAATAAAATAAAATAATATTCATTCTTTTTTAATATTAATTTTTAGGTATTGAGTTTACAATAAGAGTATGTATCTAAGGAAATAAGAGGTTTGTATTTTGGTCATAATTCTATGGTTCTTGAATGTAAATCAATTGTGATCAATATGTTCAAATTTATTATCACTGAAAAATAAATGAATAGGAGAACACAACAAGATGGTGTTATAGAAAATTAAATAATAAACTATTATTCCAGTGGATCATATAAGAAGCCTTGATATGAAAATTTATCTTATTATAGAGTTGTTTAGAAAATAATAATATTGGATTATTACTCTCAGGGAGGAGTTTCTATGATGAAATTAATGTTTTTTATTGAATAAAGTGACATTACATGTTTATTAATGATCGTGGATTTCAATTTATTGAAACAACTCACATTCTTTCTATTGATAAGTCTTATATTTTGAAATCATTTTCAAAATAATTTTTTTATTGGAATGAAAATATAAGGCCTGAATTCAGTTTCATTATTAAATTAATTCCAAGATATATTTTTTATGATGGTGTGGATGAAATTGACACCATCACTACCCTCATTAGCCTCAATCAATTTATTAAATATAATGAATCAAATAGTAAAATTTTCATAATTTTTTGTAAACCTAAAGTTGTAGTGGGTACTATAACGAACCATCCATATGTGTTCCATGTTATATTTCTTTATCTCAAATTGGTTTTTCATGTAGTAAATATTCAAATTTATTTAATGGCGGTTTCAAATATATTGTATCCAACTTGACCATCATTTTAATTTCCAATATAATTTTGTTACAATTTTCATTGAGTTTTATTTTATAACAATGACTTGAACTATTTTAGAATATAAAAAAATAATAAAAACTAAAACAATACAATTTGAAAAAATATATAAATTCAATAGAAACATATTAAACTAATTAGATTAAAAAAATAACAATAAGTAAGAATGGCCAAACAAAAAAATAGACAAATGGTCAAATGAAATACCCCAAAATATGAAAAAAATGACTTAACCAAAGAAAACAAACAACCTAATAAAATAACCATAATGATCTAAATGATATTAAAAAAGTTTAATTGAATCGAATTGAAAATATATGAATAAAACTATACCATACCCATGTTTAACATGATAATTAGAGTGTGTTGATTTTTCTATGGAACATATTTAAGGTATTTATATTATTTTCATTAAATATGATATGATTATGTTATCCCAATATCTATATTTTATTTTTCTATACAATTGGTATCCCTTAATTAAGTTACATCACCTATTCTTATTTGTTTGTTTTACACATTTTTTACATCTTTCCAATTATTGTATATTTTTATCCAATACAGGAAATGAAAAAAATAGATATATATAAAGTAATAAGATGACTTTGTAACATCTATTATTCCATTTAAACATTTTAAATATATCTAGTATTATTTTTGGCGATAGTATCTGAGGAAACATGTGATTGGGATTCACAGTGATCCTAGAATTGATATTTAAAATTTATTATATAAATTAATATAACTCATTCATAGTTTTCCATAAAAAAGTGAAATAAATCTATAAAGGAGGCTCGAATCATAAATCCAAGCCCCCATTGATTTAGAATGTGGGTTTTACCCATGGTTTATCATAACCTATGTTAGAGGAATCATTTTATAAAAAAATTATATATGAAAATAATAAATAACAAAATTAATTAAATTTATTATTTGTTCATACAGTTACCTAAAACCCTCTATAAATATATGGTTATAACATAATTTTAGTGTGAGATTCATAACCTTGAGATTTTGAGAGGAGATGTTGGAGGAGGACTTGGAAAACGACGATAGATCAAGATCGTGATCGAGGATCATTTTACCATTAATGTTGTGGATATCACTAGAAATATCGATGTGTGGCTGTTCTTAATTATTGATCCATAAAACCTAATTTAGAATTATTTTTATATTTATTTATTATCCTTTTTTAACCAATGATGAACTCTAATCAAATTAACCAACACGATGATTCATTGGTCGATCATTCTTGCATGTTCGAGATTATTTCTCTTGGGATTTAGAAAACATTTTTAGTTATTTATTATTGGTATATGTTTCTCATTAAAATGGAAATTGATTAAGGCCAAACCAAAAATGAATGAGGCCATTATTCTTTTTTTGGTTTTTTCTTTTCTCCACAATTTCTTTAAACTATCATCGTTGGAAATTTATTTGTCCGACATTTCAATGAATACATACTATTCATTTATTGTGTGATTGTTCTCCGGTGCAATAAATAAATATTGTGGGTGCATTTTTTGATCGAGGGTGTGATAAAGGTGCCAAAATCGTGGTGTGTGATTATAGAAGGAACGATATCATATCAAATATTCTTTCCTAGGTTCTTGTGTGGTGGTGGAAAGGGCTGCGGCGGTAGTTTCCCAAATGGTTTGGATGATCATAAATCAAATATCCAGCATTGGAATGGCTCATACTATCAATATCTGTAATATTAAAGTGATATAAATGGTGTATACTAAAGTGATTTTAGTGTGAGCTTACATAGTTAAGATATTCATGTTTTCTTCAAATCATGTTGTACACAGTGTGTTATCTAAGAATACACATCATGTGGGATCCCTAGGATGTGGTGATGGAGTTTCCACCTAAGCTAAATATCACGTGTTATGTAACAGCTATATCACACCATGTGATCCGATACTAGAAACCCAGTGTGTACACTGGGAGTACACTGGCATGTACACATCCAGGAACATGGGCACATGTATAGTACATGGGTATGGACCGGTACTCAGACATGGCCACGTATATGGGAACAACCACTATAAATGGGAATAACCCAATGTATATGACCAAGACCAAGTTTACACGGGAATGGGTAGACAACATACCTAGTGATGTCTCAACTTCTATGCACTTTGTACACTTAAGGTACATACCGTGTACATGGAGGGTTGCATTTCATGTGAGATGTAAATAAATGGGTAGACTAGGTGTTCGAAAGACATGTTTTATACCCTTAGTAAATGATTCTTACTATCTATGATGATGTTTAAATCCCATTGTTTAATCATTATATACTAGTTTCAATTGAGTGAGATGACTTGGTCCTTTCCCATGAGGGTATAGTGTGACATTAAATCCCTTTCATAGGATTGTGGACCCCTCCTAAAGTTTAGTATTGGATTAATTTTGATATATCCCCCTACAGGACTAGGGTGGGATCCTATAGCATTCCTAGCTGGGGTTTGTGGTATTGAAGTTACCCCCATGCATAGGTAATCAATCCCATATCTAGAATTATGGTCTGGTAGGGTTCTTGGTGTCCCCTATTGGCCCTTGGTGTGATCACATGACTTGATGGTGATATCCTCAAATATCATATGAGTACTTCTTGGGGAGGCCTGATGATCATGAAATCTTCGATGAGATTCATCAATGACAACATAGCTTGTGGAGTGAGTACTCATAAAAGGAGAGATATATTGAATCCTAGAGTAGTATCCTCTGGATGGAAATGTTGGTTGACACCCCCTTGAGACTAGTCCTCCTTCATGAGTATATCTTGGTGTATATTTTTATATATAACTCTTATATTCTTGAAATACATTTTATTGAGATCAATACTATTGATGCTTTAAAATTAGTGATTTTATGGTATCTTATTGGGTATTGTCATACGCACCCATGCTTCGGTTTTTCTCACACATTTTAAGTCTTATATAGGAAACAAGACTTTTAACATTATCCTTAGTGGACTGGGAGTATGAAGAACTAATTCTGGGATAAACAGGTTGAGATATTTACTAGGTGTTGCATTTTATGGTTTTCCCCTCCTTGTAAGCATGTTATACTCCTTTTAAATTTTTGTTGGGATTTTATTTAGAACCTTTATCACTTTTAGTAATTCTATTAAACTCTAAATATGGGATAGATGTATGAATTCATTAGTATCTTTTTTTATACATTTCATCATTTAAGGTACTTAAGATAGTTCCTCCCATGTGTGGGATATTCCAACTTGATGTTGGTTGACATCCTCTAGCATATTAGAGGTGACATTGGGTTTTCACACTCTAATTATCACTAGTGAGGTGGTCTAGGTGGGGCGGGTCACGATAGAGTGGTATTAGAAGAGTATTTTCTACAATACTTATGGAGTATATATTTATGTATAGCCATGAGATTGGTTTCGGATTTATGGAGATACTGTTAAAGTATTTCATGATCAAATTTTAGGCTAGGGTTTTAGTGTTCGTGTGGTAGCCAATGTATCCATTCACTAAGAATATGATCACCTACTTTTTGACTCAGTACATGTAAACACAAGTTGTAGTGGAAAAAATTACACATGAATCTTTTAAAAATGGGTTGTGGTTTCCAAATCCTTATTTATTTAACTCCCTACATATACTAGTCGACCATGGTGTGTCTTATTTAATTTTAGGATGCCTCCATGATGATTTCCATCTCAAATTTTGAAGTGTGATTATGAGGTTGATCTACTGAGTTATGAGGCATTAATATATGGAAATTTATATAAGGTGGTACCTACAAGTGGTTCTCTAGTTATGTTTCCACCCATTGAGTAGTATTTAGCACCGGAAGTACTAGCTAAGGATTCCCATAGGTTAAGTGTGGTACTAGAGGTTAAGAGGAAGTGGCCTCCAAGGATTCTGGATGAGCTAGACCATCGAGTAGTTGAGGAATGTCTAGAGGTATTTAGTTGGGTCTTCCACCTTGTAAGGACACCTACAGATCATATAGTTTTCCTAGTAGTGAGTCTTACACAAGGCTTCACTAGAAGATGGTGTAGTCTGGTGACTCATCCACATGATGAGATATTCGACATAGGGATAGATTTTGAATATCTCTTCTAGGAGGGGTATTATCCATCCACATTTCCATCAATATGAATCCAAGAGAATCTTCATTTATTGTAGGGTGATATGACTATGGAAGAGTATTTAGTGATGTTTACTGATCTCTCGTTATACTCACTAGATATGATGGGAGATACATTATTCAAAGTATGGACCATAGAGAATGGATTATTCCAACATATCAAGGCTTCATTGATATATCTTTTAATTCCCACCTACACTAGAGTGCTCATGTAAGCTTTAGTTGGGGAGAGATTCTTGGAAGAGAGAATGCTAAAAGTGGGTTTAGGTAGTGGGAACCTAGGAGAAGAGACCTCATAAAATGGTAGTCGATGCAAATATCATGAATCCAGGCACATGAGATTCTTTAAAAGGTGATCATGGGACAAAGATTTTGTGATTTAGGTCTCTTAGGATGGTTTTAGTTATCCAAGGGAGAGACAGTTCTTCTTTAGAAAAAAATTGGGGAAATCTCTCCCGATATTGTCTGACTCATCAAATAACTGATAGGGATATGGTAGATGGTCTGACTAGATTGAGGTAGTAGAAGGATAAGGGAGGTACCCATGGTGTTGGAAATGGTATAAGAGTAGGTATATTAGTAGGATGTGGTAGGAAGTTTGACCTATTTCCATCACCACCCATAGGTGGTCCTCCCTAGGCCAAGAGGAGTTGGTCAGGGGAGGGGACAGTTGTGGGCAGTGGAGACCAATGATCCAAAGGATCCAGAGATGATATAAGGTATGATTTTCATCATCTCAACATTAGATACAATACTAATAGAAACATATTTGAGCCACTATTTCCTTGACACTTCTCTAGTTTGAGACTTAGTGATTTTGATTGAGCCTTTGGATCAACCCTTTCACTTGGATACTTCAACCGGAGGGGACACAATGATCACATACTTTTTGGATGGTGTGACCTAAGGATTGGAGGATATATCATATTATGGGATTTATTTTTATTAATGATGGGTCCTTAGAAATTTATCTTAGGTATGGATTGGATATCCACAGTTCAAACCCATATTGATTGTTTTAGGTGTAGGATTAGGTGTGTCCACAATAATTGGATGAGGATTTCCTTTTTGGGTGAAAAGAAATCCCATGAGGAGAAGGATAAGATCATCTATTGGAGGGGTGGCTGATTACCCTACATTTGTCTAGTAGGACTCTTGATGCAGTGGATTATATAGGTTACTAGTTTTCTACTATGGTGGCCAAGTATGAGGACGTTATTCCTATGGACGTGTCAGGGTTACCTCCCAACCAAGAGATATAATTTTTCATTGAATTACAGCCTAGGACAACCATGATATATGTTCCATCCTATCTTATCTCTTATATATCATAGAGAGCTGAGGGTGTGGTTAGAGGACATGCAGAGGAAGGGTGTTGTGAGACCCAGTGTTTCTCCCTAGGTATCCCCAGTATTGTTCATCCAGAAGAAATATGAGTGCCTAAGTTTTTCTGTGGATTATCTACACCTAAACTAGGCGACCATGAAGAATAAGTATCAAATACCATGGATTGATGATATCTTCTATTACTTTATAGGGGAAATATGGTTCTCAAATATTGACCTCAGATAAGGATGTCATGAGCTGTGTGTATAGGATGAGGATATACCAATGAAGGAATTTCAATGTCACTATGCTCACTATGAGTACTTGGTGATGCCTTTTGGAATGATGAAAATACTATCAGTGTTCATGGGACACATGATCTTGATATCTCTTCCATTCTTAGAAAATTTTGTGGTAGTATTCATTGATGACATATTAGTGTACATGACGTCAAAGGAGGTGCATGTGAGACACATGAGGATTTTTTTGGACATACTCTAAGAGCACAAACATTATTGGAATATCTTGTAGTGTGATTTCATGATTCAGGAGGTCCACATTATGGTACAAATCATCTCGGATGATGTTTCAGTAGTTTAAATGGTGAAGGCTGAGGTGGTGTTAGCTTGGCAGCCACCCAATAGTATGAGGGACGTGTGTAGCTTCCTTAGGTTGGTAGGCTACTATATGAGACTCATGCCCAGTTTCTCTAGGATATATGAACCTTTAACTACTTTAACCCTAAAAGGGTATCCTTTCATGTTGATAGAGAGGAGCCAATATAATTTTTGGAGCTGAGTAAAAGGTTGATGAGTGTCCCCATCTTGTGATTTCTAAAGGAGGGTGTTGATTATGCAATGTTCTATAATGCGTTAGAAACTATAATTTGTTTATGACCCATTATCTTGAGTGGGTAGTGGTAGTATTTTTCATGAAAATGTGGTGAAACTACCCTATGGGAGAGTGGTTTTTCATCTACTCTGACCATAAGAGTCTCAGGTATATCTTTTCTTGTAAGTATATTAACTGTACATAGAGTCCATTGATATTGTTACTCTATTATTATTACATAGAGATAGTTTATACTCATTGTATGGAGAATATTTTAGCTTATTCCTTTAGTAAGAGAACTTGTTCCTGGTTCTTGACTGAGGTTTGAAATCAGATATACTCATTGTAGTTATCCGTAGTGAAAAAAGATAGTACTTCATCTCTATATCCAATGGTTGTTACCCCACCACTTATATTGTGTGTTTGGGAGGATCATCATAGATATACTGACTATGAGACCTTTCAAACAAAGATATCCATTAGACATGCTCTTAAGAGATTTTATGAAGTTCAGAAGCATGTAATCCTTTAATGGGGATGAACTATAATACCAGTGATTTTTCAGGAGGAGGTGACTGTTGGAACCATGGTTGTTCTATGAAATAATTGGAGTATGGTTTGTGTTTGTTCTCAATCATCATTTATTGTTCATAATGTTTTCCAGTAAAGTGTTCATATAGTTTAAGCAGACAACAATATTGAAGGTGACATTATTTCCCAGTTTTTTCCAAATTTTTTGGATTGAAAATCGAGAAATGGGAAAATATGTGTTTGGAAAAAGGACATGCTTGAAAAAAGGGTTTCTATGTTGGAAACTTGTGTGAAAGGAATGTTTCAGGATCAGATCGCCGAAAAATGGAAAAGGCTTGAGCTGCATGGAATATTGGAGTGGTGCGTGAAAAACATGGAATATGTGCTAAATTGATTTTTTGAGAAATATTTAATGTAGGTTGGTGTCCCCACGCAGAAGGTTTTTTGGGATCAGAACGCTGAAAATGGAAAAGGCATGAGGTGTGTGAAAAATCTAGAGTTGTGTGTGAAAAATGGTTCCTGTGCGAAGAAGGATTTCACCCAGAATGAAAGTTTTGCATGGCACAGTGGGTTTTACACGTAGGGGTCGGTGACACATATAAATAAGAGGTTACCCCATCATTCTGTAGGGTGGAATACTTAGATAATATCTGATTTTTGATGCATGTAAAAGTTGCGTTAAAAGGTTTTTGCACGTAAAAGGTCGGTGATGCGTGTAAAAGATAAAGTTTCATGCAAAAGTGGTAGCTGCATGTAAATGTTGATGGTATGCGTCAAAGTTCATGTTGTGTAGAAATGTTGAAGTTGCGAGTAAAAAAAGTTGAAGTTGTGTGTAAAGGTTGTAGTTCCACGAATGTTTTTCATGCAAAAGAAAATCTTGCGCGCACAGTGTGGGTGTTGCGCACGATTGTCAGTACAGGCTGAATACATGTTCTGCTTACCTGACTCAGTGGTTCAGTGGTTTCAAGGGCATCAATTTCAGACTTCGATGAAAGAAGTTTCTCATGCTGAACTGAGACAAATACTTCAATGCAAATCAATTGAACGACCATTAATTTAATAAACTGAGTTAGAATTATCACAAGGCAATGAGCAATTTGGATTCGACAGAAGTGGTCTGAGGGATAAAATGAGGTATCCCAGAACCTTTGTAAAGGCATTGTTCCTAGCACAAAGTGGTTGTGACCAAATCGTGTAATCCTAAAATTTGTAAAGATTATTGGATTTAGGTACGACCGACACTCTATCAGTGTATGCTCCTTGGACGAAGCCATTTGCAGTGAACCAAGTAAAAGTGTTGTGTCATCTCCCTAATTTATTTTTTTCCATATTTAACAAGTTCTTACCAGTGTGGGAACAAGATCCACAACATTAAAAAGAAAAATTTGATACCCTGATTCACACCTCCCCTCTCAGGGTGTTCTGGGGTCCATCAGTGATGAGGGAGTTTTATAGATACCCTTTGGTGGTACATCTCAGTGTGGCAATGATGTACTAGGACCTCCTACATCAGTTCTGGTGGTCAAGTATAATGAAATCAGAAGTATTGTTTTTATCTTGATGCCTCACTTGTCAGTAATTGATTGTTGAATACTATATCCCAGTGGGTTTATATCAACCACTTTAGGTGCCAGAGTAGAAGTGGGATGTGATATCTATGGACATCAGGTTGGGTATTCCATGAATGTATAGAGATCATGAATCCATCTAGGTAATCAAAGAATTGCTCACTACATTGGCACACTTCCTAGCTATCCTAGATCAGAGTTAAGTAAAGAGATTGGGATTAATTTATTTTCAATGATCATTTTAGACTATGAGGGTATCTACATGTCATAATTATGGAGATGATTCCAGGAGTCCTTTGGGACATAGCTACATTTGATCATGGTGTTTCACCCTCAAACTAATTTTTAGGCTGAGTAGTTGTGAGATTTAATTTTAGCCTCTGATCATACTTGGGAGGATTAGATACACATGGTGGAGTTGCCATACAAAAATAGCTACCATTCCACCATTGTTACAACACAATTTGAGGTCGCCTATGGGCGACTCTTTAGGTCACCTCTATGTTGGATAGATCAAAGTTAGTAAGAACTCATGGGATCAAAGTTAGTGGGAAATATGATACAGAATTTCAGATCATCTAGGAGTGGATAATAACTATACAGAGATATTATAATTCTTATATGGACCTATGATGGAGGGCTTTAGAGTTTGAGGAGGGGGACCATGTGTTCTTGAAGGTCTCTCCTCGATGTGGGTTACAAATATTTTACATGGGTGGTAGTTCATCTCAGAGATTCATCGACCCTTTACATGTTCTATATATGGAAGATAGGGTGGTGTACTACTTGTTCTAAACATTGTAGTTAGATCGAGTACATGATGCCTTCAACATGTCGTTTTTGAGGAGGTATGTGAATGAACCATCACATTTCACGACTTGGTAAATCTATAAATTGAGTATAGAGATAACTTTAGTTCCTTATGGATATCGTGGATTAGCATGAGAAGATTATCTCTAGGTGAGAAGTTCCATTGGTGCTTGTTTGATAGCAGTATAGGTATCTTCAGGAGAGCACTTGGGAGTGAGAAACCCATATTCAAGCTTAATAGCCACATATTTTTTAGTATTTTTTTAACTTTTCAGTAAGAAAATTCCAAAGGTGAGGATAATGTGACAATTTTTTATGTAATTATTTGATATATATCAAGTAAATTTTTTTGAGCTAAGCATTGAGACGGAACTAGATTCCGAGGAATTTTGAGCTTGGAATTGATATTTAAAAAATATTAAAAATATTAATATAATTTGAACATATTTTTCCTAAAAAATTATTATAACTATAGAATAGAGGCTCATATTGAAAATATAAATCTATCATTGATTTTATAACATGTTTTTTACATTAGTTGAGACATAACCTATGTTGGTAGAGTGCATTTATAAAAATGTTAACATGACTGAAAATAATAAATAAATATTTTAATTTAATTTAATTTATTATTTGTTGATGCAGTGACCTAAAAACCCTCTATAAATATATGATTATAATATAATCATTGGTTTAGCCACATAACATTGAGATTGTGATATGATTAATTAGATGAGGAATAGGAAAATAACAATGGATCAAGATCATGATCAAGGATCGTTTCACCAACAGAGGTTGTGGATCTCTCCCACAACATTGACATCAGACTATTCTGTATCATTGATTGATCCATTATAAGGTAGGGTGTTATTTTATATTTTTTTATTATTTATTAATTATCACATGATAAATGTGAATCAACTTCAATAACAGGGTGATTTTTGGGTCGATCATGCTTATGGGATTGAGATTATTTCTCCTGGGATTTAGGGAATTGTTTTGGTTTTTTATTATTACTCCTCATTCATCATTCTAACAGTAGGGAATTGAGTCTAACCAGTACATTAAAAGAGTTCATTACTGAATTTTTTGTTTTGTGATTTTCTCTCCTATTTCTTTGTACATTCATCATGGATTTTTTTTTGATTATGGCTACATTAATACATGATATTCAATCATTTTGTGATCATTATTCAGTGAAAAAACAATAATATGGGTGTTGTTCATGATATAGTGTGCGATCAAGGTGAGGCGATGGTGGTGGATGCCCAAAGGAGTATGGAAAATGTATTAGAGGTTCCCATTTTTTCATTTTTACACACGGTGATAGAATGAGCAATAACATTTGTTTCTTGAATGGTTTTAAAGTCCATAAATCAAATATTTGGTGAAGGAAAGGCTCAGCTGGATGATATCTGTAATCTCCAAGTAAGATTGGTGGAAGATCTAAAAGAGATTTTGATTTGAGAATACATGGAGAAGACCCAAAAGATTTTAAAAATCATATGTTCATGAAATTAAATCCATAAAGAAAAACTATGTGGGACCCCATGACTATAATACTTAGTTTTTCATAGAAGTTAAATATCACATACCATTTTATTTCTATCACATATCATGTAACTTGATGTCGGTGACCATGCTTGTACTATGGGCGTAAATAGGAATCTACACGACTAGGCACACGGGCATAGGTAGAGTACACGTGCATCACCTGGTACTCACACATGATAAGTTATAGGGGTGTGACTATTGTACATGGTAATGATCCAAAGTACATGGGCATGACCAATTCTAAATAGGTATATAAAATTTGAATGTTGAGTGTTGGATCAACCTCTACACACTATGTTTATGAATCTTGACATTCCATATGAGAAGGAAAGACATGAGTAGATGATGGGTTAGAATGTAATGCCTTGTACTCCTTCTGAGGTTGTTCAATTTCTTTCATCTCTTCAGTATAGGACCATTTTAGATGAGTGTGATACCTTGGTACTGTCCCATTATGGTATAGTGAACCATTGAATCCTCTTAATAGGATCATGATCCCCCCCCCATGGGTTTAGTATTGGATAGAGTTTGATGTTTTACCCTCTAGGATCAAGGTTGTATCCTCTATCATTCCTAGGTGAGGTTTGTGGTATCATCATGACCACCATACATAGGGAATCAATCCCTTATCTAGTTGGTTGATCCAGTAGGGTTCATAGTGTCCCCTAATGGACCTAGGTGTGGTCCATTGCCTAGATTTTGGGATATTTACATATCCTATGAGTACTTCTTAGCATGGTCGGAAGATCATAACCTCTTAGATGATATTCATTAGTGATTACATTGCTCGTTGAGTTAGTAATATCAATATGAGTGTTACCTTGATTATTATGTTGTATCCTATGGATATTATTGTGGTTTGATACCCATTATCACAAGTTTTATTTTTTTATTATATTTGGATTTTTATTATTTTTATGGCTCGTATCTCGTTGACATACATTATGTTGTGTTGACTACTCTAGATACTTTATGTTTAGAGATTTTGGAGTTTTCTATAGGGTATTGTTATACTGACCCCATTATTGGATTTTTCTTAACATGTTCTGTATTATGTGGATGATGGTCCTTTTGATTGTTTTTGAGGAGGTGTAGGATTGGGTGGAGATTAGATTGGGCTAGATAGACTGTGGTGTTTATCAAATTTTGCATTTTATGGTGTTCCCCTCCTTCTGAGAAGGTTGGACTCCTTTTCAATTTTGATTGGTACTTTATTTGGAAACTATATCACATTTAGTACTTTCTTAGTATAATAATTATGGGATATATGTATACATGTATTGGTATCATCTTCTTTACATTTCATCATTTTATGGTATTAGAGTGTGTCTTTATAGGTATGTAGGTTATTTACACTCATTGGTGGGATATACCTACTCATCATTGGCCACTTTCCCTTGGCCTAATGGAGGTGTGATTGGGGTAGCCACACTTAGCTTATAGCCAAGATGGTGGGCCCCATTGGGTTAGGTCATGATAAAATGATAATAACTACCACATAAGAGAGTTTTATGTTCTTCCTCTAGTTTTTCTTATGAGTATAATATTTCAAATATATATATATATATCAATAACACATTATGTCATGTCATTAATATTTTTTTAATTTTAATTAAGAACCATCTCTCCAGAGATAACTATTCTCTAACCAACTTAATGGAAGTGGTGCTAATCATGAATCTTTGAGAGGGTACAGTACTAGAGATACTCATACTACATATCACACCTGATCACACCCATACCCTTCGTTAGATTCACTATAAATCATAGTTTTGTATCCCATGGTTCTGTTAGAGGCACCTGGGATATTTATTCCACCTATAAAATTACCACCATTTACATCTCACAATTTTATTGTATATTTTACTTATCTAATGATGGATCCCACTCCCCATCCAAATTTTTTGAACATACATCTATATGATCTATATTTCCTACCACTTCATTCTCCCCAGGATTTTATGTTTATGCTCTTTAAAATTCTACTCCAGTGCATTCTGATACTCCTAACCATACTATTAACCATGATAAGACATTGGACCCAACTACTACACAGGATAATGATCCCTTATATCCTATGGATTCAGCAATACCCGCTGATCATCCTAGATTAGGTATATGTATAGAATGATAGTAAAATTGTTTGACCATAATTTATTTTCATTATAATATATACTAATTTAATATTTGTATTTTATTATTTTATAGTTGAATATAACACTTTATGGTGTGTGGGTATACATAAATACATGATGGGTGGAACCACCAAACATAATTGAGGGTAGAGTATAATGTGGATAATCAAATGATTGGTTAAATTTTAATAGAATGCAATAGTTTTATGGAAACACTTGTCTAATACTATGACATTATTCTCATAAAGCCACTCTCCCAATGGAACCTATAAAATGAAATAAAATATAATGATTGGGATAAAATAAGTTTAAGAAAATTCCTTATATTTAATGTTATATTAATTTAGTATTTATATGAATTACTAGTTTGGTTTCATCTTCGTTATAATTTTCTATAATTTGAGGTCGTGGTGACTCAATGGATTATTGAGTTATGTGAGATATAGATAGAATATAAACGTATGCTGTATAATGGTTGGTTTTATATATTTTCAATAAATTTAAAGTATATATCTATCCAAAATTATTTCCATCAACCCAGTATCAAGAAATGATTTCTCATTAGAAGGGTAATTTGTTTAAGGTATTAATCAAATTTGTGGTTCTTGATTTGAAAATGAGGGTTATTTTAATTAATACTATTTTTTGTATTATTGAATATTATTTTTTATCAATAATTACAAATAAATAAAAAAAAGATCCTATAAAATATCACAACTCTTAAGGTTGAATGAGGTTATCAAAATACGAGAGTAATTGGGTATTTTTCATTAAAACTTTTAATTAGGTAAATTTTTTGAAAATCATTACTTCATTAAATCTTCAGTCTCAATGAATCTTCAGACTCTCTAATTTATATATTCAACTTTTAGACATGTCGAAATATATTTAGTTAATTTCATAAACCATCCAATGTATCCATAAATTTTTTAATCCAAATAATTTATAACATTATATCACTAAAACAATATGCACATATAATTCCAAAAAATGGTGTATGATAAAAAAAATTCCTTAACATTTAGGGATTCCAATTTTTCAATTAAAAATTTATTATAGATGAATTAAATGTAGAAAAATTTATAATATTTTTAAACCAATAAAAACACACAAAACTAAGATCTATATCTCTATTTTTCATTGAAAAATAAAAATATATATATTATATAAAATATATGAGCTATAGAAAAATTTCACTTATTCAGTGAAATTTATTTTTCTTAAATTGAGGAACCCAAACACTCAAATTTGGGAGGTTTAGGGAGCACCAAGTACCCAATATAGGAAGATCTAGTACCTGATGTTCTGCCTAGGTCAATACCAATAAGTGAATTTTCATTAATTCAACTTGAAACACCTTTTAAATTCCATTTTCATCCCCCCTTAACACATAAATGGTTTAACATAATTTATAGGTCCTTAAAATATTATATAGATCCTTTACCATAATTTATTTTTGGAATGGATCCTTATATTTTTCGATCATCATCCATGGGTAATTTTATCCCTATAAAAGTTTTATTTGTGGAAATAATCCTATGTTTATTATTTATCCATGTCAACTCCCTAATTTAGATAATTTTAACTTGTTCTTGAATTATGATTTATTATGATCAAATTGGAATATGCATCTTGTTGATTTACCACCTTGTGGCTTGATAAGGGGTTGTTTTCAATTTTTTATTTCCTTTATTAATTTTACTCAAGGTGGAAATTGGTGTGTGCAATGGTTTTTTTTGTGTAATAAAAGTGTGAGTGTCAATTTATAAGCATGTGGTTGGGGTGAAAGAGTAATAAAGTAATAAAAAATATGTATATAATTGTGTGATAGGTTGAGTGAAAGTGTTATATTGGTGATAAAATAGGTGAAAAGTAAAATGATAGTGGAAAAACTAAAATAAATGTGTGTGTGATGAAAAGTGTGGGAAGAAATGAGAAAGTTTGAACAGTGGGCATAGGAGATAAAGTAATTAGAAAGTTAAAGTGTTAATGAAAAAATGATTTAAATCAATTAAATTATTCTAAGAGTGAAACATTTCATTTTGTTTCCTTAAAATATCTTTCCATACATTTTTTTTATTATGGGATACTGGGGTTTTAATAATGTGTTTGTGATGGTAATAAAGAGTCATATTCCAATAACTAACTAGCCATGATATTTAAAAAACATTAACCAGTAATAATAAATTAAGGGACCTGAAAATTCCAACACAATTTATATTGTCATGTGAAATTAGTTTAGTTTCACTCACATATGCATTGTCGGTCAAAATTTCAATTTATTACTCAAGAAAAAAAATTATTAATTTAAATATTGATCTTATCACACTTCAATAGTTAGGAAATAGATGAAAAAAAAATTTATTAGTGAAGAAACATCCCACGAGAGTCAAATTATGTTCTACATATCAAAAACACAAGGTTGGTAATTAGAGTGAGAAACCCATCACTAAAGATGTCCCCTAGAGCGAGTCATCTAATAAAATATTACACTAAAAAAACTAAAATTATATTGATGACATTAGTGAATGTAGAAAATAAGTTAAGTAAAGATATTCAATAAGAAAAAAATTATGAAATTATCCTTTATTATAATTATGGGAAGCCCATTTTTCAAAAGAACACAAGCAGGAAAAAATATCCAAAAAACAAAGTAGATGTCACCAAAAAATTAGACCCATCCAAAAAAAATATAAACCACCCCATGAATAAAGATAACCTTATAAAAATAAACAAATCCACCCACCCCCCACATCATTAATACATTAACCATGAAAAACCACTTCCACTCTAACAAACATAACATCATTGAAATTGTACAAAAATTACAAATACCCAACTAAACCTTAATAATAGTAAGGATAACCAAAAAAATACATAGAATAAAAAATTAACTACTATAATAAACAAAATCTTATATTCACTTCCAATTATACTTCTATATTCTAAAAAACAACTTAATGTATAATAAGAACATTTTTCATTCTAAATTTTTATATTTCTCATTTTCATACATTTGTAACATAACCAATTATGATTGTGATAAAAAATACGAAAATTGAAAAAACAATGAATCATGGTACCACAATCCAATGTGATATAATATAAAGACACAAAATCCACATCTAAATCATGGATTTCCTTCACTTTCAATTAATATTGCTCATTATATTTATTTATTTCATTCTAAAAACCAACACAATGTAAACATATATATGATAATTCAACATGTAAAAAAGTAAATATTAATTCTATTATCATATCCCATAAATATATATATCATTATTCAATTAATGTAGTTTTTATGTAGATTACACTGAAATTATATCCACCACCAAATATAATGATATTCACCAAAGGACTTATGCAAAGAAAAATATATTCATAAACATTTACAATCACACAAAATCCAATGAAACCCCTTTGAAATATCCCCATGGGTATAATAAATTATAGAGAAATAAAATTAATATTGTGAAAGTAATAATGAAGGATTATTTGAATTAAATGAACCGATTACAAGAATCATAAGAATCCAAAAAATTAAGACCACAATGAAATGAGAAAGATAAACATATAGAGTGATTATGGTTAACTTCCATATTCAAAATTCTAAATGGTTTGATCTATATAAATGTAATCATTAGATTTAGTTATAGATTTTAATAACCCCACATAGTTTTTGTGAGGATATCAAAATGACATAGTTGGTTTCTTTCAATGGATATCCAAATTTTCAGGCATTTAAAATAGAATATCCTATGAATCATTATTATCATTCATTCAATTTTAAAATCAATGTTAACCACTTCCTTGTAATAGTGTATTCTAAAACTATAATTTTATCCTAACACATTAACTCAATAATTATGATATTTATTCACTTTATTTCACCATATAAGGGTTCCTCTAAAAATCTCTAGGAACCATTCATGAAAAAACAACAATGTATTGAGAATAAATATCCCCCACTACCAAGACTTATAATAAAACTAGAATTTATAATTCCATATCACTTAACGAATCAAAATATAATAGAATACACACCGAACTCATGGATTAATCCTCTTTCATAGGATGTCCCCTAACTCAAATTGGTTGTTTGAAATATAATATAAAAAATAATAATCATTTTCCCTTAAACATCCTCATTGATCTTCACCAAAATTTTTAAAACATCCAAGACATTGAGTTGTAACTTTAGGACTTCTAAGGCACTATAAAATCATATATCTATTTTGGATCATGAAATAATAGTATTTTTTCACAAAAATTAGATACCCTCAAATATCATGGTGATATTAATTTTTGTGCCAAACCAGTATGATGCATACATCTAAAACATTGTTAATTGTTTATTTATTATATGTATTTTTAGTAGTAATATAACTTTTTAGACTACTTTGATTATCTGAATTTTATGAATTTATATTATTTTTTTGCTTGTATGGTTCATTATGTTTTAATGGGATGTATTCTGATGGTATTTCCCATTGAATTTAGTCAGACTCTCTTTATGGTGGTAGAATTTATACCTCTCACTTTTTTGATAAAACCCATTGATGATTGAATCATTAAATTGTGATTATATTTGTAAAAAAAATAATAAATTATTTTTCATTTTTGAAATATAGTTTTCTAACATATGAAAATTAGTTATAGGATTTTTCAAATTATGAAATGTGTTTTTTGGGATGATTTTATTTAATTTATTTTTAATGAATATAATATTTTTTTGATGTTATAAATTATTAAATATCATTTTATTGGAAATTATTAAACATTTTATGATGTTTTCCTTGATCAAAAATTGTTTTTATCGATAAAAAATAGGAAATATAGAAGTATGTTAAATAAAAAAACACAACAATAGATTATAAGTTTTAATTTATTGATTAAAAATTTAAATATATCTTTTGTATCTAGAAATTTCATTTATATTTTCAACTCTGTGATTTGGAGGCCCTTAATTAGAATTAAGTGGAATATTTTGGGCCAAACAATAATTTTCACCAAATATTAAGAGATGACTGTCATAAGAATTTATGTTGTCGATCAAGGAAGAGTATTTTAACCACTAGATATTGACCCAACTCAGTTAAAGGTTCTGGAAGAACCTAGTTGAAAATGGTCATGCAGAGGTAGAATGATCTCATACAGATATAATAGATTCCGAACAAATTATCCATAAAGGATTACGAATCATGTCAAAAGGCCAAAGAGTAATTTATGAATGTTATTGATGTATTATGTCTATTGATTCCTCTAGATACAATTACATTTTTTGATTCTTAAATCTCTATTATGTGTTCATTATAAGGTACACCAAGTAATGGGAATGATATTTAGTGGTGTCCAGGAAGATGACCTTCCTAGATATGGTGACGGAGATTGCGGTGGGGGTGGTAGTGGTGGTGATGGGGATGGTGAAAGTGACAGTGACATTGATGGTGATTGTGACATTGACAGTGATGGTGATTGTGATGATTATTATAGTGATGATGGTAATGAAAATGGTGATGAGTATGTTGTTGATGATGGTGATGATAGTCGTTTTGATGATAGGTATATTCATCCATTACATTTATGAGTGATATTTATGACACATGATGTTTTATGACTAAATGTGATTGCATATATGTGCTTTGTATTATACTAGTTTGATGAATTTATTTTTTAAAAAAATTACATATTGGAGGAATTTTTTTGGCTTTGGGTGTGGGATTTTGGGGGTGTTAGATGATTTTGGTCCTGCACGGGAGGTGTTTCTAGATATAAATGTCAATAAAGGTTATACAAATGGTTTGTAAAACTGTTGGTATAGACCTATACGAATGGTTTAATAAAAAAACTAGTAAAGGGTAACTCTAGGTTTCATTCCAAGAGTATTATTAAAATATGGTTACATGTTAAATCTAGTTCTTATACCAATGGTTTCATTAAACCTTTAATATAGGGTAAATCCATGGAACTTATACCAAAGGTTTCATGAAAATCGTTTGTACATGACTATTCCCACACCTAATCACCCAATGTTTTATGGAAACATTAGTATATAATATAAAAATGTTTCTACTAATTGTAAATATGGTTAAAAACCATTTTTATGGGGTTCATTTCTAGTTGTGACGAAATAATTTTAAGAAAACTTAATGGTAAGAAAAGTATTTTTCTATAAAATTGTTTATTTATATATAAATTTTTTTAATTTAAAAAATAAATTTCTATTAGTTATAAATTGAATTATATTAAATTTATAAAAAATTTAGGTTCATTAAACCCAAATTTTATAAGTGGTTTTATTTTATATGTTTATTAAAACATAAATTACTAGGGTGAAAACAAATTACCCTGGTAAAAAAGAAAAAAGATAAAAATAAAGATATAAAAAAATTTGACTTACAATGTGTTCAAAACATATAGGAAAATAATATTTTATGTTTTTATAAAACCAATCTCACCAAAAATATATTATTTCAAACATTTATAACCATTTACCCTTAAATAGTTCCATTATATTATGGAAAATTAATAGGTTCTCACAAAAGTGTGCCTTTCATCACATATAAAAGGGGACACATCCAACCCTCCATTACACACCGATTAATTAAACTTTATTCCCTTAAATATAAAAATTTTCTCCTAATATAAAAATATATTAATTTAATAATCTTATGGTCTCAATTAAATATCCTAATCCCATCATTTCCAAGTTGACATTTAAGATAAATTTAATGTTCCCAAAGTGAGTATTACGTAATCCGTATATTTTTCTTATTATCAATCCCTTTAATACCTATCCTAAATATAATTATATAATTATCAAAATATAATTAGTATACTAAAGTGTTATTATAATATTATAACAAGCCTTATTTTTTTATACACGTGTAAAAATAATAGAATGTCGGTCCTGTGTTTTTAGGATACCACTACCACGAAGAGACAACTTAAATTTTCACCACTTCCAATATTTATTGGTGATAAGGATATAATTTAAAAATAAAATTTAAATATATAATATAATTTTTAATATTAATATAAAAATTTTAATAATCCTTTATTTCCTATCATCCTTCAGGAAATGGAAATGCAAACCATGTGTTGTACAGACTGCTACCTCCAAGAAGTAGTGTTTTTCATCATGATTTTAATTCTTTATTCAAAACACATAAAATATAATCCACAAACATAAAATTATTAAATAATATATTTAATAATCATTTATAAATATATGTTTTCAAAATAATCAATTTCTTAACCTTTGTCACCCATCAAGTTATGGTATGTTCATGTTTGAGTCGATATACCCACCTACTTGAACAATGCAACAAAAAATTATCATGGATGAATATGGGAACATAAATAAGGATATAATTATAGTTTAATAAAAAATAATTATTTTTAATCCTTATGGAAAGGTTATATTTATTATTTGACATATTATTAAAATATTATCTTTGATCACTAATATTATAGAAATAAGCAAACATTGATTCTATTTCAATGAAACATAATTAAATCACTTATGAAATGAAATAAGATATTTATAAATCAATGTAAATTATCTATTATGGTACCATAAATTATCTATGAATGATGATTTTTTTATAAAAATATTGAACAACACTGTCATTCTGAAACTAGTCCCTAATGCTACACATAACTCACACCTGATATTGAAAATAGTTAATAAATAAGAAATATAAATATAGAGAATAATTATATTTTTAATACCCAAAAACTATAATATATGATTACCTTTAAATAAGTTAATTTTTTTGACAACTTTCTCTGCAAAAAACATCAGACTTAAAAAAAAAATTGTGACATATTTAGATAAAATATAAATATTTATGTATAATAGTTAAAACCTAGCTGCTAAATTGGTGAGAATTAATAAGATTAAGAAATTTATTAAATCTATATAAAAATAAAATAAAGACTAATTTTAATATAAATTAAAGTCAATTACTTTACCCAAAATGACTAATAAGTTCATTTATTATTTAAAAAAAGTATTTTTCAAAAAAATTGTTTTATGTGAAACACATTTATATTTGAATAAAAATATTATTAATAATAAATTGTGTTTTATATTAATAATTTTATAACACCAATTTAGTTGGTAAATGATACGAAATAAATATAATGTCAATTAATATTTTACAGTTCCATTTCTTATTAAAAGTTTTTTATTATTAATTTTTAGGATATTATTAAAAGATGAACGCAAAAAAATTAATTTTAAATAAATAAAAATAAACCTCATTTGTTAATTCCTCATATGAAAGTTTACTTAGTATGATTTTTTTGAGCATTTTATAAAAAGGGGAATTTTTAATAAAATTATATTGGATTTAAAAATATTATAATTTCCATTTTTTATCATTATGTATGCATAAAATATAATATTTAAAAACCTTTTAATTAATTAAATATGAATTTTCATAATACAAATATTAATTTTAAATTATTATTTGAACTTATAAAATCTATGTAAAATATTTTTATAACTAATTAAAATATTATTTTAATATAAAAATTATCTTATCTCTTTCCTTTAAATCATGTATTTTCAAGGAGACGTCCAATATTTTATTTCCGTGGAAGACTCATAAGCTTTATTCAATTCATTATAAAAAAATTATGTCATCAAAATTATTTAACAAGATAATTTTAACTTATATATATATTTAAATCATAAAAACGTTATTTTCCTAAAAATTGGTTGTCACGATTAAGTGTGATTATTTTAAAATTAACTTGTCAAAAATTAAAAAAATATAACTTGTAAAATTATTTAAAAATTATAAATACAAATTAAAAAATATGTTAAAAGGGGTTCAATATTAATATTTTTCATTAATATTAATTACAAAGTTCATAAATTAAGTACCAAGGTAAAACTAAAAGAGGTAAATTGAGTTTGACCGAGTGTAAAAGAACTAAAAAATTTTAAAAATGTTCTTAGAAATGAATGGTTGATATTTTTATAGACCATTAATTTTTTTTCCTACACGTTTTTTCACTTTTGATCCCTTGACCTTGAATAGTGTCATTGTATTATTAAAAAAGGTAATGGTGTTCCAAAAACTACCATTTCCTTCACTTATAAAAGGGTAACATTTTCCACACTTCAAGAAACAAATTACCTTATAATTATTCATTTAAACTCTTCCATTTAACTCTACCAGTAAACCTACATCATACATAAATCTCCTAGTTTCTCATAATTATCTTAACCCCCCAAATTCAAAGAGAAGTCCAAGGAAAATTCAAGCCCCTAGCGTGGGTATTATCAACCACTGTGTTTTTATTCTTGATTTAATTTCTCAAATTTCTTATAACCCCACCAATATAATTATATTAGTATCATTAGTATACTTTAATGTTATTATATTGTGATTATTATCTTTTTTTATTCATATATCACATCCATTAAGAAAAAAATCGTTGTTCTCTTGTTGTGTAGAGTACCGCCACTATGATGTAGCACATTACATTTCCCTTAATCACCATAAAAGGATGTATATAATGATGGTGTTTAAGTATATATATTATTCACTTCATATAATTAAGGCCTTTGTATGAAATATTAGAGAACTTATTGATGATATGATCAAAAAACATTCATCTTTATTTTAATTTCATAAAATAAGCATGCAGAGATGGTAATATTTTATTCAAATTATGTAATGTTCCCAAAACTATTATGTAACATATCGGACCTGTATTCCACTGAATAGTTCCATATGATTGTTTGGTCACATTGCTTCAAGTGCATCTTCCAAGACACTAGAGGCTTCCCACTAACAACGAGGGCTTATGGTGTGTGTGGGGACACTATGCCCTTAAAACCATTATGTAACATCTCTAACAAAGAAGGATTAAGTAGAAGGGAATAAACAACATAAACTATTAGTATACACAATAGCCCATAATAACTATGTCCATTTCATATTACTTGTATCTCATAACAACCACTATTGAGAAGTATAACCAGAAGTTTCACATATACCACAATTGAGCCGTATAATCAAACAAGTCACATTTTCCATGACCATGTTGTATAATATATAATGTCAGACCTCATTGTTTTGGATCTAAGTTATAGTGTACCAAGTCATCCTCATCAATTCCTATTAGCATCTCGCTGGAAATTCGGTTAGGCATGAGTTGGTGCCCAAGGAGTATGTCATCGTACTATGTCCATTATGAGCCCAAAAAAAACTAGATCCAATGGGTAGAAAGGCCCATGGTATCCCACATAATCAGAATCCAAGGAGCATACGGATTTGAGCCGATCTCTACCATTTCTATAACCCATGGAATAGCACAAACATGGCATTATATGTAACGCCTCGTCAATTCACATTCATGTTCAATGAGTATACCTACTCATAACACAACTCCCATTTAATTATATTACTTAACTTTACCCATTAATATAAAAATTTCTATAAAAGACATTCAATCAAAATGATCAACATTCATTGGAGGAAAACTATCTCCTATTCAACTAATTCAGTTCAATTCAATTATTTATAGGTTTCCTCTAATTAGTAAAGAACCAACTCAACCTATGGGTGGTTTATCAAAGTCATAGGAAAAATAAATTCACATGACCCAACCAATGGGAGTCCTTAGTTGGGGAAACAACCTCCAATGCACCACTATGTAACTAAAGGTAATCCTTAAAAGGTTCCATCTCATATGAAACAATGTTTCAATTTAATTTTGGGGTCACACTGAAAATTTCATGTGTAGAAAAATGAAATCTAGATTAATAAATCACCAAAACACTTAGGAAAAGTATAGACCACCAAAAATAGGTCCATAGTAGAGTGATTCTCTAGTATTAGCTCCTAATTTGTCTCAGATTGGAAAAAAATTATTAACATACAAAGAACATGGAAATATGGAAAAATATATTACACCAAATTAACACTATTGATACCAAGATCAATGAATAATGGAACAAAATGAGTTGAGTAATCACCGAAGTGGATCCAACGAGACTGATAGTGCTTGATTCTGATATTGGATATAGAAATGGGATAAAATCCAGAGAAATGTCTTCAAAAAGTTCTCCCACATAGGTTCTATCCACTGGAAGAATACTGTGAAATATATTTAGGTTTTAAACATTTTTAATGGGTAAAAGGTAATTTACTCAAGATTTTTTAGGTTGCAAGGTTTGGCCTTATGGTTGGCCCAACTGTGAAATAACTGTGCACCCATTGCTATAAGGAGGGTAACCTCACACGTTTTTCATGCAAAGTTTTACTAACCATGTCAAAACCACATATCAAATAACTATTAAAAACTGAGTAGGGCCTATAAAAAGTGTGTGCCTCTATCTGCATGGTTTCTTGAAATCATACATCTCTTGGAGCCCTCTATCCATCCTCACATAGTAAGTAGTAATGGTTCGGCCTATCCCTCATGGTTTCTACTAACTGTGCAGCCGACTTATTTTTTCCAAAAATTTGGGTTTTGGGAATAAAATAATCCCCAGACACCTCCAATACCCACATGACCTCATAGGGTATTCACATTAGGCTATAAACAAGCATTTAAAGTGAAAAAAAAAATCCTTGTATAAAAACATTTGATTTTACAATATTCCCCTTTAAATGAATTAGTCCTTGAACTAACCTCTCAACGGTGTTCAAAATTGATCTGAGAATAACTCTAGACACTTTTCATGTAAATCGGACTCCCACTACCAAGTATCATATTTTAAATGAATATACTGACATATAACCCATACAAAAGGGAATAACCAACCTCGTAGAACCTTCATGCTCCTGTCAGCAATATGAATCGAATGCTCTTTAAAGGATGCATATACTTATAACTCAATATCCCCCTGATGAAAATAATGAGAAAGGTCTTAATGATAAAATTGCATCTAAGATGCATGGAAGACATTGTTCATGGCCTAGTACCTCTGAGGTAAATACATCTGATACACTACATGCCTAACTATCTCCAAAATATCAAAATTCCCAACAAATAGTGGTGAAATCTTACCTTGTCTCTTAATCTGTCTGTGTCCTAGCCTTGGTGAGATACATAAAAGGACCTGATCCCCAAACTCAAACTCTAGAGTTCATCTCAAGTGATAAAAATAAGATATTTGTCCATACTGTGTAGTATCCATCCACTTCCTGATAAATTGGACCTAATTTGAAGTCTCTGGCATGAGATGTGGTCCCAATAAAGCTATCTCACCAACCTCCTACCAGCATAGGGGTGATCGGCATGGCCTACCATATGAATCCTCAAAATATTTCATATGTATAGTTTATTGATAAATATTATTGTAGGATAACTCAATTAATGGAATGTGCCTCTCCCATGATCCCCCAAAATCTCGAGCACATGCTCGCAGCATGTCCTCAAGCACCTGTATTGTATGCTATGATTGGCCATCAGTCTGAGGGTATTATTCCATGCTCAGAAGCACCTATTTTCCTAGTTCCATCTATAAAATATTCTATAAATGAGATGTAAATTGGGTATCCTTATCTGAAATGATAGTGCACAAGACCCCATGAATTCATACTATATCATGGATATAAAACCTCTAAACCTCATCTACACATAATGTCTCCTTGACCGGTAAGATATGAGAATTATTTATGTGCCTATCAAAAATAACCCACAAAGTATAACTACCTTGAGGAAACCTTGGTAAACCCGTCAAAAAATCCATCACGATATCATCTATTTTGTACTTGAGAGTAGGTAACTACTATAAAACTTCAGCTCACTATGGATTTTCATCCTTCACCTACTAATAGTTGTAAAACCTTTTAACAATTACATCTACCTCTCCTTTCACACCCAACCACTAGTACTGATGGCGTAATTCATGATACATCTTGGTAACACCATGATGCACTTCCCAAGATGAGGCATGGAACTTCTGCATCAGCTCATCATGTATGTCCTCTAGAACCCAAACATGACTATTTATATTTAGAACCCCATCCTCTCCTATGGTACAACTAGGAGGTGAGTCCTCACCTTCGATAATCTATCATAGGAATAGGCCCTCGGAATACGATGGAAGCCTCATTCCCACTCCTTCCAAAAGGGTATAGGTTACAGGTAAGGATAAAATAAAAGTTTGTACCTTACTACCATAAACCTCCAAGTGCATCTTAATGAATAAATTAATGAGTTCCCACTCTATACTACCCTTCTAAACTTCCTTTTTCTAATTCCTCATGCTCAATGCATCGACCACTACATTTCCCCATCCAGGAATATAGGAAAGCTCGATGTCCAAAGGCTATAGGAATTCAACCCACCTTCATTGCCTCATATTCAGATCACATTGTGAAAATATGAACATGAGGATTTTTTTGATCTATTTACACCCCAAACCACTCTCCAAGTATGTAATGTCCCCATTAGTGAAAATCATGAACAACTACAACTAATTCAGGATCATACGTTGTGTAATTATTTTTGTGTGGCCTCATCTTCCAAGACCCGAATTCCATAACTCTATCCTCATACATCATAACTGATCCAATACCAATAATTTATGTTTCACAATACACCATGTAGATTCTTCCCTTATATGTAATAATCAAGAGTGGTTCTTAATTCAATATCCCTTTTAGCACGTTAAAGGTTTTCTCGCATGTATCTGACCATGAAAAAATCACACACTTCTTTTCCAATCCTTTCAATGGCACTGCTCTACGTGATAATTCTCCATAAAAGACTACAAATATCTATCTATCCTCAATAAAATCCATATGTAAAATATGTTCTTGGGACACTACTTGAAATCTATAGCTCATTCCTTCTCTAGGTCAATTGATACTACTATCTCTAAGACTATATGACCCAAGAACTGAATCTTATCCATCAAAAAGTAAAACATTGTGATAAAAACATATAATTGATTCTCTCTCAGTGTATCCAAAATTATATCAATATGTTTGTCATGGTCATGTTGATTTTTAGAATATACCATGATGTCATTAACAAAAAAACACCATATACAAATCCAGATAAGGATGGAAAACTCGGTTCATCGTCACCTTGAAAACTACTGGAACATTTGTGATACCGATAGACATAACTAGACACTCGTATAGACAATACCTGCTATGAAAGGTTGTAAGTGGTATTTATATAGTTAGAACATGAACATGATGTTATCGAAATCTCAAATCAGTTTTTGAGTACATCTGGGATCCTCAAAGCTAGTCAAATAAGACATCTATCAGTGGAAAGGTACACTAGTTCATAACTATCAGCTGGGTAAATGTATGGTAGTCATTAAAAAGCCTAAGGGTACCATCCACTTTTTCACAAGTAGAACCAACTAACCCCATGGATATGTACTAGGTCGATTAACCCCATTTCCCTCCAAATCCAGTAACATCCACTTGAGCTCCTACAACTCTATTTTAGTCATCCTATAAGGAGGAATGGATATAATTATAGCTCCAATAACTAGATCAGTGGAGAAATCCACCTCTCTCTAAGGAGTTAAACCAAAAAAGACATCTGGGAATACATCCTTGAAATGATCAGCCATAGGAAGAATGTCTGTGAGATGACCTTCTTGATCATCTGGGTATATAATAGAGACCTGGTCTATAATCCCACCCTTACCACAATGCTTTAGTCCCTCTTGGCTCACCTGGACATCCCATTCAACCTGTTGAACATAAAATGCACTCTATGGGGATGAAAAATTCTCCCTCTAGTTATAAATTTCAACATAGTATTGATAATATACTAGTTAGTCCATACTGAGTATGATGTAAAAACTGGTCATCTTGAGGAAAAAAGGATTCCAGATGAAGTGACATCGACCATACTCAAAAAGGAACTCCATGAACTCACATAAATCCTTAGTTATGATCCCAAATTGAGTGTCAAGCATTATAATTTCCTCAAAAAAATGAATCACAAGTCCAATCCTGTCCACAATAGGTACAGATATAAATTTATGCAATGAACCTGTGTCAAAAAGGGAAGATACAAGAGTAAAGGCTACTAAGATCATACCTATCACTATATATGGTCTAAATCCCCCTACTTTTGGGAACACTATATAGAATATATCAATACTAAACTGCATCCATGTGACACAACCTCACTACCCAGAGTAGGGCCACTCGGATGTCTCGGTGTAACTTGTCCCTAGCTTCCACAGACACAACCACCACCACTTCATCCTAATTTTCTGGTATTTCTCTAACTACCACCTTAACATGGAGATGTGAAACACACTCATTAACCTATGGACTAAGATTACCCCTTCCACTAATTGCTGGAGAGAAGGTCATGTAGAAACATTGCAAGTGGCCCATCATGCCACAAGTTCGGAACTCGACTAGGTTACAATCACACTGATTCCTCATGTTTTCTTATCTTCCACACTACAGATAGAAAACTACAATACCATCACAAGAGGCATGTCTAAAACTCATCTCATGGGAAGCCTCAAAATTTCACTTCCTATCAGTGTAAGTTGAACTACTATGTCGAGATACTATACTCTTCTATTATGCTCCCACAACATTCCTCAGGTTCCAAATAAGGACTATTGATAATTATTGGTATTTTTATGCTTAAAATAACCAGGAACAGATATTTTATTTAGGTTATGCACTATAATATTTTTAAATCATACAAATGATAGTATATTATTTTCTTATTATTGATTCTATTATAGTTTAATTTATGTTTGATTTGGATTCATCTCATTAATTTAAATATGCATGAGTAGTAGCCTAGTAGAAATTTAATTTGGATTTTATTTCATATTCCTTAATGTTCTAGATACATTTCAGAAAAATTTTAAAATATGTATTTATCTATTAATCCGTGTTTTTTAAGATTTTCATAATAGAGATATCATGGGACTTCTTAAATATAGATATTAACACATATGATGTCATAACTAGAATGGATTGGATAGTGATGTTTGATATTAATATTGATGTGTATGGAATTATATTTGCCTTCAATTAACATAATGAGAGTGTTTATGCATTTTGTGGGTACTTGTATATTTTTGTAAGTTATGTTAGATAGGTTGTTAAAGACCTTATATCCTTAACATGTCATTTTGTGGGGTTGGTTCTCTGATTGACAGAATCAAGAAATAAGATCCAGTTTTTAGTGCTCGTATAATCCTTTTTGAATGTATTTTTGATAAATTTCTATAGTATGACCAATGTGATACATGAATTTATCCACTAGCTTGTTACATGGAATGAGATTCATCACATTTCTGTTGTGTTGTATAGTAATTATGGAGATGTGAAAGTTGAGGATACAATGGATGTATTTTGTTACACCTAAGATTTAGTTAGATAAAGTGAACATTTTATTTTCATTAAACTATATTATCAGAAAAAATTTAATTTTTCATGGCACACAAATTCTAATTTGACAGTATTGATATTGATTTTAAACTTACTATGTCCAAATAATCCTGGAATAAATTTTTGAAATTTACCATTACAACTAAGATTATATGAATAATTGAAAATGTGGTATTAAACTAATTCTAATTTTATTTTCATATTTACAATGAACAATGTATTGACCCTCAATTTTATATAAATAATTGCAAGATCATTTGGAGGTAAATATATATATTATTCAGAAAACTATTTCTAAGTGCGTAAATTTTATATATTATAATTTATTAAATTAACATCTAATAATGAATTGATTAAAGTTATTTTAAGGATTAAATATCTAAAAATATGAATTTAAATTCATATAATTATGATAACTAGTTATAGAGTTAATGTATGATTAATTTATGGTTTAAGAATAAAATTTCATGAAAAATCATTTTTCACCCTATTTGTGGGGTTTTTCTAAACATAATTTATAATACTTATATGAATGGAATTTGATAAAAAAATTCCATATTTGGAATAATAATTTCAAAAAACATTATGATGTCACTTTTAGTTTTGGTCATTAATAATAGTAAAAATGGTAAAAATTGGTAACCACTATTAAGCATAAAACAGGTTTACTGAGGGATAATATTAAAATATAAGTGTAAAATGGACATAAAATTCATCTAAATCCAAATGGATGAATAAATTTACAAATTTTCATATATAACCATCTAAAAAGACCCCATTTTTAGTAACTATTCCAGGAAACTAACTTAATTATATTTTAAATATTTTAAAAATTAAATGTGTGTCACCAACCTCACTTATAAAATGGAACCACCTCCACTCACTTATTCATACCTATTGAGCCATTTATTTTGAAAAAAACATTAAAAATATCTTATGAAATGAGACATTTCAATGAATAGGTAATAATCTTAATCGAACACCTTCATTTTCTGCTTATTTTACCACATTCGGTTATATATTAACCTTTAAAATATAATATAACCATTATATCCCATATTGTTATATTTTATTATGTTTATTTCATAATATCTATCCATCTCTTTCTCCAATAAATTAGAAACAAAACCATCACTTTGGTGTTTGGGAAACTACCACCAAGCGAACAGATGTAATTTGATGTCCCTTGCTTCTACACATGGCTTGTCATAATTATCAAAATAATTAATATATATAATAATTATTACATTATGATTCATTAAATTTAATTTATCATCTACTTCCTCACCCTTCCACTAATTAAAAAATTGATAACATCACTCTTGTGTATGTGTGGACTACTATAGAAATGAAGTGATGTGATCCATTTTTCATGTAAATTTTTAATGGATGGTTATAGATATGTATATAATGAATATTTATTATGTTTATGTAAGTATTAAAATTCTAGAACCATGAAAAATATAAAATATCCATAACTTCTGAATCAAAATATACAAGAAAAAATAAGACAGTTACCCAAAACAATGATAATAATGAATGATTATTAAAAAATATGTGATATGATGTCATAAGTGGATTGTATTTGATATTATATATATGTATATTCTTATGGTATTTAACTATAAAAAACTAAATTTATTATACAGGAGGTTAAATAATGTTCTACTTAGTGTAAGTGTGGGGTAGGGTACTTCATCTAAATTTCAACTCCATTGATACATATTTGATATCACACACATATTTTTATTTATATATTATATATAATTTCCCTTTATATGTTTAAAGTAAATATATATATATATATATATTCATGGTAATTATATGTTCAATTCAAGTATATACTTTCATGGGGTTACAATTTAAAATTTACCAATGTGGTAATAATATATTTCACAATAACATTTTTTTGGGATTTCTTGAATTTTAATTGAAGGAATATTATAATATATCCTTTATAAATTCAATATATTTTATTATCCTATATATAGTTAATTATCATATAATTTATCTTCTAAATTATTCTCCCTTTGTAATATGAATCAAAAAAATAAATGTATAAAACAAAATTCAATCATATTTCTCTTTTTTATTGTGTATATTTTTCTTTCACATCCATATTTTTCAAATTATTTTAAAAAATTAATTTTTATTTTCTAAAATGATTTATTAAGGATGATTTATTTAATCCATTAATTTTAAAATTATTTTAAAATAATAAAACTATTGTTTTATGAAATTTTCATTTTTGACTTTCTTTACACAAAATAAAAAAAGAATGTTTATATTTAATATATAAGGTGTTAATGGATTTACCCCCACCATAACCATTTTATTATATTTAGATTCTTATATATATTTTTAATGGTTTCAGAAATATTAATTTTTAATCTAAATCTACTTTTATTATTTTTTTTATTATTTCTTAAATTCTCCAAAATACATGATTATATTATAAAACCTATATTTCAAATTAATTTATGGTCATATTTTAAATCTTATTATTTTTTTGGTCATTAAATTTATCTTGAAAACATTCAAATTTTTGTGATCATATTTCATCATAAAATAAATTTATATTCCATATCCATATTCATTGTATCATTTATATTCTTATTTCATAAATTATATACCATTTGTATATACTGGGTTTTATTATGAATGTTATTTGATTAACTTGAGAAATATTTATATTCTGTATTATTTACACAAAATTGATATTTGTTGAAAATGATTTTATTTATAAATTAAATGGATAATTAAATATATATAAGGAATTCATTGGACATATAGTAATGGCTGGGGTCGATTACAGATTTTTCCTTGAAGCATTGACAGTTCTCATGAGACAAACCTTTGGGCTAGCCTTATTAAGTGGGTTTGGGTGTATACCTAACTATATTTGAAAATAACTTGGAATAAGGCCTTGATCATTACATCTATAATTATTCATTTCCTTTCTTGAGAATTTAGTTATTATTATCCATGATATTATTAGATTTATAGTATTCATAAATGTATTTCATGTTCAAGTTATTTATTAAATGGCATGTGTTTTTAGTTATTTACCTATCCATATTTATTATGACTTATTTACTCATGATAGAATCCATTGTACGTAACAATTACTAATAATTTTAGATATGCCTTATTTTTTTCATTTCCCTAGGATATAAATAATGAATATGTGAATGAGTCTCAAAGATATAGAATATTTAATTTTACTATGTTTTATATTTTATTTCAAATGTAAAATGGAGATCATGTATGTATATAGTTTTTTAATACTACTAAACCGATTTATGCATGATGATTTAATCCCTAGTATCTTATATCCATGTAATAAATTTGACATCAAAATTTGGTTACAGGAGTTGGTGATTTTCAGTTGGTATTAGAGAATTTTTAGTAGAAACCCTGGGAACTATATTTAGGAAACATATATTATAAAAATTAAAACAATGAAATACTATAAGGATAATTATCAGTGTATAATAATATCATAATGTGTTTTAAAGTAGATATAACATGGTTATCCTAGAAAATACATCCATTTCTATATATTATAAGTGGATATGGTTTTGGAACTAATGCATCATAGGGTAATAACCCCAACAAGAGTTGGTTGAGTATATATTGACCAATATTCTAGTGCAAGTTGAATGATCCCTTACTGTCCACCTGGTTTGACACTCCAAAGGGATATTATTTGGTTAATTCACATGCATGTTATAAACCATTATGAAATATTATAAAATGTTTTTATCATTTGAGTATATTCCTGAAGAAACCATGTTTAGGATTCTAATATTATCTATGAAGTAATTTTCAATTTATGTTAAGTGGTATTCCAATTATACAGCATGATTTTAAATTCATAATGATATGAGCTAATTCAATTTATTCCATTGTTTGTAATGGTTAATGTAAGAAATAAATGTATCAATAATCGTGGACAATGTACATATTTCCCTAATTATCAAGACAATACAACTAGTGTGGGAGCTGACCATATCATGGACATATTTGGGTAGATAACCTAGGTTATAAAAAAATAACCTTGTGCATATAGAACAACATGATGTTCCATGTCAAGATACACCTATATTAGATTGTTACATGTGATAAAAGACTCCATATTTTTGAGGAACTGTTATTCTATTTTTAGTTGAGAAATTTTTTATGTCTCCTGAAGAGATATATTAATCCTTATGATTTAATTAATGGGAAAATGTTATATTGATAGTGTGTTGTATTAAAGTTGATACCAATCCATGGTGGTCATTGATTTGGAATATTGGGGAGGACTAATAAATGGACCATATAAAATAGATAGAAATTAAAGTAACATTATTCAATTAATTGATCCCTTATATGAAATGAACCTAAATTAAGAGAAGGTTTCTCAACTTAAATAGAATGTTAGTGGAAAGTATTTCAGAGTTTGAGGCTTCCTTTATAATACTAGAAATATATGTTCTGTATTACATATATAATTCAAAAATAAAAATTTACCTATTCTATAAAGGGATTAATCAAAGCCTCAAAAGGGCACTAGTTTTTGAATATATTTCATTATATGATGAAATAGTGTTATATTTCATCAAAATGGAGAACTAATTTTATAAATTATATATATTTAAGGTAAATAAAGAAAATAAGAGGTTTATGAAAACTAATAAAAAGGAAACATACCCAATAATATGAATGGAATGAAAAAATTATATCTTGTGAACATTTTCAAAAGAAACACCCTAGAAAATGGTTTAATGGAATGTTATTTTTTTGAATGAGTCTAGATAAAGTTCATTGGATAATGAATTATAGGGAAATAAAGAAACTACTGATATAAAGTGGTACAAAAATAGGGAAATGAGTTATTATTCAAATAAACATTCCATGCATCAAGGGAACCTATCACAAAATAGGCCAAGCTTACGTGATCACTACAGTTAAGGTGCAAGTTCCTAAAGATGTGGTTGTAGGTACTTTAATAATATATTCAAATTTAGAAAATTCATTATTTGATTATAGATCTATACAATCTTTTATAACTTCTTTTCCATATAATAAAATATGATATTTCTCAAGAAACATAATATGGGAGTTAGAAAACAATACTCCTAGAGGAAATCTCACTACAATAAGGACGTTTTAGTAAATTCACAATATGATTCATATATATACCCTATTTATTGATTTTATTATTATACCTATGGTTGAATTTTAAATAATCTATTTTAAGGAGTGTATTTCAAGATGTAATGAAAAAAATTAACACCAAGGGAAGGAAATTATTATTTGTGATGAAGATGTGTAATTAATTTTTTTTAGAGAGGATACATTGTGATTTGGGTCATGTAAAGATTCACCTCTAGTAGCTCCTCTATGTGAGATTATTGGGATAGAGTAATAGATGAAATCTATTGATGGTAAAGGTAACCATACAATTGAGTATGTGTATATTTTATTGGAAAATAGTGATGTTTTTCATAATGATTTAACTATATATAAAATTTAGTAAGAAATTGATTTTTCCATTTATTTAATCCCTGATGTGATACCTATATCAAAGACTCCATATAGATTTTTCATAGTGGAATTAGTGGGATAGAAAAAACTATTGTAGTTTTATGATAAGGGATTTATAAACCCAAGTGTTTGAACCTTTGGAGCCCTTTTTCTTTTCATTAATAAGAAAGGTGGATCTATGTGGTTGTTCATTGACTATAGGGAAACCAATGATATTATCATAAATAACATGTACAATCTTCTGCACATTAATAACTTGTTCAATCAAATTCAAGTATATCAATATTTTTTAAAGATTAACCTTCATTCTGGGTATCATCAATTATGAGTAATGAAGGAATATATTCAAAATATAGCCTTTCAAATGAGGTATGGAAATTATGGGTTTGTAGTACTTAACATTGGATTGGCTAATACACCTTATGATTTTATATATCTTATGAGTAGAGTATTCAAGTAATATATTTCTAATTTTATTGTGGTATTTATTCATCATATATTAGTGTACCAAAAATGTTGTAAGGGGCATTATAATCATTTCTGGACTATTCTTGAGACTCTTAGAGAAAAATTATTATATAGGAAATTTATCAAGAGTCAATTATGGCAGAAAAAACATTATTTTTTTTGACATATTGTCTCCAATGATGGAATATCATTTGATCCTATAAAGATAAAGGAATTCAAATAATGGCCTACATCGACGACCATAGACCAGGTATATAGTTTCATTGTTTTAGAAGGTTATTATTGGTGAATTGTGATAAATAATTCCTAATTTGATAACAAGTTAAAAAACATAAAGAGGTTATGTTTATATGGTCTATGGAATGTGTAGAATGATTTAGATAATGGAAGATGAGATTGTTAAATGCTCTGATATTGACTCAACCATCAATAAATAATGTATTTTTGATAGGTAGTTATTCATTAAATAAGGTATCTGGTTGTATCCTTACATAGAATGATAAATTTATTTTCTCGGAATCAGGGTTGTTAATGAGAGATAAATAGAACTATCTAACCAATGATATTGAGCAAGGATCCATAATCTTTACATTGAATATATAGATACATTATGTGTATTCAAAAAGTTGTGAGATATAAAAATATTATAATAGTAAAAAATTAATATTTTTATAGAAATCACACAAAATTAGGCCAAGAAGATGGCTTGAGGTACTCAAGTATTATGATTTCTCAATATAAAACCATTGAGGGTAAAAAATAAGGTAGTGGGATCATTAAATATAACAGATCCCAAAACAAAATGAGTATTAAAAGGGATCCTATATTCATGGATTTAGATAAGTTAGAAATAGAAATTATTAATGAAGGGGAAACACCACTCCCTTTTCAAATTATTTCCAATCCATATTTATTTAAAAAGATAAAAATTTATTATCATAGTGATGAGAATTTTTAAAATAAAATCAACCCCATGAATTATGTTAAGTTAGAAAACATAATTTATAAACATGGTGTTCTAAAATTTGAAAAGCTTCTATAGGTTCTATCTACACCTAAGTTAGAACGGGAATTATTAGATGATGCTCATAGCTTGAATTTATCTATGTACCTCAGTATAACCAAGATGTATAGGGATTCTAAGGAAAACTTTTTGTCGCATTATATGAAGTAGGATATTACTGATTATGTATCAAGATGCTTGGATTGTCAACAGGTTAAGGTAGAGAGATAGAATTTTAGAGGATTAATGCATCCTATAATGATTCTTATATGGAAATGGTATAAAATTACTCTGGAATTTTTCACTGTATTACCAAATAATCCTAGAAATATTGATTCTTATATTACCTCTTTTACTTGTTTTTTTATAAATATCCATGATTTAAATTGATTTTCTAAAATATTCATTAAAAAATTTTATATCAAGTATAATTTGAGCACCGCTTACCATCCTCAAACTGGTGGATTGTCTAAATGGACTATAATATCATTAAAATACATTTTCAGTTCATTATAAGTTTATTTTAACGTTATGTGGGATCAATATTTACCTTTGGTTGAGTTTTCATATATAAATATATTTTATTATTGTATTTTAAAAAAATTATATGAATCACTATATGGAAAGAGATGTCGTACTCCAAATTCTTTCGATGAAGTTGGTGAAAGGAAAATTGTAGGGAAAAAACTTGTTTGAAGAGAAATTTATAAAGTTAAATACTATTCAAAATCATATTAAAGTATTCCAATGAAGGATAATGAGATATGCCAAATTTTGAAAAAAAAAATAATTGAAATTTCTAGTGGGAGATCGTGTTTTCTTAAATGTATCCCCATGGAAGGGTCTTATAAGGTTCTATAATAAAGGAAAAATAACCCCCAAGTACAAAAATGATTTTTAAATTATAGAAATAATTAGAGTTTCAGATTACTATTTTTAAATTCCACCAATGTCTTCCATATCTCATTGTTAAAGATGTATATTCCAGACTAAATGCATGTTCTCACCTCTAAAGAAATAAAATTGGAACACAATCAATCTTACTATTAAGAGCATATCCAAATTATTAACACTTGAGAATAAGTGTTGTAGAATTGGATGAATTATATGTTAAATTTAATTTGTATATATCATAAAATATATGAGTAAATGTGGGAACCTAAGGGAGTTATAAAGAAGAAACACCCTCATTTGGTTAAAAAGTAAAATCCATAAAAATTTCAATTATCTAATTTTTAAAAGAGGGAAAAATATTAAAACTAAGAGTAAATTATTGTTATTTAAAATTTTATTTTCATGGATGTTTTTATTAATTAATATTTTACTATTTTAGGGTATAAAAATTCTAATTTGATTTGATGATTATCGATTTTGAACTTACTATGTCAAAATAAGCCTATAATCATTTTATAAAAATCTCCCCTTTGAAATAAGATTTTATGAATATGTGAAAATGTATTATTAATATAATAATCCTTTTTTATAATTTTTATAATTAAAAAATTATATATTATCAATTTTAAAAAAATAAAAAAATACCATCTAGTGGTAAAAAGGGATATTTTAAAAAAAAACTGCTTTTAAGTGTTTAATGTTTTTCTATTCTAATTATTTAAAATTATATCTAATAATGAATAAATTAAATTAAAATTATATATTATATATAAAAATATATGAATTTAAAATCATATAATGGTTATTACTGTTCATAGAGTTGATGTAAGATCATCACATGCTTGAAAAATGCATTTTCATGGAAACCTATTTTCATCACATTTTATAGGTTTATTTTTAAATTAATTTATAAACATTATTGAGATGGAATTTTATGATATTGATTAAATACATAAAATCATAATTTATAAATGTTTTAATTATTTCACTTTTATGTTTTTCCATTATGAATAGTAAACATGGTAAAAAAATGAGTTATTATGGTTAATGTAAAAACGGGTTTACCATGGGTTAATCTAAAAGGATAAGGGTTAAAATAGACTTAAAAATGAATTAATAATATTGTATGTAGTTATTTAGACCCTATATTATCTCACCTTATAAATATTCTTAATTGGGAGACTCTTTTTTATGAAACTAACTTAAAAATATTTTAAAACTTTGAAAAATTACAAGTGTACCACCCACCTCACTCATAAAAGGGAACATCCACCCCTCACTTATTCACATCTCTTGATCCGTTTATCAAAAACTAACTATTATAAAACCTTTCTCAGATATACTTATTCTAATTCTATAAGTTTTTATCTTCCTAAATAGAGCATCCCTATGGTCCTTCAGAGAATATCTAAAGGAGCTCTTTCAATGAGCTGTTAATCATCTTAATCGAACATATTCATTTTTCATCTTATTTTACCACTATAAATTATATAATAATCATTATAATATAATAAAAATATAATAACCCGTATTCATATATTTTATTATGTTTATTTAATAAAATTTATCCATCTCCTTCTCCATAAAATGGGAAACGAAACCATCGCTCATGTGTACGGCAGACTACCGCCATGTGAACCGATATAATTTTTTCCCATCACCACCTCACATGGATAGTCATAATAATAGAAAAAATAAAAATATATTATACTTATTAAACATTTATTATTAATTAAATTTAATATATCATCTAATTCCTAACCACTCTATCAATTAAAAAATATAATGTATCTCATGCGTACGTTTGGACTACCATATCCACAAAGCGATGTGACTCATTTTTCATGTAGGATTTATATATATGATTAAAAATATGTATATAATGAATATTTTTAATTTTTATACCATGATAAAAATTCCATAACCATGATCAAAAGATAATAACCATAACTACCAAATCAAAACATACATAAAAAATGAAGCAGTTAATGCTCGAAATAGTAATAATCATGAAAGATAGAAAAAATGGATGATAAGATTCTATAAGTTGATCATATATGATATTATAGAAATTTATATAATTTTTTATGTAATTATAATGAATATAAATTTATCATATATGATTATAAATGGAATTCGACTAAGTGGAAGCATGAAGTTAGATACTTCATCTAAGTTTTCACTCCACTTAGATATATTTTATATTATGAAACTATTTTCATTTATGTGGTGTATCTACTGCATATTTTATATATATATATAATGAATACATATTAATTAATTTTAATTAAATTTCAATTCAATTTTACTCTTTCAAGGGGTTACAGTATAAAATTTACCAGTCGTAAGAATTTATTTTCCAATCAATTTTTTTTTGGGATTGCTTATAATTTTATTGAAGAAATATTATAATCTATACTTAATAAACACCATATATTTTATTATTATATGGATAATTTATGATATTACATGTTTTATTCCAACATCTCCTCTATTACTCACTTCAACAATCAAATAAATGTTTGAAATAAAATACAAACATAATTCTATTTTGCACTGGGTATATTTTTTCATTCGTGTCCATATTTTTCAAAAATTGTTTTACACAAGTACCTTTTATTTTAAAAAATGATTTATTAAGGAAATATTATGTTATCATTAAATTTTTACAATGATTGAAAGGAATATTTATAATATTTTATGAAATATTCATTTTGACTTTCTTTATAAAAATTTAAATGGAATTTTTGTTTTTAATATATATGATGTTAATGGTTTTTCATGCCTCCATAACCATTTTATGTTATTTATCTTATTCTAAAAGTCTTTAATGGTTTTATAAATAGAATTTTATTTTTTAATTTTTCTTATATTCTAAAAAAATATTATTTTATTACAAAACATATATTTTTTATAAATAGATCTTCATCTTTTATCTCTTATTAATTTTGTGTTAATTAACATTATAATGAAAACATAAACATTATTATTATCATACTTAATAAAAAAGTGAATTTTTCTTCCATATCCATATTCTATGTATTAAGAATATTATTATTTCCTAAACTATATACCATTTATATGTCTTGTGTTTTACTATGAAATTTCTTTGATTGACTTTAAAAATATTGATATTTCGTATTTTTTAATCAATATAGATATTAATTGGTATGAAATATTGTTTATACATTAAATTGATCATTTAATATATCAGTAATGCATTGGAAATGAAGTTATATGTGGGTTCCAATTATAGATATCCCCTCGATGGATCGACGGGTCTCATGAGAAATACCTGTAATCTATAATTATTAAATTTGTTTTGGATTATATCTACCTATATTTGAAAATATCTTTTCACAAGGAATTGATCATAATGTTCAACTCTAAGAATTTACTTCATTGATAATTTAGTTATTTTTATCCATGATATTAATACATTAATATTATACATTGATGTATTTCATGTTCAAGTTACTAATTAAGTGGAATGTGTTTTCAGTTTTTTAACTTTCTATATTGATTATTTAACATTTACTCATGATAGATTTTGATGTATGTAACCCTTTCAAATCATTTGATATTTCTCTTATTTTTTCTTTTTTTCCCTAGGATATGAAGAAGGAATCTATGAATGAGTTTCAACGATAGTTAATATTTACTTATTTTATGTTTTATATTTTATTTTCAATGTAAAATAAGTATCATGTTTGTACCTGGTCCTTCAGGACTACTAAACTGATCGATCCTTGAATACGTGATCACTTTTATCTAATGTAAATTTATTAAAGTAGATGCTATATCTGAGATACTGTAGTTAGGTTTGTTAAATATTTGTAATAAATGTGATATATTCTATTGAGTGTTTCCCCTTGGGAAAAATAGTTTAGTTTTCCAAAAAAAATTATGGTAGCTTATGGTTATGCATCGACTAACTGATATTGAATTAGGTGAAAGTTAATAATAAATAACCTTTAACATGTTTCAATGGTATATTATATCAATTAAATGGGGTTATTAAGCTTTTAATGATTGAAATGTTATAAAAATATCAAAATATTAGAGTGAAGGATATGAACATTCTAAAGATATCCTTTGGGGGTAGGAATTAATACTATGATTTCGTTGTACAACCATTTGAGGTTACTAAATCTAATATTGTTTTAAAGTCCTTGATGGTTCATATATTCTATAAATTCCTTGATTTATTTTTCTATGTGATTATGAATTAAATTTTAATTTCTAGATAAGATAATGATTATGGAATTCATTTATGTATTGTGCAAAATGAGTTGAAAAATAAAATGTTATATAAACAGTTATCCAGTAGTAAATTTTGGATTCAAGATGTGAAGTTTCTAAAGAATGTAATTTTTAAGAAAGGTTCATTGATTGGCCAAAATAAATTTGATGTAGTCATATATTATGAGAGGCCCGAGAATGATTTTTGATATTTATATTTTCAGATATTGGTAGGATACTACCAAGATCCATTCAATACTTCTTGAAAATATCAATAATAATGTATGAATTAACTAAGAAGGGTATGATGTTTGAGTGGGATGAGAAGTTTAAAGCATATTTTGATGAGATAATGAAGAGGATAAAATCTATAATAGGTTTGTTATATATACTATGATTCATATGGAGTTGTAATGTATTTGTGATTATATTAAGTAACATGATGGCATATATATGTTGATGGTTACAACCACATGATAATAATTATCCCATGAATTATTTAGAGACATTAATGTCTTCTCATTCCTTGAAGAGTTTGATACATTACCTATTTTGTGTGATATTCATAGTTTATTTAGATCAAAAAAGAATATGGTAATTTTTCGCTCAATGATCCTTGAATTTGAGTTAATAGAGGTGGGTGTAATATCATTAAACATTGAGCATTGAGTTATCTAATATGGAAAATAAGGGTGACTTTATTGTAAATGTATTTAGTGGATAATCAGTGAGTCAATGTAATTTAATGATATTGATGGAAGATTTTTCTATATATACTCATGAATATGGTGGCACTATAGTGTTACATCTATTATCGCACTTTTATTCTTATTGAATAAATAAATAATCAAAAAGTGTATAAAGTAAAATAGAATAATATTAGTAATTACATAAATGTTAAGGAGATCATTTAGGGTAATTTACCAGAAACATACTCAAAATTCTATTTCTAAGATCGGATGGTGATTACCTTGGATTTGAAGGAATATGTTCTGAATATCTATATAGGAAGTTCATCCGACAATGATGATGATGTATCATGGAATTAGGTGGGAGTTATAATGGGGAGGAATTAAGAGTAGAAGATATCTATATATATGTGTGTGTGTGTTTTCTAGATTTGTCAAAAAGTGAAGGTAGAGAATCATCGACTTATGAGACTTGTATAGATTTTACTATGACTAACTAGAAGTTGGAGGATATTGTGACAAATTTCATGATTTTCTTACGCTGATCATCATGGAAACATGATAATAAGTGAGTGATTATGGGTTGAATCAGGATACCATCCCACTTCCTACCCATTCAGGTGACAATTTCGTATAAAATAAGGGTAATTAATGCATGTCTATCATAGGGTGTGGATAAAAGTAATTATATTTTTTCTAGTGCATCGCAGTGACTGAGAAGGGGCATCTCTCTTGAGGAGCCTATTAGCTTTGTTTACTTATTATATATCAACTAAACTATCACTTTTTGTTTTTTTATTAACTAGTTAAAACAATGATTTTTTGGGTTTTTTATTATTTAAAATAACAACATGGAAAATGATAATTTAAACTATCAAGAAAATCTAAATAGAATGAGTTAATAAAAAAGAAAGTGGTTTTGGGGTTGGATTAATGTTCAATCATTATTATTTTTTATATGTTTTATTTAAGTTTGATAATCCACACATAAAATATCATGTTTTAACTACTATTATTTATTTAGAAATTTTGGAATATCATTGATTGATTTAGCACTCTCAATTCCACCTCCTCCTTTAATCCAAGTTGATGACACACCTTTGTCTAAGATGTGTCATCTTCCAGGACCCGATTCAATCAAAGTGGTTTCATACATTTATTAGCTCAACTCCAATGTGTGAATAAATAACCAATGTATAGGGGGAAAATGATTTAAAAAATAGATATAGGTTGAGTTACCTATCATCGGAGGCAGTCACAGCATTAGGGACATTTTCCTTACCCATGCATGCTACTCAATTCTATCTACAGACATAAAATTAAACATAAAATAAAATCCATGATCACCTTCACCTCCCCCTGGAAAATTATTGACGTCAGATTCTAATTTTTGAGAGTAAGATATTACATGGTGGAGTGGGTGGAGGAGGAGATATAAAGAGGGAAAGAAATGAAGAAAAGTGGATGGAGAAACACAAATTCATCGATTAATAATACTAAAATTTGAATTAAAATTGAAACTAAAACCAAAATAAATAAAAAATTGAAAATAAAATAAAAATAATAAATGGGGGGGAGGATCAGTAGCAATCAATTCTTTGATGAGATCCCTCATTGGCTGTGAGTGTCGAGCTGAGGATTTTGGAAGGAGGTGAGGGCCTCCATTTATAGGCAGAATTTGTTCTCTAAAACATTGTGCGTTGTTTTCCTATAAATGGAAGATTCCTGATTGGACCCATTAATTAAAGTTTTTAATAAATGTGTTGGATGTTTACCCTCCAAATTTCAGCACATTTGGAAACAGGATAAATTAGTTATGCTTTTTTCATTGTTATTTTATTTTTCTGGATGAAGGATCCATGAAGGTTCCTCCAAAATTATAACATACAAGAGTATTCTTAATGACTTTAAAACTATGCCAAATTAGTTTTAATGTCTTCCCTGTGTATCCTAGTGATATCCCAAGTGGAATAGCTTCAATTGAAGATGTTTAGGCTGATATGTGGTTCAGTTACTATGGTAGGGTCCATGCTGTCTGCTCGAAAAAATATTCAAATTAATTAATTTTTTAAGTCTTCTATATTTCCAAATTAGCTCCTGGATCAAAATAAAAAGGACTAATAAATAAAATATATATTCTAAAAATAAAATAATCCCTCCATTTAAATTATATTTTTTTTATTAAATGACCAAAATATCCTTGATATAAAAATTTGTCAAAAATACAAAATTATGCACTTTTCACAATTTAGAAAATTTTCATTATATAATTCAAAATACCCATTATTTTAATAAAACATTAAAATAAATGTGTTTTATCATATAAAACATTGATAAATCATCATTATTTTATTAAAAATATTCACATATATTTTCTCTGTCAAATACCCCCACACTTAAACCATGCTTGTCCTCATTATAAAATCTCAACATGGAAATCAGAGGACACCAATGTTAACAATATTCACATTCCAGTGCAATAAAATCAAAAAACATTAATATGAAATCAAAAATTCAAAAATAATCATAAAATATCAATTTAATTTCCATTTTTTAATGAAATAAATATTTCAAATATTTTACTTTTTCCCCTTTGAAATTTGATGGAACTTCTCCTTTCATTCATTCAAGATCCTTGATTAATTATTATTAAACATGTGAAGTCATGATATACCATTCTTTTGATTATTTTATCTCGTCACTCATGATAAAATTCAAGTATAGTTATTCTCATATCATGAGAACCTTCTCATTATCCATCGTCTTGTAAATAAACTACTTTCTCCACTTTTTAAAGACAAAAGACACATAAAATCATGAGGAATTACAATAATAGTTCAAATGAATCTGAGGATTAAGTTTAGTAGGATTTTATGCTTTAAAAATTAAAGCTATAGGAGGAGGTTTGTATTTTAATTATAATGCATGATATAAAAAAGTGTAATGAAATTTTCCCCTTCAAAGTAGAAACACCACTTCCCCAAAACTCAAATTAAGGTCATGATCCAATTATGCATAATAAATTATTTGTGCACCCTCTTGAATATTTTTTTTACTTTTGTAATTTTTTTTATTTTTTGAAAGTTATGACTAGATAAAACTTCACATTAATCACCTAACCACATAAAATCATTAGATCATCAGTCTGAAAAATGGTGATTTTTGGATTTCCCAAATCAGAACCAATTTTTTTATTTTTCATTTCTCTTTTATTTTTTTCATTTCATTAATTCAAGAGTGGAAAAAAAATGGAGTATAATGAATTATTCCACAACCTTTTACAATTACCATAATAATAACCCCACACATATTCCTTAAAATGTATATTATCCCATCAATAATGATTCCCATTACCCCAACACTTCAACCTTAAAATATCATTAAAATACTAAGAGAAGATAATGAATGGATAAAATTGGATTGAAACATGGATCATCCCTATAAATTTCATTATTGGTCTCTAAGGGATAATAGAAGGATTGATTTAAAGATGGTCTTTTAAGGAAAATAATCTTTTCAAAGGACGTCTCATTCATTTTAAATGTTTTTTTTCACAGTTATAGCTTAAAAAAGTTTCAATACAAGTTCTCGTCAGTTACATGTCCCAAGATCACTCATGAAGTATGCTCAAGAATAAATAGGAAGTACTTAGTATATAAATACTCTCAGGAATGAGACATATGATTTGGGACAATCACTCAAGACATGAATAACAATTATAAATCAATTAACATGAATTTCAGAAATGCAAAGCAAGAAAGATGGTTAGGGAATTTCATTTATACGAATCAATTAATTCCTTCAACTCATTGGTCATCATTTAAATATATATGCTTCCTTTTTAAAAATTCAATTCTCCATTTCAGTCATTTAATCATATAAATATTGAAATCTAAGACATGGCATCATTGGATTCCTAAGAAACTCATGTCTCCTAGATTAGTTGAGTAAAGCATAATTCACGTGTGGGCATGAAATTTTATGTTTAAAGCTCAAAACATGATGTGGAAAAAAAAATTAGAGTGTTTAAAAGATAAAACACTAAAAATGGGATCCCTTTTTCATGAAGATTGCTCCTTCCCCTTCCATTTTTTGGGGCTGACTTCTACAATCATGAACTTATAAAATAAAAAAAAACTAAATTATGAAAAAGGATCATGTCATTTAAGCTCAAAAAATATTTAGGAAGTGGGATGAATTATACACTAGTTATAAGAAAATAAATTGACATCTAAATTTTAATAAATCATGTAAAGATAAATCTTGGTATGATATCCCAAGTGGGAACTGAATTTTTACTACCTCCAGAGAGAAATACTAGATGTTATCCAACGTCTGATGGTGGATGAAGCTTCTTTGATTTGAACCCCTACATGTAGATTTTCCTAGATAGTGCTTTATCCATCAGGGTGAGTAATTATCCATGTATATAGTATACCATATCCTCACCCTTCATAATGAGGTATAGATTTCATGGTGGGGGTAGGATGAATTATGAATCATTCTTATTCTCGGTTTCTACTTTTGAAACCTCTTCTTCTATGTCTAGTTGTTCTTTAAGGTATACTGTATTAAAATAATAGTCAATTGGAATGTTAGAGAGTAATTATATTTGAATAAAATTAAAACCTGAAGTATCAAGATCAAATTCTTCCCCATCAATGTAAGCAGCTTTTGTCATTGTTTCCTTTGTAAAATCCACTAGCATCTCTTCATGAACTTCCTTTAACTAATATTTAACATGTCTAGGGAGGTCCACATGTTCCTTAATAGGTGCACTTATAGGATCTTATTTTTCCACCATGGAATAGCTAAGATTGCTTGATTCTGTATAATCAAAACCACAATGAGTGATTTAGAATTCAGATTCAGTAGAATTATAAGAGAAAGAGTAAAAAAATGGTTCAACTCCCTAAGTTAGTTTAGATTCAATCTCTAAATTTGTGGTAAGTTCCTCTTTGATTAGACTCTCTATGGATAGAGGTAGGTAGTCAAGATCTTCTATCTTGATTTCAAATTCCACCACATGGTTGGTTTCTTCCTTCAGTGGTGCTGGAAATGATTCTTTATATGGAATGGAGAGATTAGGTAGTTCCTTGTATTTAATCAAGAATTCCTCCAATCCTTCTTGATCTCCCACTTGTAGCTCATCAGTTAAGTCTTCTTTCCTTTCCTCCTCAGGTTCTTCAATTTCAAAGATAAGTGGTGAAATTTTATCCCCCACTTTATCATGTTCTTTCTCCATCTTAGGGTTGGGTTGCTCCATTAATGAATGAAGAAAATTAAATTCTCTATCATCCTTTCTCATCAGTTGTTCAATGATTTCTCTATGTTCTTGCACTAAATCTCTTATAAAAACTTCTTCTTTTTGATCTTTTTGTTGAACCTGTGAGTAATTTTTCAATGCATAATATTATTAATTTGAATACATCATGGATGTTTTTTTATGTTTTTTAAAAGAAATGAAATCTAACTAGGATGTGAAAATAGAAAAGGTAAATGAACTAATGAATGGATCCCTAGAAACGACTCCAGTTTTAACACACACCTATCGTGGGGTGGGGACAAAAGAAATTATATTTTTCCTAGTGAAACATAGAGGCTCACCAAGGTTGTCTCTCTTGAGAAGCCTTTCAGTTTGGTTCAATTATTATATATCACCAAAACTATCACTTATTTTTTGTTTTTATTATCTAATGAAAACAATGAAAATATTTTTGAGTTTTTTTATTATTTAAAATGATGACATATATAATGATAATTTAAAATATTATGAAAACCTAAACAGGATGAGTTAATAAGAAAGAACTTGGTTTGGGGGGTTATTTTAATGTTCAACAATTATTATCCTTTATATGTTTTATTTCAGTTTGACAATCCAAACATGAAATCTCATGTTTTAACAACAATTATCTATTTAGAAATTGTAGAATATCATTGAATGTATGAGAACTCTCAATTATATCTCCTCCTTTAATCAAAGTTGATGACACACCTTTGTCTTAGATGTGTCAACTTCCAGGACCCGGTTCAATCAAAATTGTTTCATGCATTGATTAGCTCAAATATAAGATGTGAAGAACTAACCAATGGAGAGAGGAAAAATGATATAAATAAAAGAATAGAGATATATTTTGTTTCATGTCATCAAAGGTAGTCACAACAATAGGTACATTCGCCTTACCCGTGCATGCTACTCTATTATATCTACAAACTTAAAATTAAACATTAAAGAAAATTCATGATCACATTCACCTTCCCCCAGGCCAAGTCTCTTGGTCAACCTCTCATTTTCAAGAGTAAGAGATTACTAGGTGGAGTGGGTGGAAGAGGAGAGAGAGAGATAGGGAAAGAAAAGAAGAAAAGTGGATGGAGAAACACAAATGCATGGATTAATAAAACTAAAATTTGAATTACAATTGAAAAATAAATATAAAAGTAAAATAAAATTAAAATAAAATAAAATAAATAAATTGGGGGGGGGAGAGGAGCAGCAGTGGCCCATGCCCTGGTGGGATCCCTCTTTGGCTGTGGGTGTTGAGCTGATGATTTTGAAATAAAGCATGAGCCCCCTTTTATAGGAAAAATTTGTCCACTGATACATTGCGTGTTGTTGGACTTTTAAATGGATGATTCATGTGTGGAAACCTTTATTAAAATTGTTCTTAATGGTGTTTTCTGTCCACCCTCCAAATTTTAGCACAATTAGATACTAGATGAATGTGTTATGATTTTTTCATTGTCGGTTTCTTTTTCGGGATGAATGTTCCAAGAAGGTTCCTCCAAAATTATGACATCCAATGTCATCCTTAATGACTTTAAAACCCCCACAAAGTTGTTTTAGAGTCTTCCCTATTTTTCCTAGTACTATCCCATATGGAATAACCTCAATTGAATTTGTGTAGGTCGAGATTTGTTTTTCTTACTGTGGTGGGGTCCACGCTATCTTCCCTAACGAATCTTCTACTTCATTTATTTTTTAAGGAATATATATTGCCGAATATGCTCCTGATCCAGAAGAGAAAGTTGTAGGAAATAAAAACTATATTGTAAAAAAACACTCAATTTGGAATTATATTTTTTATTAAATGGCCAAAATACCCATGTTGTAAAAATATGTCAAAAATCCAGAATTATGAACTTTTCCAAATGTACACCATTTTCATTATATAATTCAAAATAGCCATTATTTTAATAAAACATTTAAATACATGGGTTTTTTCATTGAAAAATATTAAAAATTCATCATTATTTGATTAAACATATGCACATAAATTTTCTATGAGAGTAAAATTTTCATGAAGGAAGCGGTTAAGCTTCATGGAGTTGACTTTTTTATTATATCATACAGATATTCATAGTTCACATTAATATTTTATATAGGTCGATAGAGTGTGATGGGTACTCAATTGAACATAAGTATGTTTTATAATCCTCAAATAAATGGGACATCATAATAGACTATATTCACTTTTATGGAGATGATTATGTATTTAATGATGGATTTGGTTGTTCATGAGAAGATTATTCCACTTTAGGGGAGTTTTTTTACTATAATGTTTATTAAGAACTGATTTGGTTGGCCATATTTGAATCAATTTATAGAATACAATGTTAATAATTTCTATTTTTGGAGGAAATTGGATGAAGATATCACTAGGTAATTAGTTGGTATAGTATATGATAGATCAAGTTCATATAATCCATAAAAATTGGATTATAGTTAAGAATCAATAATAATATTATTCTAATAACCAAAAATGAGATTTCATGTATTTGGTTTGATATCGAATCCTTTTGAGAATTTCAATGTAGTTAGGATATTGATGATAAGAAAATAAAGGGAAACTAGAACTCTAGTATGTGGGTCTATTCGATAGTTTTTAGTGGGTTGGAAATGTGGATTCTCATATTGAGTTTCTATTGAAATATGATATATCTCATGTTTTTCTTCATATTTGACAATTAAATAATTTTCAACCAGATTTATCCCATTTTGATCTCTAACATTTACCTAATTTGAAACCATATGAAATCCTTGGGGAAATGTTGGGGTTAATTATTTATAAGAAATATAAAATCATAAATGGATAGTGTATTCCTTTAGTGACTGTATTATGGAAGCATAAAGAAATTCAAGAAGCGGATTCAGATAGATTAGATCATATACAATAACAATGATGGGATTATTTTATGGATAAAATACTACATTGAATTCTTGGGGATGAAAGTCTTATGGTGTGGTGATGTTTTATAAACCAAACCTATTAGTTAAGTTCAATGTTTTACTTTTTATTGTTTTTTATAAATATTTGTGTTTGGGGGTATGTTGGTAGGAATGAATGGGCATGCTCATGGTCTAGTGGACCATCAAGATGACTATGTGGGCCTTGCTGAGGAAGATAGTGAAAAATGCATTACCAACACACTGGCCCATAAATTATGTATCTAAGACATAAAGTTATGCTAATATTTGAATCATTTTATTTTAAAAAATAATTTACACTCTTATAGCGTCTATTGATACCTTATTATAGTTTTGGATGAACCTAGGTGTTCTTCAGAGTTATTTTATGGATTCTCCACCATAGAAAAATGTTATTCACTCTTTGATCAAACAAATTAACACTAGATAGACGGATGGATATTTTTTATATTATTTGTTCATGAATCTATCTATTTATCTCTCTATTTTTTTCATTATCTCAAAATGGATCCATAATTGTAGAATATATTAAGAGTGATTGAATAATATATATGAAATCATTAATAGAATAATCATGATATCATATTGCTAATTTTAGGTTTAACGGATCATATCATGATCATTAAAAATAAATTAAGGGTTTCATTGATCTAAAACTATTCATCATTCATGTCAGGAGGCTCTTATCCATTCCTCAGTGGATCATGAATCGTTATTGTGTGATTGATGTTTTCAAGAAATTTTATTGTTGAGGATTTTTATCAAATAATTTGTTTCAACTGATTAGATAAAAAATATGAATTTTAATTTTTTTAAACAAAAAATTTAAATTTTTTTGTGAAAATGGGATTTGGTTTTAATAATATATTCTGTGAAACATTGATTTTGTATCTTTATTTTATTAATCTTTAAAATAAAAAATTTTGTTGGATATTTTTTATAAAAATAAAAAATAAAAAATATTTTGTAAATTAAATGAATATTGTTATTAAAAATGACTGATGTTTCGAGAAGGGATGAAAGGGCCAGGTAGTTATCAATGATTGGAAGTTCCATTATTTAGAATGTGAATAGGGAGGGTTATAGTTTTAGGAAACACTTGATTGGGTGATGATCCAAAATATGAATATATGTTAGGATTATAAAAATCTATTTATAGATATATATTGTTTCTTTTGTCTCGTATCCTAAGGAATTGTTATGACTAGTAATAAGGAAAAATTATATAAGGATAACTTCTTTTTATATATAATTTTTAGATCAGTTATTTTATTTTATCATATACTAATTTTTTTCAATGGAATTAATATCATGGTTGGGAATAGATCATTAATTGTAATCAATAGTGATCATATAGGAAATTTTACTAATTTTTTGTGTCCACCCCCCCCCCCCAACTTCTTATACTTTCATATCTTGGTTTGTATGTGTGTGTGTAGATGAATTTTTTCATAATACATGGAAAAAATTCTCTGATATTCATTTGAGATGGAACATAAGAGTTATGTTCAGGGTGTACAATGAACTATTTATTCATGAAATTAAAATGTTGTTAGACAATCAATGTGGCATGGGAATTTAATTTTTTTTGTTTATTTCTTTTTGAACATGTGACTATTTTACTTCCAATACACCCTATTTAGTTTTATTGTTACTTTAAATGTTTTGATTTTAAGTGTCGGTATGGATTTAAAATAAAAAAATTATTTTTAAATCAAATAATTTGTTCTTTTATATGAGATAAAACCATCCATTAACAATTTTATATCATCCCTTTACACTAGTTTATTCTCTATAACAATTTGAAAATGTGATTCAGTCCATGTAGCATATTAACTCAGGTCTTAGGATTCGAAGGGGTTTGGCTTTCCAAATCTAGCCTCAAACAATATCAATCTGACATGTAATTAGCATCAAAAGTTTCCAGATTATAACAGCCAAGTACCCCACTGTGAATGATTCAACCCACTTATTGATCCATATATAGGTCAAATGTAACTTAAATACGTCATATAAAATATGAATTCAAAATATAAAATTTAACTAACTAATAAAATTCATTTTGAAAATAAATTTTCAACTCTAAGCATTATTTTAACAACAATAATTCAAAAAGATTATATCACCATTTTTAATGAAAACAATTTAATATTTTAACAAAATATTTTATTTATAAAAATATGTACAAATAGTTATTATATTTTCAAATAGTAGATAATAAATTTCATGTAAGGAATTGTTGACATATATATCATATAAAAAATGATTCAAACCATTTATGTAATGAATAATACTTTTTGAAATAATAATCACCAAATACATGAAATAAGATATTAAATCCGATTTTTAGAAAACGTTACCAAATAATTCCATTAAAATAGATGTGGTAAGCAAGTGAATTTGAGCCACACCAATGGTCATCATTGAGTATTATTGGTTTTGATGAAATTTGAATATAAGCATTGGTTGTGTATTTTAGGGATATATGAAATTCACTCATGATTCATAAAAGGGATTTTCTATCCTAGATGGCCCACCATTTATAACCCATAGATTTTCAAACACTATAAATTTTGTATTTTAATGGTTCTTGATTCATATTTAATCCTCATTAACTAATTTTAATAATCTATTTAATATTTGAACATTTATATATTGATATCTTATTTAGTTTATCCATGGGGATGCTAATCAAGGGTGTTGGATGTGTGGTTGATCAGGTCATCAATTATGGTTTGACGAAGATGATACTTGTTCTTTTGGATGTATACCATAACATAATAACCCATGGATTCCCTCACTTCCTAGGAAATAAGGTAGAAGCCTATAATTTGAAAATACAATCCCATTTACTAAAACTATAGAAATTGTATAGTTTATAAGCCTATGGTCAAACCACTAAGAATATTGGGACATAAAAACCCTCAAATTATATTAATTCATACTCATTTATCCTTAATTTTGATAACTAAAAAGAAATGGAAAAAAAGTAAAAAAACATCAAATAATTTATTTCTTCTTCTATAAAAAACAAATCTAGTGAATTAATTTCAATGGATGATGTTTTAAAATTAAATTATTTTTTTTGGGTGGAATTTAAATAATTAGTTACAAGATTTCAAATGTAGTAAATTTCCATTAGATCAATTTAAATTATAATTATCATAATTATTTCAATTTTATATGACCCAAATAACCTACTTATACTATAATTCATTAAATTCAAGTCTCTATTATAAGATAAGCATCAAGGCATCTCAAATACCCAAAATCATCCTCTATCAAATTTTTTTCCTTTTTTATTCATTAATCTTCTAAAATAATAAATAAATAATGAGATATTAATTCATCAAAAATGAAATTCTAAATCAAAACAATCCTTTTACAAGAAAACATCATCATTCAAAATTATTAATCATATTTAAACTCTTAATTCACTATAATTTAACTAATTTCTCACTCATGACTGAATCACATGAGAAGTATTCATATTTAGGAATATAGAATATATAAAACAAGTATTAGGGGGAAACATGAAACTATTTTAATTAAAATAATAAACTCAACTAGAATTTAACAAATTTACCCAAACATCCACAAGTATGTTATCCAATTTCTATCTCCTTATATAATGTTAAAATCCCCAAAAATATGCTCTCTTATTTAAATAATTTGAAGAAATTAAAAATATCTACCAATTGAAAAATCATAAAATAGAACTAGCCTTTATTCCATGAAACATGATTTACTATTTCCCCAAATATTTCCAAAATCATCCTTCCTTATCTTTTCTATATATTTAATTATTATAGTATGGTATACTTCTTTATGACATACTCTAAATATCCCTTAAACTTGAAATTTGAATCACGGAAAATCAGGGTGTTCCCTATCAACTTTTTTAACATGGTTTTGACTCTAAATATCCCCCATGAATTGGCCATTCTATACTAGATGTCGGGTTGTAGTATTGAAAAAGTAAAACAGAGATGTTCATTACTTCTTCATGGATGTGGTATAATAATTCCCTTTAATTAGTGATTTATAATTAAGTAAATTTCATTAAAAATTTATTCTTATGAGAACTTTTCAATGTAATAAAATTTATCGTGGAACAATGGATATTTCCTTGATTCTTAAAAAATTAATACTCTTGTTTGATCAAGTCAGCAACAATTGAATGGGTCTCACCATAATTCTTTTGAATGTTTAGTTTAAATTACACTCAAAATAATCACACCATAAATAAAATGTGTTATTTCATTATTTTTATCTATAAATTTTATCTATTTACCAATAACCACTAAATACTTTCAAAAACATCATTCTAGAAAAAAACATCAAAAACAAAAAATATTATTCTTGTAATAATTCTAATTTTCAATGAAAATCATGGAAATTTATCATGAGAATTTTGGAGTTATCAAATTTCCCTACACCATAATAATTTATTATCTCCATGAAAATTCTCTAAATCATTTAAAATAGAATCCTTAATTTAACAAGGGGAACATTCAATTTTTAATGCTAATAAACATAAGGTCATAACTATGAATAAAATACACCAAACTCACCAAATCAATAATACTCCAATATTTACACATATATGACTCAAATTAAAGACTCATAACCCCTTTCACTAACATTATTCAACATTTCATTAAAATCCATGAAGCTTTTGTTATACCTTAGTGGAAAATCATTTCACTCATCAGCCAAGAAAATTTAATTAGAGCAACATTAAATCTCAAGTATATTTAGTATATATATAGGATTTCAAGTTATCTAAATATTCACATTAGTAATCAAACCAAACTAATCCAGAGAACATTTTTAATGTTTTTTGAGGTTTAAATAGGGTTGATTATAAATTAAAATTCAAAATTATGGATAAAAATAAGTTTTAGTGCTTAATATATAATACATGAATTCCCAAATCATATCAATGAAAAATAATCCTCTTTATCTTCATAAAATATTATTAACTATCACTTACGTTTTATTATTTTTCTCATAGGTTTACCAAATGATCATGTAAAACATATATTAATTTCATCATTTTATTTTTGATTCCTTTTAAGAAAAAGAAATTATATAAGGAACAAGACTCACATCCTCTAAACTAACTTTTTTATATTCTACCAATACTAATTTTAATAATTTGAACAACATCATGGTTCAAGTATAACCAATCATAAAAAAATATAAGATAATTAAATTCTAGTATTTTATCAAATTATATAGGATCCATGTCATCATATTAAAAAATGGCTCATGAACCAATCTCAATGAGAAATAAATTATTACCCACTTATTTCATCATTTCATAACAAATAATCACAAAAAATACCTGAATTTACCAATTTAATTTATTAAAATCAGTTATAATCATGAATGTTTTGGGGTTTTAACTACACCATTTATATACAAGACGCAAAACACCAAAATATCTACTCATTGGACAACCAAGATCTAAACACTTCATCGATCTGATGTCACCTTGTAGAATTGATATACCGTAATATTGAAAATTCACACACCATACTCATCTAATAATGATTCACATGATTAACACACACAACATGAAGCTCATATATAAATTATAATTAGTGTCAATGAATGGAGGAAGAAATTATATAACATTTCTTTTGTGTGGTTTGGACAATGAAATCTATATTCATGGGGAAAGAATAATGTTATATTTCATTACTAAAAGATGGTACAAAGATTAAAACATAAAATTAGTATTAATAATTTATATATGTTTTACTTTATTTCACATCAAAATCACACACATGTACTAGTGCTCTACCCCCCATTTTTATAGAGGAACCCAACTTGTAATTTTGTTTCACTGCCATTCAGAATTCATGTGAAACCCATCATTGATCCTTGATGAGTGTTGATCTATAATAACATTCAGCACAATATCATTTAAGCCCATGTATATTAAATTTACAATAAGAATTTAACCTCCACTAACTACATTTGGTTGAATAACCAATTCCTCGTAAAAAAAACCATTAGATAATGGAACTATCTAACCAACCCCTCCTCTATTGAAGAACACCCATTGTTGCAGCTTTGATCATAAAAAATGAAACTTTCATCTAGAGATTCTAATTTTGATAAAATGTTTATACTAAATAGAATATGATTCACATCCCAACAATATTCTACATAAATACTACTTCAAAGAACCTTTGGAAACTCTCACTATCACTTAGGTATAAAAAATGTCCATTCCCATAGTATCATCTCCTTCCTCTATTTGTTCACCCAATTCCCACTAAGGAATGGTGTTTCTATATACTTTCCTGGAATAAATATATAGAGAACATATCCATAGGGAAATTATTTATAACTATCTTCCATAGCTCTATCTTTTTATCCTCCAACATTTTCAAAATAAAATTATTTTTTAGATTCATTTTCTATATCCATGCATGAAAAAACTTATCTTTAACTAAGAACATCATGTAATAACTATCACTGTTGAGAAATAATTTTTCTTGGATCTATCTTAGTTTTTCCAATATACACTTCAAACATATGAATTCTTTCAATACTTCTATTTTTTACAACATATTCATCTTTCATTGTTGACAATTATACCACTAGATTCAATATTGGTATCCATCTCATTGTCATTCCTCTATATGTGAACACATAACAAGTGGTACTCCCTCAAGTGTCTAAATATACCCAAAAATCAGTAGTAATATACCCCTAAAAAGGATCATTCAACCTGAATAATAAGGTTATATATTATATTTCATTGAGATACTCAATGATCCATTTTCATGGATTCCCAATGTTCTTTTCCCAAATTAGAAATGAAATTGTTGGAAACTCTCATTACATATAAAATTTCAATATGAGTTCACACTATGTCATACATTAGGCTTACAACCATAGATGATTATGGTACTTTCTCTATGTGCTTCATTTATCCTCAGTAATAGATGATTTCTCTTTAGAAATCATGAAATATATAGAATTCATGTTTGTATTAGCTTACATATGAACATTCAAAATATCTCAATAATATTGTATAAATAATCATTTTGAGAAAAAACAAAACTTGAATATCTCTTGTCTTACTTAATCTAAATACCTAAAATTTTAATTGTTGACTCAGGATATTTAGTCATAAATAAACTATAAATAGTTTTATTCAACTCTTGAATATGTCTATTTTATAAAACCTCCAAAAGAACATCATTTCTATATATGAGAAAAAATGTTATAAGTCCCATATTAAATTTCCATTAGGTAGTAATAAACGGTTGTGTTTCCCCATATGAAACCTTCCTCCACCATAAAATCATTGAGTTTATAATTCCATTACTTAGTTCTTATTCCAATCCATAAATAATCATATTCATATTTCACACAAATTCCTCATTCCTGAGATCTATTAAAATCATTGGTTTCTTCATGTAAATTTTCTCCACTAAATATTAATGAAAAAAATCCATCTTTAAATCCAGTTTTGTTAAGTAAAAATTTACATCAATGACCTAGATAAACATTTTACGAATATGCATGTGTTTAAATACTAGTGAAAATATCTCATAGAATTCAACACCATCTTAATAAAACTCATTCACTATTTTTCTAGCCCTATACATCTTCTTCCCATAAACTTATTCTATTATATGAAAAGCCGACTTTTTGCTAAGCACCTTCTTCCCTTATAGTTAAACTATTATCTCCCACGTTTTATTCATATGAAATGAATTTAACTCATCTTTGATAGTCAAATCCCACTATCATGAATCAATAATATTAGCCAACTTTTTTAATATATCAAGTTCCACTCCGTCAGTTAGGTGAAGATAATGAAATTCATGATTATAACTCTGATCCAGTTTTATGATTTTGAATGACCTCTATAAACGAACCTATATATTTACCCTATTTTATACTACTTAATTTCGAACTTTTCATTCTAATTCCATATCTTTTGTTTCTCCAACACAAGAATCTTATTCATAAATATCTTTGTTATATCTTACAATTTCCTATAGTCCAAACATTCAATGTTTCTTCTAAATCATTCAAAAAAAAATTCATATCTGAAATTCCTATCCATATTAACATGAATATGATCAGACTTCAATTGATCTTCCATTTAAATATTTGTCTTTATACAAGACTTCCTCATTGAATAATACATCATGACTTCTGATGAGTTGTTCATTATCATCATCCCAAATTCAAAATCCAAAATTTTCATCTCTATATCCTGGGAGAAAACTTGCCTTTGATTTTGCTTCAAGTTTATCTCAATTATTGGAATCTATATAGACACATGAAATACACCAAAAAAATTTAAGGTGATTTATTTCTATTAGTTTATCCTGTCATCTTGATTGTAGAATTTCCTAACTCATTGGTGCTTAAGAATGTAAATTAACTATTTACACTGCAAAATTGAACACTTTCTCCAAAATTTCATTAGACATTCTAGAATGCATCCACATAATACATGACTTCTACATTAGTGTGTGGTTTATTATTTTACCCACACTATTTTATTCAAGCATCCCAAGTATTGTTTTCTCTTGTATTATACCTCTATGCTTATAGATGTTTTGGAAGCACCTTCTACTATACTCACCACCATTTTCAGACCTTAATCTGTTCATCTTGGTTTTATTATTATTCTCCACCATTTAGTTCCACTGAAAAAACACTTAAAATACCTGATATTTTTGTTAAAGTAGAAAATTGATTTAACTATAAGTTTTGTGTTGGATATTCTAACAATCTGGATAATGTAGCAATGGACATTGAATCCTTTGTTATGTCACAATGTTCATTGAATATTTGATGAAGAGGTGCACATTTCAGTGATAGTTGAAAAAAGAAAAATAAAAACCTTATTAGATCTATATTTTAAGGACCTTGTTTGTGTTATAATGACCATTAATAAAATATTTTTTTGTATTTTCAAATAATTAAAAGTTTTTTTTAAAATATGGTAAGTGTACAAGAGTGGATCTAGTTGTATTTTCAGAAGTTGTGATGTTTCTAATGTTGATGTCTATATTATGTAAAGTACTCTGAGTCTGATGATAAATGAATCAAATTGAACTAACTAGATGGAATTTGGGATCTTTTCATGATTATTTGAAGGTTTATATTCCATTATATTTTTAAAAAACATTATTTCCTTGAATTTTCTAAAATTTTGGGTGCAAAAATCTGGAGGTTTTGGATAAGTTTAATGTAAAAGAATATTTCTCATATAATAGTTACACAGTATGTGAATTCATGTATGAGGCTTATATAAAGAATATTGAATCTCTCCAAGGAATCATGTGACCTATAAAATAAGTTTGTGCGAGTGATTATGTGGTAGATTGAGTTATTATGTAATTGAATCCCACATTAGGAGCTCGTATAGTGAGAATTTTTTGAATAAAAATAAAATTAACATGTGGTTAAATTTTAAAAGATTATGAAAAGGATTTCATGGCATCAAAGTAGAGATAATTCACTGAATGAAAATAAAGTATTTGTTCTATGAATTTGTAGCTCATGAGGTTATACGTGAATTAGAGTACTCTAATACTAAGTTTTGTCCATGGTAGCAACATCATGAAGGGAGTAAATAAAGGGTATTTAAAAACGTGGATTAATGGTATTTTATATGTTTAGAGGGAAATTTGAGGGGGTTTTCATATAAATTTAAGAATATTAATTTCATTATCAATGATGAAATAAAAAAGGATTTTTTAAGAGATAAATTAAAATATTTTTCAATGGTATATTCATATGTGAAGAGAATCACAAAGTAGAATTCCATGAAGTAGATCATGTAGTAGAATTTCATGAAGTTTGGTCATGGAGGGAGTATATAGAAGGCATGTGTGAAAGGTAAACTCATGAGAGGAGACACATGAATCTGATATGTGGGGATCATACTTTTAAATCAATTTATAAAGTAATAATTACCATGAAGGGAGTTTTCAACAACCCTGAGGTTTGTTTGTGAAGAGGAACTAGGGATGATATTGATCTATGAGGAATGTTCATAGAGACAGTTTACAAGGGAGTTCCATGGAGGATTCTCTGTGGTCTATCACCCCAATAAAGAGTTATATGAAGTAAAATCCATGGTCCATGAAGGGGATACATAGTTCGTGAGGTGGGTACTTGGTGAACAATGTATTATGTGGTTTCTTCACATAAGGTGGATTTTGGATAGTAGTTTCACATAAAGATAGAAAGTGTCTATTATGGGGATATGGGAGTAAATTTTATAATATTGGAAAATTTATTTTTTGAGGAAGGATGAGACTCAAAAGAAAAACTTGAGTTCTATATATTGTTGTTGAAGAGGAGTAAAGTTTCAGGATAAATTTAGTGTGGAATTATCTATATATGGAGGGGAGGTATTATAGTTGAGATATCATTGAAAGACACAAAATCAACTCACATGTTATGAATTTTTTAACATCTAGAATTTAAGAAGGAGAGTGGAGAAAAACTGAGGTCAACGAAGAATCTAATTTAAAACTATGATATAACTAAAGTCTCATACTAATTAGAGGCAGAATATATTATCCATTATCTATTTAAGAGACCTAAAAGTCAAAAAACTATGGAAGACTTCATCTTATGTAGTGATCAAGGAGTCCCCAAAAGTGATCCGAGTGAGGTAGTGTGTTATCCGTAAATTCATTATAATAGTAGTATGTTTGGAAAAGTGTAACCACGGAAGAAATAAAGTATACATGAAACTAGTGAATATTACACTAACACAATTTCATGTATATTCTACTTAGACTAGAAATTAGTAGTGAACTAATTTAAGTATTTTTTTTCTTTGTTTTATTTACATTTATGAATATATGTGTTTGATTTGCTGAGTGTGTCATTAAGAGAGTCAGGTTAAATAATGTTTCTATAAATCTGGGAACAATGTCTTAAAATAAATTTTAATAGATTTAAGAGAAAATTTAAATTTTTCCATCACCATAATTCACCCTATACACCATCTCAGGGTGTACCAAGGTATAAAATAAACCCAAACCTTCCTCATGAAAATGTTAATGAATGTCCTCAGGTAAAAGATATACCAAAATCCTCCTCACTGAAATGTCAATGAATTTCACAATGTATTGTGACCCTCCATGAATTAGGATACGGGAAAGTCCCAAAATTTTCATATTAATAATTTCCAACTTCTAGAACTTGGGAGTCTATCCTATCAAATTTAATGAAAAATTCTACTGTTTACTGAGTATAAAAATCTCGAAAATACTAAATTCTATATAATAAAAATTTAACATGCCTTCAGTCCCTAAAACTTTTTTGTTCTTCTCATTGATATGATTAAATTAATCATTCCAAAACATAGAACTATCAGATGTTATATATTTAGTAGGTTTTACTCCATCTGATCATATAGTAAGATATATGGTTCAATTATTTACAGATGTAGCCATAAACATGAAAACTCAAATGATTTTCCACGCTATGTTATAGAAGTTTGTTTCAAACCCTACATCATCCATATAATATGAAAAAATAAAATTTTTCAGAAAACTAGATATGTGTTAGACTACCTTGAGTTTAAGGTTGCTCTAATTATTAATCCATAACATTATATAAACTTTACCCATCATCTCTATAGCCTTATAATTCACTATGTAAACCTTATTAAACATTACAGATATAAAATTTTCCATGAACACCATCTCTATTATGGAGTAAAATTATGTTCCATAATTAATGATCCATAATCCCATCATAATATGCACACTGACTAGTAAATTAATACTCCCTTTAGTTGTCACAATATTCAAAGATTTTCACCTATATATGTTTCTCATCTATATTTTTTATTATCCACCATAAAATTTTTCTTGATATTTCTTCTATTTATACATTTCCAACATGTTAGGCCAAGGGAAAATAATTTTCCTCTATATCATCTTTATAACATGTCATGAAACCTTCTATGTCTTATCTTTTGATTAGGTGGTTATATTAATCCATCTATATTGATAAAATTATCGTAAAGTTCATGAAACTATCACCATTTAAGTTATTTATTCATAATAAGCCTCAAACATCCTCAAACACAAAGTAAACAATCCATTGTGAGTTTCTATTAGAAGTTACCACCACTTCTCAACTCTCTAGAAGTGGTCATAATTTCACAAATGCTGGAACATATTCTATGAAATTCACATTTAAATATTCTAGATAACTTTGAATCATGTTAAAATCATTTATAATATTTTTTACATATTTATCTTTCAGTAACCTCATTCCAAACAATTTCTAAATTATGAAAACCTTGTTTGATGATGTGGGATTCTTATATATTTCATATATAGTCATAATCAACTTAACTAATGTATTCACCTCCAAAATGATAAAGGCTACCATCTGATCCACTGAAATCTAAATGAGTATAAGTGTCTTTATTTATTTTCTCTCTCATTATTCCATATCAATATTCTATGGTTTGATTCTATTAAATGGATGTTCTATGTCTTTTTGAATGAGAAAATTCATTATTTTCATTCTGAAAAAGATTTTTTTTCCCATTAAAATATTCAACACAAACCATTTCTCATTCCATTATAAGTAAAAATCAAATGAATCAAAAAATTCTTGATATAAGCATTGAATCTTACATAATTATTCTACCAAGTTTTATGTATCGCAATTTGAACCAATCATTGATAAAAATTATTAGTGTTTTAACTGAACCACTAATATTTCAAACACAAAGCACTAAATGCTATGTGAAATAGAAAACAAAGCTCTGAATGCTCCACTGATCAGACATCACCCCACAGGATTGATATTCTATAAGACAATATGTTCATGTACCATACTCATTGAACCATGTTACACATGATAAACAAACACACCATGAAAATAATTATAAATATTCAATATTATAATAAATAAATGAATAATGAAAATTGAACACTTTGATTTTAGGTGGTTCATAAAATTAAGTCTTATGTCAATGAGGAAACATCACTTACATGCTTGATTAAGATAAATTGGTACAAATATTACAAAAAAAATTAGTGGAAACAACTGATATCTATTTATCTTTGTTCCACATCTAAAGCATGAAAAAATACTATTTGTCCCACCCCTCCCCCCAATAATGGGGCCCAACTAGTTATCTAGTTTCACATGTACCCAAAATTCATGGAAAACCCATTGTTGATCCTCAATGAGTACTAATATACAATAAAATTTGGCACATGATTGCTAAATATAATGATCATTATTGTTACACTGACATTGTAACTTTAACTTACATTTTTTGGCGGACTAACCACTATCCATTACACAACCACTAAACAATGGAATTTTCAAACCAATCCCACCTCCACTAAATAACATCCAATATTGTTTCCCTAATCATAAAAACTAAAACCCTCATATGAAGTCACCCCTTCTAGTAAACTATTTCTGGTAAAATAATCAGGCTTTACATCCAAAAAATAATGATACCAAATAATTAGGTTATGAAGGATAAATTTAATTATAATGTGGTTTCTTTATAATTAAATTCATGTAATTTACGAGCATAGAAAAATATCATACCTGGTTAAGGTGTCACAAAAAATGGACTAAAAAGTTATCAATAATGTATTTAATCATTTAATTTTTTAAAAAAAAAATTGTCTTTTCAAAAATATCAAAAATATATTTCTCATAGTGATCCATATATTGGGTATCTATCAAGATAGTGTGTATCATTCCATTTTTAAATTTTTGAGTGTTTTAGATTATAATAGTAATTTTGGAAAAAAAATTAAAATTTTTGAAATTATAAGTGATCTACGATTAGTGAATGTACCCTCTAACCTTGCACAATGATTGTGATGTGTGCATTTGTAAATTACTTGGGTTTGTTATGGTTTGTTCATGGACATGGAGGCTATGCAGGAAAACTTTTAATTTCACAATATTGGCTCAAAACATCATTTCTCAAGTCCAAAATTCCCAAGATCCTTCATAATTGGATTATATAATAATATAATAACCTTTTTACTATTTATGATGATTATAATATTTATGAATTTTTTAAAAAAATCATTTTATTTCAAAGTATATAGAAATAAAAGTGTTATTTAAAGAGGAATTTTTTATATTGTTTTTGTTCATCATTTGAAATAAATGGTATTAAAGTTTTCTAAAAAAGTAAAATAATAGTATTAAAATTATAATTGATATTATTATTTTATCATCATCATCATCATCATCATTATATTAATAATATAATTTTTGGAGGATTTTTTGTTAAATAATATGGGATAACCCCATATCTCTCATTAATTACTAACACTAAATGGGGAAGTAGATCCTCCTATGTAATGGGGATTTATTCATAAATTTATGGTTTAAATTCATTTTTTGGATACATATATACTAATTTATCTTCCACTTCTCTATTATCTTCTTCATCTTACTTCATTTTCTAACATAGTGTTAATGGAAGACAAGATTTTTTTATTAATGTACAACCCTTTATTTTCATGGTGGTTTTGATTCCAATAGGATATGAGAAACTTTCATATAGTCGATTCATCCTTAATTGGGTAATGCACTATATTTACAGTTATTTATGGGTATTTGTTTCTATGAAATTTATTTCATTTTACATGCTCTATATTCTTGATCTTTATAAATGGTTTTTCATTCTTATAAAATATTACTATGTTTTTTTAGGATGGTTTCCATAAATATTTTTGAAGACTTATTTCTAAATATAAGTTATTTTAAATGAGTTATTAAGAATAATTATACAAAATTATTCTTTTATAATTCTAGGAATGCATCATATTTGATAAACTTTCTTTGAGGTTATTTATGAGAAAAATTAATTCATAAAAGAGGTTTTGAATAATGTTTCATTTCTATTAAACCTTATAAGATGATATTGTATTTTTTTCAATACAGGTTATGTGTGATGATTTATAAACTGATCATAATGTGAAAGACAATAACTTCTGATGTTAATGTTTTTTCTAAAAAATTATATAGAACATGGTATTTGACAATCCTATGAAGTAGCTGACCAAGGAATAAAGGTTCTATCCTTTTTGTGCTCTAAGTTTAATTTGTTCTGAAATGTTAATGAAGATCCATTAGATGTTGTTAATAGATATTTCTAGGATTTTTTTAGTTTTTATAAGTCCATTATATAGATTAAAGGTACTCTCACTAGAAATAAGTAAAGTATGAAATTTCATTAATGAAATCCTGAGTCTCTTGGCCATCATAAGTCTTTGTGATTCATCACAATAATTTAGTTGAAATGAAATTATTTTTTCATAATCCTTTGAACCCATCATATATCTTTTCTCTAAAGGAAAAAATGGAGAAGGAATAAATTTATTTCATTCGGATCTAAAATTTATTCATCAAATACGACTCTGGGAGATAAGAGTTACTATATGACTTATAAGTAATACTTTTTCATGAACATAAGTCTCTACTAGAATGTAAGACTTAGAAAATTCATAAAATGAAAAATATTTTTAGTAATTGTAATTATTTATCATAAGAATTTAGGTGTAAGTCAATAAAAGTTTCCAATGTAGGAATTTTATATTTAACAACGTTTAAAGTTCTTCTATATAAAAAACATAGTTTCTAGAATATATATTCTGATGAATTAAAAGTGAAAATTACTGTTTGTTATGAAAATGAAATTTTCTTGTGGGTTCAAATATCATGATCAATAATAAGATCATGATTCTTGTAGATATAAAGGATGAACCAAATGATAGAGATGAATTTTATATTGGGAGATCTCCAAGCCACAATATGAGAGGGAACATCACAACCACATTATGTTATGCATATGTGGAAAGATAAACCAAACGAAATTTTTTTAATTGTGTGGGGAACTTAAAAAAAATCCATGGTAATTCAATGTTTTTTTAAGGAAAGATGTATGAGTCTAAAATATAAATTAAATGATGATATTTGACTCAGTCATGAATGATTTTGAATAAGATTATCTATGACACTAAAAATTTAATAGAGGTTTACATAACTAAGTATTGAAATAATATTCATACAAGACTCATTAAATAAAAATAATAATAATATAATAAAAATAAGGTTTATGGAATTCTTATAATAAGAAAAAATATGTCATTGTATCTATAATTCATGGACCCGAACCACTGAGTTTGAGCCAAAAATTCATGAGACCTCGTGCATACCTCCTTATATACAACAGGATACCCAATAGAAATTAGGGTTAAAACATCCTTAGTGTGGAGAATCTACTTGATGATAGTCATATCTGTACACAAAAAATATAAATAAATTATAAAAGTAACCTAGAGAATCGAGGTAGAATATATAGCATCAAAATATGAATTCAGAAATCACCCAAGCCATAAAATAACTAAACATGACTCCTAGTATGGTAATCTGAAATAGAGTATACAATGCAAGAAGATTGATAAAAATCCTCCAAATTCTATCTCAGTACCTATACTAGATCCATTCTTTAAAACACGGTTATATTCCACAAGACCCTTTCCCTTGCTTGGATCCTTGATCATAAAGTATGTGCACACATCGAGATAATTATGTAGGGTATGAGTAATGAAACGGGGTAGGACACCACCATTTAATCCTTAACATGTATTAAATGGTATTAAAATTTTATTTTATGAAAACAATAAATATACAATAAATCATAAACTATTATAAGATAATAATTCATCTACTAAAAAAGACACCACTATCCTTGAACAATACTATCTCTGACTCAATGCTAGAATGGTAAATATAATGGATGTTAGGAACCATCAAGAGTTATCTACAAGGATGAGGATTAAATCACTCAAATTTTATAATGCATTAAGTAAACATGTCCCTCGGAATCCATAGGGCATAAAAACTACATTTCATTTGGAATCCACAAGATATAAATAGAATAGGACGCACAACATCCATAAGGCATTGAGTGGACATTTCACTTAGTATCCACTGGTCCAATGTCTCCACTGATTCTTATCACGTGAACTCCCTCTCTAAGGGATAATCATTTAATGATGGAAATACTATTCTGATTACCAAAACAATGCCTCTAAAGGTATGATAATACACAATATAGGGATGATTTAATTAAAGGAAACATTGGTAATTTAATCATGAGAAATTAGTAGAAACATACATAACAACATTTGATCAACATCAATCATGGTAACAAGATACTCTAACAATACTCATGGTATCAAGAACAATATACGGGGCTCATAGGCTATACACACACCCAAAATATATCAATTCCAAGTAAGGCCAAACAAGCTATGTAATCACAAGAATAGTATAAAGGAAACAAGTGTACACAAGGGCCCTAAGTGATAATGAACTTCCTACCTCATGTTTTTTATGAAGTATTCTAATATTCACTAAATGACTAAAGTAAACAATCTCATCGACCACCCATAGAAACTAGTTCTCACATCAAGGATTCCTATTTCTAGTTCACATTCATCAAAGAAGTTGTTTAAAAAATAGTCCTAAGGAGTTCTCATGTCTATAAGGGTTGTTTTAAAATCGCATGCCTCATGAAGTCCATTAATGGAACTAGTTCAAATAAATGTTAATGAAGAGGATTTTAAATAACCAAATTCTTTTTCAATCAAATAACAAATCATGAATTTCTAATAAATTATAGAATGAATCCTTAGGTATTACCAATAAACATCAATCCACCAAGAATACATCATTAGAAGAGATATCTGAGATGAGATTCAATAAGAATAATATCTTCAGAATATCAATCTATGATAACATACCTGTAAATTTCCACCATTCATAAGAGATATAGCTCCGATTAAACGGATTTCATTTACACAACATATCTACATCCAATCTATCAAAGGATCATCAATCGGTTAAAGTTATATCATAAATCTACCATCAATAATATTTCAAGGAAGATGATACACAAACACATACCCATAGAATACTTATAGTTGATGCTAGATCTTGATCTGATCAAGAAACAATGTTAACTTTATATATCTATCACTAATATACAGAGGAAAGAAAATGTCATTGGATAAACATAGGTAACATATTTTCTTTATATATACATGCACATATCTCACGATAGAAAAATAATTTGGTGTATATTTAGGGATAAATTACTATTATAGCATCACTGGGTTGATCTAAAAATGAAAATTCAAGGGGAGATGAATGGGAGAGATCGAAAATTAAGGAAAGATGCACCTGGTTCAAAATAGGGAATTTTGGTTGGATTTGGGTAATTAAAAATGTTTAAAATGAGGGGAATTAAAATAATTGGGATGAATTTAATGTACACCTGGCTATTATCCACTTTCTAGATAGTGGAACCACTGAATGATTGTTTTTCCCCTAGATGGTTGGGGTACTCAGAAGAACTACAAGGGTTATTTAAGAACCACTGGCCGACTAGTGGTATTTGTAGATTTCAATAGAACTTTTGTAATCCCAATGGATGGCTGGTGGGAGCTTTATAGCCACCACAAGGCCATGATTCCTCTCGTGCCTCTAACCTTCATTTCCTAGACCCTTGTTAATAGAAAACAACCACCTAATAACCTATAATGATAAAGAACCAATATATAAATAGAAATTCTTATAAACATAAAACATATCATATATCAAATTTAATGAGTATGTTACAATTATCTCCCTGTAACTACTTCTCATGCTTGAAAAGTGCCTTTGATAGTTCTACTCAAATGACATGGTCTATTGGGCCTGAACATCAACCTCATGCTCCCAATATAACCTTGGATGTGTCTATGATGCAATAGAATTCGGATGAGTGGTATTGTATTCTCTAGAAGTATTTTCTCACTCTAATATGCAATCTGCATTGAGCATTCCTCCTATGATGTTTTAGTATCTATCTCAACATCCTCATAGTTGATAACATGCGTAGCATTGGCTATGTGCCTATGGAACTAAGACACATGAAACACAACATTCATACCTCGCTAGTGAGAAGAAAGATCTAGATGTTATGCCACTATCCTAATCTACTATATGATATTGAAGGGTCTAACATGTCATGGAGTTAGCTTTCCTTACTTCATAAAATGTTGAAGGCCTAACTGATCTGTCACTCATAGAAAAACCAGGTCACCTACTACAGACTCCAAATGTCTCCTTGTGTAATTGGAATAAGATTTCGATATTCTATGAGCTATGATAATCATCTTATAGATTATATACACACTCTATAAGGTCTCTTGAACTATATTGGGCCCCATAACTGTTCCCTCACCAGCCTTATTCTAACATAGTGGTGAATGGAAATGCCTACCAAAGAGATCCTCATTAGGTTCCATCTAAATCAAATACTTGTAAATATTGTTTTATGAAAACTCAAGCAATGATAGATGACCATCCCAAGGTCCTCATAAATCCAAAATGTGTCCTGGAGCATATCCCTTAATATAAAAATCATTTTTTAGGAATATCTATTTGTTTGGGGATTGTATGTTTTTCTCAATCTCATCTTATTTTCTATGGAATCCTATAAACCTTACCTAAACCATAGTGTAAAATGTTTTTTGGTATTACATTATATGCTCAAGGAAACTCCCTAAAATTATAAAATCATACAGACATATCATTTTCTCAGATCATCTTCTAATTGAGTCTCACATATCAGTATGAAATAAGAAACATTCATTAGCTAATCAACAATCACCCAAACAATGTTACAACTACTAGAGGTCCTGGATAACCCTATCACAAAGTTCGTCATGATATCCTTCCACTTCCACGTGGTAATAAAAAGTGGATGGAGAAGACCAACAAGATACTATTGATCGGTCTTTATCCTCTAGAAGGTAAGGCATCAAGTAATAAATCCAAAAATGTCTCTATTTATCCCAAGCCACTTGAATTTTTACCTAAGGCCATAGTATATCTTTTCTTCTCTAGGATGCACCGCACACTAATTGGTATAGAAGTCTTTCATAATCTCTTACCTTATATAATCAATGGAAACAACTATCCCATGTACTACTATCACATCAACGTTATCTAATGACCACCCATGTATCAGGTCACCACCTCTAACTATTCCCATATCCTAGAACACTCTAGGTCAGATTCTTAACTAGCCTTAACGTAGTCTACTAATGAATATTTTCTCAATAATGGGGCACATTCCATCGATCAGTGGTCCTAAAAATTATCCATCCTCTAATTTTCTATTAAGATCATCATGTTCCGTTATTCCTTTATAGTTTATTCACTAAGATCTTGTGTTACCCATATAATATGTATAAGAGAATCTACAACAATTTTACCTATACTTAGGGAATAAGACATTTCAAAGTCAAATTTATGTTATTTATCTACCCAATTATTCTTCTTATAATTTATATACCATTATTAAATGATATAACAGAGGCTCTTATAGTCCATATAGACAATAAATCTCTCAAAAAAGATATAGTATTCAAACACATTAGATAATGGACCAAAAATCCAAGCACTAACTCATGAGTATGATAGTTCCACTCATGAGGTCATAGATTACATGAACCATGAGCTAATACTCACACCCTCATCATTAACACTAATCCCAAACAAAAATATTCTGGATCCCAATATCTGGCATATCCAATCCCAAGTTAAGGAAGAATCAACACTAGAACTATATTGAACAACCTTTTTAGCTGAAGAAAACCCTCCATACACTAGTCAAACCACTATAAATTCATACCTTTATTCATGAGCACAATCTTGGGTGCTGGTAAACAAGAAAATTTATTTACAACATACTGATAGTACACTGCTAAATCCATAAATCTTTTGATCTCAAACATACTTTGGGGATATGTCCTAGACATTACTAGTTCAACTTTCTATGGATCCACTATTATGTCAATCATAGAAAACATATTCCCCAAGAAGTTCTCCAATTGAATCCAAAATTTATACTTTGTTATCATGGGATAAATATTATGTTCTCAAAGTGTACTCAAGACTATCTCATGATATAAAAAATGATGTTATGGGGTTATTGAGTAAATGAGGATATTTTAATGAACGCCATGATGAACAAGTCAATGTATGGGTGGAAGATCTTATTCATGAGATCCATGAACTATTAAATTACATTTGTTAGTCCAAATTCCATTACCAAAAAATCATATTGCACATACAATCTCCTAAGTGTCATCTTTGGGATGTCCTCCCCTCAAACACACTATTGGTGATATACCATTTGAAGATCAATCTTCATGAACCACTGGACTCCTCAAAACAAATAAAAGATATCATAAATCCTAAAAAAGGATATATATTCTTCACAATATCCTAATTTAGCTTCCATTATTCTATATAGAGTTAAATACTACCATTTACCTTCTTGGAGAAAAAGATAGGTGCACCCCATAACAGTGTACTCAACATGATAAATCCATTATATTCTTAGTCCTTAAGCTATAATTTATGTTCCTTTATCTCGGTTGACACCATACAATAATGGGGTATTGAGATGAGATCCACACTTTTCACGTGTTTTATCCCAAATTCAACTCTTTTATTATGGAGAAGTCCTATGAATTCCTCAAAGAAAGACAGGAAGAAATAGATCTATAATTGGATTAAAATATGAGGGATCTACTTATGATCTAGCTAAAATATCCAAGCCAACAATATGCCCCACAATAGTCCCAAACTGGCTCATGTATGGCCCCACTCTACCTCCTCCCACCTCCCACTCACCAGTAATCATGAACTTCTCTCCCTTAGTTAAATTAAATGATAGTCATCTATGATAGCAATTAATGTAGGCTAAAAAATATGTTTTTTGAGTCTATTTTATGAATCATATCGAGGAATTTCATCTCTAGAATCAGGAAACCCACGCATTTCCATAATTATAAATGACTATAGGATACTCAAGGAATTGCTGAAGATTATTGAATTTTGTTCTCAATGGCATATTAAGGGAAATAAACTCAGAATATAACATGATCAAGAGGTCAATTCTAGTAATAACTTATGTAGATATAACAGAATGGGAATCACCATTTTTAAATAAATCAATAAACAGTATATAATTGATCAAAACTATAATTCAAATTTTATATTTTCCCTCCCCACCAACTATTGGAGTTTGATCCACTATATATAATTGACATACCACAGATCTTTGACCTTGTCCCTGAGGTACATGACATGACCAATTCAACATTTTTTGAAACTTAAAATAACTACCCAAGATATATCTTTGTGTGATTGATCACTTTTATCACGTACCTCTATTGAAACTAGACCTCGAGGCTCTAGAGTATAACTAATATAGATTATCCATCTTATTACAAAATTGAAATTTTATCTATGTTTCTATGAATAAATAGATATAATTTTAAACATTCTCGTAGTTTACGTACTATTGAACTCCTCTTGAGAGGTCTTAAGATTCCATACTCTACTCCACCTATGTACCACTAACCTACTGCAGGTTATCAATCATCCTATTATGTGTACTAGAAGTGACACTAATCACAATAGTAAGAGGTCCACCCACTTGATTACTTAAGGGTGGATGAATATCAACTTCTAGATCCTCCTCCAAAACCATTTGAGGTAATGAATCTATTTTTCCCTTCAAAAAAATTATTATTTTGAAAAAAAATCAGAGCTATGCATTGAGTTAGTGTGTGATTTTTGGGCTAATAGAGGCTTTGTATTGATATAATATAATTATTATATATATTATATCACATGTCTATAGTTTTTATAAAATAACAAAATATCTATTGAATGATGTATCAAATGTAAAACCTATGAATTTCATTAAATCTAGAATGCGGGTTTTACCCAAGGCACATAATAATATTTTTCTAAGTCAGGTGTTTTGTTAAAGAGTTATCATGGGTCCATTACTAAATTGATGATTCATTGAAATAAATTATTATTTATTCAATTTTCTAGACCCAAGCACGTCTATTTACTCTCTATTATGTAAAAACTAGGATTTTCTGCATAACCCATGGGATTCATAGAGGATTCATTGGGAGAATATTTCATGGTCAAATGACATTAGATCTAAGGTTAGTAGTCGGTGTGCCAAAGGAGTTAGTGGATATCATTAATGATTGATGGTGTTGAACCATTATTTATCATTGATTGATCCAAAATCAAGGTATGGAATTTTTTATTTTATTTAATCCCAATATCATTTATCTTTTATCAAATTTGAATTGATCCTTCTAACAATTGATTCGTGGGTTGACCATTGATTTACAGGTGTTGTTTTATCTTCAATGAAATAATAATGGTTATTGTTCTAAATATTCTTATATTATTCAATTTTTTAAAATATTAACCATTAATGATTTGATTCCGATAAAAAATGGTCATGCTTTATTCCTCATGTTTGTGTTTTTCTTCATTGTTCTTCATGCATTCATCATCGGTGTTAACTTTTGGTAGGTAGTTCAAATGATACTTGTTAAACAACTGTTATGAAGCTGTTATTTATTGCAACAAATTGATACCATGAGTTTAGGTTTGGAATTAATTTAATGATTGGGGTGTTTGACAATAATGTGGGATTTTGGATTATATTGGGAGATCATGTTTTCATGAATTTTTTTGATGATTTTGTGCTATGAAAATCAATTGGTGAGAAGATATGATTCCAAAATTTGGACTCTAGTGATGATCAATGTTCATTCAACATGGTTCTTAATTTTATGATAAAGATTAAACATGGATCTAGTTGTGATGGAGGTGCAATAAAACCACATGAAACCCAAATGAGTTATAGAAAAAAACCGACTACATGGCATATAGTATAAATAAACACACAAATTATAGTCCCCTAGCTGTGGCGGATAGAATTTTAGAGATATAAAATATCACATTCCATGTGGTACCTACCACACAGTATGTGACCCCTCTCTAATAACTAAATATATACCCCTATGGTACACAAGCACATACATATCCAATTACATAGGCATGGATAAAGTACATTGGCATCACCTAGTTCTCACACATGGCCAAAGTACCTGGATATAGATAGGTATGTAGGCATGGCCAGGGTACATGGGAATAGCCCAGTACTCAAACATGAACAAGGTACATAGACATGTTCATGTACATGGGCACTACTAGAATACACAATCATGGATTGAAGTACATAGTCATGGGCTAGAGCACATGGTAAAACCCTATATAACCAATACACATTGTGTACTCACTACACACACCATGTACTTTTCTAGGGTAGTTTAAGGCCCTAATTATCTCCAGTTTAGACCTACTTCGTTATAGTATGTTCCCTTTTTTCATATCCCTAAGGGAACTATGAGGCCTCATTTCCTAATAATATGATGTCTTCCCCTATTCAGGATTAGTCTTGAGTAATGTTATGGAATCCCTCTATGAGGCCAAAAGTGTGATCCTCTATTGTTATTTTCTTCCATATGTGGGGTTTTTTGAATTTTTGTGACCAACATACATGAGTTTATGATCCCTTACATATATGGTTATTCAAAAGAGGCTCTGTTATACCCCATATTCCCTACCTATATTTGTATTGATATCTTTTGAGATCCATCATGTAATTCTTCATGGTGAGTCCTGAAGATCCCAGCCCCTCTAATGAGAAACATCATTATTATCACACTTGTGGAGATATTTCTATAGTTTCAACGTTACCTTGAAGCCTTTAGTATAATCATAGGATAGTAGTATGTTTGTGGATTTACATTGATACTCATTGTATATATTGAGTATATTTAGGTTATTATTTTTTCAATGTCTCACAGTCTAATTTAGAAGTCTTTATGATATTAATATGACTACTTTATTGGTGATTTATGTTTGGTGATTTTGGAATGTTCTACTTGGTATTGTGATACTCACCCATGTCTAGGATCTACCTTCACATGTCTTTTCTAATGTAGATGGCATAACCATTGATGTATTCCTAGGTGGACCAGTAGCATGCGAAGAATAGTTGAGCTAGACAGGTCATGTTTTATACCAGGTGTTTCATTTGATAGTAATCTCCGCCTTCCTAATAGGTTGGAATCTTTTTATATTTTTATTGGGATTGTTTTTTCTCTTTTTACTTTCCATTACATATGTCATACACTGAAGTGGGTACTGATGTATGAATTCATTCTTGGTATCAGTGATACTTTACCTTTCAGGATTGTGTGGGTATTTGGAGATGCGTTCATGTGTACAGATACATTAGGATAATGCCTCGCTTGTGTGTGATATTCCTACTTGATGCTGGTTTCCAGACCCTATCTTATTGCGGGTTGGATTGGGGTGTCACACTTGAGTTACTGACATCCAGGTGGGACCTGGTGGGTTAGGTCAAGATTGAGTGGTATCGGGGGAGGTTTATCTTAGGACCAAAGTTTTGATATTGTCTAGATATGAGGTTTGATTTGGGAACTAGGTAAATAGTGTTATTGTGTTTTAAATTTTACTCTTAGGATAGGTGATGTAGTGTGTTTTTGTCGACCAATATATCCATTCCCCAGTACTATGTTAACTTTTTTCTTTACTCGATACCTGTAGGCACTGGTTATAGGGACAACATTTTTACATGTATCATATATGAATGGGTTGTGGTTTACATTTATTTCTTTATTCATCTCCCCAGATATAATCTTTGACCATGGAAAGTATTTAAATTTTTAGTAATACCTCTATGATGAAATCCATCTAGGATTTTATAGTAGCATTCCAAGGATGGTCTGGCTATTTATATGGTATTAGTATCGGGTCATGTACAGGTGCTGGTACCTAAAGTTGGTTTCCAATATTTCTACCACTCATTGAGTAGAAATTTTCACTTTCATTAATGACTGCGTATGTGTATATTTTTAGTGAAATTTAGGAATTTCATAGATATAGTATATTTGGTTTTGGGAAGAGATAGACCCCCCAAAATATAAGTATTGTATCACGGTAGTTATGCAAGTTTTCTACATTGTGATGACCAATCGATATTAGATGGTGGTTCTTTAGATGAGTATTCTTTATGTCTCAATGTTAAGAAGGTGGAGTATGGTGACTCATATTTATGATGAGGTGACTCTTTCATGGAATGACTTTGAGAGTCTTTTTAGAGAGAAGTTATATCCAGACACATTGTGAGTGGTGCATGTTCAAGATCTTTAGTAAGTAAATATGATTGTGGTAGTGTATTTTTTAGGTTTAATAACCTCTCAAGATACTCCATGGATATGGTTTGAGTTTAATTATTATGATCATAGAACTTTGAATGTAGACTTCAAAAAGATATCATGGCTTGACTGATATCTCTTTGCATTCATACTTATATTAGAGTTCTCAAGAAATCATTGGTAGTAGATATGTTCTTGGAAGAGTAGTCACCAACAGTTAGTGCTAGTAATGGGCACCAAGGAGAAGATGATTTGATATTTGGTAGGTGATTTTAGATATAGTGATCAAGAAAATATAAGGATTTTTTGAGATATTATTAGGAGAAATTTTATTCTATTCAAGGTTCGCAAGACTCTTCTAGTTAGGTGAGGGAGAGATGATGTTACTTTTGTGATGTTCAAGGACACTCACATAAGATTTTCTAACCCTATATAGATGTGAAAAAAGGAGATTTTTTGAAGTATCCAATAAGAAGTGGAATATAGGGAATGGAGGTCTGTAGGATGATAGATGTGGTACAGGTGTTGGGAGAGTATGAGTAGGTGGCTAATGATTTCATCTGTTGTAACCACCACCCTCAGGTGGTCCACACGAGGCTCTAGGAGCTAGTGGTTATGGAAGAAGAAATTTATTAGCAGTGGAGTCCTATAACCTAGAGACTCCATATATGATTAAAGGTATGATATATTCCTTTTATACCTTAGATGAAATAATTATAGACACAAGAGTGATCCGTTACTTTATCTCCACATCCCTTGTGTGTGATCTGGATATTTTAGTTGAGCCTTTGGCTAAACCCTTACACTTGGAGACTCCTACTGAAGAGGGTTTAGTGATCACACAAATATTTTGATAGTGTGACCTATCTCTTGGATGAGAGAGCTTACTTAGTGATTTTTTTGTATCATTGTTGAGGTCTTATGACATCATTCTTGGTATGGACTGGCTCTCTATAGTTCATTCCTCAATTAAATTCATTAGGTGGTGTATGTGGTGTCTCCGCTTTGTTGAGAAGAGGTTTTTCTTTATTAGAAAGAAGGAAACCTAGTCAGAGTAGGATGTACTCATATTTAAGAGGATACTACCGATTACTTTTCAATTTTCTAGTCTTACCTTTGGAGTGGTAGATTCTATGGTCTTTAATCTTCTTTCAATGGTGGTGGATTATGAGGATGTATTCCTCGAGGATATTTCGGGATTTCCTTCCCACTAAGAGATATAATTCTAAATATAATTTCACCCAAACTCTTACTTGATATTTTCACCATCATATTGGATGGATCCCTGAAATATCTATGAGATGAAGGTGTAGTTAGTGGAGTTGTGGATGAAGGGATTTGTCAAACCCAATGTTTCCTTGTGGGAAGCCCAGTTTTTTTCTTGGAAGGCAGATAAGGGATTGAGGTTATGTGTGGATTATTAACACCTGAATAAGGGTACATTTAATAATAATAGGTATACACTACTAAGAATTGTTGACCTATTTAACCAGTTGAAAGGGTAAATATGGTTCTTTAAGACTGACCTCAAGTTGGTTTATCACTAGATCCAAGTTAAAGATTAGGATATAATAAAGATAGAATTCTGATGTCGTTATGGTCTTTACATGTACAGGGTTATGCCTTTTAGTATGATGAATACCTCATTAGTATTCATGATATTCATGAAATAGATCTTTTAATCATTCTTAGACTTGTTTTTGGTGGTCTTCATTGATGATATCCTAGTGTACTCAACATTTGAGGAGAAGCATGTGATACACATGAGGATGGTTCCAGATATACTATGATAATACCATATTTATAAAAATATCTTGATGTTTTATTTCTAGATTCAAGATGTCTACTTCATAGGCCATGTCATCTTAGAAGAGGGAGTGGTATTAGACCAAGTGAGGATTGACGTTGTATTATCTTGGGATCCACCATAGAGTGTGACTGATAAGTGGATCTTCCATGGGTTGGAATGCTATAGTATGAGATTAATGCTCTATTTCCCCATGATTGTGGAACCGTTGATAGCATTGTCCCAAAAGAGGTGGCCTTTTTGGATATATACGTTTTAGTAGTATGTTCAAGAGTAATGGAAAAAGTTGACGAGCACCCCCATATTAAGACAGCTAAAGGATGATGTTGAGTATGTAGTGTTCGGTGATGCCTCTAGAACTAGTCTTGGATTTGTTCAAATACAGAGGTAGGAAGTGATTGTACATAGTGTAAAATTTTGATTCCACATTAGTAGAACTATTTGAACCATGATCTTGATCTGGTAGTAATGGTATTCTCCTTGAATATGTTTAGAAACATTCTTATGGGTGAGTGATTTTTCATCTATTAAGACAAAAATAGTCTCAATTATATATATATTTTTAGAAGGATATCAACTGGATACATAAGATATTGTTATATTTCCTCCAATATTATGACACTCATATATTATACACTCCTAGGAAAAGGAATTTGGTGGAGAATGATCTCAACAAGATATCATGTTCATAGTTGTTGAGTGAGGCATCAATGTAATGGGCCTCATTATAGTTTTTCTTTGTGGATAATGAAAGTTTATCTTACCTCCAACTGATGTTTGGTACTCCTCAGTTTTTTTAGTGTGTTAGTAAATATCGGTTTAGAGAAACCAACTGTGAGGAATCATATGTTTATATATACACTAGATCTAATCTTGATAGATTTTATAAAGGTGGGAAGCAAATATTCTATTTCTAAGTATAGACCATGGTACTAGTGATGCTGGAGGAGGTGTTTTTGAGGGAGTTTCAAAATTTAACCTTATAGGTACACTCAATATTGTATAAATGTGCTAGGACCTTTGGATTCAGTTATGTTGGCTGGGAAATGAATAATTTTATATTGATGTTTTTCTCTCGATGCTTAACATATCAGCGTGTGAAGGTTGAGCACCATTTCTAGTTGTTTTATCTCAACCCCTTGAGGTGATAGAGTTTAATTGAGATGGTATATATACATACATCATTATGGGGATCCCACATTAATATAAAATACATAATGATATTTTGGCGATCATATACTAACTCTCTGGTTCATCCCGCTTCCTATAAATCTAAAAAAAAGATTTCAATTGAGAGCTTAGGACACCTTTATGGGAAACAGGTAGTCTGGATTCATAGATTTCTCTCAATGATCATTTCAGACTCTCATTATTTCCTTAAGTCATGATTTTGGAGTGGATTGAAAGATGCATTTGGGGATCAGTTAATTTTTATCATGGATTTTTACCCCAGATAGACTCCGAGACTAAGAAATCAATTCATGAGCTAGAGTAAATTCTTAAAGCTTGCATGATGGACTTTTTCCATGGTTAGTTGGGTCACCTTCTGTTGGTTGAGATTTCATATAACAATAGTTACCAATCCACAATAATTATGGAACCATTTGGGGCCTTTTAAAAGAGACCTTATATGTCACAACTATGATGGAATGATTTAGGATAGTCAACACTCATTGGCCAAGATTTGGTGTGAGATAAAATAGGGAAGGAAAATATTATCTAGAAGTGGATGAAGATTGCCCGAAACTATTAGTAGCTCTATGTAGACTAATAATTGAGGCCTTTTTAGTTTTAAGAGGGAGACTATTTTTTTGGAAGTTCTCACCTTAGTAAGGATTGAAAATATTTCTCTATGTTGGAAAGATATCTCTGAGGTTCATTATCCCCTTCCAGATACTATGTAGGGTTGGTGAGGTGGCGTACTTCTTGGACCTAACATCATAGTTAGAGTAGTTACATAGTTTCTTCTATGTTACACCACTTAAGAGGTATGTGAATGACCCATCACATTTTATCGATAAGGGAAAGATGAAAATAAAGGATGGAACAACCTTTGTAGAGATCCCAGTAGAGATTGAGGATGGACAGGAGAATAACCATCATGGATTAGATATTCCCTTACTTCATGTATGGTTGCAGCATATAGATCTTCAAGAGGGTACCTAAGAGTGGTATAACTAGATAATATCTTAGTATCCTCATCTTATTTAAGAAGTTTTTTTATTTTTGGAATAAAAATACCTTAGGTGGGGATAATGTAATAGCTTCATTTTTTTGAAGCATTGGAATATTTCAAATAATGTTTTCTGAGTAAGGAATTGATTCATCACCGTATTCTGGGACCTAGGGAGGCTCAGTATTTATATAATAAAATTATTAAATATATATTATATCACACATGTAAAAAAAATTAAAATAAAGGATTAAATTGGGAATGGAGTTTCAGATGTGAAATATGATATTGACATAAGATCTTGAATGTGGGTTTTACCTCAAGAATGATATAACCTTTGTCAGCGTCGGTTGTTTTGTAAAAGGGATATCATGTGAAAATTAATAAACTAATATATTTATTTATTTATATATTTATTATTTATGTAATATTCCAAAACATAGCTCCTTTATTTAATCCCCATTATTTAAAAACCCTAGGGTTAAATGTGTAACACTCGGGATCCAAAGGGGAGCTGTTTGTAGATGAATTCTTGGGAGAATGATATTGTATCGAATTTTTGTGGTTGATATTCAAAAGGAGTTCATGGATATTAGAAATGACTGATCATATTGACCTGAAATATATAATAAATTATTATAAACTCAGGTTAGGGTATTTCTTTTGTTGATTTAATCTTTATATGATTTATCCTTTATCTAACAAGAATAAATTCTTCTAAAAATTGATATGCGAGTCAACCATTGATTTACTATTATTTTTTTATCTACCAAGAATTATGAATGGATATTATATTGATTAATATTTGATTATTCCCTTCATTCAATGATTCTTTATTAATGAATTGAGGTCAAATTGAACAATAGCCGAGGTTTGTTCCTTGTGTTTTTTGTTTTGTACTTTTCTCACATTATTCTTTGTGTGCCCTTATTTAGTGATCCATTTGGTCAATGGTTGGAAAATTACCATAAAATGATCATTGCACAACCATTATATATCACAAAGGATTGATAACATTATTTCATGTTTGGAATCAATGGAAATATAGTAGTGTGTGGCGATGAAGGAGGATTTGGGATCAGATCAAAAGATCATGTTTTCGGGGGAAAGGAATTTGGATGACATGGTGATATGAGAATATATTCATGAGTAGATCAGAGGCTAGAATCTAGCAACCATTTAGGATTATAGATCACTCAAAATAGATCCACATTTCATGGTAAATATTGGTGGTGGATCCAATAGTAGTGGACGCACAAGTAGAACTGTGAGGAAAACTTGTGGGTTCTAGAAAAACCCAACTACATTGCATGTGGTCCAAATAATAAACATCGTTTAGTCTCCTGCATGTGGTTTTTAGGGTTCCAGAAAAATAAAATATCACATTTTAGGAAAACTGTGTTGGCCAAATCAGTATGTACCCTTGGGTACCTGAGCAGAAACATAGCCAGGTACATGGGCACATCCCGGTACTTAGACACAACCTGAGTACCCAAACAAAGCCAGGTACATGGGCACAACCATAGTACATAGACATGGCCCAGTACTAAAACATTACCAAGGTACCTAGACCTAGTCATCTATATGGACACAACTAGGTATATGGGAATGTATCAAATTACATGGGAATGGGCCTAAGCACTTTGAAAAACCTGAGGTAACCAAGACATGTTGTGTACTCATAGAAGATGTTTTTTACTTTTTGAAAAATAGTTTGAGGACCTTATTCTCTCAATTGAAGAACCTCTTCTTTAGGTTATGTTCCCTTGTTCCATCCACATGATGGTACTTTGAGACATCATGTCCTAAAAATAGGATCTGATCCTCTCTACGGGATTACTCTCAGATAGTGTTAGAAAATACTTCAGTGAGTCTTGGAGTGTGATCCTCTACCATTCTCTTCTTCCATAGATGGGGTTTTATGAATTTTCATTACCAAAATATAAGGGTGTTTGATCCCCTACATAGTTGGTTATTTAATATATGGGAAGGTATACCCCAAAGGCCCTGGGTTAAATCCCCTGTAAATATTTTGATATATTTGAGTTCCAACATGTACTTCCTCATAGTGATAATGAACAATAATGACCTATTATATGAGAACCATTAGTTTTATCATACTTTTGGAGTGAGTTATCTAGGGGAAATAATACCTTGAAGCCTCAAAAAATATCCTATGATGGTAGTATGGTTATTTATTTACCATGAGTTCTAGTGTCTATCTTGAGTATATATAGGTTACTATTATTGTTATGTATCACATTATGATTTAAATGATTTTTTGATGATGATATCACTACTCCCTTGGTGATTTGGGTATTCTTAATTTGAGGTGTCCTGTTAGGTATTGTTATACTCACCCATTCATGGGATATTTCCATATGTGTTATGTATTATACAGATAATAGGCCTTTTTATAGTCTTAGGTTGATCAGTATTAGTCAAATCATAGTTAATCTAGAATGTTAATTGTTCATACCATGTGTTTCATTTGAGATTAGTCCCCTCTTTCCTACTAGGTTGGTCCCTTTTTATAGTTTTGGTGGTCTTTTATTTGTCCCTTTATGCTTCCCAGTACATGTATCATAATCTGATGTGAGATATGGATATATTCATGTATTCTTATTATAAAATATATTTTACCTTTCAGTGTTGTGTTTGTATTTTAGAGACATGTGTGTGTAAAGATATTATAGGCTTAGACCTCCCATGTGTGTGTTATTCTTACTTTGTGTTATTCACTAGCTCCTGGCCTATTGTACATGGTCTTGGGGTGTTACTCTTTCCTTGGAACTAGATGGGTAGGCCCTGGTGCATTGTGCTTGGACATATAAATAGTCAAAAACTTTTATAGAACCATTGGGTATGACATAAGGTTGAAGCTCCAAACATATTATCTTATATCGGGATGAAAATTAATATTAAACTTCTTATCCGTCTATTCCTTATTTTTTTCCAATATAGGAGAAAAATAAAATGATAAGATTATTCTAAAAGGGTCATGGTTCCCAACTATAGCTCCATGAACTCCTATGCTCAGTCCAATTTCAGCATGTTTGGATATGAAACCCCTAAAAATAGGTCCTTGAAGGCATCCCAAGTGAGTCCCCCACATCTTTCAGCCTATCCCATCATTCTCCCACCATCTCCTGGTAGGTCCCTCTTGAAATTTTTCATAATATTATAATAATATTTATCAGATCAAGCATAATCAATTAAATCCCTTGTTCGATAATCTCACATGCAAGAAGTACTAAACTACCATAAAAATATTGAAATAAATAACTATTTTAAACTATAATTCCATACACCAAAGTTACATTTCATCATTATATATCTCCTTAATATGTGTTTGAGAGAAATCACAAAGTGGAAAAATTATCATCTCCCCTATGAAGGTATCTATAGGATGATTGAATCACATTTTATATAAGCATGATTCTCCTTTCTATAACAATGTTCTAGCATATTGACATGAAATGAAAGAAGAAGAAAGAGAGAAATGGGTTAATGAAGGTTCTACTAAGTATAATGTAATTCTTAAAATACTAAAATCTTATAGAATAAATATATATAAAATCACTAATAAAATTGTTCATGCTTTTTCATTTATTCATGCATTTATAATGCATGAATAAATATTGTTTCATCCAAATCATGCATCTAATACATATATAACTCCCAATACATTACATCGTATATAATGGATTAAATATAATATAGGTTTTAATTATTTTAATCCACTAAAATATTAACACGCATGATTTTTGGTTTCTTATTTTATTAAGGTTATGGTATGCATGAAATATTATTTCATGTATGAATCTCGAAATTCCATACACTTGATATATACAAGAATTATATAGAGGATATATATTTATATAATATCTCTTTCAATATCCAACTTTAACTATTTCTTAATCGCATTGTGACATTTCACCTTATATTTTATCATATACAATAACTCATGAAGTCATATCCAAAATTCTTTTTGATGTTTTTGAAAAAACCTTTTGAAATTTTTCATTAACCTCGCCTTCTATCACAACATATGCATTTATTATGAACACTGATCCAAAAATCTATTGTATTAACTCTAAAAAAATTTAGAGTAACTCCCAATGTCAAACTCAATCCATATTCAGTCAACCACAAAGTGTACCCTCACATGCCTCTATATCACTGAAAAAAATATGAATCTCTGTATGCATGTATGTTATAATAGAGTATCCTATAGAAAAAATTATGATAATTAATTTATAAAGGGATATGGAGTGAATTATATCAATCACATTTATTTCTATACCTATTTCCAACAATCTGCATCATATGGAAATGTGTATACTCATATTTTCCCTTTTTCCAAGACATCAAGTGAACATGGGATGTGGAGAATGTCAATCCCATAGAAACAACTCAATTTTTTTCTTCATTATATGAGTATAGACTGATCTGATCGATGAATACATCACATTTCATTCATACTTATAGATAAACACATTTAATTCCCCTTGGATGGAAAGATAAACAATATCTTGGTGCTACTGTAGAATCCCAAAGTTTATATCAATTGGGGGATCAGTGTCATACTTATCATAGGAGGGGGAAATTCCCATATTTTTTAATATCAAATTGATGACATGATTATAAACATACCTAACCACCCCCATATTATTGAATTCAACATGTAGACTTACATAAGTAGGATATAAAAGTATGAAGTTTATTATAGTTGGTATATTTTTAACCTTAGGTAGTGGGGACTCAATTATGATCCATTCACCCCTAGAATACCAAATACATTTGTATGAAAATCTATGTTTTATACTTAGTTGGCCATTTAGCATACAAAAATAATATTATTCTTTGCCTTATTCCTTCTGATAATATTTTGTACCCCCATACAAGAATCATATTCACACTAACCTTAACATTTCATCATAAAATATAATACTTATTAATGAACATCATTGTGGATAAAATAAAAGTCATACATTGAGAGGAAAATTATCATTTCCATTCATAAAAAGTAGAGATATATATACATGAAATAATGATAAAATATAGGTTTTTTAGATATGATATATTTAAATATTATTAAACTCATTAAAAATGTTTAACAAACCCAAAATAACTATCTTTTTTACATATTATATATGATAAATTTTTATATTGGCCTTATGTTTACTACACTTTTTTGATTTTGTTAAGATATTAATTCATATATAATCCCTATCACATCTCTATGTGACCATATTAAAAAAATCCCATTAAAATCGTTAGTGATAACATCTATAAATAAATCCATTTTGAAATATTGTTGATATTTAGGAATCACATTATTGATTGTTCAACATATTTAACATATTCAAAAAAATTTACTTAACAACATTAAATGTTAGGATTTAAACTTCTATTGTCTACTTGGAACTATTTCTATGTTCATTATCAAAATATTTGGAAACATATCCATTCAAAATGTTTTCTTGAAATAATGTAACTCATTGTATTATTATTTACTAGTACATCCTAAATCAATTATTATATTAACTAAAAACATCTTTAAACTTAGATAGGTGTAGTTGTTTATTTTTTAACTTTGAACTTATTTAAGTCAAAATGTACTCCCACTAGACTCTTAGAAATTTTATTCTCTTCAAAATATCTTTTTTTGATATAGAAACCGTTTTGTGTTAAGAAATAAAATTTATTCCCTTTTAGTGGGAATATCTATGAAAATAAAATATATTTTTTCCTTGATAAAACACTTTTATCCATCAATTCTTCTCAAGGAAAGTTATTGAAATTTATGAATCATAAACAACGTGTATACAATTAATCCTCTCATAAATGTTCACTAAAACTATTTATAACTTAATTAATTATCATATCACATAATTTAAATGATATAAATATGCACATATTTTACATATATTCATTTGTTCTTGATAAAATCTTTACAGTCAAATCCTTAATATGGTAAAATTTTAATTTAACTAATCAATATAAACTAAAATATAAATAAATTATTACTTTTATTTTGAACTCCTATATATTTACAAAAAAAATTAATATATAAATTATGTAGCACACACCTTTAAAAATGAATATTTAATTTCTATAACATTCATACCATAGATGAAAATTCCATGGAGTCTCCTAAACTCTTCCAGGTATATCTTGGATAATCTAATCGTATTGATTTATTAATCATCTTTTATAATAACACTAGGTTTTAATTAAATTTATTAGATTATTAAATAAATATTGTTGAACTTTTATGCTAACTATTCTTCCTTTGATTTTAAATTTTACCCACATGTATTATCTATATAGTACCAAAATTCTGACATCAAATACCCAATTCATCTATTCTCAACACTTAAAGAATATTGAATCAATATTTCTTGAATTTATTTACTTTTTTGGAATATTTCCATAAATTAAAATATTATTAATTCAATCAAAATATATTTTAGTATCCCTTAAATAATGTTATAGAATTTATTTAAATAAAAATAAATTTTCAAGGAAACCTTTAAACTCACCAAGTCATTTAACATCTTCAATCATATTAAATATCATTTTACATACCCAATAATATTGAGTAAATGAGTGGATATTAATATTAATTAAATAATTATACATATAATTCAATTTAAACCTTAAATTAATAACTCTATTCTTCCATGACTAACAAGATTAACTTTCATAACAACTATAACACTTGGTTACTAAGGAAGGAATTGAATGACACATTGAATTTTTCTTAGGAAATTTTCATAAATCTAAAATATTTGTTATAAACATTTCTTAAGTTACCAGTATTAATAGATACATAAATTAAGTTTACTCATTTCAAGGATTACTTACAAAATATTTCTTTATTATGACAATAATAATATTATCTACAATAGACAATTTTATCAAATCAATATAATGTATTATTAACCATCTAATATAGACTTTTATTAACTAGGACCCTAATAAAAATGATGTCCCCATTTTAAAAATCCCTCATACCTATTAATGGGACAAGATCCATATTTCACTAATTAAATGAGCCTACATTGGAATAAAATTAACTCCTATGTTATTTAGGTATAAAATCATCCCAATCATGTCTTATATGAATGTTGGATTGTTGATAAGGAAATTATTTTTCAAATCCATATTATGGATAAATCCAATTCTATTCCTTTATTATCACAAGACTTGGGGTTTCCCATATATTTTTTTAAAAAATAAAATGTAAAAAATGAACTAATAACAAGACAATCTAGGGTCACCTTGCTTTGAGTTGAAACTACTGGGTTGGATGATCCAAATCTTGACACTTTTTTCTTTGGAAAGAATCTCACACATTGTATTTAAATTGGATTTACTCACAACATATTATCTCATGTTGTTTCCTTTTATGTATGAATTTTCCTAGTAATTTAGTTTGGAATCATATTCCCTCCACCTAATCAATACGTCTAAACCATATTGATATGTAACTCTTTACACAACCCAAATATTTGTGTCACTCACCCAAAATTATAAGTTTAGTATATTCATAAATATATGAATTAATCATATGCATAAGGTACATAAAAATTTCTTTTAAATTCATAGATTAATATGTGATTTAAAATATACACATGAGTAAGCCTATATCGATAGATATACAACCCATTCACCAGCCTAGAAAATGAACAATCCTCTAGGTAGGTAGGTAGTCTAACCACACGTCCCTATACCAGGGGATTCTTTGCTCATGATAGAATCCAATTCATCATAACTCTAAAACAAAATATACACAAACTATATTCAACAAACAAAATCAAGTTCATAACATTAAATAAAAACTGTGGTCAATGTAGATGAAAAACTAAATTCATTCTAAAGACATTTCAATCATATAATTTAAGGCTCTATCTAGAATAATTTTAACAAAATAATACAATATTAACATTTCTTAAAAAATTTACTAAACCAGAATATGATAGAGAATAGCCTTTTAAAAAAATAATTCAGACATATAAACATGATATATACATTTATGAACAATTCGAAAATAAAATATAACTATAATCCCTTCTACAATTTTACCTTTATGTTATAGACATTCCATAATTATGAACATTAAAATTTAATATTAATTACAATATAAATTCTTTAATATTTATCATTATATAGAATTTTTATTTAAAATATATGATATTATATTAGTTATAAACAATTTATAATTTAATTTCGATTATGTCAAAAAATTATATAATATAAAAATTATATATTTATTTATTATTTAAACCTTGATCATATGAATCATCAAAAAATTGACATGGCTTAAACAATATCCAAAAAAGGGAACCTTTTATTTTGAACAATTAAAAATAATTAATTTTGAAAAAATCATAATTTTAATATAAAATTTTATATATTTTGTACTTATTTCAAAAATTATAACTCGATAAATTATCACTTATGATTCCTAAATAAAGAATTTTATTTCTAGATCATAAGTTATGAAATATAATTTGGATAAAAGGTACATCAAATACTAACATTAAATATCTAAGAAAGAATTATTAATACATGTTTCATAAACTATTATTATTTATTTTTTAAGCCTTTATAATTAATTAATTAATCAACTCATTTCTATTTTATAAATATCCCCAAAATACCTTTTAAAATGATTAATAAAAATTTAATAAATTAGTAAAATAATTTATCATATTAATAAAAATTTTAATAAAAAAAATATTACCCTTACACCTAAGGGATGGTCTACATAGATGCAAACACTTTTACCTTTTTGTGAGACATCTAAAACTACTTTATAAAGGTAATGAAATTGGTAACCTTTTTGAAGAACTTATGTGTAAAGATATTATTTAATTTCCTTATTCCATATAAAGGAAAAATAGATGAACCCTTACAAAGAACCCATTTACCCTTATGTGAGCTTTTAAATCATTTTCTTTATAAAGGAAGATCACAAAAACATTTACAGAAGCTATAACATTACCTTCACGTGGGCTTAGGAAATCCATGTTTACTCTAACATGAACCCCTTCACATAAGGTTAATCCAAGGGTTACCTGAACTGGACACTCACATATGGGTAACATCTTGGATACCCTTACACAACTCAGATGTATAATGGTAAGGCCTTAGTTACCTTTACAAAAATATTTTCAAAATAAATATACCTTTATGTATCCTTTATTTCTATTTAAGGGTAAGTTGTGATAAACATTATTTAGACCACTCATTGTTATGGTAATTCCTTGGTTATCCTTATGCATCTCAAACATATATGGTTTAGGTCATTGTTATCTTTATGTCACCCCACTATGTAAGGGTAAACACTTTTTACGTATTTTTTAAAAAACAACAAAACAATAATCTTTGTTTCAGTTTTATTATTCATTTCATTATAAGTATCACAAAACCTAATCATATATCTCTCAAATAACACATAAGGGTTTTTTCTAAGTCTAATAACATTTTTCAGATAAAGCATAAGTGATTAAAACCCTTGTATGAGGATCTCCCATGAAAGAAGTGTAAAACTACATTAAAAATACAGAAATGAAGAACTATTGTAAAATAGAATACCTTAAAAATAAGATCAACAAAATCATTCTTGAAAACCTTGGGCTTATTTTGAGAGATATCAAAAAGTGTTAAACATAAGTATCCCACCTTTGTAGGTATCTGTGGTTTGAATTAATCACATTTTGTAGATGAAAGATTATTCTTTCTCCCACGATGTGCTTGAATCTTGGCTTGAAGAAAATGAAGAATAAAGAGATAAATGGGTTCATGGAGGTTCATCCAAGAATAATGTAATTTTTAAGACACTTCCATCACATGGACGATATATATATAAATTAACATGAATGTTTCTTGGTTTTATTCTTTTATTATGTGTTTATAACAAATGATTAAATATTGATTCACTAAACTCGTGTATCCTATGCATTTATAACTCATAATCCATTACATATTATTCCAAATATTAAATAAATGTTATATTTTAATTTTTTAGCCATTAAAATATTTCCACACATAATACACAGTTTATCATCTGATTATTGGTAGCTTTATGTGTTATAACATATTTCATTTATGTATCATAATATAACATACTCTCAATTTGGTCAGCATTACATATAGGATATAGCTTTAGGGAATATCTCCTTCAGCTGTAGCATGAATACTATTATCTCACCTTCTTATCCCCAGGTGTCACAATGAGGTAAAATAAATCCTCAATGATATCCATCCAATCCTCTACATCCTATGGCAATCCAATTCACTTAAAATATGGTGGTTGTTAGAGATAAAAGTATCTTTCATAGTTTACCATGGTACTAGGTGCCCCTTGACCTTGGAATAGAACAAGCAGAAGAACTCTGGGTTGAGGTAGGACCACTACCTATAGAAATGAAGTAGGTGTGAGAGCATGCTTTTCATCACTCTCCTGAATAGAAGGCATTGAAAAAGAGGAATCCTCCCCAGTTAGAGAATCCCTACCCATTTCAGTTGGTGCTCCAATCTGTCTCCATCAAGGGGGGATCTTTTAAAACAGAAAGAAAATTTCAAACATCTAAATTTGTTATGTTATTCCTTAAAAACTCAGTGATATCACACAACGGTTCTCCTAGAAGGATACCCTTAACCCCTAGTATATCTATCCTATTACTACATTAAATTATTCATACACTCAAGTTATTCAAAAGAATATATTAAATAATAATAATTCCATTCTCACATTAAACTAATTATTACCAAAGAATTATATATCACATCAATAGAGAACACGAATATATAAATCAATATATAATAAAATTATATCCCGAATAGAAACCATAGATCATGTAATTAACATAGAAAAAATATTATGCAGCACACTACATGTATATATATTAGTCATGTGATCCTACGTGCCTACTCATGATGCATGAATGCACCCAAATCTCATAAATATGTAACATAAATCCTATAGATGTCAACTCAAAGGTTGGTTAAACATGATATTTCCATATATATGGAAACTCCCCTACATAGATCCCATTCAGTTTATCTCCTTTCTATCATTTCCTAGGATAACCAAAAATAAAAAAAGAAAATTTTCTTCTGATACCATTTTGTAATGACTCAACACAAACCACTAGGTTCAAGATGTAGATCCATAAGACATCATTCATACAAACCCTCACTTCTAGTTGTACTCCTCTTGCATATGGGGAGGAATTCATTAGTAATTTTGGATCTCCCACTAGAACCCAGTGGTTTTGGTCAGGGAATTAAAATATCTTAAAAGAGATGGGACTAGTAATAAGGATTAGATATGAAAGGAATAAGAAAAATATTATCATATATAGTCTACATGGATTCTCATAAAATCATCAATGATCATTCTTTAGAAGGAGTTTTTTATTATGTTAATGTGAGATATTATGGGTTTATGTCGTATGTTTTATAGGTTTAAGTTCACACACTTTAACAAGTTTATTTAGATAATAAGAAGGGTACTTTGAGTGTGAGATAATAATCCTGATACATTGGGCACATAAAAATCCTTAAAGGAGGAAAACCTCATTGAAAAATATTTTATGTCCATTTATCTGGGAATTAGTGAGATTATTGGGAGATAATTTTTGAATTATTATGATATTAAAATGGGAATCTAATTAATTAGAAACAATTATTAACCCCTGGTATGCATCACCTCTCATGTGATCCAAAAATTGGTATTAGAGTGAGTTTTAAAGTCTTGTTCATCTAAAGTTCCTACAATGGATCAACATAATTTTGTTAATAGTAAATGAATATCAAAATTGGAGAGAAATGGGTTTCATTTGTGGAAATAGAGGATTGTTCCCTAAATTATCTCTTTGGGACTTGATATTCTGGATTTTATTCAGTATTTATTCACAACGCCAGATAAATCTTCATCCTGGACTCTTACTGGAAAAATAAACATTTAAAATGATGGAAAGGACAATAATTCTTTATTATTGACCTTCTCAGAAAATTAGATGACAAATTTATTGGCATATAGAACTGTTAATGCTATTTTGAATAATCTTTATAGAATATATGAAGGAAACAAAAAGTTGAAGTAATAAAAATTTTAAATAAAATGAAAATGGTTTGAAGATATTAAAATGTATAAGGATGAAACTATTGATGAATTATTTACTAGGGTAAATATGATTTTCATTACTACGAAAGGGTTCAAATAAACTCTTGAAGATTACACTATTGTACAAAAATTATAAGGATATTGTTGGATAAATTTGACATGAAGATCTCATTCCTAAAAGAAAGAGATATTGATGACTTCACCTTTGATGAACTTTACAAAACTCTCATTAGATATAAAATGATAAGAGGTCTTACACCTATAATAAAATCAATAAATTAAATTAAATTTATTTTGAATAACTCAATGTTTTTAATATTGAATAAAAATATGACTTTTTAGATGTAGGAAAAAACAAGGTATATTATGCAGAAACTCTCTCTCTTATGTAAAGATATTTCACAATAGGTGTAAGTGGTAAGTACGTAGGTATCTACCTTTCAAGTTTTTTATATGCGGAATGTTTATAAATTTCACTAATAAATTTACTTTAGAATTTATAATAGAAATTTTTAATGAGTAAGCCTCTAGGAAAGGAACCACTTGAGATCTCTCTTATTATCAATAACTATGAAATAATAATATGTCACCTAGTTTCTTTATAAGTAATTTTTTTAGTTTAAGAAGGTGTGTATGATAGTGAAGAAATTGGTGATGAATAATTTATTAGATGTTTTCCTCAAAGATTTCTCATAGCATGGGAGGAAGAAGTGGTGAACCCATAGGAAGATGAATCTCAATACAATGTTGTGCATGTACCAGTGTAAGGAGAGATTGCAAAGTATTATACCAAGAGAATGGAGATCAAAGTGTGTTTGAAAGAAATTGTAAGTTTGGGGGAAGAAAACTATCATCTAAAAAGAATATATACAAGAAAATTCAAATTTTGGGTAAAAAATCCAATCTTTTCAACAAAATTTAAATATTGAAGATTGATATTTAAAAGGTGGGGAAATCATTGAATTCCCGACTTCTAAGATTTTTCATAATGGATAAATAAATTCATATACTCAAAATAGTAAATTATAAAATCAAGAACAAATATGAGAAAATTAAATACAATGAGAATAAGGCCATTGTAGATCAAAAAGAATGTTTTAATTAACCTTTAGAAAGTAGTTGCTGTAAATAATACATGAGATATTTCCCTCACCATAGGTGAAGATCACATGTCTAACCTTGTAAACTAGAATTAGAAGCCTAAAATAAAGGTTGTTTCTAAGTGGTAGGATCAATAAGGGATGTGATCTCTTACTACGCGAAAAATATATTCCGGATAACATCATAGTCAATAAACACAGGTAATGTTGGTTGTTGGGATATTTGACTAATTAGAACACATTTTTGGTAGAGACCATGGATATGGGGGTGTTATTTATATATAAAGGGCATGATTTTTACCCAATTCCATATAGTAGGTATCTTGGGTGAGAGAGATACTACTATGGGGTGGCCTCTAATGTGGGTTCCATTGCAATTTCCCTACCCATGATCTTATTAATACTAGTACTGTCTCCCTGATTGAGAGGGATGACTATCATCATGTTATGGGTTCAATAAAGGGTATATTGGGGTTATATTAGTTATCTTACCATTTCTCTTATATTACAAATCAACATCACCCTACCTACATGAATATAACCTGGAAAGTAGATATTATAGAATCCAGAATGTTCTCTTAAAGGTCTCTGGTACTAGGGTAGGGAGTATTATAATATGAGTGGCAGATGCTGAAGTATGGGTGGGTTGTATTTGTGGTGTTATCATGAAATAGGGTGCGGTAGTATATGGATAATTGTTCTTGAGAGATTTTGGTAGTGTCAGTGTAACGGTATGTGGTGGAGTTGGGTTAGATAAATATAATATCAAGAATGGTATATGATATATACTAATTAATCCTATAAAAACTCATATATCACCAGTATATAGACTATGATAATATGTGATGGGGTGTGATTAGGGTTGGCTTATGTTGTGTGAGTGGGTATATAATGGTAAGTATCATGGGAATCACATACATTAGTCTTACCATCCCCCTTAGTTATGAAAACTCTATTCTCTAAAAATATAGGTTTCCCTTCCCCTATAAATTTCCTATATATATCAAGAGTTATAGGTTTATAAACCAAATAATTCCAAGAGATCCAAATAGTGAAGAATACTAAAAAGATCAGAAATTCTTGATGACATACATGATAAAATTCATCACATTATTTTCCCTTTTATATTATTTATCTAAAAATAGTCTATAATATAAGAAAATAAAGATAGATCACATAGCCCTATGAATTAACCTTGGAAATTAATGAATTGGTAATAATATGATAAGGTATCCTGAGGAGAAGTCTCTTTATTTGTGTTCCTTTCATCTTTTCCAGGTTATGGGGGCTCAAGGAGCCTACTGCCAAATCATACCATATTGGATAAGTGATGTCATTTTGAGGATTTATGAATAACTCATAATATTTTTTCCCCTTCATGAACTAATTTTTTTAAATTCCATGTCAAAAATAGAAATCTATCAATGGGAGGTTCCAATACTACCATCCCAAATGAAACTAAATTTCATCATGATTTCACTAGAATGTGTAGTAAAACTCAATGTTTATCTCATAATATGCCTCCTTTAATGCGTCTATTATTTTATATAAATTCATATCAAATAATTATTAATTTAAATTTCTATCGATTTCACCTTTTAAGGCATAAAAATAATAATTTTTTACCTTTTACATCTTCTCCACATCAATCTTTTTCAACCTCTCTCAGTTAGAATTGGTTTTGAATTTTAATCAATAGTTTAAGTGTTTTTTTGTGTAACCCTCACTTGAGTATGAGTGAGGAGTTGTGGATTAGGTTTGGGATTAAGAATGTATGGAGGATTTTCAAGAGTGTAAAGGGTCAAGCTTATACTTCTTAGGATGGAAAAAGGGAATTTCGAAGGGTTTTTTGTGGGTTTCTTCCTCTTTTAGAGGGGAATGACTGATGTTTTATGAACCATGAATAATTGGAAACAGTATACTAAAATATGAATGAAATATAAATTTATTATGGTGAAATGATAAGTTTTTAACACAATGACATAAAAGAAATTAATACCTTGTCATTTCGAGGTTGTGGGAGGTAATTCAGTTGAGAGGTGGCTTAGGAGGCGGAAGAACCAAGAAAGAGTTGTTTCAAGTAATCATGACATAGTATAGAGTTTAAGTTCTTATTTTTTATATTTTTTTTATGAATTATGGTGTAAAATAACTTCACTAAACTTGTATATTTTTTCCAAATCCATTTGTTTCTCAATAATTTACTGATAGTGGATTCATGATGATTTTTAACAAAAAATGGTGGGTTTATGGATATTTTATTTATAGAAATGGGTTCCAAAATCATGAGATGTGTCAGAATATTAAGATGAATTATCTTTTAAAATAAATATAAAAATTAATAATTTTTGTTAATGATTATATGTGTAGTGAATTTTATATATTTATAATAAATATTATAATTTAAGAAGAGTTATTATTTTTATAAGAATATTTACTTAAGAGTTTGTTTAGAAAATATTCATTAATATTGGTCTTTGGATATATAAGGAAATGAATTTATTATTTCAATGATTCTACATATTTTCATATAATAGGGATTTTATTAAAAAAATTATTAAATTTAATTTATAATTTTTCAATGATTACAGCAAAAAATTACTAAGAAAGTTTAATTAAATACAATAATTTATTATTAATTAACACATTGTGTTAATGGTTATATAATTATAGAATTTTTTATTATTTATAAAAAATAATAAATATAATAGTATTTATATTTACATAATAAACATAATCATATTTATAATTAAAACAAAAATAAATATATGTATACAATTATTAATATATTAGAAATCTAATTTACTTTTTAAATCCCAAAAATAGAGATCATAATTTATGATTAATTTTTTATAATTATAATTTATTAATATGATTATAAATATAATTTGATAAATGTAATAAAAATATAATTATATAATTTTATTTAATTATATACCATAATTTATTTGTAAACCCCAAGTCTTAGTCAGAAGCACTGCTTCTGACCATTTATTAAGAAGAAATAAGTAGTACTTATAAGAGGTGGATGGGATCAAACAAACAGAAATGTACACATACACCTAACAACAGGCCAAGATATCATAATACGACATACCATTTCCATAATAAGAGTCACTCGCAGCCTCCCACTCAGATTAATAATTATCTTGATTAAAAATATTAAGAATTTTTTGTTCCACCTTCCTGGGAATCTTTGAAGACGATCTAGTAGAAACATTCCTAGGAAGGTTAGAATAATCCTTGTGTGGTCTCCACTTTGAGGAAACAGAGGTGAAACCCTAAACATCAGTGATCTTTTCCATTACACTCAAGATCACCTCCTTGAAACATGTACGCACACCACTACTTAAAGCCTGAATAGGGGTACCATCCCCCCTTTCATCCTAAAAAAAATTCCCCAATTTCTTACATAATTCAAAAGATTGAAAGAGCTTATAAATTTCCTAGTGACAATCGACACATTTTTCTGCATCAGCCTAGTTAGAGACATCAACCTAAAGCGATCAGGGATCAACAATCCGAGAGACTGTGTAGAGAGTTCCCTGGATGAAGTAACATCTTTAGAAACATCAACCTGAGGGTCCAAGGGGCCACTATGAGCTCTCCCCAGAGATACATCGACCAACAAACATTTGCCTTTAAGATTAGACACATGAGAATCAGACTTCCCAGAAATTTTTATGTAAATATATTTACTTATATTATTATAATTTATTATTTTTATTTAAGATTGAAAGGATTTCAAGAAACCAAGAAACACACACACTCAGGCAGCTCAGTGGGATAAGCCCCATCCCTCCTCATAAAAAATGAAGTTAATCCACTAGATTTATCATATTACAATACATTGCTCGAAGGCCTAAAGGCAAAGAGGCCTTAGAACATGTGTGGTCCAAAGGCCTAGAGACTTACAAGCTGAATACATAGTTCCTCCTAAATGAGAATCCTACATCATGTCATGCCACTAATATTATGCCTTGTCCCACCCCTATTAGTAGATATTACACAATGTTACCGTGTTCAAAGTTGCATCCCCTCATTAAGAATCATTGCATCATGATAGAATCTAATGCCCCATGAAAGGGCCCCCCTCTATCCCATATCAGGGATCGGTGAAGGGATCACAATTATTTATATAATTATAAATATAATTAAGAATATAATTATTTTTATGTTTATATAATTATATTTTATTTATAAAATTATTGATATAAATTGATAAATTCAATTAAAAATATAATTATATAAATATATTTGTTTATATAATCTTAATTTATTTATATAATTGTAAATATAACTATAAATATAATTATATATATAATTGTATAAATATAATTTTAAATATTTTTTATTTTTTTAAAATCCTGGAGTTAATAATAATAATTTATGATTATGTTTTATAATCATAATTTATTTATATAATTATAAATATAAATTAATAAGAGTAATTAAAAATATAATTATGTTTATGTTTAAATATTAATAATTTATTTATATAATTATAAATATAATAAATAATTTGATCATATAAATATTTTTTTTATCATAATAATTTATCTATATAGTTCAAAATATAATTATATAAATATTTTTATTTGGTTATAATTATAAATAGGATTATTTCTATTATATAAATATAAAATGATTATATTTATATTTATTATAATTATATATATGATAATAATTATTAAATTAATAAAATAAAAAACTATATAATTATATAACTGACAACACAATGTAATAATTAATAATTAATGATTATATTTATACAAAAATGTTGTAGTAATTTTTTACTACAATCATTGTAATACTATAATTTAAATTTCACAACCATGATATCATCTCATGATTTTGTATTTGTTTTAAATAATTCACCCCAAAATCATGGGAACCTCTCATGATTTCAAGGTTCATTCCAAAATAATGTGATAATATCACAATTTTGGAACCCATTTCGGTAAATTAAAAACCTGAAACCTATTAAATATATATTTTTTTAAAAAACCCATTTTAAAAAACTCAATCACATATTTTAAATTTTTTCCATACCATAATAATTATGAAGGGTTTTTTTATTTTGAAACTTTAAAATGACATGATGTGGCCTTAATTCATAATGGTGTAATCTATGTGAATTCTAGAGTTTTCAGTTTTAATATACCCATTTATTATTTTCCCTCTTCAAATGAATTTGAATGCATGAATGTAAAATTATTTTTATTTTCATTATTACTATTCTTTTCAATTTAATTTGTTTTTTGGGGTTATTATTTTGTTGAATGGATGGCTTATAATTGGGGATATTTTTTGGATGGCCTTTGGTTCTCTTTGGTTTACAATACTTCTCTCTTTCGATGATGGTGGTCCCTGTGCTCCCACTCCTAGCCATAGATAATGTTTCATACTTTCTAATTGGTTCATTCAGTTGTGTGCCTCAACACTATAGTCATTCACAATTTTTCTTGGTTCCCTATGCATGGAACATTCTAATTCACTAGAATCACTTACCCACAATTGTTGTGTTACAGGAATTCATCACCCCTGTGTTGATGCTCCTTTGGTTGTGATAGTAATCACTCAAGTTCTCATCCTTGGATCTCTCTATCATTCTAGTGTTGAAAAAAACATATTTCTCCAAGTGAGATACCATATTGAGATCACATTCGGCTTGTATTCCTCTATGTGTACATCTTATAAGCTGTTCATGGTGGATTTTTATAACAAACCCCCCTCCCAATGAACATCTATGGTGTATTCTTCAATATATAGGTTCTTAGAGACAGGCATAGCCTTTAATCCAAGGAATAGTGATTTGAAACTATCCTCTTGAGAGTCTATAAGATCCCCTCATTGAGTGTGATGATATAAAAACTACCAGATAGTTATTCCCTCTATCTTTGTAAGCCTTATAATTCTTCTTCTCTATTAAGATTGAATTTAAACTTGTTTTTTCTTTATTCATTATTTATTTCTCCTTCTAGACTATATATTTCATTTTTTTATTTGAGAAAAATAAAATTTTTGCATGGTTATTTGGGTTTCTTTCAATGAAGTAGGCCTAAAACAAACTGAAGAAAATTAAATCCCATGTTTATTATTTACTTATTTCTTGATTTTGATTTTGAATCTAATTCTTGATTCAGATTCAGTTTCTTTTTTAATTCCATGATCTAAACCCATTTTAATTTGTCACTCTCTTCTTCTATTTATAATTGATATCATTTTAACCATAATAAATAGTTCAAAATCAAATAAATAATTTGATACAAGTTTATATCTATTGATCTTGACTATTTCTTGGGAAAATATGCTTAATGTTGTTCCCAAAAAATTGGTATCAGAAACATTGGATAAATATGGATTCAACTAATGATGAAATTGAGTCTTTTTATGGTAATAATGACTTTAATTTGTGGTAGACTAAAATTAATAACTTCATATTCATAAGTGGTTAGTTTATTCTTTTCATGTCCAAAAGAAACCAATTTTTACCCAATTTTATGATTTCCAAATATCTACTACATATCAAGAAATATTTATTGATATTATTATTGAGTCTCATAGTTATTTTCTATTTTATTTAATGATAAGGTGATTGGAGATGATTCTTATGAAAGTAATAATATTATAATATGTATTAAACTAAAGAAAATTTACATTATAGCTTCACATGTTGGTTGAATTTGTAAGAAAAATCACATGTTTTTTTAAATGATATCGGGTGTTTCAATTAAATCCCATTTGGATTAATTTAATAAATCATACTTGATTTATCTAGAATTAATGTGACAGTTGATGATGGAGATCAATCTATGGTTATTTTTATTTCTTTATAAAAATCCAATAGCACACTATTTGAAACTATGGTGTATGTTCGTTACTCTCTAACCCTAGAAGAGGTTAAATCTGGCCTACTCTCTATAGAAATGAATTCTATAACAAAATTTATGGGTGAGGATATGAGTATTTTTACATTGGGTAGGACACAAACCAAGGGTAATATGAAATAATATTGTAAAGATGAAACTAATAACAAAAATTAATATAATTTGTTTATATAAGTCTAAGGATATGAAAGTTATTTATTACAGCTTTTGTAAGCCCGATCATACAAGACCCAAATATAGAATTCCAAAAAAACATAGAGATAAATATAATGTTTCGTAGTCTCTTTTAGTGGATTATTTTTATGATTCTACTAATGTTTTAAACGTATCCAAGCATGGCCACACCCATGAGTGGGTCTTGGATTCTGGATTCTCATTTCATATGTGTCATTATAGAGAGTCTTCATATAACGACCCATACTTTACATACATTGTTAATACTTCAAAATTGAAGCACACTTATTACAACATATGACAAAACCACGAAGGACCGTATAGGTATAGTGTCTTTAGAAACTGGGAAACATAAACAACTGGTTCATAAATCTTCTACAGTGTCTCCCGTTTATTTCATCATATCTAGGGTCCCTTTTATCATATTCTATTTAATATCCATCTTACTGACTTGGGGAAAAGAAAACATAAAAGGGTGAGCTCAAATGCTCAGCAAGGGCAAATAAAGGAAAAAAAATCAAATCATATCTTTATGAAGATCAAAACCTGCAAAAGAGATCATAATATCTTAACATGGAATAAATCATAGAAGTGAAAATGAGATCCCCATAATCATAACATAAAACTTGAAACTTTGTGGCATGCACACATAATCATGGAAAATCATTTCTTGTTAGTCATGACTCATTGCCAAGACTATCTTAGTGGACAAAGTCCCTTTCTGAACCGAGTTCACTCCTCGTTTCAGTCCTGTATCACTGAACCGAAATAACCTTCCGTTCCAGCCATGTCTATCTCATGAGATATAAAATCTTTACCCAATGCATTGGAGGGAGATATAGGCCCCACCCATCTTATAATGAATCCTTTCTTATGTGTGCCACATAATCATAAAACATACATCATCGCATAACACATATAACAAAAATGGGATTCTTGAAACATCATGACATCATAAATCAATTCATATATGATAAAAGAATTCATAAACATAATTCCATCACAACATAGTCAAACCAATGTAAAAATATGGATAGAAACAGAACCCTTTATTATCTTAGATGGAAAATAATTTTGATAAAACACTTGTATTGAATTCTTGAGGAAAATATCCTTTCTTCTTCAAAAACATTTTTCCTTTCATAACATGTCATACAACTTTAAAATAAAAGAAGTTGATTAAAAATAAACTTGAAAACTTGTAAAGGAAGCTTCTTTGAAGTAATGTTTTAAAAATCCATTCATGCCGTATAAGTTAAAAAAACATTCTTCGTACTTTTGTCGGAAAAGTCAAAAAGTACCTCGTACGGAAAAAAACGACAAAAGATTCCTTTCATATTCTTTACTAAAAACTCACCTAAGGGTAAAATTGGATTTAAACTATTTCAAGTGGATGGAAACAATATTACATATTGAGGGAACATGGATGTGGATGATAAAATACACCCCAGTAAATACTTACGAATAAACAATCTCGGATAAAAATGAGATTGTGATATTTCCCTTACCTTAGGTCCAATTTGCCTTGTATGTGTCCGAAGCTCCTGTATAATGGTTTAAATAATGTTATTGACTTATTCCAGAATCATACATATTGATATGAGATCATATATGGTCATATTATTAGCTTCTTGTTAGTAATATTTCATTGTTACTTGTTACTCGGGTCTTTATAACTTTCTGTTCTTATGCGTGTTTTGTTGAATAAATTCTTATTCTTATCTTTAGGTTATAGATAATTCATTTCCATAATGGTATTAGTGTATTATATACCATATTCATTCATTCAATTCATTTATATAATCATTATGAAATGAAGATCATGTAGAACGAGTCGCATCACATCGTGGAGACGGTATTCCGTACGTACGCACGAGTGATGATATCGTTCCTATGATCATGGAATTGTATTGGAGTATATATATATATATTATTTCAGTATCAATATTACATAATAATAATCATATATAGTTACTCATTACACCATTATACCCATCCTTGTAAGGTGATGGTGGAAAATAGATTACACCACGGCGTGGAGACGGTATTCCGTACGTACGCACGCGCGGTGATTTCATTTTTCCGTAGGATGGATAGAAGGTGAATTAGGGTTGTTTCATATTTATAATAACATATCAGTATGTAAGTAATACTTATGTTATTACTTTATCATGAAACAACTAAAGAAGAAGAAGTTGAAGAAGAAAGAAATTGAAAAGATCGGTAATGGATATTACCTCTTCTTTGGAACGCCTCTTTGAATCCTCCACTTAAGGAACTAAGATTGGTCTTTGGAGAAGACCAGGACCTCTAGTATTATTCTAGGGAAGTGGATAGGAGAAAATGGCAGGGGTTGGCCGAGCTTGAGTGCTCAAATTGGTGTGAGGAGGAGGGGGAGGAGGTGCCCTTTTATAAGGGAGGAGAGGGGCACCTTAGGAATATCTCAAAATATTATTTTATATTAAAGTCAAAATCGGTTTATAATGGTTCCAAAGGGTCTTATTTCGAAGATAAAGTGGGGATGGGTCGAAATTCTATCAACCAATAGGATTTAGACAAGTTTAGGGTATTATTTTAACCTTATCGATTAGATTTAACTCTAAGTTAATTAATTTAACTTTTACCGTGTCTTTTTGTTTTCCTTCACTATATGGTTAATACACTTACTATAACATGCCAAACGAACCCCAAATTGTTTATTATTAATATATATATCCTTATCTAAGTCATTTGGCCGAACCTTAGATTTTTAGGAATAAAATAACAATTAATAATATAATATTTCATTTAAAAACTATTTTGTGTCAATTTTGACACTATTTGATATATGATTTTTGTGAAAGTCATAACAGAATTATATGTTCTAAACAAGTTGATTAAATCAACACTAATATATCATAGTAACCTAGAAAATTAGTGGAATTCATAAAAGTCTCAAATTATATTTATTTTGGTGTTTATAACATCAATTATGTCAATATTTCATTAATAAGATAATTACTACATCATCATTGTGTCATAAATAAATTAAATTATTTAATGTATAAAAATTACAAATAAAATACCATCATGTAGGAAATCTTTTTAGCTTTCTAATGAATATTTACAATCGAATGTATCTTATGTATAACCCCATATTAAAAATGATTTACTTATTAAACTTTGATTTTAACTATTTTAACCCTTCTTTAAATAAATTAATAATAAATGTCCTAATCTAATCCAAGTGGGCCTAAATGGTCATATTTTATTCGTAAGTTTGTTTTTGGTCGAATTATACTTGTCCAATAGAATTAGGACATGTGTTAGGGTAATATTGATATCATATTTACCCTTAGTTACCCTATTTACTATTAACCGCGGTAAAAATAGTAAAAAGTTACTATTCACCAAAAAATTATTTTTATCTCATTGAACCACATTTTACTTACTGACATCAACCGTGTCTGTCGGATTTTTGAAATTCCATTCACAGAAGCGGTAAAATTAAGTTTTATGCAAAATTCAGTTTTTAACCTACCACTTAGTAGTTTCACTATTCATCAAAAATTTAAAGTTTTCAGAAAAATACCAAAATTTCACCCTAGGCTAATTTCGATATTCTGAGTCCAAAAATGAAGTCCATTTTGAAAAATAAATTTTCAAAAAGTGGTTATTACTATTCATAACGGCTAGTTTTAATAGCATATTGTTGTTTAGTGAAACTCGGTATTGCGTACGACGCAAGCTATCGAGGAAGGTCGCGATTGCGTGTAAAGCAAGCCAAGCAAGTGTTGTGTAGAAAAAGATTCCTTTGATGATTTATATAACATAAAAGTCTCGGGTGTTACATTCTACCCCCCTTAAAAAGAATTTCGCCCTCGAAATTCGTCACTTTGTAAAAAACAAATGAGGATACTTCTCCCTCATCATATCCTCAAGCTCCCATGTAGCTTCTTCAAGTTGGTGGTTCCTCCATAAAACTTTCACCAAGCGAGTGGTCTTGTTTCGTAGGACTTTTTCGCTACGATCCAGAATCTCTATCGGCAGTTCTTCATAAGAAAGATCTTGCTCCAGCGGTACAACTTCTGAGCTGAGTACATGTGAAGGATCTGGTATGTACTTTCTCAGGAGAGATACGTGGAACACATCGTGAACTTGAGAGAGATTCGGTGGAAGCGCCAATCGGTAAGCTACCTTCCCAACACGATCCAGTATTTCAAAAGGACCGATATATCTAGGGCTCAACTTCCCCTTCTTTCCAAATCTCATAACCCTCTTCCAGGGAGATATTCGTAAGAACACTTTATCACCCACTTCAAACTCTAGGTCTTTTCTTCGGTTGTCGGCATAACTTTTCTGTCGACTCTGAGCTTCTCTTATGTGTTGTTGAATAGATCTAACCTTTTCTGCCATTTCATCAACGAGATCAGGTCCTAATAGCTTTCTTTCCCCAACTTCATCCCAGCAAGTTGGAGTCCTGCATTTCTTTCCATAGAGAGCTTCATAAGGAGCCATCTGAATACTGGAGTGAAAGCTATTATTATAAGAAAATTCCACCAAAGGTAGGTGTTGATCCCAACCTCCTTTGAAATCCATAGAGCAATCTCTCAACATATCTTCTAGGGTTTGAATTGTTCTCTCAGACTGACCGTCTGTCTGGGGATGATAAGCAGTGCTGAAACTCAACTCTGTATCCAGAGTATGCTGAAGACTTCGCCAGAAATTCGAGGTAAATCTCGGATCTCGATCAGATATAATAGAAAGTGGTACTCCATGCAATCTTACCACTTCCTTTATATATATCCTGGCAAGCTGATCTAGAGAGAAATCCTCTCTAATAGCAATGAAGTGTGCAGACTTTGTAAGACGATCAACTATGACCCAGATAGCATTATTGCCTTTTGATGTTTTAGGAAGTCCTGTGACAAAGTCCATAGTGATGTTTTCCCATTTCCATTCGGGTATGGGTAATGGTTGTAACATCCCCTTAGACTTCTGTCTCTCAGCTTTAACTTGTTGACAAACCAAGCATCGAGAGACATATTCAGCAACATCTCTTTTCATGCCATCCCACCAGAAGTACTCTTTCAGGTCCCTATACATCTTCGTGCTTCCAGGATGAATAGAGAATGAAGAACTATGAGCCTCATCCAGCAGCTCTTTCTTTAATTCGGGGATGGGAGGAACGCAAACCCGATTCCTGAACTTTATTATCCCATCACAATCAAGGTTGAATTCAGGAACATTTCTCACCTTCTTTTGTAACTCGACATCTTATTTCTGTACCTCTTTAATCTTCACATGTATAGATGGTTGAACATTCATTTGAGAAAGATAAGATTTTTCCCCTTCCATTATAATTCCAAGATCCATCCTTTGTAAATCCATAAATATTGGATCTTTTGTGATCCTCATCATGGATAAACTAGCATGGTCTTGTCGACTTAATGCATCTGCCACCTTGTTTGCTTTCCCAGGGTGGTAATGGATTGAGCAGTCATAATCCTTAATCATCTCCAACCATCTTCTTTGACGCATATTCAACTCCTTTTGTGTGAAAATATACTTTAAACTTTTATGATCAGTATAAATATCACACCTTTCACCATAAAGGTAATGCCTCCAAATCTTTAATGCAAAGATTACTGCAGCCAACTCCAAATCATGTGTTGGGTAATTTTGCTCATGGATTTTCAACTGTCGTGAGGCATAAGCTATCACCATATCATTTTTCATAAGAACACACCCCAATCCCTTCTTGGATGCATCACTGTAGATCACAAACCTTTCTCCACTACAAGGCAGTGTGAGCAAAGGTGCACTGGATAACCTTCTTTTCAACTCCTTGAAATTCACTTCACATTCCTCTGTCCAGACAAACTTAACTCCTTTCCGAGTCAACTTGGTGAGTGGATTAGATAATCGTGAAACATCTTTTACAAAACGTTTATAATATCCATCCAAACCAAGAAAACTTCGTATCTCAGTTACTGTTGTTGGTCTTGACCATCTTTCGATAACCTCTGTTTTTGCTGGATCCACAGATATCCCCTCTTTTGAGATTATATGACCCAAAAATGCAACTTTTTTGAAGCCAAAATTCACACTTGGTAAATTTGGCATAAAGCTTCTCCTTTCTCAGGGTCTTCTATATAATTCTCAAGTGATCTTCATGCTCTTCCTTACTCTTTGAATAGACAAGAATATCGTCTATAAAGACTAACACAAATTGATCAAGATAGTCTCTAAAGACTCTATTCATTAGATCCATGAAGATAGCAGGGGCATTAGTAAGACCAAATGGCATCACTATAAATTCATAGTGTCCATACCTTGTACGGAAAGCCGTCTTTGGTATATCCTCCCTTTTGACCCTTAATTGATGATACCCTGAACGAAGATCAATCTTGGAAAAGTATTGAGCTCCGCGTAGTTGGTCAAATAAGTCATCAATGCGTGGGAGAGGATATTTGTTCTTGATAGTGATCTTGTTAAGTTCTCGATAATCAATGCAGAGTCTCATTGATCCATCTTTCTTCTTAACAAATAGAACAGGTGCTCCCCAAGGTGACGCACTAGGGCGTATGAATCCCTTATCAAGATTCTCTTGGAGTTGCTTCTTCAATTCCTGCAACTCAATTGGGGCCATTCTATAAGGTGTCTTTGAAATAGGCAAAGCACCCGGTACGAGTTCTATTGAAAACTCAACTTCACGATTTGGTGGAAGACCCGGTAATTCCTCCGGAAAGACATCATCAAACTCCCGTAAAATGGGCATATTCTTAATCGTAAGTTTCTCTCCAACCATTTGAGATAAATAACCTTCATTTAGTGGAATCATGACCCATAAGATGGAAGGAATTTCCACTGGAAGGTTATGTTCATCCTTGCATTGATAGACGATCATAGATTGATCTGGAATATGAAATGTGACTTCCCTTCTTTGGCAATTGATATGAGCTCCATGTAGAGAAAGCCAATCCATGCCAAGAATCACATCAAATTCCACTAAAGGAAGGATCACAAGATTTGCAGGAAGCACTTTCCCACAAACTTCGATCGGAGAAGAATTATAAACTTTTGATGCGATTGATGTGCCATTAGGTGTTGTCACAGCTAACTCAACATCTAATTGTTGAGGTAATACGGTGATACCCTTAGAAAATTTTTCAGAAATAAAAGAGTGGGTGGATCCAGAATCAAATAAAACATTTGCTACTTTAGAGTGGATGGTAAGTGTACCTTTCACCACATCGTTATCGTACTCCACATCGCTGATAGAAATTGCATGTGACTTTCCTTTGTCTTTAGCCTTAAGAGTTTGTTGACGTCGACCATCATCATCAACCCTTGGATTTGGGCATTGATTGGCATAATGCCCCATCTCCTTGCACTTGAAACATTGAAGTGTAGTAGGTTCATTCTGTGTATCCCTTCCTTTGTTTGCATCATTAGACATCTTCTTCCCATTATCGCGGCATTCAAATGCCCGATGACCTTCCTTTCCACATTTAAAACATTTACTTGTCCCTTTAAGACAACTCCCTCCATGTTTCTTTCCACACTTTGAGCATAAGGGAAAGTTCATCTTCTTTTCAGTGTGCTCCTTAGAGTTTCCTTTGAATTCCATCTTCCTCTTCTTATCAAACCCATGTGACTGATGGGTTACTCCAATCTCCATCTCGACTTTGAGAGCACATCGAACGATTTCCTCATAGCTATTGAAGTCTCTTATGGCTAACGCCCTTCGAAGACTTGGTTTTAAGCCACTAAAGAATCGATCGATCTTACTCTCAGGTTGGATAATAATACCAGAAGCGTACCTTGCAAGTCTTGTAAAATTTGCTTCATAGGTACCAACAGATTCATCATCCCTTTGCTTCAGTTCAAGAAACTCTTTCTCCATCTTTGTTCGGAGAATACGAGGGAAGTACTTATTGAAAAATAAGTTCTTGAACTCGTCCCATTCCATAGACTCAATTTCATCCCTTTGCCTCGTATTCTTAACAAGATTCCACCATTGATCCGCATCTCCTTCCAAACGATACACTGCTAGGATGACTTTATCATGCTCAGAACATTGAAGAACTGAAAATATCTTTTCAGTAGTACTAATCCATTGTTCAGCAACTAATGGATCAGTAGACCCGCTGAAAGATGGTGGACGCTGCCTCATGAAGGATTCAACAGAATGTTGCTCCCTCCTTTGTTTGTTTGGAAATCCTGCATGATTCATAGCTTGAGAAAGTTGTGTGAGCATGGCTACAAGATTTTGCATTCCAGCTCCCATATCGTTTGTTTGCTCAGGGGGACAATCATTGCATTGCCCATCGCATTCCGCATTAACACGGTTCCTTCGGGTTCCAGCCATTGACTAAAACCAAGAAGAATAGTGTGAGCAACACTAATTATAATAGGAAACCGCATAATTCAAGAATAAAATTTTCATGCTTAAGGTCTTATCCTAGGTTATTCAAGGCCATTTCTAAAACACTAAGATTGTGTTCTATGCTTAGACTTATCCTTAGGGTTCTTACTAAGGCTTTCATATCCTAGTTTCCAAAGGTTGACTATACCTTTGCTCTGATACCAACTATAACGACCCATACTTTACATACATTGTTAATACTTCAAAATTGAAGCACACTTATTACAACATATGACAAAACCACGAAGGACCGTATAGGTATAGTGTCTTTAGAAACTGGGAAACATAAACAACTGGTTCATAAATCTTCTACAGTGTCTCCCGTTTATTTCATCATATCTAGGGTCCCTTTTATCATATTCTATTTAATATCCATCTTCCTGACCTGGGGAAAAGAAAACATAAAAGGGTGAGCTCAAATGCTCAGCAAGGGAAAATAAAGAAAAAAAAAATCATATCATATCTTTATGAAGATCAAAACCTGCAAAAGAGATCATAATATCTTAACATGGAATAAATCATAGAAGTGAAAATGAGATCCCCATAATCATAACATAAAACTTGAAACTTTGTGGCATGCACACATAATCATGGAAAATCATTTCTTGTTAGTCATGACTCATTGCCAAGACTATCTTAGTGGACAAAGTCCCTTTCTGAACCGAGTTCACTCCTCGTTTCAGTCCTGTATCACTGAACCGAAATAACCTTCCGTTCCAGCCATGTCTATCTCATGAGATATAAAATCTTTACCCAATGCATTGGAGGGAGATATAGGTCCCACCCATCTTATAATGAATCCTTTCTTATGTGTGCCACATAATCATAAAACATACATCATCGCATAACACATATAACAAAAATGGGATTCTTGAAACATCATGACATCATAAATCAATTCATATATGATAAAGGAATTCATAAACATAATTCCATCACAACATAGTCAAACCAATGTAAAAATATGGATAGAAACAGAACCCTTTATTATCTTAGATGGAAAATAATTTTGATAAAACACTTGTATTGAATTCTTAAGGAAAATATCCTTTCTTCTTCAAAAACATTTTTCCTTTCATAACATGTCATACAACTTTAAAATAAAAGAAGTTGATTAAAAATAAACTTGAAAACTTGTAAAGGAAGCTTCTTTGAAGTAATGTTTTAAAAATCCATTCATGCCGTATAAGTTAAAAAAACATTCTTCGTACTTTTGTCGGAAAAGTCAAAAAGTACCTCGTACGGAAAAAAAACGACAAAAGATTCCTTTCATATTCTTTACTAAAAACTCACCTAAGGGTAAAATTGGATTTAAACTATTTCAAGTGGATGGAAACAATATTACATATTGAGGGAACGTGGATGTGGATGATAAAATACACCCCAGTAAATACTTACGAATAAACAATCTCGGATAAAAATGAGATTGTGATATTTCCCTTACCTTAGGTCCAATTTGCCTTGTATGTGTCCGAAGCTCCTGTATAATGGTTTAAATAATGTTATTGACTTATTCCAGAATCATACCTATTGATATGAGATCATATATGGTCATATTATTAGCTTCTTGTTAGTAATATTTCATTGTTACTTGTTACTCGGGTCTTTATAACTTTTTGTTCTTATGCGTGTTTTGTTGAATAAATTCTTATTCTTATCTTTAGGTTATAGATAATTCATTTCCAGAATGGTATTAGTGTAGTATATACCATATTCATTCATTAAATTCATTTATATAATCATTATGAAATGAAGATCATGTAGAACGAGTCGGATCACATCGTGGAGACGGTATTCCGTACGTACGCACGAGTGATGATATCGTTCCTATGATCATGGAATTGTATTGGAGTATATATATATATTATTTCAGTATCAATATTACTTAATAATAATCATATATAGTTACTCATTAGACCATTATACCCATCCTTGTAAGGTGATGGTGGAAAATAGATTACACCACGGCGTGGAGACGGTATTCCGTACGTACGCACGCGCGGTGATTTCATTTTTCCGTAGGATGGATAGAAGGTGAATTAGGGTTGTTTCATATTTATAATAACATATCAGTATGTAAGTAATACTTATGTTATTACTTTATCATGAAACAACTAAAGAAGAAGAAGTTGAAGAAGAAAGAAATTGAAAAGATCGGTAATGGATATTACCTCTTCTTTGGAACGCCTCTTTGAATCCTCCACTTAAGGAACTAATATTGGTCTTTGGAGAAGACCAGGACCTCTAGGATTATTCTAGGGAAGTGGAGAGGAGAAAATGTCAGGGGTTGGCCGATCTTGAGTGCTCAAATTGGTGTGAGGAGGAGGGGGAGGAGGTGCCCTTTTATAAGGGAGGAGAGGGGCACCTTAGGAATATCTCAAAATATTATTTTATATTAAAGTCAAAATCGGTTTATAATGGTTCCAAAGGGTCTTATTTCGAAGATAAAGTGGGGATGGGTCGAAATCCTATCAACCAATTGGATTTAGACAAGTTTAGGGTATTATTTTAACCTTATCAATTAGATTTAACTCTAAGTTAATTAATTTAACTTTTACCGTGTCTTTTTGTTTTCTTTCACTATATGGTTAATACACTTACTATAACATGCCAAACGAACCCCAAATTGTTTATTATTAATATATATATCCTTATCTAAGTCATTTGGCCGAAACTTAGATTTTTAGCAATAAAATAACAATTAATAATATAATATTTGATTTAAAAACTATTTTGTGTCAATTTTGACACTATTTGATATATGATTTTTGTGAAAGTCATAACAGAATTATATGTTCGAACCAAGTTGATTAAATCAACACTAATATATCATAGTAACCTAGAAAATTAGTGGAATTCATAAAAAGTGTCAAATTATATTTATTTTGGTGTTTATAACATCAATTATGTCAATATTTCATTAATAAGATAATTACTGCATCATCATTGTGTCATAAATAAATTAAATTATTTAATGTCTAAAAATTACAAATAAAATACCATCATGTAGGAAATCCTTTTATCTTTCTAATTAATATTTACAATCGAATTTATCTTATGTATAACCCCATATTAAAAATGATTTACTTATTAAACTTTGATTTTAACTATTTTAACCCTTCTTTAAATAAATTTATAATAAATGTCCTAATCTAATCCAAGTGGGCCTAAATGGTCATATTTTATTCCTAAGTTTGTTTTTGTTCGAATTACACTTGTCCAATAGAATTAGGACATGTGTTAGGGTAATATTGATATCATATTTACCCTTAGTTACCCTATTTACTATTAACCGCGGTAAAAATAGTAAAAAGTTACTATTCACCAAAAAGTTATTTTTATCTCATTGAACCACATTTTACTTACTGACATCAACCGTGTCTGTCGGATTTTTGAAATTCCATTCACAGAAGCGGTAAAATTAAGTTTTATGCAAAATTCAGTTTTTAACCTACCACTTAGTGGTTTCACTATTCATCAAAAATTGAAAGTTTTCAGAAAAATACCAAAATTTCACCCTAGGCTAATTTCGATATTCTGAGTCCAAAAATGAAGTCCATTTTGAAAAATAAATTTTCAAAAAGTGGTTATTACTATTCATAACGGCTAGTTTTAATAGCATATTGTTGTTTAGTGAAACTCGGTATTGCGTACGACGCAAGCTATCGAGGAAGGTCGCGATTGCGTGTAAAGCAAGCCAAGCAAGTGTTGTGTAGAAAAAGATTCCTTTGATGATTTATATAACATAAAAGTCTCAGGTGTTACACTTCACTTGGTTTTCCAGAAATTTAGGAAGGATGTGTTCTTTTAGGTAATAATAGTAGTTATCAAGTCATATGATTAGGTTTTCACTTAATATAATTATATGAACACTCTATCATAATTTTATTGGATTTGAGGTGGGTTCCAAACCAACATCATAACCTGGTATCCATATAATGTATGGACCAAAAGGTTTTCACATTTCATTCCAAATCAGGTTTCTTAAAAATATCTAAGGGCTCTAGAATTAACATCAAGGGTTCCCTTGTCAATGGGTTGTATATCTTGAATAAGAAAACCTATTCTATGTATATGGGTAGTGTATATGAAACTAATAATTATAATACACTATTATAGAATAAAATATTAGGTAATTTGAGCTACAAGGTTCTTGAGGAACTCAATAAACAAGGGTTATTAACCAACATTGCACCTCATAATATTCCTTTTTGTGAGGATTTTGTGATGAGTAGATCTAAGAGTGTTGGAATAATTAGTTATTATTTTAAATCTTGTTTTCCCTTATAAAATAATTACTCTAATTTATTAGGATTATCTAGGACACCTCCCATGGTAGAGGTTTCTATTTTTTAACTTTTATTTATGAATTTTCTAGAAAGATTAGTATTTACATACTAAAAAAATGATGTTTCTAAAACCTTAAAAATATGGAAAATATTTATTGAAAATAAACTAGTAAATAAAATTAAAACCATGATAACTAACAATGGTTTACAAAAAATCTATATTGATTTTAATATGTTAATCCAACATGAGTGGATTAAAAGACAACAGACTATTAGGAACCCCCCCCCCCCACAGAATGAACTTTCTGAGAATATAAATAGAACTATCCTTGAGTGATTTAGAAGCTTGGTTGCATGCTAGGGCCTACCCAAGCCATTCAAGGAAAGGGATTCCACTATGGTAGTGTACCTTATAAATAAGTTCCAAACCACTACTAAATAGTTTAAATAGTTATAAGAATTATGGAATAATAAATCACCTTCTTCAAACAACCTAAGAGTCTTTGGTTTCACTGAATATTCTCATGTTAAAACTGATAAGGTGGAACCTTGAGATCTTAAGTGTGATTTTTTGAATACCCTGAGAGTTTTAAAAGTTATAAATTGAGTACTGATAAACTAGAATACAATAATTTTATCATCAAAATATATGTGATGTTTCATGAGGAATATTATCCCAAGTCTTAATATGTCCTGCAAGATAGTGATGATGCAACCACTGATGAGTATAATGATGCTCAAATGTTATCACAGTTTGGGAATTCTACTCAACCTCCTCCACTTGGTCTTCAACCTACAGCACGAACTGAATCAACTTCTAGTTATGATTCAGATTCAGATAATGATCCTCATAATAACAAATCTAATTACCATTTGACTTTTAATATATCTAAGATGGTTATGAGATATCACACTCCTTTTAATCAATATGATATGGATTTATTTTCATTTAATGTTTCCCAGTATCTTATAGAATACAAGCCTCAATATTACAACAAATCCATCAATGGATTATATTCCAAGTAGTGTATCTCTACCGTTGTTGAAGAAATGAAATTATTAAATAATAATCACACATGTTATATCATTGATAAACCAACCAATACTAAATTAATTCTACATAAGTGGATTTTAATGAAAATTAAGGATAACACTATTGAAAATAAAGTTAAATTTATGACCATATTAGTTTCCATGGGGATCCTCCAAAGGGATGGAATATACTATACTGAAATATTTTCACCAATTATAAAAAATTATTCTATATGGTTGTTTAATTCCATTACTACCTATTATAATTTTTACATTGAATAATTATATTTGTAAACTATCTTCCTTCATGGAGACCATAATGAAAAATTATACATGAAACCTCATTATGGTTATTCTAAAGAGTTAAAACCTGACAAAGTATGACTTTTAAATAAATAATTTAACGGTTTAAAGAAATATTATTGGAAATGATATAGTAAATTTGATTCATTAATGATTAATAACCATTTTACTATGATTTAATATGATTTTTGTGTTCATATCAAGTCTATCAAAAATATAAATATTTTCCTTTTTCTATATGAAGATGATATGTTGATTATGTAAAATAACATAATGATCATCAATGATGTTCAAACTCAATTTAATTTTTTTTGAAATGAAAGAATTATGGGAAGAAAAACATATCCTTGGTTGTAAATTATTAACTATGGACCCAATAAAGTTTTGTATCTCTCCCAATATTTTTATGTTTTGAAATTGATTAAGAGATATTTTCTGAAACTCTCAAACATGTTAATGTTCCATTTTCTCATCTCCTTAAAAATTTAGTAGCACAATCACCTATTGGTGTAGCTAATTTCTATTATATATCTCAAATACCATATTCCAACACTATTGGAAATGTTATGTACTCTATGATATGCACCATACCTAACATTTCATTTGTAATCTAAACTCTTAGTTGATTTTTGTATAACCCATGGAAGCCACGTTGGTATGACCTAAAGATTATTATTTGTTACTTATCACACACATCAACCTTGTCTTTATGTTATGTAAAATAATTTGATGATACTAAATTTTATATAGGATATATAGATTATAATTATACAGGTGTTATTGATTCCATAAATTTATTAACTGGAAATGTATTCACTTCTTACAGAGTCATCAAATCCTAGAAATGTAATATAAAACCTATGGTTTCTATTTCAACCACAAAATATGAATACATTTCCTTAAATGAGGATATTAAGGAAGTATTATGACACATGGTTTTGACTTCTAAACATAACCATTATAATTAAATTATTATAGTTTATATTAATATTCAATCTACTATGAATTTATCCATAAATCATACGCACCATGGAAAATAAAAACACATAGACAATATATTTCATTTTAATACAGATATAATTTAATCTGTAACTGTATGTGTAAACAAGATACATATTGATCATAACATGACCGATAGTTTGACTAAAGCTATTGTATTATCAAAATTCAAATATTGTGTGGATAAGATGAATTTGTTTCCCATTGAATGACCACAAGTAAAATAAAATTGTATATTTCAATTTAAAATGGTAATGATTTATGTATTAAGGATTTTTGAATTTTAAATTACCTATTTATTATTCTACCTTTTAAAATACCATTATAAGAATGTGTGAAAACATTGTTTTTATTATTATTATTATTATTATCAAATTAATCAGTTAATTAATCTTCTTGTTTTATTAAACATTTGTGTTGTGCCTAGGGCTATGTGTTGGGTTAGACTTTGGTTATCTTTGTCCTATAGAGATTTACCCTTTCCACACTGCTGATCCTTGAACACCCACTCATGTCCATCAATCATGCACCATCCTTTTGCTTTGGATTTTTCACTTATGTGCCTTATATCTATGGTTATTCTCTATTCTATTTTGATCCATACACATAGCATGCTCTCATTCACCAGCATCACCTCGCCACCTATATAGTGTAGGGTAGTTCATCACCCCTATATTGAATCTTCTTTATGTGAGATGGAATTCCCTCTAATTATCATACTTGGATCTTGATCTCATTATTTAGTGGAGAAAACCCTTAATTCTCAAATAAATATGGCTTCATGATATCTATTTTAACCTATTTTCCTCCTTGATAACCTATTTCAGTTCATCAATGATGGATTTTTATAACAACATCTTTTCTAGGTGAAGATGTTTATACTTGTTCCTTGGTCCAAACTTTCCTGAAGACACACATGCCTTCATTCCATCAAATATAAAACTAATTTACTCCACTTATGAGTCAATAATATCTCATAATTGAGTGTTAAGAGATCTGTACTATCACATAACTATTCTCTCTATCTTTGAAATACTTCTCATTATTATTCTCCATTGAGTTCAAAGATAAACTTATTTTATTATTTATTTTTTCTATATTTATTTCTATGATGTATCTTTCATTTATTTTATTTTAGTTAAATAAAATGTGTGTGTCCATGTGTGGTGTTCTTATCATGCATGTTTCTCAAAACAGACTGAATGACATTAAATCCTATTGTTTATTTTTAAAGCTTTCTTTCTTTCAATTTCAAATATATTTATTGATTCAAATATGGTTTCTATTTTAATTATATACTCCAAACTCATCTTATTTCATCAATATCTTCTTCTATTTATAGTTGAAATTATTATAAACACATAACACCTTTAAAATTAAAATACTTAATTTAAATATAAGGGGACTCTGTTGATCTTGGATATTTCTTTGGAGAATATTCTTAATGTTATCCCCAGAAATCTTTGAATGGATTCAACAATTTGATATTTGTGGCTGTAAACCCATTTTTTATAGATTAAGTATTATAGTGTAATTATTACTGAACATTATTTGGTTTTTCTATAGTTCATTACAAGGTCCATCTATAATGTAAAGTATACCCTGTAAAAATTAATACACCAACATTTTTTCTTTATAAACTTATTCGGTGTGACATCATGTCATGGAATAAACCTTCTAATTACCTATTATATTTTAGGGTGGGGTTTTATTATGTCTAGGATTCCTAATGAGGATGGTCTTTTACATCACAATAATACACCATGTTGTTCTCTAAAAAATTGTTATCTTTATTTTTCTTTGATATTACAACATGATATGACCCTATGAAATATGTGATGTGGGACTATCCCATCACCTTGAATAATTAAGTCATGAAATATTCTCCAAGTCCATAATTCTAAATTCGAATCATTCTACAAGGGGTGGAATTATGATATAACACATGGCCTTATGTCATGATCTGTGATCCCTTTGAAACAAAATTCCCTCCCACCAGTCAGTGAATAGATTCTCTATTAAATCATCTCCACTTCCTTTATAATCACTATAGAAGAGGTTTAAAGGGATTAATTCGTAGTTTTAATGCATATTACTTTGTTTTACTTAATTAACATATGCCTCCTCAAAGTATTAACCTAATTTCCAAGATGAATGAAAAATTGCAAAATGTAAAATAAAACATGCTTAGGTTGGCTCCCAGTAAGGTCTATATTTAATGTAAAAACCATGAAATATATAATACTTCATCAATGAAAACCCAATTATAGAATATAAAGGAACCATGGAGATGTGATACCTTTCATAACTTGTATTTCCCAAATATTACATAGAGTCTTGTTTCAATACACAAGATCTAACATACCAATGTTTTGGTTGATCCACAGACAGTATGCAAATAAATTTAATTAAAAAGAACAAAAAAATGTCACCTCATTCATTCATATGATCCCACAATAATTTACTAATCTATAGATCATAATAGATCAAATGATCCATGGGTGTATATTTATAATTCATCCACACATTCACCACAACTCATAGTTCATAATTCTACTATCTTTGTAAGTTTTAATGACAACACTAAGTGATTTACAACACTCATGCAATCACAAAAACATGAAACAATTGATTCAAAAAGAGTGTATTGATCATTAAAGTTGTTTATGTGAGTTACTCTACCTATAACATGAGAGAAAGGATGATAGGAGAGAGAATTTAGGACAAGTATTCTTACTCTTATTTTGGGATCAAAATTTGGTTTATTCCCAGGTTTATGTTCCTATAAATTTCTTTTATGTCCCTAGGGAAACATAACCGTCATAAACAAACAAAAACCACACTTATGAATAATAAAATATTAAATCAGTGATAGAAACATTTCACCACTAACTCAAAATAATGAAACATGTCATGTGATGAAATACAATCCACTAACATAGCTTATTCTCCATGGATACGTTTAATAAATGGTAAATAATTTTTTTCAACAAATTTTTTTTAGATTATATAAAATCCAGTATTAGGGTGGATTGGGAAATCGAACATAATGTCACAATTATCATAGTGATATACCAAGAACAATATACTAAAAAGAAATTAAATCATTATAAAAAGGATCACAAGCTGAATCATCTACCTTAGAGTGAAAGTTAAAATCATATTCCATATATTGAAAAGGCTGATTTATCGAATGAGTATGAGTTATACCATAAAATCATCCAATTCATGTTTTATAGTGATTCATAGATTGATACTAAGGTTTTAAAGATCATGATTCTTCCCTTTATTAAAGGTTTTCCCACTTTGATGTGTGAGGCTTCCAGGGAGTTCGTCTGTGAATCTTCTTAGTTGGTGAAATGAGTTCTAAGTATCCATCGGAGAGAGGTAATGATGACCTACAAGAATCAGTCCACCGAATTCTGGATACACCTAGAAGATTATTCCTTATACATCCAAATAATGGGAGGGAGAAACATTCAAAGGCCTTATGACACCACTATTATCCTTGCATGAAGAGATATGAATAATTTCTTCCATAGAAAGAGATGAAAGACCTATATGATCCATGGAATGATCATACTTATACACCATAGTGTATTTTTCATTATGATACATAGATGAATGGGTTAAAAATAGAGGATCACAAAAAGATGATGATATTATTCCACTAGTGGAAGATGATATATTAAGGAACTATAGGAATTTCGATAGATCTCTACATGGTAATCAACTGTTTTATGAACACCACTAGTCAGATGAACAACGGAAATATAATCAATGATAGGTTTTGAAGGTTTTACAGGTGTATTAGACCATAACTTATCCAATCAATGCCTCTTGATATGCCAAAAATTGCAGGTCTAATGACATTGGTGACTATAAATGAGCAGAATTAGACCACGTTCTCATAAAGAGTATGCTGACAGAAGCCCCTATCCCCGCCAACCATAAGGTGAATGCGACTAGGAAGGGGTTGGGATAGATCGATCATGATGTAAAGGTAGGAAAATATATCATGTCTCAATATAAATGTATTATCATCAATACAAATGGAATTACTGATTCTATCATCCATACCTATGAGGATGGTCAGATTCTGGAATGGGAGTAACAAGCTCGGTAGACGGATCCACATCGTTGAATGCTTGAAATCTTGTACTTTTTAATAACTAGAGAAAAATATTAAATCCTAGTTATTATAAATTTAAATAACATATCATTTAATTTCTTAATTCATTTACTTATGATCATTCACACTGGGACATTCACCAAGCCCACACGTGTGGAATCCACTTCATTGTATACTCCAATTCATCTAAATTGATGAAAATTATCAATGAACATTTTATGTGACCTTTTAAGACATTATATTTATATTAGTTAATTATTATCATAATCTAATAGTGTCATATATCACTACATCATGGCCCCTAAAGAGATAGAGATATTTTATAGTTATGACATCCTTCTACGAACAATTTTTTTTAATATATTCTGTTTTTCTCATGATTTCATGTAAAAATGAAATCATAATTCGTGTTATCATCCTTTAAATCTTTATTTTACTTATTTTGAATATAATATATGTAATTTAATTCATCTACCATGGTCATGGATTTATTTAAGTCAATATCATATAAGTCAAATGACCAAATATAAATTCTTTAATATATAGAAGTAGAAAATGTGATATTGACCATTCACTCAATGTCATTCCACTAATGATGCGTCTGATGTAAGATAACATTCCCCAAACATATACTATCATGTGATATTTCATGTGTCGAATTACGTGATTAAATGATACACATTGTAACATCTTGAGATTTTCTGAAATATTTTTCTTCAAATTAATTTAATATTTTCAATATATTTCTTTAATTGAAACACAGATATTATCATGAGTTACACAAAACATTGGGTTTGGATTTCATTATAAGCAACACCGAGCTTAGATTGCTTTACCTACAACACTGAGTTTAAATAAAGTGTGAAACATTTTAAAAATATTATTATTTAATATGTAGTTTTCACTTAGCTATTGAAATTGAGGTTAAGTTGAGATTAACTAAATTATGAAAATATGGTTTTAACATGTATGTTAAATTAATCCTTTTTTGTCCAATTAGTTATAAATTAAACCCTGTTTAAAATAAAAGGAAATCTTTCTATAAAAAACTATTTTAATGTGAACAAGTCTGTTCCATATCAATAAATAAACCAAATCACCTTTATTAAATGATTTTAATGGAATTTATAAATTATATATATTTAATAAACTATTTTACATTCATATTATGTGTTTTCTAGATAATAAATATGAATAAAATAATTTTATGCTCAAAACCCATATTTTTCTAAAAAACGGTTTTGTGGAATTTTTATGGCGCACTTATTTTAAAACAGAATTTCCCAAATTTTATATAATTATTTTTATAAAATAAAAATTATTTTTTAAATCAAGATACCAAAATTATCTTAGGATTATTTTTTGGTATTTTTCTTCAATGTTTTATTTTTTTTATGAATAGTGAAAAATACTAAATTTTAACTCAAATTTTATTTTTTTTGTTGAATTTATTTTTAAAGTTAAATTATATTTTAAATTGGTTTTATAGTATATTTAGTTCAATTATAAATCTATTAATAAAATTAATTTCACTGGAATAAATTTAATATTGTATTTGGATATAAAAACTTTGTAAACTTTTGATCATTTTCATTTTAAAAACTCATTTTCTTATCAAGTGTACGGGATTTATTTTAAATTAAATTATTTCAACTAAGTCGATAGAATTTGAAAAAATTTATTCCATATTTCTAATAATAATAATTTGTATTATATAATAATTTCAAATTAATTTTTGACCATAATTATTAGTGAAAATAGTTAAAATTAATTACCACGATTAAGGTTAAAATAGGGTATTTCACATTACTTGAGTTTATATTAAAATAAATTTCACATGCCCATATTTTTTTAATGGATTAGAATTAATATTTATAATAATTTTTTCTAATTTATAAAATACATCTCTTTTAAACTTTTTATTAATGGATAAATTAACTAGGTAAATAAAAAGATACAAGTTACATCAGTAAAAACCATACAGATAAAATTGACTAAATTTAATAAATAATGAATAAATTGATAAAAATGTGTTCATTTTGTGTCTTAGAGGTGTTTCTATACCAATTAATATATTCTCTCCATTGTTTAACAACATTTTTGAATCATGATGTTAGGGAGACCTCCCAATAGTGAATACTTTTGGGTATTTACAAAGGGTCACTCCTCTTCAATTATAAAAGGGCACTCACTACCCTGACTCATTCACACCCCTAAATATATTTGGATTGAACAAAACCTACATATATTACTTCCCAATTTCCCTTAACTAATCCTATAATACTTATTTTTTTCATGAATCGATTCTAGGAATACTTTAGTGAAACCCTAAGTAGAATTCTTGAATAAGAGGTAATGTTCTTCAATGAGAATATTTATTTTTATTTATTTCTCCACCTTCTTAAATTATTATTATTATGTTATTTTATAATAACATAAATATATTATATATAATGATATTTTTTTATGTTAATTTTAAATCCTATAACAACACAAACTTCCATCAAGTGGGTTACAAAATCATTGTTCGTGTTTACGATAGACTACCATCATGTAAACTGATGTCATTCTTTTATCCATTACGACCTCTCATGACTAGTCATAATAATTTATTTATATTTTATATATGATATTTATTATATTAAATATGTTATTATAATTCAATGATTATTATAACACACATAACATTACGATTTCCATTTTGTGAAAATATGATAAAATCGCTCGTATATACGGTGGACTACTACCTCATGAAGAATTAGGATTCATTCATGCTTTAAATGGAATGTATTAAGTTTGGGTTTAATAAAAATATTTTATATATATGAAACAAATATTCTGGAATGATAATATATAAGTATATAACTTTATTTTCTTTCTTTTACTATGGAAATAAAATAGAAATAGCATTCATGCATACGTACGACTCTACCGTCACCATGAATGGTTTATTTCATTTCCTATCTCTTAATTTTATGGATTACTCTAAAATAAGTTTTTACTAAATATATATGATATTTATTTGATTTTATACATTCTAGGTATTATGAAACCATGATCTAAGTAAGAGGACAAAAAGTAACAATTCAAAACATATACAAAAAACAAATCAGTTATTACTTGAAACGTATCGTTAACATTGAATTATTAATAAAAAAAGTAATAAAAGGGTTGTAATAAAATCATATATTTTTAGATATATATATTTATGATTCTGTAATACATTTATATTAAACTTATATTTATTATAAATGAGTTTTCAATGAGTACGAAAGATGTCAAGACATAAGGTAAGAGATTTTTGTCTCACTTTTTACTTCTATGAGACGTATTCCAAATTCACACATTTTTCTTTTATGTGGTTTATATACTCACCACATATTTATTTTATGATTATTATCCTAATTTTTATTGTATTTTAATATCCATTGATGATCTCTCTATCATGGGTTATATGGTTCAATATTTACTAGTGTGGTAAGGGATTGCTGTATCAAATTTCCTTCTCTGATAGGTATATTATGTTATACACCTTTTTTCATCTGGTGTATATAAAACCCCATTTACATTTAATTTCATGAATGTATTAATCCTAATAATATTTTATGTTTAATTTTTTGTTATTCCTTCGTGGTACAGATTATTCGAAGGTACCAAAGTTCTAAAGATGTCATGTTACAACCTCATCATTTATCAGGATTATTTATGATTATGATTCCAATAATAAAAACTTATGTTGAATCTCTAAAGAAACTAATTAATTTTATTATCCTATATTTATATCTAAAGAATACATGTTTTCCATTCATTTTCCTCAATTGATGTACTGAGTTCAAATATAATTTTTTTATAAAAAATTTGGTTTTCAGTCAAAAAAAATTTCTTCCAGAACAATGTTTTCTACAAAAAATTAAAAAAAAATTAAATGATATTTTAATATATTTTTCAAGTAAAAGTATTTTGAAAATATTTTTTGTTTTAAAAAATTATTTTAAATTAATTTCAAATATTCTTTTATAAGTTTCAAAGGTTATTTTCAAAGAAAATGATCTTCAAAATGTTTTATGTTTAAATTCTATTTTTAATGATTTTCAAAGATTCCTTTATAAGTTTTCAATGTTATTTTTGAAGAAAAATGTTTTCAAAAATATTTTACATTTTAGATAATATTTTTCAAATAAAAAAGTTTATTTTAGTCAAGAGTTTTTTTAATAATATTTCAAAATTATTTTCTATCTAAGATAGAAACCATTGATGTTACCTATAAATTACTAGGGATATGATCCAATGATATGATTCTTATTGTTTCTTTGAATGGTTTATGTTTATGATGACATTCTTTTATGGAATATGTTTCTATTTTTTGGGTTATTCCATGGTAAAATTCAAATGAAATCTACTTCTTTTCATGAGATATTTTATGATAAAATTATTGTTAATCCTATCTATTTTAAATAGGTTATGATATGATGAAATTTTTATGATACTTATTTAATTTAATGGGATATGATATGATGAATATTTATGATCTTGTGTCACACATAAATATGGTTTTCATTATCTGATGGTTGGTACTGATATCTCCCTCCAATGCACTGGGTAAATAATTATATATCTCACAAGATATATATAGTTAGAATGGGGAGTGAACCCGGTATGGTAAAGGACTTTGTCCACTCTGATGGTTTTGAGAATGAACCCATTTCAGTATAAGAAAATGGATTCCAATGGGGATGGTGATGTGTCCCTCCTAGGAAGAGTATCTTCTTAAGCATAAACCTGATTACATTTTTAAAATGTTATTCATGAACATGATTAGATGTTCACAATGTTATGTGTTACCTAATTACGTGTTCATAGTGTTATTTGTGAACCTGAGTACCTGTCCATAATGTTATGTGTGGGCATGGTTGAATGTACTTAATTTTATATGGGGGCCTAATTTCATGTCCTTAACTTAATGAGTGAACGTGTTTCTATTTACACATCTTTACAATGTTATAAACTAATTTATATGACAAAAGCCTTTGCCTTATGCCAATTTTATTCTCTCATAACTCATGATCTTTGACCCCCTTATGATTCATGCCTTATGAACTGCCAATATTTATATCACGACTCGTGTTTATGATCTATGTTAGGTTTGGTATGAACATTAATGTTTAGTTCATGATAAAATATAATTATTATTTTCTTATTCTTTCATATGATCATAGTTTGAAATATATTATGTTTGTCCTTAAATAGAATCTGGAATAACCTTTTCTTATGTTTTATTCCCTAGGTTATAATGAAAGTTTTAGGTATGGTACACCTAAAATGGGTACCATGTGAGGATATTGTTTTATAAGATATTGTATATCTTTCACCAAATTAGAAGATTATGTTCAATGTTTTCAAATAAAATAACTATTATGGTCCTGGGTTTGTGTTTGTATAATTTTATGAATATTCTTCTAAAAAGATATAGCATCTATGTATTACAATTTTGGGTTTCTATATTTGGTAAGAATGGAAATGTTTAGTTAACCGTTGTAAATTGGGATGAGAAAACATTAGTTAGATACATAGGGATATTTATAAGGACATTTCTAGGGATGTATAGGATAACTAAAATGATGACTCAAAGTATGGGAAAATGTATTTGAATTTTGGTAAAGGATATAGTGAGTGGTTTTCAATAAATTAAATCTCTATCTAGATACTACATGTCGATGTGGCTCTGTCAGAGATGTATATAGGTGTAACAACCTCCAAAACACTTTATTGATCTATAATCAATCATAAACTGGTGCACAATAATGGGTCTTTCTAGAAATCAGGTTTGACACTCCTAAGGGATATTCTTTCTAAGTTTAAAAACACTTTACAAACCATCATGAAGGATTTAAATAGATTACTATCATCGATAACCTAGGGTAAGTCTAATGTTTAAAATATTTAAAATAAGGCATCATGATTTCATCATACTACAATATATTTTTTATAATTATACAGTTTTCCAATATTTTTTAGTGTTTCAATACTATTATTTTAGTTTTTGTCAATATCGGGAACCTAAATGATCTATGTTAACATAGAATGTGATGGAATTTTTTTGATGATATTCTAAATTGTATGTTGACTGGAGGGAAAGAAATTTTTATTATGCCTAATCCATTTTCATGGAACATGATTAATAATGTGTACCTTAACCAACTCTCAGACTCACCAAAGAAGATAAGGGAAGAGTTATATGATATATTGGATGATGGTAACCATGGATTAAATAATATTTATTTTTTTATATGTTGAGAATGTGTTATGGAAAACCCAAGTGAATTTATCAAAGGAACAATAATATGTTTTGAATCAAGAAGATAATGACACAAATAAAGTAACTACAAAAGGAAAATTTGAAGTTCAGTTAATGTAACAGATGGGAATATTGGTATCCCTAAGGTATTATCAATAATTTAATGTTTTAAATTTGAAAAATATGTTCATTTTAAAAATAAATGTCTTATTGGTAAAAATACTCATGTAAATCAGTAAGCTTTATGCGTAATTATTTTTCTTTTGATGATGAAGAGACCATAAATCAAATATTAAAGGTAAGTGTTGTTATAATAGTATTTTTATAAGAATGATTAAATTGAGGTTGATGAATGTTCATTCTTGATTAAAATTTTATATTTTAGGAATGGGGTATTAATTAATTAGATGATGAATCCCTTTAAATGTTTTTAGAATAAAGTGGTATGATTGAAGTGTTTATGTATTGGAATTCAAGAATTATTCTATATGAAAAATGAAGTATATATTTTCTAATAATTTTTTTTAAATATATATTGAATGGTGTTGATAAACTAGTAAATTCATTTAATTGAAATATGATATTTTTATTAAGGGAAGGTAACCCTTATTGTGTTAATAATGTTGAGAAAATTGTGTTTTTCTTATAGAAAAAGATGTTGATATGGATCAAATAAATTAGATAGTATTAATGACATCAGAATTGATAATGGATTAGTTGGAATATCAGTATATGCTATTATTGATGACGATTTAAAAATTATTAGATATATGGTATTTTTCAATAATCTATTGCATTATTCAAGTAATAAGGAAGAATACATGATTTCATTGAGATTTTTTGGTAATTTTGTTTGTTACCAATCTTTAGGATAATATATGGCCAAGGTATTCATATATTTGGACTGTGACTATCAAAAGGTAATTTATGATATATAGGGGATTAATTTTAACTTGATTGTGAGAAAGTTAGTGACCTTATTTATAAATTTTAAATTTTGGATGGGTTGTAAGGTTAACCATTTTTGGAATAGTTTATTTTTACCTTTGAATGGAGTTTTATAGATTAACATATTATTTAACCATGTGTAGATTTATGTATACTGGACTACATGTGACAACCATTTTGTTGTGATGATTAATAAAGATAGACATAATTACTTATCATTCTATTTATAGATCCTATAGTCTATTAATGATTTAGGTATGACAAATTCACCTTTATTTTAGGGTGTATGAAATGAAGCAGGATATGATAAATGAACAACCAAATTGTGAAACTGTTCTTATAAAGTAAAAATATATCATGTAAGTAAATTTTAATACATTTTCATCCTATAAGAAAAAAAATAATTCCCTAACATCATGAAAAAGACCCTGAAATAAATTTTTTCATTTTATCATCATTTTTTATGATATCAATTACCTTTCTGATGTCTCTTAGGTTTGTGGATTTCTGATCATTAAATTTATCCTCAACATGTTTTCTATCACTCTCCATCGGTATTTGGGTGTCAATATTCTCATATATGTCTATTTTTTACTTCCCACATATGTTCTCTTATTTGGAAACCTAGTATGAGTGATTCCATATAAAATTTTCACATCCCTTTATGTTTTTCCAAGGGTTGTTTTATTAACCCTTTTTATGATGTCAGTTCCTATGAAGTAATTTTCAAGTGTTATACATATAGTGACTGATACTAATTTCACAACTAAAATTCATTTTAAGGGGGTATAATGTAACACCCTAAGATTTTGTGAAATATTTTTTTTCAAAATAATTTATGATTTTTTATATATTTCTTTAAAGGAAACAATAATTTTAGATTTAGTTACACACAATTTTGAGTTTGGATCACGTTACACACGACACTAATATTAGATTACATTAAACACAACACTAATTTTAAATGAAACATGGAATATTATTAATATAATATTATTTAATTTCATAGTTTTCACCTATCCATTAGAATGTCACTTATGAATTAGATTAATTAAATAATGAAAATGTGGTTTACACATGTATATAAAATGAATTATTTGGTGAGAAATTAATTAGAAATTAAACAATTTTAAAAATAAAAGGAAATATGTCTATGAAAAACAATTCTTATAGGCATAACTATGTTTTATATAAAAAATTAACCAAATCACTTTGGGTGAATGATTTTAATGAAATATATATAGTATATATATTCAATCTACTATTTTACATTCATATTATGTTTTTTTACATAACACATATTAATAACCTAAGGAATTTTTTTTAATTACAATAATAGACGTTATGGTTTAATGGTAACCTCAAAATCAACTCCATAAGACATTGAACATATTTTTATGCTTACACCCCATATTTTTCTATAAAATAGTTTTATCACCTTTTTATGGTGCACTGATTTTAAAACTAAATTTTTCTACTTTTATAAAATAAATTTGATAAAATAGCAATAATTTTTGAAATTATAATACAAAAATTATCATAGGGTTATTTTTAATATTTTTTTTGAAGAGTTTCATTTTTGATGAATAGTTAAAAATATTGAATTTTAATTGAACATTTCCTTTTAATTTAATTTATTTATAAAGTTGAATTATATTTTATGTCAGTTTTAAATTATATTTTTTACAATTATAAATATATTAATCCATTTTACTTTATTAAAATCAATTTCATTTTGAAATTGGATTTAAAAAATTTATAACCTTTTGATCGTTTTTCTTTAAAAACCCACATTCTCATCATGTCTGTGGGGTTTATTTTAAATTAAAATTTTCCAATTATGTGAATGTAATTTAGAAACATGGATTAAATATTTTTAATAATAATTTATATTATATAATACGTCCAAATTATTTAATTACCAAAATTACTAATGAGAATATGTAAAATTATATATTGTGATTTAGGTTAAAACATGGTTTTTCACATTACATGAATTTATATTAAAATGAATTTTACACACCCATATTATTTTTATTTAATGAATTAGATTTATTAGTTAGAATAATTTTTTATAAATTATTTAATAAATTTCTTTTAATATTATTCTTAAAGTATAAATTACCTTGGTAAATAAAAAGATAAAAGTCACCTTGGTAAAAAACATAAGGATAAAATTGAGTGAACTTAAAGACTGAGGAATAAATTGATAAAAAAATATGTGTATTCTATGTTTTAGAGGATTTTATTGACCAAGTTATCTATTGTGAGAACTCGGTTTTTTCTATAGAAGACTTTGGAAAATTTCATTATGTTATTCCAGAGCAGCGCCTTCAGACGATGTGTGATTCCAAGCCCCGGTGTGGATGGAATTAAATTTTTAGTGTGTTCACAATGGACACGCAAAATAAATAGAATAACTCCAAAACAATATCTTGGATAGGAAAAATGAGAGCACCGTTGAGTCCGGAGCATGCCGATTACCCAAGGAAGCGTGTAATTTTCGCGGGCGCGGCCCTTCTGTGGAAAATGACCCTAGGGGCGTTTTGGTAATTTAGCGGCCTCAGATGTTAAGTTTTATAACTTTTGAATGGGGCCTCAGATTAAAATTATGAGACTGCTGTTGTGCACAGGAGGTGTTTTTTACCCTAGGGGAGGCTTAACCTCGACCCCGTCGAGAGTTTCATGTGTGAGTTAATTTGAGGGTTTAAATTAATTAAACTTTTTAATTAATTTTATTTACATAAGAAAACTTCCCCACCCTTCTTCCTCCTTGATTTTCTCTGGCGGAAGAACTCCCAACAAGGATTCCCTCCCTCTCCTCAAGCACCCCTCCTCTCCCCAACAAGGCGTTGCCGATCCGACTACGGCAGATCGACGACGAAGCGTCGGGCTACGCCAAAAGAGGTAAGATATTTTCATTTCCTATTTATTTTCCAGCATTCATTGAGATCAATTTGTAGCGTCGAATTACTGTTTAAACATCGATCGAAACCCATATTCGAGTAGGAATCGTTCTAGGCTTTCCAACGGGTGTTTTGGTTTGAATTTTGGAGTCTCAAGGTGGCCCCGGGAAGTTTTCCGGCCAGACACCCTTTTTCTGGCGGTTTTCAGGGTGGGTCAGCGGTCTCCGGGCGGTGGTCTGAAGCGGAAGCGGCGTCGAGAATATTCAGCAGCGGTCTGTGTGAGCTACAGGAGGCTGTGGCATCGGCTGGGCGGCGACGGTCTTCAGTGGCGCCAGTGGAGGGGGCGCCAGCGGGGCGCAACGACGCGGTCAGACCGGCTTTTGTCGGCCGGCACGCGCGGGAGACCGGGGTCTTTGGACCCCGACTGGAAGACAGGGACCCGCGTATTGTGGGTCTCATGGAGGTATATTCGGGCAGGCTTAAGCCAGTCTAGGAGAGGCGAGCCGGCCCGAGGGCAGGCCGGTCCGGGCGCCTGGTGGGCCAGCTGAACCAGCCTAGCCCACCTTTTTTCATCTAATAAAAATTAAAATGCCCGTAGAACTCAGACTAGGTGTCAGATTCACATGTCGTCTATAAAAACGTGTCCCTTAAATCGAGAAAAACTTCTTGAGATGGTTTTGGGGATTTTTAATTCTCTAAATGGGGGGCCTTGGTGGCGCGACACGCCTTTAAGTGGATTTGTGTTTTTCTTGGGGTTCTTGTTCTGGATAGTGTGGACACATCTGATGTCCGATTTGAGTTTTGTTAGCGGCGTTTTGACCTTGGCATCGAGACGAAGATTTACTGTATAGTTTCAGGAGTTGAAACAAGATTTGAGTCATGGGCCCCACGACCCGTCTTTTAAGCTGTGAGAAGCATTTCACAACTTACTCATAGGACGTCCGTTTGGGGCGTGCAAGAAGTCGATTATGAGTGTTTTTATGAGGTCATTGCAGTGGAAAAATCTTCCCACTTTAATTCTGTACGATGGTGTTGGCCCCACGAGGTTCATTTTGGGAGTTGGCGGTGATTTCCATCTTTATCACCAGGTTTCTGTTTTGGACAAGTGATTAGTCAATATTGTGTACTTTTCTGAGAGGATTGAAACGGTGTAATCCATTTGTTTCATTTCAGGACCATGATGCGGGTCCCACATAGCACCGTTCGTGTGCGGTGAGGTGAAATGCATCTTCTTTTTGGAAATCTACTCCATGCATGTAAGCAGTCAATTTAACATGTTTTCCCAAGGGCATCGTAGTGGTGCGATGTTCCTGACTGTTTTTGGGATGGATGCTTGGGACCACAGGACATCGTTCGGGTGTAAAGCAGTGTTGGATGAATTTTTTGTCAAATTTTTATTTGAGGTGAGTAAGTGGTCTCTCTCGCATGTTTTTCTTTGAGGATTACAATGGAACGATCCATTTGGATGTACGGAGACTCATTCGAGATTTAATTAAACATGGAAGCATGAAAGGTGTACAAGTGGAGGTTCTTCATACGGTGTTTGCAGGAAACCCTTGGCCTGTAATCGCGTTAACACCAATGGGAGTGAATTAAAATCTTAAATGGAAGTGGTTGGCCATGCTAGTGCCATGGAGGAAGCAAGTTGGTGATGTTACGTTTACACCCTTCACGTTGACATTCGGTGATGTGTGCACGATAGCCTTTGGTCTAGAAATGTGGTATACTCTGGGAGTATACGGGAATGCATGGAGGTGCATGTTCTGGTTTGTAACCAAAGATATTTGTGCTTGGTTTGGAGATGAGTTGGGGCCACACGTCGTGAGGGCCCTATATGTGTGTCGTGTTCTACTTTACGTACCTTTGATATCTTGTGACATAGAGATTCCCTTTGTTCACAATGGTTTAGACCAGCAGGGTTGCGTGGTTCCCCTAGTTCTGTTCTCTAGGGTGTGATCAGCGGAGTTTTTTGGGTTCCCATTTTTTCATTTATCCATGTGGGCTTTCAGTATCACGTCCCTTCATGTTCCCTGGTAGAGTTTTTGAGGATTCGGTGTGACCAATACTCTACGCGGGCACCGATCCTCTACCCAGAAGGTTGTTTTTAGTAGGGTGTGGAGCCTAGTGATCCCTGGGCGCATGCTCCCTAGCCGAGTATCAAGATCATATCCTCCTTCCGGGATCTACCGTGACGTGTTTCCCTAGGCAGAGCTCCAAGTATTGGAGAGACCCACACTACACGGGCGCTAAACCTCTACTAGGTGAATTGTTCTGGAGTTGGGTGGTTGGGTGATACCCACTCCATGTTCTGTTGTCCAGTGTTGTACCATCTAGTAGGGATGGCCAGAGCAGTTCCGGTTTTACCATCCAGCGGGGCTGGGCAGTGGGTTGCTCATCGAATTCTTCGGGGTTACCCTCCAGCGAGGCTGGGCAGTGGGTTGCTCATTAACTTCTTAGGGTTTACCCTCCAGTAGAGACTGGGTAGTGGGTTACCCGACAACCTCTTAGATTTTACCCTCCAGCAGATACTGGGAAGTGGGTTACAATATGACCTCTTATGGTTTACCCAGCAGAGATTGGGAAGTGGGTTACCCGACGACCTCTTAGGATTTACCCTCCAGCATGGACTGGGTAGTGGATTACCCAACGACCTCTTAGGGTTTACCCTCCAGTAGAGGATGGGCAGTGGGTTACCCAACGACCACTTAGGGTTTACCCTCTAGCGGGGTTGGGCAGTGGGTTACCTGATGACTTCTTTCAGACTCAGTCCTTTCTACTAGGCTAGTCTGTGGTTTTTCTCCGTGACTTCTGGAGCGGGACCCTTTGTTGTACGGGTTAATGATGTGACAGATTTGACTTTGTGAAGACCTCTCTACTGTGTGACAGGGGAGAGGTGTGATTTGACTTTCCCCAGAACTCTCAAGTATGATGGGTGTTTTCCCCCCACCAAGACGCGTCCTTGTGACGCGACCTAAAACAGTGTGGGTGAGTTAGTGCCACACAAATCGGATAGTGTCAGGGTTCGGGGATTTTAGCCCCTTGGATTTCAGTTCGGGGAAGACGTGTAGGATGCTGGGCATCGATAGTGTTTACTTCTGGGACTGTTGGATACTCACTTTCTTGGGCTGAGCTACAGGATGGATATCCCCTTACGATCTTGTTCGGGTTTCTTGATTAATCATATAGATATGTATATACCTTGTTCCATTACCCATTCCTTGTGTTTGGTTACTCTCCTTCCAAGAGAGGCGAAGACACGTGGGGTATGTCACGTGCTTTCCGTGTCTAGATTCTCATGGTTGGATGAGTATATTCTCCTACTATAGGTAGAGAATACTCGACAATAAGTTTCATCTTCTCATCGTTTCTAGCTCCTTGTGTTTGGGCGAGTCTACTTCCATTCTCTTGTTGGGTTGAGCTGTTACACTACTATACTCTTCACTGCACTCTCTGTATTTCTCCTTTACTATATCCTATTTGATCTACTACTCACTCTTTTGTACCTCCTCTGTTGCTCCCTCGAGCCTTCGGGGTTTCCTACTAAGTATTTTTATACTCACCCCTGCTTCGGTTTTTCCCGCACTTGGTGTGCCCTTGCAGACGACGGACAAGTTTCTCGTGACTATAGATGATCTTAGGAGTTAGGGATCATGGACCGCATGCGGTGGTCGTAGTCAGGTTCTAGGTGTGGGACTCTCCCATCTGTTTTACTTTTGATTGCTTATTACCGGGTTGTGGCACTTTTCTGGTTGGGCACATGTTTTCCCCTTTTCTTTTCAGTTTACCTTCAACACTTACTTGGTACTGTTTAGAGGTCGATGCACTTTTTGTGGTATGTTTATAGTAGTTGGCACTTTACTTTACATTTCTTTCTTTTTTTTACTCTTTTCTTCTGCTTTGAGTGGGATGCGGGTGTGTGTACTGGTACTCATGCAAAGGCCTCCCCAAGTTGTTTAGCCTTCGGCGCTTTTCGCCAGCCCCTGGCCTATGGAGTCGGGCTTGGGGTAGTCACGGCTCGAGCCCGGGTAGGGTCAGGCCATGAAAAAGTGGTATCAGAGGGAGGTCCATTCCATGGGACATTGTGCGTACATCCCTAAAAAATAAATTAGTTGGGATTTAGGGCCACAGTGTCGATGTGTCTTGAGAGCAGCTCCCAGTCCAGGGAGTCCAGTGACGGTGCGGCGACTGACGTATCCATTCACCAGGACCCTGATAACCTGCTTGTCGACTAGGCATGCTGAGACACTCGTTGTAGGGAAATTGGTTTGTGAATCACATAGGATTGATTCATGATTTTCCTTCTTGATTCATCTCCCCATTGTTGTTACTGTTATATACATATATGCTCATCTGACCGCAGAACTCCTTGATGACATTCAGGATGTCTCCGTGAAGACAACCAGCCAGGATACCAGCTTTCGTTTGTGACGACAACCCTGTGAGCGACAGGGCCTCGGTCTGGGACCCATCATGCGAATCCCTTTCTCCGGGTGGGCTGGTAGCAGCACCCGCACCTGGTGATCAGCAAACAGTGTCAGCAGAGCAGGCTGATCTAGAGCGCGGGTTGAGTGTGCTCTGTGAGTTCCAGCCGCAGAGACTACTAAGGTTCAACGGTGAGCCAGACCCTCAGGAAGTAGAGGGTTGTCTAGAGACAGTGGATCACCTCTTCAGGCTTGTTTATACCCCAACAGATCATATGGCGGCTTTGGCTGCCATCCTTTTCCATAGAGTAGCTGGGTGTTGGTGGTGTCGGGTGGCTCAGTTACTCAATAAGTCATCGCTTTCGTGGGACGACTTCAAGCTAATTTTTCGTGAGGAGTTTTACCCCTACTACTTACACTCCATTCGGATCCAAGATCTCTTGCAGCTTCAGTAGGTAGGGATGACAATAACTGAGTACGCGACTAGTTTCGCAGACCATGAACGTTTTTACCCGGACTTGGTCCATGACGACAACTTCCAAGCGCGGAAGTTCGAGAATGGTCTCCGTAGAGAGATTCATGCTATCATAGTACCCTTGGGCATTCCCAGTTATGTTGAGGTGATAGAGTAGGCCCTGGTGACAGAGATATTCCTATAATGTTCTACAGTTGGTGGTGGAAGTAGGCACGATGGAGCTGAGACGTCTGTCGCAGCTATCAGGCGTCAGCAGATAGAACCTCGACGCAGGCATCCTTCCACCCGCTAGTTTTGGAGACGTCATCGTACACCACAGTGGCTCCGGAGGGCACCAATGCAACATTGAGAGTGTCGGTGCTATGCTTGCGATGGGAGAGATCACATGGTGTGGTCCTGCCCAACCAGGTATGCTGAGAACTTCGGGCAAGCAGTAGGTGCACCACCACGACAGAGGAAACGCCGTGATCAGAGTGGTACCCAGATAGGTGGTGCTAGCAGTGGAGTGGGAGCAACTGGAAGCAGGGGATGACATTACGAGGTTTTCCCATCACCACCAAGCAGTCCATGTCAAGCCCCGAGAGCTGGCAGTTGGGATCGGGGACAGCGGTGAGCATTGGATGTTTACGATCCTACAGAGCATGAAGTTAAAAGAGGTATGCTTTAATCCTCTTATACTTTTTGTAGAAGAATTGTTAGACTCTATGTGTGAAATTATTTTTCTCCCTGATCCTTCCTTGGGTTGTTACCAGGGTGACGTAGGGCGTCGGGTGTAACCCTGTGTTGGTAGAGTATGAGGCATAGAACCTTTTTCCATTAGTCGATGGGTTCGACTCCATCGTTTTCTGAGCGTGTAAGAGAGTCTTGGTTGCGAGACATCGACTATGAAACTTGCGTGACCATATATCCTTGGGTGTTCCACCATATAGATATTCTGAAGGATAGAATCACTAGGCATTATCCCAGGTCTAAATGGTGATTCAAGTCTCAACGTGCGATGTGGAGGTGCGACCGGGGAGGTGAGCTACCCCAGAGGTCCTTATGGCCATTTGAGATCGTGCGAAGGGATGGGGAGGTCCCCACCACCTTGCCTTAAACCCAAAGGCTGGTTTGGGTTCATAACGTCTCCCAAATTACTCACTTAAGGAGAGGTGTGTGTTCACCTATGCACATCATCGGCGAGGGTAGACCCCACGCGAACAGACCAAATCCTTTGGTCCCTGCACAGTGACGCATAACTGTGCAAGATTTCTTCTAGGTACGGGAGAGCTAGGTGTGGGCATAGTACCCTGAGTTGTTCCTGTAGTTTTTCTTTTCGAGGATGAAAATATTGAAAGAGGGAATTATGTAAGAACCCATTTTTGATATAAAATACATTGGAAACTTTCGTTATGTTATTACGGAGCAGCTCCTTTAGACGGTGTGCGATTTTGAGCCCCGGTGTGGCCAGAATTAAATTTTCAGTATGTTCACACTGGGCATGGAAAATAAATTGAATAAATCCTAAATGGTAGCTTGGACAGGAAAATCGAGGCCACCGTTGAGTTCGGAGCGTGTCGTTTACCCTAGGAAAGGTGTAATTTTCGCAGGCATGGCCCTTCTGTGGAAAATGGCCCCAGGGGCGTTTTGGTAATTTATCGGCCTCATACGTTAAGTTTTATAAATTTTGAACGGGGCCTAGAATTAAAATTATGAGATCTCTATTTTTCTTAAGAGGTGGTGTTTACCCTAGGGAAGGCTTAACCTTGACCTCGTCGAGAGTTTCGGATGCAGGTTAATTTGGGGGTTTAAATTAATTAAACTTTTTAATTAATTTTCTTTACTTATGCAAACTTCCCCACCCTTCTTCCCCGTTGATTTTCTCTAGTGGAAGAACTCCCAACAAGGAATCCCTCCCTCTCCTCAAGCACCCTTCCTCTCCTCAATAAGGTGTTGCGGATCTGACTATGGCGAATCGACGATGAAGCGTCAGGCTACGCTAAAAAAGGTAGGATCTTTTTGTTTCCTTTTTATTTTCCCGCATACATTGAGCTCAATTTGTATAATCTAATTGTTTTAGAATCATCAAGAGAAGCCCATATTCAAGTAGAACTCGTTCTAGGATTTCCATCAGATGTTTCGGTTTCAATTTTGGAGTCCTGGGGTGGCCCCGTGAAGTTCTCCGGCCAAACACCCTTTTTCCGGCGGTATTCAGGGTGGACTGGCGGTCTCCGGGTGGCGGTTCGAAGTGGCAGTGGTGGCGGCCCTCTCCAACGGCAGTTGGCGTGAGCTGCAGGCACCAGTGGCAGAGGTCGAGCGGCGGCGGTCTTCAGCGGCGCCAGTGGAGGGGGACGCCAGCGGGGCACTATGAGGCGGGCGGACCGGCTTTTGCCGGCCGGCACACGCAGGAGACCGGGGTCTTTGGACCCCAATTGACAAATAGGGACCCACGTATTGCAGGTCCCATGGAGGTAAATCCAGACTGGCTTAAGATGGTCTGAGCGAGGTTAGCCGGCCCGCGGGCGGGCTGGTCCAGGCGCATGGTGGACCGGCCGAACCGGCCCGACCTACCTGTTTTCATCTAATAAAAATTAAAACTCCCGTAGAACTCAGACCAGGTGTCAGATTCATGTGTTGTCTGCGACGATGCATCCCTTAAATCGAGAAAAACTTATTTAGATGGTTATGGGGTTTTTAATTCCTGAAATGGGGGGCCTCGGTGGCACGACACGCCTTTAAGTGGATTGGCGTTTTTCCGAGGGTTTTGTTTTGGATAGTGCAGACACATCTGATGTCGGATTTGAGCGTCGTCAGTGGCGTTGTGACCCTGGAATTGAGACGAAGATTTCTTGTATAGTTTAGGGCATTGAACCTAGAGTTGAGGCATGGTCCCCACGACCTTTATATTATGTTGCGAGCAGCGTTTCACAACTTTCTCATCGGACATCTGTTCGGGGCGTGTGAGAAGTCAATTCTGAGTGTTTTTACGAGGGAATTGCAATGGCGCAATCTTCCCGCTTTAATTATGCATGATGGTATGGGCCCCACGAGAGCTGTTTTGGGAGTTGGCGGTGATTTCCATCTTTATCACCGGGTTTCCATTTTGGACAAGTGATTAGTCAATCTTGTGTACTTTTTTGAGAGGAACACAATGGTGTGATCCGTTCGTTGTGTTTCAGGACCGTGATGCGTGTCCCACGTAGCACCACTCATGTGCGGTGTGTAAAAATTCATCTTTTTTTCCGGAAATCCATTCCATGTAAGTAAAAAATCAATTTGACGTGTTTTTTCAAGAAAATATTCGTGGTGTGATGCGCCCGACTGTTTTCAGGACTGAGGCTCGTGACCACGGGATGTCGTTCGGGCATAAAGCGGTATTGGACGACTTTTTCGTAGGATGTTCATTTCAGATGAGTAAGTGGTTTATCTCGTGTGTTTTTTTTTTGCGAGGATTACAATGGCACAATCTATTTGGATGTGTGGAGACTCATTCGAGATCTCATTAAACTTGGAAGCATGAAAGGTGTACCAGTGGAGGTTCTTCCTGCGGTGTTTGTCGGAAACCCTTGGCATGTGATCACGTTCACTCCTGTGGGAGTGAATTAAATGCTTAAAGGGAAGTGGTTGGCCATGCTAGGGCTGTGGAGGAAGAAAGTTGGAAAAGTTACATTTACACCCTTCGCGTAGATGTTGGGTGTTGTGTGCACGATAGCCTTTGGGATGGAAATGTGGTATACTATGGGAGTATACGGGAATGCCTTGAGGTTCATGTTGTGATTTGTACCCAAGGAAAGTTGTGCTTGGTTTGAAGATGAGTTGGGGCCACACATTGTGAGGGTACCATAAGCACGTTGTGTTCTGCTTTACGTACCTTTGATATCTCGTGACCTAGAGGGTCCCTTTGTTCACGATGGTTTAGACTAGTAGGGTTGAGTGGTTCCCCTGGTTCAGTTCTCTATGGTGTGATCAGCGGAGTTGTTTGGGTTCCCCTTTTTGATTTATCCATGTGTGATTTTAGTATCACGTCCCTTCGTGTTCCCTGGTAGAGTTTTTGAGGATTCGATGTGACCAATACTCTACGCGAGCAATGATCCCTTACCTAGGAGGTTGTTTCCTATAGGGTGCGGAGCCTAGTGAGCCCTAGGTATAGGCTACCTATCTGAGTATCAAGATCATATCCTCCTTCTGAGATCTACCGTGATGTGTTTCCCTAGGAATATCTCTATGTATCGGTGAGACCCACACTACACGGGCGATGGACCTCTACTAGGTGAATTGTTCTGAAGTTGGGTGGTTGCACAAAACCAAATCTGTGTTCTATTGGCCAGTGTTATACGATGATGTAGGGATGGCCAGAGTAGTTTCGGGTTTACCCTCTAGTGGGGATGGGTAGTGGGTCGCTCATAGACTTATTCAGGTTTACCGTCCATCAGGGCTGGGCAGTGGGTTGCTCATTGAATTGTTAGGGTTTACCCTCCAGCAGTGTCTGGGCAGTGGGTTACCCGATGACCTCTTAGGGTTTACCCTCCAGCAGAGACTGGGCAGTGGGTTACCCAACGACCTATTAGGGTTTAATCTCCAGCAAAGACTGGGCTGTGGGTTACCTGACAACCTCTTAGGGTTTACCCTCCAGCAGAGACTGGGCAGTGGGTTACCCGACGACCTCTTAGGGTTTACCCTCCAGTAGAGACTGGGCAGTGGGTTACCCGATGACCTCTTAGGGTTTGCCCTCCAACGGGGTTGGGCAGTGGATTACCTGATGACTTCTTTCAGACTCAGTCCTTTCTACTATGCTATTCTGTGGCTTTTCTCCGTGACTACCAGAGCGGGACCCTTGGTTGTATGGGTCAATGATGTGACAGCTTTGACTTTGAGAAGACCTCTCAACTATGTGACAGTGAAGAGGTGTGGTTTGAATTTCCCCAGAACTCTCAAGTATGAGGGTCACTTTTCCCCACCAAGATGCATCCTTGGTAAACGACCTAAAATTGTGCGAGAGAGTCAGTGCTGCCCAAAGCAGATAGTGTCAGGGTGCGGTGATTTGATCCCCTTGGCTTGTAGTTAGGGGCAGGTGTGCAGGATGCTGGGCATCGATGTGGTTTACTTCTAGGACTTTTGGCTACTCACTTTCTTGGGCTGAGCTATGGGATGGAGATCCCCTTAAGATCTTGTTCGGGTTTCTTGATTGAGAATATGGATATGTATATACTTTGTTCCAGTACCCATTCCTTGGGTTTGGTTGCTCTCATTCCAGGAGAGGTGAAGACGCACAGGGTATGCCACCTGCTTTCCGTGTCTAGATTCTCATGGTTGGATGAGTCTACTCTCCTACTATAGGTAGCTAAGACTAGATGAGAATTTTCGTCTTCTCACTGTTTCTAGCTCCTTATGTCTGGGAGAGTCTATTTTTTTCTCTTGTTGGGTTGAGTTATTACTCTACTGTACTCTTCACTGCACTCTTTGTCATTCTCCTTTATTATTCCATGTTCGGTCTACTTCTCACTCTTTGGTACCTCCTTTGTTGCTCCCTCGAGCCTTCAAGGTATCCTACTAAGTATTTTTATACTCACCCCTGCTTGGGCTTTGCCAGCACTTGGTGTGCCCTTGCAGATGACAGACAGGTTACTCGGGACTACATAAGAGCTTAGGAGTTCGGGAGCTTGAACCGTGTGCAGTGGTCGTAGTCGGGTTCTAGGTGTGGGACTCTCCTAGCTGTTTTACTTTTGATTACTTGTTTCTGGGTCGTGTCACTTTTCTGGTTGGTCATGTGTTTGACCCTTTTTTTCAGTTTACCTTCAGCACTTACCTGGTACTGTTTAGAGGTCGATGCACTTTTTGTGGTATGTTTATAGCAGTTAGCACTTTACAATACTTTTCTTTATTTTTTTTACTCTGCACTTATGCATTGAATGGGCTGTGTGTGTGTGTACAGGTACTCAAGCAAAGGCCTCCCCGAGTTGTTTAGCCTTCAGCGCTTGTCACTGGCCCCTGGCCTATAGAGGCGGGCTTGGTATAATCGCGGCTCGAGCCCGGCTAGGGTCGGGTCGTGACATCTATCCTCTACTTTATTAATAAATTTTGGGACACATGAGATACTAGATACCTTATAATATTGAATACTTTTGGTTATTTAAAAAGCACCACTCCTCCTCAATTATAAAAGGTCTCTCACTACCCTAGCTTATTCGCACATATCAATCCATTTAGATAGAATAAAGTTGGCCAAAATCACTTTTCAACTTTCCTTAACTCATCCCGGAATTATTATTTGGGGCCTAAATCCATACTAGTAAGACATTAGTGAAAACCTAAGGAGAATACCTGATGAAGAGGTAATATTCTTCAACGAGAATCTTTATTTTTATTTCCTTCTCTACCTTATTAAATTCTTATTATCCCATGATTATATAATATCATAATTTTATGATATATAATTAGAAGTTTCATGTTATGTTAATAACCTACAACCACATGAAATTCATAAAATGGGTTGTAAATTTATCTTTCATATGTATGGCTGACTACCGCCTCACTAAATGATGTCATTCATTTTTTCCATTATCACTTATCACAGTTCAACAAAATGATTTAATTTTATTTTATATATTATATTTATGATATTTATATTTTTATTATGATTTAGAACTTATTATATCACACATACCTTCATTCTTTCCATTTTATGGAAATACAATAATGTCGCTCATGTGTACGGCAGACTGTCGCCTCACGAAGCGATGGGATTCATTTACAGTTTACGTGGATTGTGATAAGGATGAGTTCAATAAAAATATCTGATATATATGAAACAAAATTTATAATATAATGGTAATATATATATATATATATCTGTGTGTGTGTGTGTGTGCCATTTATTATTCTTTCTTTCAGTATAACAGTAAAATGGAAACAATGTTCATGCGTAAGTATGACCTACTATCTCCATGAACAGTGTATTTCATTTCCTATAAATAAATTTTATAGATTACTATAAATTCCTATTTAATGAATATATATGATAATTACATCATATTTTACATTCTTTATGTTATTAAACCATGATCAAATAAAAGGACCAAAAATACTATGTTAAACATATACGAAAAATAAAACAGTTATTACCCAAAACATAACTTTAACACAGAATTATTAATAAAAGGGTAATAAAAGGGATATAAGAAAATAATATACGTAGGATGGTTTAATATATTTATAATAAAGATTTATTTATTATTTATGAGGTTTGAATGAGTATGATAGATGTCAAGACATAAGGTAATGGATTTTGGTTTCACTTTTTAATTCTATGAGACATATGCCATATCCACAAACCTATTTATATTATGTGGTGTGTATACTTCCAATATATGTGTTTTATTATTATCATTAATATTATTTATATTTTCATATACATTTTATGACCTCTCTTTCATGGGGTTTATGGTTCAAAAGTTACCAAAGCGGTAAGGGGTTTTTATCTCAATTTACCTTCTTTCAGACATACGTTATGTTATCTACCACTATTAGTTAACAAGGTGTATATAAAAACCATTTGAAGTTTAATTTAATGGATTTCTCCTACGTCTTGATATTTTATATTTAATTTTATTTTATTCCTTCATGGGTCTCATGATTCAAATTTACCAAAGTGGCAAATATTTCATGTTAAAATTTCATCATATATCGTGATTATTTCTTCTTGTTTTTCTAATAATAAAATTTTATGATACATATCACAAGAATCATAAGAATTTTCTTATTATTTTTTTATTTCTGTAGAATAATTTTTTCTCTCCATTTTCCACTCTTTATGTACTAAAGAGTTCATAAATAATTTTTTCAAGAAAAATAACCATTTTGGTTGAAAACCCTTTTTCTTCCAAAACAATTTTCTCTAAAAAAATTTTAAAAAATCTTTTTAAATGATAATTTGACATAATTTTCAATTAAAAGTGTTTTGAAAATGTTTTATGCTTAAATATTTTTTTAATTATTTTAAAATCTTCTTTTAAAAGTTTCAAAGGTTATTTTCAAATAAAAATATTTTATAAAAGATTTTTGTTCAAAAAGTGTTTTAAATTATTTTAAAAGATTAATTTATAAATTTTGAGGCTTATTTTCAGAGAAAATTGTTTTTAAAATGTTTTATGATTTGAAAATCATTTTTTAAACTAGAAATTATTTTTTTCTCAAGAAATGTTCTAAATAGTCTTTCCAATTTATTTTCCATCCAAAATGACACTCATTGATGCTACCTATGCCTTATTGAGAATATGATCCAAGGAAACCATTTTTATTATTTATCAAAATGGTTAATGTTTCTGATGAAAAGTTTTTTTTATGAAACCCATTTATGATCCACGGGTTATAGCATAATAAAATGATTATGTTCCCCTCTTATTTTAATGGTTCATTCTATGATGAAATGATTATGAAACTTGTGTCTTTTTCACAGGTTTTGATATGATAACATGTTTATGATACCCATTTCATTTCATGGTTTATTATATAATCAGTGTTTATGATCTTATGAAACACTTAAATATAGTTTTCATTATGTGACTGGTGGTACCTATATCTCCCTCCAATTTATTGGGTAAATATTTATATATCTCATGAGATAGACATGGATGGAATGGGGAGTGAACATCATGCAGTAATGGAATGATGGTTTGGGGATCTAACCTATTCTTGTATGAGGAAAGGGATTCCATTATAGTGGTGGTGTGTCCCCCCAGGAGGTATATCTGCTTATGCATGAACCTGATTACATATTCAAAATATTATGAGTAAACCTAATTACATGTTCACAATGTTATGTGTGAACCTAATTACATGTTCAGAATATTATTTGTGAACTTTATTATATATTCTAAATGTTATGCATAAACCTAATTACATGGTCACAATGTTATGTGTGGACTAAGTTGCATGTCCATAATTTTATGCGAGGGCTTGATTTCATGTAATTAATAAAACGATTGAACCTGTTTCTATTCATAATTGTTCAATATTATATAAGTCGGTGTGTATTCCACAAGTCTATGTATTATTCCAATATTATTCTATAATGGATCAGGTTATTTGATCCAATTATGATTCTTGTCTTGTAAACTACCAATCTTTTTTCCATGACTAATGTTTATGATTTATGATAGGTTGGGTGTGAACTTCAAAAGTTTTGCTCACTATCACATAACCTTATTATTATCTTATTATTTTATATGATCATAGATTTACATATCTTATGTTTACACTTACTAAGAATCTGATCTCAACCTTTCTTATATTTATTTTCCCTGTTTATAAAGATAGGTTTAGGTTGGGTATGCCTAAGAGGAGTACCATGTGAGAAGTTCCTTGTGGGATATGTTGAACACCCTTCACCAAATTAGAAGATTAAATTCAATGTTTTCAAATTCTTTAAACTATTATGGTCCTCAAGTGTCTTTATTTTGTATTTTATGAATATTCATCTAAAAAGCTCTAATATCCATTTATGAGAATTTGGGTTCATTATACACATTGATAATGATGTTAAGTCAAGATACCAATATGAATGCTCATAGATAAGAATATCCAATGAAAACAAAAACATTTTGTCTTTATTTCAGTGGTTCCTTCTATATGATCTCCATTCTCGACATCACCAAGTGTGAAATTCATGAGAATAATTATCATTTATTATGATCCCTTGACACATGATACTCTGATATCATCTAAATTCCATCAATATAATGTATATATACAATAATATATGTTTAAGATTACTATAATATAATCTTGAGCTTTTTATTGTAGTTGTTAATTTCTATTACTTTTTTATATGATAAATTATCAAAGTATAGTACCTTGAGAATAGTATATTCTGATGTAATAACACAATTATGCTAAGTAAAAAAATCATGTATAACTTATTTTATGTGTAATATAATATTCATGAATTATAACTAATATTTTTTTTAGGGAACATACTCTCATGACACTCCCAATTACACTAGATACAACATGATAACCATCAATATGTTAGCTCTCACATGATATGCATGCTTCAATTTTGTCATGAATCTACTCACTAAGACTTCCACATATGACTTTGTGGAAACCCTAATTTTTATAACTTCATCTATTAGAAATAGATTATTTCGCTAACTATATATTTTTCCTTATCATAGGTTGTACTCTTCGGTTCGAGTACCACCCCTATAATATTATCACAATCTTGATTATTGTGACAATAATTTACTTACTTGGTATAATTAAAAGATATTTAATATATTTTTAATTTTATACAACTTATTAAACTAAATTAAAAAACCAAAATATACTTGGTTTATATAAAATTTTCTATCACTATATATAATGAACTTTTATTTCTCTCATTCGTCTCCAAGTACTAGGAAATTATCCCTTATACTTTCTCAAGTATTATATGAGAGTTTCGAAAACATCCATGTGTAGTTATCTTGTATTAATTTAATAATTTCCCACCACTCCTTATACATAGGAAATATTAAAACTCAGAATATATCGTAGAATATGGTATAAATCCAATCACTGAACAATGTGGAGTTTTTCTCATCCCCATAATCTCTTATTTTGTTTAAATAGTTCATCTCGGAGAGATTTATACCATGACGCATAGGAAAACATTCTTTCTTAAGTTATTATATATTTTATTTTTCAATACCTTGTTAATTTATGTAAATTGGCTTGGTTTAAGAAATTCATTATAGAATATTAGTAGATATTTTTTACTAGATCTTGGGTTACTAAATTAATTCAATCTTTGATAAATATTGTCAAATATACCTAAACAAAATTTTAAACTATTATCTATTTTCCATATTCTGAAAACATATTTCAATTGGAAACCCACAACACTCTCTCTAACCTCTTATAAATATGGAAAAAAATAATCATCCCATGACTCAACGCCAAATTTGATCTATAACAGAATCATTGAATCATACCTATAATATTATCTTTTATTTATTTCAATAACACTTTTTATCATATCTAATATATATTTTTTAAAATATTTTAGTTTTTACATTCAAAATATAAATATAATATTCATGGTAAGCTACTGTGGAAGTCTAAATTCAAATAAACTTCAGCATCTCTACTGATGAAAAGGTATTTACGTAGTAAATAAATTGACTTGACATAAACCTTTAACTCCCAAATCTACCATGATGAATACACTCTTTACAATCTGTGTCTACCATTTCAATAATAAACATATATACTCAGTGATATTTACTACTACAAGAAATACTACCAAATTATAGACTTGATTTTTCTACATGAAACCCAATCCTAAACTAATATCCACTTGAAAAGTTTTATATTATATGTATTTACTAATTCATTATAGAATAAGGATATATTATTATAAATTAATAATTTATCACCACACATAGTGATTATAAAACCATATCACTTTGGTTAAATAACTTTACTAAGATGTATGTGTCTCTAGAAATTTGTTTCCATGAGATCTTATGAAACTTCTTTATATGCTAACAACTTGTGCACCTTATGACTTAACATTACCAAATTCAATATTTCTCTCACAATCTCACATAGTGATTTCATATCACACATATAAATGACATATTTCACTTAAATATCACATTTCTATCATATTTATTTACAAAATATTCATTGTAACTAAAGATAATCCACATAGATGTACTTTTTATTTCTTGAAAGTTCTATTTCTATAAAATCTGACTTAAAAAACACTTTCCATCATAACACATAATTTATAACATAATGGATTTCTATCATATTATATATCCTATAAATTTTAATTTTAATTTTATTAGGTATACAATTATGTTTTAGTGTAGATAATTACAATTCATGTCTAAAAATGATAATGGAATAATTGGAAGATGGATAAGAATCATCATTGATCTCATTAAGAAAAGAAAGGTGTAATTCTAACATCATGGATCTGATGTGTATAAGGAAATTTAATTTTAGGAATTATATCTACTCTATATTTATTTATTGATGAATTCATGATTAATATGTTCTTTATCTCACCCCCCCCCCCCCAATCGTATTTTATCTTCTCACAAAACTTATTATCTACTTCAATTTTAAATTCCATTAATGTCATAAAGGAACCTTATGAAGTATGAAAATTTACTTTTATATTCTACTTGAATTAGTTCATGTTCATCTCTCTATACTATTTCTAAAAATATTCTATATTTATAACCATAAATGTCAAAAGGTTTATTAGTATTTATAACTTATAAAAAATAATGTCAAATACCTTATATGTTTATCTCAAAAGAGTCTAAACACTCTTCATGGAGTAAACATAACAATTTATTTAGTTTTACATGACCATTTATTACTTTTCCACAACTAGGTATTATTTATTTCATATTTTATATATTAATAAATAATTTTCGACATAAGATATATCTCATTCAATTATAATCAAACTATTATTGAATTATGGTATACCATAATAAGTTTTATTTACAAACATGAAATGAAAAATCATTATTCCTAAACTCTATATTGATATAATATTTTTGGTAACACATGATACATAATAATAGTTTTTAATTATAAGAATCAATCCACTAGTTAATATGAATTGATGATCTTCTATAGACGATGTAACAGTCTAGCTCCACTAGTAACTTGAAGATCCACTTTAACTATTATAATATTTCTGAACAACCTTTTTTTCAGTATTTAGATAAAAATGAGTGATTCCAAAATTTTATCTAATACGTAAGAATTAAAATAGAAAAATTGCATGAAATGACAAATACACCTGATGTAGAAGACACTTATTTATTCTTCCAAAATTTAGTACAATAATTATTTTAGTGACATTTATTCTTATATAAAGAAATATTTTAATTTGATTCTCTCCAGATTAATCTTTGGTTTCTTGGAACAACATTATAAAGGTGCCTTTGTATTTTTATTTTCCATTGGCCTTTTCACATTGCAATTGTTCTTGTTCACTATATGGTATAAATTTTTTATTTATTTATATCCTTATAAACATAGAAAACATTATACATAAGATATGGAAGTTATTTATCTATACTATTAACTTAATAGATTTCCACAAAACTAGATAAACTGGGTGATAAGGATAAGAGTATGATATGTATAGAATGATAATTATTTAACCCAAATCCTAACAATTCCAATTAATCAATGTACTATATCATCTGGAATACATGATAAATATATTGGGTTCCCCTATCTATTCTATACATGTAAATTGTATTGATAATATCATTAGTTTATTATTAAACTTTCTCCTTGTAAACATATTGGATATCAGACACATTGGTTCAACCATCCATATACTCATGTTTCTTTCACAACTCACTAGATATTGATGATAACATTATTATATTAACATAAAATGGATCATCCATTTTTCTCCTATAAGATTCCTTCTCTACCTCACATGCTTTTAGAGGTGGGTCATCATATAGTGGGCACTCCAAAACATACCTTTTTCTTCCATGTTATAGTACTATGTAAAAGTTCCTATATTAGTCTTAGAAATTTGTGTGGGTGAGGGAATGTTTATTATCCAATAATATTCTTAGATATTTAGTCATAATAATTGAAATTTTTCTTCAAAATAAAAAATATAATATTAGTAGTTTTATCATGATTTTCTATTATTTAAACATTTTTAATTTATTAATCAAATATCTATCCCAATATTTTATTCAAATCCTAGTATCCAGAAACTACTAGATTCATAATACTTTATTTTTTAAATATTTTAGTGGACAAGGATCCTTAAAAACTCTCATCACAACCAAATCTTGGGCTACACCAATACTTAGAGTGTTTCACAAAATTCTTTTGGATAGACAAGCATAGTAACACATAGTTCCTTGATCTATTAAGTGAAGTCTCAAATTTATATCCAAAACATGGATTTTCTCAACAATAACCTATAAAATTTTACTAAGATAGTTATGGACACTTCTTTGATTCCAATTTTAGTTAATTCATCCCACCAACCCTATTAGAACTCCCCAGTGAAAGGAGGAACCCTAAATTATGGCTAATGAGCAACCCAAACTATATTTTTGTTCTAATTTAAGTTATAGATGGAATTTCATACTATAAATTTTCTTTGAGGTATTTTTAGTTTTTATTTTTTTCATTATTGAAATGTAGTTCTATTTATCATTCATATTGATATAATATCATTTTCAAAAAAAGACCATAAATAAGTTGGAATAATTCATTAGGTATTTCTACATTTATTAAATATATACCAATAAAATATATTATATAATCATGTATCATCCACACACTCACAAAATAGTTAAACATATAGGAACAAATGAATAAACAAAAGAATTATCAATATTTTTTTACTATAAATTAATCCATCAAGCCGATGATGGATCATCTAAAACCTTGGGGGAATTCCTTGAGTTTTATGAAAACTCAAATTATATATCACATCACCTCTCATGTAATTAAACATAGTTTGTTCCTATCTAGTTATTAACTTGAAATAATAATCATCTTTATCTTAATATATATATAATCAATCATGAATGAGAGGAACCCAGGATATGGTATTTCATTTAATTATATAAAATGTGGATACAAAGTCCCATGTACATATTTGAGAGAGTGATAAATGATTCATAGATTACTAAAATATAATATTTAACAATTAATTATTATAAAAATTCAATATATAATAATTAAATTAAATTGATTAGTCAATCACACAATTATGGGATAGTCTCATCATATGATAAGTTAAAATGTATGAATATTATATAATAATAATTAAATAATCTAAAATATAACTCAGAGCATTTTTAAATAATTAAAGTTCAATTAAAAAAAATTCATAATTAATGATATGTTCTATGAAACATGAATTTTTTTAATTGAATTTTTTTATTTATATTATGAAAAAAAATTAGATTTTTTGTGTCTATTTAGACCTTAAACATTCCCTAAGTGGTTTAAATGGGCTTTATTTAACCAATATTTTTACCCTAATAGGCCCAATACACCCTAAAAGCTGGTGAATTTGGGTGTTAAATTCTATTTGTATTTCACTATATCTTATTATCATGTTAGAAAGAACATCCCATACCTTTCAAATGTATAAGATCCTTCAAATATCTATATGTATAATTTAAATGTATAGAATCAATGATTATACTTAGTTTCCCACAAAGGAATTGTCCAAGGGAGCATATGATGAACATGTGTCAAAATATTAGGGATTAAAATTACACACTTTATATGTTATAAATTTATTAGGAAGGACACACTATCAATCCAAGGGGAAATCCCTCTTCTTGTCTCTTTGTGTGCTTCTTTGAGAAAACTAATATCATAGTTGTGATATGATGGTAACTTATAATGATTCTTTGAAGAAAATAATTTCCCTAATAAATTAAGGTTATTATCAGTGCCCTTCAGTTCCTTATACAATTAATGATCCTCAATGGATTTCTTCCAGTTGAAATCTTCCATTTCACTATTTTTCCAAGTTTTTCATTGGTCTTCAATACTCACTGTTTTTAAAGATTTTTAATATTACCACTTCTTATTATTTTTCTTTTCATATAAATTCTACATAAAATTATAGAATCATTTCTCTGGAAATTTGTTTTATAAAATTTTCACTTTTAACCCACTTAATGGGTCTTCAAAACCAACCACTAACCTCTAATAATGTCAGACAAGTTAACTAAATTTCCCAAAAATAGGGAATAAATTTTATCTCTTGTAATTTACTATATATAACTCATTTATGACGTAGAATCCTCCATTTCAGAATAAACCATGCTAAAAATGCACATTATATGGTATGCTTTCCTTAATTATATCCTGACTCAAGTCTGATGACCAGATCTATATCCTATGAAAAAACCCTGTGTTTAAAACACTTAGAGGTCATGGCATGATCACCTCCCAAATTTTATAAAACTATATAACTTTTGTGGAAAATGATTTTACCATTGAGTGGAAATATATAAATATCTATAAATATATAAATTTTCTTAATATTCATATATGACATGATTTATATCTAATGTCTTGGTCTGTTTTTCTTGTCATGTTATGGCACAAATATATTTTGTGGTGTGAACCTATTTCAATTTTAAACCACACTAAAATTCACATAAAATTTTTTATAATATATAATCTATGTTGTAGAATGTAACAATAAATTGAAAATATTAAAAAAATATAAATATTACACTTGAGTGAACCTGGTTAATTTTTTCTTTTACTCTTATGTGTCACTATTTTCATCAATACTTAGATGTATTTTATCACACTCATTGTGTGGTGTGGCCATAACTCCCATGACATGACCTTATCATTTTCCCAAAAATGATTAAGGAAAATAACAAACAAACTCAAATAAAATCCTTACACATTCCAAACAATATCCTTACATATATGTGTACTTGTCAATTTTTTTTAATTCAACGCCATTCATGATATGATTCTTATAATCACGGCGTGGTGTGACTTGTTCCTATAGTAACCCAAATTTTCATAGAAAATATTTATATTTTATTTAATAATTACTAATAATTAAAATATAAATATAATTGAAAAAAAATATGGTTCCAATAGTATGGGTTAGGTATGTTGGATAGGGTCTGACTAGGCCTAACCCAATGAGATAGCTCACTTGGGTAGAATGAAACACCTCATAGACTATACGAGTGTGTTGAGTGGTGGTGACACCCATGTGGTGTTGTCTCGTTATATTTAAAAAATATAAAATATTATAATTTTTACAATGATCATGGGTTTCATGGGATGCCCCCACCCCCGATTTAATAGGGTTAGCAGGTGTCCGGTTGGTCACACATGAATTTAGTTTGTTTTTTATATAAACATCTATCATGTAGCAGACTTCCGTACCCCCAACCAATGATGTATTCAAGGAATGAACCAACTTCTATACTCTCTCTAATAATATTTCTATATTATAGATGTCCAATATTAACCATCCTAACATTGATTCATAAACCAACTATAATGTTGATACTGTATCACTACCCTCTTCTTTGACTTAAATTTTTTCATAATATCTCAAATACCAACCAGATAATCGAAGAATAGTGTAAATTTTTATAATGTTTATTTTCCAAAATAATGTGGTATTTTTATTTGAAGTACTATATCTAACATACTAGTTTTCAAGTTTATTCATGAATTTCTTGCACATAGTTTTAAGTACAAATAACATAAAATAAATGTTACATGATTTATTCTTATGGTTCCAACATACTCTGCTCATCACCCGATTGTCATAGAACAAAGGAAACATTAAAATATTCCACTAAATCATACATATGTGAACCAAACTCTATATTCATCATTTTATAGTCATTTTTCACTAGTTTTAGAGAAATTAGTGATTAATAATGCCCAACCCATCTCTATAAAATGATAAACATTTTTCATGAAGAATGAATCAATTATTCATGGTCTTTCTTTTAATTTCTATCTCTAGTACTTGATAGAAATAATGAGATGATATATAATTCAATAATAGTCTACCAAGTCTTTTTCTACCTTAAAATTATGTTCTATACATAGAATTAATTTTCTAAAAAAATTATGTATTTGTGGAAAATTGAAATTCATTAACATAACAAAACCACACTTATGACATATAAAACATGTCATAAGTGTCAAAAATATTTCATCACTCACTTATAATAGTATAAAATTTAATGTTATGAAATAAAATCAACTAACATAGATTTTTCGTCCAAAATATTTTTATCAAAACCTTGAATAATTAATATTCATTCGAAAAAATTATTTCTACTCTTCGCATATTTTTACTTAAATACCTTATAAATAAATTTAATAAAAAAATAAATTATTATTATTATAAATTCTAATATAATATAATTAAATTTATTGATTTATTAACTTTTCATCATTCATATTCAAGTTTTCATCGACCAATTAATATAGGGTCCACTTAATCTTAAACTTCTATTCAATGGAATTTGTAGAGCATATAGATTCGCTTTGTGCCTAAAACACTAGAACATTATCTCAATACCAGTAAGTCTAAATCATGTATTTATAGTGAAATATAGAAATAAACCAAGGAACATAAATATATAAGTATAATTCATCGCTATGAAAACCTCTTATGAATACTTCTTGTGTAATATAATCTCTTTGTATCAGTATCTATAAAAATGAAGGATGAATACTCTAAATCATCATCATTTCATGATTTATTTATCTCTTTCTAACTATGTTGTATGGACTTTACATCATATTCCTTGTCTATGTATTTAATAAATTCGCTCACATCCCAATAAAACGGATATATATATCTTTCTCATATACAGAAGAAAAAAATCTTGTCCTGATAATTCAATCAATACCAGACCACCAATAATGAACTTAAAGATGGCCAGCTATCCATAAACACGAGATTTAATGGTTTTCATCATGTCTTAAAGTATTGTATTAAACGATATATATTGGTAATGATCTCAACTCAAGATACCAATATACATTCTTGTAGAAAGTAATACCCAATGATAATGAAAACATGTGGTGGTTCTATTGGTGGTTCATCCCTTATGATATCCATTCATGAGATCCCCTTGTATGAACTTAATGAGGGTAATTCTTAATATATATGATCTCCTAACACTATATAGTTAGAAATCAATTGTTTCCCAATGTTATAATGTATCTAAACTATAAAACATATGTTTAAAACTACTATTATCATATATCAAGATTCTTGTTATTAATGGGAATTATTATGACCTCTTATATGAAAACTAATTCAAGGAAATTATCAAGAAGATGGTGTAAACAGATGTAATAATGATATTATGGTGTGAAAAAGACATTCATAACTCTCTTTATACACAATATTTTAATTGAAATGTATTACTTTAGTTTGATTTAGGGAAAATTCTTTTACAATAGGATTCACCATACTTGATAACTTTCAATGTGGTGTTTATGGAATTATCCATTCAACCTAAAATGGAATTCATTATTCCTAGGAATTGTTATTACTCTATGTGGAAATGTTCTCTCTTCCATAAAGGGTCCCATATATCTTTTTTTGTGTTTCCCTACAAATTATCAACAACATCTGTTTAAAATAAATACCTTATCACCTGAGTATAGATCCATTTTGGGAATGTCTTTGTTATACTACTTATTTTTATCTCTGTATTAATAATTGATTTTGCATAATATTCACTCACGCTCAATTCCAACTCACCTAACATAAACAGTCACTTCTTGCCTACTTTATCTTCTCTAAAATTCATACTGTTGACTGTATAGTGGGATTTGTAGGAAAGCATCACTTGAAGATGTAGTGGTTTCCCATACACCAATTGGAATATAGAAATACCCAATAGTGACTTTTAAGATATTTTGTTGGCCTGAAATTAATCGTCATGCTCCCTTGATTAATCCTTTTGGATTAAGTTAATATCTTTTTAAGAAGAGTATTTATATCATGGTATGAGAGATCCACATCTCTACTCATTTAACAGTGGTACAATGTACATGTTCTATAAAAAAATCCATATTTCTATAGGCCACCCCTCAAAAAATGGATGTTAAATTGTCTTCTAGACTACTAATCAATGTTTTAGGACAAATGAACCAAGAAAATATATTCTTTTTCAAATATTTTACAACTAGATTCATCATATTAGTTGGGGTGGTTTTTTATTTAACCAATTTGGACACTTAGTTTACATATATAAGGATATATGCATAGTCCAAATAGTTGAGGAATGGTCCCATAGAGTATACTACACAATTAAAAAACTATTAGACCTCTATTATGGATTGATATATTATTTCATCCCTTTTTACCATTATTTTGGAAAAATGGAAACAACCTTAATTTATTATGAAGCTTCTAAAATATAAATTTAATGTTTTCCAAAATAATCCACTTTGATGGATCATATCCTTTTTTAAACTATGTTTTTATTTCCATTGTTCAGGAGTGATAAAATTATAAAACAATATCAACCTTAGCATAAAACAAACACTATAAAGTAAATCCACCACCACATAACTTAAATAGTGTAAGATCATCCTAAAATAAGTTCCAAACATTTTTAAGAAAAAAATCCTCTAATGGTTGTAAATTTTTATTTTAATGTAGCAGTTTTCAAGTAATTAATGATGTTGATAAACCATGGTTATATTATTAGCTCTAAAATAAAAAATAATCTATCTATAAATTCATATTTTATTTCCAATTATTGTTCTCTTCCAAGGTTTGACAATTCCATCCATGTTTGATGGTTAGCGAGGAAATTTTACGAACCTTTCATATAATTTATCAAAAAATTAAAACTTCTAGTGAAATAAAATCCATTTATCAAGTGAATCTTGAGATCATGTTTATTCATTTGGAATTTGAGTATACCATGATCATTGTAAACCTATAATTTATAGAGAATGAGATAAGGACAAATCTATCCAAAAAAATACTACAACAAGTGATTTTTTTTGTGACATGGTGTAGTTTAATTTTTTCCCTATATGAGTTCAAATTTCATTGAAAATTATTCATAAAATTTTATCCAACTATAAAAAATATACTATCCCAATTTCATAGTCTCTTTCATAACACATAAGGTGAAATGATTCTTCCTAATTTAGGGGTGATTTAATTAGGGTATTGATCAACAATTGATTTGATTCCTTTAATTTTACCTTACAATATTGGTCAAATGATCACTCCATATACTTTTCCAAAATATGGGTAATAGGGTGAGTAATTTGAGAAAAAAATTATCAAACCTTAGATATAAACCAATATTTCCTAAAAAGCTCTAGATTTCCTTTAGATTCATGGATTATGGTAAATATATTATCACCATGATTATAATGGGATCAATTTCACTATGAAATGGAACTATTATTTATTTCACTATGAAATGGAACTTCTTCTCGTATAGAACCAAACATGAATCCTTACATTGTTTCTAAACCAAATCAATATTCTTGTTACATAACTTAAAAAAGTGGTTATACATATATAAATCATCCATGAATACTTCTATAAATTCCTCTACCAACCCATGATATATGTGTTCCATGAACTATTTAAAGGTGAAGAGTGCATTACATAGACTTAATGACATGCACATATATTAGAAGGTTTCATAATGGTATGTGAAAGTGGTATTTTCCTTATCCTTTTAATGACATAAGATTTTGGTTACAATCAGAGTATCTATAAATAAATAAATAATACTCATATTTGGATAACTATTATTGAATATATTAATAAAAGGGAGTGGATATTTATCCTTAATCATTGCATATTTCATCTATTTATAGTCAATAAACACACACTTTAACATGTTTCCTTTCCTCAGAAGATCATCTTGTCCTATTTCTTTATCATAGAAATACATAATTTATTGGGTACCTCATAGAGTGACATTACCCTATCATAGTCATAAATAGAGTAAATTATCCTCATATCCAAGATTTTAAAGACTTATTTCTTCACTAACTCATCCATTAGAGGTTTAAACATCATTTTTGTTTACCTTGTTTTCTTTTTTCCTTCTTTGAGTATTTCCTTATGAGTATAGATTGAATGATGTATACCATTTATATAAATAATTATCTAGGAAATTTAATATATTATTTTCTCTAACAACTTAACTATGTTTTACTCTTTTCCTTTTGATTATTAGAACTCAAATCACATGTCTTTTCACTCTTTCTATAAAGAATGAGTGTCTAATGATTCTGGTGAGTTGTTTTAATGCCCACTTCAATGGTTTCAAAATTTATAGAACCAATTCCAAACATAATTCCCTTAAATATTGATCCATCATAGTGGATCCTTCCTCTAATTTAAGTAATTCACTAATGTATTCCACTTTTCCCTTTGAATCCGTATCAATAAGCACCATTATAGTTATGTACTCCTCTAATTGGATCTCTAAAAGTCTATACTTCACTTGAATAGTGATTATTTCATTAAATGTTTTGTTATCATATCCATTATTTTCTATTTTTGGAAATTAATATTGAATTTATCATCTCCAATATAAAAATTAAACCTTCCTTGATTGATATCTATAAAAATATTCCCCATAGCTAGAAAAGTTATAATGAGGATAATCGATGCATATCCTTCCTCTTCTATATTTAAAATGGGAAATTCAGTGGGAAGAATATATTTCTACACCTTCATCATCAAATTCTAATGAATTAAAATCAAATACTTAATAAATTGTTTTATGATTGTAATATATGATCTTGTTATATTTTTATTACATAGATAGATATTAGGGAAAATATTTAGAAGTATGATATTGGAACTTTTCCCTAAATCACAAAGGTATTTTTCAAAGGATAAAGATTTAAGTGAATGTAGTTTAGAAGCTACCTAGATTTTTATGTTTTTGTGTGATATTTCATTAACTATAGATTAGAACTCTTCACCAAAATAAATTAGTCCTAGATCCTAAAATTTTATTTTATTGGAATGGAGTTCCTTAATTATTTTTGGCATATACTCATATTTGGGAGATTTCTTCAATTAACAAAAAAAATTGATGTGAAATAATTTGAACATCTCTATAAACATATTAAATTAAGTTTATACCATTACTTTTGAAATTATATCTAAGAATTTATAGGTGGATATTAGTGTTTAAATTGGATTGGATGGGTCATTTTTATACTTTTTCCCTTCTACTTAATATTCCTTATAAACTTATTTGGTTGATTAGTTAGAATAAGAAAATCCTAGTCATAAGTAAGACCCTTGACCATTTATTAAGATAAAAGAAATGTACACCAAGGATAAGGAAAACATGTTGCCCACATCCAACATATGGAAAATGAAAAATCATAATAAGAAGAATCATTATCAAAACAATGTTCATCAATTTCCCATTCAGAAGGATAAATACCTGTAATGAAGTACTTAAACACCTCGACATCCATCATCCTTAACATTTTAGATCATGTAATAACATTTTTTGGTTGAATATGTTTCCTTTATTACTTATTAATATTCATTATCCTTTTCATATTTATTATCCTTTATAATTTTATTCTCAAATTCCCCGTCCCACTCTTCAAAATCATAACCTCATTTACTCCCTAGGAAATTCAAGTTTACCCATTTATGTATTGATTTTTCTACCAAAAAATTTTTGTAAAGTTATCTTAATTGATGTGTTTTTACCGCTAAAATTTTATGTTCATTCTTAACTTCAAGTTATCGTATACTCATTCATGTCTATTAAATAAATGACCAATTTGATCATTAATTATGGTAAAAACCCATTCCCATAATATATATTTTCTTGGTGTAGTGATTGAATCATAGTGTAATTTATGGCGACAATCACATTTATAGAAAAGGCATTCAATTTTACATGAAATTATCATGTTGATCAATCTCTAATAGAGTGTCCCAAGATCATTATTTACTATAATTATAATGGGAATGATTCGTTTATAATTTTATTAGAAATTATTTGGGTGCCTCCGTCTACCCTGACTCTATCGACCAGTTCCTAAGCACTTGATACCACAATATATATAGCTTTTATTCATGGTTGAGATCACAGTAGGGATTTATCATTGAATGCATGGTTTTATGGGATTTCACATAAGGAATCTGGACACATGGGCTCTAAAGATAATACAAATCATAAAGAAACTAAATAGACCTCTTTAATCTATGAGATGTGATCATTATGATTCGGATTTTTCTAGTCCCCTCATCTATAGAACCTTCCCCAGTTGTTTATAAAATCCCAAATAGATTTAGTCAATCACATGTAGGGTCACTAGTTTTACTATCACCCACCAAGTGTATGATTAAAATTAAACATTAAGGGTTCTTGTCAGAACAATATTGAATAAGGATGTGGTATCATTCGAGATGTCCAAGAATCAGTTGTGTTGTCTTATAATGCCTTCTATATATAAGTTCACCCAATTATCATAGAAGTAAAAGATATTCTCAAGGGGATTTTCATTTAAATATTTTACAATATTCCCCCTTATTTGGAAGAATCTAATTTGGTCCTTCTTCTTAAATTTTATTGGTGAATTTATCCCTTTCACCAATCCATAACTTACCTTATTTAGGATTGTAAGTTCCTAATTTATATTAATGTAGAGATTCTTCATGTTGGAAAAAAATCCCTCAAAGTATCATCGAATCATTTTTTAGGTGACTGTGTTTGTTGAAAAAGTGGACATATGTGTTGTGATTGTTGACAAAGAAAACCATGACATAAAAATTTGTTGAAAAAGGGGATTTCATGGTTGAATGTCGAGTTCAAGAGATGTGGTCAATGATCCATGTTTGATTCAAGAACGTCGAAAAAGGAATGGATGATCTGGAGGCGGTTAAAAAAGAATAGATACAAGGTGGTGCCGTTTTCCAGTGTTCGCCAAATTTTTGGGCCTGAAAATCGACAAAAGGCAAAAAGTGGTTTGGGAAAAGAGACTTGCACACCCAATTTTTTTTAGGATAAAAAGGTCATAATATGGAAAAAGAAATAGGGTCACGTAGGTACTGGTGTGGTCGCTCAGGTAACTTGTGCGCAGAGACTTGCGCGCCAAGACTTGCGCGCTGAGAGGAGACTTGTGCATCGTCGCGCAGGTTGTTCAAATGACTATAAATACTGGACGACCCCTCCTCATTTTCAATGGAGTTAAACACTTTGAAAAATCAGAGCGCCTGTCGCGCAGGTGTGGAAGTCGCGCAAGTGGTTTCTGGTCGCGCAGGTGGACTTGTGCACTAGTGGTTGAAGTTGCGCGTCGGTTGGTAGTTGCACACCAATTTTGGTTTGGGTGTAAAAGGGGTTGAGTCGTGTAGGTTTGAAGTTGTAGAAGGTTGTGCTGCGCAGGTGGTTGAGGTAGACCAGCGTGGCAGTTGTGACCTACGCTTCGATACATGTGCACCGATTTAGACTTGGGCGCCAAGTAAGGTTGATTCCCCCACAATATTTTCATGCTGCGTGGAAGCTGGAAGTTTTCCCAATACCTTCGATGAAAAGAGAAATTCATCTGCGGGTGAAAGTTGGAATTCAACAGAGAATCCACATACAACCGAGGATGTATTCATTTGAGATAATAAAGAGACCTACAAGTCTATAAACTGTGAGTGGATCCTTTTTGGAGTAGTGAGCAAAGGAAGAGGAAGAAGGTGATCCTCTCCACCAGCAGTGAGCCAGAGAGAGAAAAACAGAGAGTGAACCTTGGGAAAGTAGTGAGCTGACCCTAAAACATATAAAGGTAGTGAGCCTAGAATATAGTGACTATTTCCGAATCTTTGTATCCACATCTAGTGAAGAATAGTGGAATTTGGTACGACCGGCAACTTGTAGGTGTATGCTCCTTGGACATAGCCCAGTGATGGTGAACCAAGTAAAAATCTATGTGTCTGCCGGCTTACTTCCCTGCATTGCATTTAAAGCATCATCATCAGATAAAGAAGAAAATAAGTGATCATAATATACACATGAGTGTAAACAAATTTACCCTTGTAATAAAGCGTTCAAGATCCAGTGGGGTAGGAAGAACATTGAAAAATAATATTCATACCCTGATTCACCCCCCACTCAGGGTATATAGGCCCCTATTGGTCCTAACACTTCATACTTGTCATGAGAGAAACAAGGTGAAAGATATCTTATCTTTTAAAGGTTTCCCTAATGAAACTCTCCAAATACTTACCAGTTTAGGTTTCCTACATTGAAATTGTAATAATATTGTTTGTGGGGATACCCTATAGCTCCACCACTTCAAACCCCATTAATCTATGCTTTTGTGTTTTCACCCACTTATTTAATAAAAAAAATATATATTGTGTGTGACAGATATCCCATTATATTTTCAATAATATAAATATAATATTATTGATTTATAAAAAAAAGTTTCATGGTTTTTTATATTTTTATTGACATTATTAATATGTTGATCATTTTTTTAATGTATTTTGTTCAAAATTCTTTAAAGGTGGCTTATGATTTTTTAACCACCTATTAAAATTATTTAGGGTCATGTGAATGTTATTAGGTTATTTTTTCATTGCATAATAGTAATACTGACCAAAAAATTGAAGTTCTTGTTTTCCCTAGGGAAAATATATTGGATCATAGCAATGGTTTTGGCTTTTCCCACCACCTAGATATTTCTATAATAGGTTTTGGTTCACTATTTCCCATCTTTACCGAAATTGGTTTTGAAAATATTTGTACGGATATTTATACCCCCCACAAAACTCACTTTTACCATTTTATTCTCCCCATTCTAAACCTAAAAACCCAAATAAGTGTATACATCCACACGTCTCGAATGAAAGGATTTATTATTACTCAAGTTGTGCTCTATTTATTTGGATATCTAGTAAAAGTTCTAATTAAGTTTTATATTATTTCCACTTGGGATACTCGGTTTTTGAGTTTTTCTAATTATTTAATACATGAATGGGGAGGAAATTTTTCTCTCTAACACTAAGATATTTTTCTTTACAAATTATATAATATATATCTTTAAATGGTTGGTTTATTTCTAATTAATCCTTTTATAATTACTACATTATCCACATCTCCTGAATTGATTATTAAAACAAAGTAGATGGTTTTCAACTACATCTAAAGGGTTAATCATTTTGTAGTCACTTTCTTAGTATATCTTTCAAGAATTCCCATTTCTTAGAGGAGTATTTTCTATCTTCTTTTCAAAAAAAATTAATTTCACTCTATATTTTCATCATTTTCATGTGTGGGAATTGATTATCTATAGATTTCCTTAAAATATAACCCGAGGTAGTGATCAAACTAATTGAAATTATTTCTATAAATATTTATCTATATTGTTCTGTGAGAAATATAAATAATTTAATTATATAACATTACATGAAACCTCTTTATTCTTGAACATATCCAAAATATCCAAAAAAATAGAGAGGTATTTTTTAAAATCTTCACATCATTTCCTAATGAATTGTCTAAAATTTTATATCATTTACACTTGGATTCAACTCAAAAAATTGGTATAGAATTGGAAACCATATAATTATAGGAGTAAGTCCATAAAATATAGAAATTTAATATTCCATGATGTAAATTTAATGTTTAACACTTGAGAACTCATTAATTTGATGTTTTAGTTCATTCACATTAACACCAAGGTGAATACAGTCTACCATTTTTGGTCATTGGAATCTAAAAAAGTATCAATCAATATCATTTCTAAATTTCAATGGCTCTAAGTATCTAATATTCTTGGTAAAAATTTATTAGTATTTCACATACTAGTACAACCATAAAATAAAAAAACATGAATCAACATGCATGTAAAAAAGGAATAAAAATAAAATAAGAACACATAAAAGAAAATAAATTGATCCATCAACTAATACCATGCTAATTGGATAGTTTTATTATTTATCTTTTTTTTCAAACAATGAAAACAGAACATAACCCATGCTAAAGAATAATCACAATATAAGGATAGAGGTTTAAGTTTAGAATTGATAAATCATATCCCCTTTACTAAAACTACTAAGAGGTAATATAATTTGTATGTCTAAGGTCAGAATACTAAGAGAACTAGACTATCACAAATCTTGGTTTATGGAAATTTTAATTATTGATATGTAATTTTCTAAATTTAAAAAACAATGGAAAAATTTTAAAAAAATAAAACTTCTCATTAAAAATTACTTAATCTATCAAAAATAGATGCAATGAATTAATTTAAAATGATTTGTTTTTTAAATATGAATTTATTTAATCAATAAATTATTTAATTGATTATTTAATACATTCCTAAGGTAATAAATTTTAACTAGATCAATATTATTTAATATTATACTAATTTTATCTATACTTTATGGCCAAAAAAACAACTTAAACTACAATACATTAATTTTTCAATCTCTCTATCAAATAAATTATCAACACTACACACATATCCAAAATCCTCTAATATCACATTATTTTTCCTTATATATTAATTATTTTTATCAAATAAAAAATTTATAATTTTATTAATATTCAGCTCAATGTAATAATAATAAAAGTGATACATCCATAAAAAGTTAATAATTTAAAATAGTTAATCACACTTCTACTATTAATTCACAATCCCTTAAGATATTAATTACTAATCAATGACTATGAATAAATAACAATCAAATAATTCATCTTAAGGAATGTAAAATACTCAAAAGTATAAAAGAGAAAAGAATAAAAAATAATTTAAGAAATTTAACTAACATATGAAACCTTATTTTAGATTTCAACAATACATTTCTTGACATCCTATATCTATCTAAAATGGTAAAAGTCTCAAAAGTCGATCGATTGTTTACTTAAACTGAAAACATTAAAATAAATATACTAGTGGAAAAATCAATCCATAGTATTGTCCATTATTAAATAAAAAATGTGTTCCTAATACTACCCATCTTATTTCCACATCAAACTTCTTTATATTCACCATATCATTATTCTTACAACTTTCTGGACTGATTTATATCATGATATAAATATCTCACTAAATAAAAATTTAAATCCCAGAAAATTACACTAAAGCCTGGTGATTTTTTTGCCATGGTTTTACCTATAGATCTTTCCCTTGAACTAGTAGAATAGTGATGGATATTAACTTATGTAATATAAGGAGCGGTTCATTAATGTGAATTATTAATTTTTACCTATGATATAAAAAAGGATGTGTTGTGTTATACATGATTCCTTCTCAATCAAGGAATAATTTTCCCCTTCAATTCATTATATACACTTCACTAAATTTATTTTTTAAATTTACTATAATACAATATTCATGATGTAATAGGATTCCTCATAGTATATTGTATCTTTCATTTGTTTCTTCAAAAAAACTATTCATATGAGAGCACTATAGTGGGAATTAAATGAGTTTTGTTGTGCTTGTTCAGAATTTGTAGCTTAAATTCCACTAAAAAACACATCATAATTAAAAATTTTTCAGGTGTGGTTTTGTTCTATCAAGTTAAACATATTCGCATTCATCTATAAAGTCATCCAAGAATTTATTCACACCAAAAAACATTAAAAAAATATAAATATTAGGCAGTAATATCAATGAAAATCATGACAGCATGTTATGAACATTATGAAGTTATTAATAACTTTTCCCTCATTGGTATAAATTTACTAATAAAGTGTATAGTCATTCCTAGATAATTTACATATGACGTTATTGTCTATTTGTTTGAGGGGTATGTAATGAGCTCATTTTTAGGGGGAATTTAATGTGATGTGTTTATACATTTTTTCATTCTACACATGAAAAATTGTGAATATATAAGTATATTATAAAAACTTTACATTCTCTATTTATTTTGGTCACTAAATGTGTTAGAAAAATGGATTATATGATTATTAATATTATATATGATATAGTATGTGGACACAGTTTTGGAGATACATTTTTTTGATGGATATCACACCAAATCCTTTTTTAGCTTGAGTGGTACTCATTTTTTTATATAGGAACACCTTTATTACAATTATATATTAATTAATTCATAGAAATTGTTAATTATATAAAGGACTATGATGTCACACTTTTTGGTTGAGAGGATAAGGATAAAATTTAATTACAAAGTGTTCATATGAAATTTTAAGAGCTAATATAAAAGTGTATTATAGGGTTTACAAAAAGTGTTTTTAATGGAATTTCCAAAGTTAATATATATGATGTAATGTAGTGTGAAAATTATCAATAACTTCTCTAAAATGTTATTCAGTGGATATCCAAAAGGATTTTCTGATATAGTTTTTAGATTTTTTATATTCTTCTTGATATATGATGAAAGTAATCCAATTTTATAAGTATTTAGTATAATTTATAGATGTATTGAAATAAAAAATAAATAAAATCCAGGATATACTTGTATTAACCATGTCATGGTGTGTTCTAGAGTAAAATACATCATAGTGAAACTCGTTATGCATGGTTCTGTGCATGGAAGTACATTAATTAGGTGATAATTCATATTTACAATTATTTCACCCACTAAGTTTTTTTCATGAATAGTTAAAAATATCATATAATGAGATGAATGTGAATTATAACACCCATATGGATTATTTAAACATTAAATAATCATAGTGGGTTGAATAAAAAGTTATAGACATTTATATCATTTTGAAAAAAATTGACCAATTTCAACTATGGAAAAATGTATTTGAGATGTTTGAGAATTAAAGGATTGTTCTTAGAGGATATAAATAGTTTTATAATCCTTTTGTAATGTTTATATGATATTTTTTGATGTTATGTGTGAAACTCCAAATTCAAATCTCTTTTTATCCCTTTTTCCTTAATCATGGTTCTATTAGAGAATAATAAAGACATAATCTTTCCTAAGAATTAGTATAATCATATATTCTATGAATTACCCTTAGAGGAGGGATATTTATTCCTATAAGTAATATTTATTAAAATTGTGTGAAGATAGAGGTAAGGATTCTATAAATAATTATTTACATTCTATATTTATGTTTCATTAAATTCAATCATATGGATAGATCTTGTGTTTGATGGGATTTGGTGGTTTGTTGCCACTGTGTTTTGATAGGTTTTTCTCCAAAAAAAAACCAAAACCAATAAGTTAAAATCAATGATAATGGGGTTGTTGAGAAAATATCATTTGGTAAACATGACGCCAATCATGTTAGAAGATCATGATAAATTCATTTATTTAATGGATGAAAAATACAATGATACTAATAATGCAATTTTTTTAGAACAATAATGATTTGGAAAGAATAATTTATAATTGATATTAAAATATGGAATTCATAGAAGCTTTAAACAATTAGATTACTTATAAAAATTTGAAAATCGGTACATTTTTAAAGATATTTAGGATACCTCTTGAGTAGTATACTAATATTTTGGATATTACTCTCTTGGGAATTACAAATTTTATAAAAAGGTATCATTCTAAACATAGTATGGATCTAAGTAGTAAGTATGGATTTCATTTTATTTTTTATTAGCCTTAATGTTTTGGATTAGTTTATTCTCTTTCAAATTTTTTTACTAGAAGATGCTTGGTTTCTTTTTTCCTTTTGTATTTAATGTTTTCACTTTTTTAATTTATGTGTCAAGATTTTCCTCCACTAAAATTGAGGATGTTGAATAAAAAAAATATTTTCACTCAATATATTATATATATATATATATAATTTTCATATGGGTTTTTATATTATGTAAACATTATATATACATAAATATATACATATATACATACATACATGTATATATATATAATATATGTATTTTTGTATTTCATTTAGACTTTATTCTTTTATATATATTAATATTACAATTATATTCATTTTTTATATGAATTTTAAAAATTTGTTTGTGTTATATAAATATATATATTATGTTTAGATATATGTACACGTATTGTGAATATACCTTATGTTTATACTTTATATGTAATGTTTTTATTATGTTTTAACATGTGTATACTTTATATACATAATATATGTATACATCATAAATTATATATATATATATATTGTAACACCCTAGATGGATAAATGGTTAAATGACTAAATTATATGACTCATGTTAACAAGGTGCACTGCCCTTTTTCCGATCCTACCTAATTAGAACTCCATAGTTAAGCATGTTTGGCCTTGAGTAGTTATCACGATGGGTGATCTTCTGGGAAGTTTCTCAGTGTGTGTGTGTGAGTGAGGAAAAAGTAAACTAGAAAGGACATGTGTTGGCCGGTGGAGATAGTCATTAGTCAGATGACCTGTTCAGGCATGTGGGTGGGCCCCAGGGTAGGGACTATGTGTTTGTGGGGAAACTGCTGGTACCTGGCTAGCCAAGACCCAACAGCCATGTTAAGGTGGGGTGGTTGTGCTATCATCAGTAACCAGTTTTTAGATATAAATATAATTTATATGCTTCACATATTTATATATTATGCATTATATATACTATTTTATATATATTATTTTTATATGTCTATGTATCTATTTTTTCATGTAGACACAAACACATACATAGATGTGTGTTTGTTTGTGCGTCAATAATTTCATGAATCAATTCATTTTTTTATAGTTTTATTTATTGAAATAATTTTTTTAAATAAAAAAATATGAATATGAATCAAAAATTGATGGAGGATAATCATATGAACAAGGAGTATAAGGATGGGGTCAAATAATTCATCAAGTTATCAATAGACCATGTAAATGACCTTCTCAAATTATGTTTCTGTATTTAAATTGTTTCTACTCAAGAAAATTTTTTCTATATTATTTGGAAGAACACTTTATCAATTTTAAAATTTATCAGAGTTATAAATACTAGACTAAACACAAGAAATAACCAAATTTTTCCAATTACTAGAATAATGCTATGATTTAAAAATAATATGATATTAATACAAGTTTATAAAATTAAATAGATTATATTGAGTACATGAAAATAATGGTGGAATATAAACCACGTTATTATCAAAAAAATATTGAATAAGTTATTGAATGTTAAAATATATTATTATATGATAGTTTTACAAAATATACAACATTATGAGAAGTATGAAAACTATATTATTTAAATTTTGGAAATAAATATAGTGACACCATTTTTATAAAACAAATTTGTATCATGAAGTATATATTATCATATGATAATGACCTTCTATATTGAACCTATAAATCTAAAAAATGTTATTCTAAAAAAGCATAATAAATGAAAAAATAAATGTTTTTCTTAATGAGTACAAGTTATTCTAATATGACTACGGTTCACTTAAAAATTTATCAAAGTGAAATGAATCTCAATATAAGAAAAATAAATAGAAATCATTAATTGTGATGTAGTAAATTTCAATCATTCCATGATTTTGAAAATTATATGGAATATTTTATATATCTCATTTTTTTATGTGAAACGCGGATAAAAAAATTCATGATAAAAAACATCAACACATATCAGATGCTCTTAGGTTAAAAATAATACATAATTGGTTCCATGAATTTATTATTGTGATGTGTAATATATAACCCAAATTATCTATATATTGAATAAATCCTTTGGGTATAAAAATAAGTACTTACTTTAAAACTAAAATAAATCAGTAATGATATTGATGTTTATTTGGATACATTAATAGAAGATCTAAAATTTATATGGGATACCAGTGTTATGATGATTTAATATCATACAAAATAAAATTACACATTTAAAGCCATGATATATATTATAATAAATGACTTTATATTGAATACATGAATAAAGAAGATGTTGAGATCAAGAGTGGTTGTGACCTTGTGAAGGTATTTGAGGGATAGGGTGAGTTTTTTAAAGTTTAATGTAGATTAATAAGAATAATTATATAATATAATAATTGGATATGGTTATTATGTAGTATTTTATTTTCAACACACAAATCATGTTCAAAATATAGTATTATAAGGTGTTTAATTGGATGTGAATTTGAATACAAGGTTTTGATTGATTGAAGTAACATGGAAGAAATTTCAATGTTAAAGAAAGTATATTTAAAAGTATGGTTTTATTTGAATAAGTTTGAAATATTTTTTAAATATGTTCAGTATAATAATATTATTTAAAAAAATGTTAAATTATTTCATACATAATATTTAGTTTTCATACATAAGATATACTTGCATATAAGTAATATCTCTCGGATAAGTTAAAATTAGGAAAGGACTAGAGCTCTAAGTGATATGTAAGATAATCTAAGTATATGTAAAATATTCCAAGGGAATATTATATAATATTAAAAAAAGGTAAGGATTCAACTTGGATATATAGCATATTTGATATGATTTGTAATATATTCTATGTTATGCCTGTGTTTTTTAGGGTGATTCATAAAATCCTTAGAAATGAAAAAAATTGAAAACTATAGAAAATTTATGTCTTTTATTACTATGATATGTAAGGTTTTTATATTTGGAAGAGATGAAATAAAAAAAATAAAATAAGACCTTACATTGATACATGATGTTTTTATATTCATTATATAAAGTTTACTTTGAGTATATTGGGTTGGAAAATTGGAAACGTCCCCAAATTATAAGGAATTTTTCATACTGTGATATATAAGTATTTCTAATATGTAAGGTTCTTCTTTGGTAAAATTTTGGAAAGGTAAATGAATATAAAAATCTCTATGGAATATTTTTAATACATTATATTTTCTATATTTATTATTTTATTTGTGAATATGTAAGGGTTTCAGATTTTGCTAAAAATTGAAAATGATGATGCTGAAGTTGTTCTTTCTTGGATTAAGCATCCTAAAGAGTGAACGTGATAAAAATAGTTAGAGAATAAGGGTCACATTGTTAATATGATACCACATTGTATTAAATAATTAATTGTTATATAAAATATTATGTCATGCCATGATGGATAGTTGTGATAATTAAGATCAGTATTGTTTTAAGGTGGTTAAATGTATTGTGCTGCAATACATGGTATCATGTTGCAATCACTCGGACCTAGATAAAATAAATATGAATTGATTCGTGAATAATATTATCACATCATAAATAGGGAAACAATTTAAGAGTAGCTAGAGGTACTAGATTATAGTATAATAATGTATATAGTCACACCATGATTTATACTAGGGTCTACATAGATAGATCTAAATCCAAAAGAATAAATAGGAGAAGTTAAGTATAGTTGAAGGAAGTTGGCAGTTTGAATTTAAATTTGAAATTCAAATTTGAAATTGAAAAACAATCAATTTTGTTTCAAAATAAAAGTAATCATGGGTCTTGAATGATTATTCAAGGGAGATAGTTTGAGAGGATATAATGAAGAGGGTGCACGGAGAAGTATACACAGATTTAAAGAAGGGGAAGAAGAATGATAATAGTATTTATGACTGTGTAAGTAAAAGAATAAGAATATGAAGATTACACACTTGGTTTTTGTGTGTGATTATCACATATTTGTGTGTTGATGAATTGTGGAATAAGTCACACATGTTCTATAGTATCAAGAATACTGAGAGCACTATACAATTTTTAAAATACAATCTAATTAGGGGAAGAAGGATAATCTCAACCTCATAAAGGTATAAGACATTAGGGAAATGAGTTAACAGGATTTTTAAGAGATATAATTTTTTACAATATTGTCTTATGAGTCAAGTATATACCTTTTACATTGTATCCACTATGATGATTCTAGTGGATTGTGTGGTCATGGGTTTTAAAGAAACTTTCCAAGGAGTGGATACTCATTTTGAGTAGTAATCCTTGTACATCTAGTGTTATTTGTTTATTTTATTTTCTTAGTGTGTCTGTGTTCAAAAGTGATGTCACTCATTATAATAAGTGATGAAATTTTATTTTATAAGAAAAAAAAATAAAAAAGGAATATTTTTCACTATTTCACCTATCCCCCCCCCCCTCTATGTGAACCTATATTCTTCTTAAGGCCATTAAACTTTTCATATATTTCAATTTATAAAGGTAAAAATTTAAAGGAATTTTTGAGTTCTTGGTATGTAATTAAGGTACATAATTAGTTGGTTTAAAAAAATTTATGAATATTATTCATCTTGGATATCATAAACTATTACCTTTATGGCATAAATATTGATCATATACAACAACATTTGATAGGAATTCAAAAGAAGGGATCCACTATCTCTATTAATAGGTGATTCCCAATTAATAAGATAAATGATATTTTCATTATTTTTGTAAAAAATTCTCAAAAAGAAATGTAAAATTGTATGAGAAATAAATATTTGAACTACCTTCGTGGAATTTTTTATGTGTAATTAATTTTATTTATCTCATGGGTATTAAAAAATGTATGTGATAGTGTCACTATCACATTACTAAAGCCGAGGAAAAAACCAAACATAGAAAAGAGGAAAGGTTAGACATGATTGAAATGGGGATAAGGGAATATTTAGATCTAATGAACGAGGTAAGATAAACTTTCTTTCTTCCATAAGATTATACTCTTTCTGGGTAAGAGAGATTTTAATATTCTACTTCATAATTTGTGTAACTATTTTTTAAGGGTAGCCTTGAAATGTCATAACTATTGTATTTATGAATGACTAAAATATTAAGGGTTTAAAAAACATTATTGTCGTGTTTTGATTCAATTTATCTATACATTATATTTTAAGAAAATACATACTACATAATAACATATATTTTCATCTTTTTTAAAATCATTATCTTAAAAAGTTATAAAATAGGTTATATTTATCATAATGTTAAAAAAATATCGTGCTTTCTAAACTAGTTATATTATTCCCACTATCAAAATTTTGATATCATGGCCCAATTTATGGTTTACTTGATGCAAAAGATTTTCCTTTGTGGTCATATGCATTTCAAATGGATGTATCATATTGAAATTTAAAAATGATATTAAAATGGTACATTAATAATTGAATCCATCCATAAGTTTTTATTATTGATCGGTATATTATTTAATAATCCATTGAATTATTCATTCAATACATATTCAACATAGATAGTTTTTATCACAAAAAATTTTATTACGTTGGGTGCATAAAGAGTGAATAAATTTCAGAAAGACCTATTTTCACAATACCCATCACATATTGGGTACATGATCACTTATATGTTTTATATAATAGTGTATAGGTTGCAACATACATTGAAACTCACAATAAAATTTTTAATAATTTTAATCCAACACAAGTTGAAACCCATATATCAAATAAATATAATCAACAATTTATAAGTCAATTCAGATATCATATTTTTAAGAATTTATCATCATATCCTATATCAATTTCTATTTTATTTTAGTGGTTGAAAAATGTATATGTTGACATTTAATATCTTAAAATGGTAACATTTATAATAAAATTATGTTTTATTCAAAGGAATATAATCACTATAGTATAATGTAAAATCATGGAGTTACTCATATGGAGGAATAGATGCATATATATATTGAGTAATATTTATCAATATAACAATACTTAAGTTTGTATAACCATAGAATCTCTTATTTTTCCCTAATGAAATTACATTAATTTAGTTTTAGGCTATTTATTTAATTATTTATTAATTATTTTTTGATGTTATGATATATTGAGTCTAATATTCTTTATTTATAAAACCATACATTATAGTTGATTTGTTTATACATATTTAGTGAAGTTGGAAATTATTCTTATGTATTAGAAATTTAAAAAAGGAAATTTACTTACATATTTAGTGCATAATGTAAATTACTCAATTGTATTATAACTTTTAAAGGTATGTGATATTATGTATTGGGTAACAATTAGGGTTCCACTTATATATTAAAAATCATCTAATCTATAAAACATACATATAAAAAAAATCAAATTTATTCTTCTATATTAAATAATTTTTTATTATGTATTGTCAATGATATTCAAACATACGCAATGAATAATTTATTCTTATGTATTCTTCAAGAAAATAAGTTAATTATTATGTATGAAATCTATTTTAAAAAACATGTATTAAGATATATTCTAATTAAAATTACAAGATCTATTTTGAGTAATTTTCAATTTTTTATTTCAGTAATTGATATTTGATCAAATTTGAATTGGTTTGTTAAAGAATTGATTCCATTATGTATAGATTATCCAAGATTATTATGAGCTATTATTTTTAGAATATAAAAGTTTTTATAATATGTATGAAGACTAATATATTTATGGAGATAAAAAATGAAGTATTTTTAACTCAATTGTATTTGAATTATTATATATATTGTATTAATAGTAAATAAATGAAGAATATTTTATCCGTATGATTTATCTTAAATAAAAAAACTATAGAAAAATCAGTGTTGTGAATTATTGATATAAATAATGTTGGTGTTTTTATTCACTTTCTATGTATTATGTATCTAAAAATAAATATTGATAAGGTAAAAATTATGTTTCTTATGTTTATTATTGAAGAATCAATAATAATTTATGTATCTATTCAGAAATACACTTTGGGGACTTTTTTGATAAGATTAAAATTGTTTTGGTTGTGATATATAATATAAATATGTTTTTTCTAACACAAATTACTTCTATTATAGATTATGTAACACCCCGAGATTTTATGAAAAATATTCTTTTTAATTCCATTATTGTCTTGTGTTGTACGCTACACCAAAAGGAGCTTGCACAACACGTATCCCTGACTTGGCTTGCATTACATACAATCACGACCTTCCACGATAGCATGTGTTGTACGCAATACCGAGTTTCACTAAACAACGATATGTTATATAAAATAGCCATTATGAATAGTAATACCCACGTTTTGAAATTTTATAAAATTTATCATTCAAAATGGACTTCATTTTTGGATTCAGAATATTGAAATTATCTAAGGGTAAAATTTTGGTACTTTTCGGATAACTTTCATATTCTGATGAATAGTGAAAATTACTAAATTTTAATTAAAAACAACTTTTTCAATCAAAATAATTAATAGTGGTAACTTATTAATTTGAGTGGTTTTAAATTAGATTTAGAATATATTTTTATTATTTAATACAATGTTAGTCATTGGATGTAATTTCACATTTAAACCAGACATAAACTAGTGTCAATCTTTTGATAGTTATTATCTCTTAAAAACGCGCTATTTGTTTTGACAATGAGAATTAATTTTTAAATTAATTAATGCAACTGATATGCTTCAAATTTGGTAAAATATAAATCATTTTGAATTCATAATATCAAATATATCTTAGGCCTAATTTTTGTTATTTTTCTGGAAACTTTCATTTTTTCATGAATAGTGAAACCACTAAGTGGTAGTTAAAAAACTGAATTTTTCATAAAACTTAATTTTACCGCTTCTGTGAGTGGAATTTTAAAAATCTGAGAGACACGGTTGATGTTAGTAATTAAAATGTGATTCAATGAGATAAATATAATTTTTGGTGAATAGTAACTTTTTACTTTTATTTACCACGGTTAAAAGTAAATAGGGTAATTAAGAGTAAAAATGATATTATGATTACCCTCAAACATGTCCTAATTCTATTGGATAAGTTTAATTCGACCAAAAACAACATTAAGAATAAAATATGACCATTTAGGCCCACTTGGATTAGATTAGGACATTTAATATTAATTTATTTAAAGAAGGGTCAAAATAGTTAAAATCAAAGTTTAATAAGTAAATAATTTTTAATATAAGTTTATAAATAAGATAAATTCGACTATAAATGTTCATTAGAATTATAAAAAGATTTAATACATAATGGTTATTTATTTATAATTTTTAGTCACTATATAATTTAATTAATTAATGACACAAAGATGATGTAGTAATTTTCTTATTAATGAAATATTGACATAATTGATGTTATAAATACCCAAATAAATGTAATTTGAAACTTTTTATGAATTCCACTAATTTCCTAGGTTAATATGACATGTTATTGTTGATTTAGGTAAATTTTTTTGAACTAATCATTCTGTTATGATTTTCACAAAAATCAATTACCAAATAGTGTTAAAATTGACATAAAATAGTTTTTAAAACAAATATTATATTATTAATTGTTATTTTATTCCTAAAAATATAAGGTTCGGCCAAATGAGTTATATAATGTTATATATATTAATAATAAACAATTTGGGGTTCTTTTGGCTTTTTATAGTATGTTTATTAACCTTATAGTGTAAGAAAACAAGAAGACACGGTAAAAGTAAATTTATTTAACTTAAGGTAAATCTAAATGATAAGGTTAAAATAGAAACCTAAATTGTCTAAATTATATTTGATGAGAGGATTTCGACCCATCCCCACCTTAGCTTATAAATAACTCAATTTGGAGCTATTAAAAACCGAATATGACTTTATAATAAAATAATATTTTTAGTTTTTCCAAAGGTGCTCCTCTCCTCCCTTATAAAAGGGAACCTCCTCCCTATCTTCCTCATAGCACTTTGAGCCTTCAATCTTGGCCAACCCCTGCCAAATTATCTTATCCACTTCCATAGAAACATCCTAGAGGTTATGGTCTTCTTCAAAGACCAATTTTAGTGCCCTAATAGGAGGTCTCAAAAAGGTGCTTCAAAGAAGAGGTAATGTCCGTTACCGATTCTTTCAACTTTATTTCTTCTTCCACTTATTTTTCTTTAGTTGTTACATTATTAAGTATTAACATAATTATAACTCATATACTGATATTTTATTATAAGTATGAAACAACCCTATTTAACCATCTATCCATCCTACGGAAAATGAAATCACCACGCGTGCGTACGTACGGAATACTGTCTCCACGCCGTGGTGAAATCTGTTTTTCCACCGACACCTTACATGGATGGGTATAATGGTGTAAAGAATAACAATATATGGTTATTATAACATCATACTGATTCTGATATATTATACCATCCACTCCAATTATGTTCAATAATTATGGAAATGATATCATCGCTCGTGCATACGTACGAACTACCGTCTCCACGACGCGATGAGATTCATTCTCCATGTTAACCATACATGAATGATCATAAAGTTTATATAATGAATAGTAATGAAATATATGAAATAATAGTGCTACTGGATTTATGTATATATATATATATGTATTTATGTCATCTATTTATTTTCATTCAATTCAATAAGGAAACGAAAACAACGTTCATGCGTACGTACGACCTACCGTCTCCATGAACGGTGTATTTCATTCCTTTTATCGATCTATAATATATATATGTATATGATGAATATATATTTTATATAAATCATGTTTTACATTCTGGAATTATGTAAATCAGGATATAAGTAATAATATCAAGAACAACAAGTTGAAACACATACGATAAATGAAACGATTTTACCCAAAATGCTGCTTTAACATGGAATTTACAAAAGAACGGGTAATATAAAGTCATAAGTGAAACATATATGATATCATAACAATGAATATGATTCTGTAATAAGTCAATGACATTATTTAAATAATTATATATGAGTTTCGGATACGTACGAAGCATATCGGACCTAAGATAAGGGATAATTGTGCAAATCTCATTTTTATCCGAGATTGCTTATTCGTAAGTGTTTACTGGGGTTATTTCTATCATCCAAGTCCAAGTTTTATAAAATTATATTCATTTATGATTAAATTCGTTTTTACCCATTTGACTTTTATCCCATGGTATGGAAGGAATCTTTCTTTTATTTACCCTACAAGGTACTTTTTGACTTTTCTGACAAAAGTACGAGAAGAATGTTTTTTTAACGTATACGGCATGAAAGGATTTTTACAGTTTTATAAAGCCTTATTTTCATGAATCTTCCTCCAAAAGATTTCATGACTATTTTCAACAAAATCCTTTTCTTTTAAAATTTCATGACTTTTTGTGAAAAGAAATTGATTTTGAAGAAAAAAGGATATTTTCCTCAAGAATTCATTTCAAGTGTTTTATCAAAATCATTTTGACATCTAAGATGAAATTATTTCATATGTGTATGTTTCAAGTATAATGTCTCTATGATTTACATGGTTTCACTTTTCTTATGATGAAATATCCATTTCTTTTATATGGATTATGTGATGATGGGATGATGTTTATAAAACCCATTTTATTCATTGAGTTATTATGAATGATGTATGTTTATTTTGTGGCAGAAGTAAGAATGATTTCATTATGAAATGGGTGGGACCTATATCTCCCTCCAATGCATTGGTTAAAGATTAATATCTCATGAGATAGACATGGCTGGAACGGTAAGTTAATCTGGTTCAGTGTTACAGGAATGAAACGAGGAGTGAACTCGATTCAGAAAGGGACTTTGTCCACTAAGATGGTCTTGGGAGCAATGCCTTGGCTACTATGGAAATCATAACAAGTGCTGAATGGTTACCACAATTACATGTTTTATTCCCATGCTATTTAATCATGATTGATGTTCCCTTATGATATATGCCTTACGTACTTCCAAGATTCATGCCTTTGCTCAGGATTTTGATGTTTAGATTTTATGTTCAAGTTTTTGCATTCAAAGGTTTATGGATTGTTTTATGTTATCTATGTTTACCCTTACTGGGCATTTGAGCTCACCCCTTTTATGTTTTCTTTTCCCCAGGATATAAATAAAGGTTTTAGGTAAGGAAAAAAGGGGAAGATCTTTATGGGAGATGTTGAAGATCTTTCACCACGATTAGAAGATTATATTCCGAGTTTCCAAAGACACTAAACTATTACGGTCCTTGTGTGTCTTTTTTTGTTATGTACTAAGTATTCCGTAAAAGTAATGTAATGTCCATGTACATCAAGTTTCGATTCTCTACAGTTGGTATCAGAGGAATGGTTTAGTCAACCTTTGGAAACAAGAATGCGAGAACTTTAGTGAAATCCCTAGAGATATTTCTAAGGTATGTCTAGGGATGTCCCTAAGGTTAAGTATAAGTATAGGTTATAGTCCTAGAATTATGGTAACGATATTATATTAAACCTAAGATGATAGATATTTAAGTTACTCCCCCTTTACTATGATTTTTTCCTCTCACGCTATTCTTTTTGGGTTTTAGAAAATGGCTGGAAACAAGATGATTCACGATAATGGAGGATATGGTGGACAATGGAATGATATTCTTCATGAGAAACCAAATGAAATGGGATTTGGAAGTCCAAACATCATTAATATGCCAAATCAGAAATATCATAATATGATCAATAAACTCAAATTTGGTAAGTTTCCTGACTCGGCTAATAAGAGAAAGATGGAGTTTCATGATGATCATAGTGGAATGAAAGTTCAATTTCCCCTATGTAAATCATGTGGGAAGAGGAATCAAGGAGAATGTATCAAAGGAACTGGAAGATGCTTTGGGTGTGGAAAAGAATGACATAAAGACAGTAAGTGCAAAGGAAAAGGTTCAGTTAACACTATAGATGAGTATAATGGTATTGCTACGAAATCAACAATGGTTAAATGTTTTAAATGTGGAATGTACGGGCATTATGCAAACTAATGCCCTAAGGGAAAGTCTCATGAGGAGAATCAGTATGGTCGTATGGGTAATATTTATGTTGATGATGATGAAGAGACTACAAATGATATGTGAGATGAAAGAATTTTTGAAGCTCGGTCAATGGTTTAAGAAGTTAGTGGAATGATTACATGTTTATCAAGTGTAATGTTGTATAAGTAATATCATGGTACTATGGAATAAAGAGACATCTAAGGATTGTTACACTGATGTCTTTCCTTAAGTTTTGAAAGTGTGTGATTAATGGTACCAGTGTTTTTGGAAAGTATATGATATGCGCATAATGAAGGGATAAGGAGAAAATTAAATGTTTGATAGTATTCATGAGCTCATGACTGATATAAGGAGAAGGTTATATCATGGTTTGAGTATATAGAATTTTTGGATTTTGGTATGTGGAAGGAGTTAACTTTTGACAGCATTCATGTTTTCACTAAGGTTTAATGGGTATTAATTTTTTAAGAGAATACATGATTAAGGTATTCACATGATTAGAATGTGACCAACAAGATAATGGGGGATAAATGATGGTTGGTTGATGACATTTCAAGTAATCGTTTTCTTTATACTTTGAGCTTGGACCGAAGTATTTTAGATAAAGATTGGAATGGATTATGTTCTACATAAGATAGTATTGTTTAATGATAGAACTTTTTTCGATATTATTGATGGGATGTTAAAGTAATATATTTTTAGAAAAAGGACAACCTGCAGGACGGGCAACAACCCATCGCGTCGGACAAGGCTGTGGGAATCAAACCCACAACCGAAGTGCAACTGGCCTTTATCGCCTACCACTGGCCTACTGGAAGTCCCTGTTTGGTAGAAACTAGTTTTATTATATTAAGCAGTATGATATATGAAGTATAAGTCCATTTTCGGAACCATATATGATTAATCTCACTATAGATCGACATATGTATATTTAATAACTTTTGCTAACCTTTTGTTTGAGACATATGGAAGGACCCGTCATTCTATCACATGATCTACTAACACTTCACGAATAACAAATTCAACTTCATTTCTTTAAGATATGAAGTGGAAATTATTCAAAGCATGAACAACAGTGAGATTGTACCAAAATCAAGCAAGTATTTCTTCTAATTCAAAATTTTTAACTTTAGGGAAATGATATTGAAAACCACAAATGTTGTCTGAGTGCTCTTATATCTGATGAATCAGATGGTACCTTAGATCCTCACAAATTTATGGCTTTGTTATTGATGGATTTTTCATAGCCATGTTCTCCACCACTCTCCATCAGAACATGATGGTTAGATTTCACTTCTATATCCATATTTTTACCTATGTTCTCCTATTTGGAAACCCAGTAATTAATTTATTTGGGTTACCGTTATGTTTCATACTTTAGTATTTCAAGCCAAGTTTTGGTATTCCTTTTTACGATGTGGGTTTCTATTAAAGAAACATGTGAGTAGTAAACCATTTATAACCCCGACGAATTTCGAGGGTGAAATTCATTTTAAGGGGGGTAGAATGTAACACCCCGAGATTTTATGAAAAATATTCTTTTTAATTTCACTAATGTCATGTGTTGTACGCTACACCAAAAGCAGCTTGCAAAAAACGTATCCCTGACTTGTCTTGTATTACATGCAATCGTGACCTTCCATGATAGCGTGTGTTGTACGCAATACCGAGTTTCGCTAAACAACGATATGTTATATAAACTAGCCATTATGAATAGTAATACGCACTTTTTTAAATTTTATAAAATTTATCTTTCAAAATGGACTTCATTTTTGGATTCAGAATATCGAAATTAGCTTAGGTTGAAATTTTGGTACTTTTCGGATAACTTTCATATTCTGATGAATAGTGAAAATTACTAAATTTTAATTAAAAACAACTTTTTTAATATAAATAATTAATTCCATTAATGTCTTGGGTTGTACGCTACACCAAAAGGAGCTTTCACAACACGTATCCCTGACTTGGCTTGCATTACATGCAATCGCGACCTTCCACGATAGCATGTGTTGTGCGCAATACTGAGTTTCACTAAACAACGATATGTTATATAAACTAGCCATTATGAATAGTAATACCCACGTTTTGAAATTTTATAAAATTTATCATTCAAAATGGACTTCATTTTTGGATTCGGAATATCGAAATTATCTAAGGGTAAAATTTTGGTACTTTTCGGATAACTTTCATATTCTGATTAATAGTGAAAATTACTAAATTTTAATTAAAAACAACTTTTTCAATCAAAATAATTAATAGTGATAAATTATTAATTTGAGTGGTTTTAAAGTATATTTAGAATATATTTTTACCATTTAATACAATGTTAGTAATTGGATGTAATTTCACATTTAAACTAGACATAAACAAGTGTCAATCTTTTGATAGTTATTATCTCTTAAAAACACGCTATTTGTTTTGACGACGATAATTAATTTTTAAATTAATTAATGCAACTGATATGTTTTTAATTTGGTAAAATAGACATCATTTTTGAATTTATAATATCAAATATATCTTAGGCCTAATTTTTGGAATTTTTCTGGAAACTTTCATTTTTTGATGAATAGTGAAACCACTAAGTGGTAGTTAAAAAACTGAATTTTTCATAAAAATTAATTTTACCTCTTCTGTGAGTGGAATTTCGAAAATCCAAGAGACAAGTTTTATGTTAGTAAGTAAAATGTGGTTCAATGAGATAAAAATAATTTTTGTTGAATAGTAATTTTTTACTTTTATTTACCACAGTTAAAAGTAAATAGGGTAATTAAGGGTAAAATGATATTATTATTACCCTAACACATGTCCTAATTCTATTGGATAAGTTTAATTCGATCAAAAACAACCTTAAGAATAAAATATGACAATTTAGGCCCACTTGCATTAGATTAGGACATTTAATATTAATTTATTTAAAGAAGGGTTAAAATAGTTAAAATCAAAGTTTAATAAGTAAATCATTTTTAATATAGGGTTATACATAAGATAAATTCGACTATAAATATTAATTATAAAGATAAAAAGATTTACTACATAATGGAAATTTATTTATAATTTTTAGACCTTAAATAATTTAATTTATTTATGACACAAAGATGATGCAGTAATTATCTTATTAATAAAATATTGACATAATTGATGTTATAAATACCCAAATAAATGTAATTTGAGACTTTTTATGAATTACACTACTTTTATAGGTTAATATTACATGGTATTATTGATTTAGTTAACTTTTTTTGAACTAATCATTCTGTTATGATTTTCACAAAAATCAATTACCAAATGTTGTCAAAATTGACATAAAATAGTATTTAAAACAAATATTATATGATTAATTGTTATTTTATTCCTAAAAATCTAAGGTTAGGCCAAATGACTTAGATAATGTTATATATATTAATAATAAACAGATTTGGGTTCGTTTGGCTTGTTATAGTATGTTTATTAACCTTATAGTGTAAGAAAACAAGAAGACACGGTAAAAGTAAAATTATTTAACTTAAGGTTAAATCTAAATGATAAGGTTAAAATAGAAACCTACACATGTATAAATTCTATTTGATGAGATTATTTCGACCTATCCCCACCTTAGATTAGAAATGACTCAATTTGGAGCTATTAAAAACCGAATATGACTTTATAATAAAATAATATTTTTAGTTTTTCCAAAGGTGCCCCTCTCCTCCCTTATAAAAGGGAATCTCCTCCCTCTCTTCCTCATACCACTTTGAGCATTCAAGCTCGACCAATCTCTATCATATTCTCTTCTCCACTTTCATAGAAACATCTTAGAGGTTATGGTCTTCTTCAAAGACCAATTTTAGTTCCCTAAGAGGAGGTCTCAAAGAGGCGCTTCAAAGAAGAGGTAATGTCCGTTACCGATTCTTTCAACTTTATTTCTTCTTCCACTTGTTCTTATTTAGTTTTTTCATTATGAAGTAATAACATCAGTATAACTCATATATTGATATGTTATTATAAGTATGAAACAACCCTATTTAACCATCTATCCATCCTATAGAAAACGAAATCACCACGCGTGCGTACGTACGGAATACCATCTCCACGCCGTGGTGAAATCTGTTTTTCCACCAACAACTTACATGGATGGGTATAATGGTGTAAATAATAAATATATATGGTTATTATAACATCATATTGATTCTGATATATTATACCATCCACTCCAATTCTGTTCAATAATTATGGGAACGATATCATCACTCGTGCGTACGTACGGACTACCATCTCCATGACGTGATGAGATTCATTCTCCATGTTAACCATACATGAATGATAATAATGTTTATATAATGAATAGTAATTAAATATATGAAATAATAATTCTACTGGATTTATGTATATATATATATGTATGTCATCTATTTAGTTTCATTCAATTCAATAAGGAAAAGAAAACAGCGTTCATGCGTACGTACAACATACTGTCTCCATGAATGGTGTATTTCATTCCATTTATCGATATATAATATATATAAATCATTATTTACATTCTGGAATTATGTAAATCAAGATATAAGTAATAATATCAAGAACGACAAGTTGAAACACATACGATAAGTGAAATGATTTTACCCAAAATGCTGCTTTACCATGGAATTTACAAAAGAACGGGTAATATAAAGTCATAAGTGAAACATATATGATATCATAACAATGAATATGATTCTGTAATAAGTCAATGACATTATTTAAATCATTATACAGGAGTTTCGGATACGTACGAAGCATATCGGACCTAAGGTAAGGGATAATTGTGCAAATCTCATTTTTATCCCTGATTGCGTATTCGTAAGTGTTTACTGGGGTTATTTGTATCATCCATGTCCATGTTTTATAAAGGTTTATTCATGTATTTTTAAATTACTTTTTCCCATTTGACGTTTACCCCATGGTATGGAAGGAATCTTTCTTTTATTTACCTTACAAGTTACTTTTTGACTTTTCCGACAAAAGTATGAGAAGAATGTTTTTTTAACGTATACGGAATGAAAGGATTTTTACATTTTTATAAAGCCTTATTTTCAGGAATATTCCTCCAAAATATTTGATTACTATTTTCAACAAAATACTTTTCTTTTAAAATTGCCTGACGTTTTGTTAAAATAAATTGATTATGAAGAAGAAAGGATATTTTCCTCAAAAATTCATTTCAGGTGTTTTATCAAAATCATTTTTACATCTATGATGACATTATTTAATATGTGTATGTTTCAAGTTTAATGTATCTATGATTTACATGGTTTCACTTTTCTTATGATGAAATATTCATTTCTTTTATATGGATTATGTGATGATGGGATGATGTTTATGAAACCCATTTTATTCATTGAGTTATTATGAATGATGTATGTTTATTTTGCGGCACAAGTAAGAATGATTACATTATGAGATGGGTGGGACCTATATCTCCCTCCAATGCACTGGGTAAAGATTTATATCTCATGAGATAGACATGGCTGGAACAGTAAGTTAATGCGGTTCAGTGTTACAGGACTGAAACGAGGAGTGAACTCGATGCAGAAAGGGATTTTGTCCACTAAGATGGTCTTGGCAGCAATGCCTTGGCTACTATTAATGGTTGCCAAAATTACATGTTTTATTCCCATGCTATTTTATCATGATTGATGTTCCCTTATGATATATGCCTTACGTACTTCCATTATTCATGTCTTTGCTCAAGATTTTGATGTTTAGATTTTATGTTCATGTTTTCGCATTCAAATGTTTATGGATTGTGTTATGATATCTATGTTTACCCTTACTGGGAATTTGAGCTCACCCCTTTTATGTTTTATTTTCCCCAGGATATAAAGAATGGTTTTAGGTAAGAAAAAAAGGGGAAGATCTTTATGGGAGATGTTGAAGATCTTTCACCACGATTAGAAGATTATATTCCGAGTTTCCAAGGACACTAAACTATTACGGTCCTTGTGTGTCTGTTTTTGTTATGTACTAAGTATTCCGCAAAAGTAATGTAATTTCCATGTACGTCAAACTTCAGGTCTCTACAGATTATTTATAGAGTACAAACAAATTATTCTTAGTGTACTTTTATGTGAAACCGAAAAACATATAATTTAGAACCCAAAGAAAATATTTTAATTTGTAGGAAAATTAAGCATCAGCTTCTTACACTCAAATATGAGATCCACAGTAAAAGAATCTGATTAAAATTACCAAAACTATATTGGGTGTTTGTGGAGTGGAGATGAGAAGTTTCTTGAAAATATCAAACCACCCAAAAAATTCATCCCTGTCCTTTATTTTCCTTTATTATTCATGTTGTATGTTAATTTATGATTAAAGGAGAAATTATTTAAAAGACAAAATATGGATGTCATGTTTTAATAAATAGAATTTAAGATATCAATTCACCCCCACCACCCCCTAGAGACTTTGTTTCTAAAATATTTGGGACAAAAACTTGTATCAGATCATAAGCTTAAAGAGTTTTCTTATTTCAGTGGTTGAAGCCCAAAAGATCTATTACTTGTATTGGTATAATGGCTAATAACAAATAATGTATGTATATGGTTATATCTCCTTACTTCGATGTTGAAATTTATAGTTTCTCTTAAATAACAGTGATTATCTATATTATGAATTTAGGTCTTTAAATTTGTATAAAAGTGGTAAAACCTTATAAGGTACTGGTAAGGACACTAACCCAATCACCCAAACGGCACTGGGAAAGAATTCTATAAGGCATCAGGTGCACCTCCCAATTTTCCAAAGGTTGGTGTAAATATCAGCGGTTGAATAACACTCAAGTGGTAAGAATTTTCACCCTTATAAATAATGAACTTATAAAAAAATGGGCTACCAAAACTTTATCATGACCTATGGGGTCATCATACATCAAAACCAAATATACTAAACCACTATTGAAGTATCTATTCAACAAACCATGCAATAATTGAAAGACTAAATTACTATATTTTACATGAATACATCTCATCAGTCTAATTTCTCACATTTTTCAACCATTGTGTTTTAATGTTGGATATTTTATAAATTATGTGTTGATTCGAATTCATGTAAAAGATATATAGGTTTTTGGAGATGATTATGAGTCAATATAGATAATAGATTTTTAGAACTATTAGATCATAAAGATGGTTTAAGGGAGTGCACCACACCTTCATTTATGTTTGTGTACGGTTTATATCCCATGTTTATAGCCTTTTTAAAATTTTAAATCTTTGGGATATAAATTGCAGAACAAGTAAATACACTACATAGGTGATGAAATGGATATCTCTATTTTTAGATTTGTTTAGGAACCTAAATCTTGTAAGGGTAACCTTTTCACTACAATTTCAATCATGAAATTATCTAAGGAGGACCACATCATAATATAATTGCAACACCGTGAAGAATATCAAGAGATTTCTAGTGGATCTGGATGTTTCAGGACCCCTATTCCATGGTTAGAAGTGTGGGATGTATGTATATTATGTTTTAGATTAAATTCCTATTGAACATTACATAACTCAATAGTTTCACTATGGAGGATGAAAATTTATCAGAGTAGAATAAGTGAGTTATTCAGAGTCTACAAGGGCCCACTCTATGAAGAATTACACCAAATTGAAGCTTCTGAATTTATGATGGATGAATATTGTGTATCTAGTTAAATACAGGATTCCACACCATATTAAAAAAATATCACACCACAATCTAGTAGTTTTAAAATAAGACCACACTATAAGGGAGGATGTTTCTCCATGAATAAGTTTGATCTAAGAATATCATGTTGTTCAAATTTATTTTGAATATTATAGGAGTTAGGAATTTTAATGGGAGATTAATGATAATTAAATGGATAGTTTCGAAGAACCATAAAATAATTTTAGGTGCCTATTGATGAAATACATTTTGGAAATTATTTCCCTTATTAAAATATAAATCTATAAGAAGAAAAAAAGTAATAGAATTGATATAATAAAATTTTGGAAAAAATAAAAATAGAAACACTCTATTGAAGATATGATTTTTTAAGAGAAGAACTCACTTAAATATAAAGATATGAAGAATAAATTAAAGTAAAATGAAGACACCCTCATTAAACTATTGTTCTATTTTTTATAGAATCCTTAAAACGTATTTCTATATCACATATTTTTAATCCTTAACTCTAAGTAGTGTGAAATGAAATAAGAAGAGGGAGTTACCTTAGGTCCACCATTCACATTTCTGAGACAGTTGTAAAATATATAGTGGTTAGTGTTGACCCATGATACCCTAAAACACCACTGGAATATATTCAGTGTACTATCCCTTTATGGTGAACCATGTAAAAAATATTATCCTTTCTTTTAATCCTATATCATATGTCACATGCGTGTAATAAGAATGAAGGGGTTTTACTTTCCTTTATAACATAATAATATGATCCAAGGATAAGGAAGAGTAATTTTTCACCCTAATTCACTTACCCTCTTAGGGCGTATTGGGACTGTGCTTATGATAAGTGGTATCTGAGCCACTTGGTTCATTGCATGACAAATCTGTTGTTGTTATAGTGAATATGGTCAATGTAAAAGTGATTATATTTTTTTATGGCTATAATTTTTAGATATGGAAGAATTACATGACATATCACTAATGATCCCTTATAAATGGAGTTTTTACAACTAATTTACATGGAATATAAGTCAGTGATACCATCATAATTTCATTGACTGATGCTGATAAGTAATTATTTTATGCAGTAGATAAGGATAAAAATGATCTATCTAAAACCTTATCCAACCAAATCTACATGAAATTAATGGATTTCACGTCAAAAAAAATTATTTGGGATAAGCTGGACAATATCTATGAAGGAGATAACAGGGTAAAGGAGGAGAATATGTAAGTGTTTCACAATAAATTTTATGACTAAAGATGAGTTGAAATGAGAACATTAGTTAATTTTAATTTGAATCATAAAATTTATGGGATCTATTCATGGTCTTGGAGATCAAATTAAGGATATTTTTCTTATTAATAAGATTCTTAAAATACTACCCCTAGCATAATGTTATGGTTTTATCCATTAGAGAACAGTATATTTTAAATATGACTCTCAACAACCTTCACTAAAAGTTGTTGGATTGTGAGATGTGAGTAAACCCTAAGAATAAAACTTTAAAATCATTATAATATATTTATTTTAAAAATATATAATTTAAATATTCAATAAGTTAGAGAAAATAATGTAAATATTAGTTATAAATTTATATCACTTATTCCTAGAAAATTCAAATGAGGAAAATATATATATCAATATAAATTACCATTTAATTATTTTAATTCTAGAGAAGGTGGGAAATATAACTAAATATGATATGGGTCCTACACCACAAATGTTTTTCCTATAAAATGTAACTTCAAATCTATGATCTCTATTGAGAAATTTTTTTAATGGAAAACCTATTGAGTGAGAGAGAATAAGGTGAGAAGTTCCTTAACGATGAAAATGTTGAATTCATCTAAGATATGAATGATTTTATGATGGAAACCATTGAAATAAATTAGTCTGAAGATAAAAAAGATAAACCTAAGGGAGTTTTTAATGTAAAATTTTAACTTGAAGGTTTTCTTGAAGAACTGGATATCCAATGTAAGAAAAACTAAAATACTAAATATTTATAAAAACAATCAATTATATTTATTTGTCAAATTAAGTTTTAAATTACTCGATTGAAGAAATTAGTGGAAGTGATTGAAACCTATTAGGAAACATATGATGAAATCATTAATTTCAAGATATAAATTGAAGAGTAATAAAAATGATTAATGATCTGAATATATATATATATATATAAGAAATAAGGAATAGAGTTAAATCACTAGAATAAAAAATATTTATCCTTATTGAGGAAGCATAAATTTGAATATAATGTGCATGGTGGAAAAAAATACAATTCAAAAAATATTCTGATATAGATGATAAAAATAGTGGTAGTAAGAATGAGGATTGTTTAATAGCCTGAATGGCCCAAAGGTCTTATTTTTATTTTTATTATAGATAATCCCCCTTTTAAGGGTTGAAGGGGAACCCATACCTGACTCGTAGGCCCAAGGCACAAGGACCGACATGACCCGTAATACATGACCCAAAGGCCCAGAGGCATACCTTGCCCAATACATGACTCATACGCCCAGCCCACTAGAACTACCCCTCGCCAGCTTCTCCATCATTGATTTCCTTTAGCTCCCCACCTGCATTGCTGATCGGCTAGCATTGCCCCGTACAAATCTGAACGGTGCCTGGTCCTGATGGCGGTTTCTATACCCTCTCATTCTTCCAATATAGTTAGCTCTGCATCTGGTGACTGCTACTGGTGCTCTGATCCTCATCTGGTGCATGCTCTCTGTGAACTAGGCTACTTCATGGTCTTTAATGGCCCAAAGGCCCTATGGCCCAAAGGACTTTGATGGCCCGAAGGCCCTGAGACCCATAAGCCCAAACTGGTGGCCCGAAAGCCCAAATCAGGTGAATAGTCTGGCTGCTACAGTATCAAACAGTGCCTACTACAGTACCTGGTACAGTTCTTCTACAGTACCCTGAAAATTCGCCTCCACCCAGTTTTGAACCTGGGTCTCTTGGATATTAAGAAGGATCCCTTACCACTCGGGTACGGGCTCGTTGGCATTGTTTAATAGATCATACATGAACATAGTCCTTGTTTTATAGGTAATGTCTAACTTGGATAAAATTTGAGACATCCAATTATAATGAAATTGTTTCACAGAATAAGGAAAAATAGAAAATTGCTGAAAAAATATAAAACTATAATTCTAACCCAATAATAAAAAAACAATTCCAAAGATTGAATCTTGTGGATAGAAAGTGATAGAAAGTATTTTCAATTTATTAAATGATAATTATGTGTCTATCTTCTACATACAATGACTTACTGCTCATGAGTGGAGATCTATTTGATAGGCTAATCTCCCAGAATTTAGAAAAGATGGATGATACCATATATTATATATTAAATAAAAATATATTCTATGATTATTATTATAACTACTATAATTTTTTTCATATGGTTGTACATTTTAGGAAAATGATAAATCAAACTCACTCCAATGGGAACCAAAGAAGAAAGGTAGTTGAATAACCATATGAGATTCCTTTAAAAATATCTTTTATACCCAAGAAGAAGAAGAGTATGATCTTTTAGAATATAATGAATAATTTCTTAGAATTATAATAAGAAAAGTGTAATTTTTATCTAAGTAGAAATTTATCTTAAAGAAATCAAAAATAGCAGCACATGGATCCTTGATAGTGGGTGATCATCCCACATGACTGGAAGTGTAAATATATTGAAGAATATTATGAGTTCTGTTGATGTTATAGTTAGATTTGTAAATTATTTAATTCTTAAAATCAATGTTAGTATAAAGATGAGGTTGGAAGGTGATAAACTAAGAAACACCCATGTTCTTATTTTGAATGGTCTATAGAATAATCTTCTGGATGTAGTTTAACTTCGTGACTCTAGATTAGAAGTCATATTTCATCAAAAGTGATGTTCCATTAAATGTAAGATTTTAGACTATTTATTTAAATGATATATAATTATGTAAATATTTATCAATTATATTATAAAGAGAGCATCAATTGTTTTATTATGGTGGTGGAAGAGAATAGTATGTGGCATCGACGTATTTGTAACATCCACCAACCAAGTAGGGAAATTTTTTACAAAATAAAAGATGGAACTGATATACCAAATTCAAAATTATATTGGGATAAAATCTATGATTCTTGGGTACTATAGAATTTGGTGGGAAATATTTATTAGCCGAAAAATAATAGTTACTCAGATCTACATGATTAGATCCGTAATGATTTTTGTGTTCCTAAGAAGGTTTTCAGGACATTTGGTGAGAATAATTTCATTATTTTAATTTATTATTACAATATAATGAGTTTTATCATATTTATGTAGTCCAAGAAGGAGGTGGTATAATGAATTAAGGATTTTCATATGAGATTTAATAAAAAAATTTAAAGAACCATCAATGTTATTTGATTTGAAAATGGAATGGATCACACCTCTCATGAGGTGTAAAATGACTTGGAGAAGCTGGGATAAAGTAGAATATTCCATCAATAAGAAAACCTTAATAAAAAATGTGGAATAAAGCAGAAATAAAATTATGAACACCATGGAGAAAAAAATTTTCATCGAGATTAGAATATTTCATTACTATTGGAAGTAATTTATAAAACTTGGTTTCAATACACATGATTAGGATTTTCTAAGGAAAAAAGAGAAGATGGACGTATATGGTATGTGTCATGGGAGAAAACCTATGTTGAATAACTTTATAGAATTTAGGAGAAGATGATACATTCATAAAAATGAAGTAAACTAAAGAAAGTATGTCGACTAAATGAATAAAGGGACATTTTTGGAAAACTCTTTCAAGATTAGGGCCTTTAAATGTCTCAATAAACAATTGAACAAAAAAATTAATATAGTGATGCTATGATTTTTGTAGTTAATTAAAGAGATGCATCTTGAATTCCATATTTGAGTGTGTTTAGTGATGAAGAAGAATAAATTGATAAAAATAAAATCAGTGTACATAGTCCTACATGTGATTAAGATTTAAAGGATGAGTTAGTGGATGAAGAAGTTTTACAAAAGAATTTGATAGTGACTTAATGTATTAAAATTGAATAGAGACCAATGAGTCAAATATCATCGATGATAAAATTTGTTGGGAAAATTCCTCAATGCATCCTCTTAGTATTTTTGGGTGTGATTGTGATTGTTGGAAAATCCAGATGACTACGAATGAGTTCGGTTTATGTTTCCAAAGTGGGTTTTCCATGTGGAGTAGTTTCCTAGTGTTTTATAAATTTTTGGGCCTCAAAATTGTGAGTTTGTCTTTATAAAAGTAAGTATTTCCATATTAGAGTGAACAATATACAAATAGAAAAAGAAATTTCACAGACCACAAAAGTTGGTACAAGGAATGGATTCAGGAAACTAGAAAAGGAAGGATTCTGAATAGAAGTGCTTCGAGAACCATGAAGCACAGTACATTGACCATGTAGAAGTAAAGTTTTATGGAGCTAAGATGGTTCTCAAGAGGCCTATAGTTAGTGGAAGGCTTGTGATACAGGGGATGGATCATCATTTTCCGAAGAGTGGCAGTGATTTTTAGAGCTGTGAAGTTATCCGTTCATGAAAGATATTGGCCACTGTGGAAGAATGAGTGGAAAAATATGTAGACCGCATAGGAGAAACAATTTGTGGAAGGATCATAGTATGTGGTGAAAGATGTACCACATTGAATATTTGAGTAAAATAGATTAGCAGGTTTTGTGGATCTATTTTCTTATATAAGGACTAATAATCCCATAATTATAGAGAACTATTTTTTATTAGAGAATACATTCCTCTAGAAGAATTCAGCTATGTCCAGTAGTGGTTCATGAGGAAGTGTTCAACAAAGTTATGTAGTTCATGGGAAAAATTGAAAAAAAAAGTGTTTTTACAGGGCTTTGTATCTCGAAAAGGAAAGTGATCCATGGAGGAGGAGTTGTTCCACGGAAGTAGAAGCATTTCATGGAGAATAATAGGTCCAAATAGGCAATAGGTAGAGGCGGTATGTAGAGGTGGTATGAAGAGGTGGTACATGAAGGTGGTATATGGAAGCATAGATAGTTTGTGAAGCAAGGTAAATATGTGGATGAGAGGTGGTTCATGAAGCACACGCAACACATGGTGCAGTGTAGTTTTTTGAGGAAGAAGGTTGTTCATAAAGGGACCTAAATAGTTTTCTAAATTAATTTCTATAACCTAACAATGTGAATGAAAGTGGATTTCATCTATGTGTGAAAATGAGACTTCAAAAGTGCATCTATCTATAGGTGAGGATGTGTGTATTCATGAAAATTAATGGACCTACATGTTCATAAATTCTATTCGACCTAAAATTCCATAAATTTTGAGTGGATCCCATATAAGATTATTGATCAAAGGAAGAGTGAGACGGTGATCCTTTCCACTAGTAGTGAACTAGAGAAATAGATATAGGGAGGTACCCATGGTAATGTTGTGATAAAACCCTAAACCTTGTAAATGCAGTGAGCCTATGTATAGATGAGATCTAGCCTAAATAACCATTCTTGGTAGTGATCCTTAGTAGATTTTGCACAATCAGAACATCACCATTCTATGATCCTTGGATGTAGCACAGTGAGGGTGAACCAAGTAAAAATATATATTTCATTGTGCTTTATTTCTTTGTGTTCAGTGCATTATCATTAGATAAAATTAGAAAGGATGTGATCAACATTAACATTAAAGAGTATAATAAGTGAATGTTGTAACAATGAGATCAATATTCAATTGGGTAGGAATAATCTTAAATAAAATATCCATACCCAGATTCACACCCCCCCCCCTAGGGTATCTAGGCCCCTTTTAGACCTAAAAATTTGTATTAGAGACTAGGTTACCTTTGATGATTTTTTTTCTCTAACAAGGTTTACTCTCCTATTATAATTGAAGATTCATTTTTCTCTTATCTTTGTGTGCCATGGAAAAGAGAATAACTATAAAAAAGAAGCAGAAATCAGGTGGTATTCCTTAGTGTGGAAGCATTTATGGAAAAAGTGTGATTCAGTTTAAGGAAACCAATAGTATACTAAAGAAAGGTTTGGATGAATCATACAGTGATAGTATTCACTCTTTTAATGATTTTATAAGAATTATTGAAGAACCAGATGTTTCTAGTGATGATGATACTACTGATAAAGAATAAATTTCAAGAAGACCAAAATTGGAATTTGTTCATGAAACAAATGAATTGAATTAGAAATTAGAAGAAGGAAATAAATCTAAAGACATCCAAATCCAATACCAAGAAATACAGGTTAATAATCTCATAGTCTTAAATAAAATGCTTTTTGACGTGGCTACTAATATGAGGGAGAAGAATGCTTTCCAATATAAATAACTGCAAAAGATTTATACAATGGTAGAAAAAATCAACGATGAATACAAGGGAAAGAGTATGAACTCAATTGAAATTATGAATCTAGAAGTTGAAAATGATTATCTTGCTTCAGAGAAATCTAATCTAGTTCAAAAGAACCAAAATCTAGAGAAAGTTAATGCATGATTAAATGAATCTATTTCTCAAAAAGATTCTAAAATAAATGAGAAATATGACATGAGAGATAAGATCTCCCGATAATTGAATGTTGAGATAACTAGTGGGAATAATCTCATAAGAGATAATAATAATCAACTTGAATCTAGGAACAATAATATTTAAAAATTGGGAGAGAATCTAGAATCATTCAAGAAATAATTGAGGAAATCTAGTGAAAAAGGAAATCCCAAATTAAATGATGCTTTTCACTTACTTTTTTATTACCCTTTAGCTGGTGATAATGAAATGAAAATAAAATATGTTACTTCATAGGAAAAACATGAAAGGATTCTCTCATCCAAAAATACATATAGTTTTGGAAAAATTAGTATTAGATATGATGATCCTTATCCCATGAATAAGATAAAGAGAGCTATGAATAGTTCCAAAAAATTGGTAAAATCATATAGATACAGGAAACATACCTAAAAGGGATTTTATAAGAAAAAATGACATCAGGTGCTATTTTTTTGGAATGTTTGATCATACTTTATGTATTTGTTTTGAGGTATTGGAAAATATTTCATGCTGTAAAGACATAAATATTTCCAAATCTAAAAATAAGAATAAGTTTTTTTAGGATGTCTGAAATCAAAACTACAAAAACGGCCTATATCAGCACTCAAAACGGGCTTTTATCAGCGCTAAAAAAGCGTTGTAAAGCTCAGCGTAGATATAGGGGGTCCCTTTTATCAGTGCTCCGAAAAGCGCTGATAAATTCCACTTTTACCATTTCTAAAAAAAAGCGCTGATAAAATATCCCTTTATCAGCGCTTTTTTTTAGCACTGATAAAAGGGGCCTTTATAAGCGCTTTTTAAAAAGCACTGATAAAAGTCAAAAAAATTATTAAAATTAAAAAACATTAAATAATGCATGGGGAGATCTTTTACCAGTGATTGACCACCCCTTTATCAGTTCTAGGAGGTCTCCTCGCACGCTGCCCTTCCTCTGCATCCTCAAACACGCGCACCACCTCTGCCTCCACCCGAACTCGAACCCTCAACCTCCCCCTTTCACGGTTGCACCTTTACCACTATGCTATTTTTTTTTTCTCTATTTAATGATATATATCTTTATATATATATAGTTATATTTATTCATATGTTGATATAGATTCATATTAATATAAATATATTTATTCATATATTAGTATATATATATTTAGTTATAATTTTTTATCCGTATATTTATTTGTATATTAATATATACATATAAGATTAGTGTTAAATACAGTTATAAAATATGTTTTTCATGTGTGTTTATAATTAAATAAATAAATACATACATTCATATATAACACACACACACACACACACACACACAGACATATACCAAAAAATACATATATATGTGTCTTTGAAAATCCATTGAATGATAAAACGACCATAACTTATAATCGAGAAGCCCTTTTCAACTCCAAAACCAGTAAAATCGAAGAAAATGAAACAATATTTGATATGATATGTGGTACAAGCCTAACGGACATCCAGATTAGAAGTTATACCTGTTTGAATGTTAACAAATCGGGGTAACCCGACTAAAAACTCAGTTTTGGAGGCCTTATGGGCCTACTTTTGCCTCGAAAAATCCTTTACTGGGGTCCCCCCAGGTCACAGTGATGTAGAGATAGTTGCAAGCTTTGATTTGATATGTGGTAGATCTCAAATGGACACCCAAATCAAAATTTCTGGCCGTTTGGAGTTTGAGTTACATTTTCAACTTATTTTAGATCTTTTATTGATTGTTTTGATTTTTTGTGTCTTCAATTTGTTATTAAATGATTTTTAATTGATAATAATTAGAAAATTATTTATTAATAATATTTATTTAAAATATTTTAAATCCATTTTCACTAAATTTGTTATATATTAAATATAATAGTCTATTTATATGTATATAAAACATATTTAAAAAATATATATTATATATTTTTCATGATTTTTTTTTGAAATATAAATTTTTTCAGCACTGATAAATCCCCCCTTTATCAGTGCTACTAAAAGAAGCGCTGATAAAGGGGGGCATTTATCAGTTCTTTTTTTAGAACTGATAAAGGCCACCCTTTAGCAGCACTTTTTTTGAGCGCTGATAAAGACCCCCTTTATCAGCACTTTTTTTAGTGTTGATAAAGGGGTAGTGCTTCCTTTGCCCGTTTTTATAGTAGTGAATAAAAGTCTCTCAAAAGAAAGATGTTTTCAAATGATATTACTATGAAATATAGGCACACACCATGACTATGCGTCATGAAGCCTAAGGGATCAATGTCAAAAGAATAACTCTGGATACATCAAAATCTCATCTAAGAAAGGATGAAATGAGGAATTCCTTTAATGGAAGATATTTTATATTTTCTAATCATGGGCATTTGGTAAGACATTTTGGCAAGAAGAAAGAATGGAATTAAAAAGAAACCCCATAAGGAGATCCCCAATATTGGTTGTGTATATTGAAAGGGACTATATTGGAAGACAACATGATATGTTAAAAAAGAGGTTTACAGCCTCCAGGTAATCACAAGAAGCTCAATGAAAGGAACATCAATCACCTCCTCAATTACACTATCAACAAATCTCATGGAAAGAATGTGAATGAACATGGAGGAAAAAGGGAGGAGATGCTCTGGTGTGATCAAGGAGAATGAAAATTCGATGGAAAAAGCCCCAATAAGAAAGGTTAATGTGACTCGAATAAAAGATAAAAGAAAAATGAATAAATAATTAGTATAAAAATTTGCATATAATTCCACATATAGAGAATAGAAGCCAGGAGAAAGAGCCATCCAATGGAAGAAGAAGAAAGAGAAGACTATCTGTGCAAGGATTCATTCTCAAATAAATAGACCTAAAAATGGAATATCAGTTGATAATCAAAGAAGAAAATATATTCAAATGGGTTTAAATACAAAATCATTAAAAATTTCAAGTCAATAGAACCTAAATATCATATTAAGACTCTATATGTGTGGAAAGAATGTTATGTTATATGGATAGAGCAGTTGAGGTTGGATGAGTAGTTGTAGCAATCATAATAACAGTACAGTGATTTGAAAAAAAAATTATCAAGTGGTTGATCTATCAAGATCTACCACATTCCTCCTCATGAGGATTCAATAGGTACCCCTCTCCCTATGAATTAAAAGTTTCTAATATCTACTAGAAGTTGTGCATGACTAAGGGGGGATACAATCCAGGGGGAGTGCGTGTTGAAAGGGGATTATAGTACATTATTTGAATGGAGTTACATGAAAAAAAAATATGAACAATTAAAATTCACATGTGATATCAAATTCAATGGGTGGTGTTACCCAAAAAATTTATTTTTTGAATCTGTATCTGATTGTTGTGTGCTATGGAAAAGGGGGATGAAATGATGAAGTGTTTTCTTTGAAACTAAAGAGCTAACAAAGCTATACTTAGAGGATCTAGTGGTTCCAAGTTGCCTTAAATATATATCCATTGGTATCTTTACCTAGTTATGGTGTTAGTTGTCCACTAAGAGGATACTGATTGTGGGAGAAGAAACAGAATTAATGCATTTCATTATTATCTATTTTGTTCTAAAAATATGGTATCAACTAACTATTATAAGGATATGAAAAAGTTGTGATATAATATTAACAATTTTGTCAAAAATTAGAATCCTCATTCGAAATATTAATTCAATATTTGGATTCATATCGATAATCATTATTAATGATTTGGATCATTCAAAAGCTGAAGGTTCCTAGGAAGATATAGTGACAAGAAAACTAGGTTATAAAGCTTCACCTCTCAAGAGAGTCCTATGAAGAATTAGAGTACGTCATGCTATTATAATTTATGGCAGTAAGTGAGTGACATGGATATAAATGATTATTATTGGCTAAAACTATTGTTTACTACAAAGAGTTCTTACTTAGTAGGCTTATAGAATCTGTCAGTGAATTGATGCAAAGTTGTAATTTCACTTTCTAAAAATCATGTATCTATGTAAATCTATAAAATATGTGACTCAAATATCAAAAGTTCTAAATGAATCAATGTTTAAATTCATAGTTGATAAATAGAGTCAAAATTGAATTTTTCATATAGTTGACATAGCCCGGTGGTGTTCAAATTTCAACCTATGATGTCTAATGATCTATGAAAAAGGTCATGAATAAAGAGGGATAATTATTTCTCTCTATCTAGATTTCTGGAGGATAGTGATGATGAGGAAATCACCACAAAGGAATATGAAGTATAAAATGATGATTTAGAAAAAAGGCATAGATGATGTGCATGGGGAAGTCAAATATGTATCTACATGAAAACTAATTATGAGAAAAGAGTCTTTTGGATGAATAAGGTGTTATGTGCGATGAAGAAATTACTAAGAGCATTGTATTAATGGAATGATCAGTTTCTAAAGAAACATGGATTTCAAGAATGATGGAGTTGATTGCATACTATATTTCACCAATGAAAGTAATAAAATATTGATGGTGTTGGTGGCACTTGGAAATAACGAGACATTTATTTCTCAATCTAAATATTCCAATGAGGTTGTGAGAAATTTTGATTGGATAATTCCAAGGATATTATTACTCGGGTGGCTACCTAGATGAAACTATCATGGGATGATGAATTCAATGTATTTAATGTCACAAAATATAGAAAAATCATTAACAGTCTATTGTACTTGATATGGACAAGAAATGATATTGATTATGCCAAATTCCATGTAGCAAGATATCAAATAAATGCCAAAAAATCCCTTTATTGCAGTGAAAAGAATACTTTGGAATATCAAAGGAACAATGTACTTTATCTTGATGTAAAATGAAAAATATTAGTAAGAGTTATTAGGACAGATGCAGATTGGGTTAGCTCAGTAAATGATAGGAAATCAACATCGGGAGGTTATTTTTATCATGGTGGATTGTGTATTTCTTGACTAATAAAGATACAATATTTCATATCATTGATCACCAAATAGTCTGAATATATTTCAGCTACTTAAGCATGCACAAAACTATTGTGGATGAATCAGCAACTTGAGTATATGGGAGTTGAAGTGAAATCTCAGATTGAAATCCATTGTGATAATTCAAGTGCTATAAATATTATCAAAAATCATGTCCATCACTCAAGGAAAAAGTAAATTTAATTAAAGTATCATTTTATCATGGAGAAGTTAGATCAAGGACTTATGAAATTGTAATATGTGCCTATATAATGATAGGTTTCAGATATTTAAATAAAGGCCTTTCTAAAGAGGTATTTGAGAAGTATCGATTGGATTTGGGAGTCTAGTCAACTCCCGCACATGAAAATTTGTGGATGTGGAACCCATTCTCCCTGAGTTATTGTTTTTTCCCTTATGTGATAATGTGTACTCTTTACCCTATTGTAGACCTAAAAAACAATGGCCTTTGGGTTCGTTGAAAAATGGGGAGAATTTGCGGATATCCAAGGGAAAAATCTCTTAATCAAGAAATAGGGAGAGTCTTCTTGGTAGAGTAGTGATATAGGGGGAGTGGAAGCTATAAGGGAGTAGTAACATAGGGGGTATTAAATATTAGGATTCTATAAGAGATCAATCAAAGGATATATATCACGATAACTATGGTTCATGATGAAATCATAAGAGTTGTTTTGGATTGAAATAAAGTGATTTATTGATGAACGTTACATTATACTATTGTTTCTCATACTAAGAATTTATCTTGTAGTCTTAGAGTATGTGTTGAATAAATACTTGATTGATATCTTAATTACAAGAATAAAATTATAATATAAGAAGGAAGGAGATTTAACAATTTATCAAAATGTGAGGAATTGGCAATGAACCCCAATAGGGAGAATGTTGGGAAAAATCCATCAATGCATATATTGATGATCCTTTTCTTCACATTGTCTAAAAGAATGGAAAGGGAAATACCTTAGTCCAAATTGATTCATCCTTTGAAAAAACATCAAAAATCGACAAAGGGATGAACAAGGAGAACATTTCCCATAGGTCGCGCAAGTTCCCTCATGGTCGCGCAAGTGACTTGCGCTACCTACCTGATAACCGCTCGGGGTCTTCTCTAGCCTATAAATAGACCCTGTGGGCCCCCCCATTTAAAAATCATTTTTTCCAGAATTCAGATACAGAGCTCTGAACGCCCAAGTCTCTTCTTCAGGTCTTCCGAACACTTCTAAGGTAATTCTTTACCTAGAATGGAAGGTCTAAACAAGAGGAGTAAGGTCTAAGTATTATAATTCACTAACACTTGAGTGCCTAAGGTGTTTCACCCTTAAAGGGAAATGAACATACTTGTGTGCTGCTTTACTTATTCACCAAAACTTGCACGCCTCTCTTCTAGAAGTACCTAAAGATAATTTTAATGGCTTTTGTGAAAGATCGCCCAAGTGTTACCCTACTGGTTAACAATCGCGCAAGTACCCATGTGTCATGCAGGTATACCTGTACGACCAGGACTTGCGCGCCCACGCAGTACCTGTGTGCCTGCCAGGACCTACGCACCCCTGCCTTTTTGGGTGCCTTTCCTACCCATTTCACCCCTCTTATGCCATTCCACCTCTCCTATTCAAGATTCAGTCTTCAAGACACTCTTCAAAGCCATTTATGGCATGATTTATTGATTTGGCTTCCTTATTTGAAAGGAACTTCATGGAACATCTCTCAAAATCTAGTGATTACACATCTTTATGTCACTAAAGATTGAGATTTCATTCATTTAACCTCATCCTTTAAGATGAGAGAACTCTTTAACCTGGGCCTCCTTTTCAGGAGAAATCCCCAGTAATAATTTCTAAATATGGTCATCCTCCTTAGGAGTAATCCCCAATCATAATTTCCCTTAACCTGGGCCTCCATTTCAGGAGTATTCACCAGTAATAATTTCCAAATATGGGCATCCTCCTCAGGAGTAATCCCCAATCATAATTTCCCTTAACCTGGGCCTCCTTTTCAATAGTAAGCCCCAATCATAATTTCCCTTAACTTGGGCCTCCTTTTCCGGAGTAATCCCCAGTCATAATTTCCAAATATGGGCATCCTCCTTAGGAGTAAGCACCAATCATAATTTCCCTTAACCGGGGCCTCCTTTTCAGGAGTAAGACCCAGTCATAATTTCCAAATATGGGAATCCTCTTAAGGAGTAAGCCCCAATCATAATTTCCCTTAACTTGGGCCTCCTTTTCAGGAGTAAGCCCCAGTCATAATTTCCAAATATGGGCATCCTCCTCAGAAGTAAGCCCCAATCATAATTTCCCTTAATCTAGGCCTCCTTTTCAGGAGTAAGCCCCAGTCTAAGTTCTCTTAATTGGGCCTCCTTCTCAAGAGTAAGCCCCAACTCCCCTAATTTGGGCATCCTCCTCAGGAGTAAGCCTCAACCATAATTCTCTTAACCTGGGCCTCTTTTTCAGGAGTAAGCCCCAGTCTCAAATATGGGCATCCTCTTAAGGAGTAAGCCCCAAGTCCCTTAATTTTTCAAGTCCCTTAACCTGGGCCTCCTTTTCATGAGTAAGCCCCAGTCTTAATTTCTCTTAACTATTCATAATTACTTTTGATCTGGGTCTCCTTCTTAGGAGTAAAACTCAATCATAAGTCCCCTCCTGATTTAGGCCTCCTTTTCAGGAGTAATCCCCAAATTAGAGTATTCAAATCTCCATGAAGCACATATACCTTTATGGACCTTGTTCCTGGATTTCATCTTTGAAGTAAAATCCTAATCTTCATTTATCTGGGCAGTCATACATACATAAGCCCCACATTATTTCTTATGATTGCATCTTTCATGGCACAATTGTCTGGTTTTTACCAATACCTCTTGTTTCTCACACCGAGCATGACTCACGTGAGCTTATAGTGTAAACGTAATTATGACATCCTTCTTTGATTCATCAATCATAAACATCATACTCCCTTACTCGAACTACATGGGTTCTGATTCCTTTTCTAAACAAAGGATACGTATGTAGCCCATCTGCGGGTTCGATCCCAACTCTGAAATAATCCATGTCCTTCTTAATGACAATAAATTTCAAGTTCCCCACTGAGTGGCTTTAAAACCATCATGGTCATCATAATGACCAAGATACTTCTATATAAATTTTTCGAAGGATACCATTGACCAAGAATCTCTAACAAATACATATGATTCTCTATCGATGAAGAACCTTGAATACATATAAAATATTTTCTAAATTTCCTACATATTTAATCATTGACTATCATATCTGAAGGAAATCTCATTTTATACTTGGTAATGTAATAAGGATTCACAAACATAACTTAAATATATAAAGAGAGTCTCGGAGTAGACAATAATTCACCTCAAAAAGGTGTGATGAGTCCGACCTCCCATCCTCTCGACCAATGAAAATTCCTAAGCCTCATCAGCCAACAAACTAATGAGCACCTACCTTTGGAAAGTAGGTCCAAATGGATGTGGAATCATTGGATGTTTCCGGTTCTATGAACAAACCCTTTAGAAACTGATTGGAATGTTTGAACCTTTAATCAAGGAGGTCATCCCCAAATTCCGAGGGAATCAAAAAATGGTGAACCCGATGTGAATCCATAACCAAGTTAAAATGATGTTTTACCTATTTTGTTAGGCCCCTATTTAAAACTCAATGAGAGGCCCAAAAAACAATCATTGACATATGTTCTCATCCAAAATATGTAGTGGCTGAATTTATCTTGATTACGTATGTTATATCAAACAGGTACTCTTTCCCAAGATTCTTTGTATTCTAAGAAATTCCTACTCTCAAGTTCACACCTGTAAATACCGTTGCTGTGAATGCCACTGCTGCTACTCTTTCTGGATCGTCGTCCGCTCTGAGGATGACATCACCTACTCAGCGTCTTCAATGCTGGGTATCAAATGCGCTGGTTAAGGAGTACCGTCAACATGGTACCATCCCAACTCTGGAGGCTGCCCGACAATCCCTCCAAGTGAACAACTCACACCAGTCGTCCGGACAACAACGACCATTGATCAAGAAGCAGGTGGTGCTAACCACCGTCTCAAACCATTTCGGGTCGTTATCCCCGGAATGAAATCACCATTCTCTCCCTTATTCTAGGGAGGTGAATGAGAAGGTCCCTCAGGGCCTTAATTCAAGCAGACAGAAGTCCTTCCCGAGGGCACCCACCAACAATCACCACAAGACTCATGTGGAAGTGCACCTTCAACATGATGAGGGTACCGACTCCTGGTGTTTGGCTCAGGTTCCTCGAACCCGAGCAGGCAAGACGAATCGCCAGAGGTGAAATCCGGTTAACAGTGAGGAGGTTCTCATCGCTGCCATCTCCGGAGAAGTCCACCAACCTAACTTGGTGGCATGCAACGAGCGGGCACACACACCTGCCCGTTTTAATTCCATTGTCCAGCAGAATCGTTTGGCAGTAGCACGCCAATCCATCCAGGAAATTCCGGAGGAGTATTATAGGCAGGAATATACACTTGTTTATACATCATCAGCTAGTCATCAAGCTCATCTGACTACATATGATGGGGATCTTCAACCATGTTCGGCGAAGTGCAATCAAAAGGCATATACACCTGCTAGTATTAATCAAGGCAACCAACAGTCTCTCTTGGTAGCATTCAGAGAAGTTAGTCGGAAATCTCCGGTGACAAACAGGAGGCAGACTCAACTTTCTGCCCCCACACTTGAGTACTGTCCGGATTCACTGACAGGAAAAGGAGGATAGGAGTAGGAACATACACCTACTCCAATAACAGAATGGACGTATATCCCCATTATGGAAATTGAAGTCACCAAGAATATTCTATCAATGGTGAAAGAGTAAAAGAAAATCCCTACTCATATTCTGGATGCCAGCCAGGATATTATAACAACTTCAGCGGCATCTCAGGGAAAGACACATAAATCTATCCCTACCAGTTGAGTTACACATCAACAGTTCACTCTGGAACAGACACACACATCTGTTCCAGTCCAAGAGGGTTTTGGGGAATACTCCCCCATATCATACGGACAACCAAGTCAGGAACATACACCTGATTTGAGTGGAGATCGTCAGCCTAACCTGTCCATCTCTCCTAATCAGGCACATACACCAGCTCAGAGTATCCACTTTCATCAACAAGTGGTTTCCAAGGTGATTAAGAAGGCATCTAAGAAGAAGACCCGCCCATCACAGTCAAAAGATCAAGAGCCAATATGTAACAAGGTCTTGCTCGATGCTGGAGTTCTTGAATCCCTCAGACAATTATCTATTGGAATCCAAGATTCTAGTCCCTCATTTCCCAATAGTGGGAACATTAATTCTGAAGGTCTTCAACAGACACTTCCTCATTAAGGCTTGATTCATGACAATTCGGTCGATCTCGAAGTTTCATCTTCAGATGAGAGCTACAATAACCCTCTATGTGGCCAGAAGACCAAGGAGCAAGAGATCTCATCTTTTGTTATATCCAACCATGGTGGTCCTCCCCATGATGATGAATTTTTCTGGGAAAGTCCTCTCCGCAGTAGTGATTCACATTTACCGGAATATTATCTAGTGGGCAATGTAGTGCTAAGAAAGCCCTCTTATCTTGAGGAACTTGCAAATGCGAAACCAGTCATATTTGATGCTTCATCACTGGTAGGTGAAATACTTTATTAATCAGAAGATAGCCCAAGGTGTAGGTCATTCTCCAAACCACCCCTAAGTCATGCATCTTCTAGTTTGATCAATGATTTCTCTACCAATCTTATTGAATCTGATGAAGAAACAATGAAACACTAACTCTGGTCAAATTTGGTAGAATAATCTTCATTGAATGATAAAGAGGAAATGATTAACATGAGAAAACAACTGGCAAAAGGTGAAGTGCCTGTCATGTTTTGGCCTCTGGCTGACTCTCAGTACGACATTCCAGAGATGTTGATGGAAGATGGAATTCATGATATTTGTCTCAACATATGGAAAACTCTTTTTAAATTAAAAAATAAAGTATTATCTTATGATGAATATGAAAATCATTTTAAGATAATAGAAGGGTTACAACGTCAGATTGATTTGTCATCTCTATCAGTATCTCGATATCTGAAGGCTGAAAAGTAGCAGATATCCCTTCAACGTTCATGCCTTGGCACACTAAGAAGATTGTGTCAGTTAATTGCCAATACCCCATTTGGTATTCATGTCAGAGGATGGGGTGTTCATGGAGCACTACATTTCACTGTTCTCTCCAGTCAGAAAAGCCCGCTGAAAATGGTATCATGAAATGTTATTTCCCGTGGCCGGCCACATTCAATGGGTTTTGTTTTTAATCAAAAGATTTCCCAAGAACAGGCCTCAACTAATTATTCTCAAAATCAAGAATAAAGATAACAATTTGTTGAATTACTCCTGCATCATGCAAACAAGAATATTGAACAGGCCTCTCGTATGGAGCAATCACATCATCAAGTGACAGAAGTGTCAGAAATCATCCAACGGTATTTTGAACCAGGTGATAAAAGTGGATATAGGTTAATGCATCCATCTAATTTCCGGACTAAGGTTCGCAAGGTTAGGAGATCTTTTAAGAAAGTCTCATACATAGCATGTCAAGAGCCACCCCAGCTTTCCAGACTAGGGACTCTTTTAAACCAACCCTCGGAATCAACAAATAGGATTCGAGGAGTTGAGTGAGAACAGTAGGAATAACCAAAGTCCACTAGACTAGGGACTTTTTCAAATCATCAATCCCCTCCTCAGAGAAAGTCTATCTTTTCTCGATTGGGGAAGAAGACTCAAGAGGAACGAAGAGCCAAATTATTAAGAGATTCCCTCCAAATTACGATTCGTCAAGAAGTTCATGAGGGATTGAATCAACAAAAGGCAATGTCTCACCAAAGACATGGAAAAAGACAATATCACAGAAATGATAATAGAAGGGATGCATTGCTTTATGCATTAATTAATGTCATCAATGTCGTTGTTGCTGATCCACCAGATGAGGCTCATTCAGTGGTATCAGATGAAGAGATTCCTTCTCAAGAAGTTGTATGCATATACACAAATGAAGAAGGTGTGCGTACACAAAATCAAAGGTTTACCAAAAATCTGGGTGTTCCTTCAAATAACCCACTTCCCCCTCCCCGAATGGGATAAAACAAGGGGAAGGGAAATAATAAGGTTACATATACTTCTTTTGGAGAAAGCCAATCGCTCTCACTAGAGAAAAGATTTGTGCAATAGGAAGAAGAGATGAAGGAATTGAGGAGGTTGAATGCAGAGCTACTTTAGGGTAGTCTTCTTCCTAAAAATGCTGGAGTCAATCAGCCAGGGGAGTTTGTTGAAGCTACTGAGATGGATCAAGAATATCCTCTTTTATCATTACACCCTCACAGGTATAATCCTACAGGTCAAGTGCAACAACAATTGGCAGTGCTTCCATCGGTTGCAGTACCAGCCACCACATCTGTCCAAGCTCTAGTCATTGCACCTGCCCAATTCCAAGTTCAACTGGATGTTTCTCAAAAGTTAATAACTACCATTGAGTCATTAACAGCTCGGTTAGACACTATGGAAGGGAAACATGCGTAAGTTCAACCATAAAAGAAATCTTACCCTCAATGGGTAGATTCAATATCTCCCCCATCAAGTCTTGGGAACCCTGTATTCCTTATTTTCAATGGATCAGGCGACCCAGAATAGCATTTGACGCATTACGTGTCTTGTTGTGATCCTATGATGGGAACTCCGGAGCAGCAAGAAGCAGTAAAACTCAGATTCTTCATGCGAACCTTACAAGGACCAGCTTTTGTCTGGTATACAAGCTTGAAATCTCATTCAATTACCAGATGGGAAGATCTCAGTCAATGATTTCTTCTTCAATTCAGCTCAACATTTCCAAAGAAAACAGTTTTCGATCTTACAAACTGTATAAAAAGGGAGAATGAAAGAGTCTCTAATTTCATTGCTCGCTAGAAAGGATTAACATATTCCCTAAGCTTAGCACTCCCTTAAGAGGAACTATTGTCAATCTGTGTGGCAAATTAGCATGATGAATTACGCACGCTGCTGATCCCTGTGAAATACACATGAGGGTTTTGATACCTTACCTCAATCGCCCAACGGACTAAAGATTCTCTTATACAGACTAAAGATAAATCTCGTGTAATTCCATCAGCTCCAAGAAGGATAATGGGTAAAGAAGATACTACTACAGTTATGCTTAAACAAGTACATGTACCTGCTTCTACTTCAAAACCTTCATCTTCTTGAAGGGCTCCACTTCCTGAGTGCCAACAACAAAGGACATTTCGTCAAGACGATCAAAGAAACCAAAGATGAAAACAATTTGAGGATATGAAGAAAAAACACACTCTTTCCGAAATGAACAGGTTTCTGGTTACTTTATTTCAGCTTTGGAGAATAATTTGGCTCTACTGCCAAGGCCTAAGAGGCCAAACAAGGAAGGAGATAAAGACTGTCCCAATTATTGCCCCTTTCATCAAATGTTGGGGCATCCCATCCAGGAGTGTTTTGTCTTCAAAGACCTCCTGCAAAAGATGTTCGACTCGGGAAAATACAAACTGAAAGGCTCTTCAACCCAGGTAGCATGTGTTACTACTACAGTTCCAGAGGAGGAAGGCGAGTGGCAAGAAGTCAAAAGCAAAAATGCACAAAAATATGATGATTAGATGTTCAGAAAGATGATCAACCGAAATCATGCTATTTTGAGAATGCAATTGAAGAAACCAATTATACCTTCTACTATGAATGCTGCAGCAAAACCCTCTTGATCAGAGGGAAAATCCTCAAAGAAACGGCCTGATTCAAAGAAAGAAAAAGAATTAGAAGAAGATGAGTACGTATCAAAGCCTAAGTTGTCTTTGACCTTGGCAGACATCATTCCATCTACTTAAAATCAACGGGCACCATAACACCAAACGGCACGGCCTAAACAGGCTAATCAGGAAGAATCTTCATCGGATGAAGAGTTGATTTTTGGTTCTGTTAATATGATTCAATTAACAGATCCATATGCCAGTCACAGTTTTGATTTCGATGAGACTGAATTCCCTGTATCAAATAGGGGAATTAGAGGAATTTCCAGAGGCTTAGGATACAGGGGAAGACGTGGATCTTTCAGAAGCCACTATTCCAATTCAACCCCTGCTAGAACTGTGTATGCAACAAAAACTCGTGGTAGATCCCTTCAGCGAGCTCAGCAAGAACAAGAAAGTTCTTCTACCAATATCAAATTCAGTCCTGGCACAGTTATTTTGGAAGACCGGTTGAAGGTTCTATCTTCTTCCTCTCAGAAATTAAATGGATCTAATCGGTCTAATCTTCCAAAACCAGGAATATTGCCAACTCCTATCTCAATACAAGATGCATCAACTTCCAAAGCATCTGCTTCCAAGGCACCTGCTAAACCACATATTCCTGTTGGGAAACAAAAGCCTTTGGATCAAAAGTATGATGTATTGAAACACTTGGCCCAAGTATTAGCCATGTTATCAATTCTGGATGCTTTGAATCTGTCAAAAGATCTTCGGGAAGCACTCATCGAGGCTTTGTCAAGTCTTTAGGAGTTTGAAACTGAAATTGTTGCAGCTGAAGTCTATCACATAGAGAATAATCCTACAGAATTCCATGCAATAATCTCTTTTACTGATGAATATGATGTTGTTCATGGGCATATTAGACCTTTTTACTTATCTGTAAAGGTCAATGGCATAGACGTCTGAATAGATTTCATTGATAATGGTTTAGGAGTCAACCTCATGCCAATTCGTACACTTTGTCGATTGGGCCTCATGGAATCTGATTTATCTCCTTCTACCATGATGTTACAAGGATATGATAAAAATGAACAAGAACCCCTGGGCGAAGTTACATTCAGAACTCAGTTTGGAGATCTTGTATCCAATTCAGATTTCATGGTTGTTGATCAAGACTCAGCCTTCAACATCCTTCTTGGAAGACCCTGGCTACATCAACATGCGGTTATCCCTTCATCATACCATTAATGTCTCAAATTTTGTTTTGATGGTCAAGTTGGGACATTTTATGGTGATAAGGCCCCTTTCAAGACATGTGAGTCTCAATACATTGAGGCGGAATTCTATCACATGAAGGGAAGTGAGAAATCCACAACAAAGAATATTACCAAAGTTAATGCTCCATATGGTTTGGAGAAGATTCCAGTAAATCCATTTGCACATGTGAGTACAGATTATGTGTTGTCTATCACTCAAATTGACAAGATAGACCCAAATCAAAATACACTTATGGAAAGATCCATAATGTCAATTACGATAATTGATCCAGACAACATGTGAGAAATTGGAAACCCACCAAGCAGAGATGAAAGCACAAATGGTGACGTCTTCATTTCTTCTGCTGAAATCCAACAAGTCTTTACTTCTCTAATTAGGCCAGGAGAAGTTATAGAAACATCGTAGGTGAACAATGATTTCGATTCTCAATCCATCATCTCCTCTTTATTACCCAAAGAAGACCCTTCGTCATCAATCAGGTCGGAAATGGAAGCTTCTTCTTCAAGATGTGAAAATTTTGACATCTCTTCGGATCATGAAAATTCTGTTTTATCATCTACTATGAAAGTAGAAATGAAAGAAAAAACACATGATGAAGAAGAAGAGGAAGATCTCAGAGATTCTCCTCCAGCATTTGAAGAGGGTATCTCTACCATTGTGGATGAACTCAGAGAAATAAATCTGGGTACAAAAGAAGATCCACGCCCCACTTTAATCAGTGCGGCCATGACTCTTGAAGATAAAGAGATGTATATTTCTTTTATAAATAGAAATAGAGATATATTTTCTTGTAACTATACAGAAATGATCGGGCTTGATCCTGATGTTGCTACTCATTATTTGGGTTTACCAGAAGAACATCGAGGATTTAAGCAAGCTGCGAGAAGAACACACCCAACTTATGCTTCCAAAATTGAAGCAGAAGTGGATAATATTTTCAAAGCTAACTTTTTCAGAGAAGATTAGTACCCCAAGTCTATGGATAATATTTTCCCTGTAATGAAGAAGAATGGACAAATTAGAGTTTCCATCGATTTTAGATATCTTAATCGGCATTTTCCTAAGGATGATTTCCCAGTTCCGATTACAGAACTTTTAATTGATACAACAGCTGGATATGAAGCACTTTCCTTCATGTATTGATATTCCGGATATAATCATATCTGAATGGCCCCAAAAGAAGAGGAATACATAGCCTTCAGAGACCCTTAGGGTGTGTTTTTCTACCGGGTAATTCCCTTTGGCTTAAAGAATGTAGGTGAAACATATCAGCGTGCCTTGCATCGTATCTTCAAACCCTTCTTAGGGAAGTTTTTTGAATTCTATGTAGACAATTTGGTGGTTAAATCCAAAAAATGTTCTAATCACTTGCATTATTTTGAATTCATATTCCGCAAACTTCGACAACATAATTTTAAGATGAACCCCTTAAAATTTGCTTTTGGGGTAACCTCAGGAAAATTTCTCAGCTTTTTTGTATGTCATCATGGAATTGAAGTCGATCCTGAGAAGACCAAGTCAATCCTTAGTATGTCACCTCCTCAAAATTTAAAAGAATTAAGAGGAATTCAAGGAAACTTAGCCTATATTCAGCTTTTCATCGCCAATTTGGCAGGAAAAATTTTACCCTTCACCAAATTGATGAATAAGGGAGTCACTTACCAATGGACTAAAGAATGTCAAGAAGCATTCTATATTCTCATGAAATACCTATTGAGTCAACTGGTACTCATGCCAACTATTGAAGGAAGACCACTTATCCTCTACGTGACAGCTCTAGAGCGATCATTGGGTGCCTTTCTTGCTCAGAAGAATGATGCTGGGAATGAAAACAGCCTCTACTACCTCAGTAAGACTATTCATGAAACAAAAACCTGGTATTCAAGTATTGAGAAGTGCTGCCTGGCATTAATCTTTGCAGTTCAGAATTTGAGACACTACATGCAACATCATGAGGTCCAATTTGTATCTCACAATAACCCTCTCAAATTCATCCTTAGTCGTCCAATGCTTACAGGACATCTAGAAAGGTGGGAAGTTATTTTGTAGCAATTTGACATTCAGTATGTGTCTCAAAAGGCGATAAAGGGCCAAGCTCTGGATAATTTCCTGGCTAAACACCCTTCAGTGGAAGACACGTCTTCAGATATTGAACTCCCTGATGAGGAAGTCTTCTCTATTCAAGAAATTTCTCAGGCATGGGAAATTTATTTTGATGGTGCTTCCTGAAGTCCAGCCGGGAGGAAAATGGAAAATCCTAAATTCAACAAATTTGGCTTAGGAATTGTGCTCATTTCTCCAAAAAATTCAATGTTACCTTATTCCTTCTTATTATGGGAAGTTGGTACCAATAATGAAGAATAATACCAAGCTTTCATCACAGGCTTGGATTTTGCGCTTTAAGCACAAGTGAATCACTTAAAGGTGAAAGGTGATTCAGACCAGGTAATCAAGCAAGTCAATGGGGATTATGCCATCAGAAAAGAAGAAATAATCCCTTTGTATGATTATGTCAAAGAGTTAATGGTGGAATTCCCTTCAGAACTGAAATTTTCTTATGTCCCAAGATCACAAAATGCCCAAGCTGATGCACTGGCTAATATAGCCACAGCTCTGGCATATCCAAATCAGGACGAGACAACCATCAGTATTGCCCAACGTCATGCAATTTCACCTTATGTTCGAATCAGAACAGAGGAAATTAATGAAATTAGTCCCATTACTGAACCGTATGGTCATACTATAGGATGGATGTCACCTATCAGGGAATACCTTCAAAATGGAACACTTCCACCTGATAGAGCCGAGAAAGAACAAATCCAGCGATGTGTGGTCAATTTTACTCTTTATGATAGGCCAGATCACCTAAAGATAATTCTATACAAACGTGGTTTTGATGGAGTTCTCTTTAGATGCATTGATGGAGAAGAGACAATGGATTTCATCAAAGAAGTGCATGCTAGAATCTGTGGAGCCCACCAGTCTGGACATAGACTGTCTGATCATATTCGAAGGCTTGGATACTTTTGGCCTTCAATGATACAAGATTGTGTTGATTTCAAAAAGAAGTGTCATTCATGCCAAGTACATGCCAAATTCATTCATCAACTTCCATATTTTCTTTATACAGCTAAATACTCATGGTCATTTTCCACATGGGGAATGGATGTGGTGGGTCCTTACCCTTGAGCTACGGCCAAGCAGTTTAAGTATATTCTTACTACTACTGATTTCTTTTCCAAATGGGCAGAGACCATAACTCTTAAGGAAGTCAGTTCTAAATGCATTGTTATCTTTATCAAGTCTAACATCATTACCAGATTTGGTGTCCCTCATACCATATTGACGGACAATGGCACCAACTTCTATTCATCTGAGGTGAAGAAATTGTATCAAGAATACAACATCAAATCCAACCATTCATCTCGGTATCATGCAGTGGCCAATGGCCATATAGAAGCCTTCAATAAGACTCTATCAAATATACTGCAAAAGATGGTGGACAAAGATAAGAAATCATGGCCTAATAAACTCTTCCATGCTTTATGGGCTTATCGGACTACCACCTGCACTGCAATGAAGTCAACTCCATATTCATTGGTATATAGAACGGAAGAAGTCTTTTCAATTGAAGTTCAACTACCCTCGCTCAGATTTTCCATTTGTGATCAATCATCTATAGATGAACAATCTCAAAAGTTATTGAATGAATTGGAATGGTTAGATGAGAAAAGATTGTGCACTTTGCACCACTTGGAAGTCTATCAGAATCGAATATCACGAGCTTTTGACAAGAAAGTTCGTCTTCGTTCATTCACTCAGGGAGAATTGGTATTAGTTATCAGAACTCCAATGATACCAGGAAAGAAACCTACCAAGCTTGAGCCAAAAGGGAAGGACCTTACTCAATACATAGGGTCTACTCCAATGGAGATTCTTCTTTAATCTCAATGGATATAGAACTTATCACTACTCCAACCAATTCCAGATTTTTAAAGAAGTATTTTGTATAAACACAAAATATATCATCATTGGTCCGGTATGACCTTAAACTGCACCACCGTCCAGCAACATGTTAAACTGTATCATCCACGGTCCATGAATATGACCTTAATCTATTCGCACTTTCGTCCAACAGGATACTAAATTGTATCATCCCTTTTTCATCCAACATGATGTTAAACTGTGAAAAAGTCCCTAATACATCCAAAATTATGTTAAATGGTGTACTCTTTTGTCTTTAATGCATGACATTAAACTGCACAGTCTTCTTTTTTTCAAACATGACATTAAACTGTGTTGTCCCCATCATCCTAACTACATGATGCTAAACTGTACAGAAAGACCTTTTATATGTCCTACATGACATTAAACTGTACTTTGTCCCTACTACATGATAGTAAACTGTGCAGCACTTATAGTCCTAACTGCAAGACTTTAAACTACATAGTTCCTTTATATGTCCTACATGACATTAAATTATGCATCGTTAGGGTTGTTGCTACCTCTTGTTTCTCACACCGGGTATGACTCGCGTGATCTTAGAGCAAACATCAACCATAAAACTCTCTCTGGTCTACTAACCATGTGTAAGTCCCAACACCATCATTTTTTAGGTAGTTTTCCCCAAGAACAACTTGATTATTAATTCATTATTTAATTGAACTACGCAGACTTTGATCCTTTCCTTCCAGGCTAGGTATGTAGGCAACCTCCCAAGGTTCAAGCCCAAAATCAATCTTTTCACATCGGTTCACCTCCATCTTATACGATGTTGATTCATGAAACCGTCCCCAGAATCGATATCTTTACATTGGGTCACTTTCATCCTTGCTATATGATGTTAAACTATACAACACTTTTGTCCAGTATGACAATAAACTACAATATTCTTTGATACCCACACCTGAGAGGGAACCATTATTTACATTGATTTTTCAATCATGTTTCATTTCAAAGACTACGTGCATACATAGAAATGCCCAAACCTTTTATCTTGGGTTAAACCATCAATGCACTAAAGTACCCTTTCATCCTTCACATGTACGAACCAAATTTGTACAGAGGATATTTATAGAGCTATGTGGGCTTGATTCCCATCCTTATGGGATACATAGGAACGTTCGAGTGTCCCTCAAATCCAGCCCCAAGTCTTTGGGCCTAACCCCAAATTCCACTTTCAGTCCCTTGGCTGAAAAGTCCCCATGAAAACACACATTGTGTATTTCTTATAATGGCCCGAGCTCTATGACCTTAAACTAGGATCTCTAATCCTTTTTTCCCACACAAAGTTAAACTGTAATTCAAGAACTACGTATGGCTTGATTCCCATCCTTATGGGATACGTAGTGAAGTCCAACATTTCCATTTAGGACCCAGCCACAACATGATTATGGTTAGAATTGATCTGTGTATCTCTGTATACATTGGACAATACCTATATTTATGTGTCATAATCCTAACCTTAAATATTTTCAGATCTTCATAACCATTTTCTTGACTTTTAGTCACAAAAATGTCAAATTTCAGAGAGTTCTTTTACCTGACTATGCAGCACGTGCCCTTAGGCGGCCCCATAATATATTTTTCAGCCAAAAGATACTATTTTTGACTATATAGCCAATGTCCTTAGGTGGACCTGCATAATTCAACCCCCTAAAGGGTTTGTTAAATAATGGTAACTTCATTCTTGGGAAGAAAGCCTCTTTTGTCCTTATTGGTCTTAAATGAAAGTATGTATGGATCCGCAAAAATATCATTCATTAACATATTTGTCCCATATCCTTTTTCAAGATCTGAAAGTATTCAAGTCTATGGTTTATATTCTCCTTCCCTACGTTTGGATCAGACCTTCGTAGGAGTGATAGCCATCCAGTTCTTCGATAATCCTGTTTGGAAAATATCTTCTCCATATTCAAGTACCTCTTTCCATACAACAAACTCTATACTTTGGAAAATTGTAATCTCCATAAACTCTCACTGGATTTTTAGCACTAGGAAAGTAAATTTCTAAGAGTTCGTTTTCCTGACTATGCAGCACGTGCTCTTAGGCGGCCTTGCACAAAAAGTATACATAACAGTCTTGTTAGCCAAAAGATACTCTTTATTTGACTATTCAGCCAATGCCCTTATATGGCCCTGCATAATTCAACCCCCAAACGGGTTTGTTAAATAATGGTAACTTCATTCTTGGGAACTACTTCTTCTAAAGCCTTTTAGCTCTTTTTCATATCATTCCTCAGATCCAAATATTCTTAAGCCATAGTATACATATTTTCCCTCATACTTGAGTATGGTAATATGTTTTCAGATAAATTGTCAAGGAATTGAGTCAATTTTAATCCATTTAGGTCAAAGCTATTTTGACCTTAAACATTAGCCTTTTTATGTCCGACGTGCATGACTTTAAACTACCCACAAAATACAAAGGAACTCTGAATAAAAGTCATGTTCCAGCTCACTAAACATATATTTTGTATGATTTAGGTAATATTGAGCAATTAAGATATTCAAAGTTTGTAGGGTTATTTATATTAATCCTAGTAAAAATCAAACTATGCTCACTAGGCCCATTGGCTTAATTAAATTTAATGAAGATAGAAAAAGATAATGCAGGTACAAATGATTAAAGGTGAAAGTGTTTTTCATTGATGCACAAGAGTTAGAAGGAAATCCGCAAACTGTAGTCTCTTCTCTTTTTCAGGAATTACAAAAGCCTTTCAACATAACTCTTCATTTGATTTACGACATCTCGAGCTTCATCAACATCCACCTGGAATTCCTTCATTCAACTGGATACCATAAGAGAAGCAGTGATACCAGCTCTTCTTAGAACAATTATAGAAGAATGTTCTTGAGTGGAGTTTGAGAAAATTTTCTGCTGATCAAACAGTGACTCTGTTTTTGTCCAAAAGACTTGGAAGATAGATACATGGATTTGAGAATGAAGCATTAGGAGTAAAGATCCATTTGGAGAGAGTAATCTTTTCAGATATTGTTCTAATACCATATTTTTCTTCTCTCCACCAAACGGCAGTGGAAAAAATTTCAGCCCATGGGTTTTCCATTTTCGTATCTGCAAGGAAATGGAATGCATGAAAAATATGAAAGTTAACACCAATGTTGTTTCTATTAATGCACAGAATAACCGAAATAGAGGAGTAGCAGTGCAGATGCATCTCAGGAATATAGTTATTTTCATATGTAACATTGACTCTTTTCAGACGACCATGACCATACAAAGGTAGATAAGTGCTCTGGGGGAAGTTGTGATGATATTTCTTCAAGTACTTAGCCAAATCTGGGAGAGTGTTGTCACAGATATCATAGTAATCATGGCCAAAAATGTTTATCATGTCATCAATCCACTTTACATCTAGTCCATCATCCATTCCGATTCTCTTGGGAGCCATTAAATCTGCACAACAGTTGAATAAATTAACTCTTAAATAAGTTGATTCTTTATAAAATTTGTGAAAGAATTCAGAAAAATGGATAAGTCATTAAGGCGCGCAAGTCTAAACTTGGCGCGCACGTATGGATGTGCCGCGCAAGTGTTAATGTTCCACACAAGTTTTTGGTGTGCAAGTATCACTACACAAGTCCTATTACCTTGAAAACAGCGCGACAGCAAAAAAAACAGCGGAAAACGAGCAACTTGCGTGGCTAGAGGGACCTGCGCGGTGAGAGCTCAAAAATCCATAAGTCAGATGCTATGCGCGGAAAATGACTGCATATTTATAGGCCAGGATACCCACCTGTGCGCCTATAGCCAGAGCACTCCATCCCGCACGCTCCAACCCTACGCGACTCACACCTGCGTGATGATGGTTTCACGGTGAACTCCTGTGCGCCTCCTTCCCTTTGGTTTTTCTTCTTTTCCTCAGAGTCACATCCTTATTCTTCCAGATCCAACTCTGAGGGGGGACTTTTTTTTATGCTCCTTTTCGTCACATTGTCTAAAAGAATGGAAAGGGAAATACCTTAGTCCAAATTGATTCATACTTTGAAGAAACATCAAAAATAGACAATGGGATGAACAAGGAGAATATTTCCCATAGGTCGCGCAAGTTCCCTCATGGTCGCGCAAGTATACTTACGCGCCACCTAATGGTCGCGCACGGGACTTGAACGACCTACATGATAACCGCCTGGGGTCTTCTCCAACCTATAAATAGACCATGTGGTCCCCCCATTTAAAAAGGATTTTTTCCAGAATTCAGATATAGAGCTCTGAACTCCCAAGTCTCTTCTTCAGGTCTTCCGAACACTTCTAAGGTAATTCTCTACCTAGAATGGAAGGTCTAAACAAGAGGAGTAAGGTCTATGTGTTAGAATTCACTAACACTTGTGCGCCTAAGGTGTTTTACCCTTAAGGGAAATGAACATACTTGCGTGCCACCTTACTTCTTCACCAAAACTTGTGCGCCCCTCTTCTGGAAGTACCTCAAGATAATTCTAAAGGATTTTGTGAAGGATCGCCCAAGAGTTACCCTACTGGTTATCAATCATGAAAGTACCCATGTGTCGTGTAGGTATACCTCCGCGACTAGGACATGCACACCCACGCAGTACCTGCACGCCTACCAGGACCTGTGCACCCCTGCCTTTTTGCGTGCCTTTCCTGCCCATTTCACCCCTCTTATTCCATTCCACCTCTCATATTCAAGATTCAGTCTTAAAGACACTCTTCAAATCCATTTATGGCATGATTTCTTGATTTGGATTCCATATCTGAAAGGAACTCCATGGAACTGCTCTCAAAACCTAGTGATTTACACATCTTTAGGTCACTAAAGATTGAGATTTCATTTATTCAACCTCATCCTTTAAGATGATAGAACTCTTTAACCTGGGCCTCCTTTTCAGGAGTAAGCCCCGGTCATAATTTCCAAATATGGTCATCCTCCTCAGGAGTAAGACCCAATCATAATTTCCCTTAAACTGGGCATCCTTTTCAGTAGTAATCCCCGGTCATAATTTCCAAATATGGGCATCCTCCTCAGGAGTAATCCCCAATAATAATTTCCCTTAACCTGGGCCTCCTTTTCAGGAGTAATCCCCAGTAATAATTTCCAAATATGGGAATCCTCCTAAAGAGTAAGCCCCAATCATAATTTCCCTTAACCTGGGCCTCCTTTTCAGGAGTAAGCCTCAGTCATAATTTCCAAATATGGGCATCCTCCTCAGGAGTAATCCCCAATCATAATTTTCCTTAAACTGGGCCTCCTTTTCAGGAGTATTCCCCCGTCATAATTTCCTAATATGGGCATCCTCCTCAGGAGTAAGCCACAATCATAATTTCCCTTAACCTGGGCCTCCTTTTTAAAATTAATCCCCGGTCATAATTTCAAAATATGGGCATCCTCTTCAGGAGTAAGCCCCAATCATAATTTCCCTTAATTTGGGCCTCCTTTTTAGGAGTAAGCCCCATTCCAAGTTCTCTTATTTGGGCCTCGTTCTCAAGAGTAAGCCCCAAGTCCCCTAATTTGGGCATCCTCCTCAAGAGTAAGCCCCAACCATAATTCTCTTAACTTGGGCCTTCTTTTCATGAGTAATCCCCAGTCTCAAATATGGGAATCTTCTTTAGGAGTAAGCCCCAAGTCCCTTAATTTTTCAAGTCTCTTAACTTGGGACTCCTTTTCAGGAGTAATCCCCGGTCTTAATTTCTCTTAACCAGTCATAATTACTTCTGATCTGGGTCTCCTTCTTATGAGTAAAACTCAATCATAAGTCCCCTCCTAATTTGGGCCTCCTTTTCAGGAGTAATCCCCAAGATAGAGTATTCAAATCTCCATGAAGCACATATACCATTATGAACCCTATTCCTAGATTTCTTCCTTGAAGTAAAATCCTAATCTTCATTTATCTGGGTAGTCATGCATACATAATCCCCCCATTGTTTCTTATGATTGCATCTTTCATGGCATAATTGTCTGGTTTTTACCAATACCTCTTTTTCTCACACCAAGCATGACTCACGTGAGATTAGAGTGTAAAAGTAATTATGACATCCTTCTTTGAGCCATCAATCATAAACATCATACTCTTTTACTCGAACTACGTGGGTTCTGATTCCTTTTCTAAACAAAGGATATGTAGGTAGCCCATCTGCGGGTTCGATCCCAACTTTAAAATAATCCATGTCCTTCTTAATGACAATAAACTTCAAGTGCCCCACTGAGTGGCTTTAAAACCATCATGGTCATCATAATGACCAAGAGACTTCTATATAAATGTGTCGAAGGATACAATTGACCAAGAATCTCTAACAAATACAAATGATTCTCTATTGATGAAGAACCTCGAATACATATAAAGGATTCTCTAAATTTCCTACACATTTAATCATTGATTGTCAAATATGAAGTAAATCTCATTTTATACTTGGTAATGTAATAAGGATTCACAAACATAACTTAAATCTGTAAAGAGAGTCCCAGAGTAGAAAATAATTCCCCTCAAAAAGGTGTGATGAGTCCGACCTCCCATCCTCTTGACCAATGAAAATTATTAAGCCTCATCGGTCCACAAACTAATGAGCGCCTACCTTTGGAAAGTAGGTCCAAATGGATGTGGAATCATTGGATGTTTCTGGTTCTACGAACAAACCCGTTAGAAACCGATTGGAATGTTTGAACCTTCAATCAAGGAGGTCATCCCCAAATTCCAAGGGGAACAACATAATCTTAATTTTTTCTAGTGATATTGTGTTTGTTGAAAATTTAACATGGTTATTAATGATTTTGGTTTATGTTTCTATAGAAGGTTTTTATGGTTTCAAAGTTTCCTAGTGTTTTCCAAATTTTTTGTCCTCAAAACTAAGAGTTTTTTGTTGGAAATGTAAGGATTTTCGAGTAGGAGTTAAAAGTACATAGATAGAAAAAGATAGTTTGTGGACTGAAAATTTTGATAAGAAGAATGGATTTGGGAAATTAGAAAATGAAGGATTCCAAATATTAGTGTTTTGCGGACCGCGAAGCACTATATATGGACCGCATAAGAGGAATGTTGTATTGAGTGGATATGGTTTGCAGGAAGGCATGCGATTCTTGGAAGGCTTTCGGTATGCTAGATGAATCATAATTTTTGGAAGAGAGGTGGTTACATGTGGAGCCGTAAAGGTATTTTTTCATGAAATATATCATCTACCATGAAATAAAGAATTTCATGGTATGCTATCTACATAGGATAAACGGTTCGTGGCAGGATAACAATAAATAGTGAAGGTTGTACCTTATTGAACATTTGAGTGAAATGTATTTGTGGATTTTCTGAATCTATTTGACTATATGAAGACTGTTAACCCCATCAGTATAGATATATATTTTTCTTTAGATAATATCATTGGTTCATAAGAATTTGGTGATGTCTGAAAGTGGTACACAAGGAAGGATTCCATGAAGTGAAGTAGTTCTTCGGAATAGTCCATGAAATTGTTTTTGTGGGTCTATACAGATCACAAAGGAAAGTGGTCTATGGAGGAGGAAATGTTATATAGAAAAATAAGTGTTCCATGGATAAGAAGAGGTCTGTGGAGTCCGCACACAAAGGAGGTATGTGGAGGCGGTATGCTGAGGCAGTGTGTGGATGTGGTACGTGGAAGCGGTGACAGCCCGTATAGTAGGGGCAGTCCATGGAGGAGAGGTGGTCCATGAATAACAAGCACTACACAGTGCAATATAGTTCATAAAGGAATAAATTGTTTTTCAAAGGGACCTAAATAGTTTACATAAGTAATTTTTTCAAACTAATAGTGTGCAGAAAAATGGATTTCATCTACGAGTGAAAATAGGACTTCAACAATGCATCTATTTATAGGTGAGGATGTGTGTATTCAAGAAAATGAAGGGACCTACATGTCCATAAATTGTGTTCAATCTAAAAGACCATATATTTTTAGTGGATCCATTCCAAGAGCGGTGAGAAAAGTAAGAGAAAGATGGTGATCCTTTCTACTGGTAGTGAGGTAGAGAAAGTGGCATTGGGAGTGACCCTTGGGAATGTAGTGAGAAGACCATAAACCTTGTAAAGGTACTAAGCCTAGGTACAGATGATATCTAGCCTAAACCACCATTCTTGGCAGTGAGCCTTAGTGGATTTGGTACAATCAGGACATTGTCGTTGTATGCCCCTTGGTTGTATACCAATGAGGGTGAACCAAGTAAAAATCTTTGTGTCCCTATGCTTGCTTTATTGTATTACTTTCTGTTCATTATCATCAGATAAAATTAAAAGGGACATGATCAAATTTAATTTTAAATAGCATAAAAAGTAACCCTTGTAATAAAAAGGTAAATATGTACTAGGGAAAGAAGATGTTTGAAAAGAATATTCATACCCTGATTCACCCCCCCCCCCCCCCCGCTCAGGGTATCTAGGCCCCTTTTGGATCTAACAAAAGCACACATACAAAATATAATGGTATGAGGACTGTAGATAACCCTTTTATATTTTATCAAATGTATATGAACTCATTTAAAGAAGTAGAAAAGGATGATTCATGGGTTAAGTCCAAAAGACAAATTTATACATGCTAAAAAAGTATTCTTTTGGACTTAAACAAGATCCTCGGTCCCGATATACTCAGTAAAATACATTCTTGAAGAAAATACAAATCACAAGAGAAGGAGTAAATCACAATATATATTTGAATTTGACCAAAGAAGAATAGTTCAGGGTTATCATATTTGTAGATGACATCATATTCGAAGAAATAAAGTATAATTTAATGGAGGATTATACACATTTTATTATTATGGTGTTTGAAATACCAATGATCGTGGAACTCACATTTTTTCTCTAAGCTAAAGGATATCTAAAAAAGAGGTTATACTTTTAATTCTCTTGTTAAATAGGAAAAAGATTTAGTAAAGGAATTCAATATGAAAGATAACAAGATATTTTTGACATCAATTATGGTTGAATCCAATATCAGAAAACATGAATAAGGGAAATTTTTAATCAAACCTTTTACTAGTGGATGACTAAAATCTTTATATATCTCATAGTGAAAAGGCCATATATTATCCTTGAAATATGGAATCCCACTATAAAATCTACCCAATGGAGTAGAGTCTCTTGGTTATGAAGAAAATAATGAGGTATATTTAACACTTTATTATGGTTTGATGTATTTTCTAGGAAATGAAAAGGATTTATATGCCTATTCATATGTGAAGAGGGCATGAGAAATTATGGATAGAAAATACACAAGTATAGGATTAATTTTATTGGAATCTAGTTTATAATATGGATATGTTAGAATCAGGAAAAAAATCATATCTTATTACAGCTGAGGTTTAGTACATTTGAACTATAAATTCTTGAAAACAAATCACATGGATGATATTAAAACAATCGGATCATGGATAGTAGGTGAATCTTCCCATGGAAATCTATTATGTCATCCCAAGGTCAAATAGATCTAATAATTAATTTGGTATAACATTTTTAAATGAGTCATATTGTGATTAGGTATCATTTTAATATGGAAAATATTGATAATGTCTTAATCAAATTAAAGCTTGTGAGAACAAATAAATAAGTGGAAGGAATATTTATGAAACTATTTTTCACATCCAAATTTGAGAAGCAGAATTTGGTACTTTGTGATTGACCACGACCCTCAACTTTTAGAGGTTTAGACTATCCCCCCTCCAATTATATTTAATTTTATATCATTAAATTTTTTTCTTATCGGATTCAATATTTTATTCAGTATAGAAGATAGGGGAGATACTACCCAAAGAGAGTTAGTGGCTGAAAGGGATGACTTGTTTGAAAATTGTAGACATCATTTTAGAAATTAATTCATTCCATTGTTTCCTATAATGGGATTTAAATCACATAGTTTTATAGAAATTATTAATTGATATTTTTCGAGGTTTTCTAGAAGAATGATTTTAAGGATCCTTTAAATTTCTTAGTTAAAGAGGTAGAGAGGGATATTTTTTTGATTGAGAAGGTTGGGATAAAATGGGTTCAAAGAACTAGGGGTCATATTTCAATGCTAATTTAATATAGAGGATTGAAAATAAAACCCAAATTGAGTAATGTTGCAACCATTCGTTTGTAAAGTTGGATTCTTTTTTCAATTAATTATTGGTTATATTTCATGTAAAGAAGACTGAGGTTTGTGGACAAGATCATAAATTGAGATGGTTTAAATATCCTTATAAGTATCATGATCATATCCAAAATGAAAGGATGTCTACCACATTTTTATGGAGGATTTCTTAAGGTTATTTTCTTTTTTTTATAAGTTTGTTTCTTTTGTCAAATTTTTTATTTCATTGTAACATCATATAGAATACATGACCATATCATAGAGGTGATTATATGTATTTTGGTTATATATAGATCTAGAGGTATATATTTTAATGAAGTTTTACTGTACCAAAATAGTTTCAATCATGAAATTAACTATGTAGGGCCATATCTAAAGTAAATAGCTATGTCGTGAGGAAATATTGATGATTTACATTTTCTTTAAAAGTTTGAGGACCCTTGACTAATGGAGGGAATTCTATGGTTCACTAAAATTAATATATTTCATTTAGTATAAAGTACTATGACCTAACTCAATGGTTGAATCATCGAGTTTTATATTTTATCAAAGTAAAATAAGTGGTTTATTTAGAGTCTATAAGGATATATTCCATATAAAATCACACCATTTCATAATAGGTGAATTTATAATGGATAAATTTTTTGGATCTAACTGAATGGAAGAGTAAATTCTACTATAAATAAGACCACACTGAAATCTATTATTTTTCAATGGATAACACGCTATAAGGTAGGATACTGCATCATAAATAAGGGTAACCCTTGCATATATAGTCAATTGAATTTATTTTTAATACTATAGTAGTTGGGAATTTTAATGAGTAATTAATGGGTATTTAAGAGATGGTTTTTAAGAACTATTAAGTATTTTCTAGGTGGATATTGATGGAACAAGTTTTAGATAAGTATTTCACTTATTAAAAGGAAAATATATGGGACGTAAATAATGAGATAAATGATATATTTCATGTGACACATACTATGAAAATATGGTGTTATATTCTATTATTTAATATTATTTTGTGACATATTAAGATTTCATGAGTTTCTAGAAGTTCTGGGCTACAGTTTTAAAAAAAATTAAGGTTTCTAGGTGGCACACAATTTTTCTATACAAACAGTAGTAATCTTTTCACAACTATGTGTAAGGGTTTAAAACCATGATAGTTCATTTTTTTCATATTATATGGATGGTTTTTAAAACCATTAAATGGTTTTTATGGAAACATACACTTCATTTTTCCCTTGGGGTAGACACGTATAGTTCGTAAATGGTTTGCAAAAATATGTCATCAAACCATGCGACCTACCCAGAATCACTTAAAAAGTAATTTTACCTAATTAACCACACATGGTTTTACATATCTTCTATCCCTCTATTCCTCATGAATTTGACTGAATATCATGATTTTATAAGGGGATATTCATCCCCTCCTTTAATTTTTGATTCTTCCCCTCTGATTTTTAAGCATTCCCCACAATATTCCTCTCTCACTCTTCTCTTTTCCCTTCTCCCCGCATCACTTATCTATTTTCCTAGGTTTCTAATTCCACTGTGAAACTTAAATTAGATACTATTATTGGTTTTTGGGTCAAGGTGGTTATACCCTAGGTATTTTCTTATCTTTGACCTATAGAGAGAGAATCTTGGCTCATTTTTCCATTCTTCATAGAGGGTAGAATGTTTAAATATTGTTCTAAATTCTTGAGGTAGGTATTTTTTATGTTATGAATTTTATATTCAATTAATATAGTTATTTAGGATTTAGAAATTAATTTTTAATAATATTATACCTATATATAATATTTATAATGGATTTGGAAAAAAAATTAAGTGAATTCTATACATTCCATAAATGGTTTTCTATGGATTTTAATGGAATTTTTTTGAATTAAGTTTTTAATCATTTCAAGTGTTTCATTATATTCTTATAAGTTTTTTTAAATGGATTATTGTGAAAAATGAAGGGATTGGGCCATATTTTGGGTTTTATAGGAAGAAACCAAGTTTTAAAGAAATTTTTGGAACATGGAGAGGCTGTGTTTTTAAATGTTTTCAAAGAATAAAATCTTTTAAGTTTCAAATAAAAGGAAAATGACTTATAATATAAAGTTAGCTTTAGTTAAAAGTACAGTTTAGTACATTAAATAGGGTTTCTAGATTTTTAGGACATATTTTATTTCCCCTTATATTGAATATTCCCGTAATGTAATATTTATTAGTTTCTTATGGATGTATGATGTGATTGGGGATATTAAATGTGAGGTTATTAGAGGTGTGGTGTGGGGTATTTCTTTTTTTCATTTGTATGATTATCTTGATAGATTTATCACCACCTTAATTGTTTGGTTATTATAATTATAGATAACTAAATAGAGTCTTGGATGAGAGAAAAACCCAGTTGAGGTTGTGTCTATCTAGGGTGGAACTGGGTAGCTAAGTGCGCTCTAATGGTTGTTTTTATGGTAATTATACACTCCTAGTTTGATTATATCCCAACTAGTTTGAAGGGGATATGAAGATGGGAAGATTTTGGGTTCTAGTTCATGATCATATTACTTGAGCTCCTAGGTTAGTATCCCAAGATTCTCATACCTTAATGGGTGGTTTACATAGGGTTTTCTCTCTTATTTATTGAATTTAAAATATATTTTTTTCAAGTAACACCTCAGTGTTGTTGTTTGTTTTTATTTTTATTTTTGACCTTGAGGTTTTACTTGATTTTGATCTATTATCTAGAGGTAAGTGGGTCTTTTAAATGGTTTAAATGCTTTATTTGGAAATATGTTTTTGAAATCAAAATAGGATATCTGGTTTTATTTTCAAGAAATGTTTTGAAATGGATTTCCCAAAATAATATGTGTTACTTCTTTTTTTAATTAATTATGTTGGATTTTAAAAAGTGAAAAATGGTTTTTTCTTGAAATGAGAATTGTGTTTTTTTTATTATGGGTTATAAAATAGATAACCTTAATTTCATTAATATATATAAAACTAGAATCCATGACATGCTTATATAAATTAATTTCATAAACTAAAAAGGTGGTAAAAGACTGGGATGTATATATCACACTTATATATATTCCAGGTTATAGTTTTTAGTTGGATTGGGTTTTGTTAACTGGCCAGATGATGGGTGAGTTGGGATGTGATGAGAAACTAGAGTTTTCATGGAGATGGATTTGCGTTCGGTTATCTTGTTTTATTTTGGGTATGATTATATATTTTCCATGATAGAAAAACTTTTATCTTTTTTTGTTCCATTTTTTGTTTCCCATTATGACATGATGTAATATATTTTTATGTATAATTTCATAAATTTATATAAATGGTTCAAATCATTATTTTTGGTTATTACTCAGTTGGTTTGGGTGTTATTTTTTTTATGATTACTTGATGTTATATGGATGTCCAAATTATATAAAGTTTATACTAGATCTTTTTTAAATTATATACAATTGTGTTAACTCTGATTTGAGGGTGAAATGATTCCCAAAGTGCTTTCTTTGAATCCCATGTATGGGTTTCCATCCCATGGGGATAAGGAATGAAATTTGGGCTAGTAATGGATTGGGGTGGGTACCAATTAAGTTGGAAGCCCAGGTTGAATAATTAAAAATTGTACAATATCCTAGGTTCATGGAAATAGACTAGATTACTAAGGATTATCTCTTGTTATTTTTGGATGTGTTGTGTTATTTTAAAGATAGGTTCATGAGAACATGAAAAGTAGGTGTGGGGGGGCTAGTGGGCTCTTTCTCATTTATAACCATGAGTTTCCATGGGTATTTAGGATTGGATACTTTTATTTTGATTTAAATTTTGTCTTATTTTGATTTATTTTCAATTGGATAAATGATATTTAGATTCCTGATGAGTTTGGAATATTATTTTAGGAGTCCCAACATTTTTTGGTTAAAATGGAGAGTCGATGGGTGGAATGAGGATGGTTTAAATAGCCTAATAAACCATGGAGCGAACAAAAACTCAATCTTGGAAATGTTTCAGGATTTTTTCTGTGATTGGAACATGGTCTATAATACCACATTGATGATTTAATCATGGTAACAGATCCTATTTTTCTTATTTCTTAGACTGCTCATGAGGGATTCCCAGTAGTGGGAAATGAATCAATATGGATCTTGATATATGATTAAGGTTTGAATTAGATTTTTTATTTGAGTTTGGAATTATTATTTGTTATGAATTATATGTTTTTAGTGTTTTAAAGGGTTGTTTTAAATATAAAAAAGACTATTTATTGAATTTTCTGATATTTAAAATTGGTTTTGAAGGGTTTTTTGAAAAATAAAATTTTATGTTTTGTATAAAAAGTTTTATGATGTGATTTATTTTATTATGTCATTTGGAAAGTTTTTTGAAATGGCAATGGTATTTATTGTGAATGTCTTAAAATGTATTTATGAAAGAATTGGATTTTAAAATTTTAATTAGAGTGAAAAAAATAGTTTCAATGTTTTTATAAAATTGTTAAATGGTTTTCATTGGTTTTGAAAAGGAAAATTACATTTTACCAAGGTAGTTCTAGTTTTAAAAAGATGTGTTATTTGTTTATTTCAATAATTCCATATTAAATGAAATTTTGAAAATATTATTCACTAAAAATTGGTAATTTTAAAAGGAAACTTATTTTGATGTTTTTTGGTGTTGTGTTCTTGGTATGTATTTTAGTTTTAATGGGACTATTGGTTTAAATGGTGATACATGTATTGAATTAATTTATGTCTTATTTCATTTTTTAATGCCTCTTAGAATTCTCAAGTAAGAAATTGGAAAGATTATCTTTAATTCGATCCATACTGTGGGGCCTCTTATTTCTTAGAGTGTTTTATTTTGGTTCGTGGATCCAACCAAACTCTTAATGGGATGGTGAGATTATAATGTTCTCTATTTTTAGATCATGTTTATGACATACTAAACCCTCCTTAGAGATTTTTAGTTCTTTTCTATAGTTAGTTGGGTGTAGTTATTCGTAGTCAAATTCTATGATAAAGAGTCTCTTGTGTGTTTAAGGATTCATCCTTATAGTTTTCCCTAGAAAATATCTAGGATTTTTGTAAGTTTTTTCACCATAATAATTCATAACTAAATTCTTTCTAATGATTTTTGTTGATAATTCTTTGTATTCCCCCATATGGTTTTAGAGAAGATTAAGTCTTTTATTGTATCTCTGACTGGGTGATTTCATGGGATGACAACTTGATAACTTCTTATGAATGTAATTTTTTCAAGGTTATCTTTTTATTAGTTGGGGGAATTTTTTTCCATGAGTATTTCTTGGTGGGTTGAACATGGGATACCTCTAGGTATATTATTCATTAATTAGGATCAATGTTACCTTTCCATGATCACCTAACGCTACTATTTTTCTTTTGAGGCATCATTGTGATATGATGTCGTGTAGTTGAAGTCCTAGTTTACCCATGTGGAGTGGTTGCCTGAGGTAATAGCCCATGTTATTACTCATTAGATCTTGGTTTTAATTTCTTACTCTTTTATAATTGGGTTAGGTTGGTTTTTATGGATTCCTTTAATATCCTTGATGAAATTGTTTTATTTATGGGATATTTGGATGATCTCAAGGGTGGTACGACTTTAGGGATTTTGATCATTTTTGTTGTAATTTGTCTCCTTGTATGATTTTTCATCATCTATTCACAATTATAAACTACTTAAAAATAGTGGGGAGACCTGTTATAAGTCTACATAATTTATTGAGATTATGGGCTAGATTATTGTGGTTTGTTATGCTTGGAGGTGATTGCGTTGTTTTAGGAATTTATTTTTGATATTTTATAAATTTATTTCAGATGGTATTGATGATGGATCAGGTGGCTATCATCCATTGGTGAGTTATTTGTAATTTTCCTCTAAACAACCCAATTCAAGCATTGTATGGGAAGGTTTTTGTGTTCTAGTTTCCCTCTATTTTTGATTGATGTCTTTATGGGGTCAGAAAGAATTAGGGTGGGGAGAATTTTGGAAATTTTTTGTGTAAATGTGGTGTTTTTTTATTATTTTAGGGTATTTCATATCATCTTAGGTTTCCATGATATTTTGATAGTTCTGGGATAGAATTTTAAAAAAAAATATGAACGTTTTTTAGTGATCTGTGATTTTTCCACATGGTCAATAATAACAATGAAAAAACTATGTGTGTGGGTCTAAAACCATGAAAGTACAGTTTTTAATGATCTCAACATAGTTATTAAAATAATATGGTGCATCCTAGGTAATCATGTGCTCCATTTTTTCCCTTAGGGGAGACCTAAACGATTGTCACATAGTTTAAAAAATCATGTGGCTTTCCTAGAATCACTTAAAAAGTGATTTTACCTAATTAACCCACCTAATTCTATGACTCCTCAATCTCTATCTTCCATTTTTGTTCCAATGAATCTCACAAATCCCTGAGGGGAACTCCATCCCCTCCTTTAATTTTATGTTCTTCCCATCTGATTTTGAATTGTTCTTCAAGGTATTTCTCTCTCATTATTCTATTTTCTGTATCTTCTTTTCTAATCTATATTTTTATAGGTTTCTCCTTCCACCATGAACCCTAAATTGTGTATTATGCTTGGGTTCAGGTTTTTAGGGGTTATAACCTAGGTCTTTTATTATCTAGGATCCATATAGGGTGATTATTGACTTGTTTTTGTGTTCTCCATGGAAGGTAATACATTGCAATGCCATTATAAGTTATTAAGGTGGCAATTTCCATGCTATGGATTTGATTTGAAATTAATGGAGTGCTTGAGGATTTTTAAATTAATTCCTAATTAAATTATTACTATATATAAAGTTTATGAAGGATTTGTAAAAAAAATTAAATTGAATTCCATGCTTGAAATAAAGAGTTCTCTATAGATTTTAATTGAATTCTTATAAATTAAATTTTTAATCATTACAAGTGTTTGATTAAGTTCCTATGAGGATTATTAAATAGATTTTAATGATAGATTAAGGGATTATGACATATTTCTGGTTTTAAATGAAGAATAAAAATGATTCAAACATGGAGAGGGTGTGTTTTTAAAAAAAAATTAAGCACTGATATATTTTTTTCAATTGAAAGGAAAAAATAACTAAGAATCCTGAGATACTTTTTGTTAAAAGACCTTTTTAGAACTCTAAAATGGGTTCATTGGTTGTGCAGCCCAATTTGATTTCCCTATATATTGGTTTTGGTCATTGTGGTTTTTTTATCAGTTTGAGATGGATGTATCATGTGATCGGGGTTATCTATGCAAGTGTTTTGCAGGTGATTTGTGGGATATTTTTTTATTCATTTATAAGATTATATTGATTGTTTTATCACCTCGATGATTGTATGTTCCCGGGAATTCTATGTAACTAAGTATACTCTGGGATGATTGAAAACCCTAGTTGAGATTTTGATTATCTAGGGTGTAACTGTGTAGTTGAGTGTTCCCTGATGGTTGTGACCATGATAGTTATGCACTCCTAGGACGGTTTAGGGCTTGAATAGTTCAAAATGAATACCAGGACAGTTAGGTTTTTATAGTTTGACCAATTTTTATTATCTCTAATTCAATACCATATTACTTGAGCACCTAGGTTAGTATCTCATTATTCTTGTACCTTAATAGGTGGTTCACATAGGGGGAACTCTCTTCTATATTTTTTTACCCTTATAATTATTTCTAGTATCACGTCCATTTTGATATTTATTTTTATTTTTATTCTCAACCTTGAGTTCATAAATTACTGTGATAACTTATCTATATGCACTTGTGTTTTTGAAATAATTTAAACGGTTCATTTTGGAATATTTTTTTCAAATAAAAATGGTATATTTTGTTTTTTTCATAAAACTTTTGGAATGGATTTCTGTAACATACCAACTGGGGTGCCACATACCTGTACCCCAAGCCAGTCAGTTACATCACCTCAGGCACACCTCTCCATATTCCAGAGGCTATCAACTAGAAGAGTGGGTATAATATATATAACATGGGGAGACTATAAAATCATTATCAAATAATCACAATAGAAGAAATAAATTATAATAATACTACAATATAACTAATAGCTATAAAACCCAGTATCACGTGATGACAGCAAAAAAAACACAATATCCAAAACAAAATAGTATATATTTCATGGTAAATACATGTCAAGTGTCAAATGAAAAAAAAATACACATTGACCCTCCAAAGAATTTACTGACACAAGTCATATTCCCTTATCCATTCTCCATCCCAAATAAGCCATCTAACATAGGGATTTTTCCTTTAACTAGTCCTACAAACATGATGTCTATTCAAGTACTGAATAGGCAGCCCAAGTAGGGTGTGAGTACAACTCAGTAGGCCACCACTACCAGCATCTAAAAAAATATATCTAATAAAAATGTATGCAAATTTCTAAACAATAAATTACAAACCCTAAATTAAGAAGTTATCACATTTCATTTCTCTTTAATTAACCACGTAATTTCTTATGTTCATGAAGACACCCAACTCATCAATACCTACTTCAACCTATGTCGAAGTCTAAACTATCCCCAAGGGTTATCACATATCATATAGAGAATCAAAATTTATTATCACATGGTCTTTCATTATCCATTTAATTTCAATTCGTATCATCACCATTTGGAAACATTGTCCAATACCAATATTATGGTCATAGAACATTATGTTTAGAACCCCAAGTGTATTTTAAGCATCATTGCCTATTGCATACCCCATGGGTATTTGGATCATCAGCCCCTATCCTATTCCAAAATATTCACATGAATTAATTTGGGTCTAGAACATCATGTCTAGCACCCCATGCATATTTGGAGCATCATTTCACATCCCATGCCTCTTTTATTGATCAATCACATATATAAAATATATAACATTTAATAAGGTTAATCCATATTAACCATCTTATCAATATTTATCATCATGAAATTGCATTTAAATTACAAAATAAATCATAACTCTTTACATTAATCACATGTAATAATATAAACAATTCATTATTAAAACATTTATCAACATTTATTCATATAACCCATTAACTCTTCAAGTTTAATCCAAACATTCCTTTATTTCCATTATTAATCAATCCCATATCTTGGAAATTAACCAATTACAAAATCATATTTAATTGAATAATTATACATTCACATTATCCCATAAATTTCATAATCACATTATCCAATTAATTAATTTACCAATTAATTGATCCAATTAAACCAATTTAAAATTTCCCCAAAATTCAACCCATTCAATCATCACATGGAAATCAAATTTAATCAAACTAAATTCCAGATAAAATTAACTAATCATAGAAATTATAATTTCATAATTACAGAAATGTAATTAAATCATGGATATGGTATTTTAAATTTAGATCACCTACCTCAAGATCTTTTGTGGATGATAACCAATGGAAATACCCAAATTGAAAAGGATCATTCAATTACATAATGAATAATGAGATATAGATCCAAAAACTAGATCCAAGATCAAATATATTAGATATTTAAAAACCTAGACATATATCCATTATCAATGGAGGAAAAAATCCCTCCTAAATATGAGAGAAATATGGGAGAGAGGATGTAAACCAATCAGGATGCGAATCTCATATCAAGAGAGGTTCATATCTCTACTAAAATGGGAGAATATACCAATTCCCCGATACCAATTGTTTTCAATAACTATTGGTATAGAGTGTCTTATCCCAAAGGTTTGGAATATCTTTTGGGATAGTCAATTTTAGTGAAGTATATCCAAATAATTTCAAAAAAACTATTGGGTTAGTGAAGGATATCCCAATGGTTTTAAAAATGGTTGGGATAAAGTTCCCCCAATCACTTCACACAAACAGGCCCTCCTAATTTTTGAATTCATTCGCATTTTTTCCTACCATGCACTCAGTTCTTCCCCAGTTAGTGATCCATCCTTCCAATCCTTCATTCGGTTTCTTCTACTTTAAATCGGTGAGTTCAAAGTGGGTTATATCTTCTAACCTTAATTATTTTTATTTTTTATCTATTATATTTAGTTTCATTCTACATCTATAAAAATCTCTCATACCTTAGGGTTTTCATTAGATTATTCTTCAATATAAAATTGTTATGTTCCAAATACTTCATCTCTTTTGTCAATCATCATTTTAGTTTATCTTATAAGACAATAACCAAGTTTTTTTGTTGGATTCATTGAACCGAGGTTTCTTTTAATTATATTTGTTATTTAAATTCATAATAAATATTATTATGTGTGATATATATTTATTAATTTTGTTACTCTTTACTTCTATATAAATCTAATATGAACCTATTATTTTTATTATATTTATATAATTAATTTTAGTGTATTTAATTATTTATACATTCTATATGATTATTTTAATGAAGATTTAATATTTATGTCTCTATAATACATGATAAATTTTGATAATATTATTTTTCAGACATTTTTTTCACATTTTTGGGTTTTACCCCTAGATATATCTATTCTTGAGATGCATACACTTGTTTGTATCTAAACAGGGATTTAGTTTTTTGGAAACCACAAACTTAATATTTCACCAAAATACCAAGAATTTTTCCTATAATTAAACTTTTCTCTATGGTTACTCGTAATGTTTTCAAATACTAATTTCCACAAATAACTAAACCATCCTTTGATGCCAACTATAGCATCATGTTGTTTTATTACAGAACATTTCATTACATTTTTAAAATAGAGTATCTTTAAAAGTTTAGTGTCCTGGAAATAAGGTACATATTAAATGAAAACTTAAAACAATATTCTGTTCCACTTGAAATGATTTTTTAAGTTTCATACTAAGTATATTTATTTTATCTCATAACTTGGGGACATACATCAAATTAAAGGGTGATCAGAAGGCCTGGTAAGGGAAAAAAGTGAAATAGTTTCCTTGCGATCTTGAAGAATATCATTAAGAATATGAAAAATTACATAAAGGAATGAAAAATGGATAAAGAGGTATATAATAATAAAAATAACGTGATTAATAATAGGGAAATTTTTATAAAACATTTAATTGAGTCATTTGTAAGAATATCACCAAAGTTTATCACTAAGGTGTCATAAAAAATTATCAAGGTTATTCACCAAGGAATCATAAAACTTGTCATCTCTATAGATTAAATTTTTCACCCAATGCATCAGAGTGAAATCAAGGACAACCATTAATATATCTTAATTAATTTGAAATATATTTATTATAATATAAATTTCATAAATAACCCATGGAGAATAAAAGAAATGGGTTTCATATCAAAACCAGGGTGTTTTAGAAAGTGCTTAAAAGCAAGATCCTTCTATCTTTTTAAACCCATGGAAGAGGAAGGTAGGTTTTATGAATTTTAACAATAGAATTAAATAGATAATTTTGATATATATTTGAATACAATTTTATAATAAATAATTTTGGTTGTTCACAGAATAAAATAAAATAATTTTTGGATAAAAAAGAGAGAAATTTTGAGATGAAAACCCGACAGCATAACAGGTAAGAAACATGGTTTTAGAAAACAATAAAAAGAAAGGGGAAAAGGGTTTCTAATTAATAAATGAATCTTATAAAGTATATAGAAAGAAAAAAATGTAAATAAGAGCATATTATTTAAATTTTAAGGACATACCACATTAAAAGGAAATTGAAAGGAAAAGAAAAGTTGATATTCCCTTACCTTGAAGAGTAACTGCTAAAACTCAAAGATGAATACCTTGGGGGCTTGAGGAAACATTGGGAGGATTTAATGGAGGTAAAACTATCAGAAAATTGTGGTGGGTAAATTTTTATTGAAATTAAAAAAGAATGTCTGGGTATTTATAGCAAAAGTGAGGGAGTTTTTTATTAATTTCTATAGACACCTCGTTGGGGGTATTTGAAAAACCATGGGCTTGCCCATGGTATTTTCCCATGGTATTGGCCACTTGGGACACCAATAACCTTATTATAATAGAGAATATTATATAATAATTTTATATTATTCATTGATTCATTATAACATAGATATGATGTCATTAAACATACTAAAAACTCAAAAACTATATGTTTACTATTCACCGAATATTCAACTATTTTAGAAAAATCCCAAAAAGTAACCCTAACCATTTTTCGACTTATATAATTCAAAAAATGAACTCCTTTTAATGAAAATTAATTTTCTTTTAAATCATTTTACTAATTACAAATTTTAAAATAAATGATTAATTTTTATAAAATTAATAATACTTAACTAATAATTTCTAAAACATTTATCAACTTATACTATGATATAATTATACCAAATCAACATTTAATATTTCTAAATTATATTTATACTTCATTGGGTGAGGTTAATATTCCATTAGTCATATTACTATTCATAAGGGTAACATTACTATTCCAAAGGGTCAAGTTATTGTTCACAAAAAAATTTAGTTGATCCTATCAGACTCTAAATATCTTATTGATCGCAACCGTGTATGTCTATTTTTTGAAAATTGTTTCATATAATCAATTATTTAATGTATGATAACTATTTAAACAAAAAATGTAGTATTTTTCACTATTCATAAAAAATATGAAACTACTTTTAAAAATAATAATAATTCACCCAAGATTAATTTTTACATTTCAAATTCTAAAAAGATGTTTATTTTACAATAATAATTCTCTAAATATGAGAAATCTCTGAAGAGTATAATTTTTACCTGTAAAATCAATTTATCAAAATTTTCTCAATTAAACATATATTTTATTAATAAAAACTATTCTTAAAATGGAAATAATTAAATAAAAATTTTATTAAAAAGGGATTAAAATATAAGGGACAAAGGCCTTGCAACATAACCCCTTATAAGACTCGCATATAACCTAAGGGTAAGGTGTGTGATGGTGATAGACTCTTGGGGTGAATCGGATAATATCACCTAAGTGGTAATCTCCACTTACTTTAACTTCTCTTGTAAACTATTTCATTCAATCTTAACATGTTGAAGCTCGACTTGGGCTTGGTTCAGAGCAAGACCTAGTAACTCTACCTCCTTCCCAAACTCTGAAAAATGAGATTTGTATTTCACAACTTCACTGGAGGAGTACATTGACTCTTCTTTTTTCATTAATTAACAATCATCATTTCTATTTATAAACAATAATTATAATTTTAATAGTATAGTTTCCAATAGTTATATTAACCAACAGTCATATTAACCAATGGTCATAATAAACCAATGATCATATAATGGTCAAAACCAGATAGTCACATTAAAATATACTTACTTAATTATTAAGGAGGTGCAGTTTTCTTGCGTAAAATAAAATAATAATAAAATTTCAGAAACAATTATTATTAAAAAATTTTGGGTCGTTACAAATACCCTTTGTTTGGGTTTTCATAGTTTTCTAGCCTATACACATGGTTTGGAAAAACTATTTACCAATCTTTCACTACCCCTATTCATTCCACAAATATCCAATTTCACCCAAAAACTCACCAATGTAAAACCCAACCATGATTCCCTAAAACTTGGGTAAAAGGGTACCTATAAATGATCTTTAGGCCTCCCCTAAAAAGGTTGAAATCTTACAATTCCTAAAATAAATTTGTGTGTAATTTTATATTAAAGTAAATGGGTTGTATTTTAAAATGATAAAAATATTTTTTCCTTAAAATGTGAATTTTATTTTATATTCATTATGGGTTTTGGAATGGAAAACCTTAATTTCATTATTTTGTATCAAACTAGCATTCCTGAGAAGCTTATGGAAAATAATTTTATAGACTCGGTGGGTGGTGGCCTACTAAGCTATATAGATTATGCTTATATATATTGCAATTTTTAGGTTTTTATTATATTGGGTTTAGTTATTTGTGTTGATGATGGGTGAGTTTGGTAGTGGTGAGAAATTAAAGGTTGCATGGAGTTAGATTTGGGCGGGTTCACTTGTCTTTCTTGGGGTATGATTTTGAATTGGCCAAAATGACTATCCTTATATCTACTTATGGTTCATTATTTTTTTCTCACATTTCCATGTTGTATTGTATTGTTTTGGATAATGTGGTATATTTATACAAAAATGGTCGAATCATTATTGTTGGATATGAATCGTTTAGTTTTTTTGTTCTTTTGTGGTTATGTTTACTTGATGTTGCATGGACATAAAAAGTATGGAAAGTCCATGTAGGATTTTAAATAAATTATCTATATTAGTGTTTACTTTAATTTTAGGGGGAAATCATTCTCAATGTTCTTTATTTGATTCCTAGGAACTAGTTATCATCCCGTGGGGTTCAAGAATTCCCTTCAAGCCAGTGGTAAACTAGGTTGGGTGCTAGTTCAAGTGGCAGCCTGGGCTGGTTCATTACACTGAAAATATGGAAAAACATAATGAAAATAAATCCATAAAGACTAAATTTTTAATAGAATAACTCACTTGATGATTAGAATGTTAATAATAACTTTAAGTACAATAGTGACCCCCTCACTAGAGTAGTGTTCTTTTTTTTATAATCCTTCTATGATATTTCTATATCACATCTATGTAATCATTATTTCCAAAAAGTGTATAAAAAGATAAGATGAGAGAGTTTCCATGGGTTATTAGTGCACCTTTGTGAAACAAATCTAACATTATAATGCATAGTGTTCACCGTGGTACATCAACACATCACAGTGTATTCTCCTTAGACTATCCGTTTGTGGTGAACCAATAAAAACTTATGTGTCCTCGATTTTATCTCTATAGAAAAATATTTCATGTTTTCATACAGAATTATAGGTTCATATTGGTCATGCTAAAAAAATAAAAAGATCTGATGAGAAGGAAGAAGAATGTTCCACCTTAATTCACCCCCACCCCCACCCCCTATTTTAGTGTTTTAGTAGTGTGGTTAAAACACATGTTAAGTTTAAAAAATAAGTGAAAATACTATAATACACTATAGGTAAATAAGGAAAACCAAATACTTCATCAAGGTCAAAAAAAATTATTCCAATGATCGGGAACCCTAATAAAACAACAACATACATCCCTAGAACATATCCACCACAAGAACATCAAAAATTTCTATTATAATCTATTCATTATTAATATTATAAAATTATATTACTCCCATGTCACCTTTTATAGAAAAATACATAGACACCCCATAACTAATGAGGTACCTCAAAAAAGAAATGCATGAAGTTCCATATCTGACAAAGTGTCCATGAAAGGTGTGAATTTTTACATAATCAATATGGAACCATCAACAAGACTCTAATCAATAAGGAATAACCAAGTGTATGTATGAAAATGCCTAGAAATTTATATACAAAACTAATAAAATATTAATTTAATAGGAAAACAATAAAACTAACATAAAAAATAAAGTAAACGTAAATTAGATAGACAATTTAAAAATTATACCAAACAATTACCTGTAATGAGAGGATCTATACATGTCATACCCTCTTTGATCCTCGACTCAAAAGCTAAGATTAACTGCCCAGAATGAGTATGACACCCATCTCAGTCAAACATATCCCAAGGGAAGATTTGGAACACCCCCATCCCATTTGAAAATAAGAAAGGACATACCAATTCTAGGCATTAGCCTGTCCTAGTGAATAGGGGAATGAGTATGAAAATTTAGGTAATTGTGATCCCATCACAACATCATGATCCAATTAATATTAACCTCCTTGGAAAATATATAAATTAACCGAACACCCCTTCTATATTGATCATGAAATATAATGTAACAATCAAAATACAACTATATCATAAACATAAATATCATCATTCTTTTCAATGTGAAAGAGAAACATGTTCTTATCAGGTGCTCGGTGGAACCCATTGGTTAAAGGAGTTTGAAATAAGAGTAAAGGGTCCACAAGAGAACCAAATGAGAGAACCCTAGGTGGTTGAAGTAAGAGTGGCCCAAGGGAAACCCATTTCAAGGGTAAAAAAAAGGGGTTTAGATGACCAAAATGGAATACATTAAGTGAAAAATACAACTTGTTCTTATCAGGTTCTCGGTGGAACCCATTGGTTCCCCCTTTTTTACCAGGCTCATCATGTACCATGTGGGTACCCATCTAGTACTTTATGACATTTTCAAAAATATGCTTCATGTGACACATTTTTTAGCCAACCCGAACACCCAATTTACCAACCAATCCTCTAACCATGCTTAAAACACCTAATATTTCACCATATCACATCAAAATGCTAATTTAATTCCCAAAATAAATAATTTCCCCTAAAATGGACCTAAAAATTCAATAATTTCATATTAAAATTACTAATTTCTGTAAAATTAAATTTTAATTATATAAATTGGGAAAAAAATGTTACAATTCTCCTCATCTAAAAATTTTTCATCCTCAATAATTCAAAACAACCATTCACCCAAAAATACAAGACTTCAATACTAATAAGAATAACCAATTATCCCATTACTTAATCTAAAATATACCTAACAGTCCCAATAAAATATTTCCATAACCAACAAAAATCACCAAATACCACTCATTTCTAAAATTTAAAATTGATACTATCAAATTCACCCAAATATGCTACCCGATTCATTCATCACACTTTCAATGTTAAAGTACCAAATCCAAAAAAAATCACCAAAATCCATAAAATTATAATTTTCACAAGGTAAACTAATTACCAACACATCACTATGAATCTTTAAACATAACCACATCACTTATGTATAACTTCCTAAAACTGGTATAAGTTCAAATACCAAAATTAAATTCAAATCATAATCACTAAGACACATATTGTGCTATTACCCAAGATTAAATAAAAAATCATCAAAAACAACATATCCCCCTATAACCCAAAGGATTTTTACACCTAAGTGTTTAATAAGGTTACCATGTTCCAAAAAACATTTATAATAAATTAATATTTCTCTAATAAACTCCCCACTACAAGAACTATCATGGTTTTACTACTACCCAACCAACCACTATGTATCAAATTTCTAATATCCACTTACCGAAAAAATTTCACCTGAAAAATATAATAATTTTTTGAATAAAATTTCAAATATATTTTTTAAAACACTAAACTTTATAAAACCAATCCAAATTAAAAATAGAAATTTACAAAAAACAATATCCCTATTATAGTTTACAAAAAGTAATTTTCTTCCAAAATTATTGTTTTTCCAAAAAGAATTTTATTAATAACTTAAATATAAGTACACACTTTAAAATTAATGTTTTCCAAAATATAACCCTTCTAATATAATCATCACTTTACAAAACCCCATTCATTTAAAACAAAATATTTTAAATTTATTTTTTTTATTGTAAAACACATGTAAGTTGTGTAAAACTACACATGATTTTTATCACACATTTCATAAAATATAATATATAAAAAACAAATAATATACTCAAAAATATGGATCTTTCAGTTATACATCATATTTAAAAATAAGAAACTTTTAAAATTTTTATCAAAAAAATACCTAGATAATTAACATGTTCAAATACCAGCCATAAAAAAATTCTACCATTATATTTCTAATTAAGAAACATATATCATACTTGAAAATATAGCCTAATTAATAAATCGGTGACATTATTTGAAAAATAATCACTAATAATAGGATGAGTAACATGATTATAAAGAAAATAATAAATAAGAGAATAGTTATCATGATCAATAGTAGAATACTAAACAGACTACAATCAATATGCTTAAGCATTCAATCTATATAATATTTATACAGTTCATTTCGAGATAGGGAAGTAAATCACCAATTTTAACATAGGAATATATTTTATTGACTTTAATTAATTATATAACACCTAATAATATATTTAATAAAACCTTTATTACTTTATTAGGATTTTTAATTATTTAACATCAATCACATATGAAGATAATAATATAAATGAAATTCATATATCCTTTTGTTTCACTAAACCATTTGATGAATAAACCAAAAGAAGGAGTGACACATGGTCAATCCATATATCATCTTTGTCAATTTCTCTCAAATTATATTTTGAAAAAATTATAATAAGGTATCACTCATACATACAGTTCCTAGAATTCACACCAAGATTTTTCTGGAAACAAAATTTTCCATCATAACCATGTTATTTAAACATGCACATATTGTGCCCCCTAAGTACTGATTTCATATCTCCTATATAAACCATGAAATCCCAATTCCAGAATAACCTTTAAAAACTTCTCTAATATCATTTTTTAATGACCTGGAACTAGTCAACTGAAAAACACCAGGATTCATTTCCATAAGACCTCAGGTTAACATTCGATCCACTTGAGGTTGGTGTACACATTGAGTATCGAATAATACTCAAGTGGTAGTAAATTCCCCCTTATAAATAATAAACTAATGAAAAAAATGGTGCATAAAATTTTCATTATGACTATTGGGGTTATCATACCTATGAACTAAAACATTATAACTTCCAATTAAGCATCATATTCAATATACCACATGAGCGATGGAAAATACAACGGTTATATAGGACATTAATATTTCTTAACCAGTATAAATTCTCAAAAAAATATGTGAACCCATCATAATTCACTATAGGTAAACAAGGAAAACAAAAAAACCTCAAGGTCGAATAATAGATGTCTCATCAGTGAGAATCTAGAGAAAAAAATCATAGATAGCCTCAGGTCATCCACACAAAAGGTTTCCAAAAAGAACTATAATACTTCATCCATGATCTATTAATAAATAAGATTTTTCTCCCACTTCCCTCATTATCAAAAAATAAACAAACACTCAACCACTAATGAGGCACATAAAAAATAAATTCATGTAGATGCATGTCCAATGAGGTGTTTATAATGGGTGTGAAAATTTACATAATCAGTAGGGAACCACAAACCTGACACAACATATAAATTAATAACCAAGTGTATACATGAAAATTTCTACAAATATATATATGATAAATTAATAGTTTAATTGGAATGAAATAATAATATCATAGAAATAGATGTAAACATATATTATATGGATATATTAAAAACTATACTGGGTAAATACCTATACTATAAGGATCCATACATTCCATACCATCTTCAAACCACATCTCAAAATCATAAATAGACTTGGAATAGAAACTATTTCATACATCACAATCACATCTATCCCAAAGGAAGTCATGGAAAATACTTGTCTCAGAGGGGAGGGAAAGTGTATTCCAAATCTGGGCCTAAGTATATCACAGGGAAAATGGGATGGGGTATACAAATTTAGGGTGATTCAAGACCATACAAACACCAATACCAAATCCAGTTATACCTAGTTGAAAAATATATAAATCAACCAAATACCCCATATAGTATGCTCATATAATATCAAGTAAAAATAATTATAGATCTATAATAAAACCATATCTATCACCATTTTTATCAACATCTCTATGATACACTAGGTATTATATCAATAATTCAGGTTTTTAAGTTGCATATTTACATAGAATAAAAAAATTTAATACTAATAATACCATATCATGAATTCTAATGAGTAGGAATTATGCAAGTCAAAATGGAAAAAATAACTTTGTATGATAAGTAATTCCAAAATACCAAACATATTATCGTATAATTTAAATCCTATATTTAATCACCTCCTTTCCAAAGAAGGTGCAATTTATATTTTTAAGGATGCAAGTTTAAATTAGGGATAAACTAGGGAATATAATATTCAGATAACTAATCATAAGTCATTCCCACAAGATTTAACAATAAATTAAGATAGAACAAGATGTAAAATATAAATTAAAACATTGATTTAAATATAAATTTATTTGTAAAAATAAACTTTTGATATATAAAATCCATTTTAAGGAGATTTAGCCATTTTTTAAGAAATATTAATTATGAATTAGAGTTTTAAAACCTTATATTATACCATATAATAAAGGTTCATTCTTTTTTTAATTTTATTTTTAGTTGCAAAAAACCATACCCTTATCTTTTATTATGCAAAAATAATTACACTTAATTATCATTGAAAATGATTATTTGTTTAAAAAGGAATAGGGTGTGATTTTTAAGGGAATAGGTGGTTTTTTAAATCCAATAAATTACCCATGGAACATGAATAAATTTTTATAGATCTTGTTACATTAAGGAAAATATTCATTTATTGATTATTTAAAACACTGAGTTTTATTTAGGTATCAACCTGGTTTAGGAAACAAACAATGTATATGAGTTGGTCACTTATTTCCACCTAACTAGCCCTAATATTACATATCAATTGATGTAACTCTTAACCAAGGTTAATCTTGGATAATTTACTTATAACTCGTTATATTTTAGGTTTAATAAAGTGACCATCATAGAAAACATAGTAGGGATATTCAGGGGTATTCTTGAATAAAACATATTTGAGTTGCTTAAGACTCAATTCTAATGAGGCTCCCCATAGCCACACTCATGGTTTCGGTTATAGACAAAAATTTAAAAATTTTTATTTGATATAAATTGATATAACCCAAGATAAATATATATTTACTTTACATAAATTCTATAGGTTTAACATTATATCTCACAATAATCACATAATCCCAAGAATGGAAGGTTTCATGCCATGGAAGATTAGCTATATAAGAAACTTATTTTATGATACTTGTTAACATTTAATCATAATTGAGCTAAAATAAACTCCCTTTTAGACTTATCATAAGTTATACTCATCTTCATAACTTGGGGAACAGATATATAATAAATGGATGATCTCAAGTACTCATTAGGGGAAAAACTCATCAACATGTAATTAGGGTTAGATCATAATCATATGAGAAACCATAAGCATGGTAGAAATATCTTATTAAAATAACATGTAATAATAATATTTTCTATAATTCATGATATAAGGACATGTAATCTCAAATTAAAAAAAATACCATGGAAAAATAGAATAAAATCATTGGATAGTAAATATGATCCATGGATCATAATAATACGCCTATGGAAAGGAAATGTAACTTTTCCTTGAATCATATAAAAACAAATAACTTTGGAACAAACCTGATCATGTATAAATTTTATAATTTTAAACAAAAAAAATTACATGCTTCATGTTGTGAACAAAAAAATTCTCACGTTGCATGTTGTGAAAAAACAAAATGCTCACACTCAACATTATTATCAAATGTGATATCAAACATTAACAAATGCATTAGAGGGATTTAAAGAACATAAATTATCCTTGGTATTCATCTAAAATAAACCATCACATAATAAAAATAATACATAATTATTCCATAAAATCATAAAACATTATTCATTTCATCATATCTTAATTAATCTATAGGAAATAAATAGGTTTTATGGAAACTTCTTGAAAACATCATCAGCACAATCCATGTAAAGAAATAAGTTGGATGGAATCATAAGAAAGAATCTAAATAGTAACATAAGAAACATCAAAGGATATTGGAATAAATAAAAAACCCTTTTATATTATTAGATGAATCACTTTGAAAAATAATAATAAATATCCCTTTTTGAAATAAATAATTCTTTTTTAAATTCAAACATTTACTTTTAAAAAATATAACAATATTTAATTTTCATTTAAAACCCATTTAAAATTAAAATAACTTATAAAAACATTTTATGAGATAGAAAGGGGGCTTCAAAAATAAGAATTATCATAACAGTGATATAAATTGTAAAATAGTATTTAGAAAAATATTCTACTATTTTCATAAAAGATGAAGTTAAGGGCCACATTAAAAATTCATTTTTAAAAATATAAAGTGAAAATTTTTGAAAACATTTTGATTAAAAATTATCTTCAATAAAGGTTCCCTAAAAAATAAATAATGCTTTTTTAATAAAATTTATATTTGAATATAAAACATATGATCATGAAAGGAAATCCTTTTTAATGTTTTAAAATGCCACTGCTGAAAACCCACATCATAAAAAGAGTGATAAATAATTAATTTAAAAATTGGTAAATATTAATTTAAAGATCTAAAAAAATAAAACAAATTTTTATTTCAAGATTATAAAAGATAACATTGGAAGAAAGAGTGAATATGGAAATAGAGGAAAAAGTTATTATTTAGAGAAGATGGGAGTCATTATTAACATTATAAATTTTTATGAGGAAATAAATCCATAAATTTAATTTCATAGAAATAAAGGAATAAATTAATTAAAATATCATCACATAATATAATAAAGCTCTCTTGTAAAACCATTTTCAAATATTAATCATCGTGACTTTATAAAATAAGTTGAGTCAATAAAATACCTTACATTAATGTTATATTTGAAAATGAAAAACCATGACAGGTAGAACATGAGATAGATTTGTAAATATCATAGATAGAATGAAAAAATATGATAAAGTAAATCCATGGAAAATATATATACACCACAAAAATGAAACAAGTTGTTAATATGCATCATATCTCAATAAAGCAAAATTGAGATGCATACACCCTTACCTTTATCCATGTTTAGCTGAAACGTGCTCTAAGATAATGTATAAAAAATAACTATCTTAATAATCTATTTAATAACCTTATTCATACCTATAAACATTTATAAACATCATTTATAATCATTTATTATAAATATATTGGTTAGTTATATTTTATTTTCATTATAAGATCTTATTGTCTTTGATTGATTGTTTAGTACTAGTTTCATAATGGCGGTGTCGATTCTTGTTTGGATATTAAAATTTCATAATTATTAGATCATTATAGTAATTATAATAAATTTTTTATAATTATTTATAATGTTGTGATTTCATTTCATAAGTATTTTGTTTGAGATTCATGATGATGAAGTTTGTGATGATCTTGTTTCGATAATTTATAACGAAGAAATGGTGGTACAATAATAATAAATTTAATAAAATATAACCTTTACAAAACCATAAAACAAAAATTATTTTATAAATAATTTATAATAACACCAATAGTTATTTTTCTATATTATTCTGTTATATAAATTTATATCAGTGTTCAAGTAGGTAGTTAAACTGACCCAAACAAGAACAAGCTATAATATATGGGTGAGTATGGTTAAGAAAGTGGATCTGTAGAAATTTTTTCATTATTTTAGATAAATAATTATATTATTTTTTTTTAAATATATTGAATTATAATTTTCTATATTTTGATAAATAATTAAATACTAGAGTTAAAAATTAAATATGTCACCTTCTTGGAGGTGGTAATCTGTAAGTACACATGGATGACGCATTTTTATTCCATAGATCAAGAGAAATATATTTAAGGATTTAGATTTTTACAATTATAGTAATTTTATAAATATAATATTAATATGATAAATATTATTTCCTAACTATTAATTTAATTACGTGATAAAAAATCAAACATTTTGTTTGTGGAGGCAGCAGTCGCTTGTGCACAAGAAAACATCATTATTTTTCAAATGGTTTTGGAGGAAAGTAGAAAATTTATATTCCATTATTTTAATAAAATTTAAAAATATTAATAGTACTTATATTATCATAGTTTCATGGAAATAATATATTTCATAAGGTAGAATAAGAAAATAATTAAGAGATCTCAGTTGAGAACATTACATCACCCTTTGGATGTTCTACCTCGGGTAACAACTTGAGGCACCTTAGCATGGTCTTTTGGAAATACCATGTATTAGAGGATGTGGGAAGAGTATGTATATAATACTGGGGAATATTTTTAGTTGATTTAACACTTTATAATGTTTGGATAAATATGGTAAAATTAATCTATTTTTATAAGTTAAAAAATGGAATTTTTGTAAATAGTCATTATTTTACAAAAATATCATGACACCATTCTAAAGTAAATGGATCTAAAATGGAAAATAATTTATTTTGGGAAGATTTAAATATATTAATACATCAATAATTCATTTACACATATTTTTAAAAAAAATTATGTCTTTTACACTTATATTCTATATTTTTACATTTTTTGGTTTTTACTGTGGTAATTAAATTTTACCTAAGTAATGTTCATTTAATTCCTAAAAATATAATTATAATTGTAAATAATTTGGTATTAATTATTCAAAATATTAAATACATTTTATATAATTAATATTAAGGTCTAAAAATAATAATTTTAAAATTATTTCATATAATGTGTAAAAATCCAATTTTTCGAACAAGTGTATTTTTCAGCATAAATGTTATGTTTAGGGAAATAATTTAAATTTAATTGATTTTAACAACATTAATTTGTTTATTATTAAAAAAAGATATTTATATGATTTTAAAATATACATAAATAATAATTTCACCGAGTGAAAACTTAATTAAAATAAAAATAGTAAAAATAGTTTTCATTTAAAAATATTACTTAATTTTTAAAACTGGTAAACATGGGTTTTTATAAATATTGTTTTTTAAATGCATAATTTCACTTTGTAAATAATTTTTTGATCATTAAAAACATTTTATATGTTTTTTAAGTTATACTTACTTTTTGATATTGTCATAAATGCAACAGTTTTAGTAGAAGTTTTATTTTTTACTATTCATCTAAAAATCAATTATTTCATAAAAGTAAAAAAACTATCCTAATATTATATTATTATTATTATCCAAAAATTATATTCATTTTATAAAATTAATATTCATAAATTTATAAATTCATCTTTTAAATAAAAATTCAAAATATAAATAAAATTTTATTTTATCAAAAATAGCCTATTTAAATATTATATGTTCTTGGTATTATTTCATACTAATTTATATTTTAAATAATTTAAATATACTAATTATTATATTTAAATATTATATATTATAAAGATAATCATTTAATAGTGTCTAAATTAATATATTAATATTGTAAGTAGTTATTTTTGAATGAACAATACTTTTAAATAATATATAATATTAATTATATATCCTCTAAATGTAATAATTATTTATTAGTAAATATATATTTATTTCTTAAAGGTTTTCTTATTCTTAAAAAATTAATAATTATCCTCATATTTGACATTACTCATTTTAGTTTGATGTTGTGTGTAAATCAAGTTATGAAAAATAATATTAAATTAGAGAAAAATATATTTCAAAATATAAGGGTGTTACATTCTTCCCCCCCCCCTAAATAAATTATCTCCTTGAAATTTTTATTATCTGCTACACATAATAATATCTAGGGGTATCTAAAAGATATACATCACAAAATATATAATTCCATGTGAGATATCTACCTTACTATCTCAAGTAAGACTAGGAAAGTCATATTTTACCATTTAATAATCATAATTTTATATATCCATTTATTCAAAATATAATTCTGTAGTTGTATTATAAGGCATAGGGGTTTCTAGAGGTATACCTTTAAATTCATCATTATTAGGATTCCAACCAAATACTAAAACCAAAAAATGTTATGAAAGTATCCAATAATATCATATTAAATGAACATATCAAAATGAAAACTCAATCATAAGATGTCTTCTCCAATGACACCTATATTTTAATCTATAATACTTTTGGTTATACTATGATATAATTGTATGAATATATCACTCCTTCAATTTAACTGAGTTTTTCCATGGTTTTTTTCTTATTAGTTTTACTAACCCAACAAGTTATATGTGCCATCCTCAAATTCCATCAGAATCATTCATAATTGTTCATGAATAGAATGTGATTAATCAAAACATGTCCCATAGGGTTGTTTAGCTGGGTGTGAAGTCATTTGTTTACTCATAATACATTGAGTGAAGATTAAGTTGATGTTGAACTATCCTTTTTCATGGTTATTTCACATATGCATATCTATGACACATATGCATCCACTTTCTAATACTAAAATAGGGATTTTATTTCCCAAAAAATCAAATAGATTCTACTTTATAAAAATTTGTAGATATTTTCCTATACTTAGACTTATCCCTAGGGTTTTAACTAAATTTGCCTCATCCAAATCCCCAAAATTACTATATTAATAATCTAAAATAATTGAAACTTTCTCTAATACTAACTAGGGTTCCTCGAACTCATTCTCCCATATTTGGTGCTAAAAACACATAATTTTCATTCCATATTTTAATATAAAGTTAGATGACCCAAACTAAAAATATTTATTTTACATCAATTCCATAAGCTTGACATTACATCTCACAATAAACACACAATCCCAATAATTGAAAGTTTGTTGTCTTTGAGGATTAGCTACATAGGAAACTTATTTTAAAATAATTATTAACATTTATCTATAATTTTTTCACACTATAATCTCTTTTATAAGTATCATAAATTAGTCTCGTCTTCATAAATTAGGGAATGAAGACATAATAAATTGGTGAACTCAAATGCTTAGTAATGGAAAAACTCATCAATATATCATCAAGGGTTGGATAATAATCATCTGATGAAACATGAACATGAGAGAAATATATTATGAAAAGAACATAGAATAATAATTTTTTTCATAAATCATGATAGAAGTACATGTAATCTCAAAAGAACAAAAAAACCATAGAAAAATATTGTGTAATAAAGGGATAATAAACATGATCCATGGAGCATAATCATAGACCTATACCATGGAAATTTTACATTCCTTTGAAATATATCATAACAAATAAATTTGGAACAAACATAATCACAAATGAAATATAACATTGTTAGCAAAAAAAATTCTACTTTTCATATTTCGAACAAACAAAATGCCACAATTCTTGTTGTGAACCAAAAAAATCCCACACTCAACATCATTATAACATGTGATATCAAAATTTAACTAATGTATTGGAGGTATTTAATATACCTAAACCATAAAAGATATTTATTGTACCTAAACTGTATCATAATGAAGGCTATACATAATTTTACCAAAAGATCATAAAACATGTATCATTAATTTATAGCTTAATTTACCCATGAGAAATAAAAAAGACTTTTTCGAAACATCCTTAAAGAATCATCATTATAATACATCAATAGATTTAAGGAGTATGCTTTCATAATAACACATGTTAAGTGTAGATTAAGGAACACAAAAGTTTGTGTAAATAGATAAAATCCTCTTTTCAGATTGTTGGATGAATAAATTTTAAATCAAGAATAAATATCCATTTTTGAAATCAAGAATTCGTTTCTAAAAAATAAAAAATTTAGTTTTTAAAAATATAAAAACATATTTTTTTTCAAAATAATTAAGAATGAAAATAATTTTTAAAATCATTATGTAATGACCCGGACCTCTCTGGCCCATTCCTTTGTCAAAAAGAAGGTCCCAAAGTGTTCTGGAGGGTAAAATGGACTTTTCCCACACTTTCCAGATTTTTGAAACTACACGTCGTGTAGTTTGAGTACACGTCGTGTACCCCCTTTCTGGGTATACCCCGTGTCGCAGGTCGTGTCCTCACCGTGTGAAGTAAATGAGTACACGTCGTGTAGTGTAACTACACGTCGTGTACCACCTTTCCGAGTATACCCCGTGTTGAAGGTCGTGTCCTTGTTGTGTGGAATAATGGGTGCACGCCATGTTTCCAGTACTACACGCCGTGTAGTCCTTCCCTGCGTACGCGTTACCAGTCAACGGTTGTGTGCCGTGTTAGAGTCGTGTCCTTTCCGTGTACGATAAATGGGTACACGCCGTGTGTCCAAACTATACGCCGTGTAGTCCCTCCCCACGTATGCATTGCTCTCAAATCGTGTGTTGACCAGTCAACGGCCGCGGAGCCGTGTTGGAAGCCGCGTTGATACCGTGTGAAATAACCGAGTACACACTGTGTACCATAAAGTACACGTCGTGTACTTTTTCTTTTCTCACCTATAAAAGGAGGGGTCCCCTCCTCCTTTCAACTCACCCCTCTCCTCCCCTTTCCTCTGAGCAGAGTTCTCCCAAGAGTCTCGAAGGCTCTTTCTTCCATAACTTCTTTGTCCGAGTTTCGATTTATGATCTATCAGTGGCCACGAGATCATAACGACAAGGCGGAACTTTCGAGCTTGGATCCATTGTCTTTACTTCGGCCTTTCCTTTTCCGACTTCCACCCGAGGAGGTTTTGTCGGGACCCGACAGAAGTGACGGACGCCGACGGACGTCTTCTAAGGTTGATCTGGGGGAGCATTGCAATTGGAACCTATTGAGGTAGGGATCTTACCTTCGTCTTTCTAAATTTGTGTGTCATGTGGGGTGGGTGTTCTCTTGTTTATGTGAAACACTTTTGAACTGGTTTAATAAAGATAATAACTGGCTTATAACGGGGTTGGGAAGTTTGTGATTGTTGTTACTTTATATCCTGTGATATTTTATTGTGAATTGAATGTTCTTCTACCTACTGAAAATCATGGTCGTTGGGGGCCTTTTCTTATGAAATTAAATGTTTATTTCTCCTTCTGGATTTTCTTATGGATGTAAACTTTGTGGAATGTGGAAATTGGTTAATCATGTAAAGTTGGCTATTTAAAATCTGGAACCCTTGTGTGATCACCCCAGTTAAACAAAATGGGACAATGAACATGTGGTTATTGGCATGGATACATGGCATGTGATGGGGGTGTTTTGTGGGTTGTTGTGGATAGGGTGAGCAGTGGGGCTGCGGTTGAATTGGTTGTGGGTTGGTGTGAATGTTATGTTAGTAATGGGCAGCGGGGCTGAGATAAATGGTATTAAAGGGATAATGATGTATGGTGTGGTTGTGGTTATGGTTTTTAGCAGTGGGGCTGCAGGGATGGGCTTGATTGTGAATGAAAAGTGGGTTGTGAATAAATAAAAATTGGAAGAGTTAATAAATGGTGGGTCATGGTAATAGAACGGGATTAATAATCAATGGGGTTGGTTGGTTGATAAAAAGATCTTGGTTGTGCTGCTTGGGTTTTCCTAACTTGATTTGTGGATGGTAGGGATACGTTTACGAATGATTTATGTGGTTGGCTGTGGATAGTTACCCAGTAGTTAAGGAACTAAATAAACTAATTCTGCTAAAACGCGAAAACCTAAATGGGGTTGGGGTTGTTTGTTGTATGCATGCTTCGTAGTAGCAGTGTCGAGGCATGTGCTCAGTTTCTCTATTTAGAAGCCATAGGTTGGGTTGTGTGTTTGGTATATATATATATATATATATATATATCTGTATCTTTTGTGTTTTATCGCACCCCACCCATGTTGAGAACTTAGTGTCGAACACTCCCATTTCATGGGAGAGGGTGTTTTTCCTTTAGTTACTAGCTCCTTCCTGCTCCTTCTCCCCTAGGCTATGATGGATTGAGGCAACCTTACACCTAAGACTCTTCCTGTAGGTTTCCATTGGGGTGGCTTTATCCCAAGACTCTTCAGGCAGGTTCTACTATTTCCCAAGAATCTTCGGGATGAGGCCCAGGTGTGTGCGGGCGGGATACATGGTTGTGAGGCCCAGGTGTGTGCGGGCGAGATACGTGGTTGTGAGGCCCAGGTGTGTGAGGGCAGGGAGAGTGTGGCAGTGTCAGGACGTTCACCATTAGGAAGAGCAGATAACTAAAGGGAAATGGTGTGGGGTACCCAATACTCTTGTTTCTAATATACTACTACCTGTTATGATTGGGTTTTTGGTGAGTGTGGCTGGTGAGGTTGGGTGGATAGAATTCCTTGATAGTTTCTTCTGTTGTTCTCATGGGACATTAGGATGTCTCCCTACTTGTGCACGAGAGCTTTATGTTTCCCTACTGAGTATACTAGTATGCTCACCCTACATTTATTTTCAGGTTTCCAGGAGGACTACCAGGGCCGTGCGGGACCCTACTAGTCGGACAGTTGGAGTTGTTGCAGTTGTTTTACACTTGTTTCTTTTTGGTGTTGTACTTTGAGCTTTCTTGTACATGCACCTTGTTATAAAATTGTTTAAACATGCATATGGGATTGTTTTGGGTTTATTTCTATACACTTGTTCTTTTCCTTTTTGGTGGTCGACTTGTCCTATTTCCCAACACTAAATAATAAAAAAAGGGTAATGCCTCCCATATTTGTGAAAACACATACCCTTGGTGCTAGTCACCACCCCGGGGCCTACGGGAGGTGGGACTTGGGGGTCATTATCTCCATTTCACTATTGCCAGCTCAGGAGGGGCATCTTTGGTGGGAGGGGGTCGTGACAGAACGGTATCAGAGGTGATGGTTGAGAGATAGAATGGAGTCTGAATTTAGGCACAGTAAGGATTGCATGGGATGGTACGGTGACAATGTTAGTCAACCATGGTGCGTGACATAGGCCAGGGAAGACCGGCTAGGACATGGGATTTTAGGGGGCCCCCGTGATCCGATGTAAGGAATCTGAGCCTAGAGAACGACCAAGTGAGACTACATCGATTTCATGGTAGAGAACCTAGAGAAGGTACATGCATCATCATGATTGTGTTTTACTTGATTTGGGTGTTCTAGGAAAGAAATTGAAATAAAATGATAAAATAAAACCTTGAGAAATTTCCTTACTAGTTGGGCTTAGGCGATATTTGTTTACCATAAAGCTATGGCACCTGGACGTTATCCCCAGGTGGCTCAGATGGCCGAGGCCCAGTAGATTTAGGCGGTCGATCAGCTGAGGATTGACCGAGAGGAGGAAGATAGTCAGTGGCAGAAGACTCTCTGATCTTTCCAGCGGCAGACCCTCAAGAAGTATGAGGGTAGAACTTCGGATACAGAGACGGAGGGGTGGCTTGAGGAGATAGGGATCCCTTTTACCTTGATCCATGCTCTGAGGGAGTACTGGGTTCCCCTAGCAGTTATTCAGATGAGAGGCGCGGAACGACAGTGGTGGACACTCTACCTCGGAGAGAGGATAGAGGTCGAGGTTCCTTGGGCTGACTTTGAGAAGGAATTCTGAGAGGAGTTCATTTCTTCCATGATCAAGGCGGAGAAGCGGCATGAGTTACTCTCCCTTCAGCATGGGAGTATGTCAGTACCAGAACTGGGGATCAAGTTCAAGGATCTCTTGCGCTTTGCTCTAGATCTCTTTCCGGATGAGGAGTCTCGGGAAAGACGTTTGGAGGAGGCGCTTCATCCTTCACTCCAGTATGCTGTCACCCCCTTCACCCTTCTGACGTACTTGGAGGTATAGAAGAGGGCAGAGGTTGTAGGGAGGATGAACTCGATGGGAGGTGCACCCTAAGAGGGGATCCATCTGGGCTCGTCGAAGGGGAAAACAGTCAGCAGCAGGTCTCCTACAACGGGACCTTCCAGGTTCCGACCAATGGGGAGCAGGCCCCAGTAGTTCCAGTCCAGATATTCGGGTCCTCGTCACTTTTTCACGAGCCGAGGACTGAAGTTTTTCTCTTGTGGAGGTTTCAGGCACGTTCAGAGTCGGTGCCCGACCCGAGCTCAGTACGGTGGAGGTGGGCAGGTTCAGCGCCCACCTCAACAGCACCAGTTTCTAGCGAGGCCCTTCCAGCAGCAGTAGGACCATGCTCCTTCAATGGCAGACTTTGCGGGAGGGAGCTGACCTCAGGGTGCTCCTCAAGGACCTCGACCAGGGCTTGGTCAGGGAGGTGGACAACATCAGAGAGTCAGAGGAACTGGGTGTGGATAGTTGCACACAGTAGAGTTTACACCTCCGGCAGGACCAGAGGTGGTGCGAGGTACAATTTGTTTGTTCAGCACTCTTGTTTCTGCTTTGTTCGATTCGAGAGATTTGCACTCCTTTGTTACACCTGGTCTAGCCCATGCTTTGGGAATAGACGTAGAGAGACTTTCTGTACCACTGGTACTGAGTACACCATTTGGAGGCCAGAACAGCGTATCTTGTGTTTTCTGGGGATGTGGGCTGACGTTGGGACCACATCGATCTAGTGGGGACCTTCTTTTGTTATAGATGCAGCCATACGATGTCATCTTAGGCATCGACTGGTTTTTTTCTGTTAGTGCCTTTATCAACTATTTCTGGAGAAGAGTTGTGTTCTCTAACGTGGATGGGAAGCATGTAGCTTTTGTTGGTGAGAGGAGCTATCAGGTGGGAAGTTGGCATGTGAAGCCTCTCCTTTCCTTGTTTGGCGGGCTATCAGTAGTTCTAGCTGGTACAAAGATGATGGATGTCCCGGAAGTTGTTTGGGAGTTCCTCGATGTTTTTACTAAGGAGGTTGTGACTTTACCATCCCAACGTGACGTTGAGTTTGGGATAAAATTACAGTCTGGTGCCCATCCGATTTTGATGGCCCCTTATCGGACGGCACCTTCGGAGTTGCGGGAGTTGCGGATTCAGATTGATGATCTGATGGAGAATGGTTTTTTTCGACCCGGCATATCACCATGGGGTGCTCCGGTTTTGTTCGTGAAGAAGGAAGATGGTAGTCTTAGGCTATGTATAGACTACTGAAGGTTGAACTAGGTAACAGTCAAGAACCGTTACCCCCTTCCAAGGATAGATGATCTCTTTGAACAACTGAGGGGAGCAGGTTGGTTTTCCAAGATTGATCTACGATCTGGATATCATCAGCTGAGGGTAAAGGAAAGTGACATCTCAAAGATGGCTTTCAGGTGCAGGTACGGGCACTTCGAGTTTGTAGTGATTCTGTTTGGAGTTACGAATGCACCAGCTGTGTTCATGGGACTTATGAACTTTGTCTTCTGAGAGTTTCTGGACCGGTTCGTTATTGTGTTTATTGATGACATCCTGATCTACTCAAGATCAGAGGAGGAGCACATTGAGAATCTCAGGGCAGTCTTGGAATCCCTTCGACACCACCATCTTTACGGGAAATTGTCGAAGTGTAAGTTCTTGACACAAGAAGTACACTTCCTTGGGAACGTGGTGTCTCATCATGGAGTGTTAGTGGACCCGTCGAAGGTGGAGGCAGTTGTTTCTTGGGAAGCAACCAAGAGCGTGGCAGAAGTTCGTAGTTTCCTGGGGTTAGCAGGTTACTATCGGAGGTTTTTTTCAGACTTCTCTCGAGTTGCTGCTCCATTGAGAGCTTTGACGAGGAAGAACCAGGTCTTCCTATGGAGGGAGCAGTGCCAGAAAGATTTTGACTACCTAAAGGAGAAGTTGGTCAGTGCTCCCGTACTCAGGTTTCCAGAGGAAGGGTTGTTGTATGAGGTGTTTTGTGATTCTTCTAGCCTTGGTCTGGGGTGCATGCTAATGAAGAAAAAGGGAGTGATCTGTTATGGGTCTAGGAAGTTATGCCCTCACAAGTGTAACTATGCCACCCATAACCTAGAGCTTGCAGCATTAGTGTTCGCACTGAAGTTGTGGCGACATTACCTCTTTGGGTAGCGCTTTTTGGTCTTCTCAGATCACAAGAGCCTGCGTTATATCTTCTCCCAGCGTGACCGTAACTTACGGCAGCGGAGATGGGTCGAGTTTCTCCAAGACTATGACTTTGAGATCTCTTACACTAAAGGTAAGGGAAACGTTGTGGCTGATGCCCTGAGTAGGAAGTCGCATCAGGAAGTAGTTCGGGAATCCACTGATGCTTAGAAGGCGATGGGAGAGTTGGTTGCCTTGCACTTGGATTCCAGGGTAGAAGGTGTTAGAGGCTGTTTGTTTCAGATGACGGTGCAGCTCTCCCTGTTGTAGCAGGTGGAAGAGTCTCAGTGGGGGGACTCCGAGGTGGAAGTGATGCAGGATCGTGTCGATCAGGGGAATGCTCCATAAGGATGGTCAGAGGACCGCCGGCATAAGATTCTTTTCCATGGAAGGTTGTTTGTCCCGAAGACAATGCGTGAGGGAGTTCTTCGTGAGTTCCATAGCTCAGCCTTGGCGGTACATCCAATAGTTTCGAAAATGTACTGAGGCCTAAGGGAACAGTTTTGGTGGCCCGGGGTGAAACAGGTAGTGGCGGAGTTTGTGGCTAAATTCCTAGTGTGTCAGCAAGTGAAGGCTGAACACCGTGTTCCCAGTGGTTTGTTGCATCCTTTAGATATCCCTGAGTGGAAGTGGGATGACATCTAAATGGACTTCGTCACAGGACTACCCAGAGATCAGGGTGGTTATGATGTTATCTAGGTAGTGGTGGATCGACTGACGAAATCAGCTCACTTCTTAGAAATTAAGGAGTCATGCCCGGTGAGTACCTTGGCACAGAGGTACATAGATGAGGTGGTAGGTTTTCATGGATTTCCGAAGACAATCGTCTCAGATCAAGATACTTGGTTTACCTCACGAGTCTGGAGGGGGTTACAGCATGCTTTTGGAACCCAGCAATGCCTTAGCACTGCTTTCCACCCCCAGACCAATGGTCAGACAGAGCGGACTATCCAGACGTTGGAGGACATGTTGTGATCATGCGTTTTGGTTTTCGGAGGATCATGGGTACGACACTTACCTTTAGTAGAGTTTTCCTACAACAACAGCTTCCACTCTACTATTGGAATGACACTGTATGAGGCTTTCTATGTAAGACCATGTCGTTCACCCATTTACTGGGCATAGGCTGGTGAGATAGGTGCTCTTGGTCCAGAGGTAGTGCAGAGCACCACAGAGAAAGTCCAGCTTGTACGTGAGAGGATGAAAGAAGCTCAGGACTGACATAAGTCTTATGTTGATCATCAGAGGAGTCCATTGGAGTTCGAGGTGGGAGATCATGTGTTTTTGAAGGTTTCCCCTCGACGGGGGTAGCGGAGGTTTGGGAAAGGTAGAAAGCTCTCACCTAGGTTCATCGGACCTTTTGAGGTGCTGAGGCGAGTCGGCGAGGTGGCATATCAGCTGGCCATGCCACCTTAGTTGGAGAAGGTTCACGACGTCTTCCATGTCTCCCAGCTTCGTCGGTACTTAAACGACGACTCCCACGTTATCGACTGGGGAGAGTTAGATATGGGAGATGACGCGACCTTCGAGGAACGACCAGTCAGAATCAAGGATCGTAAAGAGAAGGTGCTTTGTGGACGAACCATTCCCTTGGTTTGTGTGTTGTGGAGGCATGGCGACCTTGAGGAGATAACTTGGGAGCGGGAGACCCAGATGCACGCTCAGTACCCAGAGTTGTTTTCACTTGTGTTTTCCCTTGTTCTTCTGAGATTTGTGTTGATGTTTTACTTTGTACCTTTGATATATGGAATGATTGGCTTTTCGGTTGTGAGACCTTTTGATTCATTGTTCTCTGGAAGTGTGTAGCATGTCTGGATGTGTGGGGAAAGGGAAAAACCGGATCCTTAATAGAGACGCATTAATGAGGATGTGATTGAACTCGTTCGGGTGAGTTAGTGCCACCTAAAGCGGATAATATCTCGACATAGGAGAAGAAAGTTTTCCCCAAACCACATGTTCGGGAAGTATGTTGGTTGTGTGGTGTTGGGGGTAGTGCAAGTTGGAAAATCCTAATATATGGAAGTGTGAAGGCCCAATCCTTAATTGAGACGCATTAATGTGGATGCGATTAAACTCATGTAGGCGAGTCAGTGCCGCCTAAAGCGGATAATATCTCAACATAGGAGGGGGAATTCCTAACACCAATGATTAGGGTTGTTGGTTGGGTTCCTATTATAACGATAACCCTAAGAGGTATCTTGTTGGGTTCCTCTGGGTTGGTTTTTGAATTCTCAGGGATGAGAATGTTTTAATAGGTATCTGATGTAATGGCCCGGACCTCTCCGACCCATTCCTTTGTCAAAAAGAAGGTCATGATGTGTTCTGGAGGGTAAAATGGACTTTTCCCACACTTTCCAGATTTTTTAAACTACACGCCGTGTAGTTTGAGTACATGTCGTGTACCCCCTTTCTGGGTATACCCCGTGTCGCAGGCCGTGTCCTCGCCTTGTGAAGTAAATGAGTACACACTATGTAGTGTAACTACACGCCTTGTACCATCTTGCCGGGTATACCCCATGTTGAAGGTCGTGTCCTTGCTGTGTGGAATAATGGGTGCACGCCGTGTGTCCAGTACTACACGTCGTGTAGTCCTTCCCCGCATACGCGTTACCAGTCAACGACTGTGTGCCATGTTGGATCCGTGTCCTTGTCATGTGCAATAAATGGGTACACGCCGTGTGTCCAAACTACACGCCGTGTAGTCCCTCCCCGCATATGCATTACCCTCAAACCATGTGTTGACCAGTCAACGGCCGAGGAGCCATGTTGGAAGCCGCATGGAGACCGTGTGAAATAACCGAGTACATGTCGTGTACCATAAAGTACACGCCATTTAATTTTTCTTTTCTCACCTATAAAAGGAGGTGTCCCCTCCTCTTTTCAACTCACCCCTCTCCTCCCCTTTCCTCTGAGCAGAGTTCTCCCAAGAAACTCGAAGGCTCTTTCTTCCATAACTTCTTCGTCCGAGCTCCGATTTACGATCCTTCAGTGGCCACGGGATCGTAACGATGAGGCGGAACATCCGAGCTTGGATCTGTTGTCTTTACTTCGACATTTCCTTTCCAACTTCCTCCCAAGGAGGTTTTTTCGGGACCCGACAGAAGTGACGGACGCCGACGGACGTCTTCTAAGGTTGATCTGGGGGAGTGTTGCGATCAAAACCTATTGAGGTAGGGATCATACCTTTGTCTCTCTAAATTTGTGTATCATGCGGGATGGGTGTTCTCTTGTTTACGTGAAACACTTTTTAACCGGTTTAATAAAGATAATAACTGGCTCATAACGGGGTTGGAAAATTTTTTATTGCTGTTACTTTATATCATGTGATATTATGTTGTGAATTGAATGAGCTTCTACCTACTGAAAATCACGGTCGTTGGGGGCCTTTTCTTACGCAATTAAATGTTGACCTCTCCTTCTAGATTTTCTTATGGATGGAAACTTTGTGGAATATGGAAATTGGTTAATCATGTAAAGTTGGTTGTTTAAAATCTGGAACCCTTGTGTGATCACCCCAGTTAAACAAAATGGGATAATGAACATGTGGGTGTTGGCTTGGATACGTGGCATGTGATGGAGGTGTTTTGTGGGTTGTTGTGGATAGGGTGAGCAGTGGGGATGCAGTTGACTTGGTTTTGGGTTGGTGTGAATGTTAAGTTAGTAACAGGCAGTGAGGCTGCGATAAATGGTATTAAATGGATAATGATGTACGATGCGGTTGTGGTTATGGTGTTTGGAAGCGGGGCTGCATGGATGGGCTTGATTATGAATGAATAGTGGGTTGTGAATAAATAAAAAGTGTAAGAGTAAATAAATGGTGGGTCATGGTAATGGAACAGGATTAATAATCAATGGGGTTGGTTGGTTGATAATAAGGGCTTGGTTGTGCTGCTTGTGTTTTCCTAACTTGATTTGTGTATGGCAAGGATATGTTTACGACCGATTGATGTTGTTGGTTATGGATAGTTTCCCAGTAGTTAAGGAAATAAATAAACTAATTCAGCTGAAACGCAAAAACCTAAATGGGGTTGGGGTTGTTTGTTGTATGCATGCTTCGTAGTAGCAGTGCCGAGGCACGTGCTCGGTTTCTCTATTTAGAAGCCATAGGATGGGTTTTGTGTTTGGTATATATATATATCTGTATCTTTTGTGTTTTATCACACCCCACCCTATTGAGCACTTAGTGTCGAACACTCCCATTTCATGGGAGAGGGTGTTTTCCCTTAGTTACTAGCTCCTTCCTGCTCCTTCTCCCCTAGGATGTGATGGCTTGGGGCGACCTTACACCTAAGACTCTTCGGGAAGGTTTCGATTGGGGTGGCGTTAGACCAAGACTCTTCGGGCAGGTTCTACTGTTTCCCAAGAATCTTCGGGATGTGGCCCAGGTGTGTGCGGTCGGGATACGTGGTTGTGAGGCCCAGGTGTGTGCGGGTGGGATACGTGGTTGTGAGGCCCAGGTGTGTGTAGGCGGGGAGAGTCTGGCAGCGTCAGGACGTTCGCCGTTAGGAAGAGCAGATAACTAAAGGGAAATGGTGCGGGGTACCCAATACTATTGTTTCTTATATACTACTACATGTTGTGATTGTGTTTTTGGTGAGTGTGGCTGGTGAGGTTGGGTGGATATAATTCCTTGCTAGGTTTCTTCTGTTGTTCTCAAGGGACATTAGGATATCTCCCCACTTGTGCACAAGAGCTTTAGGTTTCCCTACTGAGTGTACTTGTATGCTCACCCTACGTTTATTTTCAGGTTTCCAGGAGGACTACTAGGGCCGTGCGCGACCCTACTAGTCGGACAGTTGAAGTTTTTGCAGTTGTTGTACACTTGTTTCTTTTTGGTACTGTACTTTGAGATTTCTTGTACTCGCACCTTGTTATAAAATAGTTTAAACATGCATGTGGGCTTGGTTTGGTTTTATTTCTATACACTTGTTCTTTTCCTTGTTGGTGGATGACTTATCCTATTTCCCGATCCTAAATAATAATAAAAAGGGTAATGTCTCCCATATTTGTGAAAACTCATACCCTTGGTGCTAGTCGCCACCCTGGTGCCTACTGGAGGCGGGACTCAGGGGTCATTATCTCCCTTTCACTATTGCCAGCTCAGGAGGGGCATCTTTGGTGGGAGGGGGTCGTGACACATTATAAAACATATAAAAGGATATTTGTAAATAATAATGCTCGTAATGGTGAATGAAACTATAAAAATGTTTTTAGAGAACATTTTTATCATTTCCCTAAAGGACAAAGTTATGGGTCACAATAAAAATTATTTTCAAAATGGTTAAGTGAGAACTTTTAAAAAAAATACATTCAAAAATAATCATCAATAATTGATTCTTGAAAAAGAAATAAATATTTTAAAAGGAAATTTATAGTATAAGATAAAACATATAATCATGAAAGGTATCACTTTTTAATATTTAAAAATACCATTGTTAAAAACCCACATCATAAAAAGAGTAATAAATCATTCATTTGAAAATTGGTAAATAGAAATTTGAATATCACTCTAAATAAAATATATTTGGATTTCAAGATAATAAAGGAGAACATTGGATCAAAGAGTGAATATGTACATGGAGTAAAAGTACTTATTCAGAGAGGATGAGAATCATTCTTAAGATAGCCATCATTTAGGAAAAAATAAATCAATCAATGTAATTCCAAAAAAAATAATGAGGAAAGGAATTATAATATCAATATATAATATAACAAAACTATCTTGTAAAAGAAATTTAAAAGGGGAATCATTTTGACATAAGAAAAGAAACTAAGTCAAGAAAACCCCTTACATGGATTTGGGGATGAGCCCGTAAGGGGTGCCGCTCAGGTAGGTCTTCCCCCTTCATCCCCATCCTCCTTCCTTGGGTCAACTCAAATTTTTCTCTTTATTCATTCTAGGCGATCTTGTGGTGTGGTTCCCTATCCAGTGGTGGCATCATCTGTGTGTGCTCAGTTGTCTTGGAAAATTTCTTTGTTTTCTGGCCAGTTCATGCCCTTCCCCCTCGCATATTAGGGTTCTTTTTTGGTAGCGCAGTGCAGATACAATGTTCATGTCACTACCTTGGTAGTCAGAGGGTTGTTACCTCATTTTCAATTGGCTGGTAGTGTGGGAGGTGGTTAGTTGTGTTCTCCACAGGCAATTCTGATGGTGGAAACGGGATCTATAGTTCTGTCTTGCAATGTGGTTTTCTTGGAGTTCGTTATTCTTGGTGTCACCTTTTCCATACTAATGAATTGAATTTTGTTATTTTGAAGGATTTTATGCATTGTTTTTGTCATCCAAGAACCTCAACTACCTCCCACTAGCTCTTCCTGTGTTTTTTGGAGGTGGGGTGTTGCGTCTAGTGACAGGGTTCTATTTCAGTGGTGAAGTATTCATGTTGTGGATTGTGAAGGATATTTTGGTGATTGTAATGTTTTGTATCAAATTTTTGATTTTGAGGAATGGTTGTTAGTGGTTTGACTTGGGAGGAAAATTTAATTTTGGTTATGGAAGTATTGTACTGTGTTTATTGTGTTAATTGTGTTGATTGTATTGGTATTATTTATTTTCAGTTGGGGTTTGTTTGTGGCATTGCGGTCTGAGGTTTTTGGACAAAGGAATCAGTTCACCTGAAAGTGTTTTCCCCAAAAGAAGTTAATGAAAGAAGTTTCAACCATATCATTGTTATTTGGAATTGGACATTGGATAGGGTATGGTGATTTTCATCAGGAATAGGCTTGTCCACTTTTACACGATATACCTTGTCAAACAGTGTTGAGATAGTGGAAGTTAATCCTATGTTTTAGATATAGGGGAGGGGCTCCTCTTGATATTTTAATTTCGTTGTTTTTGGTCTTTATATTTTGGTCTGTGGTGCATGATTTTGTTTTAAGTCATTGATTTCTTTTGGGTTCTCCCTCAGCCCTTAAAATGTGTATTTAATAAAATTTTACTTTTCAGTCAAGAAAACCCCTTACATCCTCATTATCTTATCAATTAAAAACCCATGAAAGGTAGAACATGAAATATATTTGTAAATATATTAGAATACATAAAAAATTATGATAAAATAAATCCATTTCAAATATATATGCACAAAAAATAAGGAAAAAGTGGAAAATACATATAATATCTCAATGAAGTGAAATTCAGATGCAAATGCCATCAATGAAGCAAAATTGAGATGCAAACTCTCTTACCATTATTCTCGTATATTCAAAATGTGATCTAATGAACTATATAAAAAATAACTATATTTATAACATATTTTAGATCCATATTAATACCTAAAAATTTTTATAATCTTTATTTATAATCATTTATTACAAATATATTAGTTAGTTATATTTTATTTTCATTATCAGAAGTTATTATATTTGATTGTTTTTTAGTACTTATTTCATAATAGAGGTGTTGATTCTTCTTCATAGATTAAATTTTCCTTAGTATGAAATCATTATAGGCACTTTAATAGATGTTTTATAATGATTTATAGTGTTTTAATTTCAATTATTTAGAATTTTATTTATGATTCATGATGATGTAGTTGGTAACGAGCCTGTTTTGATAATTTATAACAAAAAATGTTGTGTAATAATAATAAATTTAAAAATAACATAACATTTCTAGAATCATAAAAAAATTAGTTTCTCAATAATTTAAAACAACATTATTGGTTTTGTTTTCATAGTCTTCCATAATAAAAATATGTAACATTATTCAAGTAAGTCCTTAAACCAATCCAAACAAGAACATGTTATAATTTATGGGTGAGTATGGTTAAGAAAGTGATAATTTTGGAATAATATTATTATATTATAAAATTAATGATATTATTTTTTATGTATTTAATTTTATAAAACACATTTAAACATATTTGGATATATAATAAAATACTAGAGTGAAAAATGAAATACATCACTTTCATAGAGGTGATATTACACACATACCAGAGAAGCTCAGTCAGAGGCAAGACTCTGACCATTTATTAAAGAAAATAAAAGTCCAACATGCAAGTAAAACAAAGTAAAAAAGGACAATTACAAATCTTAATAGTCAGACCCATCACCGTATACATGATGGATTGCTTCCACCGTAGTAGCTGATTCCCACTCTAAACTATCTTGGTGCTTCAGAATCTTGGCATACTTCCTTCTAAGATTAAACTACTCCAAATAAAGAAATTCTTTAGAAGACTACGCAACCCAACATTCCCTCCCAACCAGAGACTAGGTGGACATTGGCTTTGTAAAATATGAATAATCCTTCCTCATCCTTCTTCATGGTGGGGCAGTCATCGCTTCCTCATTCTCAGAAACATTCTTTTTCCCACCCTGGACCACATCACTTTAGGAATTTTGGACCATGCCAGTATCATTTTACTTGTCACTATCAAGACAATCCCCCAAATTTCTAGAGATGTTCACTTCGAGGTAACCCTCCTCCACTTCCCTTTCCTATTACGGTCGGCTGTTAATGTAAAACATAGCAAGACACTGTGATTGATCCACAATCTCTTGACTAGCATGTATCCCCTTATTCACCACTACTCCTCCATCAACAACCTCCAGAGAAGCATTTCAATATTCATTTATTGAAATACCCTCCTCAACATTAGAGGTCTTCCCATTCCCCAGCTCTTATGAGCAGTGACCAGTGGAAACAGCAGCAAAAACAAACTCATTACCATCCTCCAACCCTTGAAATTGTACAACATAAGCACCTGGATCTGCACATCTTTGTCCATCGAAAACTTTTTCACCCAAGGGCAGAACTCCATCTAGGTCTAAATCCAAGTCATCATTCACCAATCCAACAAAACGGTAACCATGCTTGATGTCGTCCGTCTACTTCACAGACCGTGGCTGCAGCCCAGCTGAAAACTACACTCGTGCACCACTTCTAGAAATAACCTTCTTCACAAAAGCCATCAGATTTGTGTTTTGCTGTGAAAATATACAACCCATGTACTGGGCATAGATTTTGGTATCCTTCTGAACCAATCCAATTGAACCTTCACTTTTTTATTGTCTAGCAGAAGTCACAGCCTAAGCTGTAGGTTCACCCACAGGCTCTAAAAAGGGAGAGACTTCACCCCTGTCTTGATTACTATTTATTGCAGCCTTTTACACCACATGAAAAGATAGTTCAATAGGGTCATCCATCTCCACAATCCGAGCATCATTAGACACCAAACACATATGCAGTTATTCACACTGATTACCAAGCTCAGCGCTCACCACTTCCCCTTGAGGGATTCCCCCATTGAGGATCCCTCAAACACTAAAGGCTCATGGGATCCCCCTACAACCATATGAGAAGCAGAAAAAACACTACGAGTCTCATTTCCACTCAAAGAACTGACCTCCCCTAAATCCTACTTTAGCCTTGCAAAAATATCCTTAACCTGTGGTCCAGAAGGCACCGCTCGAGACTGTTGCAGTTCATCTAACTGACCCTTCCCTTGTAGTTGTAGATGCTTTGCAACAGAGCCACCACAGACATCCAAATCTTTGTTCCCCCACTTGTGCATCTTCCTTAGAGACCCATTCTGGAAAGTCATATCATAATTACCCAACTGATTTCAAGAACCACAGAAGTTTTTCCATGACTCAAAATTCACAGCATCCCTCCACCAGAACTCTTTCCCATCAGTGATCCACACCCATTCAAATGGATTCTTGGAGACATCAAACTCCACACATATGTGAAGGAATATTGGATGGAACACATCATCAATTTTAGTGTCGGAACACAGGTAACGACTGACCATATTTTCAAGGATATCCAAAATAGAAGGGTTCTTGAAGGGTAGAGGAAGACCAAGAAACCATACCCAAATCACCGTGCTCAGATTATCTCTCTACATATGAAATTTAAAATCCCACTGAAGAAGATAGAAGGATGATCCACAGGATATTCCAGGGTCATTAGACAACACGGTGATGAGATCATCCATAGATCCAAAGCGGATCATGATATTCCTTCGATCAAGAAGACCAATGACCACACGATCTTGGAGATCCCAGGCTTCAAAGATGAAATGGTCAAACACATCGACTTAGGGATGTCACTGGTGAAACCGAGCCACCAAGGTTATCTTGAACAAATTCGAGGTAGAGTTGAATTCTGAAGGCGCTAAAGAGAGTTGGGGTGAGCCAAAATACAGTTCTACCACTTTTGGGAATATCAGGATTCGCGGAAATGAGGGCAGGAACTCTAGGATAGAGAAGGGAACAAAGGTGGGGAGGTTCATTGTATACGAAGAATGAGAAGGAAATCCCCCCTCTGAGGGGGAGGGGGAGGCAGAACTGCCATTGTAGGATCTAGGTCATCGTCGCAAGCCTAGGGTGGAGCCTCCATTGTTGGACATCTATCTCTATAATGGTTCTCTCATGGATTGCATATATTTGAGAGGGTATAATAAGAAAATAATTAAGAGAGATCATTTGAGAACATTACCTCTCCCTTTTTATGTTCTCCCTTGGGTAACGCATCATAGATCCATGACTTGGCCTTTTGGAAATAAAAAGTATTATAGTTTTTTTTGGTGCATCAGTCAAAGACCAAGACACATTTTATTAAAAAATGAAAGTAGAACTACATGAGTCTGAAATGAGGTATTTTATTACAATATTTATCATAAAGAAGAAGAAACTCAACCAGAAAGTTGTCCTTCCAAGTTATGTCCTAGTTGATTCCTTTGTTAGCAAGACCATCAGCAACCATGTTCGCTTCACAAAAGGCATGCGTGGAAATAAAGTTAAACCCCATAAGCGAATCAAGGTAGTTTATCCATCAGGTGGGGAGAGGTTAGGAAAGATGCACCACACCCTCCCAAATGGCATGAACTATAGTGGTTGAATCACTTTCAATCCAAATATTGATCCAGCCCTTTTGCATAGAAAAGCTGACGACACGTATCACCCCCATCATTTCTGCCTCCAAAGATGAAGCAATACCACAGCCGCTAAAGAAACACCCAAGAAACTGGCCAAGGTAGTTTCTAAAGATAGCACCACATCCTGTGGGTTCGGGATTGCCTTTGGAAGCACCATCCACATTCACTTTGATCCATCCTAGGAACAGGGTTTTTCAAAAGACCGCAAAAGTGTTCCTCGGATGTTTGTAAACCCCATCAATCCAAAGGAGATGAAGGATCTCAAAGTCACTAACAATGTTATCACACTGAGCTTTCTGTATCGAAGCAGCCTCCTTGATTGTAATGAGAATTCCCATCCGACCTGCATTAAGATTGAATGAGTAATTGTTGTGGAGAATAGTATTTCTATCATACCAGATCACATGGAGAATTTCAGCAACATCAGTGAGGAAGAGGTTCTTGATTTGTTGAGAGAGATGTAGATCCACACATAGTTTTAATTACAAGCTGATATTATCAATGAGAATCCATCTGCAGTCAAAAATGTCAGCAATATAATTCCAAATATGAGAAGTTGTAGCACAAGATAAGAACAGATGGTTAGTATCTTCTCTATTCTGATGACAGAAAGAACACCTGGAGAAAAGTTGGACCCCAAAAGGCTAAAGACAAACCTCGGTGGGGACATGGTTATAAGTGAGACTCCAAACTTGAGTAAATCTTGAGGGATTAATTTTTTAGAAATTTAAATTTAATTCATAAAAAATGTTACTTATTAAATAATTTAGACCATGTATTCTAAATATTAAATTCTTTTTTAAAATAAAATTTCTATGTGTAATAAAAAATGAGTTTCATATTAACACATGTAACATGTAAAATCCATTTTTTGAAATAATAAATGTATTTTTAAGCCAAAATGTTATGTTTAGGATAAATATATCAATGTTTTTTATTTTAATAACATTAACTGTTAATTATTAACTAAATAGTAGCTATGTGATTTTAAAATAAATATAAAACCTAATTTCACCTAGTAAAAAATTATTTAAAAGAAAAGTACAATAAATGGTTTTTATTAGAAAAATGTTGTCGAATTTTCAAAATGATAAATAAGGGTTTTTCTAAATAGTTATTTTAATTCATGATTTCACTTAATAAATTCATTTTTTGTCATAAAATTTTTTAAATTCTTTATAAGTTATACTTACTATTTGATATATCCATAAATGCAATGGTTTTAGTAAAACCTGTATTTTTTCACTTTCCATATAAAAATAAATTATTTCAAAAAAAATTATCCAAATATATTATTTTTATTATATATACAAAAATAAATTTCATTTTAAAAAATTTAAATTATGAAATTTGTAAATTTAGATTTTAAATGAAAATTCCAAATATAAAAAAAATCTTTTATTAAAAAATAACTTTTTTAAACATTATGTATTATCAATATTATTTCATACTAATTTATTATTTAAAGAATTTTAATATATTATTTAATATATATAAATATTATATCTTATCATAATAATCATTTAAAAGTGGTTGATTTAATTTATTAATACTTTGAAAAGTTATTTGAGAATGAAAAATCCTTTTAAACACAAAATTATTTTAATAATATATCCTCTATATATAAGAATTTTTTATTGGATAATATATTTATATTTTGTAGAGGTTTTACAGTTATTAGAATTTTTTTAATAATTTTTATCAAATATAACTCAACTCGATTTAGTTTGGTGTTGCATGTGAGACATGATATCAAATATAGTATAAATTTAGAGAAAAATATATTCCCAAATCACATGGTGTTATAGTCAAGGTCACAACATATTTGAAATGAGTAACCTATTGGGGAATGGCATGGTGGACACTATTTATATAATAATACTTATAAATCATCTTATAACATGTTGTGGAATGGAAAATTTTGAAAGATAGCATGACAAGGCTAGAAATTCCAAAGAGAGTTCCTAAGTATATGAAACATTATAAATGAGGTAATGAAACATGATTTACAAAATATAGAAAATAATGAAAGTATAGTAGTCAATCTAAACATGGAAGGTTTTCTAAATCAATATTTTATCAAAAAAATCTCTTATCTAAACTATGTACCATCGATTTAAATAATGGTTTGAAAACTATTTTTAAAAATCTCTTGAGATTATAATAAAATTATTATACTTGAATTAGTAAAATAGTTTAAAAAAATTCATAATTACAAAATAATATTCAATATTTGTTGAAAATTTTAGAAAAACTAGTGTTAGTAATGTCCTAATAATATATTATAATTTGAACAATGTGTTGAGAACCACGTCCATAACCATATGTGATCTTTAGAATCCCAAGAATCATTAATGCACGCTCTAATGATAACCAAACAACCTCTTTCAATTATTAAGAAACATTCCATAAATAATATGTCCAAAATAAGCATCCACTATAATCAACAAACCACAAAACATGATAAATAAATAGAAAAATTATTCCACAAATTTACCCAAACCCATGATAGCCCAAAACCCTTATTAAAACTACCAATTATATTCTAATTGCACCTTGAAATCACAGAAACCCTAGGAGAGACCTTAATAAAATAGTTTCACATGGAAACAATGGTGAATGGATGGAAAAACAATATCTAGGGATTCCATTAGACAAAAAAAAGGGAAATCCCTAGGTAAATTTTTAATTTCACCATGCCTTAGTGATATCACAACATCAAATACCCACCTCAAATAGAAATGGAAAAAGAATAAGCCTGAAAAGGGAGAGGTTTGATAATATGAGTGAATTAAATTGGTTTTGGCAGAATAGATACCCCTTATATTACTCATAGTGAAAGGGGTTTGAAGTTGGGGGGAGGAGAACCCCAAGATATCCAATCAATAGAACCATAGGCAGTTAGAGAAATAATGGATTGAGGGAAACCCTTTGTGGGTAAAAAGAAGGGGTTAAAATAACCAAAATTTCCCCCTATAACTGAAAATCCAACCTATGCCTAGCGAGTACCTATTATGGTGCCACCAAGTACACAGTGGAACCCCTAGTTTCCCCCCTCTTCTATCAAGAACACTAGATACTCAGTGGAATCAATAGAAATATGTTGTAGGTGATAACACTTTCTAGCCTACTCGAACCCCTAATTCACTTACTCAACCTCAAAATTTCCTAAAAAACTCCCAAGATTTCACCCTATCACCACAACTATACCTAAAAACAATAAGGCCCATATTCTCATTGATCATTTCTCTAAATTTCACCTTTAATTAGATCCATAAGGACACTGAGGTTACAATACCTACTGGTGAACCTAAACTCTGGAGAGATGAACAAATAGATAAATACGATCTTAATTCAAGAGCTATGAATGAAATCATCTATGGATTAAGATTTTATGAATTTAAATTATTTTCTCAATATGCATAAACTATAAGAAAAATTATATTTAACAGTATCTTTTGTGGATTTAGGGGTGGTTTAAACCATTGTGAAAAGTGGTGTTGCGAAACATTTCATGGTGGTTTTCAAAAATCACCGTGAAATGTTTTGTACTGGTTTTTATTTTTATTTTATTTTATTTTTAATACTTTCATATTATTTGTTATTTATTATTATTTATTTATTATTATTTATTTTTTTATTATTATTTATTATTTATTGTTTATTTATTTATTTTTATTTTTATTTATTATTTTTATTTCTTGTGTATTATTTATTTACTTATTTATTTATCATAACATTCATACATGTCATGCATAAATCAAAAATATATATGTGTTGGGTGAGATTTGAAGCTCTTACCTCTTGGTTATTCTATAAATTCTTTATCTCTCTAGAAAACTATTTATCTGGTGAGTAAACAAAATTTAATATACTTATATATATATATAGAAAAATGAATATAAATGCATATATATAAATAATAATATTAAAGAATAATAATATTAATTAATAATTAATAATCATAAAAATAATATATGATAAATAAATATGAAATAATTAATTAATAATTAATAAAAATTGATTAATAAAAAAACAATAAATAATAAAGAATAATAAATAAATCATAAACAATAAATCATAAATAATAAATAATAATAAATAATAATATAATAAATAAATAAATATTATTAATTCAATATATAATAAAAAAGTAGTAAATAAAAAATAAAAAATAAATAAATAATGAATAAATAAATAATAAACAAAAAAATAATAATAATAAAAATATATATATATATAATAAATAAGTAATAAATTAATAATTAATTAAAAAAATAAATAATAAATGAATATTTAATAGATAATGACAAATAACTAATAAATAGTAAATAGTAAATGGTAAGTTAATATTTACAATTACATAAAAATTTAATTAATTACAATTTTATATATCTTATAATAATATATAACTATAAATTAATTTACATAAATGTATATAAATACAAGCATAAAGACACACACACACACACACACACACACACCAACTAACAGAATAAAAAATAAATATATATAATGACATCATATTTACAAATATACATTAATGTATATAAATATAAATAAATATATATATAAAAATATCGACTAATACGAATCAATACATAAATACATATAAATATCTATACACAGATGTAATTATATATAATTTTTAAATAAATATTGATAAATATATATATAGATAAATGTATGGAAATACACACACAGAAATATATATATATATATAGTAGATAAAAAATCACCAAAAATTTGAAACCACAACATTTTCTACACCATAAAATCATTAGGAATGTGAATATATAAAAAATCATAGAAGTCCCAACAACCATATAAAGACACTCTTAAACAAAGATGAAATTGCATCGAATGTTCAAAAAACATGGTATCCAAAAAAACTCAATTTTGGATGCCTTTTAGGACTCTTTTGACCTGAAAAAAATAGTTACCTAGGTATCGCGGTCAACATAAAATATATATATTTTTAACCTTTCATTTGATATATTCTATATCTCAAATGGACACCCAAATCAAAAGTTATAGTTGTTTGAAGTTAAAGTTGGATTTTCACCATATCTTTAAAAAATAATAAATTCTATTTCATTAATTATTTCTAAGTTATTATCTATTTTCATTGTATTTTATTCTTTATGTTTCTATTTGTTTAGTTTTCAAGATAAAGTGGACAGTTGGATCAAATTTTTTGGTCATTTTAGGATGAGATCTGTTTTTCTTTCTTTAAAAATAATTTATTTTTAGGGGTGTTTTTAAAAAAACACCACTAATTCGTAAAGGTTTTTAAAAACCACAACTAAAAACAAATTATATGTTAATATAAAAACAAATTTAGTAATGGTTTTAATAAACTATCTCTAAAAATAAGTTAATGAAACTTTTAGCAGCATTTTTTAAAATTGACGCTAAAAACAGGTGTGAATTTCAATTTTTCCTATAGTGTAATACTTATAATATGTGGGAAATGGTTACTTAAACTTATAAAGGTGCAAAAAATGTGACATGGTTGGTATAAAATATGAACAAATTAAATTTCGATACTTTTAAGGTGCTTGAGGGAGAAAACATCACACCGATTAGCAGAAGTCTCATAAATATTGTTAATAATTTTACACCTTAGGAACTTTTATATTGGAATATAATCATGATTTTAATGTTTAAAGATTTATTCTTACTAATTAGAGTTAAATAACTACTGCAATAAGACAATCCACACTTATTGATGATTTGAAAATGAAAAAAAATGATAAATACTTTCATTTTGTATGAAACTAAAATGATAGATGAAGATGGTGATCATAAATTAATTATTAAGGATAGTGGTCCTTTAAAAGTTACTTCCTATAATGATTGGAAGAAGATCAATGAAATATATTTTTACTTATGTGGTTAAATATAATGAAGTATTTCTAATTATAGAAATGAACTTGATCACATTTGTATAAGTTTAATTAGTTTTATAAGAGAATAAATGGATTTTGAAGATCCTTTAACAAGTACAAAAAGAATTATTAAAATAAAAAAGTAGATAAATTTTATGAATGAAATAATACTGGACATGTCAAGATTGATTTGACTTAACTTAAAGAGAAAAAAAAGGCTTAAATAAAATCTCAAATAAGATCATATTAAAAAAATAGGGAATAAAGATAAAAAAAGATAATTATAGTACTTCTGAATATTCCAATGTTTAATATCATTTTTATTATAATTTTGAGAAATAAAATTAATAAGATAATATGTGTTTTATAGATTAGACTAAATGGATACATTCTTTTTTTTCACCTATACCTAAACATGATGACATTGATTTTGATGAAATTAATCAATATTTCTCTAAGTTTGAAGATAAATATGATTCATTAAAGAAAATCTGTAAATCTATTAATATGTCTTATGATTCTATTTATTCTAAAAATATAGTTTGTTTACGAAAATTATTGAATTTAAATCTAAATTTTCTAATGCTGAACTCTCTGTTTCTCAATATGATAATCTGATTTAGGAACTTCTATATAAATTTTATACTTTAAAGTTGGTTTCTAGTATGTTTACTCAATAGGAAGAATACATTAATAAATCCTTGGTGTTTATAGACTTGTTAAGGATAGTAAATTAATTGGTTCTAATGGCTAAAAGACAAATATTTATAGGAATTATTTTTTCTCAATATCTAATAGTGACAATATCTATACTATTGTTTGTTTAAGTTATGGAAATACTACTCATTATTCAAATGATTTCACTTTAAAATGTTATTAATTATTTGGTGTTAAGCATTCTTATATTTAAAAATATTTATTTACTATTAAGGATGTAATTCCTATTCAAAACAAGTAGATTTGGTTACATAAATATTTAATTACTACCACATCTGGACCCAAAAGTATATGGGTACTAAAACACCTACTTACTTAAAAATTTTATACATAAGGAGACTTAAAATGAGTAATAAAAATTTGTGTATATATATAGTGGTTATTCATGACATGTGATTAGATATTTTTTGAATTTTACTCACTATCAAAAATTGATGGTGGCCATATCACTTTTGGTGATAATGAAAAATAAAAAAAATATAAGATTTAGATCAATTAGAAATAAAGAATCAATTATAATCAAAAAAATTTCTCTATATTGAAGGATATAAGAAAACTATTATAATTAATTATCAATGTTTTGATTATGGTTATTCATGTTATTTTTCTAATAATGCTTTTTCTATTTATCAGGTAAAATATCTAAAATTTAAAGCACTGAGAACTAAAAATTAATATACTTTAGTTCTTGATTATTTTTCTATATAGGATATAAATTGTCTGAATGAAAAAATTATTGAATCATGGAATTGGTATAAATGACCTGGGAATTTAAATGTTTATTCTTTGATTATGTTCAATAAAAATAATTTGAACTCTTAATTTCCTAAACTATTTTTTTATGAAAAGAGATTATGTTATGCATGTAAAAATGGGAACGTAACACAAAAATTCATTTAAATTAATCATAGAGGTTACTATTTTTATTTCAGGACCCCTCCCCCCCCAAATTTTACCCCTCTAAGACCAGTAATGAGAAAAGGAAAATGGTAACTACATGATTCAGTCCTTCAATAGGCCCCAGGTTGGCTACTAACACCGATGTTATAATAGGTATACACATGAGAGGTATCAACCTCTAAGAGAACATATGAAAGAGATAGATAAGATAGATACACCAAAAAAACTTCTTATATTTATTTAGATAGAAATATAAATTAAATTCATGAAATTTCATACAATTCTAAAGAAACTAAAAAGGAAACCAAAAAAACCAAAATAGGTAAAGACGCAGCAACCATGAAGCCAAAACAACTCCTAAGAAACCATGAGCTAGTAATATCCTGCGGAATCTCCAACCTACTCTTGGAGTCTTAAAAATAGTTTATATATAAATGGGGTGAGAAAAATAGTATACTCAATAAGATACTCCACAAATCCTCTCATGCAAATGATAAATAAAGAATTCTAAACAATAGTTAACAATAATGAAACTAACTCATCACCAAAACATGTATACTATGTTACTAGCCTCACCATGGATAACTCTATCCATGTATTTTATACATGAGAGCATACAATATAATAATGAAACATCAAGGGTACCCCACTTCTGCTTCCCCCTAGTTTTCCACTCTTCCCTAACGTTATGTGTCATGATCCATATCTCTCCAAAATAAGACATCCCAAAGACACATGGGTAAGGCAACACAACATGCACCTCATGAATCACATCATCACATTATACTATATCACATCATCATATAGAAACTAGTAGTTTTGGGGGCACCATATCCTGTATAATGTGGATCGTACATTGAGTATTATACCTTAAACCATCATAGCCCAAACACCACGTAAGTACCTCAAGCCTTCACATACTATACATGTTATACCTATAATAATTCTTTGTATACTATATCTGGAGATTCATGTGTGTGAAATAACCACAAGTCATCACAACCCTCTACACACATATATTGGGAAACTCACTTCCATGCATAACAGCATAAGTTACTACCAAGAGAATGGAATGGGGTAAGAGGGGGTAGAAATCCATCCATCCTCCCATCAGGATGTTGGGGAAAACACTCTACCATATTCCCCTGGGTGTCAATCACCGTAACCGAAATGGGTGGGGAAATGTATGAAATCACAAAATATATAGGATATAATATATCTCACAACCACACTATGGGAATAACCTAGTCTTATAATCAGCTTCAGCTAACATCACTTGAACTCCTAGCTATCACTGCTAATACTAGATATACTATAGCCACTAAAGAATATAAGTATATATATTAATTTAATTCTTTTATTTCATCAAAAAATTAACTTTACAATAATTAATTTTTTATCCATTAATTAACCAATCGTATTATTCCAAATTAAAATACTTTAATCATCAGACCAAGTTCATTCCTTCTTGATATAATCCTAACCAAATACATAGTTTCTAAACATTTCTATATTTTTAGCATTCTTATTCCATCATTAATAACCCCTTGGTTTAATCATTTATTAAACATTATTAATATTATTCCATAATCCAAGTACTTTAGGAAAACTATCCAAAGATACCACCAAGAGGAAACAAGAATCCAAAAACACCCAGCTACCTTAATTAGTAGGGAAGGGAATGAAGTTAAAATAAGAAACCAATCCATCATACGTTAAATATATTCATTTCAAGCTATAATTCAGCTTCATCACATCAACAAGTTATCCAAGATTCAACCCATTCCATCATCTTTAGTTCCATATCTTACACCCACATCTATATACTGATGAATATCACTATCATAGGAATAAACTACTACCATATAATTTAGGTTTCCCAGCCCATATCACATCATACATCCCATGATCACCATTCCTATGCTCATATAACATCAGCCATCCCAGGAACATATCACATCAGTTGTCACAAGCTCATAACAGCATTTAGGCCTCCCCTACCCATCACATCATGAATCAAATATCACATCCATATCATATCACAAAATAAATATGAAACATACAATAAAAACCAACAATTAAATTTGGGACCTAAAATAATGAATCCTACCTTCACATGAAAATGAGCTCCCATGGATCCAACACATAGCATTTGGCCTTCTCAAGAAGATGGGAAACTCAATCCCTAGTAATTTTATTTATCAAACAAGTGGTTTTTATTACATATTGAATTAACTAACTCATTATAAATAGGTTTCAAAAATGAGAAAACTAAGTCATTATGTTATAACAAGATACTAAATTAATTGAACAATTAATTTGTATATTCTTACCAGCATACGTTCTAGTTTTAATAAACTTGTGGAATTATAATTTATTAACATTCCTTTAATTATTTTCACTAATAAGAATCAACATGCTTCACATTATTCATAAAATTACATTGACACATGGAATTACATATTCAATTAAACATGTATAATCATATCAATTTAATCATTATGAAATTACAACAAACACTAGATCTATAAAACATGCCTCTTTATTCTCGAGATAATTAATTATATATTATTTATGGTTTTAAGTTCTTTACAATTTAACATCAATAACAACATGGTAAAAATGATAATTAAAGCATGCTATATAAGAATAGAATAGATCACACACTGTCTAGGAAATCAAAAGGAAAATTGTTATAATGGTAGGAATATATGAAAGATGGTCACAATCCAATTATTTATTAATCATGTTCAATCTTAATTAGGTTAATTATATTTCAATCTAAGGGGATATAACATTCTAACTTTATGATTTGATATAAATAGGGGAAGAAATGAATCCCCTTCCTGGAAGAAGAATCTTCACACGACTCGTTCAACAAAAAATAGAGGGTGCGTGAAAGATAGAATCATTGATGGAGGAAACATGAGCCTACGGTAGCAGGATTCCATTACTCCAAGGGAAGAATTTAGAACATCTGATCTCAATAGAATGAAAATAGGATGTAACAAAGGAAATGAACTTCATTCTTGAGTCAATATATGTGAGATGATTGGGATTTTTAATTCATAAAAGATTTAATTCCAACTATTGTGTATATCATTAAACTTCATGCAAGGATACTCATTTACAGCCTGTTACAACTCAAAAATTATGGGATATAATTATCCTTGATGAACAATATTTGAATTCCCTTGACTCATACCTCTAAAAAACATACATGGACATTTTTACAAAAACTGTCAGAAAATTTCATTTGGATGATTCTGCATAACCTAATTCCACACATAACTAAAACCCCATATAACCAAATCCCCATATAGTTGATCCATCCACATAGTCTATCTTTACACTTAGTCAATTCATGTATCCAATAAATCATGTAGACGATTGTTCAAATAGTATATCCATCCCTGTATCCAATTCACGTAGTTGATCGTTCACATAACCGATTTCTCACCTTATTGATCTAGGTATCTAATTATTCCACATATTTAATCCATCCACATAGATGATTTTACTGACTATGAATTGGGATCTCACCCATGTTTTGAATTACACATTCACAATGTGAAACCCTTACACATTGTGAATCCTCCCAGCTTCCATCTTTTAGTAGTGAAACACTTGTATACCCACTCTAGAACTCCTCTGAGCACTACGGGCTTTGGAAACATGAAAAGGGTTTTACTAGATAGATCTAGTATCTTACATAAGATACCTATCAAACAATTATCATCCTTGAGAATCTAAAACCAAACCCAGAGATAAAACAAAAAGGGGTTATCCGAACAGACACCCCTGTGAGATATCTCACAAGGATATCACCATCCAAGGAGATTAACCACCACATTAGAGGAAACAAGCATAAAACCATGTAAAAATAACAAATAGATCCTAAACACTCTCTAGAGGGTGATACCTCTCAAACTATAGGATTTTTAACAACAATAAACAAGGGGGACCATCTCATAAACTAGAAAGTTCAATAACCACAAGAGAACAGTGTTACAATAGAAGTGATAAAAATCAAACATATTGTGGTACTGAGTGTGCATCTACGACTCATATTTCTAGGTACTCTCCTCCAAGCTACCTTTATAACACAATACATGAACTAAGGGAATAGTAAACCCTTGTAAAACCATATCTTAGTAGTCCAAGATCTCTATAGTCCACTCCACAAAGGTCACATTATCATCAAAATAAATCTTTCCCCAATTGATTACATGAGATTCATCATGAAGAAAAAAATGAATCTACAAAAAATGGAAAACATATCGTATCTGATTCATATAAAAGAGAAGTTATATCTGATCATCCATGGATCCAAAATAATACAAAACCTCAAAAGGCCCAATAAAACAGGGAGAAATCTTACACCCATGAACACACCTTTGCTTCCCATGATGGGGAGTCGCCATCAAGAACACATGATTTCTAATATAAAACTCCAAATGTCTCATCCTATATTCGATATAGTATTTATGATGATCTTATGATTCCTTCATCCTCTTGATGATTACCTGAACCATCTCTATCATATTCTATATCAGTTTTGGCATGAAAAAAATAGCATCTTTGACCCTAGTCTAACATAATGGAGAATAGAATGGTCAGACATAAAAAAAACTTTAAATCACACTATAAAAATGGTGGAGTGGATAATATTATTGAAATAAAAATTTACCATGGAAAGGTTCCTCATATATAAACCTCCAAACTCTAGGACATGATAGCACAACTTGTCTTCAAGATTTGGGATAGTCCACTCTATCTGGCTAACCATCATTAGATGAAAAGCAGTGAAAAGGAATAATTGAGAACCAAAAGCATACTGAAGACCTCTTTACACCATAGAGGTAAAATAGTGATTCAAATCATATATGATCATCATCGGGCTCTTTGGAGTCACACCACCTTATCCAGATAATCCCTTGAAAAAACCTCTACTAATATCAACTCCCTACTCACTATAAAGGGGGTTGATTTCGTTAAATAATCCATTATCACCCATATAGAATCATATCCTTCCAAAGATGAAGGAAAATTTTTAACTAAGTCGATCTAAATTTCCTCCCACTTACAATAGGGAGCATCTAATTGCTGGATAAATTCACCTGGAACACGGTGCTTGGCCAACACCTTCTGGATTACCAAATATTGAGAATCAATCTCTAAAACTGCACTCTTTAACCCAAGACATCAAAACTGACCTCTCAAGGATTGATACATATTTTTAACACCAAGAAGTAACTCCAAATGATATATATAAAACTTACAAAGAACCATATCACTCATCACTAAAGGCACAAAAATCCTTCCCTAAAGAAACACCTAGTGTTGTCCATCCTCAGACTAACCATCATGGGTATTTCTAAAAACAACTCAATACCTCCAAACCTCCACCTCAGAAAACCTTAGTTGGGACTCCTCCACCTACTGCACCAAAGATAAATATAATTTCATTTGGAAATGACAACCTCTATCTCTAACTTCTCCCAAATTTAAATGCATCTTTGAGATTTTTTTTATCACTCTCCAGGAATCTCAAGATTCACGCATGACATAAATACACGACTTACTGTTCAGATCATCAAATATAATATTTCCCTTTCTTTGTTTATATAAAATATTGAAGTCATAATCCTATAATAATTCCATCTATATACATTTACACGAGTTCAATTCGCACTAGGAGAAGATATACCTCAGGATCTTATGGTTGATAAAACCTCAAAACACTCACTGATGAGGTAATGCTTCCACAACTTCAAAGGAAACATAAATGATTCCAAATAAATATAATGGGTACCATAGTTACTCTCATGGGGATGTAACTTTGGATATTCATAAGAAACAACTATCCTCTACTTCATCATAACACATCGTGGGAAAAGATGTAATGAATCATAGAACAAATCAAACTAAAATATTTCTACTAAAAAACAAAGGATCGAAGCATTGAAAAAGTCTCCTTCAGGTACTCAAAATCTCCCTAACACTGGTTATACTAAAATAAAATCTTATCCTTATAGCTTCATTTTTTCATATGAGTCACAACCTAAGAGAAATTGTCTATGAAACTCCTGTAATAGCCTGTAAGACTAAGGAAAATCCACACCTCTGCCAATATCTTAAGGGATTCCAGAAACAAATAACTCTATATTTGAAGGATCCATAGATGATACCTAGTTGGACAAAAAATTCCCCAAAAAGAGAACTTTTATATCCTAGAAATCACATTTATACAACTTCCCAAATAGCTTCTCATGACGAAGAACTCCCAAAATGGAATACAGATTCTCTATATGCTCCTCCTTAGATGTGGAGTACACAGAAATGTCATTAATGAAAAACACCATGAACTTATCCCAGAAATCTCTGGATACCAATTTCATTAACCCCATGAACATGGATGGAGAATTATTCACACAAAATGGAATCACAACAAACTCATAGTTCCCATGATGAAAATAGAAAGAAGTTTTCAATATATACTCATCCTTAACATGAATCTGATGATACCCTGACCACAAATAGATTTTTTAGAACCAAATTTATCCACTCAAATGGTCAAATAAAACATAAATATGCATAATAGGATAGTATTTCTTCACTATAACTTGGTTCAAGTGATGATAATCAATACAAATCTGTAAAATTTCATCATCCTTTTTTACAAAAAAAAATGGTGCACTTCAAGGTAGCACACTCAGTCAAACAAAACCACACTAAAACATATCATAAATCTATACTTGAAACTCTAATAACTCATAAGGATTCATCCTATATAGATTCATCGAGATAGGAGACACATAGAGATATAGCTCGATCCTAATCTCAATCTCCCATTGAGAGGGTAATTCTACAATCTTATCAGGAAAGACAACATGGTTCAATTCTATAACCCCAAAAAACACCAATTTTTGAGCCTCTGATGATCTTAGTATCGACTCATCCATAAAATATGAAAAGGAAACAACATGCCACTAACCCATCCAAGGGAATCTCTCTCTCATCAACACCACTAGCTCTCTATTATCATCATAGAACACAACCATCCTCTTGATGAAATCCATGATATCCTACACAAAATACAACCAAACCATGTTGAGGGTGATGTCAAATGGCTTTATTCATATAAATAGGAAGTCACCCCATGAGTAGTGATTCCACATCACTAGATCATAGGCTCTACATACTTCATAAAAGTCAGATCAACCTCTAAATAGCATAGTCAATGCTAATGGAACTAGAAACCTCTATACCTCAATTCTCAAATCATGGATGAGGGTTGTTAATATAAAGTATTGTGTAGATACCAAGTCAAATAAAGCATGCACCGATGTAGAAAACAATAAAAGGGCACCTCTAATGACTTGTAGATCACCTGATACTAAAAATTATAAAAAATGAAGCTAACCATGAAGTACTTCATGGCCTCACTAACCCTGATAATGACCATATCTATGGAAACACTCTTCTCTTTGAGTATAAAGATAATCTTGGGGTTTTACTCTTCCTACCACATATCCTACCTACTAATATCAGACTAAAACAACATGATTATTTTATCTCAGCTGGAAATTCCTCACTAGAGGATCCTGAAGTGGAACACTAGGTGCACATTGATTACTCAAAAAGGATGGTCATTATCATGGTTGATAACCTTGACCTTCACAAGAAAAACATGTTTCTAATCCCTTGGAATAGGTTTGAGATCCATTTTCCCTAGAAAAAATGAAAAGGTGAGGGATAGGACCTATCCCAAGGTAACCAAAATCTTATATATCTAGGAAACTAAAAACCCCATACCATAATTATTCTTCATGATCAATCCTTATGACTCCTCTCCTATAACTATCTTGTTCGTGTTAGTATCCCCTCAATAATCTATTCTCTCACCAATGCCTCAAGATATATCTTCATCAAAAATAGGGTGACCTTGTTCTCGATCTCTAGACACAAATCTTACTCAAAATGTTCCCCCTCTGGAACCTTCATCTAGAAATAGTTTTGAAGCATATCGCAGAAGGGTTCTAAAATAGATCCTAAACTCTCACACACTGGAACACCCCTACCGAAGGGTAAGGAGTTTCCTAGAGACTATCCACATTTACAATTGAAGAAAAAACTCTATTCAATATTTTTCTTGGAACATCTCCCATGAGACTGCCAGCTCAGTCCCGGATGAACAAGAACCACCATTGCCTCAATGTTCTATGAAGCATGGTCATATCCAATGAATCATGTTGATCCTTCCATGTATAAATCAAACTGAAATATATCTAAAAATCCTCCATCTAGTCTTCTATGATTGATTATAAAATATAGACTTCATACTTCTATAGACTCATGGGCTAAAACTCTCAGATTGTCCTCATCCAAATTTCATTGTCATCAATCTATACTCTACAACATCTTCTAGCACATCCTACTGAACGTATTTTCCACAAACATGATGAGGACATAGACTTGGACCAATTCCTATAGAATAATAAACTGCTATACTCCTTAACCTATAATATAGAATAATTAACAGTAATTTATTATTTATTTTTTATATTCTTAAAGTTTTAACCTATCCTAAGTTCTACCCATTTAAAACACAGCTCCAAATAATAATGATGCATGATCCTTTCTTAGATATCTACACCACAACCAATATCACTTCATTTAAAAGGTTAATTAAACTTAAAGTCCCATGCATCAGATCAAAGGGGTCCCTAAATACCTGTGTTTCAATTAGTATCCTATGTTTACATTTCATACTAATCTTTGTTGACATCATTTCCCTACCAACCCATGAAACCTCACCTATACCTAACTCCAAACTCTATATTATCCCTTAACCATAACCTTTGATACCACTCTTTCATGAACTTCTACCCCACAAAGAGTATCCATTATAGGATAAAAATTAGAGGAGGGAGATTGTGACATCCAGAGTCCTGCCTCCAATAAGCCTTGGTTTGGCGACTAGCCCAAGGGTATAATAGGCATACACATGGGAGGAATTACCCTCTAAGAGAACATGCAGAAGAGAGATATAATATAGATAAACCAAACAATACATGATCATATATATATATAATGACATCCTAAGTGTATACGAGAAATTTCATACAGTACTAAAATAGCTAAAAAGGAAACCATAAGTGCCAAAAAAAGGTAAAGAAGGCAGTGACCATGAATCCAAAATAGCTCCTGCAAAACCATGATCTACTAATATCCAACCCAATATCCACCCTACACCTACTGTCCAAAAAATAGTTTATACATACTTGGGGTAACCATAACAGTGAACAAAAGTGAAACTAAATAATTAACTAAACAAGTATACTAAGTTCCAAGCCTCACCATGGCTAAATATCACAAATTATTAGATACAAAAATAACATATAATATAACAAAGAAACATTAAGGGTACCCTTCTCTAGCTTCCCCACTAGTTTATCACTCTACCCCACTATCACGCATCCTAATCCATCTCGCTCCAAAATATTCCATACCAAAAAACACTTGGTCAAGATATCACAACATACCCCTAGTGCATCATATCATCACATTATCCCATATCACATCATCATATAGTAACCAATAGTTTACAGGGGCCACCACATCCCATATGAAATGGATCATACATCGGGTATTATACCTCAAGCTATTACAGCCCATACACTGAGTAAGTACCTCAAGCCATCATAGCTTATACACATCATGCATATAATAATCCTTTGGATTCTATATATAGAGATACATGTGTATGAAATTAACATAATCCATCACATCCCTCTATACACATATATGGGGAAACTAACGATCATGCTTAACAATAAAAGTAACTACTAAGAGAAGATAGTGTTTGGATTGGGGGTAGTCAGACATCCATCCTCTCATATGGATGTTAGGTAAAACACCCTTCCATAGTCTACTAGGTGTCAGTCAGCCTAACTACCATGGGTGGGGAAGCTTATGAAATTACATAATATATAGGTTATAATTTAGCTCATAACCACACTATGAAAATATCCTAGTCATATACTCAATTGAAACTAATGTCACTCAAACTCCTACCTGCCACTACTAAGACTAGATATCCTATAAGCACACAATAATTTAAAGAGATACATTAAATTATTTATTTTATTTCATAAAAAACACTATATGTTAATTAATTCATTATCCATTAATAAACCAACAAAAGAATTCCGAATTTCATTACTTTAACCATCAGACTAATTCCATGACCTCAAGGAATAATCTAAATCGAGTCCATGGTTTCTAAATATTATCATATTTCCATAATTTTCATTTCATCATTATCAAACCTGTTATTTAAGCAATTATTAAACATTTTTAACAAAATTTCATAATCTAGTTGCTCTAGGAAAAACATCCTAGGCTTCCACTAAGAGGAAACATGCAACCAAGAACACTGAGTTGCCTTAATTAGTGGGGGAAAGAAATTAGATAAATCAAGAAACCCATCCATAATCTATTAAATAGATTCATTACAAGAAATAATCCATATTTATCGTGTCAATGATTAATCCCAACATCAACTCATTCCATTATATTAGGTTCCATCCCTAACACTCACATGCATATCCCGATGCATCACACAATTACAAGTGTGAACTACTTATACAGAATCCAGGAATCCACACCCCATATAATATCATTCATCCCAAGCTCATTCATCTGAGACACATATCACATCATCAATCCTAGGATTATATCACATCATTTGTCCTAGGATTAGTCATCTAAGTCTCATAACTTCATTTAGGCCTCCCTGTCCCATCACATCACAAAGAAAATATCACATCCATATAACATCATAGAAGCATAAGGAAGAAAATTAACATAACCAATAGGTAAATCTTGACCCTAAAACAAGGCATCTGACCTTCACATGAAAATTATCTCTTATGGCTTCAACACATGGAACTCTACCTTCTCAAGAATATGGGAAACTTAGGCCCTATAAATTATCTTTATCAAACAAACTATTTTATCCATATTGAATTAACCAATTCATTATTCATAGGTTCCAATAATGGGAAACCTAAGGAATCAAGCTATAACAAGATAATAAATTAATTAAAAATAATTTAAACATGCTTCTCATCATACATTACAGTTTCAAAAACTAATGGAATTGCAATTTATTAACATGCCTTAAATTATTTTCCTCAAAATTAATTAACATTAATCACATTCTTCAACAAATTTCATCGACACATGGAATTACATATTCAATTAAACATGCATACTCACATCAACATAATCATTATCAAATTACTACGAACACCGAATTCATTAAACATGACTTTTTATTTTCCATCCAATTAATTATAGATTTTCATTTTTACCATTTACATCAAGAATAACTTGATAAAATGAGCATAACATCATGGAACATTAGTATATAATAGATCACACACTATCTATAAATTTAAGAGGCATACGATTTTCATTGTAGAAAGCAACGATAGATGATTGTAATCCAATTTAGTGTTAATCTATTTCAATATTCATTAGTTTAATACCATTTCCACTCAAAAAGATAAACCATGATAAATTTATTATTGTATTTAAATAGGATAATTAGTGAATCCCTTACCTGGAAGAAGAAGCTTCATTCATCTTGTTGCCCCAAAAAAAGGTCACACATAAGATAGAATCACCACTAGAGGAAAAATAGGCCATCAAATAAAAGATTAAAAGTCTTTAAGGTAAGTATTTAGAATTTCTGGTCTTGAGAAAAGAATAACATGAAGCAATGAATGGAGGGACCTTCATTTTTTTGTCAATATATATGGGATGATCAGAATTATCATATCGTAAAATATTTAATTCCAACTATTGTGAATCAAATTAAAAATTCATATAGGGAGACTCATTTATAGCATCTCTCAACTAAATAATTCATGAATATAATTATACTTGAAAAACGGCCATTGAATTCCCTTTATTCACGCAACCAAAAGACATGTATGGCCATTTTCATGAAACTAGTAGAAAACCCCACATAGATGGTTTCGTGTAGTTGAATTACCCATGTAGTTGGAATCCCCAAGTATCCAAAATACCCACATAGATGATTTTCATGTCTAATACATTTATGTAGACAATTCACATAGTCAATACATCCATATAGAAGATTCACATAGTCAATTGGTCACATAGAATATTGATCACACAGTCAATCCATCCACATAGCTTATTTACATAGTTGACTGCTCACATAGTTGATCTCTCATGTAGCCAGTCCACATATTCAATCCATACACATAGTTGATTATTCCATGTAACTGATTTGACAGACTATAAATCAGCCTCTCAACAAAGATGTTAACTGCACATTCATGACGTAAAACACTTACACATCATGAATTCTCTAGGTTTCCATATTTTAGTATCCAAACACCTCTAGGATAGCTTTGTGGATCCTCTAAGCACTAAAGTATTTAGAAACAAGAATTGTGTAAGACTTGATGAATCTGGGCCCTTACATTTTAGACCTATCTAACATATTATAATATATTTATTTAGACTATCAATAATAAAAATCCCTAGTGTGAATAATTTTTTTTGTGTTAATGGTTTTTCCAAATTTACTTTGCTTTAGTTTTTTAGGCTCAAAAGTGAATCTTGTTCTATCTTCTTGAATTTATTAAAAAAATTAGAATGCAAAAATTTTCCAAAAAATTTTCTCTTATAAGTTACCATGCTCAATGCCTGAAAGTAATGATTTTAATAAATATTTTTTAAATTATGGTATTAAAAACGAATTTTATACCACCGAAAAACCTCAATATAATGGTGTGGTTTAAAGTAGTAATAATAATTTGCAAGAAACTATCAAAACAATATTAAATTATTATAGCTAACCCACACATTTTTGGGTTGAATCTATTAGTATATATTTATATGTCATAAAAAGAGTTATAATGAGGAATATTTTAAATGAAACGCTCTATGAGTTAAGTAATAAAAGAAAGTTTAAAGTTGGATGCTTTGTGTTTTTTAGATGAAAGGTTAATATATTAAATTTTAAATACAATATTAGTAAATTCTATCTAAAGGATGATTAATTAATCTTTCATGGTTATTTTACTATTTCTAAATATTATAGAGTTTTAAATAAAAATTCAAGGATTCTTGAAGAATAAAATCATGTGAAGTATGATTAAATTCATACTTTTATTCAAAAAAAATTATTTTATGATCTTGAGGTTTATTTTAAAAGTAAGAGACTTTTTACTCTTACCAAATGAAAAATATGATGTTATGGAACCCATTCTTGTAAAACCAATTCTTGAAGAGTTATAAACAAAATCACATAATAGTGTATTATCTAGAAAACCTAGAACATTAAAAATCATCGTTTAAATTATATTATTGACAGTTTGTTTGAATATATTAGTACTAGAATAATTATTGTAATTATAGTTTATTTTTCATCATTTATATTTTATCTTGAACCTAAAACCATATGGTAATACATGAGTGAAGAAATTTATGTTTTTCCTATATAAGAGAGAAGAATTATAATGAAAAAATAATAATATTTTGGTGTTGGTTCAAAGAAATTTATATTATCCTATTATAGAACCCAATTGTGTTTTTTGTAATAAGAAAGAGGATTGAGGTGTAATCACTTGTAATAAATTTAGGCTTATAGATACAGGTTATAATTAAAAGGAGGGAATATATTATTAAAATACCTTTTCACCTGTTTCTAGGTTAGAATCTATTATAGTAGTCATTTTATATATCTTATATAAATTTTTATCTTTTATATAGAGATTTTAAATCTTATTTTCTTAATGGTTTTCCTATATTCAAATTCTATATTGATCAACCTCCTAGTTTTCAAAATCCACTTTTTCTAAATTCTATTTTTAAACAAAAAAAATCATTATATTATCTTAAATAGAAACCTAGAGCTTGGTATGAGTGGTTTATTTATTTTATTTTATAAAATATTTTTTTCTAAATGGGTGGTAAACCCTAAATTTTTTAAGAAAACATCATCTTCAAATATCATATAAGTTCAAATATACACTTATGATGTGATTTTTGGTTCAAAAAATCCGAATTTGTGTAATAAATTTTCTAAAAGCAAGAAATAAGAATTTGAGATGAGCATGATGGGTGAGTTTATATATTTTATTGATTTTAAAATCATTAAAAAATTCTTTGGGTATCTTTTAAATAAAATCAATTACACACTAGAATTACTGAAAATGTTTGGACTTGAAAAAAATAAAGCTTATAAAACACCTAAAGGATATCACATTAAACTTGATATGGATGAAACTAAGAAACTAGTTTATAATAATATCTATATATGAAAGATTAGTAGAACTTTATATCTCACTACTAGAAGAACAATTATTATATTTTTTATATTTATTTATGATTTATTTCAAGATAATTCTAAGGAATCTCATCTAAAATATTCCAAAAGTATTTTAATACATCTTAAATGTTTTATTTTTATTAGACTTTTATTTTTAAAAAACTCTATATTTGATCAAATTTTATATTTTGATGCTAAATTTGGGTGTTTTAGGCTAGATATAAAGAGAACCTCTGGAGCCTATCATTTATTGGGAAAAAATTTAAATTATTGGTTTTGTAAAAAAATAAACTTTTCTTATCTATATAGAGAGTGGGATATATTGCATCTTGTAGTTTTTGTGCTCAAGTTTTTTGATGTAAAATAATTTGAAAGACTTTGGGTTTAATTTTTATCAATTTCCTATAAAATTTTATGAAACTAGTGTTATCAACAATTTTAAAAATACTATAATCCATTCTATAGTCATTTATATTGATATAAACAATCATTTTTTAAGACATCATACTCAAAAAGGTGATATTTCTTTTGATTTTGTTAATAATGAACATCAACTAGAAGATATATTCACTAATACCCTTTCCTTTTTTCATTTTGATATTAATAACAGCGAATTGGATTTGTTTTAATTTAAGTGAGTATTTATTTATTCTATTTTTTAAGTTTATAAATCAATTTCCAAAGTTTTTTAGGTTAATTGTTCAATTTTATGTGCGTCTGATATTTTATTTTTAATATTACATATATAAATTTTTATTATAACGTATGGACTTTTTAATCTTGTGTTTCATAGTATGTAATATCAAATTTCTCAAATGATTGATACATAATATTAATCATTTTAAATGTAATATTAACTTGTTTTTATTCATGTGTAATATTTATTTTTTAATGTTTTTAATATTCTGTGTCAACATTTTATCATGTATAATTTTACATTTTACTTTTTTTGTCTTAATTTTTAAAACAGTGAGACTCTTAGAAAGAAAAAATCAAAACAATTAATAATATTGATTATTTTTCTCTCAAATGTAAACCCAAAATACCAAAACCTCAAAAATATGTTCTCCAAATGTAAATCAAATAGGATGGATTCTAGTTATTTTATGAGTGTGAATAAAGCAAATAAATAATTTTTAGAATAGAAAATACTACCTTGTAAGGCCATTGATGTCTCTTATAATAATCGTATAAACATGTATCTGAAAAAAGTGTCATTTTTTCATGAATAAGAGTATTTTTTTTATTCCAATAAGGTGTATTCATTTAATGATAAAGAAGTTACAAATTCTTATGTGAACTCTCAATTTATTTTAAGAGATTTTGACGTTTATGTTTCTTCTAAGGTGAATGGAAAAAATTTCACTTTAATATCTTTTTAATTGGTTGAACTCTTTCACTACCCACATAATGGTAACTATTTTAAAGACCCAGAAATTTCATGTAAATTTTATTTTAAATTATTTGGGATTAATATGAGTCCACGAAAATTGAAAGCACGTGATTCCAACACCCAGTGTGCCCAGCACGAATTTTTGAACTTTTTTCAGTAAACGTGCGGGTGGTGTTTTATAACTTTTAAGTAGGTGCTTGGAATTAAAATATGAGGACATCGTTGAATCCACAGCCCCAGAATTTTCTTAAGGGAAGCTTCACATCATCCCCAGTAGGTTGAGTGAAAAAGTTAATTTTTTCGGCTTTTAAAGAAATAATAAAATAACATAGAGATTGTTATTTTATTTCTTTTTTTCCTACCACCTATTGACCAGTCATAGAGGGGACCATGAAGGTAATCAGATATTTAATATGTGAAATTAAATAATTTGTTACACTTTGGTTTCATAACCACCCCTTCTGTAATTAATGTGGCACATTAATTATGTCAATTAATGAACCTCATTAATTCCATGATGTGTTACTCAAATTCTCCCCCTCTATTTAAGTGAGGCTCGGATTGGAGTTTTGGAATGGGTTCAACAAGAAAGGAACCTATGATGAAGTGATGTGACATCTACCACCAAAGAGGAATGGAAGCTTGGACGTCGTTGGGGGAATCGACGATGAACGTCGGTGGCTTCCACGGAAAAGGATTCTTCTTCCACCACCGCAACGTCCCCAATCAATCACTAGGTAGGGGTTTTGTTATTAATTTTTTGTGCAATTCTTATTTCCCTAGTTCTTGAGAAGGATGATAAATTGTGGAAGAAATATATACTTTTATTGTTGAATTAATTATCTATGTTTGATATAATGCTAACACGGATGGCGCGGGCCAAACGAACAAGGCTTGGACCCTCTGCCGCTTCGTTTCTTGGTGAGTTCTTTGTGGGACTATTTTTAACTCGATGGAAAGCAGAAACCGGGTTCCACGCAATGAAGGTGGCATCTTGGGGGGTCGCATACGTGTCCGAAAGAAATAAATGACCACCGAATCTCACCCAGTGGCCCGTAGACGGTATTATGGTGCTTGCGGGCTGTAGATGAGGGTGGCGTCCCTCAACGTCGTGGTGGATGAACAGGTGATCGGCTCGGCCGGCCACGGAGATGGGAGGCGGCGCACTGTCATGTGTCGTGATGAGATAGGCTGCGAGTGGAAGCTACGGCGAAGGAAGGTACTCACTTCATGTGGGCCCTGTGGGTGATGAGGGGGCCCACCTAGCGCCGCCAACAAAGGATTCTAACTACTACTTTGAGTCGTTCAGTAGGTAAACCACGCGGGTCGTGCCAGCCGGCAGGCCGAGCCTCCACGGCGCAGCCCAGCTGGGGCAGGCTAGGCTGGTCAATGGCCTTGTGGGCTAAGCCCTTTGTGGCCCATCCCAACCGGGTCAGCCCGACTAGGTCAAACCAGACAGGGTTGGACCGGACCCGGACCCCTATCAGGCTCAGAAACACTTAGAAGGTCGTATCACGTGAACCAGACATCTATTTGACAAACCATCTGTGGAATTGGAGTCCTTGGAGAAAGATGGTCCATTTGAGATACTCTATTAGAGTTTTGGAGAATGTTTGAGTACCGATGGGTTGGATCAACTCTGAATCCAATCGGGCCCTCGGCACTAAAATGTCTATAACTTACATACCGGGTGTCCAGTTGACGTGTAGTCTATAGTTTTGGAACCCTTATGACATGATAGATCATTGGATAAATTCTACATGGGTCTTAATGCTAGTTAAAATATAACTGATTGCTTGAGGAGTGGTTTCTACCAGAAACAAGCGTACTATGAGTGGGAATCCTGTGTCTTGCTGGGACTCAAAGAATGAAGATAGATTCTGTGTAATTGAGAAAATAGTGATTCTGTGTGAATCATCTCCTAGAAATTCTGTGTGAATTAGCACCCAGTGATTCTGTATGAATCATCACCCAGTGATTCTGTGTGAATTAGAACCCATCGATTCTATGTGAATCAGCACCCAGGGATTCTGTGTGAATCAGCACCCAGTGATTATGTGTGAATTAGCACCCAATTATTCTATGTGAATCAGCACCCAATTATTCTATGTGAATCAGTACCGAGCGATTCTATGTGAATCAGCACCCAGAAATTCTGTGTGAATCAACACCCAGCGATTCTGTGTGAATAGCGCCTATCGATCCTATGTGGGTCTTATGGGGGTCAGTACCAATCAATCGAGTGTGGGTTAGCAGTAGTTCCTCTTAATAGAGTAATATGATCTAACCTTACAACTAATCATCTGTACTACTGTACTAATGTTATACCTGGTTTGAGTTGTGTCTTTTTCTTTATGATTTGTGTTTTATATCATGCTTGTGGTGTTCATTTTTGTAATTTTGAGAGACCTTCGGGGGTCTCGGGGTCCCTATTAGGTATTGTTATACTCACCCTTGCATGGTCTTCACTCGCACCTTGTTGTGTATTGTGCAGACGATGGGCAGCCTTGACTGAGACTCGTGAGCAAGGACCTAACAGTGGATGATGGTGACAGTTGATGTGGAGAGTTGGGGAGATGATTTGTACCTACCCTTCAGGTAGGATCTCCAATGGATGATCTCAGGAGCTATTTTCTATTTTTAGTTGTAGTTGTATTTTTTTAGTTTGGCTTGTATTCTGACCCCTTACATCTAGTACACACTTTTACTATAGTAGTTTTACTTCGTGGTTGCATCCTGTTATGTTTTAGTCTGTGTGTTTGTATAGGTTTATAGGAAATGTCTTTCCGTTTTATGGATATGCCTTTCTGGTTCTAGTTTCCAACCCCTAGCCTATAGAAGGTGGGCTTGGGGTAGTCATGGAATTGGCCCTAGGGGACGGTTCATGACAAATTTGTATCATAGGAGTTTGTTCTACCGAAGAACTAGGACTTTGATCTTTTGATTGGAGCAATAGTGTTAAGTTTTTTGAGTGGGGTTTTCATTTAGGGGAGTCCAGTGTTGGTGTGGCAGCTGTCGTATCCATACACCAGGACCCTAAATTCTGATTTCTTACTCGGCACACGAAAAAACTGATTGTGTGTATTTTGAAAATGTTTTTACTTTGATCTCTTTTGATTCATCTCACCAGGTATAACTTTTTTATCACGGAGCACCAGTTTCTTTTGAAGATGTCACCACGTAGAAAACCATCCAGGATTCCCAAGAGAGTACACAATGATGTCCCACCGAGTGACGAGGCTTCGGTTCAGGTCCCTCTTACTATGTTAGCACCTTCGAGTGGTGCACCAATAGCACCACCACCCGTTGGGCAGCAGTTTCCACAAGCCCCATTGGAGGACGGTGTACGCTGACTGAGCACATAGCATGAGTTTCGGCGACAGAGGACTCCAAGGTTTTGAGGTGGGACAGATCCCCAGGTACCTGAGGACTGGTTGGAGGCTGTGGCATGATTTTTCCGCCTATTTGGGACACCAGCAGAGCGTATGGTAATCCTAGCTGCTAGTCTTTTTATGGGCATGGCTGAAAGATGGTGGAGTCTGACACTCCAGTTACATGATGAGGAAACCCTCACCTAGATAGACTTTGAGAGCCTCTTCAAGACGGAGCTCATTCCAGCTACACTATGCTCTGTTCATATCCAAGATCTGATGCACTTAAAGTAGGGAAACTTATCAGTGGCCCAGTACTCATCGAGATTCACTGACCTCCCACACTACTCCACCAACATGGCATGAGACCCATTATTTAGGACCTAGACCTTTGAGAAGGGTCTCCAGAGAAAGATTAGAGCATTGATGATATCTCTCAATATCCCGACACAGGATGGAGTTGTCGAGCAGATGTTTTTTGTGGAGAGCTTCTTAGTTGAGCAGCACCAACGGTGAGAGACACCATTGGACAACAGGTAGTCAAGTCATTTGCAGCAGGTAGTAGGTAGATGATGCAAGGGTCCAAGCAGACAAAAGCTTCTTGAGGGTGACCCCAGGATGTAGGGTTAGAGGATTAGATCTCGTGAGGCATAGGGGATCAGTAGCGAAGAAGATTTTGATTCACATGTGGCGGGTAGGGCCACATGGATCATGACTGCCTGAACCACCGTACCGACGATCAGCAGATAGTTGAGGAACTGCTGAGGTAGCGGCCGAAGTTCAAGCGAGGAGGTCCGGAGGGTGAAGAACATGGTATAGGAGCAGTTAATGTAGTAGGTGGTGTATGGCAGTTTGAGTTTCTATCACCACCCCCCCCCCCCAGGTGGCCCACCCCGACCACAAGGAGCAAGTGGATAGGGGCGAGCATATCTACAGGCAGCAGAGGCCTATGACCACGGACCTACAAAGATGATTAGAGGCACAATCTATGTCTATTTTACCCTATCTACAGTACTTATAGACATAGGTTCCAGTCACACTTTCATTTCCATGGAACTCGTTCAGAGCTCGTAGATTTCGATGGAGTCATTGGCTCGATCCTTGCGATTAGAGACTCCAACGAGAGAAGATTTTTCGATTACACACTGGTGAAAGTAGTGTGAGCTCATTCTTGGAGGTGAGAGCTTTGGATGGGATCTCCTAGTAGCATTGTTGAGGCCTTATGGTGTCATCTTGGGTTTGGACTGGCTATCCACAGTCCATGCTCAGATTTACTATTTTATCCGCAAAGTGCGGTGTGTCTGCAAGGATGGGATTAGGTTTACCTTCACCATTGAGGATGAAACCTTTATAGCACATGGTGGACTATCTCATAGGAGGGTGAAGACTATTACTCATCCGTTGGATAGCCTCACCCTTATAGAAATTGATTTTAGGAGTCTGAGTTATCGGGTAGTGGTGGACCGGTATGCTGATGTCTTCCCTGAAGGTGTTTTGGGACTACCTCCTCGTAGAGTGGTAGACTTTTACAGTGACCTGTACCTTGGGAAGGAACTGATATCTACACTAGTATATTGGATGGCTCACATAGAGCTTCGTGAGCTGAGGGTACAGTTGGAGGACTTGGAGAGAAAGGGGTTCGTAAGGCCTAGTGTTTCTCCATGGGCATCCTCGATCTTGTTCACCATGAAAGGAGATGGGAGTCTAAGGCATTGTGTGGAATATCAGAGCCTAAACCAAGTGACCATGAAGAACAGGTATCCTCATCCAAGGATAGATGATCTATTCAACCAGAAGAAGGGAGATCATTGGTTTTCAAAGATATACCTCATATCAGGTTATCACCAGCTCTGGGTATGGGTTGAGGATGTACCGAAGACAACCTTTAGATGTTGGTATGGCCACTATGAGTTCTTTGTGATGCCTTTCGGCATGACCAATCCTCTGGAATTGTTCATGGGTCTCATGAATAGTATCTTCCATCCATACCTTGATCGCTTCATGGTGGTCTTCATTGAAGACATCTCGATATACTCAGTGTCGGAGGAGGAGCATGCCACAATCTAGTAGATAGTTCTAGATACACTTCGAGAGAACTAGCTATATGGAAAGCTCTCGAAGTGCCAGTTCTAGATATGGGAAGTCCACTTCCTATCGCAATTTATCTCAGCAGTAGGATTTTCAGTGGATACGGAAAATATAGAGGCACTGCTTTCTTGGGAGCCACCTTGGAGTGTGACCGAGGTGCGGAGTTCCCTGGGATTGGTTGGGTACTACTAGAGATTTGTACCTTACTTCTCCAAGGTAGTGGAACCCTTTTCAGCCTTGATGAAGAATGGGAATCCTTTCTTGTGGACATAGAAGTGCCAAAAGAGTTTTCTGGAACTGAGGTAGAGACTGATGAGTGACTCCATCTTGAGGCTACTGGAAGAGGGATTTGGGTATGTAGTCTACTACGACACATCAGGTACCGGACAAGGTTGTGTCTTGGTGCGGGAGTGAGCGGTGACCACCTATGGCTCAAGGAAGTTGAGACAGCATGAGAAGAGCTATGCTACCCATGACCTCGAATTAGCAGCATTTGTAACAGCCCGAGATTTTATGAAAAATATTCTTTTTAATTTTATTAATGTCTTGTGTTGTACGCTACACCAAAAGAAGCTTGCACAACACACATCCTTGACTTGCCTTGCATTACACGCAATCGCGACCTTCCTCGATAGCGTGTGTAGTACGTAATACTGAGTTTCACTAAACAACGATAGGCTATTAAAATATTATTGAAACTAGCCGTTAAGAATAGTAATAACCACCTTTTAAAATTTTAGAAATTTTAGCTCTCAAAATGGACTTCATTTTTGGATTTGGAGTATCGAATTTAGCCTAAGGTGAAATTTTGGTACTTTTCGGATAACTTTCATATTTTGATGAACAGTGAAAATTACTAAATTATAATTAAAAACAACTTTTTTAATCGAAATAATTAATAGTGATAAATTATTAATTTGAGTGGTTTAAAAGTATATTTAGAATATATATTTACAATTCAATACAATGTTGGTCAGTGGATGTGATTTCACATTTACACCAGACATAAACAAGTGTTAATCTTTTGATAGTTATTATCTCTTAAAAACACGCTATTTGTTGTGACAGCGGAAATTAATTATAAAATTAATTAATGTAACTTATATGTTGGGAATTTTGTAAAATAGAAATAATTTTTGAATTCGGAATATCAATTATAGCTTTGGGTGAAATTTTGGCATTTTTCTGAAAAACTTCAATTTTTGATGAATAGTGAAACTACTAAGTGGTAGTTAAAAAAATTAATTTTTTCATAAATCTTAATTTTACCGCTTCTGGGAATGAAATTTCAAAAATCCGAGAGACACGATTGATGTTAGTAAGTAAAATGTGGTTCAATGAGATGAAAATAATTTTTGGTGAATAGTAACTTTTTACTTTTATTTACCACGGTTAAAAGTAAATAAGGTAATTAAGGGTAAAAATGATATTAATATTACCCTAAAACATGTCCTAATCATATTGGACAAGTGTATTTCGACCAAAAACAAACTTAGGAATAAAATATGACCAATTAGTCCCACTTGAATTAGATTAGGACATTTATTATTATTTAATTCAAAGAAGAGTTAAAAGAGTTAAAATCAAAGTTTATTTAATAAAACATTTTTAATATAGGGTTATACATAAGATAAATTCTACTATAAATATTCATTATATTTTATTTGTAATTTTAGACATTAAATAATTTAATTTATTTATGACACAACAATGATGCAGTAATTATCTTATTAATAAAATATTGACATAATTGATGTTATAAATACTCAAATAAATATAATTTGAGACTTTTTATGAATTCCACTAATTTTATAGGTTAATATGACATGTTAGTATTTATTTAATTAACTTTTTTCTAACTTATCATTCTGTTATGATTTTCACAAAAATCAATTACTAAATAGTGTCAAAATTGACATAAAATAGTTTTTAAAACAAATATTATATTATTAATTGTTATTTTATTACTAAAAATCTAAGGTTAGGTCAAATGACTTAGATAAGGTTATATATATTAATAATAAACAATTTGGGGTTCGTTTGGCTTCTTATAGTAAGTTTATTAACCTTATAGTGTAAGAACACAAGAAGACACGGTAAAAGTAAAATTATTTAACTTAATGTTAAATCTAAATGATAAGGTTAAAATAGGAACCTAAACTTGTCTAAATTATATTGGATGAAAGGATTTAGACCCATCCCCACCTTATCTTCAAAATAAATCAATTTGGAGCTATTTATAACCGAATTTGGCTTTATAATAAAATAATATTTTTAGTTATTCCAAAGGTGCCCCTCTCCTCCCTTATAAAAGGGCACCTCCTCCCTCTCCTCCTCACACAAATTTGAGCATTCAAGCTCGGCCAACCCCTGCCAAAATCTCTTCTCCACTTACCTAGTGTCATCCTAGAGGTCCTGGTCTTCTTTAAAGACCAATTTTAGTGCCCTAAAAGGAGGTCTCAAAGAAGCACTTCAAAGAAGAGGTAATATCCATTACCGATCCTTTCCAATTTCTTTCTTCTTCAACTTATTCTTCTTTAGTTTTTTCATTATGAAGTAATAACATCAGTATCACTCATATACGGATATGTTATTATAAGTATGAAACAACCCTATTTAACCATCTATCCATCCTACGGAAAATGAAATCATCGCGCGTGCGTACGTACGGAATACCGTCTCCACGATGTGATGAGATTCATTATCCATGTTAACCATTCCAGAATGATTATAAAGTATATATAATGAATAATAATGGAATATATGACATGTTAAATCTACTGGATTTATTTATATATATATATATATATGTCATCTACTTACTTCCATTCAAGACAATAAGGAAAGGAAAGCAGCGTTCATGCGTACGTACGGACTACCGTCTCCATGAACGTTGTGTTTCATTTCATTATATATATATATATATATATATATACTGAATATATATGATATATAAATCATACTTTATATTCTGGAAGTAAGTAAATCATGATATAAGTAATAATAATGTCAAGAACAACAAGTCCAAACACCTACGATAAATGAAACGATTTTACCCAAAACGCTTCTTTAACATGAATTTACAAAAGAACGGGTAATATAAAGTCATAAGTGGACCATATATGATATAATAACAATTAATATGATTCTAGAATAAGTCAATAACATGATTTAAATCATTATACGGGAGGTTCGGACATGTACAAAGCAAGTCGGACCTAAGGTAAGGGAAATATCACAATCTCATTTTTATCCGAGATTGTTTATACTTTAGTATTTACTAGGGTGTATTTTATCATCCACATCCATGTTTCCTGAATATGTAATATTATTTCTATCCACCTAAAAAATTTTAAATCCAATTTTACCCTTCGGTGAGTTTTTAGTAAAGAATATGAAAGGAATCTTTTGTCGTTTTTCGTACAAGGTACTTTTTGACTTTTCCGACAAAAGTACGAAGAATGTTTTTTTAACTTATACGGCATGAATGGATTTTTAAAACATTATTTCTAAGAAGCTTCCTTTACAAGTTTTCAAGTTTATTTTTAATCAACTTCTTTTAGTTTAAAATTGTATGACATGTTAAGAAAGGAAAAAAATGTTTTTGAAGTAGAAAGGATATTTTCCTCAAGAATGGAGTTCAAGTGTTTTATCAAAATTATTTTTCCATATAAGATAATAAAGGGTTATGTTTCTATCCCTATTATTACATTGATTTGATTATTTTGTGATGGAATTATATTTTTATGAATTCCATTATCTTATATGAATTGTTTTATGATGTCATGTTGTTTAAGAATCCCATTTTTATTACATAGGTTATGCTATGATGTATGGTTTATGATTTTGTGGCACACATAATAATGGTATCATTATGAGATTGGTGGGACCTATATCTCCCTCCAATGCATTGGGTAAAGATTTTATATCTCATGAGATAGACATGGCTGGAACGGTAGGTTATACCAGTTCAGTGAAACAGGACTGAAACGAGGGTGACTCGGTTCAGAAAGGGACTTTTTCCACTAAGATAGTCTTGGCAATGAGTCTTGACTAACAAGAAATGATTCTCTATGATTATGTGTGAATGCCACAAAGTTTCATGTTTTAAGTTATGATTATTGTGATTACATTTCACTGCCATGATTTATCCCATGTTATGAAATTATGATCTCTTTTTCAGGTTAATATTTCCAAAAGTTATGTGCTTGATGTGATTTATATTACTTTTGTTTACCCTTACTGAGCGTTTGAGCTCACCCTTTTATGTTTTCTTTTCCCAAGGATATAAAGAAAGGTTTTAGGTATAAAAAAAAGAAGATCTTTATGGGAGATGTTGAAGATATTTCACCAGGATTAGAAGATTATATTCCGAGTTTCCAAAGACACTAAACTATTACGATCCTTGTGTGTGTGTTTTTGTTATGTACAAAGTATTCCGAAAAAGTAATGTAATATTTATGTATGTCAAGCTTTGGGTCTCTACAAAATTGGTATTTGGATGAAGATGTGGTGGCACTACTTGATGGATGAACAGTTTACTATTTACTCTGATCACAAGAGTCTCAGGTATATCTTCTCACATAAGGACCAAAAACTGAGACAGTGGAAGGGGCTATAGTTCCTCTAGGACTATAACTTTGAGATAGTCTATACTCCTGGGAAAGGAAACTTAGTAGAAGACGCCCTCAACAGGAGGTATTTTCTACATGTGCTAAGTGAGGAAACATAGCATCTAGCTGCATTGCAGATAATATTTGTGGATAGAGATGGAGCAACTTACCTCTAATCTTTGACTGTCACTCCCCCACTTCTTCAGCGAGTTCGAGAGGCACAGCTTGGGGATGGGGATTTTGAGGCCCGACGTGCTCAGATATCCTCAGGAAAGGCTCTTGATGGACTTTCTGAAGGTGGGGAGCACGTCATCTTCTTCAGAGGATGCACCATAGTACCAGTGACGCTACGAGAGGAGGTGTTGAGGGATTTCAACACATCACCTTTAGCGGTACATCCTAGAGTGATGAAGATGTTCCATGACCCCTATCATCAGTATAGGTGTCTAGGGATGATGAAAGAAGTGGAAGAGTTTATTTCACGATGCCTCACTTGTCAGCAAGTAAAGGATGAGCATTAGGTACTAGTAGGCTTAGCTCAGTCACTTGAGGTACCAGAGTGGAAGATGGATGGTATCTCCATGGACTTCATAATAGGGCTACCACATATGTCTAGGGAAAATGATTCCATTTGGGTGATCGTTGAATGACTCACTCAGTCGACCCACTTCATACCCATCTGAGAGTAGGGATCAGTAGAGAGATTGGGACGTCTCTACGTGTGGGGGATTGTACGACTTCACAGGGTGACATCGATGATCATCTCAAATCACGACACTCATTTTACTTCCTGTTTGTTCAAGGGATTACAGGTGGCGTTTGGGAATTAGCTATGCTTGAGTACCGCCTTCCACCCTCAGTCAGATGGTCAGAAGAAGTGGACCATATAGACACTCGAGGACATTCTTCATGCTTGTGTCCTCAATTTTGGCCGCAGCTGGGAGGACCACATTCCACTGATGGAGTTTTCATATAACAACAGTTATCACTCTACCATTTTCATGGATCGGTTTGAGGCCTTGTATGGAATACCATTTAGATCACCTCATTACTGGACAGATCCAGGGGAGTCAGCACTTATGGGTCCAGAGTTGGTACAGGAAACCAAAGGGAAGGTTCAAATTATCCAGGAGCTGATGAAGACTGCACAGAGTCAGAATAAGTCTTATGCCGACAGGATATATATACCCTTGGAGTTTTATGAGGGAGACCATGTCTTCCTATGGGTCTCACCCCAATGAGGATTACAGAGTTTTGGTTAGAGCGGCAAGCTATCTTCGAGGTTCATCAGATCTTTCCAGATCCTCATTAGAGTAGGCGAGGTGGCATACCATCAACATATTCCCCCACAGATGCACTAGGTGCATAATTATTTACATGTTTCATGGCTGGGGAGATACATGCATGATCCATCCCATGTGATTGACTGGGGAAAGCTAGACATTGATGATGGAGCAATATTTGCGGAGTTCTAGGTAGAGATAGAGGATCGACGATATTGGGTTCTTTATGGGTGGTTAATTCCTCTAGTGCGAGTTCATTGGTAGCATGGGAATCTCCAGAAGAGCACATGGGAGAGGGAGGCTAAAATACATGCTCAATACCCCCATTTTTTCCCCTAGTTTTTTTGTAACATTTGGAGATGAAAATCCCTAAGGTAGGGAGAATATAAAGACCCTAAAATTCCATGTAAATTTTTTTTTAAATTATTTGGGATTAATATGAGTCTTTAAAAATTAAAGGTGCAAGATTTTGAGGCTCGGTGTACCCAGAACAAATTTTTAAACTTTTTTTAAGGTACTTTCAATAAACGTGCGGGTGGTATTTTATAACTTTTAATACAATGCTTCAAATTGAAATATGAGGACACCGTTGAATCTGCAGTTCCAGGATTCACTTATTGGAAGCTTCACTTCAACCGCAGTAGGTTGGATGAAAAGGTTATTTTGTGTGACTTTTAAATAAATAATAAAATAACATAGAGATTGTTATTTTATTTTTATTTTTCATACCACCTGTTGAGCAGCGGTGGTGGGGACCATGGAGTTAATCAAACATTTAATATGGGATATTAAATGCTCAATTACACTTTTGTTGTGTAACCACTCCTTGTGTAATTAATGTGGCACATTAATTACACTAACTAATGAACCTCATTAATTGTTTGGTGCGTTACTCACCCATTCCCCCCTCTTTTTAAGTGAGGTTCGAGTTGGAGTTTTTGAACATCTTCAACAAGTGAGGAACCTATAATGAAGTGACGCGATGTCTACCACTAATGAGGAACAGAATCTTGGACGTCATTGGGGGAATCGACGACGAGCTGCGGCGGATTCCACAGTCTACGATTCTTCTTTAACCACCGTGACATCCTAAATGAATCACAAGGTAGGGGTTTTGTTTTTAAATTTTTGTGCAATGTTTCTTTCCCTCATTCTTGAGAAGGATGATAAATCATGGAAGGTATATGGTCTTTTATTATTGAATTAATTATCTCAGTTTTATATAATTATAATGTAGAGGGAGTGGGCCAAACAAACAAGGCCCAGACCCTCCACTGCTTCATTTCTTAGTGAGTTCTTCATGGGATGATTTTCAACTCAACGGAAAGAGGAAACCGAGAGGCACGCAAGGAAAGTGGAATCCTGGGAGGGCCACAGATGCGTCAGGAAGGAAGAACATACCACCTGAGCTCACCTGGTGGCCCACGGAAGGTCTGATGGTGCGGCACCAGAGTGGAGGAACCGGCAACTGGTGCCGGAACTCACCAGACACGGATTAGGGAAGCACTGCACGGCACCACGGCGGATGGATAGGCAGCTGGCTTGGCCGGCCATGGAGATGGGAGGCTGCATGCCATCGTGCACCATTATGAGATAGGCAACACCTCGAATTCGCGATGAAGTTAGGTATCCACTCTCTGCGGGACACAGGGGTGATGAGGCGGCACCACCTAGTGCTGCCAATCAAGGAGTCTAATGTCTCCTTTGAGTAGTTTGGAAGGCAGGCCGCACGACCCCCGCGTGGGTCACACCAGCCAGCGGGCCGAGCTGTCATGGTGTAGCGCAGCCGGGGCGGGTCGGGCCGGTCTACTACTCAGATGTTCGAGCCCACTATGGACTAGCCCAATTGGGCTGGCCTAGGCCGGGTTGGGTCGGCCCAGACCAGGTCAGGCTGGGTCGGACTGGACCCGGTCCCCTCTCGGGCCCAAAAATTCTTAGAAGGTCTTATCTTGCGAACCGGATGTCCGTTTAACAAACTGTCTGCGGCGCTGGGATCCTTCGAGTGAGAAGGTCCTTTTGATTTACTTCATGAGATTTTTGGAGAAATTTTGAGTACAAATAGTTTGGATCAACTCTAAATCAAACTGGTCCCTTGGCACTAAAATGCCAATAACTTATAGGCTGGTCATCCGGTTGACGAGTTGTTTGTTGTGTTGGAACCCTTATGACGTGACAGATCATTGGGTAAATTCTACATGGGACTACATGCCAGTTGAAATACAACTGATGGCTTGAGTTTTGTTTTCTCCCAAAGACAAGCATACTATGAGTGGGAATCCTATCTATGGTCGAGACGTGAAGAATTAAGAGTGATTCTATGTGAATCAGTACCAAGTGATTCTGTGTGAATCAGCACCCAACGATTCTATGTGAATCACTACCGAGAGAATCTGTGTGAACCAGCACCGAGCGATTATATGTGAATTAACACCCAGCAAATCTGTGTGAATCAGCACCCAACAATTCTGTGTGAATCAACACCCCATCCAATGTCATTTTTTTATTATAAACCAAAGACACTTTAAGGAAAAAGTTAGAAACCCCAAGAAAAAACATATTTGTTAAAGGATAATTTAATCATGTTGACATTTTTATACTTAATAAGTTACCTAGAAAAGAGGTTAATGATGTTTCTAGATCATCCTTTATGAGGTCGTCAAATCGACGCACCAGTCTGTCCCACGCTTGCATGTATTCCTCTTTGTTGGTTTTCCCCACCTTGATACCTCCTACTAGGATACAATTATTCTTGTCAATCCAGTCCTTCTGTTCTATATTGGTGTCCACCTGAACGGTCCTTTCCATATTTTTAGCACCATCATCTATTAAAGCACTTGGCACAAGAGATTCCTCCTCCATTTCTTCTCTGGAATGCAGTAGTATCTCCATGGGTTTCTCATCGTCCAATCATAAAATCTGTATTACATTCCTAATGGGAATATCCCCCTTGACTAAATCTTCAGCATCCCCAGCTCGCACTGCATTTCCATTGAAGTTGGGAACCCCTTCCTTCACTTGGGCCTTCACCTTCCTGGCAGATCGGGACTCCATTGGTGAAGGCAAGTACGAATAATCCTTGTATCCTTTCTTCCCACCACGCCGACCTTTCCTACTCCTCGGACTACAAGTTTCGCTACCATAGAACACATGAGCACTAACTCCTAATATATGGCTAGAAGAGTCATCACCAGAATCCTCCCACAGGATATTCCACTCTTCATTGCAAAGTTTTGTCCGATCAGCCTCTTGGACATGCCTGACATCCTCCAAGCTCTCAAAATAGTTACACCGCTAAATAGTTGGCACCACTTTCCTTGAGTATGATCTGTTCACTGGATCTGGATCAACCAGAGGACCCATCAATACCTTGTTCTCAAGTCTTGCAAGCATAGCTTCCATATAAGAAGATGAATTGGGGGGGCCTCTGGACCTCCTCATAACCCATTAGAGCTTCACCAATTACGTTATATCCAACTAGAGGGTCCCGGTGGACGATCTCAGGAGCTGTTTTCTATTTTCAGTTGTAGTTGTATCTTTTTAGTTGGGATTGTATTCCGGCCCCTTACTTATAGTACACACTTTTACTACAAAAGTTTTACTTCTTGTTTGAATCTTGTGGCATTTTAGTCTGTGTGTTTGTATAGGTTTAAAGAAATTCCTTCCTGTTTTAGGGATACGCCTTTATGGTTCTAGTTTCCAAACCCTGGCCTATGGAAGGCAGGCTTGGGGTAGTCCCAGCATGGGCCCTGGGGGATGGGTCATGACAATTATTTATTTAGACAATCATTTGGGGATGATTGAGATGTAAAGGATTCATATATTATGTTATTTATTTTTGGAATAATATTTATTAACAATAAATTGATCAAGAAGTAAAATCCATAGAATAAGGTTCTTTTTTAAATTTATTCATATATAAATAGCCCAAACGGTAGGTGAATTTGAGAAAGTTTGGTATCGAGACATATGGTTCTTATATTATTTATTAAATGAGATAAAGGTGAATATTTTTTTATATGAAATCAATTTTATGAATTATTGTGGTGAAGGAAGAAAGAAATTGATTTTTTATCCTTATGGAAAATTTATTAATGTTTTATTTAATAAAATAGAAATAGTGTTGAATGGGTTTGATCTAGTGAAATTTGATCATCATAATTTGATGGTATTTTATGTTTTAAGTGAGATTGAGTACATATAGAGTGTATACTAGAATAAACATGTTTTTTAAGGATAAATAGAAGAATATAGTGTAGAGGGAGAAGGAGATATCCCTAATTCTATTGAGGGAAAGTAAAAGACAAAAGTGCGAGTCCCAAAGCATGAAAATAAAGAAGACCATGAGTATGTTGATACAGATTTATTATTTTTTTCTATGAAGTTATTATTGAGGATGAGTAATTTCATGATGATGATGATTAAAATAATATTTTAAATAATATTACTTTGAATGATGAAACTATAACTATCAATAACAGTGAATATTCATATATTGTTGAAGGCCATACCTTTAATTTTTATGCTAGGATAGATATTGATATTGGAGATAACAGTGTGAAGTCATATGTGAAAGGTGATAATGTTTTATTAAATTTTGATGTGGATATTGAATTAGTGGAGGAGACTATTAAAGAAAATTAACAAGTGGTGAATAAACCTGTTGAACCAACATAAAGAAAAGTTATATTTGGAATTAAAGTATAACATGATAATAATAATCATGATAAATAATTGGATTGTGATGATGTTGATGATAGTATAAAAGATACAACTATACAGAGATCCAAAATGTCTTTGGATGAGGAGATACCATTAACTCCTTTTGAAGAAGAAGATCATCCTATTGATAAGAATATAAATCAGTTTACAATTGTATATTTTATGAATTTCAATTGCTATAATATTATATTGTAGAATTGAAAGTTGGTTTAAAAGATTAAAAATATGCATTTGAGATATGGAAGGAGAATTCAGTCTCTAAAAATAATTTTTATGAATTCAAATCTTAATTGGTTTAAAATATGATTTTGAAGAGCATAAGAATATATTAAAATATCATACATATATTTTGAATGAAAATAACCTATTCATACAAGTGTTTCAAATTCTGTTTTGGAAGAGAAAAAATCAGTTAAAGATCAATTTTCTTCCTTATATTTTTCACCTAAATTTATAATGAGAAATGAAATATATTTTTTTTATAGTGTGATCTTTTTTCTTTATAATGTTTTAAACAATTAAGGAAAATTGGTGATTAATCTGGATTTAAATTGTGAAGATATTATTTTCATTCTAGGAAGTATTGTAGACTTTATGAATTTCACATATCAAGTTAATAAGAAGCTCGATCAATATATTGATGAATTAAAAGTAGTTTCTAAAACTTATAGGAAGATTAAATTATTTGTTGAAAATACTATTAAATTATTAAAAATGTTTATAGAAAATTCAAAAAAAAATATTCATCATAATAGTGTTTCATAATTTCAGTCAAAAAGTGAATGTTAAACTGGGGAAGATGATCAAGAAATTGATAAAAATGTTTTCAATATACTGATAAGGAAGACAATACTTTATATCCATGGGTAATTATTCAACTATAATGATGTATTCTTATCATGTATAAGAATATAAATATTATTAAAAATCTACTTAAAGACCTAGTTGAAGCTAAATATAAGCCTACTGATAGTGAAAAAGAATCTATTAAAGGGAAAGAGGCTGTTATTTATAAATAACTAGTTACATATCAAGTTTTTGATAAAGTAGAATAAATGGTTGGATAGTTGAGGATAGAAATTCAAAAATAATGAAAGTAAATGAAATAGTTTAGGAATAATATAAAATATCTAGAGATTGTACTTAGAGTCATTAGTAGCATGGTTTAACATGTGTATGATCATTTAAATGGGAATATGGAGAAACTTTATATCAAGTGAGAGTTGTAAATTGATCAAGTTTGTATTGATTCTTGGGAAATGATGACATGAAAGCAATGAAAAAGTAATAAGGATATTTTATACAGTAGGGTTATGAAGTATTTCTTTAATTTAATATGGATTAAATCAATTAAAGACTAGATATATTTGGAAACCCATTGTATTAACTCAAAGGAATATAGACCCTCATCACTATTCAACCAAACAAACTTCCTACTACAAGAGCTGAATTATAGTATATTTTTTTCCACACGAATAATTTTTTGAGATATCTATAGATGATCCTCAATTTTGATAGAGAATATATATTTCTATAGTAATACTTCTGACACCTAATTCATTTAATGATCTTCCAAATATGGAACCATCCAAAGCTTAACCTACATATAATTATTATCAACCGTTAAATCTTGTCAATATTCTGTTTCAAGATCCAGAGTATACTAAATATAAATAAGAGTTAGTTTATAAGAGACATCAAGAATATTTGATAAATCTAAGACATCCATAAAAAACCTTTAGGTATTGGATTTCAATAAAGAAGTTCCTAAGTTAAAATTACATAACATTGTATTCATTCAAGTTATAATTAATCTATTTCTATATTATAATTTATTATTTCAATTCAATGATGAATTCTTATTCATTTCAATACACATTTCATTCAATTTAAATTCTACCAATATGTTAGTCTATTTGTGTTAAACATACTTCTCTACCTTTTTTATATCACAAAAGGGGGAGAAATAATGTCATAAAATCTAAAATCAAGTTTGTTTCCTTTTCTGGGATAAATTTTTCTATTTATTATCTATTTTTAGATTAATTTTAAAAAATCTGTTTTTTAAAATTTTATAGGTTTTTTTATCCTAAAAAGTTATAGAATTTTGAGTTTTATGCTCAATCCAACATTATTTGTGTTTTCATAATCACAAAATCCCTTTTTTAACTTACTAATGATATTACTTTGAGTAAGTTTTATTTTAATTATTTATTTGTTTATAAATGAGTCTATCAATATTAAGATATATTTAGTATAATATTATTGAAGTATAAAACCTTAAATAGAAGCTAAGTTATTTATACATATTTAGTGAAGTTGGTAATTATTCTTACATGTCATAAATTTCAACATGGAGTGTTACTTATTTATTTAGTGCAGAGTTAATGTTACTCTAATGTATCAAAAAATTTAAAATTATCAAATATTACTTGTTGAGATAGATTCAAACTTACACTTACATATAAAAATATAGATAATTTAAAAAAACATACATTTGAATAAAAGTTCATAGTTTTCTTATATATTCAAGAATTTATTTGGACACATTGTTAAATTTATTCTTTTATATACAAAGAAGAATTTTTTTGGTTATGTATGATTTGGGTAGATAGGTTCCTTCTTATGTATGAAATCTATTTGGAAAAACATTTCACATATTAATAGATATTTAAATTAAAATTCCAAGAGATATTTTCTAGTAATTTTTTGTTGATAAATTAAAATTATTTGATTTTATCACTTTTGAATTATTTGTTTGACAGAGACATGATTTTAGGAAGAGTTTTACTAAGATTATTATGGGTAGTCATTTATATAATAGGAATGTTATTCTAATGGGTATTAAGACTTCCATATTCAATTATATGATCAAGGAATTGTTTTTTACTCTAAAAAAATTATTTATTATATATATTGTCTTGATATTAAATAAATTAAGAATATCTTATTCACATTATTATTCTTTAATACACATAGTACAAAAATAAATTTTTTGTCAGTTCTTGATAAAAATACTACTAGTTCTATTATTCTGTTTAGGTAAACTATTCAAATTAAAATAATTAAGATTAAGGGAAAATTTCTAATTTTGTTGTGTATCATTGAATAATAAATATATGTTTATTGATCTCTTCAGAGCTACACTTTAGATATATATTTTTCTTGATAAGATTAAATTTCAATTATTTGTGATTTCTAACACAATTGTTTGATTCCTACTATAACTCAATTCTATTCTATTCTATTTTTAGAGTGCACACTATTTGTTCTTAGTGTAGTTGCAGGGCCAAGGGAAAACCTTATAATTGAGACCCCAAGAAAAAATAATATAATTTTAAAACAAATTAAGTGTTAAATACTTGAACTAAGTAATTATATCCCTAATAAAATGATCTGAATATATTAGAAAAACCCGCATTGTGTATTGGTGGATTGGAGTAGGGGAAGTTGTTTAAAAATCTCAAACCACTATAAAAGTTTGTTTTATCATTACCTTTATTTTTCTTCATTATTTTCATTTTATATTAATCTATGATAAAAGGGGTGTACTATTTAAAATATAAATGATTGAAGTTATGTTTTAATAAGATGAATTTATGGACTCAATTCCCTCCCCCCCCCCCCCAATTAATCCATTATTACTAAAACAACTGAGACAACAGTATCTAGTACCAGGTATAGAAATCTAAATTATGTGAATATTTTTTACTTTTGAATCATCAAAAAAATATGGTAGAATAATTATATGACATTGTAGGTACTAATTTTTCAATTTAAATAATATTATAATAAAAGAGTAGATTAAGTTAATGAATTAGGGTTTTTAAAAGGAAATTTTAATAAATAAGGATTCAAAGATGAGCCCTTTATAATGGAATCACAAGAAATACAAGTATTATATTTACCTGATCATATAAATATAAATTGATAAATTATTTTATTGGAAACTAAAACAATAATAAAGTAAAATTAAAATTTCCTTGAAGATGATCATATCTTGGGCATATTATAATTATTTCACATTTTACATATTGTAGATGGTGTCTTGTATATTAAAAGAGACCATAGAGAGGATATTTGTATATTTAATAAAGGGGGGATCCATTTATCTATTAAGTAATAGAAAATTTTTCAAATACCACTACCCATATTGAGTAATAGTGTATTAGTGATCCCCAATGTTAGTAGCTTGAAAATGGGGATCAATAGGAAAAACAACAATCAGACTAAACTAATAAAATATTTATATAACATAAAATTGTTGGGAAAATCATTAAATTCAGAAGTAAATGTTTGAAATTTTAGGTTTCATGCAAATCACATATTCTACCTATTAACCCAAAAAATCCACTTTAATTAGTTATATCAGGTTTAGTACTCGAATGAATGGTAACAACACGAATAGTTATAAATTAAATTTCCCTTATGATTTAACTAAATGTAATATTATGTAATATGGTTATAGAAAACACATGTACATTTTTGGTTTTATTAGATTCTATTGGATTTAAAATACTATTAAGAATCATTACCTTTGATAATATAGTCATTGAATAGTGATCATATTATTAGTATAAATACAGGGTTTTAAAAAATCCAATTGACACAAAAAAAGGAAGTGATGGACTCAACTATTAGGATTCTACCCTTTATATCCCATTTATCTGATCTTTCGAGGGAGATATAATCACTCAGATTTTTCATTGACCAAGACCAAGATGAGATCCAACAACTTACGAATAAATGAAAGTATTTATGGGAGAAGTTCAAACTCAATAAGATCACGGCCTAAACTAAGTATGTTGAACCACTCCATGAAGGTCTCATTGTCGTGTACCTTAATATTAAGGAGTTTTCTAGTGTATTAAAGTGATATGTATCAAGACCCTATAAATATTATAATGTAAATTATTATTTATAGAATAATGAATATATTTTAATCCAATTATTGTTACTTTTTAAATGATTTTTATTTTGATACAATAAAACACAAATAGTATTTTTGGGTAATATTCAAATTCAATTAAGGAATTTATTTTAATGAATTAATGGATTGTTGAAATAAATAATTTTTTAATAAATTATTTTTATCAAATAATTTCTATTAAATATAAATTATCATATAATTTTTATGAAGTCGGATTTAATTTTTATAAGGGTTCAAAAACTGTTATTGTCAAAAAAACTATGAATTTCCAAATAAATGATGATTATTATTTTATAATTTAAAATCAATATATTTATAAAATTATTTAGTGAAAATTAATATTATTTTTGGAATCATAATTTTTAAATTATCCAATAGGTAATTTTTCATAATTTATTGTGATAACTAAATTTTTAGGTAAAAACTAAATACTATATAAATATACTTTATGTATTATGGAAACATAATGACCGAAAAACTGATGTAATAAATAATATAAATGGTATCCAGGACCAAATATATGTTTTCCCTTTAAAATAATGTGATTTTAAGTTTATTTGATGAATTTTAAAAATCCATTATGAATCCTCCCAAACTGTTTATATATTTTAATGTTTTAAAATCATTTATTTAAGAGTATGGATCACTTACTCATCAGAAAAGGTTTTATTTTCTTAGTTTTTTTCTAGGACTTATATAATAATGAGAAAAAATTTCATTTAATAGAAACCATGTGAAAAAAGCATGGTAATTTATCTGTTTTTTGTTATTTTATTATATAGAGTCCAACACCTATATTTGAGAAATAATAAAGAATTACCCACTCTTTTCCTCTATAAACCCACACAAGACCCAAATTATCTTCACTAAAAAATCTAGAAAAAAATACTTAATCTAACATTCCCTCTGAACACTCCTCCCATGTTTCCCCCAAGATCTCAAGAATCCCCCCTCAATAATTTGGAGTCACACTCTCAAGGTAAGGGTTCTTTTTTTCTCCTCTTTATTAAGGTTTCATTATTATATTATGCCTTATATTTCCAATTCCTAATTTAGTTATATGTCTTTAAATATCCCTATTAGTGCCTATTTGATGTCCAAATTATGATATACCCATTTTCTCTCATCAACCCATTTTATAAAATTTTAAGTGATGTCGTTATGCTGCTGAAATTTCATCGTGATTTTCTATTCCAAAACAGTTATGTAATGAATACCATACCCATTTCCTATCAATCGTGTTCACATTTATACAATTATAATTCTTTTACTTGGCACTTAAATATATTTATTTTACACTCCTTGATCATATAATAATATGTGATGATGAATGAATCCATGTTCAATGATATATATAGAACACTTAAGCATGAGAATGAAATGAATGTGACAGGTGTGACCAAAATTATATAAAACATTGTAATTATATAGTAATCTAATTAATTGGGTGATGTCTAGTCTCATGAGATATCATTTTGGTATAGGGATTGAACCTAATTCCTTTATCTGAATTTTTCCATCATAATTGCTTGGCAGTTATCCTTAACCTATGTTTATGATGCAATGTTTTATGTTGTTCCCTCATTTCCCATGTTTCTATTTTGATTATTACTCTATATCATGCTTCATTATACATTTTTATGATACTAACTCCTTTTATTACCCATTGATATTCCTATTTTTTAACATGAATTATCTTCTACGTATTATTCCATGTTTATTACCTTACTAGGAATTATAGCTCACCCTTTTCTTATGTATATCCCTAGGTTGTCCTATGTAGTTTTACGTTTGATATAATATTATGATTATTTTAAGGAACTTTTTAGTAAACATGATTTATTTCCTATTTAATATATTATTTAATATACATAATTCCCAAAGATACTAGACTTCTTGATCTTTTGGGGTTGTGTTATGTGTGATCTTATGTAATAAATCATGTATTAATGTAAAATAAGGAGAAGGGTTGTTATAGTTGGTATCAATGTAAAATTTACTTATTTTTTGTATTATGATTAGAAAACTCTAGAAAAATCCTTAGTGATAAGACTAAATATAAGAAAACATCCCAAAATTTTGGTAATTATATATTAAGTGGTTTATCAATAAAATACATTCATGTCTAGATACAGCACGTAGACATGGTTATGGAAAAAATCTACCTAGGGGTAATAACTCTAACAAGGTGTGTTAGTCCAAACTCATCATAACCTGGTACATGAAAACGGGGCTTACTTCACACCTGGTTTGACACTTTTGAGGGAAATTCTTTGGTAAATTCATAATATCATTAAAAAACATTATTAAAGGAAAAAAAATCCCATAAGAATATATGTTAGGAAATAGATCATGGATAACATAGATTGAATCCTAGAAATTCATAAGTTAAGAAATAAATGTAATTTATAAGTTAAACCTTTATTATCATTAGATTCCCCTTTATGTGTTTATTAGTTTGAAAATACTCATTCTTAATTTTCCCTTTATTCTAGCCAATGTCTGTAAAATGAATAATCAAGTAAACAATCAATGAGATCAGAAATATGATGACTTTTCCCAAAGAGATGACTAACATGATGGGAGCAGTAATCACATACTTTGTGATGATAATCTCTCGGATGAATCGGGTTCTAAATAGAAACCTGGATTATGACGAGTTCTCAAATCCCACTAAGAAATAACATGCTATAATTGAGATCTTTATAAGACAGAGTCATATGACTTTCAATGGATCATATGATCCCTTGATCATCGAAAATTGTATCAACTCCACTGATAAGATATTCTACATCCTTCAATGTTATCAACAAGAAAGGGTTTTATAAGTTGTTTATCATATGGAGGGATAAGTTTTTTAGTGGTGAACATTGATTAACAATACAAAGCCCGAGGAAGTAATCAAAGTGATGGGGTGGAAGGAATTATAGAAACAAATTGATAAATATTTTCCTTGCACTCTCTGTCTTAAAATGGAAAGTGATTTACTTTCCCTCAAGAAAAAAAAATATGATGAATCTATTAGAGCGTATAAGGAAAACATCACAATACTTTCCTGATACACATTTATCTTTTTTGTTACCCCTGAATGAAAGGTTTACAACTTCTTTGGTGGACTAAAACCTAGTCTACAAAAATCCTAGGTGATCCGAGACTTTGATAGCTATGAGGAAATTGTCTGATGTTCCCTCAAATTTGAAAGGGATATTCAAAAATATCAAGGTTATCATAGGTATAAGAAGATAAAATTGGAGATTAATTTTACTGGTCCAATGGATAAATCTAACGATGCCAATAAATTTTAACATCCCACTTGTCAAAGGTATAGAAAGAAGCACCTTAGAAACTGCCTAAGATGGGTGAGGAAATGCTTTAGGTGCAGGAAGTTAAGGCACCTAGCTAGCTATTGTCGACAGTAGAATCCCACTAATGTAATGGAGGAAATAAATGTTCCTTCCATCCCTCATCACATTTTTCATTGCTTTAACTACCACTAATAAGGGAAATTCTCAAATAAATTCACTATGATAAGGGTTTTCAGAGACAACCAACAACCTCTAAAGTAGTAATAGAGATATTTTTCCATCACAACAATTGAGGTGGATCCTTAAAATGAATTGGTGATAGGTATGATATTAATTAATTCATGGATAGTGAACATACTTTTTGATTTTATTTCTACACATTACTTTATATTATGATAGTTTAGTAGAACTATTCAAACACCACCACAAAGAATGGAAGTGGAGTTATCGATAAAAACTGAAAATGGGGAAATTATTGTATCCCAAGTATATAACTCCTCCCCTATCATAATTTTCAGGTTGAACTTCCCATTGAACCTTTTCATACTCCCTTAGGTGGAATTTGATAAAATTTTGGGCATGGATTGGCTTTACCTATATAAACCCAACATAAATTTCCATGAGAATGAAATCAATATTTGTATCACAAATCAACCCTCAATGTTGTAAAAGTTCATGGAGTAGGATGAATATTCTTTCACACCAACATCACAGGAATGGATATTATTCCCTATGATCAAGCATATCTGGCTCTAATGATTGGGTTTAAGGAATGAATCTTCCCCAAAGACATGCCCATTGTGAGGGAATACCCTGATTTGTTTCCTAAGGAATTTCCTAGTCTTCCTCCTAATTGATATGTTGGATTTTCAATCATTCTTATACCATGGTAATTACCATTCTACATGACTCAGTATGGAATAGCTATTATGGAACTTTTGGATCTAAATAAACAACTATAAGAGAATCTGGATAAAGGGTCCATACACCCAAGTGCTTCACCATGGGGTGCACTAATGCTCTTCATCAAGATGAAGGATAGTTCAATGCACCTATGCATTGATTATCATTAGCTCAAAAAGATCATGATAAAGAACAAGTATCATATTCCACAAATTTATGACTTGTTCGATCAGCTACGTGGAGAACAATACTTCACCAATGTGGATCTATGGTCGGGGTATTACTAATTTAGGTTGAAGGAGTTGTATATCCCCAAGACGTGTTTTCATACAAGGTACATGCCCTATGAGTTCATAGTAATGCCATTCATACTCACTAATGACCAAGAAATATTCATGGACTTGATGGATAGAGTCTTTAGATATTACCTAAAAAAATTGGTAGTCTGTATTGAGATATTATAATCTAATCTAATTGAAATGAGGAGCATGAGGAGAATCTGAGCATTATGATAAAGACCTTATAGAAAGAGAATATTTATGCTAAGTATAGAAAATGTGAGTTCTAGTTGAAGTAAGTCTCATTCTTGGGTTATATCATCACAAATAATGGGTTATCTTGAGTTCCTTAAAATAAAGATGAAATTGAATGATGAATGAGGCCAACATATATAATAGATATTCCTATTTTACTTGGATTATCTGGGTATTATCGTTGATTTGTGAGAAATTTATTGAGATTGTCAAACCCTCTAACCAAGCTATCTTGGAAGGGAGTCAAGTTTTCCTGGAATGACGAATGTGAAGAAAGATTCATAGAGCTGAAAAAGTTTCTTACCACTATTACTATTCTCACAATACCCATAAGTGGATAACATTAAATGGTATTTAGTGATAATTAGAAAAAGGGATTGGGATGTGTGTTGGTTCATAATGACAAAGTCATAGCCTATGCTTCAAGGAAGTTCAAAGTTCATGGAAAAAACTACCCAATGCATGATCTGGAGTTGTCTACAATGATATTCTCTTTGAAAATATAAAGGAGTTATCTATTTGGGTAGAAATGTGAAATATATACAGATTAAAAAAAGCCTCAAGTATATATTCACACTAAAAGAGATGAATATACACTAATGAAGATGGTTAGAACTGATCAAGGATAATGACTACTCAGTTCACTACCATCCAAGGAAAGAGAATAGAGTAGATGATTATCTAAGTATAAAGGATCAAGAAATTCTATAATTGATGATAATTGAGAGGGAGCTGATCTTCTTTGATTTGGAAAGTATGGACATGGAAATTATAAAGGAATGAACATCATCAATCCCTTCACAAATAAGTTCTCAACCATCTCTTATAGAGAGGTTAAAGGATGATAAAAGAGATGATGTGTGAATTAAGAAAAAGTTTTAACTATAGGAAATGTGAAATACTAAGAGTTCAATGTTAATGAAGAAGTAGTTGTAAGATATAGGTAAAAACTGTTTGTACCATCAAAACTTGAGTTAATGAAAGAGATGTTGGATGATGCATATATCTCAACCTTCTCCATCCACCTAGGAAGAATAAAGAAGTATCAAGATCTCTTAGAAAACTACTGGTGGGAGAATATGAAGCAAGATATAGTGGAATAGTGTCGACACCCACTAAATAGGCATCATCAAAACCATGAAACAAAGGATGCAACATCTGAATGTGGATAGTATATTCCCCACCAGAGCAAGAGATAATAGGACAGTTAAAGACTCACAATTTCATGACTATTTAAAGGTAACTCTAAGTCTCAATGTAAGGAACCTAACCCCATAAAGTCCCATGGAATCCTCCTCAACGAATACCCCTTTTCACTAGTGGTCAAGCGGTGATAGGTGTATAAACATCCCTCAGGACATGTGGATTTTCATTGTAAAGTACCTCACAAACCATCCTGAATTCTTCAAAAATAAAGGGAAGCCACATTCTAAGGAAGAGACCCCCTAGTGGTCACACAGATCACACACCAAAACATCATTGGGAAGAATAAAATCTATATATGATGTCCAAGACATCTCATGAGACCTCCAAACCTTCATCACAAAGATTGAAGGAGATATCTTGGAGGAGGAAAGAGGGGCTAGCGGTCACTGAAGGACATGCAGTGAGTCCCTAAAGACTTGCGATGCACCAAGACCTATATAGTTCACCTCAAAAAACCCCTTCAGCTCGTCAAACATGCCACATCGAAACCTCTGGACAATTCTAGTGTAATCTAAGAACATATGCATAGTTTTTTACACAATACTTGCACACTCCCATATGATTCACATTGTTCATGTGATACACCACTGGAAAATCGAGTAAAAGTCATAGATATTACTTGTTCAAACTCACATACCTCCCAACCCTTATCACATAAAACAAAGGTGAATAAAATAGAGGGGTTGAGTGGTTTTCATGGTTGCTGAAAGACATATGACGCGTGCCTCAAGCGATCCACAAGACACCATAAGACCTCAGTGTTGTGACTGTCTTGTCTCATGAAATCCCACTGGCTTGTTAACCTCACCACAAAAAAGACCTTGTGGATGTCCAGAAAACTATGCATTTCTCTAAGGAAAAAAAACAGGTCTTCCCATGGGATGCTCATGCACCACCATGTGACCCACTTTGGTCATGTAAAACATCCTCAAAAAATAGAAAAAATACTCTCAATTTTATATGTGAAATTTCATATGACTCCCAACCTTTTCCACATAAAGAAAATAAGATAAAAAAGGATAAGGTGCGTAGGATTTTTGGTCACTGAAGGGCATGTGATGTGCCCAACACACCCACGGCGTGGTCCCACGAGACCCTGAGACAAGCCATCCAAAGACTTTTGAATGCCTTCCAATAGTCATTTGGATCTCACAAAGACCCTTGTACATGTCGAGAGGACAACATGTAAGTCCTTTAAAGTGAAATTCCTCAATAGTCGGCATGATAAATGATGGATGGACTTGCGGCCACTGAAAATCAGGCGGCGCCCTTGATGTGGTCCACCGTAGAGACTAGTGAAACCACATAATGCTAGACCCGACATCCACTCCAGCCTGGAATCACACTAGATTCCCCACACAAACTGGTGAGTACGTATATGTCTATACTTACAAATTATTTACTCCAACTTAGAACAAGGGTTGGTTGGTTATTTGGTTGGTTGATCGGATGGTAGAAGTTTCGACCCAGACCGCTGCTACCCATGTTGGAACGCAGACTCATGGATTTTTCACACATCTGACCATGTGACTGGTCGACTCTACACTAGGTAATACACCAATGGACCTCTAGAGAAGTCATTTTTTAGGAATAAATCCCTCCACATGATCAATAATAGATCACACGAAGGACTTCCAATGATACTTGAGAAGACCATATTGCATGTCCTCTATATCATGCGAGACCCAAAAAAACTAACAATGAACCAAACCAAGGCACTCTAAATACAAGGGATAAGAAACCAAGATTCAAAGTAGAAGAAAAAAGTGGAAGATATGATCATGGACCTCTTCATTCTTCGCATGTGTCAATAAAGAACATGCAATGGTACCAAGTCGCGCCAAATGGACATCGCGACATCCCTTCAACATTTCATCTAGGATATGTAGAATGCTCCAGGCATGTCATGACAAGTCTTTAATACCCTTCATGGGAACCACTTGGATCCTGTAAACCCTCGAGGTTCATCACCCTAGACATTCGACATCCTTCGGATGCACCACCTAACTCATGTAACAATGCCCATTAACGTCAGTTGAGTCTTTTTAACACATTTGAACACAAAAATCCATCTCTCGTGGCGTACCCCTTGGACAGGTCATCATGGACCCACGATGCATCCCCAAGGTGTCAGTCAAGACATGTGAAACCCCCTAGACATTTCATCCTGCTGCCACAGTGCCCCCCCCCCCCCCCGAGGTGTCATCCAAGATATGTGACACTCCTAGGACATGTCTGTAACGGTCTAGAATTACTTCCAGTGGACTACAATTGATACCTATCAGGGCACTCCATGGGCGGCTACACCCCCTGGGCGGGACACACCACCATCCCCAGTGGCAGCCATTTCCTCATGAAGCCCTTGGGCGGAGAGCCATGCTTCGTCCAACGCTCACATGTGAGAGTTCCCAAGGATCGGATACATTCCTACCTCCTTTGCCTCTGATACCAACTGTAGAGACCCGAAGCCTGACATACATGGACATTACATTACTTTTGCGGAATACTTAGTACATAACAAAAACACACACACAAGGATCGTAATAGTTTAGTGTCTTTGGAAACTCGGAACGTAATCTTCTAATCGTGGTGAAAGATCTTCAATATCTCCCATAAAGATCTTCCCTTTTTTTTACCTAAAACCTTTATTTATATCCTGGGGAAAAGAAAACATAAAAGGGTGAGCTCAAATGCTCAGTAAGGGTATACAAAAGAAATAAAAATCATATCATATCTTTTTGAAAATCATAACCTGCAAAAGAGATCATAATATCTTAACATGGAACAAATCATAGAAGTGAAAATGAGATCACCATAATCATAACATGAAACTTGAAACTTTGTGGCATGCACACATAATCATGGAAATCATTTCTTGTTAGTCATGACTCATTGCCAAGACTATCTTAGTGGACAAAGTCCCTTTCTGAATCGAGTAATCCTCGTTTCAGTCCTGTTTCACTGAACCGGTATAACCTACCATTCCAGCCATGTCTATCTCATGAGATATGAAATCTTTACCCAATTCATTGGAGGGAGATATAGGTACCACCCATCTTATAATGAATCCTTTCTTATGTGTGCCACATAATCATAAAACATACATCATTGCATAACACATGTAACAAAAATGGGATTCTTGAAACATCATGACATCATAAATCAATTCATATAAGATAAAGGAATTCATAAACATAATTCCATCACAACATAGTCAAATCAATGTCAAAAATATGGATAGAAATAGAACCCTTTATTATCTTAGATGGAAAATAATTTTGATAAAACACTTGAATTGAATTATTGAGGAAAATATCCTTTCTTCTTCAAAATCAATTTATTTTCACAAAACATCATGCAATTTTAAAAGAAAGAAATTTTATTGAAAATAGTCATGAAATCTTTTAGAGGAAGCTACATGAAAATAAGGCTTTATAAAACAGTAGAAATCCGTTCGTGCCGTTTAAGTTAAAAAAAACATTCTTCGTACTTTTGTCGGAAAAGTCAAAAAGTACCTCGTACGAAAAACGACAAAAGATTCCTTTCATACATATTACTAAAAACTCACCGAAGGGTAAAAATGGATTTAAACAATTGTAGGTGGATGGAAATAATATTACATATTGATGAAACATGGATGTGGATGATAAAATACACCCCAGTAAATACTTACGAATAAACAATCTCGGATAAAAATGAGATTGTGATATTTCCCTTACCTTAGGTCCGATTTGCTTTGTTCGTGTCCGAAGCTCCTGTATAATGGTTTAAATAATGTTATTGACTTATTCTATAATCATATTCATTGTTATGATATCATATATGGTTCACTTATGACATTATATTACCCGTTCTTTTGTAAATTCCATGTTAAAGAAGCGTTTTGGGTAAAATCGTTTCATTTATCTTAGGTGTTTTGACTTGTTGTTCTTGACATAATTATTACTTATTTCATGATTTACTTACTTACAGAATATAAAATATGATTTATATATCATATATATTCAGTATATATATATATATAATAGATAGATAAGTAAAATGAAAAACACCGTTCATGGAGACGGTAGTCCGTACGTACGCATGAACGCAGTTTTACTTTCCTTATTGTCTTGAAATGGAAGTAAGTAGATGACATACATATGTATATATACATAAATCCAGTAGCTTTATAATGTCATATATTTCATTATTATTTCTTATATATACATTATAATCATTCTTAAATGGTTAACATGGAGAATGAATCTCATCGCATCGTGGAGACGGTAGTCCGTACGTACGCACGAGCGATGATATCATTTCCATAAATATTGAACTGAGTTTAAGTGGATTATACAATATATCAGAATCAATATGATGTTGTAATAACTATGTATAGTTATTATTTACACCATTATACCCATCCATGTAAGGTGGTGGTGGAAAATAGATTACACCACGGCGTGGAGACGGTATTCCGTACGTACGCACGCGCGGTGATTTCTTTTTCCGTAGGATGGATAGATGGTGAAATAGGGTTGTTTCATACTTATAATAACATATCAGTATATGAGTGATACTGATGTTATTACTTCATAATGAAACAACCTAAGAAGAAGAAGTGGAAGAAGAAATAAAGATGAAAGAATTGGTAACGGTAATTACCTCTTCTTTGAAGTGCCTCTTTGAGACCTCCTTTTAGGGCACTTGAATTGGTCTTTGAGGAAGACCAGAACCTCTAGGATGTTGCTAGGGAAGTGGAGAAGAGATTTTGGCAGGGGTTGGCCGAGCTTGAGTGCTCAAATTGGTGTGAGGAGGAAGGGGAGGAGGTGTCCTTTTATAGGGGAGGAGAGGGGCACCTTAGGAATTCTTAAAAATATTAATTTATAATAAATCTAACCCCCCTTAAAAACCTCCAAAAATGACTCATATTCGAAGATTAGATGAGATAGGGTTGTAATATCATCAACCAATCAAATTTAGACATGTTTGGATATTATTTTAAACCTTATCAATTAGATTTAACTCTAAGTTAAATAATTTAACTTTTACCGTGTCTTTTTGTTTTCTTTCACTATATGGTTAATACACTTACTATAACATGCCAAACGAACCCCAAATTGTTTATTATTAATATATATATCTTTATCTAAGTCATTTGGCCGAACCTTAGATTTTTAGGAATAAAATAACAATTAGTAATATAATATTTGATTTAAAAACTATTTTGTGTCAATTTTGACACTATTTGATATATGATTTTTGTGAAAGTCATAACAGAATTAAATGTTCGAACCAAGTTGATTAAATCAACATTAATATATCATAGTAACCTAGAAAATTAGTGTAATTCATAAAAAATCTCAAATTACATTTATTTTTGTGCTTATAACATCAATTATGTCAATATTTCATTAAAAAGATAATTACTGCATCATCGTTGTGTCATAAATAAATTAAATTATTTGATGTCTAAAAATTACAAATAAAATACCATCATGTAGGAAATCTTTTTAGCTTTCTAATGAATATTTACAATCGAATTTATCTTATGTATAACCCCATATTAAAAATGATTTACTTATTAAACTTTGATTTTAACTATTTTAACCCTTCTTTAAATAAATTAATAATAAATGTCCTAATCTAATCCAAGTGGGCCTAAATGGTCATATTTTATTCCTAAGTTTGTTTTTGGTCGAATTACACTTGTCCAATAGTATTAGGACATGTGTTAGGGTAATATTGATATCATATTTACCCTTAGTTACCCTATTTACTATTAACCGCGGTAAAAATAGTAAAAAGTTACTATTCACCAAAAAATTATTTTCATCTCATTGAACCACATTTTAGTCCTTGATATTAACCGTGTCTCTCGGATTTTTGAAATTCCATTCACAGAAGCGGTAAAATTAAGTTTTATGCAAAATTCAGTTTTTAACCTACCACTTAGTAGTTTCACTATTCATCAAAAATTGATGTTTTTCAGAACAATGCCAAAATTTCATCCCAAGCTATATTTCATATTCCGAATTCAAAAATGAAGTCTATTTTACCGAATTCATAACATAAAAGTTGCATTAATTAATTTTATAATTAAATCCCGCTGTTAAAACAAATAGCGTGTTTTTAAGAAACAATATCTATCAAAAGATTGACACTTGTTTATGTCTAGTTTAAATGTGAAACTACATCCAATGACCAACATTGTATTAAATTGTAAAAATATATTCTAAATATACTTTAAAACCACTCAAATTAATGATTTATCACTATTAATTATTTCGATTAAAAAAGTTGTTTTTAATTATAATTTAGTAATTTTCACTATTCGTCAGAATATGAAAGTTATCCGAAAAGTACCAAAATTTCACCTTAGGCTAAATTCGATACTCCGAATCCAAAAATAAAGTTCATTTTGAAAAATAAGATTTACTGGATTTCAAAAAGTGGTTATTACTATTCATAACGGCTAGTTTTAATAATATTTTTATAGCATATCGTTGTTTAGTGAAACTCGGTATTGCGTACTACACACGCTATCGAGGAAGGTCGCGATTGCGTGTAATGCAAGTCAAGTCAAGGATGTGTGTTGTGCAAGCTCCTTTTGGTGTAGCGTACAACACAGGACATTAATAAAATTAAAAGAATATTTTTTTTATAAAATCTTGGGCTGTTACATTCTACCCCCCTTAAAATGAATTTCGCCCTCGAAATTCGTCAGAGTTATAAATGGTTTACTATTTGAAAGTTTCTTTAATAGAAACCCACATCGTAAAAGGGAATACCAAAACAAGGCTTTAAAAACTAAAGTATGAAATGTAACGATTACCCAAATAAACTAATCACTGGGTTTCCACATAGGTGAAAATATGGATATGGAAGAGAAATCTAACCATCATGTTCTGATGGAGAGTGGTAGAGAACATGGCTATGGAAAATCCAGTAATCACAAATCCATAAATTTGTGACGATCTAAGGTACCATCTGATTCATCAGGTATAAGATCACTAGGACAACATTTTTTGTTTCCAAGATCATTTCCCTAAAGTTGAAAATTTGAATTAGAATAAATACTTACTTTATTTTGATACAATATCACTGTTGTTCGTGCCTTGAACAATTTCCACTTCATCTCTTAAATAAATGAAGTTGAATTTGTTATTCCTGAAGTGTTAGCAGATCATGTGATAGAATGACAGGTCATTCCATCTGTCTCAAATGGACTTATATAGTGAGATTAATCATATATAGTTCCTAAAATGGACTTATACTTCATATATCATACTGCTTAATATAATAAAACTAGTTTCTACTAAACAGGGACTTCCTGTAGGTCAGTGGTAGGCGATAAAGGCCAGTCGCACTTCGGTTGTGGGTTCAATTCCTACAGCCTTGTCCGAAGCGATGGGCTGTCGCCCGTCCTGCAGGTTGTCCCTTTTTCTAAAACTACGTTACTATAACATCCCATCAATAATATCGAAAATCTTCTATCCTTAAACAATACTAACTTATGTCCAACATAATCCAGTCTAATCTTTAGGCTTATACATAATACTGCAGTCCACTCTCATAATATAGTGACAACGATTACCAGAGATTTAATACTGTCGTTGATCCCCACATATCATAAGATATGTCTTGTTGGTTACATTCCAAACATTCAAAGTCCTTAATCGTGTATTCTCTTGAATACCTTAGTGAAAACATGAATGTAGTTAAAATTTAATACTTTACATATACCAAAATCCTCAAAATTCTATATACTCAAACCATGATATCACTTAGTCCTTATGTCAATCATGAGCTCATGAATACTATCAAACATTTAATTTTCTCCTTATCCCTTCATTATGCGCATATCATCTACATTCCAAAAATATCTGAATAACCTTTCATGGATAGTGGTACCATTAATCATACACTTTCATAACTCAAGGAAAGACAACAGTGTAACAATCCTCAGATGTCTCTTTATTCCATAGTACCATGAGATTTCTTATACAACATTACACATGATAAACATGTAATCATTCCACAACATTCTTAAACCATTGACCGAGCTTCAACAATTCTTTCATCTCACATATCATTTGTAGTCTCTTCATCATCGTCCACATAAATACTACCCATATGACCATACTGATTCTCTTCATGAGTCTTTCCCTTAGGGCATTTGTTTGCGTAATGCCCATACATTCCACATTTAAAACACTTAACCATTTTTGATGTCGTAGCAATACCATTATCCTCATCCATGGTGTTAACCGACCCTTTTCCTTTGCACTTACTTGCTTTGTGTCCTTCTTTTCCACACCCAAAGCATCTTCCAGTTCCCTTGAAACATTCTCCTTGATGCCTCTTCCCACATGATTTACATAGGGGAAATTGAACTTTCTTTCCTCTATGATCATCATGGAACTCCATCTTTCTCTTATTAGTCGAGTCAGGAAACTTACCAAATTTTACTTTATTGATCATATTGTGAGATTGCTGATTTGGCAAAATAATGATGTTTGGACATCCAAATCCCATTTCATTTGGTTTCTCATGAAGAATATCATTCCATTGTCCATCATATCCTCCATTATTGTGAATCATCTTGTTTCCAGCCATTTTCTAAAACCCAAACAGAATAGTGTTAGATGCAAAAATCGTAATAAAGGGGGAGTAACTTAAAAATCTATCATCTTTGGTTTAATCTAATATCATTACCATAGTTCTAGAACTATATCCTATACGTATACTTATCCTTAGGGGCATCCCTAGACATACCTTAGAAATATCTCTAGGGATCTTACTAACGTTTTCGCGTCCTAGTTTCCAAAGGTTGACTAAACCTTTCCTCTGATACCAACTGTAACGGTCTAGAATTACTTCCAGTGGACTACAATTGATACCTATCAGGGCACTCCATGGGCGGCTACACCCCCTGGGCGGGACACACCACCATCCCCAGTGGCAGCCATTTCCTCATGAAGCCCTTGGGCGGAGAGCCATGCTTCGTCCAACGCTCACATGTGAGAGTTCCCAAGGATCGGATACATTCCTACCTCCTTTGCCTCTGATACCAACTGTAGAGACCCGAAGCCTGACATACATGGACATTACATTACTTTTGCGGAATACTTAGTACATAACAAAAACACACACACAAGGATCGTAATAGTTTAGTGTCTTTGGAAACTCGGAATGTAATCTTCTAATCGTGGTGAAAGATCTTCAATATCTCCCATAAAGATCTTCCCTTTTTTTTTACCTAAAACCTTTATTTATATCCTGGGGAAAAGAAAACATAAAAGGGTGAGCTCAAATGCTCAGTAAGGGTATACAAAAGAAATAAAAATCATATCATATCTTTTTGAAAATCATAACCTGCAAAAGAGATCATAATATCTTAACATGGAACAAATCATAGAAGTGAAAATGAGATCACCATAATCATAACATGAAACTTGAAACTTTGTGGCATGCACACATAATCATGGAAATCATTTCTTGTTAGTCATGACTCATTGCCAAGACTATCTTAGTGGACAAAGTCCCTTTCTGAATCGAGTAATCCTCGTTTCAGTCCTGTTTCACTGAACCGGTATAACCTACCATTCCAGCCATGTCTATCTCATGAGATATGAAATCTTTACCCAATGCATTGGAGGGAGATATAGGTCCCACCCATCTTATAATGAATCCTTTCTTATGTGTGCCACATAATCATAAAACATACATCATCGCATAACACATGTAACAAAAATGGGATTCTTGAAACATCATGACATCATAAATCAATTCATATAAGATAAAGGAATTCATAAACATAATTCCATCACAACATAGTCAAATCAATGTCAAAAATATGGATAGAAATAGAACCCTTTATTATCTTAGATGGAAAATAATTTTGATAAAACACTTGAATTGAATTATTGAGGAAAATATCCTTTCTTCTTCAAAATCAATTTATTTTCACAAAACATCATGCAATTTTAAAAGAAAGAAATTTTATTGAAAATAGTCATGAAATCTTTTAGAGGAAGCTACATGAAAATAAGGCTTTATAAAACAGTAGAAATCCGTTCGTGCCGTTTAAGTTAAAAAAAAAACATTCTTCGTACTTTTGTCGGAAAAGTCAAAAAGTACCTCGTACGAAAAACGACAAAAGATTCCTTTCATACATATTACTAAAAACTCACCGAAGGGTAAAAATGGATTTAAACAATTGTAGGTGGATGTAAATAATATTACATATTGATGAAACATGGATGTGGATGATAAAATACACCCCAGTAAATACTTACGAATAAACAATCTCGGATAAAAATGAGATTGTGATATTTCCCTTACCTTAGGTCCGATTTGCTTTGTTCGTGTCCGAAGCTCCTGTATAATGGTTTAAATAATGTTATTGACTTATTCTAGAATCATATTCATTGTTATGATATCATATATGGTTCACTTATGACATTATATTACCCGTTCTTTTGTAAATTCCATGTTAAAGAAGCGTTTTGGGTAAAATCGTTTCATTTATCTTAGGTGTTTTGACTTGTTGTTCTTGACATAATTATTACTTATTTCATGATTTACTTACTTCCAGAATATAAAATATGATTTATATATCATATATATTCAGTATATATATATATATAATAGATAGATAAGTAAAATGAAAAACACCGTTCATGGAGACGGTAGTCCGTACGTACGCATGAACGCAGTTTTACTTTCCTTATTGTCTTGAAATGGAAGTAAGTAGATGACATACATATGTATATATACATAAATCCAGTAGCTTTATAATGTCATATATTTCATTATTATTTCTTATATATACATTATAATCATTCTTAAATGGTTAACATGGAGAATGAATCTCATCGCGTCGTGGAGACGGTAGTCCGTACGTACGCACGAGCGATGATATCATTTCCATAAATATTGAACTGAGTTTAAGTGGATTATACAATATATCAGAATCAATATGATGTTGTAATAACTATGTATAGTTATTATTTACACCATTATACCCATCCATGTAAGGTGGTGGTGGAAAATAGATTACACCACGGCGTGGAGACGGTATTCCGTACGTACGCACGCGCGGTGATTTCTTTTTCCGTAGGATGGATAGATGGTGAAATAGGTTTGTTTCATACTTATAATAACATATCAGTATATGAGTGATACTGATGTTATTACTTCATAATGAAACAACCTAAGAAGAAGAAGTGGAAGAAGAAATAAAGATGAAAGAATTGGTAACGGTAATTACCTCTTCTTTGAAGTGCCTCTTTGAGACCTCCTTTTAGGGCACTTGAATTGGTCTTTGAGGAAGACCAGAACCTCTAGGATGTTGCTAGGGAAGTGGAGAAGAGATTTTGGCAGGGGTTGGCCGAGCTTGAGTGCTCAAATTGGTGTGAGGAGGAAGGGGAGGAGGTGTCCTTTTATAGGGGAGGAGAGGGGCACCTTAGGAATTCTTAAAAATATTAATTTATAATAAATCTAACCCCACTTAAAAACCTCCAAAAATGACTCATATTCGAAGATTAGATGAGATAGGGTTGTAATCTCATCAACCAATCAAATTTAGACATGTTTGGATATTATTTTAAACCTTATCAATTAGATTTAACTCTAAGTTAAATAATTTAACTTTTACCGTGTCTTTTTGTTTTCTTTCACTATATGGTTAATACACTTACTATAACATGCCAAACGAACCCCAAATTGTTTATTATTAATATATATATCTTTATCTAAGTCATTTGGCCGAACCTTAGATTTTTAGGAATAAAATAACAATTAGTAATATAATATTTGATTTAAAAACTATTTTGTGTCAATTTTGACACTATTTGATATATGATTTTTGTGAAAGTCATAACAGAATTAAATGTTCGAACCAAGTTGATTAAATCAACATTAATATATCATAGTAACCTAGAAAATTAGTGGAATTCATAAAAAATCTCAAATTACATTTATTTTTGTGCTTATAACATCAATTATGTCAATATTTCATTAAAAAGATAATTACTGCATCATCGTTGTGTCATAAATAAATTAAATTATTTGATGTCTAAAAATTACAAATAAAATACCATCATGTATGAAATCTTTTTAGATTTCTAATGAATATTTACAATCGAATTTATCTTATGTATAACCCCATATTAAAAATGATTTACTTATTAAACTTTGATTTTAACTATTTTAACCCTTCTTTAAATAAATTAATAATAAATGTCCTAATCTAATCCAAGTGGGCCTAAATGGTCATATTTTATTCCTAAGTTTGTTTTTGGTCGAATTACACTTGTCCAATAGTATTAGGACATGTGTTAGGGTAATATTGATATCATATTTACCCTTAGTTACCCTATTTACTATTAACCGCGGTAAAAATAGTAAAAAGTTACTATTCACCAAAAAATTATTTTCATCTCATTGAACCACATTTTAGTCCTTGATATTAACCGTGTCTCTCGGATTTTTGAAATTCCATTCACAGAAGCGGTAAAATTAAGTTTTATGCAAAATTCAGTTTTTAACTTACCACTTAGTAGTTTCACTATTCATCAAAAATTGATGTTTTTCAGAACAATGCCAAAATTTCATCCCAAGCTATATTTCATATTCCGAATTCAAAAATGAAGTCTATTTTACCGAATTCATAACATAAAAGTTGCATTAATTAATTTTATAATTAAATCCCGCTGTTAAAACAAATAGCGTGTTTTTAAGAAACAATATCTATCAAAAGATTGACACTTGTTTATGTCTAGTTTAAATGTGAAACTACATCCAATGACCAACATTGTATTAAATTGTAAAAATATATTCTAAATATACTTTAAAACCACTCAAATTAATGATTTATCACTATTAATTATTTCGATTAAAAAAGTTGTTTTTAATTATAATTTAGTAATTTTCACTATTCATCAGAATATGAAAGTTATCCGAAAAGTACCAAAATTTCACCTTAGGCTAAATTCGATACTCCGAATCCAAAAATAAAGTTCATTTTGAAAAATAAGATTTACTGGATTTCAAAAAGTGGTTATTACTATTCATAACGGCTAGTTTTAATAATATTTTTATAGCATATCGTTGTTTAGTGAAACTCGGTATTGCGTACTACACACGCTATCGAGGAAGGTCGCGATTGCGTGTAATGCAAGTCAAGTCAAGGATGTGTGTTGTGCAAGCTCCTTTTGGTGTAGCGTACAACACAAGACATTAATAAAATTAAAAGAATATTTTTTTTATAAAATCTTGGGCTGTTACATTCTACCCCCCTTAAAATGAATTTCGCCCTCGAAATTCGTCAGAGTTATAAATGGTTTACTATTTGAAAGTTTCTTTAATAGAAACCCACATCGTAAAAGGGAATACCAAAACAAGGCTTTAAAAACTAAAGTATGAAATGTAACGATTACCCAAATAAACTAATCACTGGGTTTCCACATAGGTGAAAATATGGATATGGAAGAGAAATCTAACCATCATGTTCTGATGGAGAGTGGTAGAGAACATGGCTATGGAAAATCCAGTAATCACAAATCCATAAATTTGTGACGATCTAAGGTACCATCTGATTCATCAGGTATAAGATCACTAGGACAACATTTTTTGTTTCCAAGATCATTTCCCTAAAGTTGAAAATTTGAATTAGAATAAATACTTACTTTATTTTGATACAATATCACTGTTGTTCGTGCCTTGAACAATTTCCACTTCATCTCTTAAATAAATGAAGTTGAATTTGTTATTCGTGAAGTGTTAGCAGATCATGTGATAGAATGACAGGTCATTCCATCTGTCTCAAATGGACTTATATAGTGAGATTAATCATATATAGTTCCTAAAATGGACTTATACTTCATATATCATACTGCTTAATATAATAAAACTAGTTTCTACTAAACAGGGACTTCCTGTAGGTCAGTGGTAGGCGATAAAGGCCAGTCGCACTTCGGTTGTGGGTTCAATTCCTACAGCCTTGTCCGAAGCGATGGGCTGTCGCCCGTCCTGCAGGTTGTCCCTTTTTCTAAAACTACGTTACTATAACATCCCATCAATAATATCGAAAATCTTCTATCCTTAAACAATACTAACTTATGTCCAACATAATCCAGTCTAATCTTTAGGCTTATACATAATACTGCAGTCCACTCTCATAATATAGTGACAACGATTACCAGAGATTTAATACTGTCGTTGATCCCCACATATCATAAGATATGTCTTGTTGGTTACATTCCAAACATTCAAAGTCCTTAATCGTGTATTCTCTTGAATACCTTAGTGAAAACATGAATGTAGTTAAAATTTAATACTTTACATATACCAAAATCCTCAAAATTCTATATACTCAAACCATGATATCACTTAGTCCTTATGTCAATCATGAGCTCATGAATACTATCAAACATTTAATTTTCTCCTTATCCCTTCATTATGCGCATATCATCTACATTCCAAAAATATCTGAATAACCTTTCATGGATAGTGGTACCATTAATCATACACTTTCATAACTCAAGGAAAGACAACAGTGTAACAATCCTCAGATGTCTCTTTATTCCATAGTACCATGAGATTTCTTATACAACATTACACATGATAAACATGTAATCATTCCACAACATTCTTAAACCATTGACCGAGCTTCAACAATTCTTTCATCTCACATATCATTTGTAGTCTCTTCATCATCATCCACATAAATACTACCCATATGACCATACTGATTCTCTTCATGAGTCTTTCCCTTAGGGCATTTGTTTGCATAATGCCCATACATTCCACATTTAAAACACTTAACCATTTTTGATGTCGTAGCAATACCATTATCCTCATCCATGGTGTTAACCGACCCTTTTCCTTTGCACTTACTTGCTTTGTGTCCTTCTTTTCCACACCCAAAGCATCTTCCAGTTCCCTTGAAACATTCTCCTTGATGCCTCTTCCCACATGATTTACATAGGGGAAATTGAACTTTCTTTCCTCTATGATCATCATGGAACTCCATCTTTCTCTTATTAGTCGAGTCAGGAAACTTACCAAATTTTACTTTATTGATCATATTGTGAGATTGCTGATTTGGCAAAATAATGATGTTTGGACATCCAAATCCCATTTCATTTGGTTTCTCATGAAGAATATCATTCCATTGTCCATCATATCCTCCATTATTGTGAATCATCTTGTTTCCAGCCATTTTCTAAAACCCAAACAGAATAGTGTTAGATGCAAAAATCGTAATAAAGGGGGAGTAACTTAAAAATCTATCATCTTTGGTTTAATCTAATATCATTACCATAGTTCTAGAACTATATCCTATACGTATACTTATCCTTAGGGGCATCCCTAGACATACCTTAGAAATATCTCTAGGGATCTTACTAACGTTTTCGCGTCCTAGTTTCCAAAGGTTGACTAAACCTTTCCTCTGATACCAACTGTAACGGTCTAGAATTACTTCCAGTGGACTACAATTGATACCTATCAGGGCACTCCATGGGCGGCTACACCCCCTGGGCGGGACACACCACCATCCCCAGTGTCAGCCATTTCCTCATGAAGCCCTTGGGCGGAGAGCCATGCTTCGTCCAACGCTCACATGTGAGAGTTCCCAAGGATCGGATACATTCCTACCTCCTTTGCCTCTGATACCAACTGTAGAGACCCGAAGCCTGACATACATGGACATTACATTACTTTTGCGGAATACTTAGTACATAACAAAAACACACACACAAGGATCGTAATAGTTTAGTGTCTTTGGAAACTCGGAATGTAATCTTCTAATCGTGGTGAAAGATCTTCAATATCTCCCATAAAGATCTTCCCTTTTTTTTTACCTAAAACCTTTATTTATATCCTGGGGAAAAGAAAACATAAAAGGGTGAGCTCAAATGCTCAGTAAGGGTATACAAAAGAAATAAAAATCATATCATATCTTTTTGAAAATCATAACCTGCAAAAGAGATCATAATATCTTAACATGGAACAAATCATGGAAGTGAAAATGAGATCACCATAATCATAACATGAAACTTGAAACTTTGTGGCATGCACACATAATCATGGAAATCATTTCTTGTTAGTCATGACTCATTGCCAAGACTATCTTAGTGGACAAAGTCCCTTTCTGAATCGAGTAATCCTCGTTTCAGTCCTGTTTCACTGAACCGGTATAACCTACCATTCCAGCCATGTCTATCTCATGAGATATGAAATCTTTACCCAATGCATTGGAGGGAGATATAGGTCCCACCCATCTTATAATGAATCCTTTCTTATGTGTGCCACATAATCATAAAACATACATCATCGCATAACACATGTAACAAAAATGGGATTCTTGAAACATCATGACATCATAAATCAATTCATATAAGATAAAGGAATTCATAAACATAATTCCATCACAACATAGTCAAATCAATGTCAAAAATATGGATAGAAATAGAACCCTTTATTATCTTAGATGGAAAATAATTTTGATAAAACACTTGAATTGAATTATTGAGGAAAATATCCTTTCTTCTTCAAAATCAATTTATTTTCACAAAACATCATGCAATTTTAAAAGAAAGAAATTTTATTGAAAATAGTCATGAAATCTTTTAGAGGAAGCTACATGAAAATAAGGCTTTATAAAACAGTAGAAATCCGTTCGTGCCGTTTAAGTTAAAAAAAAAAACATTCTTCGTACTTTTGTCGGAAAAGTCAAAAAGTACCTCGTACGAAAAACGACAAAAGATTCCTTTCATACATATTACTAAAAACTCACCGAAGGGTAAAAATGGATTTAAACAATTGTAGGTGGATGGAAATAATATTACATATTGATGAAACATGGATGTGGATGATAAAATACACCCCAGTAAATACTTACGAATAAACAATCTCGGATAAAAATGAGATTGTGATATTTCCCTTACCTTAGGTCCGATTTGCTTTGTTCGTGTCCGAAGCTCCTGTATAATGGTTTAAATAATGTTATTGACTTATTCTAGAATCATATTCATTGTTATGATATCATATATGGTTCACTTATGACATTATATTACCCGTTCTTTTGTAAATTCCATGTTAAAGAAGCGTTTTGGGTAAAATCGTTTCATTTATCTTAGGTGTTTTGACTTGTTGTTCTTGACATAATTATTACTTATTTCATGATTTACTTACTTCCAGAATATAAAATATGATTTATATATCATATATATTCAGTATATATATATATATAATAGATAGATAAGTAAAATGAAAAACACCGTTCATGGAGACGGTAGTCCGTACGTACGCATGAACGCAGTTTTACTTTCCTTATTGTCTTGAAATGGAAGTAAGTAGATGACATACATATGTATATATACATAAATCCAGTAGCTTTATAATGTCATATATTTCATTATTATTTCTTATATATACATTATAATCATTCTTAAATGGTTAACATGGAGAATGAATCTCATCGCGTCGTGGAGACGGTAGTCCGTACGTACGCACGAGCGATGATATCATTTCCATAAATATTGAACTGAGTTTAAGTGGATTATACAATATATCAGAATCAATATGATGTTGTAATAACTATGTATAGTTATTATTTACACCATTATACCCATCCATGTAAGGTGGTGGTGGAAAATAGATTACACCACGGCGTGGAGACGGTATTCCGTACGTACGCACGCGCGGCGATTTCTTTTTCCGTAGGATGGATAGATGGTGAAATAGGTTTGTTTAATACTTATAATAACATATCAGTATATGAGTGATACTGATGTTATTACTTCATAATGAAACAACCTAAGAAGAAGAAGTGGAAGAAGAAATAAAGATGAAAGAATTGGTAACGGTAATTACCTCTTCTTTGAAGTGCCTCTTTGAGACCTCCTTTTAGGGCACTTGAATTGGTCTTTGAGGAAGACCAGAACCTCTAGGATGTTGCTAGGGAAGTGGAGAAGAGATTTTGGCAGGGGTTGGCCGAGCTTGAGTGCTCAAATTGGTGTGAGGAGGAAGGGGAGGAGGTGTCCTTTTATAGGGGAGGAGAGGGGCACCTTAGGAATTCTTAAAAATATTAATTTATAATAAATCTAACCCCACTTAAAAACCTCCAAAAATGACTCATATTCGAAGATTAGATGAGATAGGGTTGTAATCTCATCAACCAATCAAATTTAGACATGTTTGGATATTATTTTAAACCTTATCAATTAGATTTAACTCTAAGTTAAATAATTTAACTTTTACCGTGTCTTTTTGTTTTCTTTCACTATATGGTTAATACACTTACTATAACATGCCAAACGAACCCCAAATTGTTTATTATTAATATATATATCTTTATCTAAGTCATTTGGCCGAACCTTAGATTTTTAGGAATAAAATAACAATTAGTAATATAATATTTGATTTAAAAACTATTTTGTGTCAATTTTGACACTATTTGATATATGATTTTTGTGAAAGTCATAACAGAATTAAATGTTCGAACCAAGTTGATTAAATCAACATTAATATATCATAGTAACCTAGAAAATTAGTGGAATTCATAAAAAATCTCAAATTACATTTATTTTTGTGCTTATAACATCAATTATGTCAATATTTCATTAAAAAGATAATTACTGCATCATCGTTGTGTCATAAATAAATTAAATTATTTGATGTCTAAAAATTACAAATAAAATACCATCATGTAGGAAGTCTTTTTATCTTTCTAATGAATATTTACAATCGAATTTATCTTATGTATAACCCCATATTAAAAATGATTTACTTATTAAACTTTGATTTTAACTATTTTAACCCTTCTTTAAATAAATTAATAATAAATGTCCTAATCTAATCCAAGTGGGCCTAAATGGTCATATTTTATTCCTAAGTTTGTTTTTGGTCGAATTACACTTGTCCAATAGTATTAGGACATGTGTTAGGGTAATATTGATATCATATTTACCCTTAGTTACCCTATTTACTATTAACCGCGGTAAAAATAGTAAAAAGTTACTATTCACCAAAAAATTATTTTCATCTCATTGAACCACATTTTAGTCCTTGATATTAACCGTGTCTCTCGGATTTTTGAAATTCCATTCACAGAAGCGGTAAAATTAAGTTTTATGCAAAATTCAGTTTTTAACCTACCACTTAGTAGTTTCACTATTCATCAAAAATTGATGTTTTTCAGAACAATGCCAAAATTTCATCCCAAGCTATATTTCATATTCCGAATTCAAAAATGAAGTCTATTTTACCGAATTCATAACATAAAAGTTGCATTAATTAATTTTATAATTAAATCCCGCTGTTAAAACAAATAGCGTGTTTTTAAGAAACAATATCTATCAAAAGATTGACACTTGTTTATGTCTAGTTTAAATGTGAAACTACATCCAATGACCAACATTGTATTAAATTGTAAAAATATATTCTAAATATACTTTAAAACCACTCAAATTAATGATTTATCACTATTAATTATTTCGATTAAAAAAGTTGTTTTTAATTATAATTTAGTAATTTTCACTATTCATCAGAATATGAAAGTTATCCGAAAAGTACCAAAATTTCACCTTAGGCTAAATTCGATACTCCGAATCCAAAAATAAAGTTCATTTTGAAAAATAAGATTTACTGGATTTCAAAAAGTGGTTATTACTATTCATAACGGCTAGTTTTAATAATATTTTTATAGCATATCGTTGTTTAGTGAAACTCGGTATTGCGTACTACACACGCTATCGAGGAAGGTCGCGATTGCGTGTAATGCAAGTCAAGTCAAGGATGTGTGTTGTGCAAGCTCCTTTTGGTGTAGCGTACAACACAGGACATTAATAAAATTAAAAGAATATTTTTTTTATAAAATCTTGGGCTGTTACATTCTACCCCCCTTAAAATGAATTTCGCCCTCGAAATTCGTCAGAGTTATAAATGGTTTACTATTTGAAAGTTTCTTTAATAGAAACCCACATCGTAAAAGGGAATACCAAAACAAGGCTTTAAAAACTAAAGTATGAAATGTAACGATTACCCAAATAAACTAATCACTGGGTTTCCACATAGGTGAAAATATGGATATGGAAGAGAAATCTAACCATCATGTTCTGATGGAGAGTGGTAGAGAACATGGCTATGGAAAATCCAGTAATCACAAATCCATAAATTTGTGACGATCTAAGGTACCATCTGATTCATCAGGTATAAGATCACTAGGACAACATTTTTTGTTTCCAAGATCATTTCCCTAAAGTTGAAAATTTGAATTAGAATAAATACTTACTTTATTTTGATACAATATCACTGTTGTTCGTGCCTTGAACAATTTCCACTTCATCTCTTAAATAAATGAAGTTGAATTTGTTATTCGTGAAGTGTTAGCAGATCATGTGATAGAATGACAGGTCATTCCATCTGTCTCAAATGGACTTATATAGTGAGATTAATCATATATAGTTCCTAAAATGGACTTATACTTCATATATCATACTGCTTAATATAATAAAACTAGTTTCTACTAAACAGGGACTTCCTGTAGGTCAGTGGTAGGCGATAAAGGCCAGTCGCACTTCGGTTGTGGGTTCAATTCCTACAGCCTTGTCCGAAGCGATGGGCTGTCGCCCGTCCTGCAGGTTGTCCCTTTTTCTAAAACTACGTTACTATAACATCCCATCAATAATATCGAAAATCTTCTATCCTAAAACAATACTAACTTATGTCCAACATAATCCAGTCTAATCTTTAGGCTTATACATAATACTGCAGTCCACTCTCATAATATAGTGACAACGATTACCAGAGATTTAATACTGTCGTTGATCCCCACATATCATAAGATATGTCTTGTTGGTTACATTCCAAACATTCAAAGTCCTTAATCGTGTATTCTCTTGAATACCTTAGTGAAAACATGAATGTAGTTAAAATTTAATACTTTACATATACCAAAATCCTCAAAATTCTATATACTCAAACCATGATATCACTTAGTCCTTATGTCAATCATGAGCTCATGAATACTATCAAACATTTAATTTTCTCCTTATCCCTTCATTATGCGCATATCATCTACATTCCAAAAATATCTGAATAACCTTTCATGGATAGTGGTACCATTAATCATACACTTTCATAACTCAAGGAAAGACAACAGTGTAACAATCCTCAGATGTCTCTTTATTCCATAGTACCATGAGATTTCTTATACAACATTACACATGATAAACATGTAATCATTCCACAACATTCTTAAACCATTGACCGAGCTTCAACAATTCTTTCATCTCACATATCATTTGTAGTCTCTTCATCATCATCCACATAAATACTACCCATATGACCATACTGATTCTCTTCATGAGTCTTTCCCTTAGGGCATTTGTTTGCATAATGCCCATACATTCCACATTTAAAACACTTAACCATTTTTGATGTCGTAGCAATACCATTATCCTCATCCATGGTGTTAACCGACCCTTTTCCTTTGCACTTACTTGCTTTGTGTCCTTCTTTTCCACACCCAAAGCATCTTCCAGTTCCCTTGAAACATTCTCCTTGATGCCTCTTCCCACATGATTTACATAGGGAAAATTGAACTTTCTTTCCTCTATGATCATCATGGAACTCCATCTTTCTCTTATTAGTCGAGTCAGGAAACTTACCAAATTTTACTTTATTGATCATATTGTGAGATTGCTGATTTGGCAAAATAATGATGTTTGGACATCCAAATCCCATTTCATTTGGTTTCTCATGAAGAATATCATTCCATTGTCCATCATATCCTCCATTATTGTGAATCATCTTGTTTCCAGCCATTTTCTAAAACCCAAACAGAATAGTGTTAGATGCAAAAATCGTAATAAAGGGGGAGTAACTTAAAAATCTATCATCTTTGGTTTAATCTAATATCATTACCATAGTTCTAGAACTATATCCTATACGTATACTTATCCTTAGGGGCATCCCTAGACATACCTTAGAAATATCTCTAGGGATCTTACTAACGTTTTCGCGTCCTAGTCTCCAAAGGTTGACTAAACCTTTCCTCTGATACCAACTGTAACGGTCTAGAATTACTTCCAGTGGACTACAATTGATACCTATCAGGGCACTCCATGGGCGGCTACACCCCCTGGGCGGGACACACCACCATCCCCAGTGGCAGCCATTTCCTCATGAAGCCCTTGGGCGGAGAGCCATGCTTCGTCCAACGCTCACATGTGAGAGTTCCCAAGGATCGGATACATTCCTACCTCCTTTGCCTCTGATACCAACTGTAGAGACCCGAAGCCTGACATACATGGACATTACATTACTTTTGCGGAATACTTAGTACATAACAAAAACACACACACAAGGATCGTAATAGTTTAGTGTCTTTGGAAACTCGGAATGTAATCTTCTAATCGTGGTGAAAGATCTTCAATATCTCCCATAAAGATCTTCCCTTTTTTTTACCTAAAACCTTTATTTATATCCTGGGGAAAAGAAAACATAAAAGGGTGAGCTCAAATGCTCAGTAAGGGTATACAAAAGAAATAAAAATCATATCATATCTTTTTGAAAATCATAACCTGCAAAAGAGATCATAATATCTTAACATGGAACAAATCATAGAAGTGAAAATGAGATCACCATAATCATAACATGAAACTTGAAACTTTGTGGCATGCACACATAATCATGGAAATCATTTCTTGTTAGTCATGACTCATTGCCAAGACTATCTTAGTGGACAAAGTCCCTTTCTGAATCGAGTAATCCTCGTTTCAGTCCTGTTTCACTGAACCGGTATAACCTACCATTCCAGCCATGTCTATCTCATGAGATATGAAATCTTTACCCAATGCATTGGAGGGAGATATAGGTCCCACCCATCTTATAATGAATCCTTTCTTATGTGTGCCACATAATCATAAAACATACATCATCGCATAACACATGTAACAAAAATGGGATTCTTGAAACATCATGACATCATAAATCAATTCATATAAGATAAAGGAATTCATAAACATAATTCCATCACAACATAGTCAAATCAATGTCAAAAATATGGATAGAAATAGAACCCTTTATTATCTTAGATGGAAAATAATTTTGATAAAACACTTGAATTGAATTATTGAGGAAAATATCCTTTCTTCTTCAAAATCAATTTATTTTCACAAAACATCATGCAATTTTAAAAGAAAGAAATTTTATTGAAAATAGTCATGAAATCTTTTAGAGGAAGCTACATGAAAATAAGGCTTTATAAAACAGTATAAATCCGTTCGTGCTGTTTAAGTTAAAAAAAAACATTCTTCGTACTTTTGTCGGAAAAGTCAAAAATTACCTCGTACGAAAAACGACAAAAGATTCCTTTCATACATATTACTAAAAACTCACCGAAGGGTAAAAATGGATTTAAACAATTGTAGGTGGATGGAAATAATATTACATATTGATGAAACATGGATGTGGATGATAAAATACACCCCAGTAAATACTTACGAATAAACAATCTCGGATAAAAATGAGATTGTGATATTTCCCTTACCTTAGGTCCGATTTGCTTTGTTCGTGTCCGAAGCTCCTGTATAATGGTTTAAATAATGTTATTGACTTATTCTAGAATCATATTCATTGTTATGATATCATATATGGTTCACTTATGACATTATATTACCCGTTCTTTTGTAAATTCCATGTTAAAGAAGCGTTTTGGGTAAAATCGTTTCATTTATCTTAGGTGTTTTGACTTGTTGTTCTTGACATAATTATTACTTATTTCATGATTTACTTACTTCCAGAATATAAAATATGATTTATATATCATATATATTCAGTATATATATATATATAATAGATAGATAAGTAAAATGAAAAACACCGTTCATGGAGACGGTAGTCCGTACGTACGCATGAACGCAGTTTTACTTTCCTTATTGTCTTGAAATGGAAGTAAGTAGATGACATACATATGTATATATACATAAATCCAGTAGCTTTATAATGTCATATATTTCATTATTATTTCTTATATATACATTATAATCATTCTTAAATGGTTAACATGGAGAATGAATCTCATCGCGTCGTGGAGACGGTAGTCCGTACGTACGCACGAGCGATGATATCATTTCCATAAATATTGAACTGAGTTTAAGTGGATTATACAATATATCAGAATCAATATGATGTTGTAATAACTATGTATAGTTATTATTTACACCATTATACCCATCCATGTAAGGTGGTGGTGGAAAATAGATTACACCACGGCGTGGAGACGGTATTCCGTACGTACGCACGCGCGGTGATTTCTTTTTCCGTAGGATGGATAGATGGTGAAATAGGTTTGTTTCATACTTATAATAACATATCAGTATATGAGTGATACTGATGTTATTACTTCATAATGAAACAACCTAAGAAGAAGAAGTGGAAGAAGAAATAAAGATGAAAGAATTGGTAACGGTAATTACCTCTTCTTTGAAGTGCCTCTTTGAGACCTCCTTTTAGGGCACTTGAATTGGTCTTTGAGGAAGACCAGAACCTCTAGGATGTTGCTAGGGAAGTGGAGAAGAGATTTTGGCAGGGGTTGGCCGAGCTTGAGTGCTCAAATTGGTGTGAGGAGGAAGGGGAGGAGGTGTCCTTTTATAGGGGAGGAGAGGGGCACCTTAGGAATTCTTAAAAATATTAATTTATAATAAATCTAACCCCACTTAAAAACCTCCAAAAATGACTCATATTCGAAGATTAGATGAGATAGGGTTGTAATCTCATCAACCAATCAAATTTAGACATGTTTGGATATTATTTTAAACCTTATCAATTAGATTTAACTCTAAGTTAAATAATTTAACTTTTACCGTGTCTTTTTGTTTTCTTTCACTATATGGTTAATACACTTACTATAACATGCCAAACGAACCCCAAATTGTTTATTATTAATATATATATCTTTATCTAAGTCATTTGGCCGAACCTTAGATTTTTAGGAATAAAATAACAATTAGTAATATAATATTTGATTTAAAAACTATTTTGTGTCAATTTTGACACTATTTGATATATGATTTTTGTGAAAGTCATAACAGAATTAAATGTTCGAACCAAGTTGATTAAATCAACATTAATATATCATAGTAACCTAGAAAATTAGTGGAATTCATAAAAAATCTCAAATTACATTTATTTTTGTGCTTATAACATCAATTATGTCAATATTTCATTAAAAAGATAATTACTGCATCATCGTTGTGTCATAAATAAATTAAATTATTTGATGTCTAAAAATTACAAATAAAATACCATCATGTAGGAAATCTTTTTAGCTTTCTAATGAATATTTACAATCGAATTTATCTTATGTATAACCCCATATTAAAAATGATTTACTTATTAAACTTTGATTTTAACTATTTTAACCCTTCTTTAAATAAATTAATAATAAATGTCCTAATCTAATCCAAGTGGGCCTAAATGGTCATATTTTATTCCTAAGTTTGTTTTTGGTCGAATTACACTTGTCCAATAGTATTAGGACATGTGTTAGGGTAATATTGATATCATATTTACCCTTAGTTACCCTATTTACTATTAACCGCGGTAAAAATAGTAAAAAGTTACTATTCACCAAAAAATTATTTTCATCTCATTGAACCACATTTTAGTCCTTGATATTAACCGTGTCTCTCGGATTTTTGAAATTCCATTCACAGAAGCGGTAAAATTAAGTTTTATGCAAAATTCAGTTTTTAACCTACCACTTAGTAGTTTCACTATTCATCAAAAATTGATGTTTTTCAGAACAATGCCAAAATTTCATCCCAAGCTATATTTCATATTCCGAATTCAAAAATGAAGTCTATTTTACCGAATTCATAACATAAAAGTTGCATTAATTAATTTTATAATTAAATCCCGCTGTTAAAACAAATAGCGTGTTTTTAAGAAACAATATCTATCAAAAGATTGACACTTGTTTATGTCTAGTTTAAATGTGAAACTACATCCAATGACCAACATTGTATTAAATTGTAAAAATATATTCTAAATATACTTTAAAACCACTCAAATTAATGATTTATCACTATTAATTATTTCGATTAAAAAAGTTGTTTTTAATTATAATTTAGTAATTTTCACTATTCATCAGAATATGAAAGTTATCCGAAAAGTACCAAAATTTCACCTTAGGCTAAATTCGATACTCCGAATCCAAAAATAAAGTTCATTTTGAAAAATAAGATTTACTGGATTTCAAAAAGTGGTTATTACTATTCATAACGGCTAGTTTTAATAATATTTTTATAGCATATCGTTGTTTAGTGAAACTCGGTATTGCGTACTACACACGCTATCGAGGAAGGTCGCGATTGCGTGTAATGCAAGTCAAGTCAAGGATGTGTGTTGTGCAAGCTCCTTTTGGTGTAGCGTACAACACAAGACATTAATAAAATTAAAAGAATATTTTTTTTATAAAATCTTGGGCTGTTACATTCTACCCCCCTTAAAATGAATTTCGCCCTCGAAATTCGTCAGAGTTATAAATGGTTTACTATTTGAATGTTTCTTTAATAGAAACCCACATCGTAAAAGGGAATACCAAAACAAGGCTTTAAAAACTAAAGTATGAAATGTAACGATTACCCAAATAAACTAATCACTGGGTTTCCACATAGGTGAAAATATGGATATGGAAGAGAAATCTAACCATCATGTTCTGATGGAGAGTGGTAGAGAACATGGCTATGGAAAATCCAGTAATCACAAATCCATAAATTTGTGACGATCTAAGGTACCATCTGATTCATCAGGTATAAGATCACTAGGACAACATTTTTTGTTTCCAAGATCATTTCCCTAAAGTTGAAAATTTGAATTAGAATAAATACTTACTTTATTTTGATACAATATCACTGTTGTTCGTGCCTTGAACAATTTCCACTTCATCTCTTAAATAAATGAAGTTGAATTTGTTATTCGTGAAGTGTTAGCAGATCATGTGATAGAATGACAGGTCATTCCATCTGTCTCAAATGGACTTATATAGTGAGATTAATCATATATAGTTCCTAAAATGGACTTATACTTCATATATCATACTGCTTAATATAATAAAACTAGTTTCTACTAAACAGGGACTTCCTGTAGGTCAGTGGTAGGCGATAAAGGCCAGTCGCACTTCGGTTGTGGGTTCAATTCCTACAGCCTTGTCCGAAGCGATGGGCTGTCGCCCGTCCTGCAGGTTGTCCCTTTTTCTAAAACTACGTTACTATAACATCCCATCAATAATATCGAAAATCTTCTATCCTTAAACAATACTAACTTATGTCCAACATAATCCAGTCTAATCTTTAGGCTTATACATAATACTGCAGTCCACTCTCATAATATAGTGACAACGATTACCAGAGATTTAATACTGTCGTTGATCCCCACATATCATAAGATATGTCTTGTTGGTTACATTCCAAACATTCAAAGTCCTTAATCGTGTATTCTCTTGAATACCTTAGTGAAAACATGAATGTAGTTAAAATTTAATACTTTACATATACCAAAATCCTCAAAATTCTATATACTCAAACCATGATATCACTTAGTCCTTATGTCAATCATGAGCTCATGAATACTATCAAACATTTAATTTTCTCCTTATCCCTTCATTATGCGCATATCATCTACATTCCAAAAATATCTGAATAACCTTTCATGGATAGTGGTACCATTAATCATACACTTTCATAACTCAAGGAAAGACAACAGTGTAACAATCCTCAGATGTCTCTTTATTCCATAGTACCATGAGATTTCTTATACAACATTACACATGATAAACATGTAATCATTCCACAACATTCTTAAACCATTGACCGAGCTTCAACAATTCTTTCATCTCACATATCATTTGTAGTCTCTTCATCATCATCCACATAAATACTACCCATATGACCATACTGATTCTCTTCATGAGTCTTTCCCTTAGGGCATTTGTTTGCATAATGCCCATACATTCCACATTTAAAACACTTAACCATTTTTGATGTCGTAGCAATACCATTATCCTCATCCATGGTGTTAACCGACCCTTTTCCTTTGCACTTACTTGCTTTGTGTCCTTCTTTTCCACACCCAAAGCATCTTCCAGTTCCCTTGAAACATTCTCCTTGATGCCTCTTCCCACATGATTTACATAGGGGAAATTGAACTTTCTTTCCTCTATGATCATCATGGAACTCCATCTTTCTCTTATTAGTCGAGTCAGGAAACTTACCAAATTTTACTTTATTGATCATATTGTGAGATTGCTGATTTGGCAAAATAATGATGTTTGGACATCCAAATCCCATTTCATTTGGTTTCTCATGAAGAATATCATTCCATTGTCCATCATATCCTCCATTATTGTGAATCATCTTGTTTCCAGCCATTTTCTAAAACCCAAACAGAATAGTGTTAGATGCAAAAATCGTAATAAAGGGGGAGTAACTTAAAAATCTATCATCTTTGGTTTAATCTAATATCATTACCATAGTTCTAGAACTATATCCTATACGTATACTTATCCTTAGGGGCATCCCTAGACATACCTTAGAAATATCTCTAGGGATCTTACTAACGTTTTCGCGTCCTAGTTTCCAAAGGTTGACTAAACCTTTCCTCTGATACCAACTGTAACGGTCTAGAATTACTTCCAGTGGACTACAATTGATACCTATCAGGGCACTCCATGGGCGGCTACACCCCCTGGGCGGGACACACCACCATCCCCAGTGGCAGCCATTTCCTCATGAAGCCCTTGGGCGGAGAGCCATGCTTCGTCCAACGCTCACATGTGAGAGTTCCCAAGGATCGGATACATTCCTACCTCCTTTGCCTCTGATACCAACTGTAGAGACCCGAAGCCTGACATACATGGACATTACATTACTTTTGCGGAATACTTAGTACATAACAAAAACACACACACAAGGATCGTAATAGTTTAGTGTCTTTGGAAACTCGGAATGTAATCTTCTAATCGTGGTGAAAGATCTTCAATATCTCCCATAAAGATCTTCCCTTTTTTTTACCTAAAACCTTTATTTATATCCTGGGGAAAAGAAAACATAAAAGGGTGAGATCAAATGCTCAGTAAGGGTATACAAAAGAAATAAAAATCATATCATATCTTTTTGAAAATCATAACCTGCAAAAGAGATCATAATATCTTAACATGGAACAAATCATAGAAGTGAAAATGAGATCACCATAATCATAACATGAAACTTGAAACTTTGTGGCATGCACACATAATCATGGAAATCATTTCTTGTTAGTCATGACTCATTGCCAAGACTATCTTAGTGGACAAAGTCCCTTTCTGAATCGAGTAATCCTCGTTTCAGTCCTGTTTCACTGAACCGGTATAACCTACCATTCCAGCCATGTCTATCTCATGAGATATGAAATCTTTACCCAATGCATTGGAGGGAGATATAGGTCCCACCCATCTTATAATGAATCCTTTCTTATGTGTGCCACATAATCATAAAACATACATCATCGCATAACACATGTAACAAAAATGGGATTCTTGAAACATCATGACATCATAAATCAATTCATATAAGATAAAGGAATTCATAAACATAATTCCATCACAACATAGTCAAATCAATGTCAAAAATATGGATAGAAATAGAACCATTTATTATCTTAGATGGAAAATAATTTTGATAAAACACTTGAATTGAATTATTGAGGAAAATATCCTTTCTTCTTCAAAATCAATTTATTTTCACAAAACATCATGCAATTTTAAAAGAAAGAAATTTTATTGAAAATAGTCATGAAATCTTTTAGAGGAAGCTACATGAAAATAAGGCTTTATAAAACAGTAGAAATCCGTTCGTGCCGTTTAAGTTAAAAAATAAACATTCTTCGTACTTTTGTCGGAAAAGTCAAAAAGTACCTCGTACGAAAAACGACAAAAGATTCCTTTCATACATATTACTAAAAACTCACCGAAGGGTAAAAATGGATTTAAACAATTGTAGGTGGATGGAAATAATATTACATATTGATGAAACATGGATGTGGATGATAAAATACACCCCAGTAAATACTTACGAATAAACAATCTCGGATAAAAATGAGATTGTGATATTTCCCTTACCTTAGGTCCGATTTGCTTTGTTCGTGTCCGAAGCTCCTGTATAATGGTTTAAATAATGTTATTGACTTATTCTAGAATCATATTCATTGTTATGATATCATATATGGTTCACTTATGACATTATATTACCCGTTCTTTTGTAAATTCCATGTTAAAGAAGCGTTTTGGGTAAAATCGTTTCATTTATCTTAGGTGTTTTGACTTGTTGTTCTTGACATAATTATTACTTATTTCATGATTTACTTACTTCCAGAATATAAAATATGATTTATATATCATATATATTCAGTATATATATATATATAATAGATAGATAAGTAAAATGAAAAACACCGTTCATGGAGACGGTAGTCCGTACGTACGCATGAACGCAGTTTTACTTTCCTTATTGTCTTGAAATGGAAGTAAGTAGATGACATACATATGTATATATACATAAATCCAGTAGCTTTATAATGTCATATATTTCATTATTATTTCTTATATATACATTATAATCATTCTTAAATGGTTAACATGGAGAATGAATCTCATCGCGTCGTGGAGACGGTAGTCCGTACGTACGCACGAGCGATGATATCATTTCCATAAATATTGAACTGAGTTTAAGTGGATTATACAATATATCAGAATCAATATGATGTTGTAATAACTATGTATAGTTATTATTTACACCATTATACCCATCCATGTAAGGTGGTGGTGGAAAATAGATTACACCACGGCGTGGAGACGGTATTCCGTACGTACGCACGCGCGGTGATTTCTTTTTCCGTAGGATGGATAGATGGTGAAATAGGTTTGTTTCATACTTATAATAACATATCAGTATATGAGTGATACTGATGTTATTACTTCATAATGAAACAACCTAAGAAGAAGAAGTGGAAGAAGAAATAAAGATGAAAGAATTGGTAACGGTAATTACCTCTTCTTTGAAGTGCCTCTTTGAGACCTCCTTTTAGGGCACTTGAATTGGTCTTTGAGGAAGACCAGAACCTCTAGGATGTTGCTAGGGAAGTGGAGAAGAGATTTTGTCAGGGGTTGGCCGAGCTTGAGTGCTCAAATTGGTGTGAGGAGGAAGGGGAGGAGGTGTCCTTTTATAGGGGAGGAGAGGGGCACCTTAGGAATTCTTAAAAATATTAATTTATAATAAATCTAACCCCACTTAAAAACCTCCAAAAATGACTCATATTCGAAGATTAGATGAGATAGGGTTGTAATCTCATCAACCAATCAAATTTAGACATGTTTGGATATTATTTTAAACCTTATCAATTAGATTTAACTCTAAGTTAAATAATTTAACTTTTACCGTGTCTTTTTGTTTTCTTTCACTATATGGTTAATACACTTACTATAACATGCCAAACGAACCCCAAATTGTTTATTATTAATATATATATCTTTATCTAAGTCATTTGGCCGAACCTTAGATTTTTAGGAATAAAATAACAATTAGTAATATAATATTTGATTTAAAAACTATTTTGTGTCAATTTTGACACTATTTGATATATGATTTTTGTGAAAGTCATAACAGAATTAAATGTTCGAACCAAGTTGATTAAATCAACATTAATATATCATAGTAACCTAGAAAATTAGTGGAATTCATAAAAAATCTCAAATTACATTTATTTTTGTGCTTATAACATCAATTATGTCAATATTTCATTAAAAAGATAATTACTGCATCATCGTTGTGTCATAAATAAATTAAATTATTTGATGTCTAAAAATTACAAATAAAATACCATCATGTAGGAAATCTTTTTATCTTTCTAATGAATATTTACAATCGAATTTATCTTATGTATAACCCCATATTAAAAATGATTTACTTATTAAACTTTGATTTTAACTATTTTAACCCTTCTTTAAATAAATTAATAATAAATGTCCTAATCTAATCCAAGTGGGCCTAAATGGTCATATTTTATTCCTAAGTTTGTTTTTGGTCGAATTACACTTGTCCAATAGTATTAGGACATGTGTTAGGGTAATATTGATATCATATTTACCCTTAGTTACCCTATTTACTATTAACCGCGGTAAAAATAGTAAAAAGTTACTATTCACCAAAAAATTATTTTCATCTCATTGAACCACATTTTAGTCCTTGATATTAACCGTGTCTCTCGGATTTTTGAAATTCCATTCACAGAAGCGGTAAAATTAAGTTTTATGCAAAATTCAGTTTTTAACCTACCACTTAGTAGTTTCACTATTCATCAAAAATTGATGTTTTTCAGAACAATGCCAAAATTTCATCCCAAGCTATATTTCATATTCCGAATTCAAAAATGAAGTCTATTTTACCGAATTCATAACATAAAAGTTGCATTAATTAATTTTATAATTAAATCCCGCTGTTAAAACAAATAGCGTGTTTTTAAGAAACAATATCTATCAAAAGATTGACACTTGTTTATGTCTAGTTTAAATGTGAAACTACATCCAATGACCAACATTGTATTAAATTGTAAAAATATATTCTAAATATACTTTAAAACCACTCAAATTAATGATTTATCACTATTAATTATTTCGATTAAAAAAGTTGTTTTTAATTATAATTTAGTAATTTTCACTATTCATCAGAATATGAAAGTTATCCGAAAAGTACCAAAATTTCACCTTAGGCTAAATTCGATACTCCGAATCCAAAAATAAAGTTCATTTTGAAAAATAAGATTTACTGGATTTCAAAAAGTGGTTATTACTATTCATAACGGCTAGTTTTAATAATATTTTTATAGCATATCGTTGTTTAGTGAAACTCGGTATTGCGTACTACACACGCTATCGAGGAAGGTCACGATTGCGTGTAATGCAAGTCAAGTCAAGGATGTGTGTTGTGCAAGCTCCTTTTGGTGTAGCGTACAACACAAGACATTAATAAAATTAAAAGAATATTTTTTTTATAAAATCTTGGGCTGTTACAATGTCAGCCTAGTCTCACGATGTCCCCCGATGTGTTAACCATGACAAGTGACACCACAAGGACTACACCACCATGGCTCTCATGACACCCTCCAAATGTGTCATGCTAAGTCACGTGATGACCTCCAGGGTATTCCAATAGGTTCATGTGACACCTTCTAAATAAGAGGGGCCATTCACCAGGGACACCTCAGTGTGTAAGCCTCAAAGTCTCTTAAGAGAACTACAAGGACTCTAATTCCTACCATAACTGGGATACGTAGGACACCTTCCTAAAGGCCCAAGCTCCATATAAAACACTCTAAGGACTTCCCCAATATTAATATCCCATATCAATATTCCATGAGGATGATCATGCACTCCACCTTATTTCTCACAAGGAGCATTGCTCACAAGGGCTTAGGGGGATGTGATGAACACCTCATTAGGCATTAAACACCCATTCACTAGGGCAGCCTCAGTGTATATGGACTAACACAAAATAACTAAAAGAACTTTGATTCCCACCATAAATTCGATACATAGGACGTCTCCTCTGGACTCAAGCTTAAATATTTGGCATTTCTACATCCCCCATATTAGTCTTTACTACATGAGGTTAAACTGCATGGATCAACCAAACTATCTGGATTTTGATTCCTACAATAACCATGATATGTAAAATGCTTCATAATGACTCCATCCCATCCTCATGATACCAAGCACCTCAATAAGAGGGTTCATATCCTAAAACACTTGGTCATATAGTTTTATTATATAAGAGACCTCTCGTTACTGTAAAATGATGAAGAATATCATATATGTACAGATGGATTAACAAAAGAGATCTCAGTTTGTTGCACATAAATGAGACTAAAACCATAACTATTTTGTTAGGGTAACCGATCCTACATTCGGATTAGGGATAGATTCACATACATGTCTTAAATCTATAAGAGGGTCCTAGAGTAGGCAACAATTCCCCCCAAAAGGGTTATATGAGCCTGACCTCCCATTCTCTTCACTAATGTGATTCCCCAAGAGTCACTGGGCCTAAAAATCCAGACAAATATCGGCCTTTGGAAAAAAATTCCATTCCCAACTATGGATAGGGGAACCATTATAAGTTTCAGGGAAAAGTTACAATAGTAATGAAACTAGGGAAATCCATTTCACACCAAAAAATATTGCATGAAATAAAAATGGTGAACCCAATGTGAATCCTTAGAATAACAAAATGATCATGTTATAATCTGTCAGACCATTCCGCTTGTCCTTATATGAAAACAGAAGCGATGAATCTGGAAAAAATCCCTCTAATAATAGACAATTGGGTTATAATCCCTTAGGCCATGTTGTTTTCCCCTTATACGCAAACAACACTGATAAGCTTGACATGAACCTCTTAGGCCACTTTTATTTGTAAACCATATACAAGTAAAGTAGTAAGGCCATCATAAACTGGGATTCCTATAAGTCTATCTTTGTGTTGGAAAGTCCACACAAGCAAAATTGTGTTAACCATTCATATATGATTGAGAATTATTATGTTTGTGATATAGCATTGATTAGTGGCCTTGTTATTTTTTGTCTTCATTATTCTATACTCTAGATTTGAAAGAATTTCTTCATATTCCATCACTCGTTCTAGTACTTCATCCGCCGTTGTGACCCCTGCGGGTCATAAAACGGACTCTCCTACCAAACAGCTCCAGTAGAGGGTAGAAAACACGATGATTCAAGAGTACCACTGATATTGTACAATCCTGACTATGGAAGTTTCTCACGAGATTCTGTAAGTAGGTTAGAAGGTGAGTCCATGTTACTCGATGAATGTTGTCTCTAAAACAGTGGCCCCCATCACCACGACCAATCGATTCGGAAGCCTATCCACGAAGCATGATATCTGCCACCTTCCGTACCTGATAAAGGTGGGTTAGGAGGCCAGATTTGGCTCCCTTATGGTATATGCATTGTCAATGAGGGTGTCATATAACCTCCATTTCTAGAATCATCATACTAGTACCTATCAGTCACCAGCTGAGGGTACCGCTCAATAGACAGTCACCTTGGACAACCATGCACAGGCTCCGCCAAGGAAGTCTTATCAGAAAAAAAATATGGTGGATACCTAGGAAAGGGATAAAATCCCCACTACTGTAAACAGTGATCGCTATCATACTCTGGTAGGGACCAGCCAGTAAGCTCATATCCCTACTCACTCAGAACAAGTCTATGGGCATAATCTCACAAAAAACAATGGGGAGGCTTATACTCCTACCCCTATGAGTGAATCCCATTAGTATATCCATATGGAACATGAAGGATAGAAGTGGGTGCACATCCCCACTTCAATAGAATATATTTTTTAATAGGTCATGGAGATGGAAAATGTGGGGGCTTATATCCCCTCACACACATTGCTAAAAAGTATATACATTTTAGCAATAGCTGAAAAACTACACTGGCATATTTCGGAAATATTGAAAATAAAGGGACAAGTGCATACTCTTATCTCTATAACTAGGATGACTCAACACTCTGATTATCATTATCAAGTGGTTGTACCAGAGTAAGAACACATTATTACTCCCACCTAGAAGGATTATAGGTATATCCCGATAAAGGGGGAGGCATCAGATTAGGCTCCCAATCCCATTCCAATTGGGACCAAGCAGGTGAGAAAGGAACACACCTTGGGATAGGGGAAAATTCATTTCGAAGAAGTCCTATTGGATAATCCATAGACCCATGATCGGGACCATATCCCCATTCAAGCCAAGGATAACTAGGTGAGAGTGTCACAAGCCTTGAGAAAAGCTTATATTCATGTTAGTGAATCAGCTCAGCATACTCTAGTAGATCATAGAACCAAGGATCATATTCTTGCTTCCACCAACAAATGATTGTGCCAGCATCATTCCAAGGAAATATAGTTGGAGTCTCATATTCCTTCTCCCAATCCAGAGGTCTATCAACATATTTCAGTAGGGAATTATTATTCAGACCAGGAGTATATTCATGATCCATCTGAGGCTAACTAGGTGAGAGTGGAACATGCCTCGGGGAAGGCTCATACTCATTCCAACAAACACCGGCAGCATATCCCAAAGGCTCAAGATTGGGCCCATACCCCCCATCTTGACCTAGGATCACCAAGTGAGAGTGGAAACACCTTAGAATAGGCACATATCCCTATAGATAATGATGTAGCTTATCGATATATTCCAACAAATCCTCAGTAGTGGGATCATATCCCCACAACACCAGGCGGTTATATACAAATTTTGGAAACCACCATACAACAGGCCCATATCCCTGCACAACCACGAAAAGTAGGTCGACATACTCCGACTATGATGCAGAACATGACTCATATTTCTAATATGCTAAATGATAGTGACCTTGATGTTGTTCGAGACACACTATCAACATCACAAGGGTCTTTATACTCTTTTATTGAAGTGGAAGAAAAAGATGTTCATTACCATGATAGTCCTCCTCATGGTAATGTGGATATGGATCGCATGGATTCTACTCCTGAAATCCACCGTGGTCAACCTCCCCACAGTGATATCGTACATGGTCAAAAAAGTACTCCCTTTGTCCAGACACCTCTGTATAGAGAGGTGAACCAAACACTGACACCTTTGTATAGAAAGGTGCTCAAAATACTAGGGTCAACTATATATAATTCCCCATTAGTATTCACCAGAACTCCACTCCCATCAGTAGGTGACCATCTGAGTCATCTTATATAGTTTGACTGGATGGAGGCATGTAATTTGGACAAACAAGAGGCTGATATTGATATATCAAGAGAGTTAGCTGGAAAAAACATCCCCATCATGGTCTGACCCCTCGTTACATCCATCTATGATATCCCTGATGAGATCGAAAAGGAGTTCATTTTTTATCTTTTACATAATATATGGGCTACTCATCAGTGACTAAAGGATCGGTATCTCCCTTATCCAATATATGAGTGTCACCTTCAGACCATCAGGATACTCTGTTTCCAGCTTGACCTAGATGTTATCTCTATGGATTGCGATCCAAAACCAAAAAAACACGGTGCAAATTTGCAACATGTCTGCCAAAATGCATCATGGATCTTTGGAAGTTGATCTCTAAATTCACGTCCGGAATATGAATTCAAGGATGGGGACATTATGGATCATTATACCTTTTTCCTCCCCTAGATCATCATAGACCCCCAAACATGGAATAATGCAATGTTATAGCCTTAGGAAAAGTTAGGGAACTGGGAAATTCTTGGGATAGTTAGTCTTCGCAACAAAATTCCCCTACTCTAACAATTTCAGGACATCACAGATGGGGAGATAGGATATCCAATAAGACTTCAAACTAGGCCCCTCGATATAATTGGAGGACATTTTGAATAGGGAGATCAAATTTTTCATCACCAGGACAACTACCCACAAATATTGATCCTCATCATGTGCGGATATCACACCCAGCACTCAAGAAAGCACAAACGTTTCACATCATAGAGACCGTAATAGCAGCTTCCATAGTAGATGTCCAAGAATGGACTCATCCCCCTAGGCCAGGAGAATATTTTCCACTACCTCCACCCCTCAGGTCATCAGTTCCCAAGAAAATTCTAGATGTGCTTGTAGTAGTCACATAAAACCTCATCCCACAGGGCTGGGGGATTTATATCTCAATCTTCATCTCCAAATTCATTATCCCCTAAAAGGGGATGGGAGACATCAACGGCAATTCGAAATCACCACAACCTCAATGTATAGGGGATAGCTGCATCTTCATGTCTAATGAAATCCATAGATAAACCCTATCCCATAGGGTTGGGGGAATTTTTATCATCATCAACACTACAGAGAGAAACAATATTCTCTAGGTTGGGATAAAGAGATCAATAGTCGGCATCCCACCAGTTCCACCCACTACAAGAAAAACCTCTATTCGTTGGAACTCATTAAGAAATCTTGGATGGAAATTCCCTCAATATCACCATTCATGAAACAAGAGGAGAGGAGTGTACGGTGAAAATAATCTAGCCCCAGCAGGGGTTGTAAGCCAAAATGGCCCAATAAGGCCAAGGGTTAGAATAATGACCCTAATGAAATACTTAAAGAACCGGCTTACCAAGTGGAAAGTAATGGAATAACCACCATTACTCGATATACCTCTATAAATATCTTTACTATTGACATGGACGAAATGGATCAAAATCTAGATGTAGAGGGTCACAACAGGGAAGACATACCCTAGGATGAGGGTGATTTGGATGCAACAAATGATGGTACGTGCACCCAGAATCAAATAAGGATCCATAATTTAGCACCACTAAATAATGAGTATCCACATCCTCAGTGGAAAATATATAAAGATAAAGGTAAAGGAGTGATTTCACCTAGGTTCCATATTTGAAAGAGAAATTATTTCAATATGAAAGTGAAATATGATATCTTAGGAAACTTAATGAGGAGAAACTTTAGGGAAATATTCATGTTGGGTATCATCTCTAACAAGAGCCGAATATTCTCCCTCTTATGGTTGATCTTACAACCAGAGCAGCATCTAAATATTAGATTGGATCCTTGTCTAGACAACATATCTATATAAACAAGGAATCTAGGAATGATCTGGACTTCTCCCCTCTACGATGATAGCCTCTTCCTCACCAAGGTAACACCTCATTCATATAAAAAATAGAGGATCAATAGGAGATGAAAGTGGTACCACCATATCGACCCCCACTGACTCCCTATGGATGGGAGGTGGCTCAAATGATAATATCTTTGGAGTTTCTCACTGCCATTGAATCCCTAGATACTCTGATGGAAGCCATGGAAGGGAGATGTGTGCCAGTACATCCTAAGAAGAAGCCATATCCTGAATGGGTATATGATACCCTACCTCATCCCAACTTCAAAAATCTTACCTTTTCCACCATTAATGGTCCATGTGATCCTGAGAAGCATCTCACACACTTTGTGTCTCAGTGCGGGCTGATGATGGGACCTCAGGATCAGAAAGAGGTGACTTTTCATACAGACATTGATAGGGTCGGCCTTCATCTAGTATAACAGTATTCCCACAAGATCTATCACGGGATGGGAAGACCTTCATCATCATTTATTTTTCCAATTCAGTTCAACACCAAGGAAGATGATGATTTTTGACCTGAAAAATTGTAAGCAGAACTAGAATAAGAGGGTCTCTGATATCATATTAAGGTGGAAGGGTCTATTCTATTTTCTCAACATCCCTCTCTCACAAGAACAACTTCGAGAACTGTGTTCTAAAAATATTAGGGGTGGGCTAAAAACACCCCAAATCCACATGAAATATCTTGGTGGATTCCGAGAGTTTTTTAAATCATCACATTGTCTTGAATATTCTATTCAGTTAACCCAATAAAAGCCTCTTCCCATGCCCATATGACAAGGAAAAACCAGGATGAGTGGAAGCTACATCTTTCTCCCTCAAGCCTGCAATAGTCTAAGAACCCATGCAAGATCTGAACCACCCATAACCTTATGTTGACCAATAGTAGCCACAGAATCTCCCTCAACCAGAAGAATAGAGAAATGAGGGCTTCTTAGGATTTCAGGAATAAATGAACAAGGTATACTCCTTTCGAAATTTGAATTTCTTGGGCTACTTCTTAGCATCCATGGGCAGCAATCTTCTCACGCTTTTACAGCCCAAGAATCTCGATGAAGTCAACCTCACCAACCATCCTAATTACTACCCTTTCTATAGAAGTATGGGTCATAGTATCTAGAACTATTTCACCTTTATGTATATCCTTCAAGTCTTGGTTGACACTGGATAGGTGACAAAAGAAGATTCTTTAGAACAAGTGCCTTGCATAACCATTGCATGGTCAGAGGAAGAGGAAAGATAGCATAATTTTCCTATCAGGAAAGCATATAAGTTAAACAACTGGATGACTCATAAAATAGTTGATCAATCCCATATCACCCTTAAAGAACATTTTCATAAGTCCAAAATTGTTCCACCACCCAAAAAAGATAAGTTTTATGTACCTCCCAAGGGTGGGTGTGACCACTAGAAGTAAGAAGAAATAGATGATGAAGAGTTATATTTTTCTCCATTGTAGACTCTAACTCTTGCAGATTTATTCCCTGCAAAGTCTTCACATAGTCACCACCCCTCAAAATTGAATCCTCATCAGGGGAAGAGATCAAATTCAGTTCTTTCAACACCATACACTTGACGAACCCCTTCTTTGATGATGAGTATGCCCCTTGATATGGTTTTCCCTCATATAATAGGGGAACATGAGGCCACATTTACTGAAGTTGAGGATACAACTGACAATGTGGATATGTCCTGAGTCAGTATCCTGGTCATAAACCCACAGAAGACACATATGCAGCTGAGACTCATGGAAAATTGCTCTAGTATTCTCAAAGGAGGCAAGTAGGTTCCACAAATCCCTCCAGTAGTCACCCACACTCGATTGTCTTACATGACCACTTAGTGGGGTGTGAACCTGATCAACCCAAGAAATGGGTAAGTCTAGAGAAACCTATTCCACTAGCAGTGGATACTCCCTCAACCTCCATGCAAGTCCTAGGTCCACTGACCTTAGCCACCCCAGCTACTTAGTCATACCCAGGATCCGCCCCATACCAGGAAATGGTGACCTCTGTTACAAAAGTATGGTGTTCTAAAAAAACTAACTATAGCCCCAATCCAAGCTCTCAATACTATGTTTTATTTATCATTCAAAAGAAATTTGGGAGGCACTTGTAGAATCCCTTGGAAGTGCATATTATTTTGAGAAAGAATTCAGTGTAGTCGAGGTCTATTGAGCAGAAACCGTGTCCTTAGGATTTCATGTCTCCATCTCATTCACTGATCAAGATTAGGAGAAGGCCATCCAAGGACATATCATACCCTTGTACATATCAGGAAAACAAAATAATGTCAACATCCAAAGGTGTTGTTTGAAAATGGATCTAGGATCAATATCATCCTAGCCCAAACCCTCCTACCTTTGGGGTATGGTGAAGGGGAATTATCCCTAAAAAAACTGACCATAGAAGGGTATGATAAGCGTGAGTAAAGGCCCCTAAAAAATGTTAAGTGAGAGACCCAATTTGGGGATCTCACATCTAATACTGAGTTCATGGTTATCCAGAAAGACACCACATATACTGTATTACTTGGAATACCCTAGTTCCATAGCCTCTCGGTGGAACCATCAACATTACATCAATGTTTGAAGTACCACATCAATGGAAAGGTTGGAATTCTTCATAGTGACAATTCCCCCTTTGGGACTTGTGGAGCCATATATACTGAAGAATACTTCTACAAGAAGGCATCCAATGGCAGATGATGTTATAAAGTTTGTCACCCTAATGGTTTAGGGAACACCCCTATAAATACCTAGAGCATGATCAATGAGGATTATGTTCACCCCATAAGCATGGTTGAAATAGAAAACCTAGTCCTAAAGGTCTGGTCCTCTCCTATCCTCAGCAATGGTTGTCTTCACTATCTATCTACTGCAACTCAGATGAAAAGAGATGATGATATTTCTTCTAATGTCCTCCCTCACCCTGATAGTGACAAAGAGGCCCCCAAACTACCGTCATCATCCAAAATTGTCCCTACAAATGTAGATATGGTATAAGATGAGGATGATATCAGAAATTCCCCTCCAACCTTCAAGGAAGGTGTTTCCACCACCATAGATGAACTTTGAAAGATAAACCTAGGAACATAGGAAGACCCACGGCCTACCTTGATTAGCATTTTCATACCCCTTAAATAGCAGGATATGTATATCGAAATGTAGAAGCAACGCCAATATTTGTTTTCCAAGAACTATACATAAATGACCGAGTTAAATCCAGATATGGCTACACACCATATTAGACTACCTAAAGAGCATTGAGTCTTTAAGAAGGCATCCAGAAGAATTCACCTCTCTCATGCCACAAATGTGGAGGTAGAAGTCAACAAGCTGATCAAATCCAACTTTGTCCGAGAAGTGCAATACCTAAAGTGGTTTCCCAAAATCTTCCTCATCAAGAAAAAGAATGGGAAGATTAGGGTATTCATTGAAATAAAAAAACTTAATCGGCATTGCTCGAAGAATGACTTCCCATTTCCAATCACATAACTCTTGATCAACGAAATTGTTGGCTTCTAAGACCCTTATTTAATGGATGGGTACTCGGGGTATCATTAGATCAAAATGTCCCCCGATGATGGAGAAATAATTGCCTTTAGGGTTCCTCATACAATATTCTGCTACCAGGTCATGCCCTTTGGATTAAATAATGCCAGCGCCACGTATAAGTGTGTTATTCATTGCATGTTTAATACATTCTTGGGAATGATAGTCGAGTGTTTTGTTGATGACCTGGTCATCAAATCCCTATAGTGATGTGATAACTTCATGGATCACTAATAAATCATTGAAAAGTTGTGACATTATATTCTAAATATTAATCCACTAAAGTTCACTTTTGGGGTAACATCAAGTAAATTCCTAAGTTTTGTGGTACACCACCATGGAATCAAGGCAGACCTAGAGAATACCAGTGCTATCCTAGAAATGTCGCCCCTAGGAATTTGAATGAAATAAGGGGTATCCAAGGGAATCTCACATAAATTTGGAGATTCATAGCCAACATGGTAACCAAATCCCTCCCCTTCACAAGGCTATTGAAGACGGGGGTCACCTACTAGTGGGACGATGAGTTTCAAAAATCTTTTGAAAATATCAAGCAGTATCTTCTACACCCACTGGTTTTGATGCCTATAGTGGAAGGGAGGCCACTCATATTATATGTTTCCACTATGGAATTCTCACTGTGCAACATCCTTGCATAGAAAAATGATGCGGGGAGTGCGAATAGTCTTTATTACATCATCTGGACTATGCTGGGTACTGAGACAAGATATTATGATGTTGAAAAGCACTGCCTTGCAATCATCTTCACAGTTAAAAAGTTGATGCATTACTTACATCACCATGAGGTCCACCTAGTCTCTCTTATCGACCCACTAAAGTACATCCATGTCAGTCCTATGTTGACCAGGCACTTGGCTTAATGGGTGGTCATTCTACAGTAATACGACATCCAGTTTATATACCGGAATTCAGTAAAAGGGGAAGCTCTAGTTGACTTTCTAGTGGAACATCCTACTCTAGAAAATACACTAGAGGGAACCGAGCTCCCAGAAAAATAGGTCTTATATGCCCACGACACTCCAAATACGTGGGAGAAGTATTTTTATAGAACCTACCGGATTCCTATCGACACAAGAATAGAAAACCCAAAGCTCAATTGGGTTGGTCTAGGGGTTATATTTGTCTCTCCAAAGAATGTAGTTCTTCTATACTCTTTCTCATTGTCTGAATGTTTCATGAACAATGAGGTTGAATACCAAGCCTTCGTCATTGGGTTGGATCTAGCTTTACAGCTAAAAATAGACTACCTGAACATAGAAGGGGATTCAAAACTAGTGATAAAGAATATCAACTGTGAATATTCCATCAATAAGAAAGAACTACCCCCCCCCCCTCAATGGCTATGTCTGGGGACTAATAGTGGAGGTCCCCTTTGATACCATATTTCATTATATCCCTCAATCGTAGAATGCTTGTGATGATGCACTAGATAATGCAGTGGATATCTTAGAAGACCCTAATCTAGAGGAAGCAACCTTCCATATAACACATTGAATAATGGTCTCATCGATTATCATATGTGATATAAAATAGATCATCCAGGACAGCACCACCCTAGAGCGTGAAAAACAAGAGACCTCCTCTAGGTTTTTAGAACCTATAATCAACTATCTTCAGGATGGAACATTCCTGGAAGATTATGCTTGAAAGGAACAAATTCGGTGTCGGGCAGCAAACTTCACCTTATAAGATAGCCCAAATGATCAGAAAATCTTATAAAAGTAAGAATTTTATGGAATTCTTCTCATGTTTATAGAATAATGAGAAATATTTTCCATCATGGAAGAAATCCACATAGGCTCCTACAGTGCCCACCAGTCTGGAACTAGGCTCTCCCACTACATCAAAAGGTTGGAGTATTACTGGAATACCATGATACAAGACTGCATGTAATTTTCTAGAAAATGTCAATCAATCTATATTCATTCAAAATTCATCCATAAATCCATGTAATTACTACATACAACCAAATATTCCAATCCATTTTCTATTTGGGGGATGGATTTTTTGGGTCCATATCCCCCCGCCACCGCAAAGCAATTCATGTACAACCTTACTACTACTGAATTCTTCTCCAAATGGGGTGAGGCGTTACCCCACAAGGAAGTAATAACAAAGAGTATAATCAACTTCATAAAGTCCCATATCATCCCTAGGTTTGGATTCCCTCACATGATATTAATAGACAATGAAACCAACTTCTGTTCTGCAGAGTTGAAGAATCTATACCAGGAGTATAACATTGAATCCAATCACTCATCTTGCTATCATGCACCATAAAATGGATAGATAGAGGCCTTAAATAAGACCCTATCAAAAATACTCTAGAATATGGTAAACAAGGATAATAAGTCTTGGATAGAAAAACTCACCCATTCTTTATGGGCCTACAATACCACCATGCGTACCACTACACAAGCGATGCCATACTCATTTGTGTATGGGATTGAGGTAGTGCTACCCATAGAGGTATAGCATCCCTCACTCTAAATATCCATTTGTGGGAAACTCTCATATGATGAAAAATCACATAAAAGTATGGATGAGTTGGATCGGCAAGATGAGAAGTGGTTGTGCACACTACAAAACCTTAAGGTCCACCAGAATTGGATAGAATGAGCCTTCAATGAATTTTTTTGCCTCTGATCATTCCTCCAGGAAGAACTAGTGCTAGCTCTCATAACCCCAATGATGCCGAGAAAGAATCCCCCAAATTTGGAACCAAAGTGGGGGGGTACATTACGTCATACATAAGGTCTATCATAATGGAGCCTATTCAATGGAGACTATGGATGGAGAGCGTGTCACACCACCCACCAATGTGATATTTCAAAAGAAATAAATTGCATAATCAATATAAATAGGGAATCCAAGTTAGTGTAAGTCTCATATTCGTTCTTACTGCATGACCTTAAACTTCATGGAATGTCTCGCACATGATAATACACTGTGTGGGCATGTCCTCCCAACATGATGTTAAATTGTACGGTCTCTCTAGAACTACGTACAAATTCATTCTTATTTTTAATGAGATACACAGGGATTCTTTTATCCTATAACATGGCCCAGCCACCACACAATATAAAATACTCCTACCCTATCCTCCATGCCTATGAATAGTGGAAGGGACACTTGTTAGTCCTTTTTTCTTGCACTGAGCATAGTTCACGTGTGCTTAGGAATTCTAGTAAGGGTTTACCTACATAAAATAGAGCATAAAGTCTTAGGATAATCTCATTATCATCCTAAATACAAGAAGGTAAATGATATGTAATGATTCCTTGCCACATGACATTAAAATTCATGGTTGATGTCCCTTACATAACATGAAATTATATGTTCCTATGGACCTTATCAGAGAGGATCACCATATTGGTGTTGACCTCCTACCATTCCAGCATCCCAAGGACTAAATATTTCTTGATTCCTATCATCATAGGATATTTAGTAATTCCCAAACCCCTAATTATGAGACCAACCATATGATTATCTTCCTTTTACATTGGTTGACCCAATGTATTTTCTGCAAGACATTAAACTTCATGTCCAATGTCTTTACCTCATACATAAAAATGCATGGATTTGTGATATCAACCTCCATTCACATCGATTCACCTTCATCCTTACCAAATGATATTAAACTGCATGGAAACACATCCTTACTGCATGATGTTAAACTGCATGGAAATTCGTCCTTACTGTATGATGTTAAATGGCGCGGTCCTTCTATAACTATGTGTAGCTTGATTCCCATTCTTATGGTATACATAGAAATTACCGATCATTTAGCCTTTGAGTACAGTCCTAGGTGCTACAAATCCTGCCTTCTTGTTGGCCTCTTGGTATGATCTCATTTCAAAGATGGATATCTTGATGCATATATCTTTGGTCCTCATTCACATCAATTTTTATTTATCATGCCATGCACATTCCCTTTAGGAATTTGTTCTCCCACCTCTGTCCTTACCACATGATGTTAAACTGCATGGAAGTAAGTCCTTTCTAAATGAAGTTAAACTGCAAGGTCCTTCAATAACTACATGTGGTTTGATTAATGTTGCAATAAGATACCTAGTGACATATGAACTTCTACTCACAGGCCCAACCATAATATCCCCATTAATTCACGTTGGTCTTCCTTTTTCTTTACTGCACGATGTTAAAATACATGGAAATACATCCTGATCGTATGATGTTAAACTATATGAAACTCTAAAAACTATGTGTGTCTTGATTCTCATCATCATGAGATACTTAGTGATTCCTAGACATTTTGTCTTCTGGCCTAGCCATATGTAGAACTTATTTTGGCCCCATTGGCATGAGTTATCTCAGAAAGATGCATGGTGTGGATGAGACCTCTTCAGTATTCATTCACATAGGGTTGCTATATGAAACCACATTATGAATTTCCATTAGGGACTCCATCTTATAGTCTGAATCACATGACCCTAAACTATCTACATATGTCCATGCAACATGAAATTAAACTATAACACATCATCCTTACCACATGAAATTAAAATACATGGAAGTAAGTCCTATTCGAATGATGTTAAAATGCATGGTCCTTCAAGAACTATGTGTGGATTGATTCTCACTCCCATGAGATACATAGTGACACCCAAGTTATCATCCTTAGGCCCAGCTGCAACATTAAATCCTTTCACATTGATTCTCACATCATTATCACATGACGTTAAACTATACAGAGATACATGTCCCCACTACATGATAATAAACTATATAGACCAACTCCATCATCCTATATTATCAAAGGACCATGAGAGCCTCACCTTGTCCAACCAGAGAATATAGTGCTTCTATCATATTTTTAGTAACCTCAATCCATGTACCATACATCATGTCTCAATAATCTTTAGTCGTCACAAACCATTCACTACACTTGAAGAGGAAAAGATAACTCTCTGCTTGGCCATGCTACTGATGCAAGGGCTCAGACCCACCAACCAGGGACATATTAGCCCGGTGTAGATAGATTTCTTATTCTCGTGATCCTGACATCACTAAGGTGGAACCTATCACCTCATTTTATTATAGGTTATCCCCAGAATGATCATCCCATATCATCACTCATGACTTGAGAACCTTGATCCATGATTTACGACATCTCCATAACCCACTCAAAGGGATGTTATAATACTCTTAACCCTTGATATCCTAATAATACTATTGTGTAAAATTCCCATACCAGGTCCAAGTAGCATGACCTTAAACTGCTCACACCTTGGTCAAAGCTATACGACCTTAAACTCTAGCACATAATGGTCCAAATCGCAAGAACTTAAACTGGTCAAACCCACCAACCAGAGACATCTTGGCCCGGTGTAAATTAATTTATTATTATCATGAGCCTCACATAATTAATGTGGAACCCAACATCACATTGTTTTATAGGTTATCCCTTGAATTATCATCCCATATCATCACTCAGGACCTGAGAACCTTGATCCATGATTTACGACATCTCCATCACCTACTCAAATGGATGTTGAAATACTCTTGACCCTGGGTATCCTAATAATCCTCTTTTGTAAAATCCTCATACTAGGTCCAAGTATCATGACCTTAAACTTCTCACGCCTTGGTAAAAGTTGTACAACCATAAACTATAGCACATAACGGTTCAAATCATAAGACCTTAAACTTCCAATGAAAGGGAAGAAAAAACTTGTCAGGCCGAAAACCCGCAAAGGGTGACCTGGGAAAAAGTCAAGTCTTCAATCTCTAAGCTCCTCATTCTCAAAGTTAAGGAGACAATTAGGGAACAAGTAAATAAGTCATAAATCTCATCAGTTCTACTCTATATCCATAGTAAAATCAAATCTATGCTCACTAGACTCCCTATTCTAGGAAAGAATTAGAGTATTGATTCATCACATCTCTTCATCATGAGAATATGTTTGACAGGTGGTGGTGTAACTTTTAGGGTGCTCAAACCCTTCACGGATCTTACATTTTTCATATATCCCACTTCATGATCTGAAGCATCTCAGGTCTTCACAAATATTTCTTTTCCCCTGAAGAGGAAATGAGATCTCTCTGCTTGGCCATGCTATTAATGTGAGGGCTCAGACCCACCAACCAAATATATCTTTCCCCTGTGTAAAGGGATTTATGATTCTTTTGAGCCTGACATCATCATGGTGGAACCCAACACCCCATTGTGTTATAGGTTCCCTTTGGGGTGACTGTCCCATTCCTTCCTCATAACCTAAGCACTTTTGACTAAGATTTATAGTCTCTATAGTAGACTATCCAAGCATATCTGATATCTTATATGTTGCATCACGATGTTTTGTTCCCATTCTAAAAGATAGAATGTGGACCTTAATTATTGAACCTTTTGGTGGCCTGCACCTCGTGATTCAAAACCACAAGGCATAGGGATAGAGCTGTTCAATTAAGAGTTAAGTTTCCATAGGGTGCCAAAACCCTTCCTAGATATCCTTACTTCTATACCCAACTTCATCATATTGATGTTTGATCCTTCACAAATATTTCATAGCCCCTGGAAAGTAAAATAGATCTCTCTACTTGGTTGTGCCATTGATGCAAGGGCTTAGACCCATTGACCAAAAACATCTTGGTCTGGTATAAAAGTCCTCATAATTCTTATGAGCCTCGATAACACCATGACAAAATCTGACACCCCCATAGTGTTAAGGGACATACTCGGAATTACTACCCCATTAGGTGTCATTCAAATCAAGCTTCTGAGTTGCGATTTACATTACCCACACCCCAAATATCTTGGTGGGCCTAGGTTCCCTAGTATTTTTCCCTCAACCATATTCACCCAATGAATATTCTGTATCCCTTGAGAATAGTGGGGATTATCTTTTCCTGGCCATGCTACCAATGCACAAGGTACTTAATCCACTAGCTAAAATCATCTCCCCTTTATATAAAATGAACTCTTATCCCTGTGATCCCTTTTAGTACCATGGAATAACTCAGCACCCTATAGTGTTTTGAGTCATTTCTAGCCTACCAGCCCCATATTCCATAAAGGTCCAAGATAAAAGACTTTGACATGAAGCAACAAAAGGTGTGATCTAAATGACCCTAAACTAAAGCAACAGAAAGTCTAAGCTAAAAGATCCAAAACTAATCAAACAGAAGGTCCAAGTTAAAATACCCTAAACTAAAGAAATTGAAGGTCTGAGTTAAAATACCCTAAACTAATGCAACATATGGTTTGTTCTAAAAGACCCTAAACTAATAAAATTGGTTATATAATCTAATGAAATTAAACAAAATCATGTGATAATTGTCGTGAGGCCCAATATACAGACCAATCGCACTCGAGATGCTCTCCACGGATATGCAGATCAATCAACCTTTAGTACATATCTCCTACTCGGATAATCTTTCTACACACCTGACATCTATGCTCATTCACCACAAAGAAAAGGATGGATATCATCGTCAATTTGTGAAATATCAAAACAATGAAATTTCATGCACATCATAGATGAAATAAAAGGTGGGAAACATCATATGAAGACCAAAAACATAGTTCATAAAATTCCACATAAATGGATGTATCTCCTCACACTAGAGACTCTACTATGAACCAAATTATGATTGAAAAATTCTACTTCAATCATAACATCTACTCATACGAGTCTTTTAGATCAGCAATCCATTGCTCTAGTAGAGTCATAGATTGATGCTGCTGATCAACAGACTTATTCCCTTCCTCCACGGTGTATTGAAACTCCTCTACTATAGAAAAACATCAATCCTAGATTTCTCTACCACATCTATAAGACCTTGATGCTCCAGTATGGTCTTTTTTGATAACTGGAGCCCATACTGAAACTAGGACAACTTTGTTTGAAGATGACTGATTTTAGATTGGTGGTGAGCAATATGAGCCTCCATGGCCTTAATATCATCCTAGTGAGCATCATCATTCATCACTCGTTGAGTAGCTCCATTCACATTTTCACTCTTGTGCTTCTTATCTAAGGAGGATATCTCACCAGCTACAACCCTCAATTCAAGGTTCCTTCTCTATTATTGTATAGATATCACCTTCTTTACTCGGGTATGAAGGGAAGAATAGTTAAAGCCTTCATAGACAAGGGTGGAAAACATGATTAGTAGATGACCTAATCAGTCCTTCAACTCATCCAATGATGAATCTTACTCCAATATCTAGATCTCCCTCCATATCTATCACCACATTGATTTATAGAATGCTACAGATAGAGGGTCATGATCCAGGTCTATCTTAGGAATGGGAACATATTATGGAACATGATCACTCAAAGGTAGATTTTTTCCCACAGTCTTTGATGATGAAGGGAGAGAACCAACCTCATCATTGTTAAACTCAATTGGTGGGACTCTCAGAGGGATTGTTACTAAATATTCATAACTTCAAGGTGAGGTCACTACAATATAAAGTGAAGGGGTGTGTTAGATGCAACTCCCTCTTATGATGAAGTATTTTTCACTACTATAGGCACTTGATCTACATGAGGGGCCTGCCTTCCACCTTTAAGGACTGTGAAAGCAGAACATCATGTTATGAGGTATGATAAGGGTAGAAAAATTTTTCTATCCCTAAAAAATTTGTTACCTTCTTCAAATATCTCTTCTACATCAGCAAACGTAGTGTAAGAATAGCTACCAATATCAATGCCCTCAAAAAGTGTACCCATCTACATCAGATTAGAAGGCACACTTGCAGAAGTTTCTATGATAGGAAATGTATTTGGTTTCATGGGCCCCTCATCCACCTTTTACTCAATGGATTGGTTCTAGTATTGATAGATCTAATGGAGCCACCAAATGCACATATATATCCTTAGAAACAGGTGTGTTCTCTTCTAAATGAGGTTGGTGAGGACCTGCACATTTTTGACGAATCATGAATGTTCCACAAGGGTAACCCAAGATGAAAATAAGGGAGTTGGATACCCTTCTAACTTGAAGATTTAGGGAGATAATGATCTGATGATACAGTTCACTTCCTCTTCTACTTCTTCTTCCTTTCTGAGGAGGGGACTCTGGAAGTTGTTGAAGCTAGGGTCACCCCCTCAATAGCAACAATTTCTGCTCTCATATGAACCTTTTTAAATGGGGACCCTTTATCACTTTCCCCCAATCACCATTGAACTATTCCCTGAGGACCGTTCCTTGAGGGGTATTTTTGGTAGACAATAAGTTTGGGTGGTCTTCGGTAGCCTCCTCTTACATATACACATATAATGGATTTCATCACAATTAAAAAGGAAATATATCATCTTAAGTCCCAAAATAAACCCAAAATCACCGCTTCCTCAATGACAGAATAACACTACTCATCTACAACAACCTGAAGAGGGCCCTAAAGAGCATTTGGTGGACTTGAGAGGAATAAAATATCTATCATTGGGTGCTCGACAAAACCATGTCGATTATCCTTAGGAATGCTCTCACTTCCTTAGGATGTTCTTTGAAAGTAATACCATGAGGCACTATGATATAAGTAAAACCATCCAAATGTACTTCTGATAGGATCATTATGTTCCATAGGGTGTCTTCGGAACACTTTTTCTTCCTGGTTTCTCACAACTGAGATGTGGTTGGGAACATCAAGTCACATGTACCCCTTGTATTTGTGGTAGTAGATGCCTCTGTTGGTAATAGTAAGTACTTTACTTTCTTAGGATGTGCTATCGGAGCTTCGAACCTCTTGGAGGCCAACTTCTTCCCAGGCCTAGGATTATATTCAACCATAAGAGGAAGGCAGGCCTCACTCACCAATTTATATAGTTTAATGTTGGGATATGAGCAGATCCAAACATTCACATAACTTTGTGATAGTCTGATCGCTATTTCAATAGGGTGAGATGTAGTTCCACATTTTTATCCTCTCTGGTGAACATAAACCAAAATTGATGAGCCACCATCGGGTGATCCTCGTCTCTAACATGGATAGCATTAGGACACCTTGTTTAGACACACAAAAATTGATGGTCAAACCAACATGGTTCATACCATTTGAAAATAAGGTCCCCATCAATGTGAGTGTAAAGGACCCCCTCATGAAGGGACACCATATAGGCATGCTTACAAAGGATATTCATACCATCATTGAAAAAAAATTCTATCAGCATAGGATCATATATCCTAAAAAAGAAATGTTCATAACATTTCACGAAATCCCTAATTTCCCAATCCTTAAATGCAATGAGTCTTACCTCATTAAGACACTGTAGATGCAGTAAAAAGGTTTTCTTGGGGATTTATCGGATTTCCAGGTAATCATAACAACCCAAATGAGCCCCCATCCAATCCCATAACACTTTGAAGGGGCCCGCACTCCTATAAGGGGCTTTTCCCTTATAAATATGATGTAGAAGGTGATAGATATTTTTTCAAACCAGGATTTCCAGACCGATGCACTCCCTTATGACTATCTTAGTCACCATTACAAAAGTAGAAACTCTAACACCCCTCCTTTATTTTTTGTTGGGAGTAAGTACCCACTAAGGTACATTGAAAGGAATCCAGCCATTTGGACCAACTGTTCAATACCATGGATGACCTTCCATTCCCCAATATTTTTTACTTCCTGACAACAATTGTGGTCCAATAAGCACCTGGCGCACTGTTGGACTCCTTGGTAAGCCAAGCCCTCGTATTCTTGATGGCTGGATCAACACCAATTTGTTGAATTAAATATTCAACCCATGTTTGGAAGGGGATATCCCCCCAGTGAAAATCCCTTTCGGGTGGGTTTTCTCAGCTAACTTTATTAATTCCAGAGTTAAAGGAGGAGTCTTGGTTGTTTCATCCCAAATAGATTAGGGATGAAAGAACTCATCATACATACCACCAAGTATGGGCACACTACAAATATTCTCTATATCCCGAATGTTGATACTAACTTCACCATGTGTGAGGTGGAAGGTGTTGGTGTCTAGGCTCCAACAGTTGAGTAACTCCACCATCAATTTCTTTTTATAATATGTCGATGTCTGTGATATCCAGAGAGATTCATACATCCCAATTTCCTATAGCTCCTTTTGGTATGTGACAATGATATACTTGACCCAGAAAGGTCATCCCCATTCCAGTCCAAAGCTTCCCCCTGATCGGAAGTCCCTATTTGAGATCCATCTATAAATTTGATCAGAGGGAGATATTTTTTTCTGAGTGATACATATTAATGTCATGATTAGATATATGATCATTCCTATAAAAGTTTGTCAGCATGAACGTCAACACATGACTATCCTCACGGTCTCCCTTTGAGATAAAATTCTCCCTGGAGAGATATTAGAACATAAGGTGTTCTGATCTCTCACGATACAAGAAGAGGGTATAAATGAAGACTTCAGCGAAGTGATAGAGACATCATCAGTAAGACCAAAACCATAGAGCATCAAGTAGTCAAAAAGGGGTTAGATAAAAAAAATTATCCCATCATATTTACTAGGAAATACTAATATGACCCAACTAAACGATGGTGGGTGGGATCCATGATCTCCACCATAGCATCATGGAGGGAAATATCTTATCTTTCCTCCCTTTCTAAAGTCGTGTGTGTTGATTGACAGGATCCAAAATCCATCTTAAAAATAATTAAGTGCTCCATGTCAGAATAAAAATATGAAATCTTGAAAAAAATAAAGGCATGAAAATGCCATAATGGCATCATGCACATCACATGACCCATCCAAGGTTTTTCAAGCCACATTAAGGAGTTTATGAACCACCTAGTCTCCAGAAGAATCGTGGGGTGCATAACCCCTATGAGGTCCCAAGCACATTGCATGACCTCCTTGGAGGCTAATGATCATGTGACCTAGACATGGTCATGAAAATCGATCGAGAGACCGAACCAACGGAACTTGCAAAGTCCTCATGATAACTACCTAAGTTTAATAAATTTCTTAAGCATAGTCCATGGTCAAGACAGATGAGTGTCTAAGATGAAATCTTTCTTGTGCAAGAGTTAGGCTCACAATCGGAACCCGTAGGGCAGACTCACATATAGGGCTTGTGATCAGGGTTCATGGAGAGGTCATGCGACAAGGTAGTAGCATCAACGCTCTAGAGAAGTAGGCATCTAGTGGAATAAAATGACCTCCACACACGCTTCCTATATATAAGTGGTTCGTATAATACCAAAGGTCTCCTTGTATAATGAAAGTTTTCCGAGAGAATGGGTTTGAGACACTACCAAGGACTCAGGAGGGCATTTAGTTATCCTCCACACCAAGTCCTTTTCCCATTGGACGTTGCTCATGAGGGGGGCATTTGTTGATGCCTGCCAAATAGGCATAAAAAAACCACGAAACAAAGGAAGAAACATATGTACATGGATATTATCTTCCCCACAAGAGTAAAGAAGAATAGTATGGTTAAAGACTCACTATTTCATGATCATTCCAATGCATGAGAAATCTCCATGAAAGGTTCCTAACTGGAGGCAAGTCTCAAGGAACCCTCCTCAATGAGAACCCATGTTCACTACTGGCCGAGCAGTGATAACTGGATAAGAATCCCCCAAGTCATGTGGTTTTTTATTGGAATGTACCTAAAAAACCATACAGAATCCTTCGAAAATAAATGTAAAAAACATTACAAGGAAGAGACCCCATGTGGTCACATAGATCACGCACCAAAACATCATTGGGAAGAACAAAATCCCAAGATAATTTCCAAGCCATATCATGAGACCTATGAAACTTCATCACAAATAATGAAGGAGATAACTAGGAGGAGGCCAGAGGGGCTTGAAGTCACTGAAGGACATAAGGAATGCCTCTGAAGACATGTAATACACCATGACCTATCTGGTGTGCCTTGCGAAACCACTTCGGATTATCATCTGTGCCACATGGAAACCTCAAGACAATTCTGAAACACTCTAAGAACAGACTCATGGTTTTTCCCACAATACATGCACACTATCATATGATCCACATTGGCGACATGATACAGAACTAGAAAATCAAGTAAAATTAGTAGATATTACTTGAGCAAACTCACATACCTCCCAACCCTTGTCATATAAAATAAAGGGGATCAAAAGGAGGGGGAGAGTGGTGTATGTGGTTGGTGAAAGACATGATACATGTGCCTCAAGAAATACGAGAGACACCATGAGACCTCAGTGTCGTGACTGCCTTGTCTCAGAAAGTCCCATCAGCTTGTCAGCCTCACCACATGGAAGACCTTGCGCATGTCCAGGAAACTTTATGGTGCTATAAGGACAAACAAATAGGTTTTACCATGGGATGCTCACACTCCACCATGCGACCCACATTGGTCATACGATGAATCCTCAAAAAATATAGGAAATAAACCTCAATTCCATACTTTGAATATCGTATGACTCCTAACCTTTGTCCCATAAAATGAAAGAGATAGGAAAGGAGAAGATGATTAGGGTTCGTAGTCACTAAAGGACATGTTATGCACCCAGTGCACCCTTGGCGTGGTCCTGTGAGACCCCAAGACAAGCCATCCAAGGACTCATGAATGCCTTATGACATTAATTTAGATATCATGAAGACCCTTGGACACATCAACATGACGACCTAGAAGTCCTTGAAGAACAATACCTCAATAGTCAACAATAATCTGATAAAGGATGGATGGACTTACAGCCATTGAAAATCAGGTGGCGCCCTTGACGCGGTTCATTGGAGAGACTCGTGAAACCATGTAACACTAGACCCCAAATATAATCCATCTTGGACTCATGCTAGATGATCCAAAGAAATTAGAAAGTATGTGGATGGATACATCTATAAATTATCTACCCAAAACCAGAAAAATGATTGGTTGGTTCGTTGGTTTGTTAATTGAACACTAGAATTTTAGACCCAGACCACTACTATGCACGTTGGCACTAAGAATCTGGGCTTCTACTCACATCTGATCATGAAACCGGTTGACTTTCCATCAGGTAGTACACTGATAGACTGCCAAAGTAGTCATTCACCAGGAATAAATCCCTCTGCATGATCAATAAAAGATCACATGAATGACTTATTTTGATACCTGTGAAGAACATATCACATGTCCTCCAGATCACACGAGACCCAAAAAACTAACACAGAACTGAACCAAGGCACTTGAGATAAAAGGAAAAAAACTAAGATTCAAAGTGGAAGACCCAAGTGGAAGACAAGATCATGGACCTTTTCATTAATTACATGTGTCAATCAAGAACATGCAACGGTACCAATTCGTGCCACCCAAACATCACGAAAACTCTTCGATGTGTCATATGGGATATGCATAATGCTCCAAACATGTTAGTATAAGTCTTGTGTACCCTTCGCAGGCACCACTTATATTCTTTGAACCCTCTGGGATTGTCACCCCGAACCTATGACATACTTAGTATTCACCTCCTAACTCATATAACGATGTCCACTCTTGTCAGCCGAGTCTCATCGACACATCTGGACATGATAATCCAACTCTCATGGCGTACCCCCTATACATGTCATCCTGGTCTCGTGATGTCTCCCAGAGGAGTCATACAAGACATGTGAAACCCCTGGACATGTCTTCCTAGTCCCGCGGTGTCCCCCTAAGGTTTCATCCAAGACATGTGACACCCAAGGGACATGTTGGTCAGGTCTCGTGATGTCCCCCAATGTGTCAGTCAAGACACACGACACCCCTTGGACTAGGCCATCGTGGCTCTCGTGACACCCTCCACATGTGTCAAGCTAGGTCACACAATGACCTCTAGGGTATGCCAAATGGTTCATGCAACACCTTCTAAATAAGAAGTCCCATTCAATAGGGTATCTGCAGTGTGTAATCCCTGATATCTCTTAAGATAACTACAAGGACTCTTATTCCTAGCATAAACAGGATATGTAGGATGCCTCCCTAAAGGCCCTATCTCCATATCAAACACTCCAAAGAATTCCTCAATACACATATCCCATATACATATTCCATAAGGATTATCATGCACTCACCCTTGTTTCTCACAATGAGTGTGGCTTACGTGGGCTTAAAGGGATGTGACAAACACCTCATTAGGCATAAAACCCCCATTCACTAGGGAATCCCTAGTGTATAAGGCCCAACACAAATGAACTACGAGAACTTTTAATCCCATCCTAATTGGGATACATAGGATGTCTCCTCCAGAATTGAGCTCAAATAGTTGGCATATCCATATCAGTCATTACTGCATGACGTTAAACTACACATATCAACCAAAATATGTGAGTTTTGATTCCTGTAATAACCAGAATATGTAGAATTCCTCATAATGGATCAATATCATCCTCAGAATACGAAACACTTCTATAAGAGGGTGTATAGCATGAAACACTTGGTCATACGGTTTTAGCATATAATATAACGCTCATTACTAGAAAATGATGAATAAACTTAGATACAGAAAAATGAATTAACAAAATTGATCACAGTATGTTGCTTGTAAAATAGAGTTAATCCATAGCCATTTTTTTAGGGTAACCATTCCCATATAAAGATTATAGATAGATTCACAAACATGTCTTAAATATATAAGAGATCCCTAGAGTAGGAAAAAATTCCCCCTAAAAGGGTGTGATGATCCCAACCTTCCATCCTCTCAACCAATACGAGCCCTCAAGATTCACTGGGCCTAAAAACCCAGACGATCGATGGCCTTTTGAAAGTAGGTCCTTGCCTTGTTATGGATAGGGGAACCATTAGCAGTTTCTGGGAAAAGTGAAAATGTTAACGCAATGACTGGAATCCCTTCCACGACACAAAATCCCGCATGAAACAAATATACATCAAGATTTATTGTATGTAAGGAAGTGAAAGTAGAAAGCAAAAAATCTAAGGTGATGATGAAACCATTACCCATACCTACATGGACATGGGAAAAATCACCATGGATTTTTTCACTAGTCTTCCAAAGAGATCAATAGGGAATAAGGTTATATGGGTTATGGTGTATCATCTAACAAAAACTACACACTTCATTGAAATTTGAGATTATTTTTTACTCAATCAACTTGAAAGGATATACATTAGAGAAGTGGTGAGTCTGTATGGAACACCACTATTGATTTTATCTGATCGAGATCCAAGATTCACCTATAAGTTCTAGAAGAGTCTCTAACATTATATGAATACTGAGTTTATTTTCATCATGGATTATAACCCTCAAACTGATGGTCAATCTAATAGGACTATCTAAACACTTAAAGACATGTTGAGGGCATACTCAATTGACATAAAAGGAGGGTGGGACAAACATCTTCGTCTTGTCTAGTTATCTTACAACAATAGTTTCCACTCAAGAATACAAATAGATCCCTATGAATCCATTTATGAGAAGAGGTGATGAACACCTACATGTTTGGACCAAGTTGGGGAATTAAAACTTCTATGTACTAAAATGATTGAGGAAATGGTGGAAAAGGTTAAGACCATTCAACAACACATCAAGGCTGCTCAAATTAGAAAAATGATCAATACTGATAATCATCAATGAGACCTATAGTTTAATGTTAGAGACATGTTATTCATATGTATATCTACATATAATAATGTGAAGAGATTTAGGAATAAGGTATATCTTATTCCAAGATACGTCGGCCCCTTTGAGATCCTTGATCGCATCAAAGTGATGACCTACCAACTAGCACTCCCACCTAACCTATCTTAAGTACATGATTTATTTCATGTATCCCTATTTAAAAGGTACATACCAGGACCCCCACATGTACTTAATACAAATGTGGTACCATTGGAGAATGATATTTCCTATGAGGATCATCTAGTGAAGATCTTATATCATAGAGAAAATGATCTACGGAATAAGAAAATTCACATGGTTTAAAGTGTTATGAAGAAACCACAAGTCTGAATAAGTGTTTTGGGAATCAGAGGAAGTGATGAAACAAAATTACCCTCCTCTATTTTAGTATAGGAAATGAAAATTTCAAGGTATAAATTTCTTAAGGGGGTAATATTGTAACGACCTGAACTATTATAAATGAAATTTTCCTTATGATTTAATTAAATGTATTATTATGTAATATAGTAATAGAAAGCACATGAACCTCTTTGGTTTTATTATATTCTATCATATTTAAAATTCCATTAAGAATCATTACCTTTGATAATATAGCTATTGAACAATGATCATACGATTAGTATAAATATAGGTTTTTTAAAAAAATCCAATTGACGTAGAAAAAGATAGTGATGGCCTCAACCTATAGGATCATACCCTATGAATCCCATTTATCAGAACTTATAAGGTAGATAGCATCATTAGGATTTACCCTTAACCAATCCCAATATGATATCCAACAAATTAATCTTGAACATAATTGTTTATAGGAGAACTTCAAACTCATCGAGATCAGGACCCAAACCATGTACGCCGAACCACCCCACGAAAGTCTCTCTGTCATGCACCTTAACCATAGGGATTTTTCTAGTGTGTTAAAGGGATATATATCAATACCCTATAAATATTATAATTAATTATTCTTTATAGAATAATTAATATATTTTCATCCAATAATTTTTACTTTATAAATAATTTTTATTTCGGTATAATAAAACACAAATAGTATTTTTGGGTAATATTCGAATTCAATTAAGAAATTTGTTGGATGAGTTAATGGATTTTTGAAATAAATAGTAAATCAATAAAATATTATTATTAAATAGTGTTTATTAAATATAAATGATCATGTAATTTTTATGAAGTCAAATGTAATTTTATAAGGGTTCAACAACTTTTATTATCAAAAACCCCATTATTTCTCAATAAAAGTTGATTATTATTTTAAAATTTAAAACTAACATATTTAGAAAACTATTTATACAAAATTATTGATATTTTTAAAATTATTACTTTTAAATTACCCAATAGTGATTTTTTTATAATTTTCTGAGATGGTCAAAATTTTGGGTAAAAAATAAATACCATATAAATATACATTGTGTATTATGACATCATAATGACACAAACATTGATGTAATAAATACTATAAATGGGATCAAATACCAAATATATTTTTTACCCTAAAAATAATGTGATTTTCAGTTTATTTTAGGAATTTTATAAAGCCATTATGAATCCTCCAAAATATTTAATATATTTTAAGATTTTAAAATCATTTCTTTAAGAGTATGACTCACTTCAACATCAGAAAGGGTATTATTTAATTAATATCGTCCCTTGGACTTATAAAATAATTAAAAACACTATAATTTGACAGAAAAAATGGTAAAAACCATGGGAAGTCCTGTGGTTTGTTTATTTTATTATATAGAGTCCAAAACCTATGTTTGAGAATTGATAATGAACTCCATACTCTTTTCCTCTTCAATCCCACCTAATATCCCACTTATCTTCACTAAAAATTATTATATCACATCCTTACTCTAATATCCCCTCTCTATAGTCTTCACAAAGTTCCCATATCTCTGAAGAAGCCCGTCCCAAGCATTTGGAGTCACACTCTCAAGGTAAGGGTTCTTTTCTTTCTCCTCTTTATTAAAAATTATTTATTATTGTATGTATTATATTTCAAATTCATAATGTTGGGATATGTATTTACATATCCCTATTACGTACCATTTTATTTCCAAATTATGATACACCCCTTTATCTCTCATTAACAGATTTTATTATTTTTTAAGTTATGTCTTTATGCTGTCGAAATTTCACTGAAATTTTCCATGCCAAATCGATTGTGTAGTGAATACCATACTCATTTCTTATTAATGGTGTTCAACTTTATACACTTATAATTCTTTGAATTTGGACTTAAATTTATGTATTCCACACTCATTGATCTTTTAATAAAATATGATGATGAGTTAATCTATGTTCAATGATCTCTGTGGCACACTTAAGTGTGAGAATAAAATGAATGTGACAGGTAATCCCGGAATTATATTATACTCCAATGCATTGGGTAATGTCTAGTCTCCAAATATGTCACTTTGGTACAATGATTGAACCTGATTCCTTTATGGTACTTTTTTTATCATGATTTCTAGGTAGTTTCCTTGACCTATTTTTATGATGTAGCGTTTTAAGTTGTTTTCACATTTCCCATGTTTCCTTTATGATTATCATGTTATATCATCACTAATTATTAATTTTGTATGATTCTCAATCCTTTTATACCCCATTTATATGTTTATTGTATAACATGTATTATCTTCTTCATTTTATGACATGTTTATTCCCTTACTAGTCTTTATATCTTACCACTTTCTTAGGTATGTCCTTGGGTTATCTCATGCAGTTTTAAGTTCAATGGAATATTATGACCATGTTAAGGAAGTTTTCAATAAATATGATTTATTTCATGTTTATGTTGTTATGTAATTTACCTAATTCCCAAATACACTATACTTTACAATCTTTTGTGTGGTATTAAGTGTAATCTTATGTAATAAATTATGTATTAATGTGAAATAAAGAGCAGGGTTGTTATATAAATGTTCCAATTAACATAGATAGTTGGAATAATTTTATACCTTTAATAATGGAAATCATTTGGGAATACATTGTGCTAAGATTTTGATACACTTTTTATATATTCCGTCAAGATAAAATAATGAAATGATAATTATTTGTTTCTTTTAAAGTGTACACTAATACTGGAAGCCTATAAGATGAAATATGTATGAGGGTTGTTGGAAGGAGTCATAAATAATTTTGAATGACTCTAGAAAAATTTATTATAAATGTTAAGAGGTATATCAATCCTTATACATCAACTATAAATAAAATCATTATAAACCAAGAAACATAATAGAATTTTATTTTTCATTACGAGGAGTTAAACTTTACTGTACATTGTAACTTGTTTTAATTTATTATACATGACATGTAATTTACTTCTTAAATGTTAAGTTTTAAAATATAAAAGGAGTTCAAAGAATAAAAATCATGTCACACTACTTCTATATAAAGGATATATTATGTTTTACTTGAGAAAAATTCAATATTTGATTTAAATTTATAATAAAACTTTGATGTTTCATAAAAAAATGATTGATATTTTTTATTTATATAGATTGATCAGTCATATTATAACACTTCCTCCATCATTTTTCATGTGTTTTTTAAGGGAGATCATCTAAATAAAAAAATAAAAAAATTATATGAAATATGAAAATAATACATGAAACATATTTATGTGTAAAATAAATGAAATTTGTTCTATTTGAGATATTAAAAAATAATAATTACTGCATAGTTTCCTTTTTTAACATATATCTATATAAGATTATTCAACTAATTTAGGTGAAGTGGAATTAAATACAGTGGATTTATAACTTCAAGAAAAGTATGGTCATGTTAAAGGGGTATGTTTTGGAGTATCAATGACTGAATACATAAGGAATCCATAAACACAAATTCATTTTGATGATAAAATCAAAAAATTCAATACCAAATTGGATACCATAAAGGAAAAAAGTAAATGTGAAAAATAAATTATTAGATTGTCTCCTTAAATAAGAGAAAAAAATTACTACACCAATAACCACATTACATAGAGTCGTGGAACACTAGTTTTGAGGGTAGTCATTCCCATGAAATACTTACTCTATCTGAGGTAGTCAATTTTTTCCCAAAATTTCATATTATTTATAAAAAAATATGAATTGATAATTTTACTAATTTAAAATATTTCAGGGTGAAATTGATTTTCATTTATATATATTAAAACCTGATCATCACCTTGTCGAAAAAGGCATGGTATAAATATTCAAGGTTATTCCTTACATAATAAACAATTACAACCAAACCACGTAAGAGTTAAGATTCAGGTTGATCATAGGTTGAGAGTCGATCTACCTATTCCCATTGATGATGTTGGTATTCAAATAGTGGAACATGTTATTATAAATTTCATATAATAGTAATTTTGTCTTATAAATCCACTTGATAATAAATAGGTTCTTTATTTCCAACTTATATTATATTAAATATATTTTATAATGAATAAAAAAGTTTTAAATTAGTAAATTTAATGATAAAAGGGAAAATATAAAATCGGTCAGGTAAATAAAAGGAATACATTCTAAGATCATAGACGAAAACTCAAGATATTCTCGGGACACCAATATAAACACTTCACTTAGTGTCATTATATTTTTTTGTAGATACAATGTTGCAAAAGGGTGATAATTGTGAAATTATATTAAAAAATAATATAAAACATAGAGACTAATGATATTGTTGCTTTGTAGAATGTAAATGAAATTATAAAACATGAGTATTTAGGATCCACCATTTTGAATTTATATATTAGATATGTTCTCATAATTATTATATCTAATAATTCATATAAAATTTTTATTATAATTTGAAATTATTTATTTACTGGTATAAATTTATATTACGATTAAATAATCTCATCACATTTTGATAATCAATTTTCATTTTTATGTCCTTATGTAACTTCTATAAAATAATAAATAACAAAATCAAAGGAAATTATTAGAAGAACATGGTAATTTGTTTATGTGTTTAAATAAAATTAAGGAACATAGGATTCTCTTTCTAATAAATCAACTTAATCAGATGACATATTTTACAGATCCAATAATTTTATGTCAAACAAATTATTCATCGGATGTCCCCTTTTAATTATTAATACACTCTCATTAACATTCTATAAAAAATCATTCCATTGTATATTTTATAATATGTTTTCACATGATTATTTTGTATGGTAGTATGGTGTTTATATATTGACAAGTACATGTATGAAGACATTGAGTTATCAAAAGAATACTTTTTATTTTTATAGATAGACTTATTTTCAAATATTTTTAAAACATTTCACTTTTTGAACATATATCATAATAAATATCGTATATTTTTTAATGTTTGAATAGTTACCAAAATAATTGAATGGTTATTATAATTCCCCCAATGAATTTGAGGTAGTTTAAAAATTATATTCGGTTACGTTATGTGTAATTATCTGTGCTTAGACTACTGATGGAGTTTAGAAAGGTTCAGGATTTCAAACAAGTAGGGACAAGGGTCACCGAAACCTTGTGGAAGTAGCATAATCATGTTGGAAATTTGGTGGGAGTGACAGGGGAGTGGTAATCCCAAACCCCTCGTTGGGGACCCAATGAGGGACTACTAGAAACCCAATATCCCATCAATAGTTTGTTGGGAAACCCAACAACCACCATTAATGGTGGATTTTTGGTCATTTTATAAAACACCCAAATATTTTTTGGTATGTATCTTCTTAAATAAATTCAATTTATTCGATTACTTATTATTCGTGAAATAATATTAAATATTAACATGAATGTTAGAAATTTTAATATGGACATTAGAATAATACATCACCTATAAAAGTATAAAAAATTAGATATCTCGAAAATTAAAATATGATATATTAAAATCATGGAATATGTAAATAAAAGTTTTTAGAATGATAAATTAAGTTTTTGTATTTTTTTAAGTCATAAATATTTATTTACAATTTTTTAATTAAAATAATGATTTAAAAGAAAAGTTTTTTTCATTAAATAGATTCATAAATCAATATTTTGTTGTATTATAATTATAATATTATTTTATGAGACCATAATTAATTTTTCAAAGTGTCGTAAAATCAGTTATAATATTAAAATTAGCATTTATTGAATAAATAATAATTTTAATTAAAAATTAAATTTATCATATATATAAAATCATTTTCATAAATTGGCGACCATTTTTTAAATCTACACATCTAAAAATCCATTGGGTGAATTTTGGGTATTTTTCTAAAATAGTTGAATTTTTAGTGAATAGTGAAATACGGTAATTTGTGGTATTTAAAAAATATATAAATTATTGAGTCATAGATGATATATGGATGATTTAAGCACACATTGTTTTGAACTCACATGTACTATTTACTGTATTTCATCTTGGGAATCAACACTATTTATAGTCTTGATCCAAAACAATAAACTAATGTATAAAATAATCAAAAAAACACCCCTCTCCCCCACTATAAATACCACCCCTCACCACTCATTCTCCTCACTCCTTATAAGCCTTTAATATTGTATAAATTATTTCTAATTAACTTCCAAAGCCTCTTCCTAATTTATGAGACCTACTAGTCTTACCAAAAGACCAAATCAAAGTGTCTTAAGGAGGTTCCCAAGGAGACAATATTCAAAGAAATAAAATCCTCCTTTTTATTTTATTTTGTTTTATTTTATTTTATTTTTTAAGAAAGTGACATGGATTGGTTTCCCAATCCATGCCCAAAGAAATTTATTAAGAACAAGGTTTAGAGTGAAGACCCAAGGTATAATGAAGCTACACCATCAAAAATAGAAAGCCACAGACAAATCAAATGAAACATGAATGAACAGAGCAATCTATCCTCTAGAAATCTGAAAATAGTAGTAGCAAGAGACCAGCACCTCGATTTTGGAAACAGAACCATAAAAGATAGATCAGTATCAAGCACTTCCATATAAACCAGATTCATCCAGATGCAAGCAACCCCTCAGATCCAATGAAAAGAAGAATATGATCCAGCCCAGTTTCCAGCATCAGAAACCCCATCATAATCAATCCAGAATACAAGAGGCAGCATTTTACTAGATCCAAACATGAATTAGCAACCCAGTCCAGTTGAAACTCAAGAACAACAGGCGATTATACATCATCAACTCTGTGTTGGACTGATTAAGAGCACAACCTATTCTGCAGAGCCATCCAGAAGCATACGTCCATGAAAAAACAAGAACAAGCCTTGATTCCAATAAAGTAATACCATGCTATAATAGGGAGAACAACAACCAAAGAAGAGTGCTCAGAGCCAGCAGAGCCCAAACAACCCCTTATAAACACAATAGAACTGCCAGTGCTAAATTAGAGAACATAAACAGGTCATAAAATGCAATCCTTCCCAAAGTAGTCCACATAATTTTTAAACTTCAAACAAAATCACAGAGTCCAGGTGCATGCATTCCAAGAAAACCAGATCCAATCTTCAAGCATAGTCGAATAGCAAGAAACAGGATCAAAGTTCGAACAAATAATATATAGATGAAACCAAAGGGATGAAACAGCAACAGTCCAGCAAGTAGGTATCTCCAGGAGCAAGATTTCCCATAAAATCCAAAGCCAGACAGAGAAAAAAAGCAACGAAGGTCCTAGCAAATAGCCTTAAAATAGACTCCAAACTCAGTCAAAAATGTGTAGGAAACAGAACTGAGCAAAACCCAGCAGAATCCAGCTTGAAACGGTAAACTAGGTCTAGCAAACAAGGTCCAATATAAGATACAGAAACACTCAGGAACCAAAACATAAGCATCTAGATCGAAATTAGGATAAAAAACACACCAAAAGAAAAACCACAATCCTCTTTAGAAAACCATCAGAGCCTCAAGAAGTGGTTGAAATAGAACAAACAGAATAAACCAGCAAGAGATCAAGAGAGACCAATGTAGGACATCAGAGCAAGACTAGAACAAGAATTCCTTCCTGATTCTGTCATTGAGTATGTCCTACTTTTCTGCCAAGTAAGTTCTCTTAGTAATCTCGCCTTTCCTAAAAGAATTGTATAGGATATCATCTTTGAATCTAATTTTATTATCTAGGACATTAAGTATAGGTGCGTAATGATTTCGTACGTAAGGTAAGGGACTTCGTCTCAATTTACATTCCATTGAGACTTACTTAGTATTGTGATCCTAATCATTTTTATTTGGTGCATCTAATACCCCTTTGAGAACATTTTTCATTTGATATTATATTACTCTTAAAAATTTATATTTCTTTTATCATGTATATGATTATTTTCTACATTGTATACCATTTTTACATAGGGTTTTTACTTTTCCACTTCGGTGGTGGTGTGGTGGTAGAGAGTGGCACATCCACGCCATTCATTAGGTGGTTCAGGGTTAGAATCCTGGGAGTCCACATTCTGGGTGAGCCTCTCCCCCAAGATCCACCCTCCTTGTCGTGTCGCCCGATCTCATCTGGGTGGGAAAAATGAGGCACGGCCCAATCGCTGAAGGATCTCTTGACGGACCATCTCTGTCGGGCCGTCACCCTCTGGGACGCTCTGCCATCTCGGCTGGCAATGGCTCCTTCCCCATCTGGGGCTCTACCTCAGGGGAGCGACCTCTTCGTGGGGGAGGGGGTTTCCATGTGTATAGGGTTATAAAAGGCCACATAAGAGAATTACCTTTTAAAAAACATAGGGTGTTTACTTTTAATGTTATTTTAATTAGGTAAATATTGAAAAATATGTATCCTCTAGTCAATATGGATATTTTGATAAGTCATTTTTTTCATCAATTAAATACATGTATGAAGAATAATTTGGACATTTAGTGATGGGTGGGGCCCATTATTATATATCCCCTTGATGCATCAACAGGTCTCATGAGACAAAATAGTTGGCGACAAACCCTTCACATTTGTTTTCAAGAAGAATGCAATGGGTTTCTACCCACAAAATAAAACCATCTTGTGATAGGTATTGGTGGTAGTGGTTCATGTGCTAGATACATGACTTCTAATAATTAATCATTTCCTTCATTTAGTATTCATTTATTATTATCCATTGTATTTTCACTATGAAAAAATCTATGGATTCAATTTCATTCTTAGCTTTTTGATTAAATTGATTTTTTTTAGTTATTCACCTTTCTATATTGATTATGCCTTTTTTATTATTCTTCACTTATTATTGATTCATTTTTCTGTTGTATGTAACCCTTACTGATCATTTGAGCTCACCTTTTTATTTTTTTTCCTTCCCAAGTTATGAAGATGAAATCTATGAATAATTGTCAACAGAGAAGTTAATTTTTCTTTTTTATGTTCTATACATATTTACTAATGTAATAAAAGAACCATGTATGTATCTAGTTCTCCAAGACTACTAAGCTTATTGATCCTTGGTGATGTGATATCTTGTATTTATTCTATTTTAATTGAATAACAACTGACTCTAGGCTACATGGGTCAAGGTTGTTACATATGGTATCAGAGAATGTTTAGTAGAAACATTGGTAAACATATGTTGAATAAACATGATAATTATAATATTTTTTTATATTTTTTTTGGCTCAATACTCGTGATTATTATGATCTAACTCAATGTGTTCCATTATTTAGTTATGGCGCCTCATGGAAGAAAGGTAATAAATACCCACAAATATTGTAGGGATTTCCACACTGATCAAGCCAACACAGTTGGTGTTGGAGCTGAGTAGGTCATGACCATATTAGGACAACATACTCAGGTTATGATGAATAACCATACTACACCTATATTGGATCATTTTATGTGGAATAATCCATCATATTTTAGTTGCACTACTTATCCAGTAGAAGATGAGCAATGGATCAAGTCTCTTGAAAATATATTTTTGGCATCGGGATGTGATGAAAGGGAAAAGGTGGTACTAGTGGTATATTTCCTCAAGGGAGATAATGATAAATAGTGGCCATTAAATTAGAATACAAATAAGGAAGATGAAATAGAAGACATGGAATAGAAATATTTTAAAGAAATATTCTTCAAAAAATATTTCCCTGACGGGAAATGAACTTTAATGAATAGAAATTTCCTTAACCTAAATCAAAAAGGAAGAAGAGAGTGTATCATAGTATGAGGCTACCTTCATAATACTAGCCAGGTATGCTACTGATTACATACATTATTCTGAAAACAAGATTGATCATTTCTTTGAAGGTATTAAGTCAAGTCTATGAATCCAACTAGATTCTCAAACATTTTCATCATATGATGAAATAGTATAAAGTGCCATAAAAATGAAGAAGTTGTTTTCTAGATCCTGTATGTTCAAGGTAAATCAAGAGAAGAAGAAATATTTTGATAACCATGATAAAATTGAAGCATCAAATGAAAATAGGGGAATTAATTAATTCCCATTATGTGAAATTTTTTGAGAGAATCATCCTGGAAAGTGTTTGAAAGGTATTGGAGTTTGTTATAAGTGTGGATAAAAGTGTCATAGTGCCAATAAATGTAAGGGGGAGAAATAAATAAATGGTTTTCAATGCTTAAACTACAATAAAATGGGAAATTATTCAAACCAATGTCCCAAGAGTTAGGGGAATCTACCATAGAAGTATCCAAGGGGAGAGGGCCAAGATTATGTGATCACCACAACTGAAGTATAAGTACCCAATGATGTGGTCACAAGTATATTAATACCTCTTAAAATTTTTCCAATGATTTTTTTTTTATTTTGGATCATCACACTCTTTTATATCTATCTAGTTTACCCTGAAAATTAGACATTTCTCTTTTGATTTAATAAAGGACGCTACAACAAAACCTTCTTATAGCAGCGCTAGCATTTATCAGTGCTAGAAAAATTCACTGAAAAACTTCATCGGTATCAGCACTAAGATAAGAGATCATAAAGGAATCACTTTATAAGTGCTAAAATAAGAGCTGAAAAATGAATCCCTTTATTATTGCTAAAAAATTGATAAGGTGCACCCTTTATTAGCTCTTTTTTTAGCAATGATAAACAGTAACCTTTATTAGTGCTTTATTTTAGCACTGATAAAGGAAACCATTATCAGAACTTTATTTTTAGTGCTTATAAAAGGTTCCATTTATCAGTTCATTTTTAGTGCTGATAAAATTTTCCCATTAACATCACTTTTTTATCACTAATAATGGCTCAAAATAAAATGAAAAAATAAAAAAAATAGATGAGTAAATTATGAAAAATATGAATCATTTTATTAATTAAATAATTATTGATAAAAATGAAGAAATTTAATACAAATATATATAGATTATAAATATTAATAAATATTATATATTAGATATAGATATATAAAATGAATAAGTATAGTATATATAAAATTTTAATTAAAAACATACTAATGTCTTATTCAATTTTAATGTTGTTTGATTTTTTAATTTAACCTATATAAAATTTTGTGTGTTATATTTATTTTATGTACATATATATATATATATGTTAATGCATTTTTATACACAAATGCACAAACAAATATATATACACAATATATAGAAACACATACACCTAATGTTTATGTAATTTATTTAAATTTTAGTATATTTTAGAATTTAATTATAAAATGATGCATTTAAGATATATTATGTTTTTAATCGGTCAATGTTTTTTAATACTATAGTTAGGGTATTAATTTTTACTGTTTTTATTTTTTATTTTATTTTTTAATTTGATCATATTCTATTATTTATTTATATTTATTTATTTACTATGTTTTAATATTTTCAATATGTATTCATCCACTTCAATATATATATACACACACATAGAAGTTAGGGTGTGCCTTAATGGTAGATGTGCCCCATAATTTTGTATCAAACTCGGGTTCAAATCCAGGTGGGAGTGAATTTCCACTGGTAGGTGGTGATGCAGGCATGATGCAAGAAAGTGGTGACGCATGCATGGTATAGTCAAGCAGTGATGCAAGCATGATGCAGGAAGGTGGTGTCGCGAGCATGATGTATGAATGATGCTACATTAGGCCTTCAGGCCAAATTATGGGAATTTAGTCCATATAATGGGCTTCATGCCCACTAGGCCTTCGGACCATGTATTGAATAAATAAGGCTTGATGGATGGGTTATCCCTTTGGGAGCTATGGTTTACCTTTCTAACTTATGTGTGTGGTGTGTGTGTGTGTGTGTGTTTAATGTAATTATTCCCCAAAGCACCTAATATATATATATATATAATAACTTATATTTTATTAATAAAACTTCTCAATTTTTTCAATATTTTTAAAGTGTACACATTTTGAATTATTCAATTTCTCTCATTTTTAAAATTCATGTATTTAAGATTATATATCCATTAATAATGTTAAAAATATATTTCTAAATAAATATTTATAAATAAATACATCTATAAATTTATATTTACTATATTTATAATTATTATAAATAAATAATTTTTTTTAAATAAGTATTTATATAATTTTAAATAAATAATTATATATATTTAAATAATTATAAAATTATAATAAATTTATTTAAATAATTATTAAAATATAATAAATTTATGTAGATATTTATAATTATAAAACTTTAATCAATGCTAAAAAAGTGTTGTTAAGATATATATTTATCAACGCTAAAACGTTATCACAGATAAATATGTCTTTTATCGATTCATTTTTAGTATTGATAAAGCTCTAGATTTGTTAGAAATTATAAATTTAGTTTTGATAAAAGGGATATTTGTCAGCTCTTTTTTGAAAGCACTGTTAAAATTTTCCTTGGTCTATTTAAAAAACCCTAACTATGACTCAGTCAATCATAATTATCAAGCTCTTGGAGAACTCCTCTATTACCAATGTGACTCCTCGATGTTCCCTTAAATTAATCAAGTCTAGAATCCAATATATGTTATTTTCTACTATTCCTCTATCGTTTTTAATGTTTTGGGTTTCATGTTTTTGTTTTTTCACTATTCTTAAACATGATGAACCCTAAATCTCTTCTCATCACTATTGAAATATAATGAGTGTGGTTCTGTTTCATTGTTTTTTGCCTTTCATGTGTATTTGAGTGTCCACCCCATTTTTCCCTAGATAAACATATAAATGTTTTACTATCCTATTGAAATTAACAAGGAGACCTCTCATCCCCCCTCAGTTTCTCTTTATTTGAATAATATGGGGTTCCAAAATATAGGCAGTTTCTCAAATTGAATTCATCTTATATACTAGATTATAGATTCTAAAGGCTTAATTATGAGGGTTTTTAAGTATTAGGTAATACCAAGTTGTGGCCCTCATTTATGGGTTATGAACTTATAGGTACCAAGTTAAGTGTAAAAATCATTAAAAAAATGTTTTTTAGATTTTGGTTATTTATGTAAATTGTTAAACCATGAAATAGTTTATTTAGATTTATGATTTTGATTAATATTTTTTTTATTGAATTAAAAATAAATATTGAATTAATTAGTCATTTTCCAAAAATTATTTTAGTGATTCATGTTGTGAGAGTTTTATTTTTTTAATTAACTCAAGATTATTATTAAACTTTAACCACAATTTACAAAGAGTGATGGAGAATTTCATTGGTGAGAAAAGTGTGCTCAAAAGTTTTTTAAAAAAATTTCTAGATTGGATAGAGTTTAGAAATCATTGGTTAAATATAATTAGAAATACACAAAAATGTATAAAGAGTGTATTTCCCAAAAGTAAGTGAGTTATCCATGGTTGGATAGTTGATCAAAAAACTATGATATGTTATTTATTAATAGATTTACTAATCAAAATAGAGAGATAATTAATTCATAGAATAAAAAATAATTTTAAAATTAATCTAACATGGTGAATAACCGTAGATATAACAAAAAATGATTAAAATAAACTTTTTATAGTTTGGATCTTTATGTCCTATAAGTCATGTAATATGTTATCCATGTCCAAAATGCACAAAATAGATTTATTATATTTTCTCATATCCTTGAATAATAAATGTAAATTTAATCTTATATATAATTTTATCAGAGGCTACGACATATAAACAACATAGATTTTAATGGGGCTTTAAATATATGATATTATATGAATGAATTTGGATACTTCTCCCAAATAGTCTCTCATAAATTATAAATCATAAGGGGCATCATAGATGTCTTGAAACGTCTATTGAAACACTCAATGAAATAAGTACTCCAACTTGATGAAATAATCAGTTTCTATGGGATGGAGGTCAATTATCAATGAACTCTTTATTAAATGTAGATTCCCTATAAACGGATATGATACCCCTATTGTAATTAACCCTTTGTTTCATTCCATATTCAAACCTCTCTTCTTCTTTGATCATTGTTTATCAATAGGTTAAGGTGCAAGCACTCCTTTGGTGATCGAGGGTCCACAAGAATATTTATGTGATTGAATTATAGTGTAATCTCCTCAAAGGCTATAATACTTTATTTCAGGGATACCTCTCTCCAATATTATATTTTACAATTGATAATATAATTATCAGTTTTAAAGTAGGACATTCTTGGAGTTAATTGTAGATCTACTTCAACAATTGTGGTATAATTTTCAATAAAGTGAAGTATCTATGGCTTCTCTAAGATTTTATGGTAATATAATATAATAATAAATTTAGGATTGCATTTAATAGATTCATTTAATTAATAAGTGTAAAAAATATAGATCAATACTAAGTATAACATGAAAAGTTAAACCTTTAAAGGGATGTATGTTATTGGAGGGATCTTATAGTGGATTAAAAAATATCCAAATTTGGAAGGTGAGGAATCATTGAGTAGATAGAATTGATGTCCAATGTAGGTGGGGTGCAATTCATTTCTTCAAGACCATTAGAGTAGTGGCATTCCAATTCCTCTTTAATTGTGGAGAATTTTTGAGTGATTCCATTAGTGTAAGTTCTTATGATACTTTAATCCTTAGATTCTTTATTGTCTTACATTTCTTAATGATGGATTAGACTCCCTCTTTCAAACTAATCTTCCTCCATCCATTGTGGTTCCAATGTTCATTAATAAAATACCTCCCGAATAGTCATAAGAGGAAGGCTTGTTTGAAAGATAGAATTAGTAGCCTCAAATATATCATCAAGAGATTTAATAAAATCAACTATCTTAGGATGGATTAAATAAAGGTATTAAGGTTATTTGTACTATAGTATTTAATTATTATATCTTTTTTCAAGATAGTAACAATTTTTATGCAAGATGCATTCAATTGTGGAATTTTATGAATGGAGTGTATTGCATTGTTTTTATTAAAGACAAATTAAATGTTTGACTACTCATGTAGATAATGTCTTCTAAACATGATGATGTTTCCAATACTAAGAAAAAACAGATTGTTGATGATGAAACTGTGGTATTATTAGGGGATCTACATCATGTTCATGAAAAAAATGAAAAAAAAATACAAGAATGATGCAGCATTATAGTTTTGAATAAACTTGTCAAGGAAAGAAGTCAGGGTATTAAATTTGAGGTTGGTTGGAATCAACGCGGACAACCTATTGACCCCAACAAGTCAACATTCATTAGTTATCTTAGGGTCACAATGAGGATGAGTATGTTGATTGATATTGACTCGTGGTGTCATGTCCAATCTGTAATGAAGGAAATCCTTTGGAAATATATAATGGTAATGTTACAATATACATTCTCTATTTTACTAAAAAATTATATAATGAAGCGTTGATTTGTTTTTCATTATTCCTTGTATAATTCTTTTATTTTTGAAAATTTTCATAATAAATCTTTCTTAATGGATACTGGAAAATCCCATAGAGTCTTTAAGACTCTTTTTATGAAGTTATATCTTAAGAATGCTGAGGGGAAAATAAATCCCCACCCACCACTTAGTTATGTACACATTATAAAGTAGGAAACATTGACTTGTTTTAGAAATCGTCACACTGAGAAATCATTTTAGGTGCACTCTTATCGATAATATATTATTTGACATTATTTATTTTTTTCATCTTGAGTAGAAATTTTTAATTTATGAAACAACAAAAGAGTGCTGAAAATAAATAACATATGTCAAAACCAGCGCACCCCTATCACAAAGGAAGTATGGGGTATCATTCATTATATAAGAAATTAGTATGTATTTTAAATCAATAATAAAATTTTAATTATGTGATATGAAACAATATGTGTTCCTTTGTTTATATGCAGATTGATGAATCAAAATTAGAAGCCACTTATATCCCACATCATGTGTTACGGAAGGAGGATCGTGCAAATAAAGATGGTATATTAGTTGATGAAAAAAAATTGGTATGGGAAGAATGTGTAAGTATTTCATAATTTTAATTCATTATGATTTATAAAAATATTACATAAAAATAAAAAAAATTATACTTTTTTATATGGTTTAGACACAAGAATCGGTAATAGTTCTACTAGATGAAAAGAGACTTTCAATAGCATTGAAGCGACCTAAAAAAATATAGTCATGTTATAGGATTAGGTTTTGGAGTCTCTCCTCGAATACATTTCAAGAATATAAAACCAAATGAAGATATATATAATATAATGAGATGAATACAGACACAAATAGACATGCTATAAGATATTATTTTGTGGTCTAGTTTGGAAGAGCAATGTATAAGAAAGGATCAAATCAAACAATAATTGGAGAAAAGATCCATACATGAACCAAATGATCCTACTATCTTTGAGGCTAGTCATTCCCCCCAACCGCATACCTTATCTGAGGTAATAAATTTTTTCATTACTCTTTCTCCTAAATTTGAATCAAACAACTTATAATAACTTTATATTATTGAAATTATGTAGGGTATATTTTCATGTGATTTTTATCTATCAACACTCACGTACTACCATGTTGTGATGGGTACAATTTATAATATCCTAGGAGACTAGCTACACAATCAACCCCTCACAAAAAATCACATAAGAGTGGGGATTGATGAAGCTTATGAGGCGATTACTATGTTGCATGTCCGCATGATGGTCAGGATATTACAATGGCCAAATATGCTATTGGAGAATTCATACCATGGTCATCCAATCTTATAAAGATACAGGATGTATGTAATTAACAAATTTTTTCATATTAAAATCATTTAAAAGTTGATGATAAAACGTTTGAAGTGAGGTATGATATTACATATAGATAAAGAGGTAGAGAAAAGAAAGGTTAAATCAAAAAAATCTAGTGAATAGACCAAGAAAAAAAATGTCCTTATCAGAGTACCTTCTCCCACTAAGTTCCAGAGTTATATTTATTATCATTACAACTTCATTCATAGACCAAATTTAAATATAAAACTTTTTCTTACATTGAATATGGATAATAAATATATGTAGATTCCTTGAAAGATGGAATTTTTCTCAAGACTCTAAATGATATTCTTGGTAATGAATGGTTGGGTATCTCAGTTGTGAATACATACATAAAGTACATTTTCATAATATGTCTATCCAAATAGTGAGCTAAAAATGTTTATTAATGTTAAAAAGTATTCATATTTTGTATAGGAGTTTATATTATATCTATATAAAGTGAACATTGTGTTAATCACAATTTAGATTCATGAATCCCTATATCATTTCTACACTATAAATTACTTTTAACGAGGAATAAAGTAAAAAGAAAAAATATGATTTACTCAAAGAATTTAATAAAAAAAATATCAAATGACATACTCTTTTTTATCCCTACAATGAAAGGGTAAAACTAAATGATCTAATAACATAAAATATATTTTTAATTTTTGCATTACTTGATTTTTTATGTTTTTTTAAGAAGAACTGGATATTGATAGTAGTCAACATAGACACCCCGAATATTTATTTTTTGGATTCAATGCAAGGATTTACAACCAACTGACCACACATGATGTGTATTCTGAATATTTAATACACTAAAATCAATATTTTATAGATAAAATTCGGTTTATATGTTTGTTATGTGTTTTAATGAGATTTTTTTTATGATAGGGCGGTTGCTAAATATAGGCTAGATCATGGAATAAAGTTGGTGCCTTAAAAGCTAAAGCATGTGGATTAATAATAATGGAAAAAAATTAAGGTATATATTGAAATATTTAACTATCAAAACATTTCACAACAATTTAATTATTTTGGTCAATGTTTCTATAGTGTCTGAAACAAGATAATGAAATCGATTGTGGATATTGTGTTTGAAATTTTATGAGAGAAATCATAGAGAATTAAAAGACTAGCATCCCCAAATAGGTAATTTCCTAATGTAATTAAAATTTCATTAAATATATTTCATAATCATTTATTTATCTATATTTTCTCAGTACTATCAATATTTCTTACAATAGAGTTACCAAAAAGAAGAAATCAATTTGTTTAAATATGATTGGGTAGCATACATTTTGTCATAATGCACATCGACAAAAAATTTAGGTTATTACCAGCTATATTTGTGATATACTACAATTAATGACCATTAAAATATATTTGGGGTGTGAATAATTAGTGTTAGAATACTTATATATTATTTTTTATCCCTTTATTATAGAGAATAGTAATGGAGGAAATATATTTATATAGAAGCACTAACATTCAAACAAAAATTTCTTTTGGAAATCATGGAGGCAGAGGTGGAGGTGGATGTGAAGGTGGAGGTGGAGTCGAAGGCAGATTCAAAGTTAGAGACCAACAAGGAGGAGAAGGCATAGGTGAATACTAAGGTGGAGACTGAGGAAGAAGAGGATAAGAAGATAAGTCTTTAGAATAACAAAATTGTTGGTAAATTAAGTAGAATAAGGATCATACCATGATTGTGTTAGAGAACTATTGTTTAAAAGTACACACAACACTTTTATCTTAAGATAATATCCATTGTGCTTCTACCCAGTTTAAAATGAAATTTTATTAAAAACAAACATGGCATAATCAAAATTGAGAAAATGCATTCATATTGTTTTGGTACTTTAAGAAAACAATACGTATGTAATTTTTGATGTGTAAGGATCACTCGCACCTCAATCTGATGCATGAGGTGACCGGTATAACTCCAAATGTTTGTTATCATTTTAGAATTGGTGTTTTAATACAAAAACGAATCAATCACTAAAAACTAACCAAATACGATTGGATTGTCTTGATAATTTTGGGGAAAATCATAATTTATTTATGATGTGTGTGAATCAGGCTCATGTCAAACCCACACATGATGCCACTTATATGGTTCAATGTGTGCGTTTTTAGATTAAAATGTAATTTTAGTAAAAACACACGTGGCAGACTCAAAACTAAAAAAACTCATTCCAATTTTTTTATACATTTGTAAAATGATCCATTAGTCATTTTAGATGTGTATCATTTATCTGCATCTCAATTTGATGCACGATGTGACCAATTTTACTCCAAGTGCATCTTATTTATTCAAAATTGACATTAATTTTAGTGAAAAAACAACTGAAAAACTCAAAACCAAGAAAACACATTCATATTGTTTTGGTAATTTAGTACAATGATCAAATCATCATTTGTGATGTGTAGGGATCAGCTTCACCTTAATCAAATGCACAGTGTTACCAGTATGACTCCAAGTGTCGTTTATCAGTTTAAAATTGACATTTTAGTATAAAAAATGTCACTCACTTAAAACCAAGAAAACATGCTCAGATTTTCTTGATATTTTGGGACAAATATTCATAATTCATTTGTGATGTGTATGAATCATTCTCATGTCAAACCCACGCACGATTCCACCTGTATGGCTCAAAGTGCATGTTTCCAGTTTAAAATGGCATTTTAGTAAAAAACACATGTAAAGTACACAGAACCAAGGAAACACATTCTAAATGTTCGGATACTTTTTTAAAATGATCCATGAGTCATTTTGGATGTGTAGTATTAAGACACCTCTCAATCTGACACACGGTGTGACCGGTATAACTCCAAGTTCTTCTTTTTTTTCAAAATCGACATTAATTTTGTTGAAAAAAACAACTGACATACTCAAAACTGAGAAAAAATAGTCATATTAATTTATTAATTTACCAAAATGATCTATAAGTCATCTTTCATGTGTGGGTATCATATTCACCAAAATTCAATGCACTATGTGACTGGTATGACTCTAAGGGTTCGTTATTAGTATAAAATTGACATTTTAATACAAAAAAGTCACTCACTGAAAAAAATGCACTTGGATTTTCTTGATAATTATAGAAATCTATTTGTAATTAATTTGTGGAATTTATGAATTAGTCTCATGTAAAACCCACATACAATACCACCTGTATGGCTCAAAGTGCATGTTTCCAGTTTAAAATGACATTTTTTGTAAAAAAATATACATATGGTGTACTCCAAACTGAGTAAATGCATGCCTATTGTTTTTATAATTTAGTAAAATGATCCATGATTCATTTGGGGTGTGTATAATTCATCCACACCTCAATATGACACATTTTTGACTAGTATGACTCTAAGTACATCTTTTTTATTCAAAATTGACATTAATTTTAGTGAAAAAACAACTAACATACTCAAAAAAGAGAAAATTCATTCAGATTGTTTTTTTTTTCTTTTAGAAAAATATCTATATTCCATTTTTAATGTGTAGAGATCATATAAACCTCAATTCAATGCATAGTGTGACCGGTATGACTCCAAGTTTCTATTATCAGTTTAAAATTGAAATTTTAATACAAAAAAATGTTTCACTCACATAAAACCATGAAAACATGCTCATATTATCTTGATAATTTAAGAAAATGATTTATAATTAATTTTTTTATGTGTATGAATTGGTCTCATGTAAACCCCACACATGATGCCACATGTATGGATTAAAGTGTGGGTTTCCAGTTTAAAATGACATTTTAGTAAAAAAACACATGTGGCATACTCAACCCTGAGGAAATGCATTCTGATTATTTTGATACTTTAGGAAAATGATTCATGAGTCATTTGGGATGTGTCACATTCATCCATGCCTCAATACAATACACAGTGTGGCTGGTATGACTCCAATTACGTCTTTTTTATTCAAAATTGACATTAATTTTAGGGGAAAAACTAACATACTCAAAACCAAGAAAATGCATTTGGATTGTTTTAGTACTTTATTAAAATGATCCATATGCCATTTATGATATATATGGTTCATACACACATCAATATGATGCACGGTGTGACTGGTGTGAATAAAAGAGTGTCTTTTTATTCAAAATTAACATTAATTTTAATCAAAAAAGAACTAACATACTCAAAACTGAGAAAATGCATTCCGATTATTATGGTACTTTCAAAAAATGATCCATAAGTCATTTTTTATGTGTAGGAATTAGTCACACCTCTATTAGACTTACAGTGTGACCAGTATGACTCCAAGTGCACCTCTTTATTTAAAATTTACATTTTTTTAGTAAAAAACAACTCACATACTCTATAATAGAGTTTTCTTTTTCCTGTATTTGTGTTAGAAATTTTATTCCATTTAAATTTAGTATTTATATCTTATTTTGGTAATTTTTTTGTTGTTTTTGCTGATGCAGTGTGTTGTTGCAACACACTACACCTGTTTTTGGTGATTCAATGTGCTGCAACATCACACTGCAGTTTTCACCATTATTAGTGCTACTAAATGCACTGATAAATCTACCCTTTATCAGCACTTTTAAAAGCACTGATAAAAGACACCTTTATTGGAACTTATATAGGAATTGATAAAGTCTATATTTATCATCGCATTAAAAATCACTAATAAATCATACATTTATTAGCGCAACTAAAAGAGCTAATAAATCAGACTTTTATTAGTGCTTTTAAAAGCACTGATAAATAATACATTTATCATCAATTTTAAAACCGCTGATAAAATACACTGTTTATTATCACCTTTTAAAGCATTGAAAAAGTTTTTTTTTATTATATCTAAATAAAATCATTGATAAATAGGGTCTTTAATCGTTGATTTTAAAAGAGCTGATAAAAGTATGATTTATCTGTGCTTTTATTTGCATTGATAAATCTACCCTTTATCACCACTTTTTTCGCACTGATAAAATTCATGGACTTTTAACTGTGATAAGGTATTCAGCACTTTTCTAACACTGATAAAGGCTAAGTCTAGTGCTGTTAAAGGAAGGTTTTGTAGTAGTGGGAGTTGTTAGACAAACTTTCTAAGGGAATACTCGATGTAAAAAATATGTGTTGAGCATTCCCCTTTATGACACATAAACGTTCTTTATTATCTGACCTTATCTTTATACCTATGGTTAAATTTGATATAATCCTTAGTATGGACTGACATTCAAAATATGATGCAAAAATTTATTGCAAGAAGATATAAATCATGATTTGTGAGGAAGATGCATAATACCTTATCCTTACAGTAGAAGCTTCATCAACTGATTCTTATCTAGATTTTCCCATAGAAGATCAAGTAAATGAAATTATTGGGTAGGAAGAGAAAAAAAAATCTATGAATAAGATAATTAATCATAAAATTGAGGATGTACCAATTGTATAGGAATACATTGATGTATTTCCTAAAGAATTACCTAGACACCCCCCAAAGTGTGAAGTTGATTTTACCATTGATTTAACCTTTTATTCAAGACTGTTATCAAATAATCCTTATAGAATGGCCACTTTGGAATTAGTGGTTCTAAAGAAACAACTAGAGGAGTTGAGTAGTAAGAAATTCATTCACCCTAGAGTTTCTCTATGGGGAGAACATGTTCTCTTTATTAAGAAGAAAGATGGATCCATGAGGTTGTCTATAGACTATCGATAAATCAATGATATTATAATAAAAAAATTATCCTCTACATTGCATTAATGATTTTATTAATCAACTTCACGGAGCTCAATATTTTTGGAAGATTGACCTTTTTTGAGGTATCATCAATTTTGAGTAAAGAAGGACTATATTCTAAAGACATCTCTTTGAGTGAGGTGTACACATTATGAGTTTATAGTAATGTCATTTGAATTGACATATTCACCCTTAGTTTTTAAGGATCTGATGAACAGAATATTCAAGGAATGTCTTTAAAATTTTGTTATAGTATTCATTGATGATATTATAATATATTATAAAACATATGAAGACTATGATAATCACTTGTGGATCATTCCCGAGACTCTCAAAAGGGAAGATTTATACTTTAAATTTAAAAGGTGTGAATTATGGTTTTAGGAAAATTCTTTTCTTATCCATATTTTATCTAAGGATTGAATCTTAGTTGATCCTATGAAGATAAAGGAAATCCAAGAATAACCTACACCAACAAACATAATTGAGGTGTGTAGTTTCATTGGTTTACCAAGTTACTGTCAGTGTTTCATTTATAATTTTTATCAATTGTCCAACTCATTAACCAAGATCACATGTAAAGGGGTTAAGTTAATATGGACAAAATAATTCATAGAATGTTTTGAATAATTGAAGATAAGATTAGTCAATTCTCTGATTTTGACTCTACCGTCAAGAAATTATGGGTTTGTGATATAAAGTGATGCATCAAATAAAGGATAGGGTTGTTTCTTTATAAAAAATGAAAAAGTAATTTCATATGCATCAAGGTAGTTGATTATTCATAAACAAAATTATCTAACTCATGATCTTGAGTTAGCATTTGTAATCTTTTCATTGAAGATATCGATACACTATCTCTATGGTGAAATATGTGAGATATATATAGTTCAAAATAGTTTGAAAAAAAAAATTTACGCTGAAAGAACTCAACATAAGGAAAATATGATGGCTTGAGTTACTCAAATATTATGATTTATCAATACACTACCACCCAAGAAAAGAAAATAAGGTAGAAGATACATTAAGAAGGAAAGATCATGGACTTCTAACCCAATTGAAGATTGAGAAATATACTATGTTCATGGATTTAGTAAAGATAGATATGGGAATTGTTAAGAAATAAGAAATATTACTCCTTTTTCAAATGATTGTGAAACCATATTTATTGTAAAAGATAAAAAACTCTCAATATGATGATGAGAACTTTAAAAAGAAAATTAAACCCATTAAGGATGTAAAATTGGAGGAATTCATGAATAATGAGGGAATTTTTGAAATTTTGAAATAGGTTATGTGTTTCACCAATAGCTGATCTAAAAAGAAAACTATTAAATGATTCCCATATCTCAAATTTCTCTATAAAACTTGGTAGTAACAATATATATAGAGATATAAAGGGACATTTTTAGTGGGATAATATGAAGCAAGAAATTGCTGACTATGTGTCAAGATGTCTAGTTTTTCAAAAAGTGAAGGATGATAGAAATAATACTAGGGGATTCATGCAACCTCTATCTATTCCTATGTGGAAGTGGGATGATATTACTATAGACTTCATAATTGGATTAAAAAATACCTATATAAATAATGATACAATATGGTTTATTCTTGATCTCCTTACAAAATCAGCACATTTTATTACTATAATTGAAGATTTTCCTATTGATAACCTAGAAAAAATCAATATTAATTAAGTTCTAAGACTTAATGGTGAACCTCTATCGATTGTGTCTGATCAAGATCCATAGTTTACATAAAAATTTTGAAAGCGTCTTTAGAATTATTTAGATACTAAGATTCATTTGAGTACTGTTTATCACCCTCAAACTGATGGATAGTCTGAAAATACCATTCAAACACTGGAAGACATGTGTAGATCATGCTCACTTGACTTTCAAGGTATGTGGGATTGGTATTTACCTTTGGTAGAGTTTTGCTACAATAATATTTTCCATTCTAGTATTCAAATGGTGCTATAAGAAGCATTATATGGAAAGATATTTCATAATCCAACTTGTTGGGATGAATTTGGTGAGAGGAAACTTATAGGATGATAACTTATTGAAGATTAAATAATAAAGTAAAACACTATTCAAGATCATATTAAAATAGATCAAAGTAGTAAAAATAGTTATCCTAACAACCAAAGAAAGGATTTGGAATTTCACGTTGGAGATCATGTCTTTTGGAAGGTATCTCTAAGGAAGGGTGTTAGAAGGATTAGTAAGAAAGGGAAACTAAGCTTCAGGTACATCAGACCATAGGAAATTCTAGAAAGAATTAGAGTTGTAGCTTACCAATTTGAAATGTCAAAAATTCTCTCCAAATTTCATGATGTGTTCCACATATCATTGTTAAATAAGTACATTCCAAACACACCACATTTACACACCTATGAAGAAATAGATCTATAACCAGATTTTTCTTACTGTAAATATTCTATTGAGATTCTTGACACTATAGAGAAAGTATTGAGAGATCTGACAAATCGACTAGTAAAATTTATTTGGAGAAAACATAAAATGGAAGAAACAACATGGGAACCTGAGGATGTTATGAAGAAAAACCACCCTCATATATTTAAAAGTCAATATTCGTGAAAAAATTCAAGGATGAAATTTATTGAGGTAAGAATATAACACCCAAATATTTTACGGTATGTATCTTCCTAAATAAATTCAATTTATTTGATTACATAAAAGCCATGATATACTAGTAAATATTAACATAGATGTTAGAAATTTTAATGTGTAAATTAGAATAATAACTTAACCAATGAAAGTATAAAAAATTATGTATCTCTCAAATGAAAATATAATATATTAATATCATGGAATAAGTAAATAAATGTTTTAAAATGATAAATTATGTGTTGGTATTTTTTTAAGTCATAAATATTTATTTAAAACTTTATAATTAAAATAATGATTTAAAATGAAACTTATTTTTAAAAAATAGATTCATAAATAAATATTTTATTGTATTGTAACTATAATATTATTTTACAAGACCATAGTTATTTTTTCAAAGTGTTGTAAAATTGGTTATAATATTAAAATACATATTTCTCGAATAAATAATAATTTAATTTAAAAATTAAAATTATAAATTTGAGTATATTTTTAAAATATAAACATTAAAAATGGTTAGGTAGATTTTTTTTGATTTTTTTGAAATAGTTAAATTTTTAGTGAATAGTGAAATACAATAATTTGCGGTATTTAACAAATACATGAATTATTGAGTCATGGAAGATATATGGATGAGTTAATCACCCATTGGTTCATACTAACATAAAATATTTAATTTATTTAGTCATATTAATCAATACTATTGATATTCTTGAGCCAAAATAATAAACTAATTAATAAAAAAACCTCTCCTCTACTATAAATACCACCCCTCACCACCCTTTCTCCTCACACATTCTAATCCATAAATCTTGTCTAAATTATACCCAATTCACTTCCCAATCCCCTTTAAAATTTTCAATTGATGTTGGTCTTACCAAAAATCCATCTCTTCCCAATCCTCTTTAAAATTATACCCAATTCACTTCCCATGGAGATGATATTCAAAGAGGTAAAATCCTCCTTTTTCTCTTTTATTCTATTTTCTTTTATTATTTTCTCATCACCTCCCCTTATACAAAGTGGAATTATAAATATTTTATCATTTATATACTATAATTTTATTATGTTAATGTAATATCCATCATCAAATATGTTCTCTCCTCCTTTTATTATAAAAATAAAAACATCATCCGTGAAGTGTTGATTCACCACATTCATGGATGATGTGTTTTCATTTTACATAATCATCTCCAAGACTTTTCATAAAACCATTATTATGGATAAATAAGATTTTAATATACATATTATAAGTTCTATCATGTTCTATAACCAATATATAAATATAATATAAAATAAAATGATATAAGTTCATGATGGTCGTAAAAAGCACCAAAATAAATTAAAATATTTTCATCAACATCTTATATAATGATTCATCCTCATAACATATAACCAAATGATATATAAGGAACATTTAAACTAATGTAATTATATTAATATAATTCCATTATAGTTTTTTAGTTCTTTTATTTTTACAAGAACTACCACAATTATGCACAAGCGAACCGACCATAAAACCATGAAACGAATGCTCCTGAAACAACAAAATTAAACATTATAACTCATCGGAATGGCTATAAATGAACTTAATAAAATTATAATAAATAAAATATACGTTTAATAGGATCTTAATTATTTAATTAATGAATATAATTTGATTATCCATGACATTAAGTACGAGTGTGGAATGTTTTCGGACATAAGGTAAGGGACTTCATATCAATTTCTATTTCATTGAGACTTACTTGGTATTGTGATTTTAATAATTTTTATGTGGTGAATATAATTACCTTTTAGATCATTTTTCATTTTATATTATATTATTCTTAAATATCCATATTTCTTTTATCATGGATAAGATTATTTTTTAAGTCATATACCATTTTTACATATGGTGTTTACTTTGAATAATATTTTAACTGGGGAAATATTGATAAATTTATATCCTCTACTCAATAAGGATATTTTGATAAGTTCTTATTTTTCATGAATTAAATCCATGTATGAATAATGATTTTAATTGTAGTGATGGGTGGGTCCTAGTATTATATAGCCCCTCGATGCATCGATAGGTATCATGAGACAAAATAGTTGGTGATAAACCCTTCTTTTTTGTTTCCAAGAATAATCAGACAGGTTTCTACCCATATATTTAATTTTCTTATGAAAGGGATTGATGGTAGTGTTTCATGTGTTAGATATATGACGTCTAATAATTAATAATTTCTTTCATTTGGTAATTACTTAATTTTAACCACGATATTTTCATTATGAAAAAATATATAGATTTACTTTCATTCTTAGTTTATTGATTAAATGGCATGTGTTTTTCAGTTATTCATATTTTCATATTGATCATGCCATAATGATTATGATTCACTTATTATTGATTTATTTTTATGATACATGTAAACCTTACTGATCATTTTATCTCACCATTTTATTTTATTTTTCTTCCCCAGGTTATAAAGATGAAATCTTTGAATAAGTGTCAAGGAAGTAGTTTATTTTTTCATTATGTTCTATGTACTTTTACCAATGTAAAAAGAGGACCATGTATGTATCTAGTTCTTTAACACTACTAAACTAATTGATAATTGGTTATGTGATCTCTTGTATATATTCCATTTTAATAAAATAACCACTAACTCTGGGCTATTGGGGTCGGGGTTGTTACATTTTTTCCATCATTTTTTAATCTTCATTGTTCATCCTCCTATGACTCGTATGAATAAATCCATTCCTCCCTCTGTCTCTCCCATATCCCAAGATCCTTAAACTCTATTTGTTGTCTCAATAAATTTTAGTTTCTTCATCAAAGTTCACTCTTTAGTTTCTGTATTGAGTCATTATGTGACCTCGGGAAGGTCTCCTCATATGCTAGAGGCTAACGACAAGCAATGAGGGTCTAAGGTGTTATCATGGGGATAATATAATCTCATATTATAGTAAGTAAAAATATAGAAATAATATTCAAAATTTCATCATAATATTCATAGGAATAGATATACAATATGATCAATGTAATAAAGTAAATAATACATTATATGCTATATCAAATGAGTTATCTAACATGTCACACAAGTCATGAAGACATCAATAAAATATCCAATGGGAAGATCATATATAACTCAACCTAAAATAATAATAATAACTAAAATCACAACCTGATATTGAGTCTCAACCAAGCCCCATTTTCTAACACTATCTAAGTTATCCATCTCATCCAATCAATACTGAACCTTTTTGATTCATATACCCGAGTACTAAAGTGTTAGGTCCATCTAAGTTGGGTGTGAGTAAAAATAATCAGGCCAACACCAATGATGACCCTAACATAACCAATAAATATAGAGTATATACAATGTGATATTCTTATAATAATCAAAAAAAATTGTGAAAATTAAATAAAATAAACATTGTTGATCCTTAGGTTTTAAGGCGATGCAGACGATCAACCATACCTTCTTTAACTAGTGTTGGGGTGTCTTTAAGCAAATCACCTAACCATATATTATTGGGGGGATGGATCCCCACACAAAACTAACATTGTATATCATATCAGGTGGAATTTAACCCCACCTTTATATCTCATATATCATATTGGTGGGAATGCCTCCCCAACCATTTATCTCATATTTCATATCGGGGGGAAAAGTGACCTGCCTGTATATCTCATATATCATATTGGAGGAATGGAAAATCACCCTTATATCTCATATATCATATCAAGGGGAATGGATCTTCACTTTTATATAATATATATAATGTTAAGGGAAAGGTTACCCACCCATATACCTCATACATCATATTTTGGTGAATGGAACCCCACCCATATATCTCATATATCATCATTGGGTGTAAATAGGAACCCACCTTAGAATCTCATCTCATCTTATTAGGGGGATAGAACCCCACCCTTGAAACATGTAAATATAATAATCACATGGGTTGGTCAATTTCTTGATCATGAACCATGTTACTTAGGTCGGTCTCTCTAACACATATCATGTTCTCATCATGTCAATCACAGTAGATTATAACTATGCTAACCCTCATGTACCAATGCTCCTTAGAGACAAAAAAATAGGGTACCTGTCATGCTCCCCTAGGTTACATCAGTTATTTGAAACCCTATATAGGTTCATTTATCTCATTTTCAATTTGTCCACATTAGTGATACAACACATGTATCTCACTAGAGATACGGCATAAATCCCATATCATTTCCAAAGTCATGATATGTCAACCCTATCCCTGAACCTACACACAAAACCAAGCCATGGTATCCTTACTAATATATGAACACATACTAGTGGAGGATAAATCACTCACCTCACATAGTAAAAAAATTACCCAAAGGCTATATAAAACTCGATATTTCATGTGGACCATCCTTATGGAAACAATTTACACTCCATCAACCTCCCTTGCTTTGAGGGGACCAAAAGAACCTACCACAAGGTCCACCTGGCTAATTATTTTAATTTATAATCCCTTGGGTTCTTTATATCTCATGACACAAATTTATAGTTTAACGTGCATTTGTCAATGATTGAGGCATCAAACTAGTGTCCAAGGGTCCATCGTGACTAAATTCACTTCCATTCTTTTCATGGGTTTTTACAAGAAACACATTATTTTAAATTTAAGATCAATCATTCACAATTGGTGATACCATGTATCATATTCTACATAAAAAAATTCATGAACCTTAATGAGATGTTTAAGAACAACTTACCCCATTCATGGAGTTATTCCCTTTATAAGCAAGTCTCTACCACCATCATTGAATCTCATCCAAGATCATACATCCATAACCCATAAAAATAAGCTATATATCCATCAATAATCATTTAATAAATCATAAAATAATTTATAATCATTATAATAAGTTATTTCAAAATTAATTCCATAGTTAATTAAATTGAATAATTAATGAATCGCTTATCAGTATATATCCCAAGGCTAAACCATCAAGAAAAGGGGTGAAAAACTTCCTCGATGTCCACTATGACCTTTAGAAAATTAAATATACAACCAATAATTTCAATTCATCCATTAATTTCACCAAAATCCATGGCAAATCCATAAAAATCAATGCAATGACATACCCTAATAAATATGCCCAAAATCTAGTGTGATCATCCTTTTGGGAATACCTATATCAAATATGAACAAAATATCCATCATATTTAGATAATTTGCCCATTCCCTAGAGAAATTATCACAAAAAACATAACCCATGTTGAAAAAAATCATTAGAAAAAAGGGGAAGAAACTAAAGAAGAATCAAAGCATAGTGATAGATTTAACATAAGTTATCCCCCAGACCAAAAAACTCTAAAATCAGGTGAATAATTGATGAAGATATAACTATTGGATGAAGAGGAGAAAAATAGAACCATTATAGGAGTATCTTCTAAATTCTGGTTATAAATACCCTATTTTCCTCTTAATATTTCATTTTTCACTTTTTTAATATTTTATGAATGATCTGGAAAGCTCTTCATTTTTGGAAAACATTAGGATTACCAAAAATATATATTAAATATCACATAAAAAATTTATATATCATACTATATAATATCCTCCCATCATATTTAATATTCTTACCTCTTTACATACTATTTTTCCTTTTGGGTAAGGATTTCCCCTTAGCCAAAATTCAATGCAAAATATATTTCCATCAATACAAAAAATTCTCTCCATGTGTAAGGCTTTTCCCTTAGGAAAAACTCTATAAGTAATAAATTTCACCACATATTTATTTTTTTATTTATACATAATATATCCTTCCTCGCATATGGTTTTTCCATTAATAAAAATATAATACATAATATTTTTACTCATTGTTTAAGTTTTTTACCTTATGGAAAAACTGATATTTAATACACTTACCCATAAATAATATATTATTTTTATACAAAATATATTTTCCTTAGAAAAATATTTTATACATAACATATATCATACGTAATATATATTCCTTAGGAAAATTTTGATACATAATATATTTAGCACATACATGACATATTTATAGCCATATATAAGGTTTTTCATTTAGGTGAAATACCTTACGTAATAAATTTATTTTCATACATAATACATTTTTTTATCCCTATGTAATGTATTTATTACATACGAATGGGTTTTACCTTATCCAGAAAAAAGATATCTATTTTTTTGGCTTATAATCTATATGATTTTACACTTATATATTTTTTTGAAAATATATTAAAATTTAAAATATTCAAAATTCGTTTTAAAATTATTTTAAATGTTTTATCACCTACAAACCCCCTCCAAAACTGCAAAAACTTAGAAAAAATAATAGAAATCATCTCTGAGCCTGGATAATTCTCAAAACTTGATTCCCAATTGATTATAACACTCCTAAAACCTCTATAGGGTCCCAATGCACATGGTCAGCCCAAGTTTCAACCCAAATCATTATTTCAATATACCAGACCTTTGTTTAACAGACACTAAAATATACATATTTCATCAAAATTTTAAATTGGTTCGGGTTTTGGGAAAAAAAATTAAATAAGATCATACCTAAATCATTCTAGGATATTTCCCCACCATAATTCTTCTCATCCTTGAGAAGTCTCCTCGCTCATCTTCTATAAAACCATTCTATTCATAGACCCCTAATGCATGGCCTAAATATTATATTTAGCATCGGTTATAGGCAAGCTAACACCACACCCAAACTAGCCTAACCTTTCAAAAACTCACCAGTCTATGTATTGTGGCATCAGTTATTTCCATTAACTCCATAAAAATTCCCTACTTTGTGTGGAATTCATGAATTCCAAATTTATCAACATCACACCACATTAGTTGATATTACAGTTCTACACCAGACCATCTCTCACTCTTTATCACACCGAAGCATCGCCTGAATATTCTTATCAAATATCATAGTCTCACCCCTAAGAGTGTATTTATAACATAAGAATCTACCTTATTTCACATTTCTATGTGATTTACATGGGTACTAATGTTCTGCAAACAAGATTAACCCACTACCCTATTCCTGAAATATGTACCCAATCATACCACCCAACCATCATCATACACCAAACTGTTTTCTATTACTAATGTACTAACTCAACCCAATTATCATTAGCTGATACCCACATATGGGTGTTATCTATTCACTACACATAACTTGACTTCTTGTATTTGATCATTATCACAAAACTATAACCAATTCCTAGTTGGGTCCATTAACATATCACCCCCAACATTTACCAAAACTCATTCAAAGTAATCATCTCATGATTTGATTATCTATGGTGTTCTTCCCATTATATGAATCTCCTTACACCATACCAAGAGTGACATACCTATCAAATTCCAACATCACCCATGTATTGATCCTCCAAATCCATGATTATCCCATACCTGGAAACACATGTCAAGGAAAAAACTCTGAATGATCATACCATGGTACTTAGATCTATTTTTGATGTCTCCACTCATTATATAGGGACACCTTTATCCCCATAAAAACATCAAACCAACACAACAACAAGTGTATTATCATATCGATCAGTCATCAAACCACATTTCACACTTTTTATAAGAGGTCATAACTCATGTCCCATAATATAAGATTGTCTTGACATATTTACAAACTTCATAAACCCTTGATCATTTTCCATCACACTGGTTACATCCCTATACACCAGTTTCTTTTCAAAACAACTCTAAATCACTATCTCTATGATCCATTTTAAGTGAAACCAACTTATAAAACCATTTATGTATATTACACCTTATACACTCATCCATATCATCAATATTAGGCTTTCATAACTATCTAATCAGCTTAATACTCTCCCTATAAATATCATACCCCTCATAACATAAGCACTACCCATTCTTTCACATTCCCAAAACATAAGGTATCCCCATGTCTATGTCACATTATTGATAAAACCTCCCATGCATCAATCTCAAACACAATAATATACTTATTCTTTCTATTTTTAAAGGTATTAAAAATATTGGGTTAACTCCAATATCAAACTACCCTCATACATCACAACCCATCTCAAGAAATAATATAAAAGTGATTTGATGTTCAATTATAACATAACTCACAAATATCATTTTTTTCATTGAAACATCACTAGTTTCTCTCACATAGCACATAAATCACATCTCATGTAATTTATAGCTTATATAGCATTATTTGTGATCCTACCTCAATTACCATATGGAAATTCACATACCAAAACAGCCACTCTAGGGTTCTAATCTACATATACATATACCAAGAATATCATACTCAATTCACTACTCACTCTATGTAAATAATCTTCACTAGTAATCTACATACCAAACTACCCCCTTGAAGATAAAGGTCATGTATATGCTCATAAAACAACATCTTTCAAATCAAATTCATATCGAGTAAATAATAACCATGGTTCAGTTGAATGAAATTTCATTCACAAGTTATAAAAGTACATTATTTATAATATATTATTGAATTTTATTTAACTGATATCATATAATAATAAGAAAAAGTAATTACTAGTGAAAATAAAAAATTATTTGGTTTGGTTGAGTATAATGTCACTAAGAAAATATATATAAAAACACTATATAGGTTGTTGTGTACACTTTATGTAACTGAAACTATTTTATTTATTTTCCTTTTTCTTTTTCTAGAACTATTGTCTTGATCACACACAAGCATGCACATGTCATGTAAACCTACATGCCTAATATGATGCATAAATGCATGCCTCTTTCCACCCAGGTCCAAGACAAAAAACCAATAAATCATAAATCCAAATATATCATTTTGAAAAGGAATCAATTCATTTATAACATAAAAAATCATAACATAATTCTTAAATCTCTAGTATCCTAGATTTCATCTCATACATGTGTTGTCTAGGGACACCACATAGTGTCCATCCCTTGTTCTGACCAAACCTGTATCATTTTTATGATTTCCTAAATAGTAATAAAAATAAAATATAACTCTATAATCCCACTTTTTAATATCCTAAGCCTATTTAACTCTACAGTAACTATATTTGGTCATTACATGATCTTTGTCACACCTCCTTATATTCCAAAGGCTGCTAACTAGTAGTGAGGGTCTAATGTGATACCATTGGTAGACTATACCCTCATATTAAAGTATGAAAAAATATTAGAAATAACATACGACATGTCATAATAATATCCAGAAGAATAAATAAAAATTATAACCAACATAAAAAAATAAATAATACATCACATGTTATAAAAAATGAGGTATCTAACATGTCACATGATTCAGTCAGTCATAAACAAGATCTATCATGGGTAGATCATATATAACTCAACCCAAAATAAAATAAACTAAAATATTAACATAGTCACAATTCTCATCCCAATCCCATATCCAGAAATCATCTAATGTTTATAGGTCAACCAATCAATATTGGGACTCCTACCAACTTGTACCTTTTATCATGAGGTGTTCTTGAGTACCAAAGTGTCAGGGTTTCCTGAGCAGGGTGTGATTAAAACTCATTCGGTCACCACAAATTATTTACCTAACATAACTAGTAAATATAGTGTATTCACAATGTGATATTATTTGAATAATAAAATAAAGTATTAAAATTCAATAAAATAAACACCTTCAATTTTAGGGTTCTAAGGTGACACCTAGGATCGACCATACCTACTTTGACCTGTGCTAGATTGTCTCTAAGAAAGTTACATGACCATTATCAGGTGAAATAGTGCCCCACCTATATGTCTCATATATCGTATCAGGGGGAATGGATACCCACCCATATGTCTCATATTTCATATCGAGCATATTTGGAGGAATTAAACCATACCCATATATCTTATATGTCATTTTAGGGGGTATTCCCCCCATCCATATATCTCATAAAACATATCGGATGGAATGACACCCAACTTTTATATCTCATATTTCATCATTGAGGGAGATAAGTTTCCGCCCCAGAGTTATGTCTGATCTCATCCTAGGGAATATATCCCCAACCTAGAAACATTTCAACATCACAATAGGTTAGGTTGGATGCTTTCATGAACCTGAAACATATTACTTAGGTTGGAATCTGTTTCCAATGGGTTTCGTGCCCACACTCATTTCAATTTAATGTAGACCTACTTTACAAAGGTTGGTGGTCTCCTGGATTTTTCCAATGACATATTATATTATGTGTTGGCTGAGAGAATGTGAGGTCAGGCTCATCACACACTTTTGGATGGAATTATTTCCTACTTCAAGAATCTCTTATATATTTAATACATATTCATGCATCCTTTGTTAAATCCCAAATATAGAGTCAGACGTCCTTTTATTAACAATAAATTATTAGTACGTATTGATTTTAGAAACATATATATATATATCTGAATTTCTTCATCAATATAGATGTTTGTATGTATATTATATTACCATCTATGGTTCCCATTTTTCAATGGATTGGATATTCTTTTTCCATTTATTATTATGATTTTGGTTTTAAGATATGCAGTGGGGTGCTCTAAAATTTATCGCCATCCAAGAAGATGATAGTTATTTTTATATCTAGATTGGGCACATGATATAGGATTCCTATTTATCATTGTGAAAGGAAATATAACCCATGTGGTTCAGTACCACTTAACTAGATACATTATACCTTTTAGGTTCATGTGATGAGAACAAAAACATGCTTTTTAACACCATGTGGAAAGGACATATAGGAAAAAGGTGCCTAGTCAAAGGCTGGTGTGGGCCCTATGTTGAAGTGGCCCAATGGACCTGTAAAATATGTATCCTATTAGGATATATGTGACCCCACTAGGAATATGGACCATAGAATATTACAATGAATTTGGGTGCTGGATTTGGACCTCAAGGAGGCTTCCTATGTATCCCATTTGGATGGGAATCAAAAACCACATAGTTTAGAGGGGTTTTTCTTACACCTATATTGGAGGACCTTGTTTTATTCATCAAGAATATGACCCTTTGAAGGTTTTTCTCATAGGTAATATGAACCTTTGAGAGGATGGTAATGTATTTTTGGTTCTTACACCTAGTAGGAGGCCCAATTTTCCTTATTATGAATATGTCCCATTAATGTTGTGAAAACATGGTTGGGTCTTCTCTTGAATAAGAGGTTGTTTGGTTTCTTCATCAGTAATATGTCCCTCTAAAGTTTTATGCATGGTTTTGGGTCTTACACCGAATAGGAGTCCCTAAGGGAAGGTGAGAGGAAGATCCATAAAATTATTCCCCTATCGATACATGTATTTGATCATGAAGATGTTATGATCATCACCAACCTCTAATCCCACCCGGGTCATGATTAGTGTGAGAAGTAAGAGGAAGTGTAAAATCTGACAAAACACACAATCTCCTTCATCTTCTTGTAGAAGAGGTTGGGGCTATGGGAGAGAAAAAGGTCTTTGGCACCATTCACCTCTCTTGTTTTCATAACTAGTGTTGTGACTTATACACCAATGTGGATAAATCTCACAATAAATAATGGGGTATTACACTAGGTGGAATGCCCTACCAAATATCCTCCCCTCTTCCCATTTCGATAGGTGGAAGAGGGGAAGAGGTAGAGACTATGGGACACATATGTAACTAACAATCCTGAGGAGACACCTTCCACTATAAATATGGTTAGGATCTTCATTGTTATAGAAATGTATTATTGAGAATATTTTAATGACCCTATTTGTTATGTACGTTAAAAATATGACCTCATTTATCATAGGAATGTATGATCGAGAGGTCATGTTGGTGTTACTTGTACTCTGACCACACATATTTGGAAGCTTTAGAAGAGGTCTTGGCTTGGAAGTTCATTAAGGGGGCCATTTACAGCCTTGTTCTTCATAGGAAAGGTTAACATAGAGATATATTTGGATATTTCATGGAGGGGCTAAGGTAAGGTTGAATGATACATGGGATAGGGGTACTGAGACCGAAGGAATCCATACCATATATTATTTTCTATGTGGGATGGTGGTTTGAAAAGACTACATCCACATATGGTTCATGGAATGGTCGTCCAAAAAAAAATTTCTAAGTGGATGGTCATCCATAAAGGATTTTTCTATGAATATGGGTTATTAAAAGGGAGACCACCCTTTTTGGGTGGTCGGGTGAGTTACTATTCTATCTTTGTAACATGTGTCAAGTAATTACCTACTAAAAATTTCTTTCTCAGACTATCTTTCTTTCCATTTTTTTGTTACCCTGTGTTGTTTTTACTGGGGTAAGAATGTAATTGTAACCCAAAGTTCATTGAAAGTAATGAAAAATAACCACCCATAAAGGATTTTTATTTTTGGATGGCCTAAAGATAATGCCTCACCCCAAAAATAATAAATAATTTACGGGGGGGGGAATGTGTATTGCCTCACCCCATAAACGAAATTTTGTTTGGGAGACCTAAAAGGTGAAGCATCGCCCCAAAAACAACATTTCATTTTTGGGGGCCTAAAAACGAAACATTTCCCTACAAATGATATGTCATTTTTTATGGTTTGAATGGTGACACCTTTCCCCATAAACAAAATTTCATTTTCAGGGGTGTTATATGGGAGGGCTATGAAGACCAGAGACTCACATAGAAGTTTTACTATAAATAAGACAGGATTTATTAGGGTATTCAGGTATTTGAGTATTTTAATACTTATAAAATGTACTAATAGATTTATTCATACCATTGTGAATTCATAAAATCTTTTTGTTCTCCCATGTGAACTTTTATAGACCCAACAAAATGCCCCCATCTAAATGGGGTCTGATCAACATGAAGAGGATTCATTTTCAAGGAAGAATTTAGTCCAGTTGAATGATTTGTGGGATGCTTTGTGGGGTGAATTTAGACTAAGAGAATGGATCACACCTATAAAAGGTATCTGAATCTTGAACATTTGTCACATGGTGAATCAATCATTTTGTGGTACAATCCAATATTTCTAATTCTAAATATCTTCAGATAGAATTTTTCTTCATGAATGGACTTTCCCATGTAGAGAAGAATAACCATACACAAGTTGGTATCTTTTAAAAACTGGTTAATTTGATTCACAGTAGAATGGTATCCACATAGCGATTTAAAACTCCAGATATTGAAATTTTACTATTACGCGCAACATACTATGAAGGTGACATAAAAACACTATGTGGTATGTTTTTCTTAAATTAATCTGACATATATTTTCTGATTATGATTTATATAGGGATAAATGGATCTTAGGAAAAACCTGTATTTAACTCAATGATTTCTTCAATGACCTAATTGAGTGGAAAATTCTGATTTCTAGAAACAACGAAATTGACCCCTGATATCATATCATTCATCTAGAGGGTATACTAAAGAGTCTCATTCCTCTAGAGATTTAGATTATCTATTATACAAAAAATTACATATGTACTATAATGTACTGTGATTTGAATTAGGTTGAATATTTTTCTGAATGAACTTGAATTTTACCATTTTGTGGATGAGACATTCTTTAAATCAAGAATTGAAATGAAAATTCAATATTTGGAACACATAAATTAGTTGTTTTTGGACTTAGTTTAAGCCTTGAGGGATGTATTATGTGTTTCATCCAGTTTCAGGAGCATCTGACCACAAAACCTCAAATTCAGAGAAGGTTGGAAGGGGAATATGGTTTTTCTTAAATCGTGTGACCCTCTAGAAGAAATTGTGTGGCCATACCTAAGATTCTGAGTGTGTAACATGGTTTTGTCTAACTATTCACACCAAGATACACATTCATGCACCTAATTTCAGTTTTTTTATAGAGGATAAAGACATGGTTTCTACATGGTTTTTCAAACTGTGTGCATGAACCATGTGAGTCCCCTTCTTGGGTAGTGGATGAAGCATGGTTGTCATGAGGTTTGGCTAACCATGCATCCAAACTGTGAACCTCATTTAAAGGGGATAAATTACCCTTTTACTCTTACTCATTATATCTTTTATCCCCTATTTTATTATCCTCCTACGCATCAAGAAATCCTCCTATGGAGATCCTCCCCTAGGTGTGAAGAGAAATTCATCATCTAGACTCTGTGTTGAGTTCCTCTTATCACATTGGAAGCATATCCGTGATTCTATAACTCCTTCTTCTTTATCTATTGATTTATCTTCTCACTGTATGTGATATTTTTGTGCAATATAATCCACCCTATTTTTAGGGAATTTTTTTATTTATTTTATTTCCCTTGAATTTATTTGATTCAAGCCTCGATTTTGGACAAGTGAATAATCCTTTGTAATGACCCAATCATTCATTAATGGAAATTCCTCATGATCTAATTAAATGTTTTATTATGGTTATATAAAATGGGAAATTCATTGGTTTTATGTTTATGTATTTTAAAATACTTTTATGAATTGTGACCATTGCTAATATAGTCGTTGAACAGTGATCACATGATTAGTATAAATATAGGGCTTTAAAAAATCCAATTTACTAAGACAAAGGAAGTGATGGTCTCATCTAGTAGACTTACCCTGTACGAATCCCATTTGTAGGATCTCGGAAAGGAGGTTGTGTAATTGGGCTTCTCTCTTGACCAAGCCCAATCCGAGCTTGAACATGTTAATCTTGAGTGGAACCGACTACGAGAGAAGTGGAAGTTAATAGAGATTGCCACCTGAGCGATGTTATCTGAGCCACCCCAAGAGTTTTTCACCATCGCACACCTAACCCTTTGGTATTATGCAGGTGTTATAATTGTTTATGTAACAAGACCCTAGAACTATGACTATGTACATTATTTTCATATAAAGGATGTTCATTCATTTTATTATTGTTACTTTCCAAATAGTTTTTAAAGCACAAATAGTATTTTTAGTTAATATTCAACTAAGAAATCTATTTATTGAATTAATAGATTTTTGAATTAAATAATATTTTAATAAAATATTATTATAATTAAATTAATTTTTGTTAAATACAAATTATTGTATAATTTTATGAATCCAATTGTAATTTTTATTAAGGTTTGAAAGCTGTTTTTGTCAAAACCTATGAATTTTCGATAAATGTCATTTTTTAAAGTAAAAATATATATATTTATAAAATTATTTATATAAAATGAATATTATTTTTGGAATCAGTATGTCGAAATTATCCAATGGTGAATTTTTCAAAATTTTCTGAGACAGTCGAATTTTTGGGTAAAAATTAAATACCATTTAAATATATAATGTGTTTTATGACATCATAATGACACAATAGTGATGTAATAAAATAATATAAACATTATGTTCGGTCAATATATGTTTTAACATTAATATAATGTGATTTTGGGTTTGTTTGATTTATTTTATAAAGCTTTAGCAGACCCTCCAAGACTTATAAAACTTTTTATATTTTTAAATTGTTTTCCGTGAGAGTGTGACTCATATCCACATAAGGAACCCTATTATTATAAAAAGTTAGGCCATTGGCCTTATAAAATATTTTTTTCCACTCCCCTTTGGCAAAACCATGGGTAAAAACCTTGGTCTGGTTTGTGGTTTTGATTAGTTTAATGTGTGGTGTCCCAAACCTAAATAATAAAGAATTCCCTATCCTTTCCTATATAAACCCACCCAATCTCCCACCTCCACTTCACTAAAAGCCTTTGGATTTTGACCAACCCCCTCCCTTATATATCTAGAATCCTACCAAGGTGCCCCAAGTTCCCAAGAAGCCTCTCCCAAGCCTTTGGGATCACACTTCCAAGTAAGGGATTACTTCCTTTCTCATTTTGTCCAATTTTCTTTAAGTTGTTATGCCCTTTTGTTTTCAATTACAAATGTTGGGGTATGATTTTTCACCTCCCCCACACTTACCTCTTTATTTTTTGATGATGGTATACCCTTTTATCTTTCATTAATTCCTCCCATGTACACCCATTACCCTACCTAAATTCCGTGAGGGATTTCTCTCTCCTCTTTTACATCAAAGTAATTATTTTGAATTATGAATCTAAATTCCATTATTTTTGTTGGTACATGAATCTATTTGACCTCATTACTTTCCATTTCATGTAAATATTATGAGACACCCCTTTCTCTCTCATAAACCATTTTTATGAGTTCTTATTTCACACTGTTATGCTGCCAAAATTGCACTACGATTTTCCAAGCCAATGTCATTATATAGTGAATACCATACCCATTTCTCTATCAAGGGTATTCACCTTTATGAACATTTACTTATTGATTATAAATATTCATGTATGTATTCCACATCAATTTATCATGTAATAAATTATTATGATTGATTCCATGTTGTATGATCTATGTGGCACACTTATGTATGAAATGAAATGTTTAAGAAGGGTGCACCCTGATAGCGCTCCAATGCATTGGGTAAAGTATAGTATCATGATATGTCATGTGTAATGGGTTTCTACTCATGATAATTCAAGTGAAACAAGGTTTTACTCATGATTGATGTGTAATGAGGGTTTACTCATGCTCCATATGTAATGAGCCTTGGCTCATGATAATTCCATGTTAAGTGTTGTTGCCACATTTCTGTGTTATGATTATCATGCTTTATCATGCATTTATGTTCATGTTTCTCTTGTGATACATTGATATTCTTATTGTATAACATGTATTTTATTCCTCATTTTATTCCATGTTTATTACTTTACTATGATTTATAGCTCACCCTTTTCTTATGCATGTCCTCAGGTTATGCCATGCAATGCTAAGTACGAGAGAATGTAGTGGTCATGTAAAGGAGGTTTTCAATAAAGATGTTGTTTGTTTTATGTTCTAAGATATTATGTAATGTTCCTAAGCCCCAAAGACACTAAACCTCTCGATCTTCCATGTTGTATCAAATGAAGAGTTTATGTAATAAATCTTGTTTAAGTTTGTAATAAAGAGCAGGGTTATTACAGTTTGCATCAGAGGATATGTTTAGTTATTTTTGGGATTAGGATTAAAAAAACCTAGTGAATAATTAGAGACAATAATAAGTATAATAAAAACATCCCTAAGTATTGGTGAGTAATTAGTAAGTGGTTTATCAATAAAATACATCCCTGTCAGGATACGAGTAGGTAGAGGCGGCTCTGGCACAAATGTATACTGGGGGTAAAACCCGAAAACACTACTTTGAGCTAGACTCAAACAAGAATTTGTGCACAACAACAGGCCTTGCTACACTCTTGGTTATGAAACTCCAGGGTGGATATTCTTTGGTAAATTCACAAGCTTAGTATGAACCCTTATTAAGGGAATTAAAAAAATGTCCCTATAAATATATGTTAGAAACTAGATCCTGAATACCATAGATTGAAGCCTATGGATTCATAAGTTAAGGAAATAAAAGTTATTTATAAGTCATCAGTTTTTTACTTGGATTACCCTTTATGTGTTACCCCTAACTTTCCTTTTATTAAATCCAACGTTTGGTAATATAAGGACTCAGGCTAACAACCGTTGTGAAGATCAATGTGATGATTGTGCAAATGAGATGCCCAATCCGATGGGAGAGGGAGTCGGAAACTTTGTCATGCTTCACTCTTAGTTAACTCAATATTTAAATAGAAACATGGGTCAAGAGGAATTTTCAACCCCCCTAAGAAAGAAGAATTCCCTATCAAGAGCTTCATGAGACAAAGGTCTCTTACTTTTAATGGATCTTTTGATCCCTCAATCATCGAACAATGGATCAAATCCATTGAAAAGATATTATCTATCCTTCAATGTTCCGAACAAGAGAAGGTTCTTCTGGCTGCTTATCATATGGAAGGTGAAGCCGATCAATGGTGGACGTTGATAAAAAATATGAATCCTGAGGAATATATTGATCCATTGGAATGAAATTATTTCTGGAAGATGTTTTTTGATAAATATTTTCCGCGCACCCTCCAAATTAAGATAGAAAGGGACTTCCTTTCCCTCAAGAAAAAAGATGACGAATATGTCAGAGCATACGAGGAAAACATCACAAGTCTTGCATGATACGCCTTAGGATTTGGCGTTACCCCCGAATGCTAGGTTGATCGCTTCTTTTGTGGGCTGAAACCTAGCCTACAGAAAGTGTTGGCGATCCGTGACTTCGACAACTATGAGTAAATTGTCTGATGTGACCTCAAGGTTGAAATGGAGATTGGAGAATCTCAGGGGTATCATGGGGATAAGAAGCATAAGGTGGACATCAATTCTGGTAGTTTGACAGATAAATCCAACGGTGCTAAGAAGATCCAGCACCCCACTTGCCAAAGGTGCGGAAAGAAGCAACCTAGAAATTTTCTGAAGGGGATGAGGAAATGCTTTAGGTGTGGAAGAGAAGAGTACCTAGCTGTTAACTACCAATAAAAAAACTTGCGGCTGCAAAAGAGGAGAGGAATTCTCTATTCGAACCTCAATGCGTTGTTCATTGCTACAACTACAAAGAACCAGGTCATCTTGCAAATCAGTGCCCTAAGCCAAGGGTTTTCGGAGGCAACCAATAACCTCCAAGGCAGCAAGGGAGAGATTTTTCCATCACTACTACCAAAGTGAACCCTGAAAATGAAGTGGTTATAGGTACGTTAGTTATTCATTCAAGAATAGTGAACGTACTTTTTTATTCGGGTTCTACGCACTCTTTTATATCCCAAAAGTTTAGTAGAAAATCCCAAAACAACCAAAAATCATGGAATTAAAGTTGTCAGTAAGTACAGAAAATGGGGCAATCATTGAATCCCATGAATATAACTCCTCCCCTATCATAATCTGTTGATTGGATTTCATGGGGAACCCCATCATACTCCCTCTCGTGTAATTTTATGTGATTCTTAGCATGGATGGTATTTCCTTATAAAGAGCCAACATAAATTGTCGTGAGAGGGAAATAACTCTCCATGTGGAGAATTGACCCCCAATTATATACAAGTGGAAGGAGGAAGATGAATCTTATTTAGATCCATCATCTCAATCGTGGATATTACATCCCTTTGAGCATGCATATCTGGCTCAGATTATTGAGTCTAAGGAGGAAACCATCCTTGAAGACATGCTTATTATGAGGGAATTTTCTTAAGTGTTTCCCAAGGAATTTCTTGGTCTTCATCCTAGAAGAGATGTTGAATTCTTAATTGATCTTATGCTTGGGGAATTTCCAATATCCAAGACTCCATATATAATGGTTGTTGTGGAGATTGAGTAGCTGAAAAAATAACTATAGGAGAATCTAGATAAAGGGTTTATATGTCTAAGTGCTTCACCATGGGGTGCACCAGTCCTCTTAATCAAGAAGAAGGATGGGTCAATGCGCCTTTGCATCGATTATCATGATCTTAACTAGATCACGATAAAGAACAAGTATCCTCTCCCACAAATTGATGACTTGTTCGATCAACTGTGTAGAGAAAAATACCTCTCCAAGGTAGATTTGCAGTCGTGATATTATCAAGTAAGGGTGAAGAAGGAAGATATCCCTAAGACTACTTTTCGTACAAGATACGGGCACTATAAATTCATAGTAATGCCTTTCAAACTCACTAATGTTATAGAAATATTCATGGACTTGATGAATAGAGTCTTTAGGGATTACCTAGACAAAATTGTGTTAGTATTTATAGATGATATTATGATATACTCCAAAACCAAGGGGGATCATGAGGAGCATCTAGGAACTGTACTAGAGACCTTGTGGAAGGAGAATCTCTATGAAAAGTACAACAAGAGTGAGTTCTGGTTGAAGGAGGTCTCATTCATGGTCCATATAATCACAAGCAATGGGATATCTGTGGATCCCTCCAAAACAGATGCAATTGAGGGATCTTAGAGGCCATCATCGATAACATACATTCGTAGCTTCTTGGGGTTATCAGGATATTATCAAGGATTTGTGAGAAATTTATCACGATTTTCCAACCCTCTTACCAAGTTAACTCAGAAGGGAGTAAAGTTTTCTTGGAGTGATGAATGCGAAGAAAGCTTCAAGGAGTTAAAAAAGAGGATTATCAGTACGTTCGTGCTCACTTTACCCACAAGTGGATAACTTTTTCTGGTATTCATTGATGCTTCGAAGAAGGGCCTAGGTTGTGTGTTGATGAAAAATGACAAAGTCATTGCCGATTATTCAAAGAAATTGAAATTTCATGAAAATAATTATCCAACATATGATTTGTAGTTGGTTGCGGTGATCTTCTCTTTAAAATTTTGGTGGAATTATCTCTTTGGGGAGAAGTGTGAAATATTTACAGACCACAAAAGCCTCAAATATATATTCACACAGAAAGAGTTGAACATGCACCAAAAAAGATTGTTAGAGCTGATCAAAGACTATGACTGCTCAATCCATTACCACCCTGGAGAAGTGAACAAGGTAGAATATGCTCTAAGTAGAAAAGACTTGATGATTCTATCATTGATGACAATTGAGAAGGATCCAATCTTCTTAGACTTGATGAAGATGGACATGGGAATCATAAATAAGGGAACATCATCAATCCTTTCACAAATGATTGACAACCGTCTCTTGTGGAAAGGTTAAAGGATTCTCAAAATGATGATGTCAGAATTCAAAAGAAACTGGAATCTATCAGAGATATAAAATCCTTAGAGTTCAATGTTAATAAAGAAGGAATTATGAGATTTTGGAAAATACTATGTGTTCCATCAAGTCTAGAGCTGACGAAGGAACTTTTGGGTGATGCACATAGTTTAAAGTTATCTATTCACCCAGGAAACACAAAGATGTATAGAGATATTCGAGAGAATTATTAGTGGGATAATATAAAGAAAGAGATCATTGAGTATACATCAAAGTTCCTGGTGTGTCAGCAAGTGAAGTCAGAGAGGAAGAAATCTAAAGGTATGATGCAACCATTTCCCATACCAGCATGGAAATGGGAGAACATCACCATGGACTTTGTCACTGTACTTCTGAAGACATCCAAAGGCAACAATGCAATCTGGGTTGTTGTAGATCGTCTTAAAAAATCTACAAAAATTATTTCAATTTGGGTGGATTTATCATTGGATCAAACGACATGGATATATATCAGGAGTGGTAAGGCTTCATGGAGTACCACGTATCCGATCAAGGTCCAAGATTCACCTCTAAGTTTTGGAAGAGTATTCAACATGCTATGGATACTGAGCTGAACTTCAGTACAACTAATCATCCTCAAACTAATGGTCAATATAGCAGAATATCCAAACACTTGAGGATATGTTGAGATCATGCTCAATGGATTTTAAAGGAGGATGGGATCAACATCTTCCTCTGATTTAATTCTCCAATAATAACAGTTTCCACTCGAGCATCCAAATGGCACCATATGATGCCATTTATGGTAAAAGGTGCAGAACACTGGTGTTCTAGGATGAAGTCGGTGAACGTAATATGTTAGGACCATAAATGGTCAAAGAAATGGTAGAGAAGGTGAAAACCATTCAGCAGCATATCAAGGCAGTCCAGAGTCAATAGAAGAGTTATGTAGATAACCATAGACAAGAACTTGAGTTTAAAGTTAAAGACATGGTATTTCTACGCATATCTCAGTGGAAGAAGGTCGTAAGGTTTGGAAATAAAGTTAAGTTAATTCCTAGGTGCATTGGAACCTTCGAGATTCTTGATCGTGTCAGGGTAATGGCCTATCGACTATCACTTCCACCTATCATGGCCAAAGTACATGATGTATTTCTTGTATCCCTCTTAAGGAAGTACATACCAGACCTTTCACATGTACTCTCTTATTAGGTATTATAGCTAGAGGATGATCATTCTTATGAGGAGAAACTAGTGAAGATCCTAGATTGTAGAGAAAAAGTTCTATAAAATAGGACAATGCCCCTCATCAAGGTGTTGTGGAAAAACCAAAATTTTGAAGAAGCGACTTGGGAATTGGAGGAAGTGATGAAGCAGAGTTACCCACATCTGTTTTAGTGTGGTAAAAGAAAATTTTGAGGGTGAAATTTCTTAAGGTGGGAAGATTGTAACGACCCAAAATTTAATTAATGGAAATTCCTCTTGATCTAATTAAATGTTTTATTATTTTTATATAAAATGGTAACATCATTGGTTTTATTTTTATAGATTTTAAAATACCATTATGAATTGTGATCATTGCTAATATATTCGTTGAACAGTGATCACATGATTAGTATAAATATAGGGCTTTAAAAAATCTAATTTACCTAGACAACGAAAGCGATGGCCTCATCCAGTAGACTTGCCCTGTACGAAGCCCATTTATTGGAGCTCAGAAAGGATGTGGCATCATTGGTCTTCCCTCTTGACCAAGCCCAAGCTGATCTTGAACACGTTCAGCTTGATTGGAATTGACTACGGAAGAAGTGGAAGTCAATAGAGATTACCACCCGAGAGATGTTATCTAAGCCACCCCAAGAGTTTGTCACCATCGCACACCTTACCCTTAGGTCTTATGCAGGTGTTATAAGGGGTTATGTAACAATACCCTATCACTATGACTGTGTACATTATTTTTAATAAATAATGTGCATTCATTTTATTATTGTTACTTTGTAAATAGTTTTTAAAGAAAAAATAGTATTTTTATTTAATATTCAACTAAGAAATATATTTTGATGAATTAATAGATTTTTTAATTAAATAATATTTTAAAAAAATATTATTATTATTAAATTAATTTTTGTTAAATATAAATTATTGTATAATTTTATGAATGCAATTGTAATTTTTATTAAGGTTTGAAAGCTGTTTTTGTCAAAACCCATGAATTTTCGATAAATGTCGGTTTTTATTTTAAAAGTAAAAATTAAAATATTTATAAAATTATTTTGATAAAATGAATATTATTATTGGAATCAGGATGTTGAATCTATCCATTGGTGAATTTCTGAAAATTTTCTGAGACAGCCGCATTTTTGGGTAAAAATTAAATACCATTTAAATATATAATGTGTTTTATGACATCATAATGACCCAATAGTTATGTAATAAAATAATATAAACATTAAATTCGGAAAATATATATTAATCCATTAAAATAATGAGATTTTGGTTTTTTTATTTATTTTATAAAGATTTAGCGGACCCTCCAAGACTTATAAAACGTTTTGTCTTTTTAAATTGTTTTTTTAAGAGTGCGACTCACCTCCACATATGAAACCCTATTATTTTAGGAAGTTAGGACATTGTCCTTATAAAATATTTTTTTCCAATCTACTTTGGAAAAAACCATGGGTAAAAACCTTGGGCTGGTTTGTGGTTTTGATTAGTTTAATGTGAGGTGTCCCAAACCTAAATAATAAAGAATTCTCTATCCATTTCTATATAAACCCACCCAAGATCCCGCTTCCTCTTCACTCAAAGCATTTAGAGTTCAACCAACCCCTTCCCTTCTCTCTCTATAATCCTTCCAAGGTGCCCCAAGCTCCCAAGAAGCCTCTCTCAAGCCTCTCTCTAGCCTTTGAGATCACACTTGCAAGGGATTTCTTCCTTTCTCATTTTGTCCAATTTTCATTAAGTTGTTATGCCCTTTTGTTTTCAATTACAAATGTTGGGGTATGATTTCGCACCTCCCCCATACTTTCCTATTTATGTTTGGATGATGGGATACCCCTTTTTCTCTCATTAATTCCTCCCATGTACACCTGTTACCCTATAGAAATTCTGTGAGCGATTTCTCTCTCCACTTTTACATCCAAGTAATTCTATTAAATTATGAATCTAAATTCCATTAAGTTTGTTGGGACATGTTTCTATATGACCCCCTTACTGTCCATTTCATTTAAATATTATGAGACACCCCTTTATCTCTCGTCAACCATTTTTATGAGTTCTTATTTCACGATGTTATGCTGTCCAAATTGCACTATGATTTTCCAAGCCAATGACATTGTATAGTGAATACCATGCCCATTTCTCTATCAAGGGTATTCACCTTTATTAACATTTACTTATTGATTATAAAGCTTCATGTATGTATTCCACATCCCTTTATTGTGGAATAAATAATGATGATTGATTCCATGTTTTATTATCCATGTGGCACACTTATGCATGAAATAAAATGTTTAAGAAGGGTGCGCCCTGATAGCGCTCCAATGCATTGGGTAAAGTATAGTATCATGATACGTCATGTGAAATTGTTGTTGACTCATGATAATTCAAGTTCAATGAGGTTTTATTCTTGATTCATGTGCAATTAGGGTTTACTCATGCTCGATGTGCAATGAGCTTTGGATCGTGCTAATTCAATGTTAAGTGTTGTCGCCACATTTCCATGTTACAATTATCATGCTTTATCAGGCCTTTATGTTCATGTTTCTATTTTTATCCATTTATATTATTATTGTCTAACATGTATTGTATTCCTCATGTTATTCCATGTTTATTCCCTTACTGGGCCTTATAGCTCAACCTTTTTTCATTGCATGTCCTCAGGTTATCCCATGCAATGCTAAGTACAAGGGAATGTAGTGGTCATGTAAAGGAAGTTTTCAATAAAGATGTTTTTTTATGTTCTAAGATATTATGTAATGTTCCTAAATCCCAAATATACTAAACCTCTTGATCTTCCATGTTGTATCAAGTGAATATTTTATGTAATAAATCGTGTTTAAGTTTGTAATAAAGAGCAGGGTTGTTACAGTTGGCATCAAGGGATAGGTTTAGTTATTTTTGGGATTAGGATTAGAAAACCCCAGTGAAGACTTATAGAAAATAATAAGTATAATAAAAACACCCCTAAGTATTGGTGAGTAATGAGTAAGTGGTTTATCAAGAAAATACATCCCTGTCTGGATACGAGTAGGTAGAGGCATCTCTGGCACAGATGTATAATAGGGGTAAAACCTGAAAACACCACTTTGAGCTAGACTCGAATAGGAATTGGTGCACGACAATGGGCCTTGCTGCACTCTTGGTTATGATACTCCTGGGGGATATGATTTGGTAAATTCACAAGCTTATTATGAACCCTTATTAAGAGAATTAAAAAAAATCCTATGAATATATGTTATAAAGTAGATCCTGAATATCATAGATTGAAGCCTATGGATTCATAAGTTAAGGAAATAAAAGTTATTTATAAGTCATCGGTTTTTTTCTTGGATTACCCTTTATGTGTTACCCCAAAATTTCCTTTTATTCAATCCAATGTTCAGTAATAGGAGGACTCGGGCTAACAACCGATGTGAAGATCAATGTGATGACTGTGAAAATGAGATGCCCAATCCAATGGGAGTGAGAATCATGAACTTTGTCATGCTTCTCTCTCAGTTAACTCAAGATTTAAAAAGAAACATGGGTCAAGAGGAACGTTCAACCCCCCTAAGAAAGAAAAATTCTCTATAAAGAGCTTCATCAGACAAAGGTCTCCTACTTTTAATGGATCTTTTGATCCCTCAATCATCGAACAGTGGATCAACTCCATTGAAAATATCTTCACTATACTTCAATGTTCCAAACAAGAGAAGGTTCTTCTTGTTGCTTATCATATGGAAGGTGAAGCTGATCAATGGTGGACGTTGATAAAAAATAGGAAGCCTGAGGAATATATTAAGGCGTTGGAATGGAATGATTTCTAGAAGATGTTTTTTGATAAATATTTTCCCCGCACCCTCCGAATTAAGATGGAAAGGTACTTATTTTCCATTAAACAAAAAGACGATGAATATTTCGGAGTGTATGAGGAAAAATTCACAAGGCTTTCACGATACGCCTCCAGCTTTGTCGTTACCCATGAATGCAAGGTTGACCGCTTCGTTGGTGGGCTGAAACCTAGCCTACAGAAAGCGCTGACGATCAGTGACTTTGACAACTATGAGGAAAATATCTGATCTGCCCTCAATGTCGAAATGGAGATTAGAGAATCTCAGGGGTATCATGGGGATAAGAAGCATAAGGTGGACTTCAATGATGGTGGTTCGATGGATAAATCCAACGGTTCTAAGAAGATCCAGCACCCCACTTGCCAAAGTTGAAAAAAGAAGCACCCCGGAAATTGCTTGAAATGGATGAGGAAATGCTTTAGGTGTGGAAGAGAAGGGAACCTAGATCTTAACTAACAAAAAAACATGTTTCTGCAACAGAGGATAGGAATGCTCTGTTCAAATATCAACACATTGTTCATTGCTACAACTGTAAAGAACCAGAGCATCTTGCAAATCAGTTCCCTAAGCCAAGGGTTTTCGGAGGCAACCAACAACCTTCAAGGAAGAAAGGGATATCTTTTTCCATCACTACTTCCAAATTGAACCCCCAAAATTAAGTGGTGATAGGTACGCTAGTTATTCATTCAAGAATAGTGAACATACTTTTTGATTCAGGTTCTACGAATTCTTTTATATCCCAAAAGTTTAGCAGAACAATCCCAGCACCACCACAAATCATGGAAGTAAAGATTTCAGTGAGTACGGAAAATGGGGAAATCATTGCATCCCATGAATATAAATCCTCCCCTATCATAATCTGTGGATTGAATTTCATGGTGAATACCGTCATACTCCCTCTTGTGGAATTTTATGAGATTCTTGACCTGGATTGTCTTTCCTTATATAGGGCCAACATAAATTGCTATGAGAGGGAAATCACTCTCCATGTGGAGAATCGAACCCTGATTTTATACAAGTGCAAGGAAGAAGATGAATATTCTTTAGCTCCATCATCTCAAGCGTGGATATTACTTCCCTATGATCATGCGTATTTGGCTCAGATGATTGAGACTAAGGAGGCAACCATCCTTGAAGACATGCCTATTGTGATGGAATTTTCTAAAGTGTTTTCTGAGGAATTTTCTGGTCTTCCTCCTAGAATATATGTTGAATTTTCAATTGATCTTATACCTGGGTCATTGCCAATATCCAAGACTCCATATAGAATGGATGTTGTGGAGCTTGAGGAGATGAATAAACAACTATAGGAGAATCTGGATAAAGGGTTTATATGCCAAAGTGCTTCACCATGGGGTGAACCAGTCCTCTTCTTCAAGAAGAAGGATGGTTCAATGCGGCTTTGCATCGATTATCGTGATCTTAACAAAATCACAATAAAGAACAAGTATCATCTCCCACGAATTGATGAATTGTTTGATCAGATACGTGGAGCACAATACCTCTCCAAGGAATATTTGTGGTTTTGATATTATCAAGTAAGGGTGAATAAGGAAGATGTCCCCAAGATTGCTTTTCGTACAAGATAAAGGCACTATGAATTCATATTAATTTCATTTGAAGTCACTAATGTTATAGAAATCTTCATGGAATTTGCTGAATAGAGTCTATAGGGATTACCTAGACAAATTTTTGGTAGTCTTTATAGATGATATTCTGGTATACTCCAAAACCAAGGAGGGTTATGAGGAGTGTCTAAGAACATTACTTGAGACCTTGCAGAAGGAGAATCTCTATTCAAAGTACAGATAGTGTGAGTTATGGTTGAAGGAGGCCTCATTTTTGGTCTATATCATCAAAAGCAATGAGATATTTGTGGATCCCTCTAAAAAAGATGTAATTGAGGGATGGTGGAGGCCAACATCGGTAATGGATATTCGTAGCTTCTTGGGGATAGCAGGATATTATCAATGATTTGTGAGAAATTTCTCATGATTTTCCAACCCTCTTACCAAGCTAACTCGGAAGGGAGTAAAGTTTTCTTGGAGTGATTAATGCTAATAAATATTCAAGGAGTTAAAAAAGAGGCTTATCACTGCGCCCGTTCTCACTTTACCCACAAGTGGAGAAATTTTTGTGGTATTCAGTGATGCTTTGAAAAAGGGAATAGGCTGGGTGTTGATGAAAAATGACAAAGTCATTACCTATGCTTCAAGGAAATTGAAAGCTCATGAGCATAATTATCCAACACATGATTTGGAGTTGGTTGTAGTGATCTTCGCTTTAAAATTTTGGCGGCATTATCTATTTCGGGATAAGTGTGAAATATTTACGGACCACAAAAGCCTCAAGTATATATTCACACAGAAATATTTGAATGTGCGCCAACAAATATGGTTAGAGCTGATCAAAGACTATGACTGCTTAATCTATTACCACCCTGGGAAAGCGAACAAGGTGCCAGATGCTCTAAGTAGAAAGGACCTGACGATTCTATCATTTATGAGAATTGGGAAGGATCCAATCTTCTTAGACTTGGAAAAGATGGACATGGGAATCATAAAGAAGGGAACATCATCAATACTTTCACAAATGATTGCTCAACCGTCTCTTTTGGAAAGGTTAAAGGATGATCAAAAGGATAATGTTAGAATTCAGAAGAAAGTGGAAGCTATCAAAAAAGGGAAATCCTCCGAGTTAAATGTTAATAAAGAAGGAATTATGAGATTTGGGAAAATACTATGTGTTCCATAAATTCTAGAGCTAAATAAGGAACTTTTGGATGATGCACATAGTTTAAATTTCTCTATTCACCCAGGAAACACAAAGATGTGTCATGATATTCGAGAGCATTTTTGGTGGGATAATATGAAGAAGGAGATCGTTGAGTATACATCAAATTTCCTGGTGTGTCAGCAAGTGAAGGAAGAGAGGCATAAATCTAAGGAGATGATTCAACCATTACCCATACCAACATTGAAATGGGAGAACATCACCATGGACTTTGTCACCGAACTTCTGAAGATATCCAAAGGCAACAATGCAATCTGGGTTTTTGTGGACTGTCTTACAAAGTTTGCACACTTTATTGCAATTTAGGTGGATTTCTCATTGGATCAACCTGCACGGATATATATCAGGGAAGTGGTAAGTCTTCATGGAGTACCACTATCTATTTTATCCGATCAAGTTCCAAGATTCACCACTAAGTTTTGGAAGATTCTTCAACATGCTATGGATACTGAGATGAACTTAAATACAACTTCTCATTCTCAAACTAATGTCCAATGTGAGAGGAATATCTAAACACTTGAGGATATGTTGAGAGCATGCCTGATGGACTTTAAAGGAGGATGGGATACATATATTCCTCTGGTTGAATTCTCCAATAATAATAGTTTCCACTCGAGCATCCAAATGGCACCATGTGAATCCATTTATGGGAAAAGGTGTAGAACACCGGTGTGTTTGGATGAAGTCGGTGAGTGCAAGCTGTTAGGACCAGAAATGGTTGAAGAAATGATAGAGAAGGTGAAAACCATTCAACATCATATCAAGGTATCCAAGAGTCAATAGAAGAGTTATGTAGATAACCGTCAACCAGACCTTGAGTTTAAAGTTGGAAACATGGTATTTCTATGCATATCTCAGTGGAAGAAGGTCATGAGGTTTGGAAAGAAAGGTAATTTAAGTCCTATGTACATTGGCCCCTTCGAGATTCTTGATCGTGTTGGGGATGTGGTCTATTGACTAGCACTTCTACCTACCATGGCTAAAGTACATGATGTCTTTCATGTATCCCTCTTAAAGAAGTACATACTAGACCTTTCACATGAACTCTCTCCATAGGTAGTACAGCTAGAGGTTTCTCTTTCTTATGAGTAGGAACCAGTGAAGATCCTAGATTGTAGAGAAAAAGTTATACAAAATAGGATAATGCCCCTCATCATGGTGTGGTGGTGAAACTAAAAGTTTGAACAAGCAACTTGGAAATCGGAGGAAGTGATGAAGCAGAGTTACCCGCATATGTTTTAGTGTGGGAAAAGAAAATTTTGAGGGCAAAATTTCCTAAGGGGGGAAGATTGTAATGACCCACACTTTCATTAATGGAAATTCCTCTTGATCTAATTAAATGTTTTATTATGGTTATATAAAATGGTAACTTCATTGGTTTTATGTTTATGGATTTTAAAATACCCTTATAAATTTTTATCGTTGCTAATATAGTCGTTGAACAGTGATCATATGATTAGTATAAATATAGGGCTTTAACAAATCCAATTTACCCAGACAAAGGAAGCGATGGTCTCATCCAGTAGACTTGTCCCATAAGAAGTCCATTTTTTGGAGCTCAAAAAGGAGGTGGCATAATTGTGCTTCCCTCTTGACCAAGCCCAAGTCGAGCTAGAACACATTAAGCTTGAGCAGAACCAATTACAGGAGAAGTGAAAGTTAATAGAGATTACCATCCGAGCAATGTTATCTGACCCACCCCAAGATTTGGTCACCATCGCACACCATACCCTTCGGTCTTATGAGGGTGTTATAAGGGGTTATGTAACAATACCCTAGCACTATGACTATGTAAATTATTTTTGTATAAAGAATGTGCATTCATTTTATTATTGTTACTTTAAAAATATCCTTTAAAGCACAAAAAGTATTTTTAGTTAATAATCAACTAAGAAATCTATTTTGATGAATTAATGTATTTTTTAATTAAATAATATTTTAATAAAATATTATTATAATTAAATAAATTTTTATTAAATATAAATTATCTTATAATTTTATGAATGTAATTGTAATTTTTATTAAGGTTTGAAAGCTCTTTTTGTCAAACCCCATGAATTTTTGATAAATGTTGGTATTTATTTTAAAAGTAAAAAAATTCACATATTTATAAAATTATTTAGATTAAATGAATATTATTTTTGGAATCAGGATGTCGAAATTATCCAATAATGAATTTTTCATAATTTTCTGAGACAGTCGAATTTTTGGGTAAAAATTAAATACCGTTTAAATATATAACGTGTTTTATGACATCATAATGACCCAATAGTGATGCAATAAAATAATATAAAAATTATTTTCTGAAAATATAAGTTTTACCATTAAAATAATGTGATTTTGGGTTTGTTTTATTTATTTTACAAATATTTAGTGGACCCTCCAAGACTTATAAATTTTTTTGTCTTTTTAAATTGTTTTCCTTGAGAGTGTGGTTCACCTCCACATAAGAAACCCTATTATTTTAAGGATTTCATACATTTTCCTTATAAAATATTGTTTTCCAGTCCCATTTGGAAAAAATCATGTGCAAAAACCTTGGTCTGGTTTGTGTTTTTGATTAGTTTAATGTGAGGTGTCCCAAACCTAAATAATAAAGAATTCCCTCTCTTTTCCTATATAAACCCACCCAAGCTCCAACTTTATCTTCAATAAAATCCTTTGAAGTTCGACCAACCCTTCCCATATCTCTCTAGAATCCCCCCAAGGTGCCCCAAGCTCCCAAGAAGCCTCTCTCAAGCCTTTCCCAAGCCTTTGGTATCACACTTCCAAGTAAGGGATTTCTTCCTTTCTCATTTTGTCCAATTTTCTTTAAGTTGTTATGCCCTTTTGTTTTCAATTAAAAATATTGGGGTATGATTTTTCACTTCTCCAATACTTCCCTCTTTATTTTTTTATTATGGTAGACCCCTTTCTCTCTCATTAATGCCTCCCATGTACACCCGTTACCATGCTGAAATTCCGTGAGAGATTTCTCTCTCCTTTTTTACATCTAAGTAAGTATTTTGAATTATGAATCTAGATTCCATTAAGTTTGTTGGGACATGTATATATATAACCCCTTATGGTCCATTTCATGGAAATATGATTATACACCCCTTTCTCTCTCATTAACCATTTTTATGAGTTCTTATTTCACGTCGTTATGCTGCCGAAATTGCACTATGATTTTCAAAGCCAATGTCATTGTGTAGTGAATATGATGCTCATTTATCTATCAAGGGTATTCAACATGATGAAAATTTACTTATTGATTATAAAGATTCATGAATTTATTCCACACATCTTTATCTTTTAATAAATTATGATGATTTATTCCATGTTGTTTGATCCATGTGGCACACTTATGCATTAAATGAAATGTTTAAGAAGGGTATGGCCTAATAGCACTCCAATTCTTTGGGTAAAGTATAGTATCATGATACATCATGTGAAATGGGTGTTGACTCATTCTAATTCAAGTTAAATGAGGTTTTACTCATGATTCATGTGTAATGATGGTTTACTCATGCTCCATGTGAAATGAGCCTTGGATCATGCTAATTCCATGTTAAGTGTTGTTGCCGCATTTCCATGTTATGATTATCATGCTTTATCATGCCTTTGTGTTCATTTTTCTCTTGTTCCCCATTGATATTCCTATTGTCTAACATGTATTATATTCCTCATGTTATTCCATATTTATTCCCTTACTAGGCTTTATAGCTCACCCTTTTCTTATTCATGTCCTCAGGTTATCCCATGAAATACTAAGTATGAGGGAATGTAGTTGTCAAGTAAAGTAGTATTTCAATAAAGATGTTGTGTGTTTTATGTTCTAAGATCTTATTTAATATTCCTAAGCCCAAAATACACTAAACCTCTCAATATTCCTTGTTTTATCAAGTGAAGATTTTATGTAATAAATCATGTTTAAGTTTGTAATAAAGAGAAGGGTTGTTATATCCGTAGTATAAGGTAGGTGGTCTATAGATCTTCCATTAATGTTTCATTGTATTTCATTGTACTACACATCAATATCTTTATGATTGAAATTATTATGGGCATGGACCTCTTTGTGTGATTGAGTTTTGTTGGAATTATTTTGTGTATGGTTTCCCTTTTAATTGATCTTATTTGATTTAATACATTATAGACACTTGAGAAATACCTGGATTCCTAATTTAGAATTCCTTGGACGGGCTCATAAGAAGTTTAAAAGTGTATTTATAATGAGAGATATCAGTTTCCATATTTCATAATATCAGGGATGATCACATAGATTTCCTAATGAATTTTATTCCTTGAGTGATACTTGGGTTTCATCTTTACAAAACACCAAGGATGGGATAATATGCTAATTGAGATTATAATCACTGTGAGAGATATTGGTACCCTAGGGGATATTCCTTACATGAGATCAGTGGTAAGATGTTTACCCTATGCCATGAGTGATACTTGGTTCCCTATGTGTGATATGTGGGATAGGTTCAGTGGGTTATGCCTTTATACCATATTGAGAGTGATACTTGGGATTCCTCTTTATGGATAACCTTGTATGGAATCTTATAGTGATGGGTAATTAGATCACTCTAGGTGTGATACATGGGATCCATCTATACATATCACCTTGGATGGACCTAGGATGACTTTTGATTAAGAACTCGTGTGCCTCTTATTAAAGATCTAAGAAATGTTATTTTATCATATTAAAGGATACATCCTCCAATACAAAGAACATGCTTGTGTTTGAACCTTGTTTTTTTTTTACCATATGATAGGCCTAGTTATGATCCCTAGTGATTACACCCTATAGTTATATATTTATTTTATTATTATTATTTGGATGTCTGGGCTCTAATCCATGATTCCATCACCAGTGAAGGTATATCTTGGAAAACATTTATGTATGAAAATATATATATGTTTTGGTATCTATTTATAGGAATTTTGGATTAGTTCGAAGCAGGTATGGTTGGCCAGTTGTCCCTTAAGAACCTAAGATGACTTGTTTAGTTTTATTTATTTACAACTTTATAGATATACCTACAAATTGTTGTATTTTATATTCACATACTGGATAGATTTAAACATTGTTCGTGGTTTCCTACATAGTATATCTCACACCCTTCTCAGGCCTCCATTTCACTAGTGTGCCTTAGAAGACCTCATGTTTGAAGGTCTATGGATTTATGTGTGTTTTTTGACTCTTTTACATGGGAGGTTAGGAACATAGGACTAATCTGGAGCTTAGGATGATCATGGATATAACCCTTGTGGATTTTTATTCTTTTCTTTTCTTATGTGTTTTATTGTATCAATTGTTGTATGTTTACTGGTTTATATTGTGTATCATCATTTGGACATTCATGCATGGTTATATATTTTTCGTCATCCATTTTATTCATTATCATATTTATCTTCAAATTATTTTGTATTTTATTTATACTCCTTCCACAATTGGGTAATTTATTATTTATCTCTTATACCACTCTATTAATATGATCATGAGGTTATATTATCCCCACCATACCATCATTAGAAACTCTCTTCTAGTCGAAAACCTCTGGCATACCGGGAGGTGTGCTTCAGGCCATGTGGCGATTGGTCCAGCTACTGATTTTATAGTCTATCGAGATGAGACGTTACAAAGTGGCATCAGAATATTTTGTTTCCTTTTTTTTACTATTTTGGGTTGGTATAAATAGTACTATTAATTTTTCGATGCATGGTAAATAGCCTTTTCTAGGGGTGATCATACCACACATGGGGAAAAGTCTAAGTGGCCAGTGATGGGATTGTTGTTCATGTTGTTTGTTATTATAGTTCATTATGATTTCACCTTGAGTGTTTGGTGTAATTTTATTTCTCATTTATTTATGATATTTAAATCATTTACCCTTTTCCAGTTATTTAAATGATGTACCATTACATGCATCATTTTAGGCATATAGAGATTCACATGTCATGCATGTTTCATTCCATGTAGATTGTATTGTTTGTTGTTTGAGATTTATTGAGGTGCCTTTCATGTTTATTAGCATGCCTTTTGTATACCTTTTTTGGTATTTTAGTTACATGATTAGTTTTATACCTTATTAGGTATTTAATTGGAAATTTAATGTGATTTTAGTGTTATTATTATAATGTTTATCAGTGTACCATGTTCACGTGTTTCCCTTCCTATGTAGTAGGATTCCTTGTTTATTTTTCATGCTTCAATGCTTATTTATCATGTTTCCATATATATGTTGTTTTTTATATCATGAAAAGATAAAATAATGATATTTGGTTGGTTATTAAAGTGTCAACATCAACCTAAATGGTGTTTTCCTATATTTTTTTATGGTGGCAACTTAACTAACCAATTATGACTAGTTTTATCCTTGAACCATTAGTTACATGTGCTGAAACATTTATGGTTATTATTAAATGTGATCCAATTAGAAATATATTAAGTGTATGGGTGATTTATAAATTGGGAAATGGTAACCCATATAATTGAACCAATGCCTATGAATTCTAAATTCCTTGAGACCAATTTATAAATATAAAACCCATTAAATTTTGACTTTTTAAATGGATTGGTTTCCCTTATAAAGTCTTAGAGCTCTATGACCTGGGAATAGGGACCCATATGACCAAATTACTAAATAAAAAACTAGACCCAAGTATGTTAGTTGGGGAATGTTTCCTATGATATGAACTTGACATGACCTATAAGGTCCCATGTTTTTGAACCAGATGGAATTCTAGGGTAATTTGAATTTTGGTGATTATTGGATAGATTGTTTTGTAAACCGAGAATAAAAATGTAATTATGAGAGTTTAAAAACTTCAATGTGTATTTTTTGGACTTGGTTAAAGGCCCGATAGTTCCCTTGGGTGTCTCATTGAGTTTTGGGAGCATCGGGTCCAAAAATACAATGTTTTGAGGGTCTGTAGAGAGCAAATAGTTTTTCTAAAATCATGCTACCCCTGTAGAAAGTTGTGCAACCTTGATTAGTGGAGAAGATGTTCCCCACATAGCTTGGGTAGAGTTTGAAAAAACCATGTGCCTATACCACATGGTTAGTTCCACTTAGGTTGTATCCTTTCACTATTCATCACATGGTTTTCACATGGTTAGGATAACTGTACAGGAAAAACCGTGCAAGGGGTTTTCTAAGGAAGGGGTGTGTTGAAAGGTTGGTGCATGGTTTGGTCAAACCATCTTACCAAACTTTGAAACCCATATTTTAGGGTTAAATTACCATTTTTCACTTATTGAGATTAAAAATATTTTTTCCACCTTTTTCTTCTTCCTCCTTCCACATGGTCTTCTTCCAATGGCACATTGTCTTCTCCTCAAAACCTATTCTAGGAATGATGATATATTATCCATCCATCATCTGAATCAAGTTTTATTAGTCTCCATGGATCCACATCGGTAAAATATATATTCCTTTCGTGTCGTTCCATGTTCATTTTGGTTTCGATTACTCTAATTAGGAGCAATATATTTTTTCCTATTTTCATGGTCTTCATCCATTCTTAAATTTTCTCCTAGTATTAGTTGAATCATGAGATAATATTTGACAATATATCCACTATAGAACTATTTTTGGTAGTATCAAGCTTTTATTTTAAAGTTGAGTGGTTATATATATTGTCGTTGTTCCATGCGCTCGATTCTCATGCAACACCTTCAAATGAGTTTAAATTCTTGAATTGAATTGTTTAGTAGGGCCTAAGTGATTAAAGAGGCTTGTTTATGTTTTTTATAGGTTGATAACCTTGAATTAAATGGAACCGCACCTTTGGGAGTGTTGGTTATATGGATGGAACACCATGGGTGTCCTTGTACTTAGATACCTTAGGGTGTTCCCTTTTTCCCTTTACCTTGGGATGTGAAGTATGAAATGAATTGTAAATAAAATTGATGAATTAGTTTATAAAGTGAATTGTTAATTGAATTGAAATATGGATTGATTAATGGGTAGGGATATATGATCATGGACCTTATCCTATGCTATGTAAATTCTTGAGTAATCATGAATTTCTCTTTTTATTGATATTATCATGTGAGTTAAGTGGAGTCTATGTCATGTGATAGTTTGTTAATAATGATAAAATCATTATAATGAATTTCCCATGTGAGCTAATTAAAGGCTAAGAATTATAATATTATCCATGTTTTTAGACAGATTTTGAGTTGAGTTCAAGATTTATTTGATAAAGGTTTTGACCTTTGAATAATTAAATAATTTAATTGATGATTATGATCATGTGATTAATTTGAGAGGAAAACATTTTAATCTTCACCCTTACTATGAAATTGCTTGATTAAGAATGAATTGCCCTTTTTATTATTATTAAAATGTGAGATAAATAGAGAACATGTCATGTAATAGTTTATTTAATCTTGAGAATAGTTTTATAATGATTTTCCCAGGTGAGTATTTGGAAGCCAAGCCTTCTAAGCTTTGTTGTGCCTTTATCCACCTTTTGAGGTGGGGTTTGAATTGAAATGTTCTTTTTGTTGAACTTGGCATGTTAAATGTTTTTTATTAAATGATTTTTATTAAATGTTATTTAATTTTTGAAGTATAGTTGAAATGAATTATAAATGGGATCTTTATATCAATTGTGGATTTAATGGTTAAAGAGTAGGAAATGAATTATATAACCCTAGACCCTCTCCTTGAAATGGATTGTTTAAGCATGTGATGATCTTGTAATTAAATGACCATGTGAGTATATTATAGGAAAGCCTTCTAAGCTTGGCCAATGACTTGAGTCAATTTTTTATGTGAGATTAATTTGTTTTGGTTAGCGTGATGACCCTTGGTATAATTTATTATAAATTTAATGGTTCCTTAGGTGACACGTGGATTAAAATGATGAATTCCATGGATGGACTCACTTTTAATTTATCATTCTATTACCCAACTGATACTTAGAATCCTAATATAGACTTCCAAGGATGGAATTATGAGTGGATTGACTAATATATGTTGAGTGATACATGGATTCGTATGAGAATTCCATTTATGGAATCAAATTTAATTTTTATTATCATCATGGGTTATACTTAGGCTCCCTTAGTGGACCACTAAGGAAAGACTCGATTGGAAGGGATGTTATACCACACCTAAAGTGATAGCAGGGTTCCTGATAGGTTTTCCATGGATGGGATTATCCAGGGTTGGTTTATATTATACCTTAAGAGATACCTAGATTCCAACTTATTAATTAATTGGATAGGAATATGTTATAAATTGAATAATTAATGAAATGAATTGTGATGTGTCTTACAAGATAAAGCACAAGCTTGGATTCGGTATTGACTAATACCATTTAGATGTCCTATTTAGGCATCTATTTTTCTTATGTTTGTTCAAGGGATGCCAGGCTTGCGCCGAGTCTTGAGACTTATAAATTAAATTAAATTGAATTGTTGAATGAACATGATTAGTTTTCATAGTCCTAACTATTAAATTAGATACTTATTTCTAAAATAAAATTATTGTAATTACATAGTTACAAATGAGAACTTTAACTTTATAAGTTGTTTAATTTGGAGTACTTCCATTACTTTTTTTTATATAATTTCATGTTTTTGTTATATATATATTCATTGAAATGATGTCATAGAACTTAGGTGGTTGACTAATGGGATTACATCTCACGTCCTGCTCGGGTCGTCATTGCACTGGGGTACCTGAGTAGACCTTTTGTTTGTAGGACTATGGACTCTTGATTATCTTGTTTTACTGGTACCTGGGATTTAGGAGCACAGGACTGAGTTGGAGATTTTGAAGGTATTAGGCATGAAGTAGAGGACCTAAAAGATGGGATTTCAAAATATTTCACCAAAAATCGGCATTAACTTGTTGACGTCGGTGAATTGTTTCACGTTTTAAGCTTGGGGTCCCATGTGAATAGTTCTAAGCACAAAATTAAAACCATAAAATAACTAGTTTAGATATGAAGTCGTGCTCGAAGTCTGCTCTTCGTTGGTGATCACTACTCAAATAATCCAAATACTAATTCCTATAGATCATCCACACATGATTCTAAAATATGTGAGAGTGTTTATTGATGAAATCTGGGTGCTAGTGTGGAGTTATGATGATGACTTTGATGCTCTGATGATCACTGCATCGCCTTTATTATGATTCATGAGAGTGAGATCTATTATAGTTCCTAGATCTTGAGCCTCTCTCTCTAAAACATGAGATATTAAATAAGAGATAGAAATATCTTGAATATTAATTGACAAGTGTATCTCTTCTTCTATTTATAATGCTCTAGAAAAATTATCTGGTATCACCTATTAGGCCCTGAATAATTAAAACTCTATAAAACTAATATTATGACTACTATATTGAGCCATAAATATAATTTTTTATTATTATCACTTACCTATAATATAATAAATATGTTATGTGGTAATAATTAATCCATGAAATTAGATCGCACTTCCTACAAAAATTAAATGGACCAAGAATATTGTAAACTAATATTCATTTAAATAATATTTCCATGTATTTTCTTGAAAATTAAAAATACATATAATATATAAATTCAATTTCCATTATTTTTAACTTGAATAATATGAATTTATTTATTTCCTTGGTGATCATACCTCTATAGAAAAATCTCAGACCCCAGTGGTGGGGCCCACCATGTCCTATAAATCTATTCAACTGAAAAGGGAAGATTCTTGAATATGTTATTGTGTATGACCCTCTAGGCCCTTATCTTGATATTAGAGAATACTATTCATAGACCAAGAGAGGGATCTAGTAACCCATCATGGCCCTTAAAGAGGTAAGGATTTTTACATCAGCGATAAGAAACCTACAAACATGCACTGTGTAATATAATCTCTTTGTCTTTAATATCTCATAAAGAAGGGAACACACCCATGTCATCACCCTTTTCTTGATTTATTTTTAGTTTATCTAACTAGACAGATTTACCTTAGACTACCATGGACAAGGATTTATCAAGGTACTACCATCCTGATTAACATATCCCAATATATATAACTTCTTTAACCTGGAAGCGACAAATCCTTTCTTGACCATTAAACTAATGTCATACCATTAATGACACACCCAACACAATTTACCTCTCCATGATTTCATCATCATGGTTTTTTCCTTGCATCAAATTATGTGATCAAATGGCACACATTAGTAATGATCTCAAGTTAGGAGACTATTACACATGTCTGTATATAGGAATATCCAATGACACCCAAAACATGTGGTGTTCAAATTGGCAGGTCTATCCTCATGATATCACTACTCAAGATCATAAAAAAGTGTGAAATTCAAGAGAAGAAGTCTCAATGCTTATGATCTCCCAACACCTGATAGTCAAATATCTATTGTGTCTAGTTACTAAGAAGTATCTAGACCATAGGAACTTTGTTTAAGATTAATGTCATAGTATCTCGAGGTTATCATTATAGCAAGGGATCTTCTATAAACTTTTTATATTAAAATTAATCTATAGACATTACAATTAAATAGTTGGCATAGAAATATCTACACTATAATGGTAAGTAAACATCATGTATGTCTAACTTTTATACAAAATCTGTTAATCAAAAGTACTGCATAGTTGGGTCTAGGGAACCCACTATTTCAACACGCCCACTTTCACTAAAGCCAACTTGCTACCCAACCTTTTTAGATCATACATGATAAATATCACGTTTCTACTAAGACTCAACTTTAGCTATTGGTTCTGCCACAATTCCACCGTGTGGTATATCTATTATTTGTGACCTCATCTCCTTGAGTAAAACTTCTCAAGAGATGGTATCCCTGAGTATAAACCATTTTTCACTATCGTAAATTGAAATATTGGATAGTACCTGTAATCAAATTATCATGATGATAAAAAATTATTTATTAGGTGTGATTCCAAGAACTGGAAAAAATCATTGAATTTATTAACGGTTTCTTACCTACCTTATAAGTTTCAACGTACTTGGTATTTGTAGGTATGACTGCCACTGGCTTATATGATATTGTCTCACTCAACATATTTTCTTAACTATGATACTAGATTACATGGATCTAAGTAATTCTAGTTTATATCATCTTTAAACTATTATACTTTCTTCTTCACTTACCAGGTATATATCTTTTGTACTTGATGAATTACAATTAGATAGTTCTAACTGCTTCACTTTTAGTGCTCTTGGATATTACTGATATCAGCCTACTATAAAGTATGTCCGGGAAATATCAATTCTTAAAAATATCATGGCACATGTGATTGATCCATTTCTTAAGAATATGTATTTATATTCACTACGTTAATCTTCTCTCGTTCCCCGAACATGTCAACTTGGGGAGATATATGTCATGTGACACATGCAACAATTCTAACTTGAATTTTTCCAACTTGTATTTTTCAATACCATGTCACTATATGTTTGATTGACTAGGTACAAGAAACCTTTAAATCCACCCCATTAGATCATGTTCCCTATAAATTAGGTTACTACTTTTAGTCAATCATTAGAGAATAAATTTCATCCTGGTCTTAACTTATTTGAAGACCAATATTTTTTCCCTTATATTGCTGAATATATTTTACGTAAAAAATGATTCTCCTACTAACCTCTAGTAGACACATGACTAACATTAATTTCTAATTAATATTATATTATCCTATTTCTTACTTAAATCCTAAATATGATTTTAGTAACTTTCAACCTTTATTAGAATTTTATGATGTGACCATCCCTTTTTGGTTGCGTCATATAGACACCTTCCATGATTGGTGGTCATTACATCTAATTCTCAATATAATGATCATATAACTTGTCTATGAAAAGTAAAATTCTAATGGATTTAGTTAGATTAACTTGGTATAACCAATTAAAACTTATTGGTATTGCGCTTGTACCATCCATGTGTCATCTCACTTGAATACCCATCAAAGTATTCAATATAATTATCCCCTTTTTCACTTTGATACATGAAATTAATTTATTGAATTTTAATTAGTCTTTTAAATCTTATATAATTTCCAAACACTACTTACCTGTAGGAAATATTATTCACAATGAATAATAGATCACCAACTGTGGTGAATACAAAACCATCACCATGGTTTTATCCTTCCTACATAGTATGTGTCTCTCAAACATTCATGGTTCACATGTGCTTGTGGAACTATTTATTATGACAACTATTTGTTCATCTATGGTATTGACTAAACCCAAGTCAATCTGGCTTCTACTATCTCAAAATATATGTGAACCATTTTATGTAAATTTATTCCATCACTTGACTATAATTTTTTATCTTAGGTATTTAGGTAATATCTTAAAAACCCATTAGGACAATTACAATAGATTCACAATGTGTTTTCACTTGATTAAAGTATGTTTATATCCTCAACAAACTCTTTACATCCAAACCCATTTTCTTATGGCATAATGGATTTCAATCATATTATGACTCATATGATATCCATTTTTCATGATAGTTGGCATATGGTTATGGGATATCACTATTATTTTCAAATCACTTCATGAAATATAATGGAAGCTTTTGTAAGTTTCAACATTAATACTTCTTACATCCTAAATCTAAGGTATAAAATGTGCATTGAGTAATTGATCCATGCGGAATTTTTTTATCAATGTTAGCATGTAGGAATTCATCATTGATCCTACTAATAAACATAAATGTCGTGATGTTGAAAAGGTAATGCGCGTTTATGAATTACTCCACACTACATTATCATGATCGATGAATGCTTGGTCAAGATATTCTTCAGTTTGATGACCTGAAGCAAGTAATATCTTCTGAACATGCATATATATCATAATTCAATTTACAATTCCTTAATTACCTAAAGGAATCTTATGAAGTATGTATACCTCTATATTACTCTTTGAATAGTTTATGCTCTCTTGCTAAACTAATTCTAAAATCTTTGTGGTTTTCCTTTATTTATAAATGTTTCTTTGTCCAAACTAAAGATGTTACCAAATGTGTTTAGCTTTATCAAGCCATAATACCAAACAAGGTATATTCTTGATTTACACATTTAGTCTTACTTGAAAAGGAATTATCTTGTTGTGACTAGGTATAAAAGTCTTACATCTATATTCATCACATATTTTCCATGATTCATGTATCACTTGAACTATTACTTGAGTATTGAATGCAAAAAACAATATTAATTCCTAAAACTGGAATAGTTCCTCTTTGTGTCCAAAGGACACATGAAATAAATTTTTCGGTCATACTCAATAAAAGTTCTACAGTAATCATTCACTTGGAAATATAGAAGTCATGTACTTCTCTCCTATGACTTGGGAATAAACTTTTCTCACCCACTTAGAGAATTCACATGACATATAGTAACATTCATATACTCTATTGGTTATTGTATTTCAATACACATATTTGATAGTCATATAGTATTAAATACCAAAGAAGTAAAATTGAAACATTACATTTTACTTTGATGAATAAACTTGAAGAAGAAGTTGTAACTTGGTTCTTTAATTCAGATAATTACATTTAAACTTACATTGTTTTATTTTATGATATGAAAAGAAAATAACCTCTGTTAATACCTCTTTCATTGAATGGTGTTTCAAATGTGCTTCTGGCATTACTTTCCATTGGAATTTTTCCCCTACCTTTCAATTTTTTGCCATAAGAATTAAAGTTTAATCTGTCTTTTATATTCTTATTTATGTGTTGATCCTTACCTAAATAGGTAATGAATCATTTACTAAATAATATTCATTTCCTAACCTAAAATAAAACTTTAGTAAATAGGTGAAAATGATATTAGAAACTAATCCATTTAAATATCATGATCCATCTTTCGATTTACAGATACCGGTGTAATGATCTCCTTATTCATATCTTGCTTAACTTTCTCTTCGCAAACTTCTTAGAGATGAGACTACATGTTATATCATACATGTCCTTATGTAATGACTAAAAATTTCATCAGACATTGATGATATCATAATTACATAACCATTATTTTTTTTATACATGAGTCTCATATAAGAAATTTATCATACTTGCTTCTTGAGGTGACTTAATAGGTGTTGGGGACACTGACACCTTGAGTTTCCTATATCATAGTACTATGTGCAAGCATGCATACTATTCATGGATACTTATGCGGGTGTGGACACTTACTTCATCCATTATTTATCTCAAATATTTATTGTGATATTACTTTCCATTTTCTACAAAAGTAAATTTTAGTAGATATGCACTTTTATCATGATTATCAGTTTAGAAATTTTGATTAATTGCATAAATCATTAAATGTATTCATCTATTTTATTGAATTATAGGAACCCTCTATACTAGAATCAGAATATTCTATCGCTTGAGTATTCTAGTGGAAAGGATCCCTGAACCACCTCACATAGTCTACAAGATTTGGCTATGCCACTACTTGGATGGGTCAAGGTAGGCATTTGGATGGAAAACTGCATTAACTCACGATTCCTTGATCTGTTGAGTGAAGTCCTAGCTTCTTAAATTATAACTTGATATTATAAACACTTGCCTCTAAAATTATAATACACTATCGTTGCATAATTATTTGCTAAAACTTTAGTTAAGTCAACCCATCACTCTCATAATAATGCCCCGGTAGTAAGAGAAACCCTCAATTTTGTCATGATGAGCACCCTGAACACCCAGTTTTTTTCAAATTCGAATGATGGAATGTGGTTACGACTTAATATTTCTTTGAGGGTTTTATATATTTAATGTGAAATAAGAATTTTTTTCTATTTTCTAATCATGTACTATGTGATCTCACTCATAACTGACCATGCAAAAAATAGAAAATATAATTGTATCACATGTCCATTTTATCTTTCCATGATTGTTTATTATTCTATGTGATCAAGTGTAAAATACACATTCATGAAAATAATAGACAATGAAAAATAAAATGATGACCAGATCATGAGATAATTCTAATGATTGATCCATTGAGTAAATAATAGATCAACCTTGACCCTAGGGTATATACTTTTAATCATGTCTCTTGTGAATCGAATTGCAATACATGCCCATCCAATGCATCCATATCCTTTATGATGTGTTTCCATAACTTAGCATGAAGTGAATCACTACCCATATCATCATTATACAATATTACTTGCTCGTAGGTAAGGGGAACTGGGAAGTATAAAATAAAACTCTGAATTGGACACATAAACCCTTAAACATATAATGAAAGTAAGATGATTTGTAGATTGTATTTTAATTAAACTAATTATTAAAAACCATGAAATAATTAAATAATTAAATTAAACATGCACCAAAACATGCATTGGTTGGTCTACGGCACATGAAAAGTCAATATGCATTAAACTCACATATTTTAAATAAATGAAGAAATTAAAAATTAAACTTAGATTAAAATATACTTGAGGGAATTTTATTGAATTAAAAATGCACTCATATTTTTAATTCAATAAATACATCGTCCATTCCCATTAATTAATTTAATTTTAAAACCAACAATTAAATTAATTAATTAATTTAATTTAACACAAAATTAAATTAAGTTGTAATTAATAAAATTAATTTTTTAACCAAAAAATAATATTTAATTAATTTAATTTTCAACCGAAATTAAATTAATCAATTTGATTAATTTTTTATCATATTAAAATTTTAATCGGGCCCCATAAACCCAGGCAGGGCCTGTGTGGGTAAGTATGAACCTGCACAGGCCCACTCTTGACTAGGAAAACCCCGTGTAGGGGTGTTCTGGACTAGACAGGTCTACACAAACCTATTTCGGGCTAGGAAGACCCACCCGAGCCCATTTGAGGTTGAATCTAGTCATGTAGAAGGACACCAGGGGTACCTAGCGTGACAGTTTCGTCCATGGTTGGATGACTATCAGTGTTCTAGCCTAGGGTGAACTGTATCTGAGGCGTAGTGGTATTTCTATATCCAGATATAGAGAGGTGAGGGTAGGGTGTTCGGTCAGGCAGACTGAGGGGAACCGATGCTGGTAGGGGGTGCGACCATAGCTAGGAAGCGGGAGGCAGGGAGGTCTGTCGTGTGCCTAAGGGAGAAGTTGGGAAAGTGGGCCATCCAGGGTGCAACACCACTGGGAAAGCTACCGGGAAGGCTATATAACATGCTTGCTGGTCTTCGATGTGGGATCTAGGCTAATAGCCAAGAGGGCGGCATGGTGGGGCCAAACAGGGAAGGCCAACGGGGATGGAGATATTAAAATAACATATAATATATCTTTGTGCTTCAAAGTATAACCTATAAAACATATTTTCAATCCTAATTCACAACTTCAAATGACCACAGACTGGTCATCCTTTGTTAGATTCTAAATTCATCTGCGGCATTGGGAAAGGGATGACACCCTCGATCAAATTTAATAAAAATATTTAATTTTTCTTTGGCTTTAAATCATCATGCATCCCTCTGATACCAATTCAAGGTACCAAGAAAGTGGATAAAACCTTGAAATATGTGATTTCAAAATCTTTCACTGAAAATCTGCATCAACTTGTCGATGTCGGCAAATCGCTACCCGGTTTAAGCTGAGGATCTCACATGAAGAGTTTTAAGCACAAAATTAAAACCATAAAATACCTAGTTTAAATCTAAATTTTTGCTTGACATTAGCTCATTTTTGTCGATATCTACTCAAATAATCTGAACATGAATTATCTTAGATCATCCACACATGATTCTAAAATATGTGGGAGTTATGATCGTTGAAATCCAGGTGCAGGCACGGAGTTCTGGCAAGGCCTTCGACGCTCTGTTGATCATCGTATCGCCTTGCTTGCAATGCATGAGAGAGATCTCGATCCGAGTTTCGAGATCCATAGTCTATCTCTCTAGAACATGGTAGAGATAAGAAGAGAGATAAATCTCATGAATAGTACTTATCATGTGCCTCTCTTATACTATTTACAGAGCGCTAGAAAAATTATCTGGTATTTCCTCTAGGGCCCCAAATAATTAACATTATAAAAATGATATTATGACTACTATACTAATCCATAAATATCATTTATTATTATCATCATTTATCTATGATATAATAAATATATTAGGTGAAAATAATTGAGCCATTAAATCAGCTCATACTTCCCACAAAAAATAAATGAACCTTGAATATTTTAAACTAATATTCATTCAAATAATATTTCCAAGTATTTTCCTAAAACTTGTAAATACATTTAATAAATAAATTTAATTCTCATTATTCTTAACATAAATAATATGAATTTATTTATTTCATTGGTGATCGTATCTCCTTGGAAAAATCCTAGACCCTAGTGGTGGGGCCCATCATGTCATATCAACCTATTCAACTTAATATGAAAGATTCTTGAATATGATATTGTGTGTAACCCTCTAGGCCATTATCTCGATAAAAGTGAAAACTATTCACAAATCAAGAGTGGGATCTAGTAACCCATCATTTCCCCTAAATATATAAGGATTGTCATGACAGTAAAAACCAACATACGAACACACAATGTGTCATATAATCTCTTTGTCTTTAATATCTCATAAAGTAGGATGCACACCTATGTCATCTTCCTTTTCTAGCTTTATTGTTCGTTGATCTAACTGAATGGATTTACCTTGGACTACAATGGCCATGGATTTATCAAGGTACTACCATCCAGATCAATATGGATCAAGATATATAACTTCCTTAACCTGGAAGATACAAATACTTTCTTGACCATTCAAACGATGTCATACCATCAATGACGCACCCAACACAACCTGCCTAACCACGATTTCATCATCATGGTTTTCACCTTGCATCAAAGTACCCAATCAAATGGCACACATTGTTAATGATATCAAGTTAGGATAACATTACACATGTCTATAGATAGGAACATCCAACGACATCCAAAACATGTGGTGTTCCTATTGGTAGGTCTATCCTTGTGATCTCACTATTTGAGATCACCAGGTTTGAAATTCATGAGAATAAGTCTCAATGCTTATAAACCTCCATCACCTGATAGTCAACCATCTACTATGTCTAGTTAGTAAGATTAATCTAGATCATAGGACCTTTTTTTAAGATTAATATCATTTTATATAGAGGTTCTCATTATAGCCTGGGTTCTGCTATAACCTTTTGATTGGACAATTAATCTATGGAAATTTCCATTAAATAGTGGACGTAGAAATATCTACACTGTAATGGTAAGTAAACATAATGTATATCTAACATGTATACATGATATGGTAATCAAAAGTGTTGCATAGTTGGGTCTAGGTCACCCACTATTTCAACATCTCGGGATGCTTGTGAAGATATTCCATGGGGATTTTGTTTCATTTCATTATTTGAGTATTGTCATGTATCTTATACCTATTGTATGTACTGTTTATCTGGTATCATTATCTAGACATAAATCCATATCTTTATATTGTCATTGGCAATCCTTTAATATCAACTATTATTATTATCTTCCTCTATTTTAAATTATTTCTTTATTCATTATACCATTATGCAACTTTGAAATGAGGGTATATTTTCCCCAATATCCCCTTCTTATACCCTCTCTACTAGTCAGTAGCCTCTGACATATAGGGAGATGCACTTGAGACCATGTGGATAATCGGGCTTGGGAAGTTGTTAAGTGGCATCTAGGTATGGGTTGTTACAAAGTTGTATCAGAGCTAATTTTTTCATTGTATTTTGCCGATAGATAGGATAATAGGAATGTTTTGGAACTTGGTAAATAGTCTTTATTGGGATTGATCACCCCACATATAGGAAATGACCAAGTGACCAAGTACAGGATTTATGTTCATGCTATTTTCTATTACGGTTTATAATTATTTCACCTTAAGTTATTGGTGTACTTTCCCCTAAAATTGATTTATAAATTGATAGTATTTTTTCCTTGGCTCAATATGTCAATGAAGAATCATCACATGCATCGTCATAGGAACATAGAAAATTCACATGTCATGCATATTCCATGACATGTAGTTTCATTTTTAGATCTTTCTATTTAGTTGATTGTGTTTCTTGATTGTATTCCATTATTTTTTTTATTAGTATGCCTATTTAGGTATTTTAATAAATGCTTATATTGGTGAATATTTAAATAATTCATTATAATTCCTGTTAGATGTTATGTTATGCTCTTGTTTTCTTTAGGATGACTTCTTGTATATTCCATGCTACCTACCTATTTATCATGTTTCCTTATATTATACTCTATTCTCTTAGAATGCTTCTCTTTATTTATTTTTTAATGACATGATAAGTTATTATGTTAATATGTAAATGATTGCATGGGCTGAACCTAGTGGTTGTGATTTTGACGGGACCCAGTTTTTTATTGTAAGGTGTATGTGAACATTATAATTTAGAAAGGGTGACATATATACTCGAACTAACTCTGGACCTTTAAAATGTTTATTTACCCTTGTTAAAATTTAAAATGTTTTTAAATATCATGTGTAAAGTGAATTGATATGATTAAAATGGGAACTGAATTCCATCATGTAGAGTGTATGGGTGCTTTATGGATTGATAGATGGTCTCCCATATAATTGAACCATTATATATATATGGTCATGTGGTATATTTTGAAAGTGGTTAAAGTGATAAAGTAGTTTAAATTTGATCTAAATGAATGGTTTCCTTTATAAAGGATTTTGATCGCTTTTCTAAATGAACAAATTGGCCCAATTAGGTCGTTTGGGGCATGTTTTTGTGAGATAGACCTCTGAGGGTGTTTCTAATCTTTTAAAATTTAATAGTTGTTATTGGGTTGCTTTCTGAAGAACCTAGGCTGGTTTAATGGGGCCCTTGTAGGTCACATTATCTGTTAAGATTTAAAATAGATTATATTATAAATTTCTTATTTATGATGGGATGTCTAAATATGTTTAAATGTTTAAAAAGGAAGTTGGATAAGACTTCCCTGTTTTTCTTTGAGATGTTAATTAAATAAGGTACCTATTGCTTATGCATTATGAATTGGTTTTTGATGCTTAGTTTAAAAGCCTTTAAATGTTTAAATATTTAATTTAAATTAATGTAATTACCTTAAAAATGGAACCTATATTGGTTTTCTTTGTTTAAACCCTCATGTAAGGGTGGTTTAAATGTTTTCTGTGGTATTCCTTGGAAAGGAGATGTGAAAATTTATCTATAGGATGGTTTGTTTTAGAAATGGATTAAATAAAAGTCTCTTGAGCCTAGTGAAATATTTTTTGTGTGACCTAGTGAAAGGGTTGAAACTTATGCTTCATAAGGGTGTAACCAATGATATTTAGCACCCTTAGAGCCTAAAATACCATGCTAATCCCAGGATTCTTCTAATTTTTGGTGCCTTTTGGGTTTCATTGTCCCTTATAGGAATTTTAACTCTTAAATGACACTCTTATTTGGATGAGTGGTTGTTGTATGTTTGACCCTTATTATAGGTGTGAGAAATGATAGATGCTCTATTTTAGTAGGTTAGACATGCTTCATGCCTGTTTGGACTCTTAATAGGTCTCGTGACCCTGTTTCTTTATTTAGGTGACTTTGAAGGTTGTTTGTTGTTTTACAATCATATGATGATGCGACTTGATCCAGTTTCTTATCTAAACTGCCTGATACTAAGATGCATGGGGAGTAAATCCAATGGAAGGTATTGAGGGTGTGTTTCCTCTCTTCTAAATCTCAGGGTAGTATGTGACTATATACATAGTACACATTATGTTTCCAAATTCATTGATATTGTGATCATGACGTGGAGGGGTTTCACTCTTTCATTTGAGGTTTTCATGATCTATAATTCTTGTGAACAGCTGGTCCCTTCTTCCTTTTGATGACTAGGACAATCCTAATGTGGGGAGAATCGTGTTGGTTTTAGTGAAAGTATTCCCTCCTAAGTAGGAGAATAACAACAGAGGTGGACCTTTTGGAAATGGTCATTGCAGTTTTAAATGATCATGAGGATGATAAGGCTTGAATCATATTAGTGCTTTATTGGTAGTATGATATTGATGTGGTTGGTTGTGTACACAACCCTTGAGAAACAACATTTACCTGGATTAGATTTCAGTGGTAAATTTTTAAAGATCACAAATGTCTCATATGGTATAGGTATCATGGTTCTGTTGATGATGCATTAGCAAGTGAAGTCGAGCTTCTTCTAAAGAATTCAACTAATCGTGGTTTGACTAATCTTCTTAGTTATCATTGGTATCATCTTATTATACTCTTCCTTAAGAAATGATCATTTCCCCTATCTTGTTATCATCCTGTATGTACTAAGATATCATCGATATTATGTCGCGCTAATGTTTTAAAAGATGTGGGGATGTTTTGAGATCTCTATTGGTGTTGTATGTTAGATTCATGGTTCATTTGAGTCTTGGTTAGTTTGGAGTGACACTTGGGTTTCTACATAGGAATTCCTTGGATGGATTCTTGAACACCCACTATTCCCTTTGACGTGACCACTAGGTGGATGCCTCTCTGGGATCATCCAATGTTATGATGTGGATGTCTTGCCTTTTACTAAAATCTCACTTGGAGACATGGAGTGTGGACTACCTTTGGACAGTTCCTCAGACTCCATCTAAATGAATTGAGGTTATCTTTGACTTGTAGTCAGGCTTGGGGTAATGTTTCAAAGGGTTAAGATTCTAGTGTTTTGGATCTAGGTTAGACCTTTATCTATGCTGAGGCATGATAGTTTATATGTCCAAATGATGTTTCAATATCATAACATCAATGGGATTTGGGTATGGGCTTTAGTGACCGATTTCATTATAAATGAAAAATGCCATGGAAGAAGGTGTTTTTGTTCTGTTGAAAATTTCTCAAGCCTTTCAAGTCGGGCATCTAGTTAAGGGTCATCCAGTAGTGGCTAGACTTGTTCCTTCACACTTGATGTATTTGTTCGAATGGAACCGTTTTAAGTATCATAATCATTTTAAGACAATTGTAGTGTAAAGGTAGGATATGTCTTCCTAGAAATCCTACAACTAATTTCTATTTGTTTAATTGAGAATTAACCACTTACTTTCTGTGAGGAATCTGATACGAACTCAAATGTAATCAGGTTCTCTCAATTAAATAAATCATGTGAGAATCATCACTCAAATGATTATAATGTTCCCTCTAAGAAAAATTCAATGGTAAAGGGGTCATGGTTTGGAATTGGACACTAAATGCTAATACCTTTAGTGGGGAGCACCCACGGTCTGATGTTTAAAGAAATGATGATGTGATCGTGTCTTTAGATAAGTGGGATCAGGTAAGTTCTTCTTTGATGTTTTATTTGTAAATCGAGTGTTGGCTCAAGTTTTGATGGTTTAAGTTCCATGGGATTAATAAGTTATTTGAGGTTCATTTGGAATTTGGAAAATGAAACACAATTGTTTGAATGAGAATTCATGGCTCTTGTAGGTCAGTTTATTTTTTCATTTTTTCCCTAAGGATTCTCAGGGATGATAATTTCTAAGGTGGGGAGTTTTCAAGGACCCTTTTTTTAACTTAATGGGATTCTAAGGGAATTTAAATTTTGGTGATTACTGGACGTTCCATTTTATAAACCATGATTTGGGACATAATTATGATATTTTTAACACTTTAATGTGTTATTTTTGGATTTGGGTAAAGTCCCAAGAGGTCCCTTTGGTATCTTGTTGAGTTTTGAGAGCACTAGGTCTGAAAATCCTAATTTTTGAGGGTCTGTAGAGGGCGCATGATTTTTCTAAAACTATGGATTCTCAGCAGAAAACCTGGTGGCCTTGATCAGTGGAGAAGATGTTCCCCACAAATCTTTCACACAATTTGACCAAACTGTCCACCTAACCCACATGGTTAGTGCCACTTAGGTAGTACCCCCTCAATATTCATCGCATGGTTTGCACATGGTTAGGCTAACCATGCAAGGAAAACCGTGTGAGGGTTTTTCTAAGGCAGGGGGTGCTGCATGGTTGGTGCATGATTTGGCCAAACCATGTGACCAATTTTTTAGGGTGAAATGATTGTTTTCCCTTAGTAATATTAAAAATATCTTCTCCTCCTTTTTATTCTTCCTCCTTCCACGTGAGCTTTTTCCCGTAGCGCCTTAGCTTCTCCTCCAAGCCTATTCTAGGAATGATGATATCTCCTCTATTAGTCACCTTAATCAAGCACTATTGGTATCTAGTGATCTGAAATGTAAAGATCTACATTCCTTTTGTTCCATTCATTGTTAAGTTTGGTAATGGTTGTGTTATTTAGGTGAAAAATCTTTTTCCATATTTTCATGGTCTTCATCCGTTCTTCAATTTTCTACCAATCTGATTCAAATCATGAGCTAATACTAGATTATATGTCCATATAGAACTATGGTAGGTGGTCTCATATTTTTTCTTTATGGTCAAGTGGTTATATATATTTTTGTTGAGTCGTGCACCCAATTCCCAAGTGGTCCCTTGAAATGAGTTTAAATTATGGAATTGAATTGTTTAATATGGATTGGGTGATTAAAGAGGCTTGTTTATGTTTTTTTATAGGATGAGAACCTTGAATTAAATGGAACCACCCCTTTTGGTGTGTTGGTTATATGGATGGACCACCATGGGTAGCCTTGGACTTGGATACCTTAAGGTGTTCCCTTTTTTCCCCTTTCCCTGGGATGTGAAGTATTAAATGAACTGTAAATCAAATTGATGAATTGGTTTATAAAGTGAATTGTTAATTGAATTGAAATATGTATTGATTAATGGGAAGGGATAGATGACCATGGCCCTTGGCCCATGCTATGTAAATTATTTAATAATCATGAATTACTCTTTTAATTGGTATGCCTATGTGAGTTAAGTGGAGTCTATACCATGTAATAGTTTTTTAATCCTGAGACCCTCATTATAATGAATTTCCCATGTGAGATAATTAAAGGTTAAGACTTATAATCTTATCTATGTTTTTATCCACATTTTGTGGTGAGGTCTAGATTTTTTTTATAATGGTTTTTACCTTTGAATAATTAAATCACTGAATGAGTGATTATACCCATATGAGTCATTTGAAAGGCAAGCCTTCTAAGATTTTCCCTTATTATAAAATTTATTAATTAAGCATGATTTTTCCTTTGTATTTTTATACCCATGTGAGATAGATAGAGACTATGCCATTTAATAGTTTATTTAATCTTGATAATCTTGTTATAAATATTTTCCCAGTGAATATTTTGAATCCAAGCCTTATAAGATTTTTCATTCCTTTAGCCTCATTTTTAGGTGATATTGAATTGAAATGTTCTTGGTGTTGACCTTAGCATGTTAAACGTTTTTTATTAAATGTTTTTTATTAAATGGTATTGAACTGTTTAAGTATATCTAAAATGAATTATAAATGGGATTATTATATCAATTATGAATTGAATGGTTAAATAATATGTAATGGATTCCATGACCCAAGACCCTTGCCTTGTAATCGACTGTTTAAGAATGTTATGATATTGTAATTAAATTCCCACATGAGTTGATTGGAGGCATGAATTCTAATATTGTCCAATGACTTGAGTCACCTTTTTAGGTTAGATTAATTTTTTTGGTTAGGTTGATGACCCTTGGTATAATCGATTTGATATTGAATATTATATGCCTTCGGTGACACATGGTTTCAAGTGATTAATTCCATGGATGGACTCATTTTTCATTTATCATGCTATTTTTTGAGTGATACTTAGACTCTTGATATGGAATTACAAGGATGGAATCATGAGGGGATTGCCTATTATATGTCGAGTGATGCATGGATTCATATGAGAATTCCATGGATGGGCTCAAAGGGAATTTATCTTATCTCCATGGGTGATACCTGGTCTCCCTTAGTGGACCGCCAAGGATATAATAGATTGGAATGGATTTTATACCACACCAAGAGAGATACCTAGGTTCCTAAGAGGATCTTCATTGATAGGATTGTAGGGTTTTGGTTTATATTATACCTAAAGTGGTGCCTGGATTCTAGCTTAGGAATGTATTGGATGGAACTAGGTTCTATATTGAATAATGAATTAAATAAATTGTGATGTGTCTGCCAAGACAAAGAGCAATCTTGAATTTAGTATTGATTAATACCATTTAGAAGGAATTTTTAGGTATCTGATGTGCTTATGTTTTTACAGGGGATGTTGGTCTTCCTCTAGGTCTTGATACTTATAAATTAAATGACATTGAATTTTTTAATGAACCTGATTAGTTGACACAGGCCTGATTGTTAAATCAAAGACATATTTCTGAAATAAAATGATTATAATGAAATGGTTATAAATGAGAACTTGAGATTTATAGGTTTTTTACTTTGGATTAAATCATTTACATGTTTTATCTGCTTGAACACTATGGTTATATATATTCACTGAATATATGGAATATACCTTGGATGGTTTCCTACTAGGATTATGTATCACACCTAGCATTGGCCACCATTTCACTAGGGTACCCGAGTAGACCTTTTGTTCACAGGACCATTGAAACTTTTTTTTTCTATTTTACTAGTACCTAGGAGTTAGGAGAACAAGACCTAGCTGGGGCTTGGGATGTTTGTGGAGATATACCATGGGGATTTGGTTTCATTTTCTTATTTTAGTATTATACTGCATCTTTTACCTTCTGTATGTATAGTTTCGCTTATATCAATATATAGATATGCATACATATCTTTATACTGTCATTGTCCATCCTTTACTCTCAACTGTTATTATTATCTTCCACTGTTGTTAGTTTTCTCTTTATTTATTATGCCGCTATGATAATCCAACATGAGTGCATAGTATCTCCATTATCACCTTCTATGACCCTCACTAATAGTCGGAAGCCTCTAGCATATAGGGAGACACGCTTGAGTCTATGTGGTCAACCAGGATAGGGGAATTTTTAAGTGGCCTCTGGGTCCAGGTCGTTACAAAGTGGTATCAGAGATAACTTTTCCTTTTTCTTACTATTTTATACTAGTAGATAGAAGACTAAGAATGTTTTGACACTTGTTAAATAGTTTTTCTTCGGACTGATCACCCCATGTATAGAAAATGACCAAGTGGTTAGGAATGGGATTCATGTTCTTGTTGTTTGCTATTATAGTTTATTATTATTTCACCTTGAGTGATTGGTGTACTTTCCATTACATATTAATTTATGAATTTATGTTATTTTTTACTTGGATTATTATGGAAAGGAATAATCATCACATGCATCATCATAGGAACATATAAAATTCACATGTCATGCATAAATCATGCCATGTAGTTTCATTTTTATATCTTCTTATTGATTTGATTGTGTACCTTGAGTGTATACCATGCTTTTTTTATTAGTATGAATGTTTAGGTATTTTAATAACATGATTATATTGTTACCTATTTAGTTAATTCATTAGAATTCTTGTAATATGTAATGCTATACTCTTGTTTTATCTAACATGCATGCTTGTATATGCCATGCTACCTACCTATTTAGCATGATTGCATTGTATTGTGCTTTGTGCCTATTATCATGCTTCTATGTATTTATTTCTTGATGACATGCTAAGTTATGATGTTAATTTGTAAATGATTTAATGTTCTTAACCTATTTTTTGTGATTTATACAGGACCTAGTTTTTTATTTAAAGGAATATGGGAACCATATAATTTGGAAAGGGTAACCCATATACTCTAACCATCTTTAGACCTTTATAAATGTTTATATATCCTTGTTAAAATGTAAAAGGATGATAGATATCATGTGAAAAGTGAATTGATTTGATTAAAATGGGAACTAAATTCCAACCTGTAGAGTGTATGGGTGCATTATGGATTTGTATATAGCCACCCATAGAATTGAACCATTATATATATGGCCATGTGGTATATGTTTTAAGTGTGTAAAGATATAAATTTGTTTAAATTTGATATAAATGAATAGTTTTCTTTATAACAGGTTGTGATTACTTTTCTAAATTCACAATTGGATCTAAGTAGGATAGTAAGGAAATTTTTTTGTGAGATAACCCTATGAGGGTGTTTTTAAGGTTTTAAAATTTAATATTTGTTATTGGGTTACTTTATGAAGAACCCAAGTGTTTTTAACAAGGCCCTCATAGGTCACCTTATTTGCTAAGATTTAAAATTAATTAGCTTTTAAATTTCCTAATTATCATAGTATGTCTAAAAATGCTTAAATGTTTAAAAAGGAATCTCAATATGACATACCTGTTTTTTTATATGTTAATTAAATAAGGTACCTAGTTCTTATACCTTATGAATTAGTTTTTTATTCTTATTTTAAAATCCATTAAATGTTTAATGATTGAATTTAAATCAATGTAAAGACTTTAAAAATGGAACCTATAGTGATCTCCTTTGTTTAAACCCTCAGGTAATGGTAGTTTATATGTTTCTTGTGGTATGACTTGGAATGTAGATGTTATCATTTATTCATAGGCTAATTATTTTTAATAATGGATTAAATGAAATGCTCTTGATCCTAGTGAAATATATTTTAAATGATGTAGAGATAGGGTTGATACTTATTCTTTGTAATGGGATATCCCATGGTAGGTATCACCCTTAGATCTTAAACTTCCTTGCTAATACCATGAGTATTCTAACACTTGGTGACTTTCAGGTGTTGTTGTCCCTTTTAGGATGTTTACCTATTAAACAAAACCCTTTTTTGGATAGGTGGTGGTTGTATTTTTACCCTTTTTATGGGTGCGACCATTTATTAATGCTCGGTTTTAGTTGGTTGGACATGTCTCAGGCATGGTTAGCTACTTTGTAGGTCTCGTGATCCTATTTCTCTCCTTGGAAAACTTAAGAGGTCATCAGTTTTTTTATAGTCATATGATGATGCAACTTGAGCCAATTTCCTGTGTGAACCACCAGATACTAGTTTTCATAGGGTGGAAAGCCTATGGACAATGTTAAGGTTGTGTCACCTCACTTATAAGTATTGGGGTATTATGCATTGATATATAACGTACCCATTGAGTTTTTAAATTCTTTGATGTTTTGATCATGACTCTAATGGGTGTCAGAAGTTCGTTTGAGGTGTTCATGATCTATCATGGTTGTGAGAATCTGGTCTCTCCTTCTTTTTGACTACTGGGAAACTCCTAATTTTTGGATCTTTGTTTCAGTTCTACTGAAAGTGTTCCCTTACAAGTAGGATAAGAACAATCTAGGAAAACCATTTGGAAATGGTTGTTACAATTTTAAATGCTTTTGAGGATGATAATATGTGAATCATGTCAGTTTTTTATTTGTATCATGGCATTGATGTGGTTGGATGTGTATGTAAACTGTGAAAAACATAGTTGATTAGGAGTATATTTCAGTGGTAAAGTTTGAAAGATCGTGAATTCCTCTAGTGGTAATGGCATCATGGTTTGGTTGATGATGCATCAGTAGTTAAAGCTGAGCTTCTTCTAAAGAAGTTGACTAGAAGTGGTTTAATTAATCTTCTTAGTGATCTTCAGTAACCTCTTAGTGTACTATTCCTTAATAGACGATCATGTCCCCTATCTTTTAATCATTCTAGATTTACTAAGAGAATGTTGGTCTTACACTACACTAATTTTTTAAAATATTGGAGACTATTTTGATATTTCTATCTATGTTGTATGCTAGATGTGTGGTTCTTTTGTGGCTTGGTTAGTTTGGAGTGATACTTGAGTTCCCACGTAGGAACACATTGGATGGAATCTTGGAAACCCTCTATTCTCTTTGACATGACCTCCATTAGGATGCTGCTCTAGGAGTATCCAATGTTCTAATGTGGATTTCATGGCTTGTACTATTGTCTCACTTGGATACATGGATTGTGGACTACCTTTGGATAGTTCCTCAGACTTCATATAAATAAACCAAGGTTATTCCAGACTTGTAGTCAGGATCAAGGTGATCTTTCAAAGGGTAATGATTCTAGTGTTCTGGATCTGGGTTACATCGTTATCTATGTTGAGGCATGACAGTTTACATGTCCAAGTGATGTTTTAATCATAGAACATCACTAGGAGTCAAGTATGGGATTCGGTGAGTGTGTTCATTGTAAATAAAAAAAATCCTTCTAAGAAGGCATTTTTGTTCTATTTAAAATTTCTCCAACCACATAAGTAGGGAGTCTGGTTAAGGATCATTAGGTAGTGGATTGACTTATTCCTTAATACTTTATTTATTTAGTTATATGGAACAATTTTAAGGAACGTCGCTAGTTTAAGGAGAGTGTAGTGTAAAGGCCAGCTATTTATTACTGGAAAACTCACGACCGATTTCTATTTGGATGATTGAGATTCAACCATTTCCTTTCAATGAGGCCTCTTATATGACCTTGGATATTATCAGGTTCATCCAATTGATGAAAGCATTGAGAAGAAATTCTATAATTCTTAAGAAGTTCCCTCTAAGGAAATTGTAATGGTATAGGATTTGTGGTTTTGAATTGGACACTAAATGCTAAGACACTTGGTGGGGAGCACCAACGGGATAATGTTGAAAGAGATAATTATGGGATCATGTATTTATTTAAGTGGTATTGTGTAAGCACTACTTTGATTATTCAGTTGGAAATCACACATTGGATTAAGTTTTGATGACTTAAGTGTCATAAGCTGAAGAAATGATTTGAGGTGAATTTGGAATTTGGAAATGAAACAAAACCTTATGAATAAGACCTCATGACACTTATAGGTCAGGTAATGTTTTCATTGCTTCTTCAAGACTTATCAAGGATGATAATTTCTAATGTGGGGAGTTTTTAAGGTCTTGTGTTTTTTAATTAGATGTAATTACAATAGAATTTGAATTTTAGTGATTACTTGACCGGTTGTTTTGTAAAACGATATTCAAAAGATAATTATGAGAGTTTTAATAGTTCAATGTGATGTTTTTGGACTCGAGTAAAGGCTTGAGAGGTCCCTTGGGTTTCTCAATGAGTTTTGGGAGAACTGAGGCCGTAAATCCTAAGTTTTGAGGGTCTGTAGAGGGTGTATAGTTTTTATGAAATCATGCACCCCTAAAAGAAAATTGTGTAATCTTGATCAGTGGAGTAGATGTGCCCCACATTGCTTGCGTATGGTTTGACTGACCCACGTTCCTAGACCAAAAAGTTAGTGACACTTAATCAATACCCTAATTCTATTCATCGCATGTTTTGTGAATGGTTAGGCTAATCATATGAGAAAAACCATTCAAGGGGTTTTATAAGGAAGGGGGTGTCGCACGGTTGGAACACGATTTGGACAAAACATGCAGCCAAACCATGTGACCATGTTTTTAGGGTGAAATAATTGTTTTCCGCTTAATGAGATTAAAAATATATTTTCCTCCTTTTTCATCTTTCTCCTTCTGCATGAGATTCTTCCCATGGTGACTTGGCTTCTCCTCCAAGCCTATACTAAGCATGATGATATCTCTTTCATTTGTCATCTGAATCAAGCATCATCTATCTCCATGGATTTGAATCAGTAAGATCTAAATTATTTCTATGACATTCCTTATTTAGTTTGGTATCAGCTATACTATTTAGGTGTAAGATATTTTTCCCCTTTTTTCAGGGTCTTCATCTATTCTTCAATTTTATCTTGATATGAGTCAAATAAGGATATAATACTTCATGATCTCTCCACTACAAACCTATGGTAGGTGGTCTCAATATTTTTGTTTAAATTATAGTGGTTATATATATTTTCATTGTGTCATGCACCCAATTCTCATGTGGTGCCTTGAAATGAGTTTACATTCTTGAATTGAATGGTTTAGTATGACCGAGATGATTAATGATGCTTGTTTATGTTTGTTTATAGGTTTAGAACCTTGAATTAAATGGAACCACCCCTTTAGGTGTGTTGGAAATATGTATGGACCACCATGGGTGGACTTGGACTTGGATACCTTAGGGTGTGACCTTTTTTCACTTGCCTTGGGATGTGAAGTATGAAATGAATTATAAATAAAATTGATTAACTGGTTTATAAAGTAAATTTTTAATAGAATTGAAACATGGATTGATTAATGGGAAGGGATAGATGACTATGGCCCTTGGACTATTCTATTTAAATGATTGAGTAATCATGAATTACTCTTTTTATTGATATGTCCATGTGAGTTAAGTGGAGTCTATATTATGTAATATTTTGTTAATAATGGGACACTCATTATAATGAATTGTCCATGTGAGATAATTAAAGTCTAATCTTTAAAATCTTATCCATGTTTTTATCCAACTTTTGAGGTGAGTTCTAGATTTATTTGATAATGGTTTTTTTCCTTTGAATAATTAAATTATTAAATGAGTGATTATTCCCATGTGAGTAATTTGAGAGGAAAGCCTTCTGTGTTTCTCCCTTGCTATAAAATTTCATGATCAAGAATGAATTTTCCTTTGTACTGTTATGGCCATGTGAGATAGATATAGACCATGACATGTAATAGTTTATTTAAGCTTCTGAATCTTGTTATAAATATTTTTCCATGTGGGTATTTGGAATCCAAGCCTTCTAATAATGGGCATGCCTTTATCCACCTTTTAATGTGAGGTTTGAATTGTAATGTTCTCGGAGTTGACCTTGGCATGTTAATTTTTTTTATTCAAATGATTTTTATTAAATTTTATTGAATAGTTAAAGTATAGTTGAAATGAATTATAAATGGGATTTTTTATCAATTACGAAATGATTGATTAAAGAATAGGGAATGGATTTTATGTACCTTACCTTATAATGGATTTTTTAAGAAGGTGATGATATTTTAATTAAATTCCCATGTGAGACGATTAGAGGCAATCCTATTAAGCTTGGCCAATGACTCGAGTCACATTTTTAGGTGAGATTACTTTTTTTTGTTAGGGTGATGGCCCTTTATATAATTGATTTGATATTTAATGTTATATGAATTGGGTGACACATGGATTCAAATGATGAATTTCATGGACGAAATCATTTTTCATTTATCATGTTATTGCTTGAGTGATTCTTGGACTCCTGGTATGAAATTCTAAGGACTGACTCGTGAGAGGATTTACTATTATATACTGAGCGATACATGGATTTATATGATAATTACATGGGAAGAATCAAAGGGAATTGATCTTATCACCATGGGTGATACTTGGGATCACTTAGTGGATTTCCAAGGATGGACTTGATTGGCAGGGATGTCATACCATACCTAGAGTGATACTTGGGTTTCAGAGAGGTTCTCCATTGATGGGATTGTAGGTTGTTGGTTTATATTATACCTAAAGTGAAACCTAGATTCCAAATTAGGAATTACATGGATGGGATCAGGTTGTAGATTTAAAAATGAATGAAATGAATTTTAAAACATCTACCAAGAAAAATCACAATCTTGGATTCAGTCATGACTAATACCATTTAGATGTCTTGTTTAGGAATTTGTTATGCTTATATTTTTATGGGGGATGTCGGGCTTGCATCGTGTCTTGAGAATTTTAAATTAAATTTCATTTAATTATTGAATGAACCTCATTAGTTGACAGAGTCCTGACTGTTAAATAAGATACATATTTCTAAAATCAAATTATTAGAATGAAATGGTTATAAATGGGAACTTGAGATTTATAGGTTGTTTACTTTGGAATACTTACTTTACTTATTTTATCTTCTTGCACACTATTGTTATATATATATATATATATATATATATTCACTAACTAGATGTAATAGACCTTTGGTGGTTACCTACTGATATTACATCTCACGCCCTTCTCAGACCGCCATTACATTGGGGGTACCCAAGTAGAACTTTTGTTTGCAAGACCATGGACTCTTGCTTGTGTTTTTTTACTGGTACCTAGGAGTTAGGAGCATAGGACAGGGCTGGGGCTCAGGTTGCTCATGGAGATCACCCTGGGAATTTTGTTTCATTTTTTTATTTGAGTATTGTACTGCATCTTCTACCTATTTTTTGTAATATTTAGCTTATATCATTATCTGTACATGCATACATATATGTATTTTGGCATTGATTATCCTTTACTCTCAACTATTATTATTATATTCCACTTTTGTTAGTTTATTTATTTATTATATTGTTTTTCTACTCTAACATAATGGTATAGTCTCCCCACTGTCACATTCTTAGACCCTCACTACTAGTCAGTAGCCTCCGACATATGGGGAGACACACTTGAGGCCATGTGGCCAACCAAGCGTAGGGCACTGTTAAGTGGCATATGGGTCCGGTTCATTACATGACCAAAGTAGGTCCGTCATAGTGCTTTATTCTTATGAGATAAACCAATTAAGGGTTATTTAAAAAAATTAATGTTTTAAATAAATGGTTTTTCATTTATATGAACCTAAAATGGTTAAACAAGAGCCTCGTAGGACACCTTATCTCTTTATTCCATAGTATTTAACCTCATGTGGTATGTTTATGTCATATAAGGATTTTCATTTAATGTTTTCGTAGCCACTTATATGGATTCTCATATATAAATATGGAAGCATCTTACTTAACCCCCCCCCATTAATTAATAAAATACAACTAATCTTCTTTTAATCTATGCTTATATAAGGCGTTAGTTAATTAAAAGTCTAATTCAAACCTTAAGGTATTTTCCTCTATAGATTTCAATTGACATTTTCATTACCTAAGACCAATTTTGAGAACAATATAGACAAATAAAATGGTTAAAAAATAATTTATGTGATGAATTTACTATTTATTATAAGATGTTAGTTAAATAATTAATTTTTAAAAGTATATTTGATAAAAATTTCTTGTGTGCCTTATGTAATTTTCTAAATAAAGTACCAAATATTGTTACCCTATTACTGGTACATGGATTTTATAAATTTGATCCTTAATGTTTTAGAAATTTAGATGTGAATTAATGAAATAGATAAAATGAAGCCTTGATGGTGTTCATAACTTGACCCTAGTGTAAGGGTGGTTTAAATGTTACCTTAAGTAGTTTCCTTAGAATAAGAACATGAACATTACCTATAGTCCTATTCTATTATAGCTTGAGCCTAATTGATAAGATTAGGTCCTAGTTACTTTTTAAGCATATCCTAGTTGTAGGGATGATAGTTTCATCTTTTATAGGGGCCTATCATGAGGTAGGTATCTCCCTCAATAACTTAAAAACTTTGCTAAATTTTTTTTGAATTTTATTTAGACATGAAGTGTCATTCGGGTGCCATTTTTACCAATTAGAAATCCTTAGTTTCTAAAATGACACCCAGGTTGGATGGGTAGTTGTGTTATCATTGACCCTTGTCATGGGAATGAGAATCAGGTAATTCTTTGTTTCAATGGGTTAGACATGCCTATGGAATGATTGATCACTTAGTAGGTTGTGTGAACCTTATTCTTCTTCCATTGTAGTATTGGAAAAATCAAGATGTTTTCATCCTATTTTCTCATTGTATAGGATAATATGAATCTGAGATAGTTATTTTTATGGGCCATCAGGTACTGGGTTGCATAAGGATGATAAGACAATGGATATTAACATGGATTTTCCATTCTTCTGGTGAAACCATATGGGAGGTTTCATTGGCACACATGATACTCATAGTGTTTCTAAAATGGTACAAAAAACCATTTGATTTTGGTGGTATTCATTAAAGCCTTGATTTGTTACATTATGTTAATGGGTCCTCTCTAGGGTAGAGTTAGATGATTGTTAAATGAAATTAGATTCTTCCTAATGCTCAGGATGAATTCATAAGGGGCTCATGTTCTTTGACATATTGGTCGATTGGTTTTGGATTTTATGCTTGATGTTATAGAATGCGTAAAGGTATTTTGGAAGGAGTTTCATGCATAATCCTAAATAAAAGTTGTTATATCATGCTTTTAAGTTTCTATTTTCCTTCTCTTTTCGAGTTGGAGCTTGGTAAAATCATGATGGCCATGTCTAGGACGTGTGGTCAGTGGTTGATAGAGCGTGTGTCATCGGATAGATTCCCATTTTCAGTAAATGATGACTTGGATACTCCTATGGTGGGGACCATCGCATCAATCAGGTTTTCATGTATCCTTTTAAGTATAAGAAACACAAACAAGAAATACCATTTAATATTTCAATACTTCTTTGAAATTCCTATGGGGTCGGTAATTTTTTCAATGTGTCGGTGCTTGCAATGTAGCAGGACGATGTTACGGTTGGATAATTATAAAATCCTTGAAATAAGAACTATTGGTCGTAGAGGTACTTTGATGGTTGTGCATGGTTAATCATGGGATGCCTCGGTAGTGATAGAATCATGGTCAGGTCAGCAACAGAACATCTAGTGAAGCCAATCACTTCTAAAATATGTCATCCAGAGAAGTTTGACTGACCCTTCTATATGGAGTTTGACATGGTTCATTCAAAACCATATTGATCACTTCATATTTGATATTATGTAAGTGTCTCAGGTATTCCTAGAATACTTAATATCCTCTTAGTGTAATATTAGATTAGTGACGATCATGTACCCTATCTTGATATCGTCTGTGATACACTGAGAGAGCATCAATTATACATCGTGCTAAATTTAAACATCATTGGACTTGGTAAATAAACTCCATGGGAGTTATTCTTATGCAATAATGGCGAGTTTAAGAGTCATGTTATTCCTGAGTGTTACTTGGGTTCCCAAGTATTAATCCCTTAGACAAACTGAATGACACCAATCAGTTCTTTAACTTGACTATTGTAGGGCGTAATTAGTGTTTTTGGTATGTAGACTTCTTGGATATTTACCAACATCTCACTTGTAAACAAATTTTTATGGGATACCTTATATGAGATCCTTGGACTCCAGTAGATGATTCTTAGGTTACATAGAAGTTTAGTCTGTCTTGGATGGAATTTTTGAAAAAGATATATGGTTTAAGTGTTTTGGATGGAGTACTTGTTATGTTCATGATGAGGCACCACAGCTTAAAGTGAACATTTAGATTTGAGATGCCACTAGAAGTCCAAAATAGGATTTTGTGGATTAGTTCAAAGTATATGAAAGGTGCATTTGGAGAATGTATCTTGTTTTAGGTTGTGTTACACCGTCCGTCTATGATGATCGTTTTTATAATAGTTAACCGAAAGTTTATCAACTTTCTCCCTATTTTTATTTAAATGTGGTAAATAAGAACTATTTATGGAACATCATTGGGATGAGGCGAGTGTAGTGTGTGAGTTTTACTAGTTTTTTCTGAATAATCTTGGTTAAGTGAGTTTTTTTGGGATTCAACTATTCATTTTAGCTAAGGATAATACTGAGGGAATCATTAAAACACCAGGGACATGTCAAAATAGGAAATTCAAATGATGTAGGTACCATGTCTTGGAGTTTTCCATTAAATAGTAGAACCTTTGGTAGGGAATTCTATAGGTTAGATTATTTAAGAGATGATGAGGATATTGTTTATTGAGTTAGCTAGGTTTGGGTAATCTCTGTCTGGATGTTTCGGTTCGGAGTACAAGAGTTGGTTTGAGTTTATACAACTTATGTATCGCATAATTAAAGTGATGTTTAGTAATGCATTGGGCATTTGAAAATGAAACACACCTATTGTATGAAAATTCTTTACCTATTTCGTTCAGGTATTGTTTTAGTTATTTCTCCGAGGCTTATTAGGCATGATAAGTTCTAAGGTGGGGAGGTTGTAATGTCCCGTGTTTTGGACCGGGTTGAATTTTTTTACAAAGGAAATTGAATTTAAACATTTTTATGGATGGGACATTCTTTAAAATGAGATTCATAATGTACATAAAAACTTTTTAGAATTTATATTTTTATTATTTTTAGACTTCTTTTAAGGCATGAGGGGTGCCTCGAGCATTCTATCTCGTTTTGGGATTGTCGGACCCTGAAATCTCAAATCTGGAGAAGGTTGGTAGGGGATCACGATTGGTATAAAACCATGAGGCCCTATATAAGAAATTTTGTGCCCATTCCAGAGGTATTGAGTATGTCATATGGTTTTTTCTAATAGTGCACACTAGGATGCATAGTCATACACCTAATTTCTGGTTTTTATAGAGGATAAATTCACAGTTTGTACATGGTTTCTCAAAGCGTGTGCATGAACCATGCAAGACCCTTTCTTAGGCAGTGGTTAAAGCATGGTTGGTTCTTGGTTTTTCCAAATGTGTAACCAAACTATGATCCTCATTTAAAGGGGGTAAAATTAAACCTTTTCCCCTAGATCTTTATTTCATTTCTCCTTTGTTTTCTTATCCTCCTCCGCATGCAGTAAGCCTCCTATGGAGATCCTTCTCTCCTCCTCTAGGTATTGAGATAAATTAATCATCTAGAATACATTTTTAGCATCACATGTCACATTATAATAATATCAGGGATTCTATGAATCTTTATTCCTTCTTTCTTCATTTATCTTCTCACATTTTGTGCTATTTTTGTGTGAGAAAATTCACCCTATTTTTAGAGAGTTGGTTTGTTTCTTTGATTTATCTAAAACTAGCTCGATTCAAGCAATGATTTTTTAAAAGTGAATAATATTTAGTATAAGGTAGGTTTTCTATATATATTTCCCTAAATTTTTCATTTATTTATAAAGTATGTCATTATTCTATGTATTGGTATCTCAGTGTGACACCTATTAATTGTGAAATATAATTTGTAGAACCTAACACTCTAATTCTTGTAGATATATTAAATTGTAATTATTTATTGTCATGGACCTTAAGTTTTAACAACCATTAAGGTTTTGATCCATGAGTTCCTTTAATTAATCAATTTTTTTCTAATAAAACCCCTCATTGAGGTGTGTTATCTTATAAAATGTAGACGGGTTGATTAATTGGAATGTGGTAGGATGTGACACTCTGTTGTGTTATCCCTTAAGTTACCAGACCATATCCTAAGTGGTTGAGGCCTAATTCATATAAATAAAACTTGATGTTTAAAATTATCATGCATGTTATCAAGAAATATTTGACACCCTTTTCACAAAGAGTGTTTACTATTTATAAATAGTTCACTTGGCCCCTAAAACTTTAGTTGTATAATGAACCTTCTACGAACTTATTCTTTATTATTAATCAAATGGTGATAAATGGAATGCTTAAGTACATGGACTTTAATTTTTTAATTAAAATGCTTATGGTCATGGACCTCCTTTTGTGATTGAGTTATGATGGATTGTTTATCAGTATGTCCTCTCTTGTAATTGAGTTTATTTTATTAAATGAATTTTGGATGCTTGAGTGATACTTGTATTTTCAAGTAGGAATTCCTTGGATGATCTCATAGTCTATTTAAAAATTATATGTATCATGAGTGATATTAGTTTCCTTATTTCGGAATACCAATGATGGACTCATATATTTCCTAATAAATGTTATTCTTTGAGGGAAACTTGGATTTCCTCTTTTTGGAACACCAAGGATGGGCTAATAAGATGATTGATATTATTATCCCTATGAGCGATACCGGTTCCCTAGGGGAGATACCTTTGATGGGATTGGTGGAAATATGACTAAACCATGCCACAAGTGATACTCAATCCCCTACATGTGATACTTGGTACTGGCTCAGTGGGTTATGTCTTTATACCATACTGAGAGTGATGCTTGGGATTCCACTTTACAGATTTCCTTGGATAGACTCTTATAGTGATGGTTAATTAGAGTTCTCCTGGTGTGGTACTCAGGATACCTCTATATAGATCATCTTGGATGCCCCTAGGATTCCTTTTGATTAAGAACCCTTGTGTTTCTTGTTAAAGATATAAGAAATTATATTTTATCTTATTAAAGGACACACATGCTAAGCCAAAGAACACGCTTGGGTTCATTCCTTGTTTTTATAGGGCCTTATGACAAGCCCAGTTATGATCCCTTATGATTATGTCCCATAGATATATATTTATATTATTATTATTTCGATTTTGTGGCCCTAAGACATGGGTCCATTTCCAATACAGGTATATGTTTACAGAAATTTTATGTATGAAAATATATATACATGTTGGTATTTGTTCAAAGGCATTCCGACTTAGGTCAAAGTAGGTATGGCTAGCCAGGTGTCCTTTAGAAACCTGATCCAACTTGTTTACTTTTATTTATTTACTAATTTATCGATATACTTTCACACTTCTATATTTTATATTCAAATACTGGATATATTTAGACATAATTGGTGGTGTCCTACTAAGTATATACCACACCTTTCTTAGGCTTCCATTGCACAAGAGTACTTGAGCATACCACATGTTTTCAGGTATATGGATTTATACGTGTCGTGACTCTTATACATTGGATATTAGGAGCACTAGACTAAGTTTGAGTTTAGGATGATCGTGGAGATATACCTTGGATATTTTTATCCTTTTCTTGTTTCATGTATTTTATTGTATCATCTGTTGTATGTTTACTACTTTATATTATGTAGCATCATCTGGACACGCATGCATGGTTATATATTTAGGGTCATCCATTTTATCCATTATCATATTTATATTTCTCTTCTTTTTTTATTTATACTACTCCCATTTTTGGTTGATTTGTTATTTTTCTCTTATACCGTTGTTCTAATATTATCATGTGGGTATAGTCTCCCCATCTTACTATCATTAGACCCTCCCTACTAGTCGATAGCCTATAGCATATAGGGAGGAACTCTTGAGGGCATGTATCGATCGGTCTAGCTATTGATTTTATAATCAGTAGAGTCAAGATGTTACAGTAAAACTTTGGGATTTAAGACAATTCTTTAATTACATCAGCTAATCAAAACGACCACCAAATTGGTTTTAGGTGTCCTGATATTGTGTTCAAGTGAACATTTCTACTACAGAACACATCACTCTTGAATTGTATCAAGAGAATATTTACACTCTAAATGGTTCCTTATGGACTCATAGAAACCATAATAATCATGAAATATCCTTTAAGTCCATTATTCAAGATTATCAATCAATTTTTAACCTCTATCGAGTTGATTCCAGTGAAGGGTGGATCCCCAAGTGGGTTTTTTGGTGTGGAAATTTTTTTTATAATGAATGGGCCTGGGAATTCTAGGTGTGTCAGAATTTAAATAAATTTATTGAATGGTTAGATTTTGTTATCTTGTACCAAAAGGCATGTATTTACCAATTCATAGTGTGTTCTCCAATTAGGATCTTTCATAAATAAATCATTCATTTGTGTTTGAGCACTAACACCTTCCACCTACCATATAGAAATTTTGGGATTAGTTTGCGGGATATATACCAATTAAGGTTAATTATCATTCTTGGTAACATGTATGATGAGTAATTTCCTATATCTAACACTTGTGAAGATGCTAAAAAGTTTTCTCCATGATTAAGAGACTTTCTGACCATGGAAGATAAATTATTGGGTCATCCCCTTCACACTCATTCACTTATTCTATTCAGTAACTAGATAAAGTGATTTCTTCAAGCTAGTAGTCTGAGGCCAAGGTTAAGCACACTAGGAATAATTTTAATCAACAATGTCTAAGTGTACTAGGTTTGTACTGATATAATCTCAAGGAATTAAAACATACTACATGAGGTTACATGATACATTCAGACATATCTCCAAACTTTGGGTTGGCATGATTTTTCAACATATTTTTTAGTGCATGGATCTTTCCATCTCATGATGCTGATACTAGTTTCAGGGTCTGAACCTTTATGATGACATAAAAATTAGATGAGGGAAAACATATCAACCTAGATATACCCACCCTCACTCATATTTAAAATTTATTGTGTCATATACAAGATGGAAGATCATCTCATCTCCTTAGTGGACCCTTTCAATTTTTATATGGCTGGGTAACAGGACACTTTAGATGTTATAAATATCAGTATATCATAATGATTACTCATTATGACTCTCACCCTATGCTTCTTAACATTGATATTATTCTCCCAACCTCCAGGGGGCATTGATAGTTCTATTGAGTTATTAAAGGACCTCACCCATTTTTCTTTCATTTCTTATTCACCACCTTATAGAGTGGTGATAGATAATGGTAGAGGTACTTTATAAGAATGATCCTACATTATCTCATTATGAGATGGGATTCTGATTGATTGTATATATGTGGTTACCATTTTCAAGCCTTATGCTCCCTATAGGTTCTCACAACAATTTTGATGTCTGTAATAGGTTACATCCTTACCCCTTATCAATATTAAAAGTGAATATCACCCATTCATCTTCCACAAACTATTCTTGACGATGATGTATGTAGAATATGACATGGAAATTTCTTAACCTTCTATAAAATCTCCCACTAACTTATCATGGGTTTATTCCAAAATATGGTTGGAATACTATTCAGATTCTATGTTGGGGAAACCGGTTTGACGGGTTCATAAACTATTAGATTCTCTGAGTTCCTTTCCTAACATAATTTCCTCTCCAATTTTTGAGGTATAAATACTTACATCCCAACATTATAATCATTATGGAGGAGTTTCATCTTAAATTTACCCTTTTTTGGAGTGTTGTAGACCCAACATTTTTTGTTGACCCTATTGGCTATCCCACTAACATTGGTCCCTACAAAATAGTGTTGGAAACTCCATCGATCAAATCCAAACTTTCCATCCTGGTCAGTAAAATTAAAAAAGAGGTAGTGATGGAGGACTCTCCCAAAACCACATCACAATTTGAAGCAAGCCCATCTATATCTAATTCTATCCTAGATTATATACCCATATTTGTAGGTTATTATATTCTAGATCCTAGTGTCATCATCAAACATCAGGTCATGTGAAAATGGTCTTGGTGCCATGTTTACACTATCATAATGGAGACTCCTTTAGAAAATATTGCTGATAAAGTGGATAGACACTATCAACTCTTACTTGTATTAGGAATAGGTTAGTTTTATTACCAACATATTCATGTCCTTGTTCATCAGGTTCTCATTTACTAAGAGGATTTGGCTCCTCATGAGTGTGATCTTATCAAGTTTAATATTTTCTATCATCATGTGAAATATTTAAAGGATATTGTTACTGAACTACATCATTTAAATACTAAGTAAGAAAAACTTCATGATTGGATCACTATAAATATTGCATATCTATGATAATATGATGCTCACATGGCTAGAATAAGGTGTAGATGTCATTAACAAATACAAGGATTGAATCTATTAGATAAAAAATCTAGGAGTTAAAAACCTCCATTAAGAAAATGTTTCCATTATATGAAGTCAAATCTAGGCATATAACTAATCTCAAGTAGTCCCTTAACACCTTGCATTTGTCATTAGCCAATATTTTGAATAAAGTATGTCAAATTTCATTATAGTCATTTCATTACCCAATAATGTCAATGGGAGGATCTAGGAGGTGGATTCTCCTATATCTCCTTAAAATATAAAATTAACATGGATTTGTTCTCAATAATATGTCTCTTCATTCCATCATTCCCTTATAATTATAATAGTAACATTATGGTTTAATTTCTTGTTAGAATGTCCATGTATTAGTGTATTTAACTTGAAATAATGGGAATAATAAAATGCAATAAATTTTTATTAGATCATATGACCTAGAGAGATGAGACTTGACATTTTCCTAGGTCTCCATATTTGGTTTTTCAACCTGATGAGTGTTATGTCTCTTTTAATTGGTAGTTTAAGATCTTGAAAGATCGACCAATGTAGCTGGTGTTTTAGGTCGGATGGCTTTGACCAATAGTTATGAGAGTAATAATCCCAACCAAGGTTTGTAGGACCTGAATATGAAACCTCATACATAGATCCAACTCATATGTAGGGAGAGAGTAATTTTATTTTCAAAACTAGGGAAAATGTTTTGAAATATTCTATGTATATCATTCTTGTACATAGAAAATTGGGTATTGATATTCTGAGGCATAGATGGTTTTCATTCCAAATACTTCTACACTGACCAAGCTCTCATGTAGGTAATGGTTCATATAGAATTTATTATGTGTCACGTTGTTTTAATTTCAGGATAAAATGACTCATTGTTCTATATTTTAGGTTCATGTGACAAGGACCTTGTCTTATAATTTAATGTCATATATCTTGGATGAGTTTCATACAGTTTAATGTCATCGTGAAAAGTACATGGGTTGCATAGTTTAATTTCATGTTGTGAGGGTAATACTAAATATCTTAAAGAGGATGTTTTGAATTCACCCTACTCTCACTGTTAGACATTTAGCTTAATATGTGGCTTAGTTTATGTAATGACCCACAAATTCTCATTGTCTTGAGAGTACCACGAGTCATTACTAGGCCTTAAGCAACATCCCCAAGGCACCAAAAGTTGGCAATAAATGGATAAGGTTTTCAAGTACAAGTGGGTGATGATTTACCCTTTAAGAAATAAACCCATAAACCAACCATAACCCAAACATTCACTATATGATGCATGAACAAATGAAAGACCAATAAAAAACTTCATTTATATCAAATCACATCAAAGTACACAACAGTTAAAGACCAAACTAAGCATCAAAGTACACAGCAAAAGAACAGCTCAAGACTCTCAAAAGACACTACAACTCTATTCTCCACAAGCTCCAAGCTCCACAACATCTCCCAAGCATCACCGCAAGTCACTGGAAATAAAATACTTTACCTTTACTTGTGTCCCAGAATACGACATCTGCAAAAGCACCAACATGCCAAAGAAGGGGTGAATATAAAACTCAGTAGGTTTTCCCCAATGACTTCCCTACTCACGCCACTAGAATAGAATAGTTAGAAACATTTATATAAAAATAGTTTATATAAAACATTTTCTCAAAAGAAGTTTATAACTAAATATAAACAAGTTTCTAAAACCATTCTTAACCAAAGGTACTTCAAGAGCAATTGAAACCAATTTTCCAGCAAGTTATTTTTCCAGAAAAAATAACTAAACAATCTTAAAAACCATTTCACAAACATTCCTTTTTGGCATACCCAACCATTTTCCAACCCATGCTACCACCATGCATGCTTTGTTATGACAGTTCCATACTCATGAGTCGTCTCTCATCGATCTGTCAAGTCGTCACAAGGTAATTGTTTCCCATGTGCCATTACACCTTTGGCACCGAGCACAAGGTCATATTTCAGCCAAGCCTCAAACACATAGTTACCATTGTGCCATTAAACATTTGGCACCAAGAACAAGTTCATATTTCAACCAAGCCTCATACATGAAACATGAACACACACCACATATTCCCAACGGTCATGACAAAACACCCTTTCAATAAAACACTTTTTTATTGAAAACCATTTCCATCAAAACCATTTCAATAAAACTCCATTTTTATTGAAAAAAAAATCCATCAAATTCATTTCAATATCAAACCATTTCAATTCCAAAACATTTCAATAAAATTCCCTTTTTATTGAAAACAAAATACATCAAAGTCATTTCAATCTCAAACCATTTCAGTTCCAAAACATTTCCATAAAACTCCCTTTTTATTGAAAAACAAATCCATCAAAGTCATTTCAATCTCAAACCATTTCAAAAAAATGACATTTTTATTGAAAAACCATTTTTCATCAAACCATTTACAATTTCATCAATCATAATTTAAAATCAACATTTTAAATTCAAGAAGCCAAATCACTTTGCACAATAATTCACCAAGATTTCACAATTACATCAAAACCATAAATCATCACTAAATAATATTTATTCCATTCTTTTCACAATCAAAACCATTCAAATAAACCAATTTGAAACTAATCCAATCAATTCTAACAAGAGGAGTCGAGAGTGAATCCTCTTACCTCAAAGGTTTTGACGAAAACCACAATGGTCGAAGAACGCTCAAGAAACCCAGGTCGATCTTCCAAAAACCCACCTTAGATCACTTCTTCTAGAAATATCAAGAACAAATATTATCATATTTGGCATCCAAACACTTATATATACCCATAACAGGCGTATATCTAAGAAACCAAGAGAATAAAAGAAGTAGATCTAAGTAGATCTAAGAAACCGATCAAGAACGATCACATAACTCAAGAATCTAGCTTCGATTCGCCAAGAGAAGCCTTCAGATCGCCTCTGGAACGATGGGAGAACCTTCTCTAACCTTAGGAGAATAAAAATCCCGAGTTAAGGCCTCTTAGAAAGAAAAAAAGGCACTTGGAGGCAAAAATTATTGAGATCCACTTTTATAGGAGCTCATTTAAGTGGTCACACGGTTTGCTCGCATGGTTAGACAAACCGTGCACTAATCGTGCATTAGACACTGCCTCAACAGACCCTCCACACATGGTTTGGCCGCATGGTTAGACAAACCGTGTGCCACCTGTGTGGAAGCTACTGCCTCCAAGACCAACTACGCACGGTTTTACCACATGGTTTAGACAAACCGTGCACCGTCTGTGCGACTTCCCCTTTTCCTCATAACCTCATTCAAGTTCTCCCAACTCTCCCATTCATCACCCTTAACTTTAAAACCATGAAAATCATCACGAAAGGGTTAAATACTAGAAACCGAGGGTACTACAGTTTGTTTCTGAATGATCCCCAAAAGATGATTTCAGGGCAACTAAATCAATATCCCAGAGTGCATCAGTGTAGGAAGGCAAGGTTATACTGGATCACCCTCAAGCAAGGATAGTATAAGGAGTGGGGATATAGTGTGAAGTAGTTTTGTCCCCCATAAGTGAATTTCATGGTGTTCCTGGAACAATTATTGAGTGGATGGTTATTTACAATTAGGGTTTCCAATATGGGAGTACGGTTCAGGTCACTGGTGATGGAAGTGATGCGGCGGATTAGAACCATATCAACTTGGGAATCCTAGTGTTATCCAAGATGTATGACCAGTTGGGTCATGTCAGTCAGGGGGACATTCCCAAGAATATTTGTGACCCCTTACAGCTCTTGCATAGATGTTTTGTAGTGAACATCATGAAGTATGAGTTTGTGAACTCCATTTTCCCACTCCAGACTATGTTTAGGTCTTCACTAATAAACATCATCATAGTGTGAATGAAAAAAAATCCATGAGGCCAGGATAGTGGCCCGGATTGGAAACCACCATTGTTTCCACCTCCCTTTCTTCCCCACTCTGATTGGGAAAATAACTAATAACTTGTAAGGATTCCCCATGTAGTGAGAATTGATTAAATCCATAATAAGTGGGGTGTTTCTCACATGGATCTACAGTAACTAATATTATGATATATACAGCCTATCCATGTTCTTATATTTATTTGGTTTCATCCAATTCTTAATGTCGTATGTGTATATAGTCTCTGCTTATCCAAGAGGTCACATGGGAGGGAGTCCTACTTCCATCGACCAATGATACGACTAACCTCATTCAAGATTATGAAAATAGTTGGGTCATAGTATATCCTAGAGTGGTTTTGTGGTAGTGGATCTGGTGAGTGGATCCATCAGAGGAAACACATGGTCAGTAGGTTAGAAGGTGGGATTCCATTGGTGGTGCTCACTAAATAAGTGGGAGAGATTCCAAGATTATCAAGGTGACTTTTGTGGGAGACTCACGGTTAATTGTTCACTATTAAAATGGGTTTGTTGATGCTCTCATGCTAGAAGGTGAGTGGATCCCACGGAAGAATCCATAGGAGAAAGTGAAAATATTAAGGGCTACCACCAGTAGACCTAGTGAGGCTCTATATAAGTGTCTATGTCACTTGACTCATATACCTAACAACGGGAAATTTCATGAAGTATGGGGGGAGTGGGATGGACTGTAGATAAACCTCACAATGAAGAAACTCTAGTGGAGGATTTTTAAGGATATAATATAGCTATCAATGTTTAGGCTATTCATACTCTATGGTAGGGCTAGCTAGAAAGAGTGGTTTTTCTATATCTCTAAGCTAGTATCCCTAGATAACAAGAATGGCATGGGTGACCCTTATACTAAGAGGGTGAACACTATACTTAGTAAGGGACCATGTGTGGTGTTGACTATAGAGGTTTCAACCTGAGTGGTGTCATCTCATGATGTAGATCCAAGGGAGACCATCGATGGGAAATCCTAGGGTAGTGCTACAGAGCAGGGTGGTTCCCAATAGATTAGGGAAATCCTACACGAGGATAGATCAATTGGGCTCATCTTTGATGAGGTATATCTCTATCTTTTGGGTCCAATTTCACAACAAATATTTGATCATTACTGACTCCCATTTTACAATCTATGTAGGATCCATCGATCAAGGATAATGAGGCATTTTTAAGATATGGGGATAACACATCTAAAGATAACAAGGAGGAAGCCTATGAATCTTCCTTAGATAAGACAATAGGGAAAAAGATAAAGCAAATAGGAGAATAAAATTATGAATCCCCTGCCCTCTCATTCATTTTTAGGGATCCACATCCTGGATTCACAAATGAGATGCCATCTATCAGTGAGGAACATCATCCAGGTAATATAGTCTTTCAAATACCCTTTCACTCTATGGCTAAATCTATTTATTTTTTGATAACCCTCTACCTATGAATACATGTTTAGTATTATGTACTAACATGTTTGTTTTCTTATATACATGGATCATGCACTTATTCTATAAGGAACTCTTGGAATCTATTGGGATGCCTAGTGATATAGAAAGGCCCTTAGTGGTAGTGATTTCATTAAAAATTTCGAGCACTAAAAGATCATTCGGGGTACCAACCACTCAAGATATAGTGGTCGAAGGGATGATGGAACTTTATTTCATTAGAGCCTCCACATCATGTAAGTACTCACTCCCATGAATTGTGTTTATCTTTGAAACTATCATAGATTGAGTTAACTCCTTAATTCATATGATAGTGTACGACCACGTGTCCCCTACAAGAAAAATCTTATCATAGAGTCCTGAGGCTTTGACCCTTGTCTCGGTGGTTATAGTAGTGCATTCATCACCCAAAGAATTTGTGGCTAGTGATGGTGAAGCTTCTCCTTCCTAGGTGGTAGGGTCAATCCTTGAGTTTCCAAATGCTCATGGAGAGTTTATTGTAGTCCCATAGGAGTATCTTATCATTTCAAGAGAGGAAACTTTAGTGATGATATATTCCTAAAATAAAGAGGATGTGATAATAAAGATGGTGAATGATGGAGAGGAACCTAGAAAGTTGATTTCTACTGACATAGATCCATGTACCTTAGAAATAATGATATAGGAGGACCCTATTGTAGAGGTTTCCACAACCTTCTCTGAGTATGAGCCTACCGTGGAAAAAATGGATGTCTAGGAGTTGAATTTCAATGAAGATAACCAAGTGAGACTACATGGGGCATGGAGGATCATTTGAAACTTCATCTCCTGCACTCTATGGGATAATTTGGTGGGTTGGATGGGATCTCTTTAACCACTGGCTAGTGAACTTGGGGACTAATCAGATTTACTATTGTAAAATCCATGTGCTGGATTTGGAATTCTTGGTCAAGAAGGTGCATCAGATTGGGAAGAGTTCAACACTACCCAGTATGAGGACACCTCTAAAGGTTACAAATCTCTTTGGGTGGCAGAACAAGAGAATAATTTCCTAGAGGAGGAATCATGTTTTCATGACCTTGTCATCACTTCCAGGTAAAAAACCATAATACAACTGAGAGTAAAGTTGGTGATGTTAAAATATGAGATAACCAATGTATAATATCTAAATATAGATTATAGGGCCAAGAAAGTTTACCTCTAGATCTAAGTAGATAACGTATGACCCTAGGATGAGGAAGAGATAATGAAGTTTTCCAGGAACCTACAAGTCCTTGAGTTAACATGGAAAAGCCTATAATATTTGGGATAGTTTGTTTCTAGGGTCGATCCATAAAAGTTTCTTTATTTGTAATAAGGGAGAAGCTTTCATATGTATATGACCATCATCATTTTTTAAGCAGTAAATATATCACTTGTTTGGATTACTTGTGTTAAAATTTACACTTCAATAATATAAATGAAATAACCAATTAAAAATATCTAAACCCTATGATTCATGCTTGGTGTGGGAAATAAGAGATGAATAGAATGTCATTCAATTATATAAGAGTTCTATATAGGGTTGGATGGATCAGGGTCAGAATATTATGTTGATCACCATTGGAGACCCATAAATATGTGGGAATCAGGTTCGTTTGAGTCCATGAGTTTTATTTCCCCAACAATGTGTAGGATTTAGGAGGGTAAAATACTAGGGGGTTTTTAATTACACATGATTATAGTAAATATAGAGAGAGGTAAATTATGAACTCAAGAGTTTGTATCGATATATGGAGGATCCAAATGAGTTGAGGAATATTGTTGACCATTTTTAGCACCTATGTTCCAGAAATGTATTGTTGGGGGTGTATCCTTTAGGATGTGTACCCTACATGTGAGACCAACCTATTATTGTTTCTTCACCATAGGGAAGCCTATTTATACATGATAGATGGATGTCAGTCCAAATCAAGGGAAAAATTGTATCTATGGAGGAGTATAATGATCAATAAGAGTTTGGTAACTCTTAAGGTTAATTCATCATGAATTGAGAATATGGATAGGGCACAACAAACAGAAAAAAATCATGTGATTCAATTGAGGGAACACAAACACTAACTATATGAGAGACACAGTAGTAAAGTTTAGTCATGCACTAGGGAGGTAATTGATAATATCCAATGATACTTAGTTTAAATTCGCATAACTTTAAAAGAAAGGGGGTATGGTTTAAGGTTTCATATCTTAGACCGTGATTTGTGACTTTTAAGGTTGTGCATCTAGGAATAGAGTTGTTGAATATTTTAGGCCATATATATTTGATCATGGTGTATTCCTTTTAAGGCCTTGCTTCTATAACCATGGTTCCTAGTTTATGGTCATTTGGCTAAGACCGTGGGGTGCCAAAGTTTAAGTTCATGTGGCTTGGACTTTAAGGGGTGAGAAAATTTTTTGGATGAGGAAAAAAAACTCAACATGAATGGAATATTCCATTATAGTCATATTCCAGTGTACATCATCTCACCAATATAGAGGAGTATTGTTTAAGGCTATGATACTTAGACCATGAGAACTTATGATTAGGCTTGGTTCAAGGAATCCATATTTCAGTACATATCTCATAAGATTGGAATCAATCCACACATATTTCTATTAGGTGGTGTGGTAGGAGACCAATTCCACATAGGGATTGTTCTCTCAAGTTAGGAATAAAGTATCACATATTTTTAAGTCATGTGATGAGGACAATACCATGTAGTTTAATATCATATAAAGGACATTGAACATCAGTTTTAGTATTGTATGGTGACAAAAAAGGAGGGTGTATCAATAATTCTAGTGAGATAACTGATCTAAAATCTCTAATCCCGCATTAGTCATGCTTGGTGTAAGAAACAAGGGGGGTTAAGGGCTACTCATGTTACATGAGATAGCTTGGGATGAATGGGTTAGGTTTATAATGATGTTCCAACTACCAATAAAACCTATGAAAATGATAATTATAGTTAGGTATGATTCTATAGGACTGATTCAACTAGATAACATGCCAAAAGGTGTGAAAGGAAAACATCAAGGGTGTTAAAAGTCCTCTTGAGCAAAGGGGGTGAGAGAAGGTAAAATATTCCTTCCAAAATCATAATTTCAAGGGAGGTGATGAGTAGGATAAGGATGATCATTGACCAAATTCAAAACATGTATTCCACTAACATATCATATAGAAGGAGGAAAATAAATTTTGGATAGACCATTGATCATATTATTCATATATAAACCATAATTTTTCACCAATAAATCCACTGGGGCATATTCCTTGGATGAGTAACGGATGTATTTGGTGTTGTTCCATCACCATAGGGGATCCTTTTTTAGACATGAAGGGTTTATAGGACAATTAAAACTACAGTGATGTAAATTATAGAGATGAAATGAGAAGATAAATGAGATATATGAGTACCTTGAGGTTACATTATCATTAGTGGAGAAAACTGATAGGGTGCACCGGGTTTATGGGGTGCTAAAATAAGAAGATACATAAGATGTTTTTGACTATGCCTCAGAGAAATAAGATTAATTCCTAGTATTATAGAGTTTAAGGTATTCAAGTTTGAACCAAAGGTGGAGGTTGATTGTTTATCATGGGTGAACAAACACGAAGTGAATTGGAAATCCCACATGCTAATATAATAAACCCACAAGAAGAAGGGACACAGTCCAAAGTCATGGCACCTGAGTCATAGTGAATCGAGAGTTTAGGTTTGTATATCTTCAACCAATTCCATCTGGGTTCCAAGATTTGGTGGAGGCAATTAGAATATTGTTGTTTGGAATGAGATAGGAAATCCATGAATCACTATGTATCCTGAAAAATTGGAATCAATCCACACATAGTTCTTATAGGAAGTGTGGTAAGAGATCAACATCATGAAAGGGGTATACTTGCAAGTGAGGGCCAAAAGAACCACACTAATTGAAATCATTTAATGGGGACTACTTCTTATAGGTTAATTTCATGCGGTAAGTACATAAAAGTGGTTCAGGTAGTTTGTGTAGCATGAAAGGTAATGAAAACCCACTGTGAATTGAGGGCAAAAGGACCCAGCACCACACAAACATCCTCCGGGGGTGTATACACATAGTTTAAGGTCATGACTCTTAGACCATGGGGTTAGTTAGTCTATACAACAATGGGAAAAGAAAAACACAGCATGGAGGGAATCCAAAATTATGATATATATAACCTATAGGGGGTAGGAATTCATTTTAATGTCAGGATGCATGGACCAAAATCACGTAGTTTAAGGATACGATGCGTGTAGAAAATGGACAAAGTTTAAGTTCATGATGCATGGAACAAGGGGTGTTTATGGGATTTTGAGAAGCAATAATGTGGATATGGACCCAACATGAAGGTGGGGTGAAACATGATTAGTTCTACACAGACATACTTAGAAAAAAAATTCATAGATATTAAGGTTGTGATGTTTGGACCAAGGGGTGATACCAGTTTAAGATCATGCAGTGTATACCATTGGGAACAACCAATTTAAGGTCATGGAGTGTGGACCAAAGGGTGCTACCATTTTGAGGTTAGGGAGTGTGGACCATGGGGTTAAGATAGTAAATCTATCTAGATATATAAAACCCAATGTTAAGGGAGGTCTAAAGGGACCCAAAAGTCATGTTTCTATAATAGGTCGTCTCATAGAATTGGGGTGAACATAGTTTAAGGTCATGAAGCTTGGACCACAGGGGCAATATAAAATTTAAATTCGTTCAATAAGGACAAATAAAATGTAGTGTAGTTTATAATAATGCATTGTGGACTAGGGGTGAGGAAATACATGTAGTATGTTGAGATAAGAAACACATGATATGAATGGAGATTCAAAATAAACATAAATAGCCTCAAAAGGTTTTATTCACATTTTAAAGTCATATAATTTAGACTATGAGAGAGACATCCTATGTAGCATCAGGTGGAGGAAAACTAATGTGAAATAAAGGACCCAATATCAATATAGAGAGTCTAGGAAGAGTGGGAAATGGGGATATGTAGTTTATCATCATGCTTCCAGGACTTTAAGGGGATCTCTTCCCATAAATAAGGTGTAACTAAATCATGCGGGGAAACAGTCCACTAAATCTCTTAAGATCACATGAGGCATTATTCAATATGGGAAAAAGGAGTATAAGGAGACTAACCATTAATCTCAGGAGCATATAATAGGAGAATAGGGATTGGGGTTGGAATGAAACATCATCCATTGAGAGCATACCAATAAAAGAGACATCAATTTAAGAAAGACCGCATGGACTGAATTACTTTACTAACATTATCAAATGTATGACCGAGGTAAAAACAAGGTCTTTGTATTCTTACAAAACAATAGAAAAGTTGAATAATTAAATCATGAAATCAAGGATTTGAATCAAAAATGAGGGAGACAAATGGGTGATGGATAACTATTTAACATGTATTCAATCTATTAACATACTTTCAAGGATGAGGGAAATCAAAATTAGGGACAACCACTAACCATGCCTTCGAAACATAAGACCATTCATGTTGATGCAAAAATTCCACCAGGATGTGTATCCTAGATGAGAGGTTGGCCTTTGCAGCATTTTTTCATCACCATAGGTGGTCCCATTAAAATGTGAATTATGATGAGGATCCAAATCAAGGGATACCCAAAGTGTGAGGATGAATATAAGGTATGTTTAGGTAGAGATAAATATTATAAGTTTCACATCGCTATGCATTTGAGAACATGGATGAGGTGTATCAGCATAGGTGAGGGATAAAATCATCTCCTAAGAGGAGTTTCATCTCAGTTTTCTATGAGATCAATGTACCAGATATAAGGGTATTGGTCACTAATATGGGGTGTGTAATATGATATACCAAGGATAATGTTGGTCATGATTGAGCTTGGGATGAGAGATCTGGCCACCCCTACATATCATGTTAGACAAGAATCATTCAATATATAGTTTTCATAACTGGTTTAGTAGAAGAATTGTCACTAGAAAGAGGGGTTATCCTCTCATGAGAGGATGATGGCCCAATTTAATTGTTTAAAACATCATAAATGAAAATTTAATATATATAGTTTAATGTCATGAATATAGGACTAGTGGTGTTTGTGGTTTAATATCTTATATCCATTATGGTGACCATACAGTTTAACATCATACAGTGAGGATGAAATGGGTTTGTTTTCTATATCTCAAGGTCGTATAGCTTAAACAAAGAGGAGTGTTAATATGGTATGTGCAACAATAAATGTAATGAAAACCTAACAATAATGAAGGTACTAGGGACTCATCACCACAAAGACATCCTCTAGGGGTGTATGCACATATTTTAGGGTCATGATTCTTGGATTATGGGGGTGAGTGATAGTTTATGGTCATGTAGTGTAATCCATATGGGTGGGATGATCTATCCAACTAGATTAGATAAAACCCAGTACTAATGGTAGGTTAATGGTTCTAATAGGATCATTGTTATCATGGTTCATTCCATGGGGAGTATTTACACATGGTTTAAGGTCGTGATGCAAGGACCATGACTGTGTAGTTTAACATTGTATGGTGGGGGAAGGAAGGAGGTTTTCTAGAGTTTAAAGTTACATAGATTTGACCATGGCTTGAGATATCCCATGTAGTGTGGAGGGTAAATAATAACCTAAAGTGAATGAGATATCTCAGAAAGGGCGAGTGGGGATAAATATATACTCTAATTTTTTCCTAAACTAATGGGTTCAGTGAACAAAACCAAGATTTTGATAGGTCTCAATTATGAACAACAAAAATCTTTGTTCCTTTTCTATTTTCACTCTAACTTTTTCCCAAGTTGTTGAGGGGAGACTTGGAGAGTGGAGGTATGAATTTTTCTTAGGATATTCTTTATATGATTTTGGCTTGAAAATACTTTTTTCATCTTGACCGGGGTAGATTAAGGTCATGTCAGTCAGATTATTGGTGATATGTTTTAAGGTCACTTACCTTCAACCGAATAAGGTATTACCAGTTTAAGTTCAAGGAGAATTGGCCAAAGTAATGTGCCTTTTAAGGTCATGAAACCAGAACCAAAACTACTGTGAGGGGTTTTTTGATCCACAAAAGGTAATATGAACCAGACATGAATAAAGGTCCAAGGAGGAATACTACCATAGAAATTTCCCCGTGATGGAATACACATAGCTTAATATTGTATTCTTGGACCAATATAGTTCCACTAGTTTATTTTCATGGTGTATAGATCATCGATGTTCCAAGGGAGTTAGTGAGGTATGAAGGATAATATGATTCTGATGTGAATAAAGGGAAAAGTGGACTTGATTCCATATAAACGTCCCTTGAATAGAGTGTACACATTTTATAGTTATGATGATTAAACCAAGGATGAGGGGGGCTATATAGCATCCGGTGAGGGAAAAACCTGGATTGAATAGAAATTTTGAATTCTAGTAAGGAGTATATATAGAGGATAAAAATAAGGTTGTATAGTTTAATTTCATGATCTGAATACCATGGGGGTACCCTGATTGTAAATGTAATGTGACTTGATCATGTTGGGGAACAATCAAACAAAACTTCTAAGATACATGAGTCATGCTTGGTGTGAGAGACAAGAAGTAGTGGGATACTATCTATGTCACATGAGAGTGAATTTATATTACTCCAAAAAACCAACTTTCTTAATTAATGTGTGTGGATTAATTAAGGGGTAATGTCAAAGAAGTTGAATTTCCACTAGAATAAAGGAGGATAAAAAAGAAGTAAATCATGACCTCCAAGATCTGAATCACAATGGGTGAGACAAATGAGTTGAGGATGACTGCTTACTAAATTCAAAATGTAGGTTACACCACCATATAATCAAGTATGGGGTAAACAAATTTTATATTTCTCGTTGATTATTTTTGTTAAATGGGAACTATCATATTTCTAAGAAATCCTATGATGTGTGTGCCTTTTATGGGAGGAAAACCTATTTGGAATTGTATCAAAACCATATGGTATACCATTAGAATATGGAGAGTTTTAAGATTAAAATCAAGGAAGACTCAATGTTTGGGGTTAACAAGAGAGATGTATAGGTATAGTTCAACACTCTGGGTGTTATGCCTTCATATGCTTGAGCACATTGATGGGGTGTATCAGTGATAGAGAGTCAAACTTTTTCTTAAAGGGGGTTTCACCCTCATTCTATGTAAGGACCATAAAACTAATGGATGGGTCTTGTTCAATAATATAAGATGGGGAAATAAAATTTATTGGTGTCTGGGATCATGATATGACATCTAGGAATACCTATATATATCATGATGGGAATCAACCCATGGATAGTTCTTAATAACGGTGTGGTAGATGACTGGAACCAGATGAGTGGTTTCCCTATTAGGTGAGGGTGATAACCTGGATCTATAGTTTAGATATCACACAAAAAGATGTTAGCTATGAATTTTAAAGTCTTATATCTTAGGCTATTTTCATATAGTTTAATGTCTGGTGACTTGGATGTTGAAAGCATAGTTGAATGTCGTATAGTCGGGATAAATATTGTGCATCTTATAATCTTGTGAAAAGGATGTGTATACCATAAATTTTAACATCATTTGACCAGGATTTGGTGAATTGATGTGAAGTTATGAAAAAGTATTTCTTTAGGAACCTTACATTGGTGGGAGGTGTGATGTGCTCCCCATACATGGTGATCAATGAGTATGCACCATTAGAATAGACCTTATGGATAATGAAGGGGACTTCCCACTTGAGTTCCAAATTCATTGGTTTATTTTTGGGTATCATTGTAATTATGAAATTGAACACCGAATCAATTTGGATAAATGATTGGAGACGAACCTGCTTGTTGAAATATTAGACCACAAGATTCTGATAAACCTTGAGATGGTGCAGCGCTTAGATCCTATTATCATAGTGGGATTCCAATTTTGATAAGTTGTCCTAAGACCTTGTGTACAACTTCAATTTATCATAGATGAATATCCAAAGTGATGGAATTTAAACCATAATGGGTGGAACTACTTTTATTATATCTACTAGGGAGTATGGAGTCACCTTGGTAGAATTTTGGTCCATTATCTGATACACCCACAGGGTGTTAAAGATATTTTCAGAACAACTCTTCTTATTTTTGTCTACCATCTCCTACAAAATATTAGAGAGAGTCATTTTTAATACCTCAATATATCTATTTTATCATGTGTGGTAGAAATATGTATGGTTATACAATATATTATACTTATAATACATCTTCATTAGCTTGGAAGCTTGGAATTTGGTCATGTTATTAGTGATAATTATTGGAGGAATCCCAAAATAGTAAATAATATGTCATTTCATGAACTCAGTAATGAAATATATCTTGTCTTCCTTGAGTAGTATTTCTTTATACCACTTTGAGAATAATTCGGTGGTAGTAAGGATGAACTTTCACTGTCAGGCTATCACTAAGAGATAGGCACCCCTTACATCTAGTCCCCCTATAGAAAATGAACAAGAATAAATTCTGAAATGAAGAATATCTAGAATGTTATGTAATTTCTTGGTTTATATTTATAATGAATGACACTTATTTGTGAGTGCCATATAGTCATTAACAATGGTGGGCCATAAATAACCCATCATTTGGATCTTGTGAGATAGCTTCAATCCTGACTGATGAGCCTAGTATGACCGGGAATAAACCTCTTTCGAGATCCAAGGAACTTTTTCCCTTGTATGAAATCAAACATGATTCTTTAAATCTTTATCTATCAAATAATTGCTATGTGTTAGGGTCATCATAGAGGAAAAAGTTTGTCACATAATGGCGTATTTTCTCATGATCATCTTGGTTTGATGAGAGATTTCTATATTATAGGTACCCGGTCAAAGGAGTATTCCATCCAGATACTTCCTCTATCATAAGTAAATTTTAGGACCCTACCTAGGGAGTCATAGTGATGAGATGAATTAACTATCGGTCCTCATCATAAAGAATGATAGGTACGATGACCTTTTGATGTTCCAAATGAATAACCAAGTCATCCTAGACTAAATCTATGAGGTATGTTTCCAAGATTTCCAAGGAATAATATTGATCATTCTAGGATCATGATACATGAGTCACCTTTGGTTTAAATTTGAACTGGACTATTAGTTCATGGTTTTTATCATATAAAGGGATGAGACCCTATTTTTAATAGTATAGTCATCGTTGATTTGCTTTATGACCATCTCTGAGTCACCCTTCACATGCACCCTATAGGACCTCAATCTCGAAATCTAGATTGAGATCATTCATTATGGATTGGTATTCAATATCATTATTTATAAATCCTTCTAAAAATATAAACGAGTATAAAATAAAAACCTTTGAGGGAGTGATGAAGGAAATCCCAAGGCTAACCCTATTAAGAAAAGGGTTTTTAAGTATTCTATCGGTTAGGCTATGATATTCACTATCAAATTGCATCAACAATAATGACATAAACTGATAAATAGAGAGGATAGAATCATACAAGAATTCAACATCCAGGAAAAACTCCTTAGATGTTAGGTGTATAGTGAGGAAATTTTTCAATGTGTGTCCCTTAACATCCTTCTAGGGGATGAACCTATTGTCAAACTACTGAAGAATTACTACCCACCAAGCCAATAATCCTATAAAAATGGGATGATTGAGGATTTAATTAAATGTCTCATTATGGGAAAACAACTATATCTCATGGTTCTACAAAAAATGTAATAGCTTCTAGAAAAAAATATCAAAGTGAGGCAGTTCTTCTCGATGGGAGAATATTTGTTCTTAATGTTAAGAAACATATTAATTATATATTATAGACTATTTTACTTTCATTAATTATTATTACAATTCAAGAGGGATATAAGGGACCATACCAAGGTGATCAAATAAAGAACTAGATGTTTCCCAAATATATGAGGCATCAAAACTAGAGGATGTAGTAGATACTACTTGATTTCAATGTAATTATCCTATCATTCCTTATCGTATTGATAGGTGATGAATTTATTCATCACCATGTAGAATGGGTTACATTTTTCTTCAAAGTTGTATAAAAATGTATTATATATGTTATATGGCCTTTAAGGCCCCGCAACTCCTGTGGATTTCATAGGGGAGTCATTTCATCGATAGTTGTGATCTCCTCTAGGTTAATCTCAATACCTTTATACTGGACAATAAAGCCCAATAATTTCTCATAGGTAACCCCAAATTTACACTTAAAGGGGTATATTATCAAATGGTGGGAACTGATTATTCCAAAAAAAATCTCAATATCTTTGATATAGTTCTAGAATTAGTGGAATTTGACCACCAGGTCATCCACATAGCACTCCACCAGTTTTTTGAGGAGGGGTTTGAAGATATGGTGTACAATACACTGATAGGTTTCTCTAGAATTATTCAAACTGAAGGGAATCACACAGTAGTAGAAGGCTACCTTAAGTTCCCTAAAGGTGATTCTTTTTCATCTTTAGGAACCATCCAAATTTTATTTCATCTATAATACCAATATATAAAGTAAAGGTCTTAAAATATTTTGGTCACATAAATCAATAATTCAATTATCGGGATAGAGAAGTTTTCTATTAGGTAATGGTGGTTGAGGAATCCAAAGCTGATATAGAATCTAATATATCTATTCATATTCCTAACTGGGATGAATTTTTATAGCCACTTTGGGTATTTATCTGCCCTAATGAAGTTTGATTTGATCAACTTAACAACTCTAGCCTCAAACATGGAATCATGGGAGGGATGCATTTTCCTAGGTGCCTAGTTGAATCCATAGTGGTCAATTAGAAGATTGAGATAGTGGAGAGTTACTTGGGGATAAATTAATGGAATATCCTTGTAGTTATATGAAAATAAATCATGCTTTTGTTTTAGGAATGTAACATATTGCTGCTACTCATAAGGATACACAACAATGTTGATCAATGTTTTCCTCATATCTTCCTTAATTCCAAGGTTTACCAATACCAAATCATTGATAATGGGGGAGACTCCTTATTCAAAGTTGTGAGGGGCCTCATATAATTACCCTTCATTAAAATCATGAATAATTTAGGGAGTATAGGACTCCTGAACCATAGGATATAGTGGAGTGGCGCTTTCGCCATCTTCTATAGGGGTAGAGTCTTCAAAAGTAGATTTAGGTCCTTCTTTTGTATAGAGACCATGGAATTAGAGGTTGTGGATCTAATCCCATGTGTACTTCACCAGAGTGTTCTACCCTTTATGTTGAATAAATAATTCTCAATCAACTTTCAATGGATCCAACCCACCCTCTGGAAGGCATGGTGGTGATGTTGGTTGATACACATATACCAAAAATTCTAGAAAACGATGTGGATTGGATTCTCAAGATTTAGAGTCACCTATCCTATAAAGGATTATGAAGTTATCTTAGATAACTCCTTTTTCTTGGGGATGATGAAGTGGTTACCAAGTTCTAGATTCTTCTTTTCAAGATGATGGTTTGTAATAATGAAACTATCCTTATATCCTCCCAGGGATTCACTAGGGTAGCTACCAATATATTCGGATCATTAACACACTTGACTTCATAGGCATGGGTTTTCTTCCCTTACCTTTTATAATACTTAGAATCCATATAGTGGGATTCAAATTAGCCAAATGGAGCGACATCACTGTGTAGTACCCCTAATCTACCATCGATGGAATACTTATTGCACTTGTGATATAAATAGGGGCTTCCACTTGTAGGTAAATCCACGGAATTCCTAGTAATGTGTTGTGGGTAGTGTTATGTGAGACAATTGTGAATTCAGTATTTATAACTAAATCACCAAATGGAGTCCTTAATTGAATCTTTTTATGAAAATTCTATTCACTCTTAACAAATACTTGAATTATTAGGTTAGATGTGATCAAATATACCTCGATAAGTCCCATCTTGAAGAGTGTCCAAGTTATGATGATGTTAATCTGGGAGATAATGTCCACCAGAAATCAACATATCTTTATACCATTAAACTACCATCAACCATAGAGTAGGAATATATTCCCCTGAATGATATCACCTTCAACCTCCCTAGAGAAGGAGTTGATGGATGGAACTTTTCATGCTCTAATTCCTTTACGTAGTAAACTTCAGAATTGACTTCCTCCATTTCAAAATAGAGAGGACTCTTTAGGGCCTTATATAGATCCTTTGAAAGGTGAATAAAGTAAAGAATTGATATTTTGGTCAGAATACAGGTGAGGTGGTTGATCACATCATACATTCGATCAAAATGCATATTTCTACATCATATAGGTTGGTCCTTGAAATGAAGTGTGGTGTTCAAATATAGATAAGTCACTAAGGTTTGACTGGTGATTTTTGAATTCAATTATCAGCTGGATGGTTGGGGCTAAGCACTGGATGCTTTTGGATGAGCATTGGATGATTTTGGTTGATCTAAATGAGTGACTAAATAGATGGGTTGGGGAGATGCATTGGATGATTATTTCTTTAAAGGATTCCCTACTCATCCTTGATTAATGTATTCCTTATAGTCTTGAATAATAGACCATACTTTCAGGGATAGAACCTCAGGAATTTTGTTTATCAGAATGCCATTTCCCTTTCAATCGATTGTGTCTTCCAAAACTTCTTAAAGTATCCATCCAATATGCTTCACCACTAAACTCTTCACAACGATCCACCAAGCTCAAGTAATTAACATAGGAATGTCATTGTTCTTAATCAGAGAATTTATCAAAGAACAAACATCTCATAGAACCCCTTCCAATGTAGGGGGCATGAATTCCATGAGGTAGTAGACTGGATTTGGCATAGGTGAAGTCTCTTGATTTATTTTTCATTATCAAAGCTAACCATTTCGTGCCTTAGAGGGATATGATGCTGATGGAATTTTTAAATATTTTGTACAAACTATGGGAGTATTAGTTGATTCAACCATGTTTAGATGACCCTATGATATCTAATGACCAACTTTCAGGAAAACCACTCATCAAAATTCTATTCACCTCGATTAGAGACTTGTTGTTGTTACCTGGAATCTTCATCGTCATTAGGGGTGTATGATACATATGTTACATGTTCCATAGGATCACCTGGCTCAACTATGTCATGGTTCACCTAGTCTTGGATCTATTCCTTGAAGAAAAAATATTTTTTGATTGTTTTCCCAAGGTTTTGGTGATATGGGAAATAGTTAGACTGATTCTTTAATTCATCCTCTTTAAACATCTTAATTCCTAGAATGAGGGAGTGTCCTATAAAGATAGTGTAAGATTTATGACCACATTCATGTAGGATGATGAATATATGTCCTCTTTTTGGTGAGATATTTTATTGAGTACCTATGGATCAATTGGATGTTCTTACTCATCATAGGGTTCTAAAAAAGATGTTAATGGATCCCCTATCTCTAGATCATATGTAGAGATCGAAGAGGCTAAAGGTAGTAGAGAAAACTATATGGAAACTCCTTGAATGGAAGATAAAAAATCCCCCACATGTATGTATTTTCATAGGTATTTTGGGACATTATAGATCTCGTCTTTAGGAATATCCATACTCAATTGATGCTTACTTAACCCCCCCCCCCCCCACCCCCACCAATTCTAGTGGTGGGATAAAGTAAATCTCTTTAGAATAATAGATCATATATATTATGAGTGATCAAGGGTAATATGACCTTGGTTCCCCTGGTTCTGCCTCTAGTGCTAATGTGAGAGTTCCCTAAGAATAAGATTATGGGAGTCATGGGTAATACAACATTGTAGAAGGTACTGTAGTAGGAACGGTGCAGTACTGTAGTAGGCACTGTAGCGGGAAATGTAGCAGGCACTGTTTGGCACTATAGCAGCCGGGAATATGCCCCTGTTTGGGCCTTCGGGCCACCGATTTGGTTCCTGAGTCCTTTAAGGCCTTCAGGCCACCCAGCCCTTTGGGTCAATAAGGCCTTAGGGCCACCTCAAGGCCTTCGGGCCACCTTAAGTGCAGATGCAAACCAGACAACCTACAAGGAACAAGCTCTACAAGGAGGATGAGCAAGGAGCTTTCACTACAGCAGAAGCTAAATGGATTGCAAGAATGAGAGGGTATGGCACCTGCCATCGGGACAAGCCTATGCATGAACAGGAATGCCTAGCCGAACATCCATGTGAAGGTGGAGAGCTAATTTCATGATCAAGATGCTGGGGAGGAGTAGTTTCAAGTAGTTAGTCTGGGTTGTATGTAATGTTTGAAGCCTATGGGAAATGAATTACTCTAAGGCCTACGGGTCATGTAATACTTACGCCTACGGGCCTTGTAAGGGTTCCACCTCACCCCTTGAAACGTGGATTATCAAAAATCAATAAGAAATGAAGGCCTTTGGGCCATTGGAGGAGGTGTATTATGGATAGTGTTATGGGATAGACCTCTATATCAGTTTGTAAAACCTCTACCAAGGAGGTACCTTCATGGAATTAGAGTTTTTCAGTATAGTGAGGATCTTTATGTTAGTTGGAAATGGGGAAAAGTTTGGGTGTGTTAACCCAGTATTCCCAGTGAGTGGTTGAGGTCTCAATCCCAGTCTAGGAAAAACATCCCTCTTCGTTGTGGTGAGGAAAGCGTTAGATGTTTCTTCAGTGGTAGGGGCCATAGGAGCTATCTAAGTGTAATTTTATTGGGTAGGGTTGGTGATCTAACCTTGATGTGGGTTTCATTCAATATAGACTGAGGTTAGTAGATTAAGGTTTTAATCAACCTATTCATCTACTGGTGGATCCACCCTACACATTCAGTGGTGTTGGGTGGTGGGAACCCTCCTTGGTGACTCCCAGGTAGTAGTTAGGGCTGCCATGCCTTGAACATCCCCCACCTCCTCGATGTAGGGGAGAGAGATATCAAATCATTCTGGGGAGATATCCCTTACATTGTTGATAGTGGAAATAGGGGAAATGGATTTCTTCTACAGGAAATGATGTTGGTGTTACATTGTAGATTCTAGTTCCTATCAAGCCATATCCCATGTGAGAATGACTCTCTCCCACCAATATCAGTGGATGAGGGTGGTGATAACCCTCCATTGAATGAGCTCTGATAGAGAGATGAGGATAGGATTTCTGATATCCATGGGATTGGTTGTGGTTGTTGAATAAGTGTAAGTATACATGATTGCCTCTTGATTTGATCTCCTTTTCCCATGCATATTATTGGTGGACAGGGAAGACCACTGAGCATGTTTGGTAGCTAGTGTTCTACTAGAACATATGGATCCAACTGTTAGTACATGCCTAGTGAAATTTATGCCCAATTTTTCTCATCCTCTACTTGTTTAAATATATATAATTCATTAAGATGGTGTCTATAACTATTGAAAACCAATGCTCATCATTTTCCCATTATTATATGAAAAGAGATTCACATCAGGTTCACCATTATTTTTCCAACACTTCTTCTAAGGCACACTTTAGTGCTAGAATCTACTTCATTGTACTAGTCATGATCCTATGGACTTCCATTTCAACTTTCCAAAGGTATGAAACCTTCACTTATATGGTTGATGATGTCGACTCCTTGATTCAAATTGGATGTTGTAAAGTCATCTCTTCTTTCCATGGATTCCTCCTTGGAGTTTGTCATCTAGACTGAGTCTCCCTTATAGATCTAAAACATATTCCTGAATCTCATTCTCAATTCCATATTTATGTGGACACTTTTTAATTACACTTATTTTTTTTCATGAAAGGGTATAAACCTTACATTTGGGGTATTTAATTGCATTGGGCATGATGGGAATCTGTAAATTTCTTCCTTATATGAGATGAGGATGTCATATGCTCATGGAATAAAGAATATTGGGCTCAAAACCAAGGCATCTTGTGATTTCCACATGTGAACTTACACTCTATACATAAGGCATCCTATTCTAATCACCTAGGTCATCCTATTTTTCTCACACAAGGCCTCTAATTATTTTTATATGAGTTATCTAGTGCTCATCATGCCAGGAAATGTATGCTCATCGCATAAGGCTTCTCGGGCTCGTCACCTAGGTCATCATGTGCTCATCACATGGGGTAAGAATATTAGGGTCATTATCTAGGTGAATAAAGAAGATATCATATGTTTTTCAAATAGGATTACTATACTCATCACATACGATTCTTATACTCGTTACATAAGGTATCTCATGCTCGTCAAATTATAGGTTCTAGGAACAATGGAAGTGTCCTTTGAAAGTATTGACAACTCATCTTTTAGTATTAATTTATGTTTAATAATTACCACACATGATTAAAACATCATGTACAATGAAAACCATATATTACTTGACTATATTAAAACAACAAAACCAGAAGAGGAGGATCTTCACATGTAATTTATAAATAATTTATAAGCAGACATAGAATTACCTCATCTTGTAATTATTCTTTCTTAGATGATATGGTTATATAAATCTCATTGTACCATCATTTCACTATAATATCCAAGTGTATAATACCTATATTATTGATCCAAACATGAACCAAAATCATTGAACATCACTATATAATTGTTAGATTCTAGCACGACCGATCCCAATCACTTGCATTGTTTGTGGTTGATTGTAGTAGAATTATTCTTGAAGGAGGAAGAAATCTTGATGATCTATTGAAATTTTGAGAGGAGGAAAAAATAATTCACTATAGGGCTTGATAATATAAGTGCTTAGTCGGTGTATTGTATCACTGAGTGGGGGAGGGGTTGAATTAGTGACACGCTTTTTCTTTTATGTTTCTTTTCAATTGAAACAACCTTCGTCTCCTGTTAGCAATTTCAATTCCCTACCGAAAAAAAAATCCAACACACATCCATAGGAACACAAATATTTTCAAGGTTAACTATTAAATAAGAATAGCTACATCCTTGGTATGGTTTGTAAATAATCCAATACCATACAATCCACTAGAAAACAATCCTTGTATTACAAAGAGTAGGATATACCCTTACACTCGTGAATCACTGGAAAACAATCCCACTAGTGCATGTGCACCCTCTTAGCACAATAGGGGAAAAAATCGTTTAACAACTCATGTTACCTGCACTTATTTTCAATTCAACAACTATATTCAATTGAAATACAATTCTTCAATTTCTTACCCATAAGAAAGATAAGAACCGCCTGGAATTTTTTATGAAACGCTAAGTCCAATTTTTTCTGAGTCTGATTCCTCTGAGTTTGATTCTCCATAATAAAATTCTCTAAGTCACATTTTCTAATAGAATACAATATAAATGAATCGGAACCACTTAAATACAACTTCCTTAGTCTAGAAATCTTCAATACGGTAAAACCCTATATGAAAATCCTGTTCTGATTAATTCATCTCGATATCAAAATCAGCTGAATACAATTAACAAGATGAATAAGATGATCTACTGAGTATAATGAATCATGAGTACGATAATCATCCCTATACAATCATTATAACCTTGCCTTCTTTCCCATAAAAATTTATTCTATAAAAAACAAAATGGTATCACTTTATCTCTCTAAATACTCATATCTCCTCTATCTATTGGGATGAACAGTACCCCATCATCAGTCAAGTACAATGTACTTTTTTCCTTTTATAGGTGACCCACAATCAGGTTTGGGTGGGAATCCCAAACACTTTCCTTCTCACTTAAATTCACCCAAATTTGAATTTCTCCAAAAAATTTGGAGAAATTATGACTTCATCAACACTTCTCAATTATTCTTGAATCTTCTACAATCTTCACCAATTATTCTCTAGACTCCCATTTCAATTGTTAGTTTGATTTCAATTGATGAGCAATACATGGGTCCGATCATCTAAGTCTAATAGTCTCAATCCAATTATTGAATACAATTCACTAAACCTATTTGAATCAAAATATTGTATTTGAAAGATAGTCTCTCCCTCGATAAATCATTCAGCAATCTCTTTTCTTTGAAAAACTCAACCAAAAAGAGTAATTAAACCCTTTTGAAATGGTTGACTAAATTATTTATCACATTCTTCACATATTATCTTAACCAACTTAAAATAAAAAACATATTCTTCTCCTCTTCTATTGACCCACTTGAAAAAGACATTTGAGAGTAAATCAGTGTTCACATGTTTCTTCCTTCAGCAATTCAAACAACCATTCTACTCAACATTATTACAATATGTAGAGTACGATCTTTTTTAGTACGATTGGACTAGGTACAAAAACAAATTATATCAACTGATGGAATACAAGATACTATAATAAATCAGTACCACCCTTTTCAATTTATACCACCTTTTTCAATAAATACCACATTTTTTTATCAATACTACATTTTTGGTCAATATGGGTATGATTATCCTGATGTCAATATTTATGTAAGGGGTTAATGGAAAACAAAATGCTACAGTAAATCATCATCACTATTTCAATCAGCATTGCATTTTAAATCAGCACCACATTCATTTGTACCACTTTTGTTGACACCACTTTCATTTTCTTTCACCCGGATACGATTGTTTTGAAAAACAATCGATATCACTTCTTTCTCTCTGCCACATGGATATGATATATCTAGATACGATATTTTTCAGATGGGCATCATCTCTTTCTTTGTCCCATTCTTCCATCAATCTTTCATCAAAAGTTCTCCATTCAACTCATGGTTTAGGTGAAATACAAATCAGAAAATTATCTTCACATTTAAAACATCGTAGTCATGTTGACCCCAATTCTCCAATAAAAGAAACACTTATTTCAAAAAAGATTCTACTCAATATGATATACTATCATAGAGAGTCTAATTCTTTATAGAACATGTGTCTGATTTTTATCAATCCCACAGTGAGTCTAATTTTTATCAATCCCACAGTTGTTTCCAGAAACAAAGTGAAGTGATTTCCTTCTGTAAAAACATACCTTGACAATAAAAGATAATACAAAACACCTTCATCATAATATTGGTACTAATAATATTCCCCTTTGGATTTTGTTGTCAACCAAGTTTCATAAATCACTAAACTTTGTATCATAAATCAATATATTACATATCAACAATTCTAAGCATAAGTGAGCAAACTCATTGTATAAAACAAGAATCATTGACCAAAATACCATGCAATCCAAAATTAGTGATTATGACAACATCTTAATATTTATTCCTCATCTATTCTTCCACCTCCCTGGAATAAAAAACAAATTATTTCCTAAAAACACTCCAAAAAATAATTATAATATTTCACACACTAAACAATATAGAATTAAAATATTACCCACAACTCCCCTTTTTTACATTCATCACTTGGATCGATTTATGAAACAATAAAATTCTCCCCTTTGATAAAGAAATCCAAATGTAATATGGGAGAGGGGATAGAAGAACATACCTCTTCCTTGAAGATTGAGAGGTTGGAAACCCATGGTCAACCTCAATTTTGAGAATGATTCTTTCAGTAATGGTTTTGTGAAAATGTCACCCAATTGCTCCGATATTGAAACATATTCAAGATTCAATTCATTATTATACATATTCTCTTTGATGAAATGATATTTTATACAATATGATTTGAATAATAACTTTGAACTATATTTCTGGTGAGATTGATTGTTCTTTGATTATCACAACCCAAGAGAAAGGGTGACTTCACTTCAACAAGTAAGTCTTCCAATTATGTTTTTATCCACATTAGTTGAGTAGTAGATTGAGTAGAAGCAACATACTTAGCTTCAGCCATATTGAGAGTTACTGAATTCTATTTATTTGGATTCCATCTAACACAATTCTTTCCCATAAAGAATACTCCACCTGATGTGGATCTTCGATCATCAACATTTCCTTCCCAAAATGCATCTGAATACCTAAACAAATCAATACTATTTGAGCTGCAATACCTGATTCTGAATTCTGTTGTGTCTTTGATTTATCTAATAATTCTTTTTCTAAAAATAACATGTGATTCTTTCGGATCACTCTGAAATATTGAATATAAGGTAACAACATACACAATGTTGGGTCTTGAGGCATTCAAATACAATAGGATTCCAATAAACTTCCAATACTCTTTATGATCCACTTCTTTTCTATATCCATATTTACTCATCTTTGTTCCCACTGAAATGGGTGTGTAAATAGGTTTTTAATTTTCTATAAATAACCTCTTGACAAGTTCCTTAGCATAATTTTTTGTGGGAGAGAAAACTATATTTCTTATTTTGAACAATTTGTAACCCAAGGAAGTATTTCATTTCCCCCAACATGGACATTTCAAATACCTTCCTCATATCTTCAAAAAATATTCCACAACTTCTTTCATCATTCCCAATAAATATTATACCATCAACATAAATAATAACAATGAGGTAATTTTCTTCACTTTCTCTGATATTCAGATTTCTATCCACTCTTCCTTTCTTAAAATTCATCTTCTTTAAGAAAATATCCAATTTGGAATACCATGCCCTGAGAGCTCGTTTTAGCCCATACAAGGATTTTTTTAATCTACACACATAAATTTCATCTTTCCCTACAACAAATCCACAAGGTTGTTCAATTTAAACCTCCTCTTCAAGATCACCATTTAGGAATGCGGATTTAACATCCATTAGAAATATCTTGTAGACTCATTGTGTAGTAATAGAAAGAAAGATTCTAATTGTTTCCAATATAGCCACCAGAACAAAGGTTTCATTGAAATCAATTCCTTCAATCTGAGAATACCCTTTTCAAACCAATCTTTCTGTGTTTCTTATAACCTCAACATCTTCAGTCAGCTTGTTTTAGAATACCCATTTTGTGACAATGATGTTTTTTATTTCAGGCTTCGGTAATATTTCCCATGTATTGTTCTTTTCAATCTGATCCAATTCTTCATTCATTTCTTGAACCCATTATGGATTATCAAAAGCTTCTTTCACATTATTTGGTTCTACTTTTTAATATAATGAATTATGTGTGACAACATTTATTGTTCTTCTAGTTTGAACCTCTTTATGTTGATCACTAATTATTTTCTAAGGCTCCACTTTTTTCCTTAAACTAAGATTAGTTTTTTGAGATCCATCTTCATCACTTGAAATATCTAAGTCTGATTCTTCTTCTTGAGAAGGAATACCATTGTCTGTATCCTTATCAGAATTTTTTTCTTCACCTTTCTTAACTTCCTTATTTTCCTAAGCACGTTTACCTTCCTCTTCCTTTTCAATTACTTTTCAATCAACTAAATCAAAAATTCTATTTTTTTCTTTATTTAAGAATTTGTAACCTTTTCCTTCCAGATAATATCCAAGAAATACCCCATCTTCACCTTTCTTCTCAAATTTTTCATAGTTTTAACCTTTCTTCTTTATAACACATGGAATACAAATAACTATAAAGTGATTCAAACTTGTATTTTTTCTATAAAACAATTTGCAAGGAGTTATACCTGATTGAGGACTATAGAAACAACGGTTCAGAATGTAAACAGTAGTGATCATGTCTTGTCTCTAATGATACCATGATTCACTCTTACATTTTCACCCTTACACCACTATACTAAACTTGTTTGGATTGAAAATTATAAAAATAATAATAAATTAAAATTTATGTTTGATTCCATTATTTTTTATTTATCACTATTGAAAACGGAAATGTTACATTTTTTTATTTCAATGTAAGAGGAGATGATTTGGAGGGACCATAATGAAGTGGAAGAAAAATGGGCCAAAATTGAATGGATCCATGAAGACCGTTCCACTATTGTGCCTGTTTATAAAATTCCATGCATCCAAAAGTGATTATATTTTTTATGGTCCAAATTTATTATTATACAACTCTTATTAAAGAACCCAATCCCATTTCTTCCATAAAGGGTCCTAACTAACATGATCTATCCAGAACACCGACTATGTGTGAAGTCAAAAGTGACATTCTGTAATTTTTCCATATCTCCGAATCCAATAGTCCAAATGATGCCAAACTTTCAGTGGAGATATTCAGGAAGTGGGGATACAACTTTTTAGATTTTTTAAAAGTTATATTCGATTTTCCAATGGATTAAATGAATGGGACATGTTATTTTAAGAAATTTTTGTGCCCAAAACCACCTTCCAATTTTCCTATAAAATGGCACCTTGGGCTCCCCATTTGAGAGTTCAAACCAGAGGAAAGGCACTTCCATTTTGGAGTCCCAAAGGATTCCCCAAATAAATATTTTATGTTCTTGAAGCCATTGTAAGTTATACCTCAACATCTTCCTCTTCCTCCCCTCCCATGGGTTTCTGAACCCCTTGTGATCACCCAGGGAGGAACTTTTTGAGCTTAATGCTGTAATATTTGAATGTTTTTTTTAATTTAAGGTTTGTATGTTGTTTTTATTTAACCTATATTTTTATTTAATTGAGTTATGTACTTTTATGTCATACTTGACTCATATAATCATTCTTGGGGGTACCCATTCATGTGATGTTTCACACACCGTTTTCCACTTCTTCTTCCACCTTTCAATTGTGGTGTTTGTGTGCTTCATATTGTTTAATTGAACTCACATAAACACTATCATGGCCATGTATTTTAAATTAATGGTAACACATTGTAATATAATACAATCTTGGATAGCGCATTGAGTTATTCGTGTGTTTCCTTGGTGAGTTTCGGTTATGAAGTCGAACACAAATCACTCAATCATCGACGGTATCCAGTGAATCATTGGGTGTTTCCAACTGAACCCTAGGAGGTATACTAGTATAAAATCAGTAAAATTATGGTTATAGGTGTTAAAAACCATGTATTTAAATATCATAACCCTATCTATTGAATCAATGAAGGATGAAGAACATGAGATTTCCCTGAGTTGATGACAGTTTATCAAATCAGTCAATTTCTGATTTCTTGTATTGTTTTCTTTTATGTTCTTTCTTCCTAAACCAAAAAAACCAAAAAATTTATAAATCCCCATTTCTATTTTATTTTCATAATCAAAACCTTCTTTTTAAATTAATTATCTAAGGCTCTGTTGAGAGATGACCTAGGGTTGTTGCTATGTTGCAAAAATTCTAGTTAAAAATAAACATCTAATTTGATGTGATCGACAACGCGGTTAAATTTTGGCACCGTTTCTGGGGAACCAAGATAATTTATTTTCTTTATTTCCTTTTATTTATTTATTTTACTTATTAATTAGTAATCCTTTTAATACCCCACCCCCATTTGATTGTTTTTGTTTTTGTTTTTAGTTTCTATTTTTAGTTGTTTTGCATGTTCTTTGTCTCTCTATATCTCTCTCTCATTCTTCTCCATCTCTCTTTCTATAATTCTGTAGTGTAACATTCTATTCTCATTTCACCCTTCTTAATTTATTTTATCTATATTCAATCATAAAAAACATCACAACTTATTTTCATGACTGTTAGTTAATTATTTAATTAATTTAATTTTAAGTATTAAAATTAAATTAATTAGATGACCGATAATTAATTTAATTATTTGAATTTATTAATTAATTTAATTTAATTTAATTAAAATAACTCTCATACTTTCTTTAATGCATTTTTATTTTTATCACGTAATATTTTTTACCCGAAAAATGGTCTTGAGCACCGACCCTAGAATGTCTGCCTTTAATTATTTATTTATTTAATTATTTTAAACTATGTGCGATGTGTGTAATAAATTAAATGACGGTCTGCGCATCGTCTTTGTTTTTGGTTAAAATGTATAAGGGCATGTGCGTCCAATTTACCTGATGTAAATTTATACCCAAGTTTCCCTCGCCTACACGTGAGTATCTTTGTACTTTGGACGAAGACGATGAGCAACGTCAACCCCGCCAAGATGAGGTAGAGCATGTTGATCAAGACGATGCAAGACGACACGTGGACTCCGCCAAGACGAGGTGATGCTCCAAATGAGAAGCATACATACAGCACGGGTTGATATGCATCTAGTGTTAAGTTTCGACACAGGTATGATTCCCCTTAGGTCGTTTTGATTCTCAAGGCTAGCCGGGTAGTAGTTTTCCTTTATGCATTTTAGAACAGCAGGAAAATAAATAAAATAATAGATAGTAAAATGCATGAAGAAGCGGCGTGTGTTTTTCTATAAAAGTTCAGTTGTGAGCGCGATAACATAGATGAACAAGTTTAATAGAAATGAATCACATTCGTCTAGAGAAAACCAATTAAACCCTCAAATAAAGTATTAAGTCACAAACATCCTTCCATAATTCATGTTTGAACAAAACCGGGTGTCTGAGGTGCCGGTTCATGCCTCAGCTGAGGGTGCCTCTTACTACCGAGGAGTTATTATTTGTGTGGTTGGTTGACTTAACTAAAATTGCAGTAATAAAATAGACTTATCTATCTTGTTGTTATTTTAGAGTCAAGCGTTGAGTAAATCAGTAAATGATTTTTGAAGCTGGTACTTCACTCAACAGATCAAGGAACTGCGAGCTAATGTGGTTGGTTAGTCAAAAGCCTACCTTGGACCCTCCGAGTAGTGGCGTAGCCCTAGCTTGTAGACTATGAGGGAGGTTCAGGGATCCTTGCCACTAGAATACTCAAGAGTATTCTGATTCTAGTATAGAGGGTTCCTAGAATTCAAAAAATTAGTGGGATACATTTAATGATTAAATAATCAGTAATGTCAGATTAGGTAATCACATAAAAGTACAATCTGCTAAAGTATATTTATAGATTATGGAATGAAATACCATAATAAAACTGCGATAAACATTGGACAAAGTTAATGTCCAAACAAGCACGAAATTCCAAGTGTAGTATAGGCGCTTCCGCACATTACTACAATAATGGAAATTCAAGGTGCCTGTGTCCCAACCTATTAAGCCACCTCAGGAAGCGAGGGTGTAAAACTGCTTTCAGGAGACTCATGAATAAAGCATATGATGGTTTTTTCATAATTCTATCATCAAATTCTGATGTTAGTTGTGGTTGCTACATCAAGACTTGGATGATGATCACATGTAGTCTCATCTCCAAGATCCTTTCGAGGAGAAAGAAAAGCATGATTTGAATGTGATGATTACACTCAGTTTGTGTAAAGTGAAAGGTAGTTCACAATCTTTAATTCCATCCCATTTCTTATACCTTTTACACCCAATTACTCTAGTTTCATTTAAAGGTACAAACGAACCATATAGAGTAAGCGCTTCATTACTATTAAGGAAACATTCTCCAAGTAATTAGAATATTAGAGATAACACCATCTTTTATTCTTATGGAGAATAAATTGAATGACAAGGAGAAAAGGCTTATGTAAAGTAACGCCAAAGACACCTTTGTCATGTCCTTAAAATTCAAATGGTTGGTCATTTAACAGGAGGTTGTTTGCATCACATAATGAAATGAATTCATGGAAGTTTAAAAACTGAAATACAAGAAGCAAGTACTCGCTTCTCATTCATTTTATATTCATTAAATATATTAATGTTTCTAACATAATTCTTGGGTATTAAAATAAAATATTCTTTTCACATATATGTATTGAAATACAATAACCAAGTAAGTAGTGAAACATTACAATAAGTAAAGTGTCTTCTTTAAGCAGCTGAAAAAGGGTGATTCCTAAGTCAGCTGGGAGAAACACATAACTTCTAATTGCCAAGTGATTGATTCAAATTGAACAAGTTGTGGAGTATACCCAAAAAAAATTATCTCATGTTCCCATTTGGACATGATGAGACATTATTCCATGTTTTGGAATAAATGTTGTTTGAGGTAACATACTCAACAAATAGTTCACTGTTATTTTAATCAATGGCAATACATGATGAATATAAAATGTAAGACCTACCCAATTGTGGAAATGTGATTCTTTGTCAAGTAAAACTAAAATAAGACGTCAATTATATACCGAGTATGGTATTTAGTCTTGACATAGCTAAACACCTATGGTATTATTGACACCCTTAGTTTAGACAAAGAAACCTTTAGAAATAAAGGTATGCCACAAAGCTTTCTAAGGTTAGTTCAAAAAGACAATGTGAACTATTCCAAAGAAAGTAAGAGGTAAAGATACTTCATAAGTTTCCTTTAAGTCATTAAGGAATAGTGAAGTATAAGTTTGGTCAAAAGATATAAGTTGCTTCGGATCGGCAGGCCGAAGAATATCTTGACCAAGCAATCATCGATCATGATAATGTAGCATGGAGTAATTCCTAAACGCATGTTACCTTATCTAAATCACTGTATTGATGTTAATAAGGAGGATCGATGATGAGTATTACATATTAACATTGATCAACAAACATGTAGCGTGGAGAAATTCCTAAATTCATATGTTACACATCAAAGTTATGATGTAAGTTGTATCAATGTTGCAACTTGAGGAAACTTACATCATATTTCAAAATGTAATTTGCAAATAACAGCGTAAACCCATAACCAATATGCCAACTAAAATGGAAAATGGATATCATACGATTCATAGTATGATGGAAAATCTATTATGGCATAGTACATGTTTAGATGCAAAGAATTTGTTAGAATTTAAACAAACTTGCATCAAGATTAAACACATTGTGCATCTAAGGTAATTATCCTAACAGTTGCTTAAGATATTACCTAAATCCCTAAGATAGAAAAGATGTAGTCAAGTATTAGACAACATTTCTATACAAGGGTGCACATCTCTATTAGAGATAGTTGGAGCTGAATTGACTTGGACTGAGTCAATGCTCGGGATGCACAAATGGTTGGCATAAGGAACAAGTTCCACAAGTACATGTGGAATAGGAATGTTCCAGAGACACATACTACGTAGGCAGGATGAAACCATGGTAATGGTTATATATTAACTATGGTAGGTGATATATTATTCATTGAGAATAAAAAATCCTACAAGTATGTAGTATAAGGCAAAGAGCTAAGATTGATAAGATAAACTAAAATTCAATAATGGATTCCATGTATCAATTTGCAAAGGGGCTCATAAATTGAATACTATCGTGGTTATTCAAATGAAATGATACATGGATGGTACAAGTATGGTACCATAAGGCTCGATTGGTTATACCAAGTCGGTACGCCTAAATCTATTAGAATTTTACTTGTCATAGCTGAACTTCTAAGATCTTTTTATTTGTCATTGGATGTCAAGATCATTTTTCGTGGAATGTGTCTATACAACGCAACCAGAAAGAGATGATGACATCAAATGATTCTAATAAGGGTTGAAAGTTACTGAAATCCAATTCTGGATTAAAGTAAGCAACAAGATCTTAGAGAATTCATTATAAATGAATCTTTTTCTTGTGTCTACCAAAGGTTAGTTGGAGCACCAATGTTTTCCAAATGATATATGTTCAGAAACATATGGAAAACATATTTTGATCACACAGTTAGATAAGATCAGGTTAAAATAAATTCTCCAATGATTGACTTCAAGTAGCAACATAAGTTCTAGGGAACAAGATCCACTTAGGTATATCCAAAGGTTGGTTGGTCCTAGTCAATCATACATATAGTGACATTGTATTGAAAAATACGAGTTGGAATAATTCAAGTTCAGAATTGTTGACTATGTCACATGGCTTAATCTCTCCAGGTTAACATGTTCAGAGCATGTGTAGAGATTAAATTTATGAATTAATACCATATGCTTTAGCGATGGATCAATCACATATTCCATATTACGTACAATAATTGATACTTCCAGGAGATAATTTATTATAGGAAGGTATCAATTATTTCCAGGAGAACTGCAAGTTATGAAGTCAGAACTATTATCTTGTACTTCAGAAAGTACAAATGATATGTACCTGGAATATGGAGAGGAAGGTATACTAGTTTTGGTGGGACACAAACTAGTAATCCTTGGATCAATTTGATCTAGTATTGCAGTTAGGAAAAGGAGATAAGCGATTCAATCTCATAAAAGCTAGTGGTAGCCATACCTACAAATACCGAGTACGTTGCAGCTTCTAAGGCAGCTAAGAAGCAATTATAAATTGCAATGATTTGTTCCAATTCTTAGATTCACACATAGTGAGAAAAGTATTATCATAATGAGAGTTATGATATTCTTACTAGCCAAGTTGTCAAGTTATGACAATAGACAAAAGTAATATACTTGGAGATACCTTATCTTGAGAAGTTTTACTCTAGTCATTGAGGTCGCATATAGAAGATATGCCACGCGGAAAAAAATGTGGCAGGACCAGCAGTTAAATCCATTACTCAGCAAAAGCATGGTATTTATCATGTGAGTAGCTAACAAGTTGAGATAGCAAGTTGTCTCTAGTGAAAGTGGGAGTGTTGAAATAGTGGGTTCCCTAGACCCAACTATGTAGTACTTTTGGTTACTGTATCATGTGTACAGTTAGATATGCGTGATGATATCTTACCATTATAGTGCATACTTTTCTGCGTCCACTATAATAATGGTAATATCCAAAGGTTAATTGTTGTGTCAAGAGTTTGTAGCAGATCCCAGGCTATAATGAGAACCTCAGGATACAATGACATTGATCTTAAATATATGTTCTATAGTCTAGATACATCTTACTGACTGGACACAGTAGATGTCTGACTGTCAGGTGTTGGGGGCTCATAAGCATTGAGACTTCTTCTCATGAAGTTCGCACTTGGTGATCTCTAGTAGTGAGTTCATGAGGACAGACCCGCCAATAGTAACACCACATGTTTTGGGTGTCATTGGTTGTTCCTATCTACAGACATGTGTATTGGTCTCCTAACTTGAGACCATTACCAATGTATATCATTTAATTACGTACTTTGATGCAAGTAAAAAACCATGGCAGTAATGGCATGGCGTGGTAGTTTGTATTGGGTGTTTCGTTGGTGGTATGATGTTGGTTTAATGGTCAAGAAAGGATTTGTCGCTTCCAAGTTTTAGAAGTTGTATATCTCAGGCATGGTTGATCAGGATGGTGTTTCCTTCATAAGTCTTTGGCCAAAGCAGTAGAAAGGCAAATCCATCTGGATAGATCAACAAATAATAAATCAAGATAAGGACGATGACACAGGAGTGTGTCCTTCTTTATGAGATATAAAATGAGAAAGAGACTTTAGTACACAGTCAGTGTTTGTAGGTTGGCAGTCATTGAAATGACTATCCTTATCTCTTTAGGGGCCATGACGGGTTTCTAGGACCCACTCTTGGTCTGTGGATTTTATTCACTACTATTGAGATAAGGGCCTAGAGGGTCACACACAATAGTGTATTCAAGAATCCTCCTTATTCAGTTGAATAGGTATATAGACATAGTGGGCCCCTCCATGGGGTCCGAGCGTCGTCCAAGTTATCGATCACCAAAAGAATTAAATAAATTCATTAATATTAAAGTTATGAATATTTGGGATTGAATTTATTTAATGTATTTACGATTTTAGTAAATACAAGAAAAATATTAATCGAACGAATATTATTTAATATTCAAGGTTCATTTAATATTAAGTGGGATAGAGAGTCGAGTTAAATGGCACGGTTTTATCACATGATATATTATATAAATATATTACAAGTATATGATAAAATATTAAATAATATTGGCGCAGTTTAGTCCATCGAAATTATTTATTTAGAGAATGTTGATATTAACGGGGGCTGGGGAACCCTACCGGGTATTTATCAACCTCTCTATAAATAAGAGAGGAGGCTCTCTCTCTTTGTTGTGCATATCACTATTCATTCATTTATGGAATGAAAAATTGAGAGCCTCCCTCTCCTCCCGCTTCCTAGAGAGAGAAGCTGATGATCCAAGAGCTCGGATCAAGTTCTTCCTCACGCATCATAAGATCAACGATGCGGAGATCGACGGGACTTCGAAGATATCATTTAATCTCCGCGCTAGCACCCAGAGTTCGACGATCGATGTTCCCACGGATTTTCAGAGCGTGTGTGGAAAATCTAGAGGGATTATTCTTTGGATCCTTCAAGCGACAATCGTTATCGGCTAGAGGCAGTGGACCGCGCCTTCGGATTTGAAACGGGTACATTTTAATTTTAATTTTTGTGCTGTTAATAATCTACGCAAGATCCTCGGACCTCTATGGGGCTCGGATCGTCGGCGATGACAAGTATCATCATTCCACCGATGAAAATTTTAAAATCCCTAGCCCACCAGTTTCTGCTGCGGGCCCCAGAAACTTAACACCAACAGACCACACAATCGTAAATTCAAGACCTATGAACTCAAGTGGGACAATTGGTGAACACCATCAGTGAGCTTAAGATGAAAGGTTCTGAAAAAATACCATCCCAAACCATTTCCAATCCAAATGAAAAAAGGTAATCTATGTTCAATTACACTTTGTAGTGGTAAAGAAGTTTCTCCTTCTACTGATTCTATGCAACTGGTATTTCCCCTCTTGAAAATACTCTTTATCCACCCATAAAATATTCCAATGAAGAAAAAAAATAAAAAGGGCAATCAAATTATCATTGATAATTCAAATGAACAATTCATTCCTCTTCCTTTCCCTAAAACACTCTCTAAATCTAAGAAAAAATCTGATAATGAGATTGATAATGAAATAATGGATACATTTAAAAAAGTTCAATTTAATATTCTTTTATTGGATGCAATCAAGAAAATTCTATGTTATGCTAAATTTCATAAAGAACTTTTCACCCATTGATGAAGGATGAAGGGGAATGAAAGAGTCATCTTGGGGAGGAATGCCTCAACCTTGATTCAACCAGCAATGCCAACCAAATGCAAGGATCCGAGAACATTCAAAATAGTGTGTACCATAGGGGAGACTTTCTTTTCTGATGCTATGTTAGATTTAGGTTCTTCCATTAATGTATTACCTCACTTTGTGTATACTTCTCTGCAGGTTGGAGAGCTTCAACCAACAGGAATTATCATGCAACTTTCCAACTGAAGTACAATGCATCCAAAAGGAGTGATTGAGGATGTCTTTGTAATAGTGAAGAATCTCATCTTCCCCATTGATTTCTACATTCTTGAGATGGAAGATACCTGAACCCAAGGACACACTCCTCTCATACTTGGGAGTCCATTCCTCAAAACATCAAAAACGGTCATCAACATTCACAATGGTATGTTTTCCATAGAGTTGGGTGGAGAAAAGGTAAGTTTTAACATCCTTGAGGCTATGAAACACCCCGTTGAAGAGCACTACACTCTTCCTGTCTATTCAATGGAAGTTCTCTCAAACGATGCGCACACACATAATTCTCTCCCCAAACCATACTCTGACTCATTTTACTCTTATTCACCCTTGGATGATTTGAGTTTTGATTCATGTTTTTATTGTTGTGTGGGTTCTGAAAATTGTAGATTTTGTGCTTTAATTGACGAGTGTGTTCTTTCTGAGACACCCATGACTGTCGATGATTCTGTAAATCTCATTTAAATAGATTCTCTATCCTTAGAGAATAAACATGAGTAGATAGATATTTTAATAGACCTCACTCCCCCTAACCCACTCCATCAATCCAAAAACTGTCAATGATGGAATTAAAAACACTTCCATATAATTTAAAATATGTCTATCTTGAGGGTATTGACCAATTGCCTGTCATTATTGCCAATAACCTTTCTCTACAACAGGAATAAAAACTTCTCAACCTTTTGAGAGAGTGTAAAAATGAATTAGGATGGACATTGGATGATATTCCTAAGATTAGCCCATCTATTCATATGCACCATATACTTTTGGATGATCAGGCTAAGCTCATGAGACAATCTCAATGCTGGTTGAATCCCACTCTCCTTAAAGTGGTAAAATTGGAAGTCAGTAAATTAATTACTTTGGGGATCATTTATCCTATATCTGATAATAAATGGGTTAGCCCAATGAAAATTGTGCCTAAAAAATAGGAATAACATTTGTTTCAAATGAAAGGAATGAATTGGTTCCAACACATGAGCAAAACAGTTGGCGAGTCTGTATTGACTACCGTCGACTGAATCAAACCACACGGAAGGACCACTTTCCTCTACCTTTAATTGACCAAATGTTAGAACGATTGGCTGGTAAGTCCCATTATTGTTTCCTTGATGGCTATTCAAGTTATTTTCAAATCCATATAGCCCCTGAGGATCAAGGAAATACAACATTTACCTATCCATTTAGCACATTTGTATACAAAAGAATGCATTTTGGTCTATGTAATTCCCCTGGTACTTTTTAGCGATGTATGTTGAGTATTTTTTCTGAGTACCTTGAAATTTGTGTGGAAGTATTTATGGAATATTTCATGGTATATGGTTCTTATTTTTATGATTGTTTGGAACCCCTAGGTTCTGTCCTTCGTCACTGCATTGAAAAAGATCTTGTTTTAAATTATGAGAAATGTCATTTCATGGTTGAGCGAAGGATAGTTCTTGGCATGTAATTTCAAATAAGGGAATTCAATTTGATAAATCTAAAATTGAATTAATTTCATCCCTTACATATTCAAAGTGTGTTCGTGAGGTGAGATATTTCTTGGGTCATGCTGGTTTTTACCACCGATTCATTAAAGACTTTAGTAAGATCGCACTTCCATTGTCTCAGTTATTACAAAAAGGTTCGGAGTTTGTATTTAATAAAAATTTTGAGGATGTATTCAATTCACTAAAAGGAGTCTCACATATCCTCCCATAATCCAAACTCTAAGGTGGGATATCCCCTTCGAACTTATGTGTGATGCCTCTAATTTATCATTTGGGGCAGTTTTATCACAAAGGGTTGAGAAGGCTCCTCATTTCATTGCATATTCCCCACGTACCCTTGACCTTGCCCAGGTAAACTACACAACCACTAAAAAAGAGATACTTTATATTGTGTTTTCCTTGGAAAATTTTCATTCATATATTCTTGGGTCAAAAGTCATTTTGTTTTCTGACCATGTTGTACTTTGTTTTCTCCTAAAGAAACCTAAAGCTAATCCCCACCTCATACAGTGGATGCTCCTCCTCCAAGAGTTTGAACTTGAGATTAGAGATAAGAGGGGGTGGAAAATGTTGTAGCTAGCCACATTAGTAGGATTTATCCACCACCGGACCACCATATTGACTCATCCCTCCCCATTGGAGAATTATTTCCTCATGAGAACCTCTCTGATATTGTGGACCTTACCCCATGGTATGCATACATTGTGAATTTTCTAGAAACATCTCGAGTCCCCACTGATTTCAGTACTTCCCAATCCCAGATACTTGAATATGATTCTCGGTGGTACATTTGGGATGACCCATATTTGTGGATAATTTGTGGTGACCAAGTAGTTCGTCAGTGTGTCCTTGACCATGAGTTCACTTCGGTTTTGACCTTCTGTCACACTTTGGTTTGTGGGGGTCACATTGTCTCTCAATTTATAGCTCAAAAGGTCCTTGACTCAGGAATTTATTGGACAAAATTTTATAAGGATTCCCATCGATTTTTCAAGTCATTTAGTCATTGTCAATTCATAGGGAATAACTCCAAGAGGAATGAAATACCCCAACAGCCTATGTTATTCTGTGAGATCTTTGATGCATGGGGAATTGACTTCATGGGGCCTTTTCCAAATTCATTTTCCTTTTTGTACATCTTATTGTCTATTGACTATGTTTCTAAATGGGTGGAGGCAAAGGCTACTAGGATTGATGAATCTTGAGTTATTATTGATTTTGTAAGGTCCCAAATTTCTAATAGGTTTAGTTTGTCGAGATTCATCATTAGTGACCAGGGTTCACATTTTTGCAATCACAACATGAAAAAATTGCTTCTTAATTATGGGGTTGATCATAATGTCTCCATTGCATATCACCCCCAAACTAACAGAGAAGTTGAAATCTCAAATCGGGAAGTTAAGAGAATCTTGGAAAAAATGGTACAACCCAATAGGAAAGATCAAAGTCTATGCTTGGATGATTCACTTTGGGCGTACCGTATTGCTTTTAAATACCTAATCAGAATGTAACCATACATGATTATGTTTGTAAATGATTTTCACCTCCCAGTGGTGGTAGAACATCGTGCATATTGGGCTGTTAAACAATGTAATATGAATCTTTCAGATGCAGGTGAGAATAGGAATCTTCAGATTCAAGAGTTGGAAGAAATTCAATGTGACACATATGAGAACTCTCAAATATATAAAGAGAAGATAAAGGCTATCCATGATAGCATGATTCATCAGCGGAAGTTCCATATTCGTGAGAAGGTCCTCATGTAAAATTCTAGGCTAAATCTCCACCTAGGTAACCTTCATTCCCAATGGCTCAGTCCTTATACCATTACTGATGTTTACCCTTTTGATTTTATATATTTTTTTCATGAGAAGAGTGGAAAAAGGATTTTTGTTAAGGGGCGTAGGATTAAACACTTCTATGAGGATTTTCCAAAGCATCTCGTGGAGGAAATCCAACTGATAGATGCCACATATGACACCACTTAGAAGACCATCCCTTCTCCCTACCTTTGTTTACTTCTCTATTTATTTAAAATACTTTCATTGAATACAATGTAAATTTTAGGTATGGGGGAGGGTGAAATTTCATAGTTAGGATTAAAAAAAATTAAAACAAAAAAAAAAGAAAAGAAAAATGTGTTTCCATTTTTAATTTATTTTTCCTTATTTTATGTTTTTAGATAAAAATTGATCTTAAAAAGAATATCTCAAAATCATTTTTCATGCTTGAGTCAATTATGTGGAAAATTCCATTATTTTTGGAAAAAAATTAAATTAATGTTGATATGGAATATTTTTCTAGAATTTGTATTTTCAAATTATTATTTGGTGTTTAATGGATTTTTTAATCCCATGCCTCATTAGAACAGACCAATATTTTAATCCATTACCTAAGAGACATTATAATTCCTTTATTGCATATTCTTCCTTTTAATCACTTTCTTAAGAGTCTCAGGTCATGTAGAGAAAATAGAACTTGCCTTGATTCTGTTTGAAGTTATAAGATTCATGTATGCTACATTCATGATAGAGGTAATCGTTCATTGAAAATCCCTTTGTACATGTATCCTCTATTTTCGTCCACCATTACATTTTATCCTTCTCAAGCCTTAGAGGCCATGAAATTCTTGTTAGGTAGCCACATTACAAGCTAATTAATCCCTACCTACCCATCTCTTGTGTATATTCTTGTTTTATTTTTATAAAATGTCAGAGAGAGGGTGTTTCCATTGGAATTCTAGGAATAAAATCATTGCTATGGGTTGATATAAAGGGTGCCTACATTTTCCTTAGCCAATGGTTTCACAAGCCATATTACATCATTATTTTACAGATGTGTCCCTCTTTATCTCCAAAAAAATTCTATATAAAAAATAGTTTTGTACATTGAAAAAAACAACATAACAAAAGAATAAAATAGAAAAAAGAGGATGTTTACTCAATATTATTCATTGCTTAGTTGTGACCCACACAAATGGACAAGGGGGTAGTGATTTGGAGGTAATACACTTTTTATGGGATGAGTGTGTACATTCATTGTGTATGCTTGATGAATTTTGGCATGTTTTGTACTTAAGATATTAAACACTCCTCTTCTGCCTCATATTTTTTTTATACATTAAATCCTACTAACCCTTAAACCACATAACAACCTATTGGAATTTCTCTTGAGTAGCACACTAGTTTCTACCGGTAGAGAACTTAGAATATTGGAAAGCATATGGTAAGATCACATGAACTATGGGAAAATAGAATAACTCCACTTTAATATGTTCCTTGAGTGAAGATGAAAAATTTCTATGTGAGGTAGGCTGTGACATGTTTCATGGGTGAACAAATGAAGTTGAAAAAATTCGAATGTGAGAAAAGAAAGATGAAAGTAAAATTGATTCCATAAATAAGACATGATGAATTCCATTTCAAAAGAATCATGGATGTTTTCACATCTTTTATTTAGGAATAAGACATGATTAGGATATTATACTTTTCCCAGGAGTGCAAATTTTTAGGTGTGGGGGTGTGATCGTACCACGATTCACTATTTCATTTTCACCCTTACACCACTGTGCTAAACTTGTTTTGTATTGAAAATTATAAAAATAATAACAAATTTAACTTCATTTTTTATTCCATTATTTTGTGTTTATCGCTATTGAAAAGGTAAATGTTACTTGTTTTGATGATTTTAATGTATGAGGAAATGATTTGGAGGGCCCATAATGAAGTGGAAGAAAAATGGACCAAAATTGCATGAATCCATTACAAACTTTCCATTGTTGTGCCCATTTCAAAAATTAAGTGCATCCAAATGGGCTCACATTTTGTTTTTTGGTCCAAAATTTAATGCGATATAACCCTTATGAAGGAACCCAAGCCCAATTCTTCCATCAAGGGGTCCAACCGACCTGGTCTGTCCAGAACAATAAATATGTGCGAAGTCAAAACTGACGTTTTGTAATCTATCCATATCTCTAGATACACTTGTCCAAATGATGCCAAACTTTAAGTGGAGATAGTCAGGAAGTGGGAATATAACTTTTCATTTTTTTCAAATGGGATATTCGATTTTCTAATGGCTGAAATGTGTGGGACAAGTGGTTTTAAGAAATATGTGTGCCCAAAACCACCTTCTAATTTTCCTATAAAATGGAACCTTGGGATCCCCATTTGAGAGTTAGAACCAGAGGAAATTTTCTACCATTTAGGTGTCCCAAATTAGTCCTCCCACTAATATTTGAAGTTATTGAGGCCATTGGAAGTTCTACCTCAACATCTTCCTCATCCTCCCCTCTCATGGGTTTCTAAACCCCTTGTGATCACCCGGGGAGGAACATGTTGTAAATACCGACCTTAATTTTGAAATATTTTAATGGTATTTTAAATTATAGGTTTTTATGTTGTTTTTATTTATCCTTTATTTTTATTTAATTTAGTTATGTATTGGTACGTTATGCTCGACTCATAAGATCATGCTTGGGGGTACCCATTCACGTGATGTTTCACACACCATTCACCACTTCTTCTTCCCCCTTTCAATTGTGGTGTTTGTGTGGTTCATATTGTTTAATTGAACTCACATAAACACTATCATGGCCATTTATTTTAAAGTCATGGTAACACATTGAAATATAATACAAACATGGATATAACATCGAGTTCTTCGTGTGTTTCCTTGGCGAGTTTTGGTTATGAAGTTGAACACAAATCACTCAATCATCGGTGGTATCCGGTGAATCATTTGGTGTTTCCGACTGAAACCTAGGTGGTATCCTAGTATAAAATCAGTAAAATTCTGGTTATAGGTGTTAAAAACCTGGGATTTAAAGATCATAACCCTATCTCTTGAAGTAATGAAGGATAAGCAACATGAGATTTCCCCGAGTTGATCACACTTTATCAAAACTGTCAATTTTTTATTTCTTGTATTGTTTTATTTTATGTGTTTTCTTCCTAAACCCACAAAAACCCAAATTTTATAAATCCCCATTCCTCTTTTATTTTCATAATGAGAACATTCTTTTTAAATTAATGATCTAAGGCTTCATCAAGAGATGACCTAGGGTTGTTGCTATGCTGCTGAAATTCTAGTTAAAAATAAACATCTAATTTGATGTTCTCGACAATGTGGTCAGTCTCTAAAAGTAAGGTTAAATGTCATGTTCAAGTAACATGTTTCTTCCCATTTCCACCTATCTTCTGTTATTTCTTTCAGAAATCCCATTTTTTTGGGGATTGTATGGGGAACTATATTCATGATTAATTTGATGCTTCTCAAGATAGTCTTCAAACTCTTCATTGTTTTATTCACCACCATTATCTATTTGTAACTTCTTCATAGAATATTAACATTCATTTTATTCTCTTCTTCTAAAACTTTTAAATATTTTCAATGCATCTGATTTATGTTTCATATACATGACACAAGTAATGTGAGTAGAATAATCAATGAAAGTAATGAAGTACTTATCTCAATTTGTTTATTTTTTACTCATTGGTCCACATATATATATATCAGAATGTATCATCTCCAGGGGTTGTTTTGAAAAAATATCAACTTTCTTATGCACAACATTTTTTATTTTTCCTTTCTGGAAGATAGTGTAACACCAATCTCTTATTTTTTGGAAAATCAATAATATCTCGAACATTGTCTCTCTTAGATAGCTTTCTCAGGTTTCTCTGACACATGTTTCCAATACTTTTATACTTCAACTGATTCTCTTCCACTATGATCATGTAACAAGAGTTTTGTGAATCATAAACCTAAAACAAATTCCCTTTCATATGTTATCCTCTTGTAATAATCTTCTCATATTCTTTAATTTTCACAACAAACCCCTATTTCTTGAAGATAACTTTGTTACCCTCATTACACAATTGTGAAACACTCAGAAAATTGTGTTTCATCCCATAAATATATAATTTTTTCTTGCATTCCATCTTATCTTTTCCAATGATTGCTGATCCAACACCTTTGATTTTCAAGGATTCCTCATTTCCAAATGTCACTATGCATTATTTAAAATCTTTCACATTATTTAATAGTTTCAAGTCTTCTATCATGTGAGGATAACAACCACTATCAAGAATCCAAGTTCATTCTCCTTTTGTGGATTTTAATGCAGTTTCAATAACAATATCTTTTTCTCCTTTCTTTTCTTTATTAACTTTCAGCTTATGAGAATTGATAATCTTATGCTGAGCCGGTAACAAAACAATACATCCTTTTATAAGATTTCTAGGTTTTTCACACCTTTCACAAATAGTTTCCAGGGGTTGGAACCTATTTTTAATCATTACTTGATTCTTTTTAGATTTCTACACTACCTTCTCGGACTTCTTTCTTGGAGGATATTGACTCCCCCTTAATATTTGTCTTCCATATCCTATGGGATAATAGAACTATTGTTGGTTAAACCAACACATACTTGTTGTGTTTCTGAATCACCTAAAATACTATCAATACCCATAAAAAGAGTATTTTCATTTGAAACCTCCATACTAATTAGAATTCTAAATAAATTTCTTCACCACCTTCTTTTCTTTCTATTTTGATTCATCAACCTTTCAATTATAAATCAGATTCTTCTTCTTATTTTCATCCTTCATATAATCAAAAGTATTTGAAACTTTTCCAAATCTTGATAAAACATTTTTGGACTCAGGATTTTTTTTAACTTCTGAATTATTCACTTTGGACACATACATAACTTTCCCAGCATTCTTATTTTTAGAATCAATTCCACTCTTCTTCTCATCCTTTGAAGGTAACTTTTGTTGAACATTCTCAGGTTTCTCTTTACAAGAACATTCACTAACTTCAGTGATATAGTTTTGGAAGATTTTATTTATCAACTCAATTTTGGAAATTTCTCATTAGACAAGTTCCAACTCTTTTTATTTCTCTTTCAACATAACCTCTAGATTCTCATTATGATTCTTTTCTTCTTCAAGAGACTTATTCAAATTATAAATCTCTTTCACCAGATTTTCTTTCTCAACAATAAAACATTATTGATTTTTCATTGAAGAACATTTATCTTCAAACTTTCTTTTCTTTTCAAGCCTTTTGATCTTTTTCAGACATTCTTTCAATTCTTCTTTCAAATGAATCTCAAGTTGATTTTCTTCTTCTTAAAATCTACTACTTCCAAATTCTTCATCATTAATTTTTGTAAAAAATGTATTCTAAACACCATACTCAACTAATTTTTCAGATTTAGTGTCACCATATTCCTCTTCTTCATATTTATATAAGAAAATTCTTCTTTTGGATTTGAAGAATTTCTTTTTATTCCCTATGGAATACAATTTTACTTTATCTACCTATTTCTTCCATGATCTTTTAGGCAATATATCTTCTTCCTCACTATCCTATTCATTATTTCTTCAAGGATAGTTAACCGCAAAGTTTACACATTAAAAACATTTCAAGGGAAGTTTCCCTTTGTATTTCTTTATACCAGTTTTCACATTTTTGGAAAACAAGGATAAAATATCATTGAGATTTTTACATACCTCGTTTTCAGAGTCAGAATCACCACCTTTTTCTTTAATAATAATATTATTTGACTTTTATTTCTTTAAATCCTTGAAAGATATTTCTCTATCAACTTTTTATTTTCTCTTTATATATTTATCTCTTCTCATTTCATAAGTAATAAGAGTGTTATGTAGATCGTCAAGAGATAATGTTTTAGGATCTCGGTCTTCCAATGAAGAAAATATTGCATCAAATTTTTTGGGTAGGATTCTCAATATCTTTTCAAAAACTAAAGAGACATCCAGCTTTTCACTAAGGAATCTGATAGCACTCACTATATCAATCACCCTAGTAAAGAAGTCCCCAATAGATTCATTCTCACCCATCTTCAAGTCTTCATACATCAATCTCCATATTTGAAGTTTTTTCTTCCTCACTTTTGTAATGCCTTTATATATGTTTCTCAATTTTCTCATATACCTTTGGTTGTTGAAACACCTTTCACTCACAAGAATTAACTTTTAGAAAGTGGGGACAATGTATCATTTTTCTCCCTTCTGTCATTCTCAAGATTCTTCTTATCAACAGGTGTAAATGGAGCTTTATCGTCAATGGGTGGAAACCCAACTATTGTAGCTTCAAGAATATCATAACTAATAGACAAAATATAAGGAAAATTTTTATCCTTCTAGAAAATACAATTCTTTCCATTAAATATGGGAATACCTTTATAGTTTACACAGTTCAAATTCTCCATCAACAAAGAATAGTGAAGGGAACCAACACTCTAATTCCATTTATAAGTTCCCATTTAGTGTATTGTATCACTGAGAGGTGGAGGGGTGAATCAGTGATACTCTTTTTTCTTTTAGGTTTCTTTTTAATTGAAACAAAAATCGCCTCCTATTAGAGATTTCAATTCCATGTTGAAAACAAATCCTACACACATCCACAAAAACAAAAATATTTACAAGGTTCGCTATTCAATAAGAATATATACGTCCTTGGTATGGTTTGGAAATAATCCAAAACCATACAATACACTATAGAAAAATCCTTGTATTACAATGAGTAGGATATACCCTTACACTCATGGAGCATTGGAAAACAATCCCACTTGTGTGTGTGCACCCTCTTAGAAAAATAGGGAAAAACAACCAACGTGTAACAACCTGTGTTACCTGCACTTATTTTTAATTAAATAAATGTATTCAATTGAAATAAAATTCTTAAATTTCTTACCCAAAAGAAAGGTAATAACCACCTATACTTTGTTATGAAACACTGAGTATGATCTTTTCTGAGTATAATTCCTCTGAGTTTGATTCTCCTTTATACAATTCTTTCAGTCAATTTTCTAATAGAATACAATAGAAATGAATCAACACCACTTCAATACAACATATTCAGTCTAGAAATCTTCAATACGGTAAAACCTAGAATGAAAACCATGTACCAATTAATTCATCCTGATATCAAAATCATCCAAATACAATTGACAAGATGAATACAAAGATCCACCGAGTATGATGAATCTTGATTATGATAATTAGTTGAATACAATCGTTGTAACCTTGTCTTCTTCCTCATTGAAATGTATCCAATACAAAACAAAATGGATTAACTTTCTCTCACTGAATACTTGGATATCCTCTCTCTACTATGATGAATAGTACATCATTGTTAGTCAAGTATAATGTACTTTTTGCCTTTTATAAGTGACCCACAATCAGGTTTGGAAGGGAATCCCAAAAACTTTCCCACTCACTTAAATTCACCCAAATTTAAATTTCTACTGAAATTTTGATGAAATTATGACTTCGTCAATGCTTCTCGATTATTCTCAAATATTCTACAATCTTTACCTCTTCTTATCTAGACTCCCATTTCAATTATTAGTCCGATTTCAATTGATGAGTAATACATGGGTCTGATCATCTGAGTCTAATTGTCTCAATCCAATTGCTGAATACAATTCATAGAAATGATTTGAATAAAAATCTTGTATTTGAATAATAAGTTCCCCCTCAACAAATTAATCAGAAATCTCCTTTCTTTCAATAACTCATCCAAAAAAAGTAATTCAACCCTTTTGAAAAGGTTTTCTACATTATTGATCACCTTATTCACTTATTCTCTTGACCCACTTCAAATACAAAGCAGCTTTTTCTCATCTTCTCTTGACCAACTTGAAAAATACATTTGATAGTAAATTGGTGTTCACTTTTCTATTCCTTCAGAAATTAAAACTACCATTATAATCAACATGATTACGATATACGATAAATCAATATCACTATTTCAATCAGCACCACATTCATCGGCACTATCAGTGGCACCACTTTCCTTTTCTTTCACCTAGATATGATTGTTTTGAAAAACAATCAGTATCACTTATTTATCTCTTCCACCCAAATATGATAAATCTGGAAATGATCTTTTTTCAGATTGGAAACATCTCTTTCACTCTACCATTCTTTCATCAATCTTTCATCATAAGTTCTCCATTCAAATCATTATTTATTTGAAATAAAAATTATAAAATCATCAGCGCATTTAAAACATCATATTCATATTGACCCCGATTCTCCAGCAAAACAAAAATTTCTTTCAAAAAAAACTTCTTATAATTATTATGGACTATCACAGCGAGACCGATTCATTACAAGTAATGATTTTGATTTTTATCAATCCCACAATGAGTCTAATTTTTATCAATCCCACAGTGAGTCTGATTTTTATCAATCCCACAATTGTTTCTAGAAACAAAGTGAAGTGATTTTCTTCTTTCAAAACATACCTTGACACAAAAAGACAACAAAAAACTCCTTCATCCTTAGCTTAGTCCTAAAAAATAAAGTCTCTCTCTATCCATTGTGCACACAAAAATAGATTTAGGAAAGTGTTGTAATTGGATATCTATTATAGAAGTTTTTGGGTTTGAAAATCTCACAGAAACTCCTAATCATATTTAATATTCCTAGTTGACCCCATATCCATTAATAATAATATTATTATTATTATTATTAATCTCACTAATAGAATTCAGGACTATATACATGAACCTATAACCCTGGGAAATAGGGATTGTGGCTATAGGTATCTTATACCCATAGGCCTTATATTTCTTATGGTAGTAGCTCACCCCACTACCCCCATTTTCTCCCTACCCTAGTGGACTTACTCCTCTCCACTACCCTCATGACCTTCCTCCTCCCCATTATCCTCAAGACCTCCCTCCATCCTCCTACATAGCCACCCAACTCCCCCCATGATCCTCCTCCTCCTCCAACATGGACACCCCACCTCCCCACTAATAGTTCTTCGATGATTCTCAGACACGACCTCCCCAAATCAACCTTTAACGCACCTCTAATTCTGCCACCCCACCTCCATGTGATCCTCCTACTCCGAAAAGGCTCTAACATGGCTTCGATGTAGCTCTAACATGGATCTAACGTTGCCATACCACCTTCGGGGATCCTTCTCCTTCAACATGGTCACCCTCAATCATTCTCTTCCGACGCGAAAACCCCACATCCCTTATTTCTCATTTTAACAAAGACCTACCCTCATGATCCACCTCCTCTCATGATTTATCACTAACCCTATTCGAGTGACCCTAGTAAAATCCACCCTTATCATGAAAAATATATGTCAATTTACATTATACTGAATTGCATATACATAACTGGTTATGGTTCCCCCAATTTCCCCTATAAACTGATTTTTATTCTGCTATAATATGAGTTTACTTAAACATTGAACCATATTTATTTCATGAACATACAATTTCATGATTTTATCTTGACATCAGTAAATTATTTGGAGACCATAGTATTTTGGTTTCATAATATGATTTTTCTATTGTTTATACATTCTTAGACTGTGTCAAATGTATGACTTGATTATATTTCATATTCTTTCATGTTTATATTTATGTAATATGATTGTGGTGACAAACAATCATGTTATGCATTCCCTTTTCCAATATGATCATACGCAAATTTCAATAGTAATGATATTACATTAAAATTATAGGTATAATAAATTTTCCAGAAACTACTACTTGTTTTTTATCTTTTCATAGTTTATTTGATAGCACTTACTGAAAACTGCTTATTGAACTTATCACTTATTATAATTTTATTTTAGAATTATTTACAATTGAAAAAATCCTTTTCTATAACTAATTTATACATTTTTTTAATAATATAACAAACACTTATTATTTTTTAAATTGATTACTTAATGTGATAAGTGTGTAAACAGTTCTCAATAAGTGAAATCAATAAGACACTCAATCTTTTTATGTTAAGTGCTTAAACAATTTTCAGCAAGTATAATTAATTTTTTCATGTCATTAATGACTATAAATATGGTGTACAATTTAATTATTTTTTAGTATATGATATTTTTCATGCGTTTTTGATATTTTTTTAAGTCTTTTTAATAGATATGATTTACACTAAGCCATATTATAGATTTTATTTTCAATGGTATGAAATTTTAATTTTCAAGATCTCATTATTTATTATTGTTTACATGTTTTTTTAATTTACTAGGATACATGACAATGTGACATGTAATTCAAAATATGGATAAATAATTTTTAAGTAAATGAGGTATTTTTTATTCATGAATAATTATTGAGGATTAATTTTTTTTAATGGATAAGAATATTTATTTTATGTCCATTCTAGAATTTTCATTTTGTTTATTTTTTATTCTAAATTTATAACTATTTCAATATTGTGATATAATAATATTTCAGAAACCATAATATGAGTATTATAAGAAGTTTTAAAATTGTGTTTTCATAAAAAATAAGCATAGGTGACTCAACTTTCTTCAGCATTGTTATTCACTGACTGAAGTTATTATCATAGTGTACTGACCAATTTGAATGTTTGGAAATATTTTTCATTTTAACATAACTATTGTTCAATTTCCAAATAAATCTCAATCCATGTTACTTGGAGTTTTTTTGTGCCTCCATGGATGACACATTTATTGTGATGAAAATATCTTTGTTAAATAATTCTTGTCATTAGGTTATCATATTAGTGGTTTTCACTAATATGATAATTTTGGTTTCCATTAGTGTGTTTATTTTGTGAGGATAACTTCAAGAACACTTTTTTATTATTTAATGATTCTCTTTTTTTATTAGCTTCAACTATCCACTTGTGTCCAAAATATGAGTAGTCATTCAATCTGACATTACTTCTTATTTCCTTATAGGGTGCCGCTTCTGATGCAAGATCTCGAACAACTGACTCAAGTACTATGTCAATGTCATCATTGTACCTAAAGGCATGTAATAATTTATTTCATCTATAATTTAATTATATATTAAAAAATCATTAAAATATATGTATTTAAATTTATATTTTTGTTTAGTTATTGATGTTTTAGTGATTCTATATTAATTTGTTTCATGAAAATATGAGTTTATATGTTAATTTTATTGGATTTTTTGAGATTATAGGATAATATTTTAAAAAAAATTCATACCATAAAGTACATATATTTTATATGATGATTTTATCAAACAAATCAACATCTAAATAAACATATAAACATTGTTTAAATATTGTTTGTACTAACATAAATAGTTGATAATTTATAAATAGTTTATATGTGTATTTATTAGTTAATATAGTTTCTTTTCTTATATGCTTATATGTTAATATTATTTATATGTTCATAAGGATTATATGTTAATATAGTTTATAGGTTTATATGTCAATACATTCTTAATTTTTCTTGGATTTAGGTATGATAAAACAATAACTAGATGTATCATGATCAGATATTGGTGTTATATATATAAATATAGATATTTTTGAATCATCCCCAAGCTAAAGGTCATCTCATGGACTCTAGGGATCTTTCTCATATTAAAAAAACTGATGAATTAAAATTTGATTATTCTTTGGTGGTTAATATTTATTAGAATTATTTTAACATTATCCATAGTGATAATAAAGTTACCATAATTGAATTTGTTGATTGATGGCCTAGGTCAAATGATATTCTTCACACTAGGAAAATGTTAAATGTTGCATCTTCATTTTTACCTCTAGGTAACAAAACTATTACTGATTTTTTTTCTAAAAACAATAAGCAATTTAATGAAAAAAATATTGATTTTCCCTTCCTTTTATAGTTAAATAATATGTGATGAAATAATTTTCACTTTTGAGTGTGTGTTGTGTATTTAGTATTCTTCTTTGAGTGTTAAATCAACCTTGATTTTATATTTAAATTTCACTTACTTAGTTTAGAGTTTGAGTATAGTTACTCTTGATTTTATATTTGTATTCAGTAGTAGCTAAATACTTTTATAATCTCTCAATAGGAAATAGATCTCTTTCACTATAGTTTAGTGTTAGTCCTCTACTTATAAAATAGTAATAGTGGGGTATCTTATGGTTTTATGGTATACAATGAGTGAAATATATTGAGATAAATCCTCATAGCCAATGAAGAAATTATTTTCTTGAGTTTCTATACATTTCTATAATCATTAATATTAAATACCATTAAATTTTTTTATTCATGATTCTATTAATATTTTGATTTTAAAAATTTAGTTATAAAAATATTGTTTCATATTATGCATTCTTACACAAACTGATTACTTGACTCATCAATTTTTCATTAGGAAAATGAGTATTTATTTTATGACCCCTCCCTCCAAAGATACACCTCATAGTATGGAAATGAATAAAGGGAGATAATGACCCCTAAGTCCCGCCTCCAGTAGGCCCTGGGTTGGTGACTAGAACCAAGGGTGTACGGATCTCACAATATAAGAGGCAATACTATTTATAAGAAACAAGATTTGAATATAGAATGAATCATCCACAACAACTCCAATACATAATATAAAAGAGAAACCCAAACCATCCCGCAATGCATGTATAAATAGAACTAATACAAAAACAATAAATTCTCCTAAGTAAATACCCAAAAGTAAGGCTAAAGCAGTGACACACCAACTGTCCCAAGGCCCAAGCTAGTAATTCCTAGCATGGTCTGCATAATCCTCCTGAAAACATGAAAATAATTTTACATGTGTAGGGTGAGCATACAATTAAACTTAGTAGGAAAGCCAAATTCTCTCATGAACATGCGAACGAATCATACTATTTCCCTTATGATAAAACTACAGAACCAAATGAAACCTAAACAGGTATACTAACCAAACCCAACCTCATCAAGGCACTCTGACAAAGTAATGCAAGTCAAGTAATATAATATGATATAAAGAACATCGATGATAGGGTAACACACACCACTTTACCACTGGTATGCCTCTCTTTCCCAATGTTGTACGTCCTAGCACTCCCATTCCTTCCGAATACCACATCACATCATGCCCGCGCACACCTAGGCCACAGAACACATCCCGCCCACACACATGTGGGCCACACAACACATCCCTCCCGCACAAATATGGGTCACACAACACATCCTTTCGACACACACCTGGGCCTCACAACATATCACAACTCATCCCAAAGAAACCTTGTAAATCACATCATAACTCATCCTAAAGATACCTGAGAAACAAACCATCTCTCCTAAAAACACATGATCTATCGTATCTCTCTCAAAGACACCTGGTCCATGAACCACCTCACCCACAAACACATAGTCTATCATATCCACCATCTAAATCACTAATATACCTTCGACCATCATAGCATGTTCCATAAATACCTCACCTAGAAGATATATTATAAAATAGATGGTACCCATCCATCTGTACTCCTCACAGAATGTTAAGAAAAACACCCCCACGTGTGACGATGCGGGTTTTCGGCACATAGTGCTCAACATTGGTGGGGTCATATAGAAATCACAAGGAAATAAAAGTATATATATAAATAATACCTTACACTCAAGACCAACCTATGGGTTCTCATACAAACAACCAACTAACAACACCATCACCTTTTCTGCTACCTCTAAATGCACAACACCACACAACAATCCAAAAATATTATTTCACATTTCCAACCAATTCCATTATGTTAATCAAACCAACCCAATCCACTCCATAATTTATTAAAAAATTATTTCTCCATCCCATCACTACCTGAACATCTAGAAAAAATCAACCACCTCCTCACCGCCCCAAAAGAATAACCAAACAAACCACCTCCTCGCCACCCCAAAAGCACTGTCAAACACATCACCTCCTCACTACCCCAAAAGTATGGACAAACAAACCACCTCCTCACCTCCCCAATAGCATGGACAAAAAAATACCCCATCACCGCCCCAAAAGAACATCCAAACAAACTATTATCCCCACATACCCCAACCACACATCGTCACCCCACAAGCATGGCCACACATCATAACTCATCAAAATCCATTTAAAGATTTATATAGAGTATTTTATCATATTCTACTTGTTAATTTAGGGGTTATCATAGAAGTTGTATGATCCTATGGAATCCATTTATTAGTCGAATATACATGGTTAACCAACTTTTATATAAAATCATTCAACAAAAACCAAAAAAACCTGCATTCCACAAACCATCCAATACACAAACAAGGACCCCCATAATCCAGGATTTCTAGTGGGTAGTTAGCCCATAAAAATCACAATATCAATAATAACAATAACATAGTAATATCATGTGTCACTTTTTCCCAGCCTCTGTATATTGATTCTTAAACTAATTAAATTATATTTATTAATCTAGAATCAACTATCTTCACAAGGAAAAACATCTATATAACCATCCCTCATGATTCACAATTCATAAATATGAAGTAAATCCAACCTCGAAGATGAAAAATTGACACTTCTTGGTTGCGCCAAAATAGGGGTGCCTGTATAGCATGTAACCCTCTAGGGAATCACGAACCAACCGCAGTATCCTAGAAACACGACTCTGATGGGAAGAGAGATTCATCACATCCCTTAGCAAGAGGATTAAAGAAGGAATGAACAAGGGTAAATATATCTCAGCTTTAGAAAGATTGGATTTGAGTGAAATTATTAGATATAGACTTGATTTTCCATTAAAGTCAGATCTAGACAATACCATGCATTTTGACCATTTAAAATCCTCCAGACCCTTAAGGAATTAAAGATATAATTTATGGCCTTTGAATCAGTCTAAAATCCTTTTAAATTTTTCTTTAAACCCATTTTACATTAAAAAAAACGTCAAAAGGGAAAAACTAGAAGAACTATAAACACTGTTCTTGAGGCACTGCCAGTGAGACACTGTCAGACAATGCACTACCAGATGAGGCACCATCAGCAAGACACCACCAGATGAGGTTTCTCCAGATGAGTGACTGCCATCGATCCATCGCCAGCGAGCGACCACCAAGGTAAGACACCGCCGGTGAGCCACCTACGGGGTGAGACGCCAATAGCGATCCACCACTAGGGTGAGACACCTCCAGTGATCCTCCGCTAGGGTGAGACACAACCAGTGAGGCACTTCCAGGGTGAGACCCTACCAGTGACCCACTGCTAGGGTGAGACACTGCCAGCAAGGCACCACTAGTGAGAGACACCATTGGGATGAGGCACCTTTGGAAAACTTGGAAAAATGGGAATTTTGTAAAGTATTTAAAAGAGTCGCCTTGACTTCTCAGGACACCTCAAACACCAGATTTCCCACAAAGTAAAGGACTAGAAAGGTCTGGTCTGTTAAATTAGATACCTCTAAAACTATTCTTTTACTCAAGAAATCAAAACCAACCTGAAGGGAAATAGTTGAAGGGTCAGAAAAACCTTCCCTTGAGATTCCTATTAAGGATATCATCACACTTAAAACACTTCTTTCAACTAAACCCTTCTAAACACATCAATGTTTAATGATAAACCACCTTGTGTTGTTCAAAATATGGAGTGTAAAACTCTACACTCAAGAACACCCCCTCCAACATCTGATAATCAGGCCTTATCATCATGATTGTTGACACGTCAACCCAAATGAACACAAAACACACTACACAACCACAACAAATTGCACCGTCCCAAGAACACGAATTAGGTAATTTCTTCCTCCATGTTAAGTTACTATCTACTCTGGGTGGCACTGACTTGCCCGCATGGGTTTAATAGTGTCACAATTATTGTGTCTTGATTAGAAATCAGGTCCTACCCTTTTCATATGTTAAGACATTATCACATATAACATTTCACACATCACAAACCAACTGAAAACAACTCATCTCATAATCAAAAAGTTCCAAACATCACATCACAAAGAAAAACATAACAAGTCAAAACTCAAAACAACTATGGGTACTGGGCATGCATCTGCATCGCTTGCTCCTAGGTGCTATCCTCCATACCATCATTCCACCAAAACACACAAACCAAAGGAATGGTCTGTTGATGTGGCACATTCACTTGATGATCTTGGATCTCTACTGGTTTCTCCAAAAACATTATGCCATCCTCGATATCTAACTCTCCCCATTCAATGAAATGGGAGTCATCATAAAGATACCAAAGAAGTTGAGAGATGTGAAATTCATCATGGATCCTCTCTAACCTCGATGGAAACACCAACTAATACACCACCTCACCAACTCACCCCAACACCTCAAAGGACCCAACAAACCTAGGATAAATCTTACTCCCTCATTCAAACCTCCACTACCCATGTCGATGGGAAACCTTCAAAAAAACATGGTCCCCAACCTCGAACTCCAAGGGCCTCCTTATATGATCAACATAAGACATCTGTCGGTCCTGCGCTATTTTCATAATCTCATGACAAGCTAAACTTTATCTGTCATACTCTGCACAACATCAGGACCAAGAATGTTTGTATCCCCAACCTTCATCTATCACAATAGAGAATAATGTGATCTCTCATAAAAATCCTCAAATAGAGCCATGCCAATGGAAGAGTGATAGCTATTATTATAAAAAAAATTCTAGCAAGGGTATGTGTCATACCCAAGATCCACCAAAGTCCAAGATTCATGCTTGTAGCATATCCTCCAATGTTTGGATAGTCTATTTCGTCTTCCCATATGTCAAAGGGTGGAAATAATTACTAAGGCATAAATGAGTGACAAAATCATGTTGTAATCACCTCCAAAATCATGAGATAAACCATGAATCCTGATCTAAGACAATGTACCTTGGAACTCCATGCAACATTACTACTTTATCTATGTGTTTCTTAGCCAAAGAATCCACTACGCCCGACTCCTTGATCTCTAAGAAGTGAGTTGATTTCATCAATAAATCCATGATCATCTATATAGCATCACAACCTCCCTGAGCTCTGGGTAACCCTATGATGAAATTCATTGATATTTAATCCCATTTCTATTAGAGAACAACCAAAGGCTATAACAAACCACTAGGAACATGGTGCTCGACGTTTACCTACTATAAAACCAAGCACTTCTCCACAAACTCTGCCACTTGATATTTCATCCTAGGCCATCAAAACTACATCCTTAAGCCATGGTACATCATGGAAACTCCTGGGTGTACTGGAAAAGGTGATCTATGAAACTCATGAAGTAATCCATCATGCATCACCACCAAAACAAACAAATTTCCATGAAACAACATCCAGTTTCAACCATCCTTCGACCATACCACTAGAGCATCACCACATGCATCACCATGTGCATCACCTATGCCTCTGAGTCTCCCCACTAAGACTCCTCCACCTATTACATCATAGAATATTGAACCATCATATGAAACAAATATCCTTTACCACCATCCAACCTTGTGTCTAAGTGAAAGGCTTCCAACTCCTCCATCACTCTCCAAGAATCTGTAGATTCCCAAATAACATCTTTATGTGAATTTCTACTTAAATCATAAGCCACAACATTCCCCTTTCCTTATGTATAGGATATATAAAAATCATAATCCTAAATAAACTCCATCCACCTCTTTTGTTATAGATTTATGCCACATTGGGAAAATATATACCTCAATCTTTTGTGATTAGTAAAGACCACAAAGTGATCCCAAATGAGGTAATGCCTCCAAAACTTCAGTGAAAACAAAAATTATACTAGATCTAGGTCATGGGTGGTGTATTTAAACTCATGGGTATGTGACTTCCTAGACCCATAAGATATTACAACTCACTGATACATTAGCATGCATCCCAAACCCAGATGGGAAGCATCACAAAACTCCTCAAACATTACCCCTTCCTTAGGCAATCGGAGCACCGGGGAACTGACCAAATTCTACTTAAAGTAAATGAATGTTTCCTAGAACTGATCACACCATGAAAAATCTTGGTCCTTATATGTCAAATTTTTCAATAGGGCTGAAAATAAAGAAACATTGGGCACAAACCTCTAATAATAGCATGAAAGACCAAGGAAAATACGAACCTCTTCCTCATTTTCAAGTGCTTCTCAAGAAATAATTACTTCAACCTTTGATGGGTCTACTTCCACACCCTTCTAAGACACCACATGCCCGATGAAATGCACCTATCATGCCCAGAACTTACACTTGGATAACTTTCCATATAGCTAGTGGTGTTGAAGAATATACAAGAAACTTTTGAGATGCTCGGTGTGTTCCTCCTCTGACTCCATGTTGATTAATATATCATCGATGAATATGATAATCAACCAATCCAAGAACTCACGGAATAAAAATTCAATAAGCCCTATGAACATGGATGGTTCATTTTTAATACCAAATGACATGACTACAAACTCAAAGTGCCAATACCTGCACCTAAAGGTAGTCTTTAGGATATCTCCATTCTTCACCCTCAACTGGTGATATCAATACCATAGATAAATCTTAGAAAACCAAATTTACCCTATTATCTGGTCAAAAAGATCATCTATCCCCACAATAGGGTAACATTTTTTTACTATCAAATGATTTAACCTTCAGTAGTCTATAGACAACATCATACCATTGTCTGAATTCTTTTCGAACAACACTAGAGCACCCCACGGTGACACACTCAGCTAGATAAAAGCCTTATATATCTAAATACTCAAATATCACAACTCATAAGGTGTCATCTGATAAGGATCCATCAAAAATCAGAGAATAAGTGGGTTTCAAGTCTATCTCTAACTTAACATCAAGTCGAGGGGGAGCACTAAAACCTCCTCAGGGAAAACATCCAGAAACTATCCAAAGACCCTGGGAACCTATACCATCTCGGAGTCCATTGATTCCACCAATAACTTAGCCAACAAGGAAAGAAGGTGCTCTACACACTGGCTTCCCACCTAGAAACTCCACTCACTGATGAAAACCACACACTAACCATCCACATCCAAAAACATGGATTTTGTCTGAAGGCTATTGATAAAATCATGTATATAATATAACCAGCCAATGTCAATGATGACATCATATGGATGCATCTATAGGAATAAAATATCCCAATGGGACTGATATGGTCCCATCATCAGTCTGCATACCTGGTACACATCAAACAAGCTAATTTGGCCTCTGACTAGAATACTCAACACTAAGGGAACGAGAAGACTCTCTATTTATAGTACTAGAGCATGGGATATAGGGGTGAAATAAAGGAGTGTGAATATCCTGAATAAATAAAGGCACAAAAAAGGTACTAAACAAACTAATCTTACCTATGATGATCTTTAGACCCTCTAAAAATGTTGCATCCATTGCATGCAACTGACCACACCCAAATACTCTACCTATCTATTGATGAACGCCTCCATGAACATGCTCAGGTCATGGTCCCTAAGAATAAAGAACATCCTGAGGTCAGCCTCTACCAACTCCATCTCCCCTCAATAGAGTAAAATCATGTTTTCCCTACTACTGAAATGGTGTCAATGGAAACTTTTGTTGAGGATGGCACTGAACCTATCCACATCCACCAAACTGAGCTTAAGGAACTATTGGGAACTAACTATGGAGATGAACATAAACCCCACAAACACAAAAAACTGGTCCAGATCTCCCAATAAATGCATGGAGACCACTAGCACCAGAAGGCCGAAAAGGAAGATGTTGAGGTTTACTCCCTGCCAGTCAAATCCTCGAAGGTCCTGGAACCATAGATCTTCCACTAAAAACTCTAACTTTCAAAAAAACTCTTCTATATTCCCTCTCTTGATAGACCTCCTCGCAAGTGCATCTTCTCTATCACCTCATCCTTCTTATGAACTTACAAATACGTTGTAAATGTTAAAAGAGTAACAACATACTAGATAAAAGGAAAAAGTGGCTCATCAATACATCTTGAATGAGACTCCTCATCTGGGAAAAGGTTTGGGAAAAAATTCAGAAGGTCCTTGAACTTGATTCTCATCTCTTGTACTAACATACTCCCATGCTTAAGGAAGAGTAGCTCTTGCCTCTTCTCAGCCTTTATGGTCAACAAAAGGAACTCTTCCCAGAACTCCTTTCAGAAGTAATCCCACAAAACATTTTCCTCCAGCTCTCCCAGATACAGATTCCACCACTGATACAAAAAACTCTGCATCTAACTAAATACCAAAGGGACCCAGTACTCTGATGGGGCCCGGATTAAACTGAAAGTGCTCTCAAGATCCTCTAGGAATCTCTCTATCTCCATGTATGAAACACTTCCCTCATACTTACCCAAATCATACCACTAAAAAGTGTGCAACATTCACTACCACTGATAATTCTCTTCAATAGGATTTACTCTATGGAAATCAACCAGATCAGCCTTCCAAACCTCCACTGCTTGATCCACACATGGAAAACAACCAAGAGGCATAGCTGAAAGGTAAACAAATATTCCCTAGGCCCGAGTAGTATGGAATTTTCATTAAGATTTGTTTTAATTCATTTTATTTATTTTATCCATTTTAACCTTCCTAAAAAATCCCAATTCAAATAAGAAAATAAGTCATTATTATTCATGTACCTTTCCTAGGTGTCTACCCCACAAGTAGGTCCATATCAGTTGGTCGTTCAGTAAGCTTAGATTTTGTTCCCTGGATCATGAGGGGGGGCTAAAATCATGTGGCCAAACCGGTCTCCTTGGCCTATGTCACACACCAAGGTCAACTAGATATTTTTCTATACAACCTCATGAAATACTCACTATGCCTAACTACAAACTCCATATTAACTCTCAAATACCTTGCTCTAATGCCACTCTATCATAGGCCCCTCCCTCTAAATATACCACCTAAGACTGGTAATGAAGAAAGAAAGATAATGAACCCCGAGTCCTGCCTCCAGTAGGCCTTGGGTTGGGGACTATCCCCAAGGGTGTACTGATCTCAAAATATGGGAGGCATTTCCCTTTATAAGAAACAAGATTAGGAGATAAAATGAATCATCTAGAATAACTCCAAGATATAATAAAAAAGAGAAATCCAAACCATCCTACAATGCATGTAAATATAGAACTGATAAAAAAATTAAATCCTCAAAAGTAAATACCCAAAAGTGAGGCTAAAGCAGTGACACACCAACTATCCCAAGACCCAAGCTATAATGCCCAGCACGGTCTATGTAATCCCCTTGGAAACCTAAAAATGGATTTACATACGTAGGGTGATCATACAAGTATACTCAATTGGAAAGCCAAAGTCTCTCGTTCACATGTGAAAGAAGAATACTAATTCCCCTATGAGAAAACAGTAGAACCAAATAGCACCTAAATAGGTATACTAACCAAACCCAACCTAACCAAGGTACTCTCACCAAGTAACACAAGTTAAGTAATATAATATGTTATAAAGCACATCGATGATAGGGTACCCCACACCACTTTCCCATTGGTATGTCGATCTCTCTCAACTTCATACATCTTGGAGCTCTCATACCTTCTGTATACCAAATCACATCCTCCCCGCACACACTTGGTCCACACAACACATCCCACCCGCACACACCTAGTCCAGACAACACATCCCACCTACACACACCTGGTTCACACAACACATCACAACTCATCCTAAAGACACTTTTGAAAGCACAAAACAACTCATCTTAAAGACACATAAGAAAAAATCCACCTTGCCCACAAACTTTTGGTCTATCGCATCTTTCCCAAAGAAACATGGGCCATGAACCACCTCACACGAAAAGACCTGGGCTATCAAAACAACCATCTAAATCACTAACAGACCTTTATCCATCACATCCTATACCATACCTACCTCTCCTAGAAGAGAGAGTAGAAAAAGAGTGGGTAACCAACCATTTTTACTCCTTATTAGATGTTGGAAAAAACACCCCTCATGTGATGATATGGGTATTCAGCACATAGTGATCAACATGGGTGGGGTGAATATATAAATCACAAATAAATACAAGTATATATAAATAATACCAAACACTAAATCCCAACCTATAGGTTCATTGAAAAAAATCAACTAACAACATTATCACCTTTTCTTCTACCTCCAAATACACAACACCATACAATAAGACAGAAATACCATTTCACATTTCCAATAAATTCTATTTAACCACTTACATTATATTAATAAAACTAACCCAAGACACTCCAAACTTTATTAAACAATTATTTATTCAGTCCATCACTACCCAAGAATCCAGCACAAAGCAAACACCACCTCACTGCCCCAAAATCATGGCCAAAAAAACACCTCCTCATTATCCTAAAAGCACGGACAAACAAACCATCTCCTCACCACCCCAAAATTATGTCCAAACAAACCACCTCCTCACCACCCCAAAAGCACAACCAAACAAAGTACCTCCTCACTTCCCCAAAATCATGTCCAAAAAACACCTCCTCATTATCCTAAAAGCACGGACAAACAAACCATCTCCTCACCACCCCAAAATTATGTCCAAACAAACCACCTCCTCACCACCCCAAAAGCACAACCAAACAAAGTACCTCCTCACTGCCCCAAAAGTACGACCAAACAAACTATCATCCCCACATGCCCCAACTACACATCACCATCCCATAATCATGGCCACACATCAAAACACATCAAAATCCATTTACGGATTTATAAAGATGATATTATCACATTCCACTTTATTTTATTCCACTTGTTAATTTAGGTGTTATCATAGAAACTGTATGATCCCAAGGAATCCATTTATTATCCAAATATTCATGGTTAAACAACTTTTATATATATTAATTTAAAAAAACCCAAAAAACATGCATTTCACAAACCATCCAGTGTGAAAACAAGGACCCCCAAAGGCCATGATTTTTTGTGGGTAGTTAGCCCATACACATCACAATATCAATAATAATAATAACATAATAATATCATGTGTCACTTTTACCTGACCTTTGTATATTGATTCTTAAATCAATTTTATTATCTTTATTAATATGGAATCAAATATCTTCACAAGGGAAACATTTAAATACCCATCCCACATGATGCACAATTTATAAAGATAAAGGAAATCCTACCTGGAAGAAGAACAATCGACACTTCTAAGTTCCACATCCCATAGAAAGAGGAAACAAGAATTGATGAATAAGGGGAAATATATCTCATCTTTAAGAATATTGGATATGAGTCACGGGATTAGATACAATTTTGATTTTACATTAAAGGATTATCTATCCAAGACTGCATGTTTTCACTATTTAAAAGCCTTAGTACCCTTAAAGAATTAAAGATATAATTTATGGACTTTGAATAAGTCTCAAAGTCTTTCAAATTTAGCCTTAAACCCATTTTACTTCAAATAAATATGTCAAAAAGAAAAAACTGGAAGAATTGGAAACACTACTCATGAGGAACAACCAATGAGACACCATCAAAAGAGGCACCGCAAGAAGAGGCACTGTAAGATGAGGTACCACTGGATGAGTGACCATCAGCGATCCACCACTAGCGAGTGACCACCAGGGTAAGACACTGCCAGTGAGCCACTTCTAGGGTGAGACACTATCAGGGTGAGACACTTCCAGCGATCCACCTCCCTGATGAGACACCGCCAGTGAGGCACTACTAGGGTGAGATGCTACTAGTGAGCCACTGCCAGCATGAGACACCACTAGCAAGCCACTACTAGGGTGAGAAACCACCAGTGAGTGACCTCCAGTGTGAGACATTATTGGGATGAGGAACCAGTGTGATGAGGTACCATCAGAAAACTTGGGAAACTGTGCATTTTGAAAAGTGTTGAAAAGATTCACCTTGACTTCTTAGGACACCTCAAACACCATATTTCCCACAAATTAATGGACCAGAAATGTCTAAGATATTACAATTTACACAATTATTCCTATTTTAATTTATTTATTTTGGTATTTTTACATAGTTTTAACTGTCATTATTCTTTATTTGTGTATTTTTTCCTATAATGAACAGTATCGACTTTTTAAAATTGATTTCAGTTCTTCTAAACTGATTACATCACATATTAATGATATTTTTTCTAATTCAGTTTTATTTTATTTACCTACTCATAAAATTTTCATAGGAGTTTTTTAGTTTCTTTCCATGTCATATATTTTCTCTATCCTACAATGACATGTATTTTTTTAATTATAATCTCATTTAAAATTAATAACTTCTATGAAATGTAAAAACTTATTATAATCATTTTTATGAGAATCATTAATTGAAACATAATTTTTATGACATATAAATAATTCTTAGCTCATTATTTTATTTTTATTTTATGATATGAATTTCATTTTGTACATTCATAATTTTTTGTATTCATTTTTATTCTACATAGGTGAAAGACTAGTTTTTTAAGGTGATGTTATTATTTTAATTTTTTCCCTTATAAAAATTTATTCTAAACTAATTTTTATTCATCCATGAATGGAGATTTTCATAGATAATGATGGATGTGAATGGAGTTTAGTTGGTTACCCATTATCAGTTGATTTTTCACTGTGAATTAGATTTGAATTATTCACAAAGATTATATAGGAAACTGTAAGTGTAATATAATTTTTTCATTATTGTTTGTTTCCATATATAAATGTATATATGATAGATTTAAATTTTTCATTATGATATCTTTGTAAACAAATTCTTATATGAATTTTAATTGTTCATAATAACAAAAAAAATATGCAACTATGAGTTATCCTAGTCACTATAGCTAAATTGTTAATGTGTTTTTTACTATTAATTAAAAAATTCTCTATTATATTGGATTATTCTTTCCATTTTTACCTGTGTAGATTTTATCAACACCAGTAGAAAAGGAATTTGAAAAAAATCAGTTATCTTTTTTCTTTTGAATTGTTAATTTTATGGTAAAGATTGGATTTTTGATTTTGAGATTTTTGTCTGCATTAATATTTACTATGAGAAGAATCTCAAAAAAATTATAGAGATTGTGGAATCAAATCTATGATAAGTAACTAATAAACTAGAGAAGAAGCTTGTAGAGGAGAAATTTGAGAGGCTTAAAGCTTATAAAGATTCCATGGTAGCCGAGAATAGATCAAATAAAGAGATTAGGGAGCTACATAGGGAACATTCTAATGATAAGTGCGCAATTATTTGACTTCTTGATTTTTAACACTATAAAATAGTGATATGTTTCTGATGTTTTAAGTAATGTGTCAACTAAGAGAATTTCTTTTTTTAAATCTAGGAATCATTTTTTAGATTAGAATCAATATATAGTACGTTCATCACCTCCCCATCTCTGAAACAAAAAAAATCAATTTTACCTTTTTCTAAACTATAATAGTGCAGGTCATTATAACCCCCAACCATATTGTTTCAAATACAATATATTCTTATCATGTATCCTAAAGAAACAATAGCAGTTATTCAAACATGATGCATAACCAAATTCCAATGTCTCTCACTGGTCATGGTTGTGTTGTTACCGGACTAAAACAAGCGTTACAAATCAAAATGGTTCTAACCCAAAAATTGTGACACTATCTATTTCCACCAAATACAAAATAATTCATTTATTCTAGTAGTATTCATGAATTCAAAATTTACAAACACCACACCCCTTCTTTTAATAACACTCTTTCATACTAGTTTCTCACTAACTCGGTGTCTCACCTAGTGCCACCTAACTATTTTCATCAGAAATCATAGTCTCACTAATGGGACTTTAATTATAACATAATTCCTCAACTTATCCTTCATGTTGATATGTTATCTATGAGAACAAATATGTGACATACCCAGTCACCCTATAAGCCTATTTATAGAAAAAATATCTAGTTGTTCCAACCATCCATCATCCCATATCTAGAATCTTCCACATATAAAACACACTAACCCAATATGAATATCATCAGCCGACACCTATATCTATGTGCATTTTTTCTATAAGTAACCTACTATCTCACATCCAAGAACCAAAAAACTATAATCACTTCTAGGTTGGTATCCCTAACATTTCACTCTCGAAATTTTCTAAAAAAACAACAAAAAACGTACCACATGCTTAAATCATATATGGTGTGATTCCCAAATAGGAAATTCCTTACATCATACCTTGAGAACTAATCACAATGGGTTACTTCATCACATGTTCATCTCTCCTCATGAGCCACGCTCATCCAATCCATAGGAACAACTATTTGAGTTCAAGGGCATATTGGTCATACCACGATACTAAAATCTATTTTTATGTCTCCCACATTAAAGAGGGAAACATATCAACCTCATCAAGACATAATTTCAACAAAAATATAGGTATCTCATCCCCTCCATTTGTCTCCTCTCATATCCACAATTTATCAAAACCACTAATATAAGCATCCAATTGATAATAAGTTCCAAAAACCAACACAACTCAAGATATCAAGGTTAATCATTCAAATCCATTAAGAATTTTGTTCCTGCAATGAACCATGTTAGAATCACAATTTCCTTGAAATTACGTGCGTAACTCACTTATAAAACCATGCATGTCCACATCACACCTAATTAAACAGTATTCTCATTTTCCTTAGGTTAATCATTGGTTACATAACACCAAGTACTACATATTATAATCCAAATACCACTATAATACACCATGAAATGAGTGTTTCTTATTATATAAATTTCACACTCAACAGTTCCCATTACCATCTAACCACACCCATCATACATTCACCCTACTGATATCATGTTATACCAAAATATACAAAACTATCAAATCATAACCCATCAATCACAGTATTTCCATCCTAATTACTAAGCCGACTATGCCTATAGTGCTTGTGAAACCCATCAAAACATAATAACTACTCATACTCTCACATACACAACCCCTAAGGAATATACATTGTAATTTTAGATTAATAAGGCATGTATTACCATGGAAATTCATGTCCTATAACCAAAATAAATGATATTTAATTTCTCTACCCTATGTGTATACCCTATAGATAAGATGAGAATATAATAAATTAGATTCCTCAGTTGGGTCATTGAAATATATAGTGTGTTATTTGGAGAGTAACCCATGATGATATCCTATTTTATATTTGAAATAACAAGAAACTCTTAGTGTCACAGGGTTATAGGATATATGACATCTGTTTTAGAGGATTATAAATTGTGTAGTTGAGTTTTCTAGAACTGGTCAGCTTCTTTATTCGTATTATGTGTTATGACTCATGCTTCCTCATACTCCATCTTTTCCATTAGTGTTTCCCATGTATTACCCCCATTGAACTATAATCTACCCTCAATAGAGCTTCACCAGTCATCTATTTCTGCACTTGTTTGAGGCCACTACTTCTTTAGTCAAAGTCATGTCTAATACACTAAGAGGATTCCTTGTCCTCTCTGAGTTAGATGGCCTATCACTTTCTCATGGCCTTAGTATGTGTTCATTTGAGAATTATGGACTACTTATTGACTTCTTATTGATTTAAATTTCTTTTATATGTTTCTTTGATTAGTAATTAATTTAGTTAGTGATAAATATATTTTTTGTGATTTGTAGATTGATTTAAATTTCTTCTATGTTTTTTAAACTCTATTAAAATATATAAAAAATGGTATAAAATATTCCATATCATTATTCAGATTCTCACCTCATTCCAATATCTTTTTTCCTTTATTTTTTTAGATTTTAACCCTTCCTAAAATTCAATTTTTTCTTATTGCTTTAGTTAGAGAATTTACACTCCTCTTTCTTTATTTTCTTCTCCAAGAGTAGTTGGATCCAAATGTTTAAATTCAATGTTCATTTCCTCATTTTATTCTTCAATTAAATATTTCAAAAAATCTATATTTTTTGGGTGTTTTCCTCCCAAAAACATATTCTGATGAAGTTATTAGGGAATAAATTTCCTTAATCTTTTTCAAGTGTGGATGAATTTATTTCTGAATTTATAGTGGGTTCTTCATCCAAAAAATCTCATAAACACCATCCAGTGGATTTATAATTTCAATATCCTTTCCAGTGCTTTTTTTTATTTCTATGACACTCCATAAGATGTGTTTTAGTTTGGAATGACATAAATTCTTGCTCCCTTTAACAATTTAATTTCATAAGTATCTACACATGATATTCAAAACCATTTACATGGGCTTGGATATTATTATATATCTTATTAATCTTGTTTCCACACACGAGAAGTTGTATTAACTTCCCTTGATGTGGTCCTTGGTGATTTGAATCTTTCTTATAATCTTTATTCTATCAATATATTCATGTAAATATGATGTTTCGTCTATGAACCTTCAATATACATGTCAGATAATGTTAAAAAACTAAACCAAATGTACATATAAATCTGAATATTCATTGTTCATTGTTGGTTATTGAGTTGTGTATCATTTATCATGTACAACTAACACACTGATCACGTACATATAATAAGTCATTATATCTCACTTATTTTCCCATTATTTACTCAAAGATGGTTTCTTATGATGTAATTTCATGGAAAATTGAAATCTGAAATAAGACCAATGGTGTCTATTTACTCAACAATATATATTTCTCTGCCCACTATTTAGACCGGTTTTTTGCTTCATAGCGATTTCCAAAGTTTCAAATAATTTTTGAAGGTACTAAAGTGTTGAAAATATTTTATTGGATTTTTTATTTATCCTCTAATGTTAGTAGTCAAATTTTATTCATGGTTTTATTCATACCCATCGATAAATTCTAATCCTACGGTTTCCTTTGCTTCTCACTTTCATTTCTTTTTGGAGAGGTTTTCCCTTAGATTTGTTGCTAGTGTTTGTTGCCCATCTTCGCCAGCCACAAGTCCTACCCTACTATCCCTTGGATGGATTTTGGGTTCTTTCATATTGATCACATCCATCCATGTGTTATATAGATATTGAAACTAGGGTTTCTCATTTTTGAGGTGTTGTTTAATGTGGGATTGATCCTATAGTGTTGAGAGTGTGATAGAGGATTTGATTGTATTATGGATTGTGAACCTGAACGTCAATGGTCATTAGCTTCCTCTACTCATGATGTTGGAGGCTTTGATACAAGTTGTTGGTAATTAGTACTTGTCACTATACTTATAATTTTTCCTTATATCAGGTTAGGGTTTTTTCATTGTCTTTGGTCTACTCTTTTCAGTACTTATAATTTTTCCTTGTTTACTTGTATAGTGGAACCTCGATGCCCCTACCCCATGAACATTTGTAAATTTTAATGAACAATGTAAATCATGGTGTTCATTTATAACTTTCTTTACTACTTTGTATTTTTTATTTCTTGATCAATGTAACTTATTCATGTGAGTGACAGCTTCTCATGTAGACAAATGGAATTGGTTGGAAAATATTCATTTGTTTTTGGGGTATCTATGTGAGGCCTAGTTTTTTTATGTTCTATATGACTATTTTGGGTCCACTCATCTAGGAACATGCATGTTTTTTATGAAAGATGATGGGGAGAATATGAGGTTGTAGAATTATTTTTTTATTTATGTAATCTGGAGGATATAACCACAGTTATAAACTATGGCAGTAGACCTAGTGACATAGTTTAAACCATGGCTATTATCCTAATTCCATGGTTTAAAAACATGGAAATAAGTCTATGTAGTAGAGGCTATATCCACAGTTTGAAACCATGGTAATATCCCTATTTCCATGGTTCAAACCATGTCATTAGATCTATAGAAACAATTTATAACTGTGGCTATAAGTGTTCATGGTGGAAGCTATTGCCACATTTTTGAACCATGAGAATAGGTTTTACCCTATAGTCATGATAATAGGATACACAACCCCTTAAACTGTGGCTATTACCTATATCCACAGTTTTGGGGTCTATATCCATGGTTACAAACTATGGTTATAGCCTATTTTTCTAGTAGTTTCTCTTGACATTTGAAATTCACTATGAATATAATATAAATAAATATCACTTCCAATTGAACCATTATTCTCAGTCCACTTTCCCTTGTCAATATTTACTGATGCTCAATTAATGAATATTTAATAAATAAATGACACTGCATTATTCTGTGATAAATATAATAAATATTATATTTTACAGACTTAAAAACAAATATTTATGATTATTATTATTTAAATCACTTATTCTTTCAAATAACTTGTGATTAAATTATAGTGATCAACCAAACTGAATAAATATCATTTATTCTAACTTGTTAAATTTATTACATGAATTTAACTAAGATTGTCTATGCACTAAGTGTGTGACCCTATAGGTCTCAGTGGAGTTAGGAATAACCACCTAAATTTTAAGGTTAGTGTAAAAAAAACATGATAAGGCACCTATAGAGAAAGAAGTTAATGTCACAAAAACATCCAACCTCCTACGAACACTTACCATATAATATAATCCCATTATCATGATATATCAAAACAATCAGGTTGCATGCTTATTCCATCAACCTATATGATCAATGTCTCTTTCTTTGAATTTTTGGAATTAAATTTACCAACTGAACACCATGGTCATGGATTTGTGCAGTAAGTTCCATTCTCATGAAAGGGTCTGAGATATCAACTTATGTTAAGGGATATAAGGGATAAATATTTTCTCACATTATCCATTAATGCAATATCATTCATGATGTACCCAACATATCCCACCATTCCATGACTATGTGTCATCACGTTTTTTTAAATATATCTAAATCATGTGATTCATGATATCCATTAATGATAACCTTAAATTATAAGGATCAATATACACATCCTTGTTTAGGATCATCCAATGACACATGAAAATGTATATTTCCTATTTAACAAGTTTTTTCCCATAACCTCATATATTGGAGATTAAAAAATTTTAACACTATGAGAAGGTGTATTAATGTCTTATGAGCCTCCTACCTCTCATAGAATTTATTTTTTGTGTCCTATAAGATAATATCATCTGACATAGAATATTTTTTTCAATAATTATGTCGTGGAACCTATAGTTTCTCATCATAGTGGGGAACTACTATGACCTTTCCATAGGACATATATTCTTAGAAAATTATCACATAAAATTTTCATATAAAAGAACAATAAAAATGTGATAATTAAACTTCATTAATAATGAAAAAATGTAATCAAGTACTAAAAAAGTTGGTTCTAGGGAAACAAGTCCAACACACTCCCACTTATACTAGAGCCAACTTAGAATAACTTTTAGTCCCCTAGATCTCTCATGATACTCATGCATCTACCAAGATAAATATTTATTCAAGGGGTATGCCATGTTTTCCTCTTTAGATACTCTTATCTCTGCAAATTCACCTCGTTGTGAAAAATCCCTCAATAAATGAAATTTTTGAAGTATGTGCTTTGTCTTTGATGTGACCTTATCTCATTAGAGAGATCCACCACTGTAGTGTTATCATTGTAAAATGTGATAGGTTCTTTACTATTAGGCACCACATAAAGATATTAGATAAAGTTTTGAATCTATACCACTTCCTTGATTTCATAGGAATCCAAAATATACTAATACTCTACTGTATAATCGACAACAACTGGTTTCTTTGAACTCTTCTATCTCATGTATCCTCTATTGAGAAAAACGATATATCCAAACTTTGAATTCAGATCATTTTGATCAATCTAAAAACTAGAATTTGTATATACCCTAATGACTAGCTCTTTATCTCCTCTATAAACCAGGAAAATATCCTTAGTTCACCTCAGATACTTAAGGATAGTCTTAACAGTAGTCCAATACTGTTCATATGGATATTCTAGATATCTTCCTACCATGATCAAAGCATAGGAAATGTAACACCCCGAGATTTTATGAAAAATATTCTCTTACTTTCATTGATGTCTTCTATTATACAGCACACCAAGTTTAGCTTGTACTATACGCAACACCGTATTATCTTGTAGTATACGCAACGCTATTCATGGATCGTGTTACCCACAATTTCATGTACGTTTTATAATAGTCATTATACGCAATGTTGAGTGTGTGTGTATATATATATATATATTCAATGTATAAATGAAATATGGTTGTATTCTGTTATATGAAACAACAAAGTATTCTTTCACAACACGCAACCCTGACTTGGCTTGCATTAAACGCAATTGCGACCTTCCTCGATAGTGTGTGTTGTACGCAATACCGGGTTTTACTAAACAACGATATATTATTATAATATTATTATGAACTAGCCGTTATGAATAGTATTAACAAAAATTTTAATTTTATAACATTATTATTCATCTTACACATTTTCTAGAACATAGTATAAGAACAAAATAAATTTTTCGGGTAAAATAAGTATTTTAAAAAAATGCAGTTTTGCCGCCTTTTGATGGCGCACCCACTTTAAATCTAGTTTTTGACATGTTTATAAGTTTAATTTTACAAAATAAAATTATTCTTCGGAATCAGGATATAAAATTTTACCTTGGATAAAAGTTTCATATTATTCTGATAACTTTCATATTTTAATGAATAGTAAAAACACGATATATTTTAATTAAAAACAACTTTTTTCATCGTAAAAACTTATGTGGTTAAATAATAATATTTAATGGTTTTAAAGTATAAATAGAATATATTTTTACCATTTAATATAATGTATGTCACTAGCCTTGATTTTACATTGAATTCGTAGGTTAAATAAATTCAATCTTTTGCAATGTTTTAAACAAAAACCTGTTTTCTTTCGACAACGGGATTAATTTTAATTTAATTTCTGCAACTTCTGTGTATTGAATTTGGAAAAATGGATTCCATATTTGGAATCAGTGGGTCCAAATTATATTAATAGACTACTTTTTATTTTTGGGCTTTATTAATGGTAACAACGGTAAATTTTATTTACTATAGTAAAAGGTAAATTGGGTAATTAAGGGTATATATAATATTATAAAATTATCCTAATACTTGTCTTAATACAATTGTATGATTATAATTTGTCCTAAGTCATATTTGGGTCAAAATTTAATCCATTATAACCCACATGGAGGTGATTAAGACCTTTAGTTTATTTAAAGGAAAGTGAAATATGTCTCACTCAACTTTAATAATTAAAGTATTTTTAATATAAGTTTATACAGAATATAAATTCGGTCATAAATACTCATTTGAAAGATAAAATGTTTTTCTTTTTCATGGTAATTTATTTGTAATTTTTAAAGAGTTATTTAATTACCTTATTATCTTATACATTAATGATGCAGAAATTATTTATTTAGTGAAAAATCAATAATATAGTTTTAATTGAAATATTAATACATATCAAAAGGCCCAAAAATCTGCACAAAACTTATTATTAGTGTATATATAAACCCTAATCATCCTCTGGAAGAATTGTTGAGCATTTGGATCCTTATTAAGTTGATTATGACACTTATATTATTTTATGATGCCAAAGTTGTCACCTTCATAATTTAATAAATATAACAATTTAAATATTGTGATTTTAAGATTATAAATTCGAGTAAAAGTATTATTTTGAAAGTTAATAGATTTATATTCATTATAGGATTTTATTTTTAATTTTTATACAACATATAAGAATATTAAATAATTATACAAAAATGTTGTAGTAATTATTTTATTAAGAGATAAACCAAATAAATGGTTTTAAAAATAATAAAATAAATTTTATATGAAGTATTTAATGTGATCCAATAATTTTCTAGATACATATGACCTTTTATTAATCTATTAAAGCTTTTATATCGAACATATCTTCTGTATATAATTTATTTAAATTCAAATAAATGAATAGTGTCAAATTTGACACTACTGTTATTTTATAAAAATAACATATTATAAAATTGTTTAAAAATCACAAAAATATTTAAAAATTATAAATTTAAATTTATATGCTAAAAAATGTTATAAAGTATCCAATTATAGACAATTCATAACAAATAAGTAATTATTTGTTTTAATTTAAAATTTAGAATGTTATTACCACAAATAAAATAAAATTGATTAAATAAGGATAAATCAAGTTGATAATGTTAAAAATAAATTTCTAACTTGTCTAAATTTTATTGTTTGATGATATTACAACCCTATCTCATCTAATATTTGAATATGAGTCATTTTTGGAGGTTTTTAAGTGGGGTTAGATTTATTATAAATTAATATTTTTAAGATTCCCAAAGGTGCCCCTCCCCTCCCTTATAAAAGGGCACCTCCTCCCTCTCTTCCTCACACCAATTTGAGCATTCAAGCTCAGCCAAACCCTACCAAATTCTCTTCTACACTTCCCTAGAAACATCTTAGAGGTCCTAGTCTTCTTCAAAGACCAATTGCAGTGCCCTAAGAGGAGGCCTCAAAGAGGCGCTTCAAAGAAGAGGTAATGTTTGTTACCGATTCTTTCAACTTTATTTCTTCTTCAACTTATACTTCTTTAGTTGTTTCATTATGAAGTAATAACATTAGTATCAATCATATATTTATATTTTATTATAAGTATGAAACAAACCTATTTCACAATTTATCCATCCTATGGAAAATGAAATCACCGCGCGTGCGTACGTACGGAATACCGTCTCCACGCCGTGGTGTAATCTATTTTCCACCACCACCTTACTTGGATGGGTATAATGGTGTAAATAATGACTATATATGATTATTGTAAAGTGATATTTATTCTTAAATATTATACATACACTCTAATACAATTCCACGATCATGGGAATGATATCATCGCTCGTGCGTACGTACGGACTACCGTCTCCACGACGCGATGAGATTCATTCTCAATGATTAACCATTCATGAATGATTATAAAGTATATATAATAAGTAATCATGAAATATATGACATAATAATGATACTGGATTTATTTATATATATATATGTATGTCATCTACTTAATTCCATTCAATTCAATAAGGAAACGAAAACAGCGTTCATGCGTACGTACGGCCTACCGTCTCCATGAACGGTGTATTTATTTCCATTTATCGATATATTATATATATGTATATTCTGAATATATATTATATATAAATCATTTTTTACATTCTGGTTATAATTAATCATGATCTAAGTAATCATATGAATAATTACAAGTTAAAACACGAACGTCTAATGAGACGATTTTACCCAAAACGCTACTTTAACATGAATTTACAAAAGAATGGGTAATATAAAGTCATAAGTGAACCATATATGATATAATAACAATGAATATGATTCTGTAATAAGTCAATAACATTATTTAAATCATTATATAGGGGGTTTAGATACGTATGACGCATATCGGACCTAAGGTAAGGGATAATTTTGCAAATCTCATTTTTATCCGAGATTGCTTATTCGTAATTATTTATTGGGGGTATTGTTATCATCCATGTCCATGTTTCCTAAAAATGGTTTCATGTATTTTTAAAGTCCTTTTTACCCAATTTTGACTTTTACTACATGGTATGTAAGGAATATTTCTTTTGTTTACGTTACGAGGTACTTTTTTGACTTTTTCGACAAAAGTACGATAAGAATGTTTTTTTAACGTATACGACATGAAAGGATTTTTATGGTTTTATAAACCCTTATTTTCATGAAGCTTCCTTCAAAATATTTCATGACTATTTTCAACAAAAACATTTTCTTCTAAAATTGCATGACATTTTGTGAAAAGAAAATGATTTTGAAGAAAAAAGGATATTTTCCTCAAGAATTCATTTAAAGTGTTTTATCAAAACCATTTTCATCTAAGATGACATTATTTCACATGTGTATGTCTCAAGTGTAATGTCTCTATGATTTAAATGGTTTCACTTTTCTTATTATGAAATGATATCCATTTCTTTTATATGGATTATGTGATGATGTGATGATGTTTATGAAACCCATTTTATTTATTGGGTTATTATGAATGATGTATGTTTATTTTGTGGCACAAGTAAGAATGACTTCATTATGAGATGGGTGGGACCTATATCTCCCTCCAATGCATTGGGTAAAGATTTATATCTCGTGAGATAGACATGGCTGGAATGGTAAGTTAATCTGGTTCAGTGTTAGAGGACTGAAACGATGAGTGAACTCGATTCAGAAAGGGACTTTGTCCACCAAGATGGTCTTGGCAGCAATGCCTTGGCTACTATGGAAATCATGACATGTGCTGAATGGTTTCCACAATTACATTTTTTATTCCCATGTTATTTTATCATTCTTAATGTTTCTTTATGATCTATTCCATACGTACTTCTATGTTTTATGTCATTTCTCAAGCTTTTGATGTTTAAAAATTATGTTCATGTTTTTAAGTTCAAATGTATATGGTATGTTTTATTTTATCCAAGATTACCCTTACTGAGCATTTGAGCTCACCCTTTTTATGTTTTCTTTTCCCCAGGATATAAAATAAATATTTTAGATAAGAAAAAAATGGGAAGATCTTTATGGGTGATGTTGAAGATCTTTCTCCAGGATTAGAAGATTACGTTCCAAGTTTCCAAAGACACTAAACTATTATGGTCCTTGTGTGTCTGTTTTTGTTATGTATTAAGTTATCCGCAAAATTAATGTAATGTCCATGTACTTCAAGCTTCGGGTCTCTACAGTTTGTATCAGAGGAAAGGTTTAGTCAACCTTTGGAAACTAGGATGCGAAAACGTTAGTGAGATCCCTTGAGATATTTCTAAGGTATGTCTAGGGATGTCTCTAAGGTTTAGTATACGTATAGGTTATAGTCCTAGAATTGCGCTAACGATCATAGAATTTAACCTAATATGTTAGATATTGAGGGTACTCCCCCTTTACTATGTTGTTTTCCCTAGCATGATTTTTCCTCTCACACTATTCTTTTTGGGTTTTGGAAAATGGCTAGAAACAGGAAGATTCATGATAATAGAGGATATGACGGACAATGGAATGATATTATTCATGAGAAACCAAATGAAACGGGATTTGGATGTCCAAACATCGTTATTATGCTTAATCAGCAATCTCATAATATGATCAATAATCTCAACTTTGGTAAGTTTCCCGACTCAGATAATAAGAGAAAGATAGAGTTTCATGATGATCATAGAGGAAAGAAAGTTCAATTTCCCTCATGTAAATCATGTGGGAAGAGGCATCGGGGAGATTGTTTCAAAGGAACTGGAAGATGCTTTGGGTGTGGAAAAGAAGGACATAAAGCCAGTAAGTGCAAAGGAAAAGGTTCAGTTAACACCATGGATGAGGATAATGGTATTTCTACGACATCAACAATGGTTAAATGTTTTAAATGTGGAATGTACGGGCATTATTCAAACTAATGCCCTAAGGGAAAGTCTCGTGAAGAGAATCAGTATGGTCGTATGGGTAATATTTATGTTGATGATGATGAAGAGACTTCAAATGATATGTGAGGTGAAATAATTGTTGAAGCTCGGTCAATGGTTTAAGAAGGTAGTGGAATGATTACATGTTTATCAAGTGTAATGTTGTATAAGTAATCTCGCGGTACTATGGAATAAAGAGACATCTAAGGATTGTTATACTGTTGTCTTTCCTTAAGTTTTGAAAGTGTGTGATGAATGGTACCAGTATTTTTGGAAAGTAGATGATATGCACATAATGAAAGGATAAGAAGATAATGAGATGTTTGATTGTATTCATGAGCTCATGACTGATATAAGGACTATGTGATATTATGGTTTGATTATATAGAAATTTTGGGATTTTGGTATGTGGAAAGAGTTAACTTTTGACAACATTCATGTTTTCACTAAGGTTAAATGGGTATTCATTTTTCAAGAGAATACATGATTAAGTTATTCACATGTTTATAATTTGACCAACAAGATATATCTTATGATATATGGGGGATAAATAATGGCATTCACGTGATTGTTATGTGACATTTCAAGTAATCATTTTCTTTATACTATGAGCTTGGACCGAAGTATTTTAGATAAGCCTAAAGATTGGAATAGATTATTTTGGACATAAGTTATTATTGTTTAAGGATAGAACTTATTTCGATATTATTGATGGGATGTTATAGTAATGTAGTTTTAGAAAAAGGACAACCTGTAGAACGGGCGACAGCCCATCGCGTCGGACAAGGCTGTGGGAATCGAACCCACAACTGAAGTACGACTGGCCTTTATCGCATACCACTGGCCTACAGGAAGTCCCTGGTTAGTAGAAACTAGTTTTATTATATTAAGCAGCATGATATATGAATTATAAGTCCATTTTAGGAAAAATATATGATTAATCTCACTATAGATCGACTTATGTATATTTAATAACTTTTGCTAACCTTTTGAGACAGATGGAATGACCCTCCATTCTATCACATGATCTGCTAACACTTCACGAATAACAAATTCAACTTAATTTCTTTAAGAGATGAAGTGGAAATTGTTCAAGGCGCAAACAACAGTTAGATTGTACCAAAATAATGTAAGTATTTATTCTAATTCAAATTCTTCAACTTTTGGGAAATGATCTTGAAAACCAAAAAAGTTGTCCTAGTGCCCTTATATCTGATGAATCAGATGGAACCGTAGATCATCACAAATTTATGGCTTTGTGATTGTTGTCTTTTTCATAGCCATGTCCTCTACCACTCTCCATCAGAACTTGATGGTTAGATTTTTCTTCCATATCCATATTTTCACTTATGTTCTCCTATATGGAAACCCAATGATGAGTTACTTTGGGTAATCATTGCATTTCATACTTTAGTTTTTAAAATTAAGTTTTAGTATTCCTTTTTACGATGTGGGTTTCTATGAATAGTAAACAATTTATAACCCCGACGAATTTCGAGGGCGAAATTCATTTTAAGGGGGTAGAATGTAACACCCCGAGATTTTATGAAAAATATTCTTTTACTTTCATTAATGTATTCTATTATACAGCACACCAAGTTTAGCTTGTACTATACACAACATTGTATTAGCTTGAAGTATACGCAACGCTATTCTTGGATCGTGTTACACACAATTTCATGTACGTTTTATAATAGTCATTCTACGCAACGTTGAGTGTGTGTGTGTGTATGTATATATATATATATATATATATTCAATGTATAAATGAAATATGGTTGGATTCTGTTATACGAAACAACGAAGTATTCTTTCATAACACGCAACCCTGACTTGGCTTGCATTACATGCAATCACAACCTTCCTCGATAGCGTGTGTTGTACACAATACGGGGTTTTACTAAACAATGATATATTATTATAATATTATTATGAACTAGCCGTTATGAATAGTATTAACTAAATTTTTAATTTTATAACATTATTATTCATCTTACACATTTTCTAGAACATAGTATAAGAACAAAATAAATTTTTCGGGTAAAATAAGTATTTTTCAAAAAATGTAGTTTTGCCGCCTTTTGATGGCGCACCCACTTTAAATCTATTTTTTGACATGTTTATAAGTTCAATTTTACAAAATAAAATTATTCTTTGGAATCAGGACATAAAATTTTACCTTGGATAAATTTTTCATATTATTCTGATAACTTTCATATTTTAATGAATAGTAAAAACACGCTATATTTTAATTAAAAACAACTTTTTTCATCGTAATAACTTATGTGGTTAAATAATAATATTTAATGGTTTTAAAGTATAAATAGAATATATTTTTACCATTTAATATAATTTATGTCATTAGCCTTGATTTTACATTGAATTCGTAGGTTAAATAAATTCAATCTTTTCCAATGTTTTAAACAAAAACCTGTTTTCTTTCGACAACGAGATTACTTTTAATTTAATTTCTGCAACTTCTGTGTATTGAATTTGGAAAATGGATTCCATATTTGGAATCAGTCGGTCCAAATTATATTAATATACTAATTTCTATTTTTGGGCTTTATGAATAGTAACAACGGTAAATTTTATTTACCATAGTAAAAGGTAAATTGGGTAATTAAGGGTAAATATAATATTATAAAATTATCCTAATACTTTTCTTAATACAATTGTATGATTATAATTTGTCCTAAGTCATATTTGAGTTGAAATGGAATCTATTAGAACCCACTTGGAGGTGATTAAGACCTTTAGTTTATTTAAAGGAAAGTGAAATATGTCTCACTCAACTTTAATAATTAAAGTATTTTTAATATAAGTTTATACAGAATATAAATTCGGTTATAAATACTCATTTGAAAGATAAAATGTTTTTATTTGTCATGGTAATTTATTTGTAATTTTTAAAGAGTTATTTAATTACCTTATTATCTTATACATTAATGATGCAGAAATTATTTATTTAGTGAATAATCAATAATATATTTTTAATTGAAATATTAATACATATCAAAAGTACCAAAAATCTGAACAAAACTTATTATTAGTGTATATATAAACCCTAATCATCCACTGGCATAATTTTTGAGCATTTGGATCCTTATTAAGGTGATTATGACACTTATATTATTTTATGATTCCAAAGTTGTCACCTTCATAATTTAATAAATATAAAAATTTAAATATTGTGATTTTAAGATGATAAATTCGAGTAAAAGTGTTATTGTGAAATTTAATAGATTTATCTTCATCATAGGATTTTATTTTTAATTTTTATACAACATATAAGTATATTAAATAATTATACAAAAATGTTGTAGTAATTATTTTATTAAGAGATAAACCAAATAAATGGTTTTAAAAATAATAAAATAAATATTATATGAAGTATTTAATGTGATACACTAATTTTATAGATACATATGACCTTTTATAGATCTATTAAAGCTTTTAGTTCGAACATATCTTCTGTATATAATTTATTTAAATTCAAATAAATAAATAGTGTCAAATTTGACACTATTGTTATTTAAAAAAAATAACATATTATAAAATTGTTTAAAAATCACAAAAATATTTAAAAATTATAAATTTAAATTTATATGGTATAAATTTTTATAAAGTATCCAATTATTGACAATTCACAACAAATAAGTAATTATTTGTTTTAATTTAAAATTTAGAATTTTATTACCACAAATAAAATTAAATTGATTAAATAAGGATAAATCAAGTTGATAATGTTAAAAATAAATTCCTAACTTGTCTAAATTTTATTGGTTTATGAGATTACAAACCTATATCATCTAATATTTGAATATGAGTCATTTTTGGATGTTTTTAAGTGGGGTTAGATTTATTATAAATTAATATTTTTAAGATTCCCAAAGGTGCCCCTCCCCTCCCTTATAAAAGGGCACCTCCTCCCTCTCTTCCTCACACCAATTTGAGCCTTCAATCTCGGACAAACCCTTCCAAATTATCTTCTCCACTTCCCTAGAAACATCTTAGAGGTTCTGGTCTTCTTCAAAGACCAATTGTAGTGCCCTAAGAGGAGGTCTCAAAGAGGCGCTTCAAAGAAGAGGTAATGTTCGTTACCGATTCTTTCAACTTTATTTCTTCTTCAACTTCTTCTTCTTTAGTTGTTTCATTATGAAGTAATAACATCAGTATCACTCATATACTGATATGTTATTATAAGTATGAAACAACCCTATTTCACAATTTATCCATCCAACGGAAAACAAAATCACCGCGCGTGCGTACGTACGGAATACCGTCTCCACGCCGTGGTGTAATCTATTTTCCACCACCACCTTACTTGGATGGGTATAATGGTGTAAATAATGACTATATATGATTATTGTAAAGTGATATTGATTCTTAAATATTATACATACACTCGAATACAATTCCACGATCATGGGAATGATATCATCGCTCGTGCGTACGTACGGACTACCATCTCCACGACGCGATGAGATTCATTCTCAATGATTAACCATTCATGAATGATTATAAAGTATATATAATAAGTAATCATGAAATATATGACACAATAATGATACTAGATTTATGTATATATATATTTATGTCATCTACTTAATTCCATTCAATTCAATATGGAAACAAAAACAGCGTTCATGCGTACGTACGGCCAACCGTCTCCATTAACGGTGTATTTATTTCCATTTATCAATATATTATATATATGTATATTCTGAATATATATTATATATAAATCATGTTTTACATTCTTGATATAAGTAATAATGATCTATGTAATCATATGAATAATTACAAGTTAAAACACGAACGTCAAATGAGACGATTTTACCCAAAACACTACTTTAACATGAATTTACAAAAGAACGGGTAATATAAAGTCATAAGTGAACCATATATGATATAATAACAATTAATATGATTCTTTAATAAGTCAATAACATTATTTAAATCATTATACATGGGGTTTAGATACGTACGAAGCATATCGGACCTAAGGTAAGGGATAATTTTGCAAATCTCATTTTTATCCGAGATTGCTTATTCGTAATTATTTGTTGGGGGTATTGTTATCATCCATGTTCATGTTTCCTAAAAATGGTTTCATGTATGTTTAAAGTCCTTTTTACCCACTTTTGACTTTTACTACATGGTATGTAAGGAATCTTTCTTTTGTTTACGTTACGAGGTACTTTTTTGACTTTTTCGACAAAAGTATGATAAGAATGTTTTTTTAACATATACGGCATGAAAGGATTTTTATGGTTTTATAAAGCCTTATTTTCATGAAGCTTCCTTCAAAATATTACATGAATATTTTCAACAAAAACCTTTTCTTCTAAAATTTCATGACATTTTGTGAAAAGAAAATGATTTTGAAGAAAAAATGATATTTTCCTCAAGAATTCATTTAAAGTGTTTTATCAAAACCATTTTCATCTAAGATGAAATTATTTCACATGTGTATGTTTCAAGTGTAATGTCTCTATGATTTACATGGTTTCACTTTTCTTATTATGAAATGATATCCATTTCTTTTATATGGATTATGTGATGATGGGATGATGTTTATGAAACCCATTTTATTTATTGGGTTATTATGAATGATGTATGTTTATTTTGTGGCACAAGTAAGAATGATTTCATTATGAGATGGGTGGGACCTATATCTCCCTCCAATGCATTGGGTAAAGATTTATATCACATGAGATAGACATGTCTGGAACAGTAAGTTAATCTGGTTCAGTGTTACAGGACTGAAACGAGGAGTGAACTCGATTCAGAAAGGGACTTTGTCCACCAAGATGGTCTTGGCAGCAATGCCTTGGCTACTATGGAAATCATGACATGTTCTGAATGGTTTCCACAATTACATGTTTTATTCCCATTCTATTTTATCATTCTTAATGTTTCTTTATGATCTATGCCTTACGTACTTCCATGTTTTATGTCATTGCTCAAGATTTTGATGTTTAAACATTATGTTCATGTTTTTAAGTTCAAATGTATATGGTATGTTTTATTTTATCCACGCTTACCCTTACTGAGAATTTGAGCTCATCCTTTTTATTTTTTCTTTTCCCCAGGATATAAAGAAATATTTTAGGTAAGAAAAAAAACGGTAAGATCTTTATGGGAGATGTTGAAGATCTTTCACCACGATTAGAAGATTAGGTTCCAAGTTTCCAAAGACACTAAACTATTACGGTCCTTGTGTGTCTGTTTTTGTTATGTATTAAGTTTTCCGCAAAATTAATGTAATGTTCATGTACGTCAAGCTTCGAGTCTCTACAGGAAAAATCAATATGTGTACATAAAATAAAATATATTATAGATTCTATCACAGAATCATATGGGATCCTACCCATTCTCTCCCTTTCCTCTTATGTCTGAGACAAAATTTTCATAGAAAGATACATTCCATGTGATACTGGAACTAATCCCATGTCAGATTGTTTCATACTAACCATCTTCATTATCCGGTCAATGTAAATACCTTGCATTAGTCCAAGAAATCTCTTGGATCTATCAGGCATAATCTTTATCCCTAGAATGTAAGTTGTTTTGCTTAAGTACTTCATAGATAATAACTTTCTGAACCATTCATTATCCTCTTCTAAGGCTGGTATATCATTTCAAAATAGTAATATTTCATCAACATATACTAGTATGAAAACAATTTTACACTCTCTAAATCACTTGTAAATGCATAGATCACATTCATTTTTAATGAAACAAATTTATTTTATAGCTTCATCAAATCGAATGATCCATGATATGGATGGTTTCTTTAATCCATAAATGAATATTTATAACTTTCATACCTTTTTGGAATTTTCTGGAGTCATAATATCTTATGGTTTTTCCATATACATATCATATTGAAGGTTACCATTAAGGAATGCAGTTTTGACATCTAACATTCCATCCCACTAAATACATACTTTTAAGACCTAATGAAAAAAATAAAATACTTCCTCTGATAAAAACACTCTATTACCCCCACTATTTTCCATATTTAGTATGAATAAAATTACCATCCTCTGTGGGATGATTTCATCCTATCTCTCATTCCAACTAATAATTTTTATTTTTTAATTTCATTTTGTTCCCTGATATTATGAAATTAGGTGTTTTAAATTTGAAATTTTCTTATTCTTTATTCTACAATTTATTTGCTTTACTATGTACACATGTAGATTTATTTTATTTCTTTATTTATATTATTCTTGAAAACCTATTTAAATAAGTGATATATTTTATATTTACTAGGACATGTCTAGAGTTCACTATAGACCAAATTTTGTTTCTCTTTGGTTTGCGGTGCTTCACCTCTACCATGCTAGAAATCTTCCTCCTGGTCACCAATCTTGCATTGTCCCTCTTCTTTGGGATGTTATATTGTGTGAATTATTGTCAAGGAGGGTTTTCTTTTTTGGTTTGATGGTGTGAGCATGGTTCCTCATGATTTTTTAGTGCTATTTTGAGGCACTCTGATTTTTAGAGGGTTTCATCACCCTTATTCCTCGGTTTCTTAATCACATTCACAGTATTCACTATTGTGCCTCTCACTACTCTAGTTTGGTTCTTATTTTTTTAAACCATAGCCTTTAATGTGTTTCGTCATCATTAGATATTGGAAATTAGAGCATGTTTCCCTCTATGTATACCTCCAGTGTGCAGTATATGGTGTATTTTTTATAGAATCCTTACTTATGAAGATGTGTGGTTGTGTTTTGATTCCAAGAACATCTAAAACTGATCCATATACACCTTCATCAGAATGAGTAAAAATTTTAGTATCAGCTTCCCGATGTTGTGAAAACATCCAAAGACATAATGATAGAATGGTTTGAAAATTAATAAAATATAGAAACAAAAGAATGATAATAATATCACTAGGCACAGAGATTTTTAAGGTTTTATAAATGATTCCTACATATATAGAGATCTAGAAAATTCACTATGATTGGGACTAAAAAATTATAGGGTATAATCAGAGTTTCAATGATATAGAAACTCTAACTCGAATAATCTCATAAATGGAGATGTTGAAACTATTCCACCAACCACACAAAAATTATGTATTTCTATAGTGTGGAATCCACCCAATTCTATACTGCTATATGTTGGAACCGGGCATGCATCAGAATCCCCAAACAGGTGGGTTTTAAAACTTTTCCACCGACGGTTGACGTAAACTTGTTGACATCAGAGAAGAGCATCCCGGTCTTAGCTGAGGACCACGCGTGGAGGATTTTAAGCACAAAATTAAACCGTAAAATACCAGGTTTAAAATCCGAATCCGCGCACGATGTCTGCTCATCTTTGGCGATTGTTTCTCGAAGAATCCGAATTCGAACTCCTCTAGATCGTCCACACGCGCTTCAAGGAATCCGCAGGAGCGCCGTTCGTCGTAATCCGGGTACTAGCATGGATTTGCGATGATGTCTTCGATGCTCCAATGACCACCGCATCGCATCGCTAGCGATTCCCAAGAGAGAGCTCCATCCGAGCTCCTTGGATCCAGAGAATCTCTCTCTAGAATGTGGGAGAGAGGAGAAGAGAGATAAGCTCCATGAATAGTGTTTGGAAAAATCCTCTCCTCTAATATTTATAGTGGTTAATTAATTACCCGGAATTGCCAACCCGGCCCCTGAATACTTAACGCACTATCAATGACATTTATGACTACTAAACTGAGTCATAAATAATATTATCATTTACTTGTAATATATTAAAATATATTACGTGATAATAATTTAGTAATTAACTCGACTCGTCGCTCCCATAAATATTAATTGAACCTTGAATAACTAAATATTTTTCAATTAATATTTTTCATGCATTTACTTAAAAATCGTAAATACATTTAATAAATAAATTCAATACTCATTATTCTAAACTTGAATAATATGAATTTATTTATTTCATTGGTGATCGTTTAACTTTGGACAAATCCCAGACCCCTGTGGTGAGGCCAACCTTATCCAAAACTCCTATTCAACTGAATAGGGAAAATTCTTGAATACTCTATTGTGTGTGACCCTCTAGGCCCTTATTTCGACAGCCGTGAATAGTATTCACAGACCAAGAGTGGGATATAGCAACCCAACATGGCCCCCTAAAGAAATAAGGATTGTCGCAGCAGCGACAACAAACCTACGAACACGCACTGTGTAATATAATCTCTTTGTCTGTAATATCTCATAAAGCAGGATGCACTCATGTGTCATCACCCTTTTATTGCTTTATATTTTTTTTATTTAACTGGATGGATTTACCCTTGAATTATATGGCCATGGTCTTATAAAGGTACTGCCATCCATATCAACATGGCCGGAGATATATTACTTCCATAACCCGGAAGCGACAAGTCCTTTCTTAACCATTCAACCAATGTCATGCCACCAATGACGCACCCGACACGAACTACCTCGCCATGACTTCATTTCCATGCTTTTTGTCTTGCATCAAAGTATTAAATCAAATGAAATACATTGGTAATGATCTCAAGTCAGGAGACCATTCCACATGGTCGTAGATAGGAGCATCCAATGACACCTGAAACATGTGGAGTTCCTATTGGCAGGTCATTCCTCATGAACTCACTTCTAGAGATCACCAAGTGCGAACTTCTTGAGAAGAAGTCTCAATGCTTATGAGCCCCCAGCACCTGATAGTTATACATCTACTGTGTCCAATAAGTAAGATGTATCTAGACTATAGAACATGTATTTAAGAATAATTTAATAGTATCTTGAGGTTCTCATTATAGCCTGGGAACTGCTATAACCTTTCAAAACGATAATTAACCTTTGGACATTACCATTTCAATAGTGTACACAGGAAAGTCTACACTATAATGGTAAGAATACATCATGTATAGCTTATTATACCCACGATATGGTGATATAAAGAACTAAATAGTTGGGTCTAGGGCACCCACTATTTCAACACTCCCACTTGAACTAGAGCCAACTTTCTAACCAAACTTGTTAGCCACTCACATGATGAACATCATGTTCCTACTGAGTAACGTATTTAGATACTGGGTCCGCCACGGTTCCTCCGCGTGGCTATTCTGCTATAGCGACCTCATCTCTTTGAGTAAAACTACTCAAGAGATGGTATCCCAAGTAACTATCACTTTTTTTCACTGTCATAACTTGACATCTTAGATAGTAATAATATCATAATCTACATTATGATAATAATTTTCTCACTATGTGTGATTCCAAGAACAAGAACAAATTTTTTCATATCTTCTTCTTAGTTACCTTAGAAGCTGCAACATACTCAGTCTTTGTAGGTATCACTACCACTGTATTATATGATCTTGTCTTGCTCATAGTCTCTAACTGCAGTAGTAGATCTCTTGATCTATGGAAGACTAGTTTGTATGCCCGAAAACTAGTATCCTTTCTTCTCCACTTACCAGGTACATATCTTTTGTACTTGCCAAAGTACAATTAGATAGTTCTGACTGCATCCCTTACAGTGCTCCTGGATATAACTGATATTTTCCTATTGTAAAATATACCTTGGGAATATTAGTTCTTGTACATATCATGGAATACGTGATTGATCCATCGTTCTGATGTATGGATTTCAACTCACCACATTTATCTCTTCCCATGTCATGGACAGGTCAACATGGAGAGATTATGCCCTGTGACATAGGAAACAATACAATGTCACTATATGTCCGATTGACTAGGACCAAGCAACCTATAGATCTACCTTATTATATCTTTTTCCCTAGAACTTAGGTTGCTACTTTAATTCAATCATTGGAGAGTAAATTTCATTTTGGTCTTAACTAACTGTCAGACCAATTTCTGTTTTCCATATGTTACCAAACATATTTCTTATTGGAAAACCTTAGAACTCCCACTAACCTTTGGTAGACACATGGAAAACATTTTTTTAAATGTATATACTATGATCATGTTGCTTACTTTAATCCTAAACTAGATTTCAGTAACTTGAAACCTTTATTATCATTATGTTATGTGATCGTCCCTTTCTGGTTGTGTTGTATAGAAACCATCCACAATTGGTGGTCATGAAATCCAATGCTAAATAAATTGATCATAGATATTAGCTATGATAATTAAAATTCTAACAGATTTAGGCATAACAACTTGGTGAAACCAATCGAGACTTATTGGTACTAAGCTCGTACCATCCATGTATCAACTCACTTGAATACCTACCGCAATATTCAAAATAATAGCCCCTTTTTCACTTTGATACATGGAATCCATTAATTGAATTTTAGTTGGTCTTATAAATTTTAGCTAATTTCCACACACAGCTTACTTGTAAGAAATTTGATTCACATTGAATAATAGATCACTAACTGTGTTGAATATAAAAACCATCACCACGGTTTTATCCTTCCTACACAGTATGTGTCTCTGGAACATAATTTGTTCCACATTCTCTTGTGGAACTAGTTCCTATGATAACTATTTTGTGCATCTTTAGCATTGACTAAACACAAGTCAATATAGCTCTCACTATCTCTAATAGATATGTGCACCCTTATATAGATATGCAGTCCCTTACTTGACTGTAACTTTTCTACCTTAGGGTTTTATGTAATATCTGAAGCAATCGCTAAGATAAGTACCTTAGATGCACAATGTTTTTATCTTGATGCATGTTTGTTTGTATCTGAACAAACTATTTGCATCCAAACATTTGTCCTTATGACATAATGAATTTATATCATACTATGATATGTATGATATCCATTTGTCATTATAGTTGGCATATGGTTGTGGGATATTTCTGTTATTTGCAAAACATTTCATGAAATATAATGGAAGTTTCTACTAGTTCCAACATTGATATTACTTACATCAATACTTTGATGTATAAAATGTTTGTTTAGGAATTACTCCATGCTAAATTTGGTTGATCAATGTTGATATGTAAGACTTCATCATAAATACTCCCTATTAACATCAATGTATTGATGTCGATAAGGTAATGTGCGTTTTGGAATTGCTCCACACTATATTATCATGATTGATGAATGCTTGGTTGAGATATTCTTCAGTATCCCAACCCGAAGCAATTCATATCTCCTGACCATGAAAATACTTCACTTTGATATTCCTTAAAATAATCTTATGAAGTATATATACCTCTAGTTTATAATTTGGATATTTCATGCTAACTTGTTGAACTATATCCAAAATCTTTTTGACATACCTTTATTTATAAAGGCTCCTTTGTCCAAACTAAAGACGTTGATCATACCAAAAGTATTTATCTATGCCGAGCCTAAATATCATACTTGGTATATTCATGACATCCATTTTTAGTATTACTTGACAAAGAATTATCCTATCACAACTAGGTATAAGTCTTCCATTTATATTCATCACTAATTGCCTATGATTCATGTATTACTGAACTAGTGATTGAGTTTACCAAAAACAACATTCATTCCAGAACCTAAAATAATGTCTCCATGCGTCCAAGGACACATGAGATTAATTTTTGTGGTTATACTCAATAATAGTTCAACATGAATCTTTGAATTGTCAATTAAAGAAGTTGTGTACTTCTCACTACTGGCCTAGGTATCACCCTTTCACAGCCATTTGGAGAATACACCTGACTTCTAGTAAGGTTTATATACTAACTTTTTTATCATACTATAATTCACATATGTTACCAGCATATTGTATTTAATACCTAAGTAGTAAAAAAGGAAACATTACATTGATGAATACGCCTGATGTAGAAGCAGCAACTTGCTCCTTTAAATCAGGTTATTGCTTTTAAACTTCCATAGTTTTGCAATGCAAATAACCTCTGTTAATACCTCATTAATTGAAGGACATCGTGAATGTGTCATTGGAATTAAATGCCTTTGACCTTTTCACATTGTCTTTCAATTTATCCACCATAATAATTAAAGCTTAATTGTCTTTTATTCTTATTCACTTGGCGAACCTTACCTAGATAGGTAATTAATCATTTACTCAATACTTGTTTGTTTTGTAACATAAAATGAGACTTGAGTAATGTGGTGAAAATGATATTTAAATATCATGATCAATCTTTAAACTTACACATGCCTATGTAAACTTCTCCTTATTCATATCATTGCTTTTCTTTCTCTTTGCAAATTTCTTAGAGATGAGACTTTATGTTATATCATCTATTTCCTACTGTAGTGACCACAACTGACACCCGACATCGATGAAAGTATAATGATATAGCTATCATATTCTTTGTACATTAGTCTCCTATAAGCAATTTTCATCCACGCTTCTTGAGGTAGTTTAACAGTGTCGGGGACATTGATACCTTGAGTTACCTATATCATAGTACTATGCGCACGCGCCTGTACTATTCATGGATACTCGTGTCAGTGTGGAAATTTACTTTGTCCATTATTTATCGTAGTTTAAACGTGTGTTATAACTTTCCATTTTTCTACAAAAAATAATTTTAGCAGATTAGTACCTTTTATCTGGATTACCGGTTTAGACATTTTTGGTTAATTAATTAAATCATTTAATGTCTCCCACTATTTTAATGGATTCTAGGAACCCTCTGTGCTAGAATCGGAATACTCTATCACTTGATTATTCTAATGGCAAGGATCTCAAAACCACCCCTCATAGTCTAAAAGCTAAGGCTATGCCACTACTTCAGGGGTTATAGGTAGGATTTTGGCTGGCCCACCACTTTAACTTGTGGTTCCTTGACTGTTGAGTGAAATCTCAGCTTCTTAAAATCAAAATTTGAATTACTCAATGCTTTCCTCTAAAATGATAGAAATTTAGCTATAGTTAATCCTTACGATCACATTAGTTAAGTCGACCCATCATTTTTATAAGGACTCCCCAGTAGTAAGATGCACCCTCAGCTAAGGCATGATCAGCACCTCAAACAGCTGGTTCTGTCCAAATTTGAATGACAGAAAGCTATTTAGACTTAATATATATTTGAGGGTTTTATTATTTTTAGTGTGAAGAAATAAATCCTTTTCTATTTTTATAAGCATGTACTATGTGATCTCACTCACAACTGACCATTCAAGAAATAGAAATTTCATCGCGTCACATGTTCATTTTATCTTGCTTGCTTGTTTATTATTATACTATGTGATCGCGCAATAAATTACACATGCACAAAAATAATAAACCATGCAAAAAATAAAATGATAAATTTGATCATGAGCCGGTACTATTGGTTGATCCGTTGAGTGAATAACGGACCAACCGAAACCCTAAGGGTAAATACCTTTAGTCGCGTGGCTTGCAACTTGAATAGAAATGTCTGTTCATCCAATGCATCCAACTCCTATCTGGTGTGTTGCCATCACTTCGCGTGAAATACGTCACCATTCGTCTCATCATTATACAATTGTACTCGCACGCAGGTGATAAGGTCTCGGGGTATAAATATACATCTCTGAGAATGGGCGCGTAGGCCCTTATACATATAACGACTCTGAGACGACACACAGATCACCTTTTTTTAATTAAAACAATTATTACAAACCATGCAATAATTAAATAAATTAATTAAAATAAATAAAAACCAGACATACATTGGTCAGTCCACAGCTCATGACTAGTATACGCTTTAACTCGCGTATATATAAACTAAATGAAGAATAAAATTAAACTTGCATTAAATAAATTCTGAGGGCATTTAATCGAATTAAAAACATCACTCTTGTTTTTAATTCAATTTAATGTCGTTTGGTCCCAGTTAATTAATTCAATTTTAGAACTAAAATTAAATTAATTAATTAACTAAATTAATCTCCAAATTAAATTAATTACGCCGCATTAAATTTTAATAACCAAAATTATTATTTGATTAATTTAATTATCAACTGAAATTAATTTAATTATTTTAATTAATTTTGATTAAATTAAAAACACCCGGGCCCTTAATACTTTGGGCAGGGCCTGTGCAGGTCGGTGTGAACCTGTGCAGGCCTGGTCTGGGCAGTACCAACCTTGTTCAGGAGCATTCTGGGTCGGGAAGGTCCGCCCAAGCCCATTCCGAGCTAGGTAGACTAGCCAATGCTCATTTCTAGGCTATTCTGGTTTAGGTGTATCAGCAAGGGATTACCTATCCCAAGAAGACAACACACCCAAGGGGCTCGCGGGGTTCGGCGTCGACACGAGGTGCTGTGCAAATTGAGTGGGAAGGAAACATCCATGCAGTGGTGGCCTCGGTGCAGCGCCGGCCTGGCCACTGCAGTGTGGTAGAGGAGGAACCTGACTGGAGCTGGCCGGGAGGGTGCTGGAGATGTTGCGGGCTACCGGCGGGCTCCTAGAGGGGAAGACTGCGCTGGCTCATGCACCAGGTGCAAGAGGGGTCTAGCGCGGGGCGCTTCCACTGCAGTGCAACGGGGCGAAGGGCAGGGCGGAGCTTATGCGCGCGGCCTGGTGGTGTGCTACTACTGCAGCACCTGGCTGGTACAAGAGGTGGTTCGGGGTGCCCTGTTGTACCTCGCAACTCAGGAAGGAAAACCTCGGAGTGTTTCCGCCACACCACCTAGAGAATCCATGTGAAAGAGAGGCAATAGCGGGGGGGTACTAGGGGCAGTGCCTATGGGGCGCTGATTCCAGAAGAGGGAGAGGCGCAGGCTGGTTCGCCAGGGCCTGAGCCGAGGTGGCTACAGCTGGCCATGCGCCGCGGGAGCAGGACCCACGGTGGAGATCGCCAGGGCTAGGTAAAGGCGGAAGATGGAGCCGACCCTGGTGGTGGCATGTTGCAGCACGACGGAGAGGTCGCGGTTGGGGCCTCTGCGTGGTGAACAGGGGGGCCGATCGGCCCCCATCCTATTTCCTTTTTTTGAGTTTTTGTGTTTTTGTTTGTCCTGCTGGAATGCCCCCTTCCAAAACAAAATTTCACGGCCTGCATATGCAGGTCGTCCCCCCCCCCCTTTTTTTACAAAATAAAAAAAGGTACTTTCTCCTCTCTCCCTTTTTTTAAATTTCATTTAAACTTGCTTTTTCATGTCCACCCAACAGCCTCCTTTTTTTAGCAAGACCTAAAAGAAGGTCTTCCTCCCCTTTTATTTATAATGATGACTTGACCCATAAATTTGAGTCATCTCCTTTAATTTATTTTACATTTTCCTAACCCTATATAGGTTTAGAAAAAAATAATAATATTAAAATATTATTATGACAAAATTATTATAATAATCAAAATAATATTATGATATAACTATTATTATTACAATGAAATTATAATAATTATTATTATGAAATCTCAATGGATGAAATTGAGGTTCATAGATCTAAAACCTCATATTTATTTACCCATGTTAAATCTAAATTAAAACTTTGGATGACCGTAGAATGGTCATCCAAGGTCGGATTAACACACGGTTTGTGGCATTGTAACCGTATCGATGCCCTTCTCAAGAATTAATGCAAATTTAATTTTTCTTGGCTTAAAATCGACACGCATCCCTCTGATACAACTTGTTGGAACCGGGCATGCAGCGGAAGCCCTAAACAGGTGGGTTTTAAAAATTTTCCACTGACGGTCGACGTAAGCTTGTAGACGTTGGAGAAGAGAATCCTGGTCTTAGTCGAGGACCACGTGTGGAGGATTTTAAGCACAAAATTAAACTATAAAATACCTGGTTTAAATCTGAATTCATGCACAGCTTCTGATCGTCGTTGGCGATCGCTGCTCAAAGAATCTAAAGTCGAATTCTTCTAGATCATCCACACGCGCTTCAAGGAATCCACAGAAGCACCGTTCGTCGTAATCTGGGTGCTAGTGTGGATTTGCGACGATTCCTTTGACACTCCAACAACCACCACATCACATCACTAGCGATGCCCGAGAGAGAGCTCCATATGAGCTCCTTGGATCCATAGCATCTCTCTCTAGAATGTGGGAGAGAGGAGAGGAGAGATAAGCTCCATAAATAGTGTTTTGAAATCTCCTCTCCTCTAATATTTATAGTGGTTAATTAATTACCCGGAATTTCCAACCCAGCCCCCGAATACTTAACGCACTATCAATGACATTTATGACTACTAAACTGAGTCAAAAATAATATTATCATTTACTTGTAATATATTAAAATATATTACGTGATAATAATTTAGTCATTAACTCGACTCGTCGCTCCCATAAATATTAATTGAATCTTGAATAACTAAATATTCTTCAATTAATATTTTTATGCATTTAATTAAAAATCGTAAATACATTTAATAAATAAATTCAATACTCATTATTCTAAACTCAAATAATATGAATTTATTTATTTCATTGGTGATCGTTTAACTTTGGACAAATCCCGGACCCTTGTGGTAGGACCCACCATTTCCAAAACTCCTATTCAACTGAATAGAGTAGATTCTTTAATACGCTATTGTGTGTGACCCTCTAGGCCCTTATTTCGACAGTCGTGAATAGTATTTACAGACCAAGAGTGTGATCTAGCAACCCAGCATGGCCCCCTGAAGAAATAAGGATTGTCACAGCAGTTACAACCAACCTACGAACATGCACTGTGTAATATAATCTCTTTGTATGTAATATCTCATAAAGCAGGACGCACTCACATTTCATCGCCCTTTTATTTCTTTATAGTTTTTTGATTTAACTAGACAGATTTACCCTTGACTGACATGGCCATGGTCTTATAAATGTACTTCCATCCATATAGATATTATATTACACTTCATTAGAGATGAAAATGTATTTATAACTGTATGTGTCAACAAGATACATATTGATAATACCCTAGATGATAGTTTGACTAAATCTATGGTATTATCAAAATTCAAATAATATTTAAATAGGATGAATTTAGATTTTATTCAAGGACCATAGGTGAAATAACATCACCAATTTCAAATGAAAATGATAGAGATTTATGAAATTAGGTATTTTCAATTTGAAATTTTTATATTCTTTATTCTATTATTTATTTGTTTTATTATTAATACATGCACATTTAGTTTATTTATTTATTTCTATTATGCTCACAAACCTGCTTAAACTGGTATGGTATTTTCTATTTATTAGTTTGCTTCTAGGGGGTTCTATGGGAAATATCTTGTTTCAATTTTTCTAGTGGTGCTTCTCCCCTATCATGCAAGAAATCTTCCTCCTGTTCATTGATCTTGTATTGCACCTCTACTTTGGGACATTCGATTATTTACTTTTTTTCTGTGGGGGTTTCTATTTTTGGTTCGGCTGTGTGAGTGGGGTTATTTGTGATTTATTAGGACTATTTTGATGTACTATGGCTTTCAGGGGGTTTCATCACCCATATTCTTTGGTCACTTCATCTCATTCATAGTATTCACTACAATGCTTCTCAGTGCCATGGTTTGGTTCTTGTTTTGTTTTTTTTTTTGAAATCCTAGCCTTCAGTGTGTTTTTTCATCTTTGGATATTAGACATTAGAGCTTTATATCATCTATGTATACCTCTAATTTGTAGTATATGGTAAAGTTTTGACTGGATCCTTCCTTAAAAATATGTGTGTCTTTGTTCTAAATCCAAGAACGTATGACATTGATCAGGTGAGACCTTCCTCCGCAAGAGCTCAAATTTTAGTATCAACTTCCTGACAACATCTTAAAGGGGTCAGGACGTTCAGTCCCTTGTGTCTAGTGTTGTGAATTTTTTTATTCCTATTCATTCATTCGTAGCCTAAATGGTTTCCAAGATTCTATTTTTATTGTTTTATTTATAATCTTATACTCTATAAATCTTATTTTTAGAATTGATAAACTTTGTGTGTGGGTGGTGTTCTTGTCATGAATGTAGTTCCAAAATAGACCAAAGCACATTAAATATCTTTTACATCTTTACTATTTTATTAATTTTGTTTCTAAAATTATTTATTTATTATAATATGGTTTCTATTTAATTTTTAAATTCCAATATTTTCTTAATTTTCTACTGTACTCTTTTGTTTGTAATTTAAATCACTACAACCATAAACATTATTCAAATTCAAATAACCAATTGAATAAGCTTTCATATCCATTAATCTTGGTTGTTTCTTGGGGGTGTATGATTAACTTTGTCCCCAACACTTCTTTATTTCAATTATATCATTTCTTTGTTGTTATTTATTTTTCTCTCATGCTAAAATCCATTTATGTCTATCAACTCTATGTGATCCCTTTTCCCCATATATGTTTTCTTCTTTTATCCATTATTTTTATGTTGTTTATCCTCCCTAAAATGTTATTTTCATTGTTTTGAATTATATTTAGTGTTATGTGTGTATTAATATTCTTTATGAATATTTTCTTATTGATAATCATGTCACAAATTTTTTTTCTGGAATTTAAGATACCAAAAGATCAAAATGGTGAAAACAGATATCTGGAAGGAACCCTCTAGATTCAATGTATCGAAACTTGGAAGAAAATACATTAGCCAAATTACCACACTGAATTCTCACCCACTCAAGCCTATTTAATCCAACTCACTAAAAATTTAAAAAACATGATAAATGAGAAAAAAAAATTAAAGAAAGTAAAGGACACAAATTGATTAATGTGGTTCAGACTTTCATCCTACATCTATAAGAGAAAATATTGAAATATTCATTATATATAAATTATAAAGGTTTTAATATCTTGTGACCAGGTATCCATGTATATCATTGAAAAGTAATTTGATGAAACTTTAGAAAATCGGTCCCACCCCCAATATATAGAGGTTCCCACCCGATCATCTAGTAACACCGACCTCTAACAATCACAGAGCTCCATACGTTACACTATAAAATTGTTGGTTCCCTTTTTCTCCCCTCGACTTCACTGCCTATCACTAGTAGAATAATAGTGTTCCTATGTCTCACCCTACTCCCAAAAATCCATGAAAAGTATGATTCAAACTCATACATTTCTCCCTTCCAGTGATCACAGCATCCGATGAACTTTCGATAATTTGACCACTATGTTGAACACATCGGAAGTTCATGAACTTTCAAAAACCTCACCGCCATCCTTATGAAGCCTGTTTTCACAAATATAACTCAATTGAAGGGTAATTTAGAGTTCTATACTTCCATTGAACTTACTCTTATACAATAATATGCCTCACATAATGTTTAATTTTAAATGTTTTTAGAATTTTTAAATTGTTTTATTTTATGTTTTTTTTTTGAAAAATGTAAGGTTATTTTAGCAATCCTATATTGAAAAAAGAATCATAATAGGCATGTATGTTCACTATTAGACACATATATTTGATATAGGGAGTGATCTAGTCCACTTATTTGATTATTTTTTATTCCATGGATAAGAATAAATCTGTAAAAGACATATCTTTTTAGGAAAGGTATCAACCCAATTCCAAAGGGTATGGTGCTTTATCCAAATGGGTGTTTCCATGCCTATAAAAAGGAATCTTCATTGGATGGGAAACTAAATTTCAACCACTCCCAAGCACTCTAATACTTCCTCTAAATTTATATTACTCTAAAATTAATCAACAAGCATTGAAGTAATTTTTTTTGTATGCAAAAAAATCATTTTATTACTCTCTTGTATCTAAAACTTCTTCAAGGGATACACTCCAAAAAGTACTTGTGTCAATTATTGATCCATTATTGTATCCTAAAGATTATTAATTAGAAACCCATATTACTAGTGATTTGGTGGGGAAAAATCTTCACTTAAAGAGAGAGACATCGTGATGTGCCTCGATGATCTCCATCTACCACCATCTAAACAAAAGGCCATATCCATTATCCACTAATATCCCGAATTATATTAAGAGTATATACCATCAACATGGATATGGTAATTCTCAACAATGTGATTAATTTATAGAAATTCGATGATAATAACTTTAATAGGGGACAAAATAGGATTCACTTGCTACTTGAAACTCTTAAAGTAGTGTATGTGCTCTCAACTTTGAATCCCCCCCACCACAACTGAAGATGATACACTTCAAGTTTCCCACACAAGAAAAAAATGGGAGAACAATGATCACATGTGTTTAGGGTGCATTATCAAGGATTTAGTTGATAACCTATTCAACACATATCAGTATATTCAGCTACAAAGGATATATGGGATTCCATGTTGTAAAAGTACACCATTGATGATATAAAAAACAATAAGTTCTTAGTATGCAAGTTTATTTCATAAAAAATGGTAGATATTATATCTATCATAACATAATTGTTTGAAACACAACACATATTAAATCATCTTAATAAAAACAATATGAAAATAGATGATGTGATCATTGTTAAATCCATCATCGATAAGATCCATCCTTCTTAGAATAATGCTAAAAAATTCTCTAAAGAAAAACAAGGAAGATATTTCCCTCAATGAGTTACTCAAATACCTAAAAATTGAGGAGGAATATAAAAATCATGAGGAGGAAAATAATCCTAACAATGATAAATCCAATGTCCTCATGGAAGAGGGAGTTGTTCCATTTGGGTCCTCAGGGGTAAAAACATCCAAACCATACTTAAAAATGAAAGGTTATATCCAAGAAGAAGAAATAGGCATGATACTTTTGTGGAAATCCAAGACACTTCAAACAGGGGTTTTATCTCCATAAGAAGAAATATGGTAACAACACTTCAAAAAATCACTTTGCAGGCATTATCATTGAAGAGAATGTGTTAAAGAATAACTCTTCTTGGTGGATTTATTATGATGTTACACAACACATGTGCAACAAAAAATATCTCTTCAAAAGGATGTAATTAATCAAATATGGTACGTCTCTCTACATGGGTAATTATACCAGTATAAACGTATAAGGGAAGGGAGTGGCTGATCTTGAGTTTACCTTAGGAAATATCCTCACCTTAAATAATGTCCTACATGTCCTTAAAGTTTATAGGAACTTAATCATAGGTACCTTGTTAAACAAGCATGTGTTTAAGATTGTATTTGAGGTAGATAACATTGTTATATTCAAGGGTTAAATATTTATTATAAAGGGTCACTTTTATGATGGACTATTCAAATTGAATACACATTTTGTTTATGTTTTTTTATAGAGTATTTTGATTTATGGAATAATTTTTTAGGTAAAATTAATTTTAAGAAAATGCATAACATTTCAAAAATGGAATGATTACCTAGAATGGATACAAATGATAATAAATGTGTAACTTTCATGCAAACAAAATTAGTTAGTAAACCATTTACAACTATAGAAAGGAAAATTAACTTACTATAATTAATACATAGTTATGTATTATATTTTCATTCCACACCTACCATAGGTAATAAAAGTTAATTTTTAACTTTTATTGATGATTATTTTATATTTTTCCATTTTTTTCTTTTACATACTAAATATGAAGTTATAAAAAAAAATTGTATCTATAAAAATGAGGTTGAAAACCAATGCAGACTTATAATTAAATGCCACATATTATAAGTGGTAGGTGAATACTATAGTCCTTAATTATTTGAATCTCTAGGGATAATTCATGATGTGGAGGGCCCTTATAAACCTCAACAAAATGGTTTAGCTGAGAGAAATATATAACATTAATGAAAATGATTAATTTCATGATTTATATCTCAGGCCTATCAAAATGATTTTGGGGAGAGACATTATTAATTTTGTGTCATATCTTAAATAGGGTTCCCACAAAAGGAAATTATCTGAATCTTTATTAATTATGGAATAATATTAAACCAATCCTAAATTATTTAAAGTTTTGGGGTTGTCATGAAATTGTAAGAGTACCTGAACCTAAAAGGGAAGAGATATGTAAAATAGGTATTGATAGCATATTTCTTAGATATGTGGGGAATTAAAAGGATTATATATTCATGGTATTGGAATCAAATTATTTAGTAGATTTTAATACAATTGTTTAATAAATATATTATATATTTGATGAATCTAAGTTTACATCATTAACTAAGAAAGTCCAAATAGATGAATCTATCTCAAATAAAAGAGTTTATTAAGAAGATAATACCGAGGAGGTTTATAAAAGTAAGAGACCTCAGATACCCAGGACATATGTATCTAATTTCTATATATAATTTTTTTGAAGGAACTAATGATAGTATTGTTATACAAACTCCAATTTTGTTCAATATAGAGTCTCACCCAAAAACTTTCAAAGAGTTTATGTCATATTCGGATGAATCTCTTTGGAAGGAAACTATAAATGATGAAATAGACTCTATAAATGGAGAAAATACTTGGATATTAGTTGATATTACTCAAGGTTCACAACCTATAGGTTATAATTTTGTATTCAAATGAAAGAAAAAAGTTTATGGTATAATTGAAAAATATAAAGACAGATTCGTAGCCAAGGGGTTTACTCAAAATGAAGGGATTGATTATTTTGATACATATGCTTCTATGGATAATAATTATTTAATTATAATTTTTCTTTCTTTAGCTTCCATATATAATTTGGAAATTAAATAAATGTATATTAAGATAATATTCTTAAATGGTTAATTGAATGAATAAATATATATGGAACAACCATAATGATTTGTAGCACCTGGTAAATAAAACAAGGTTTGTAAATTGGTATGATTCTTATATGGTTTAAAGTATGCTCCAAAACATTAACATGAGAAATTTAATGAAATAATATTATCAAATTGATTTATAGTTAACTAGTTTTATAAATGTGTTTCTACTAGGTTCCATAATAACCATGGTGTTATTATTTTTTTATATGTTGACATGATTATTTTTTGAACTGATATGAATTGAATAAATGATGCTAATTATATTTTATTTATAAATTTGATATGAAAGTATTTTGTGAAGATAATTTTATTTTGGGAATCAAAATTGTTATAAATAATAATTTCATTTTTCTTTATCAATCTCAATATATTAAAAAAGTCTTAAATTGGTATCAAAAATTTGATTGTTCACCAGTTTCTACCCCATATTCTTAAGGGGGTAGGATGATTTCAAATCCTTGTAGAACAATTTTTCAATTGGAATATGAAAGGGTGATCTAGTGTCTTATGTATGTCATGACATTTACAAGACCCAATATTGCATATTTTTTTAGAAAGTTCAGTAGGTTTACAAGAAATCGTGGTTATGCACAATGGTATGCAGTTAAAAGAGTCCTCAAGTATATAAAGGGTTTTATAGATTACTATATTTTTTATAGTGGAAATACAAGAGTATTAGAAGGTTTTTTCTGATGTGATATGGATAACTAATATAGAGGTTCACTCTTCTATGATTGGTTAGGTTTTTACACATGGAGGTGGAAGGATCTATTAGGGATCAAAGAAACAAACTTATATAATAGACTCCACAATGGATTCTGAGTTTTTTGATTTAGAATCTACTAGAAAGGAAGAAAAATGAATTAGATCACTTTTATTAGATCTATCATTATGGTCTTTGTTGATATACCTAATTTCTATACATTATGATAGTCAAGAAACATTGTATGGGACATACAATAATACTTATAATAGAAAATCAAGACACATTGGTCTCAAACATAGCTATGTGAGGAATTTGATACAATATAGTGTCATAACTGTGGAATTTGTTATATTTTAGAAGACCCACTAACAAAGAGACTTTGAAGGGAGTTGGTATAAAACTTCTTTAGGGATAAGTTTAAATACCTTGTAAAAAATTCACCAATTATAGGATCTCAACTTAACATGTGATAAATTTTCATATATTAGTTCAATGTAGGAAATTTTATCATATGTGTAAAGGAATCACTAAAAGTGTATTACATCTCAGGAAAATGGTGTTTAGTGTCCATGGAAAAAGGAGGGTGATTTTAAAACTCTTAATGAACCATGGATATCAAACAAGTTTTGAAACAAGAGAACACTTTTTGGTTCACCTATGTGAATGTATGAGTGGGTCTAATTCAAAGAGTTTTTTACTTTGACTCTCAAAAATTCATGAAATGATAAGAGAAACATGATTAAAATGGTGTCTAGGATTAGATTAATAACTATAGAATTTGAACATAATTGTGTGGGATAAATTAGATTGATAACAAGAGTTGCATGTTTCAAGGAAGTGTCCACCTATTTCTCTATTCAACTTTGATTTTTCTCTACTATATAAAGGATAAAATTGAAAGATGCCTTTATTTATTCAATATATTTCCAGAGGATTATGATTTTTTATTTTCAAAATGATTTTTTAAATATTTTAGTTAATATTATTAGATATTTTTAACATTTTTGTCCCACATCAGTATGGGTTATCTATTGTACTCCTTTTCTAATCTATAAATAAATCACCCAAATTAATTTTGGGGTACAATAATCCATCTAACATGGTATCAGGGGAGGTGTAAAATTCCACCCTATCTATGCATTGTCCCTCCCTATATGTTTCCCCTATAGGTTTCCCTTCTCTACTCATATGACCCCCTTTTGGTTTCCCCTCCCTATGCGACACAATCCCTATATGTCGCTCCACCCTGTACATTGCCCCCTATGATAATCCCTCATCTAGCTCCCCCCCCCCCACACACACACATAAGAAACCCCCGTCCTATCTCCTCTTCTTATGAAATGCCCTTAGCCCATCACCCCTCCTTGTGCGATGCCCCTCCATGTCTTTCACTTCTTCCTGCCCATCACCCATCTCTGTGAAAACCCATCCCCCCCCCCTCATGTGTTGGTTTCCATGTAGGCTCACCAACATCCTCTAACCCCATCCCTAGATATATCTATGTGCTAACACAAACTATACATCCGTACCCCACCACTATCCATACGGTTCATAATATTTATTCTATGACCTGATTTCTACCTAGATGTTCCTATTATGCACTTTCAGCACCTACTTTCTAAACATTGTACACTTTTAGTTCCCTATACTTGAGTAACATACATCCTTTCACTTTAATAGGGTATTCTATGGATTCCCCCTTATTAAAATGAGTGTAATTATATTTTTGATGAGATTAATGACTCATGTCACATTCCAAAGACTACTGATGAAGCCCATACTAAATGTAATCACCTATTCTTGTTATTCCTATTGCATGGTCTCAATTTTAAGTTCTCTACCACTATTACTGACATGTTGTCTAGTCCCAAAACATTACATCCATCCTTATTTTATAATCTCATTTTTTTTGTGATTCTTCCTCCGCCAACACTCAATACTAACCACTCTGATCATGATGATATGTTCTCTTGAGGTCCCAACTAAGGTGGTGGCCATTTTGGAGGTCGTGTTCAACTCAATGTTTGAAAACGTTTCACAAATTATGGAATGGAAAATCACACGATTGGTATCATTTGAAATTTTCATAGTCATCTAGATAGTTATTTTTTTAGGTCGCTCTTGATTTGTATAGGCTGTAATACATTCCCTTGTTCCTATATATTACATTAACCATACTATTTAGTTATATGATAATGAGTATTATTATCTCTAGTCTCAACATGTTGGTACTTCATCGAGTGAAACTATTGCTCATGGAAATTCACTTGTTGCTTGTTTATCTTAGTGATCCACTCCATGGGTTATTAACTATGGAACCTTAGAGAATATCACTAGGAATGAATGTATTATCTAGACCTATATATTGACTTCAAGTGGGGGTAATATGTGTGTGGATTATGGTTATATAGTGCTAATTATAGGTTATGGGAGTAACTCAATTACACCTACATTGTCTCTCTTTGTAGTTGCTCATGTTCCACAATGCCCTTTTAATTTTATATCTATTAGTAAACTTATAGATGAATTATAGTGTAGGATCATCTTCTCACCAACTCTAGTTGTCTTTAAAGATCTTTTGATAACTTGGGTGCTTGGTAGCGGACTAATTCAATGTGGTGTGTGCATGCTTGACTCAGTTCCATCTCTCACTTGTCCTATCACTTATAACCAGAACCTATAACTTCTATATTTCCTTGGTTGTCCACCTTAGAACATTATTTAGTATACTTTTTCATAGTGAGGTCACATTTCTCATGTTTATTGTGAATCTTTTCATTATACCAAGAATCACCAGGTCACTTATGTCCCTCAGGATATTACCCATGTGTCTAGTCCATTTCATTTAGTTCATTTTTACATATGGGGACCGAGTCCTAGTCCATGAAAACTGGGTTACCATTATTTTTTCACCTCCAATGATGATTTTTTTTATAATGACATTGGTCTATTTGTTGAAAACTCATTATATAATTTTTACAATGTTTTTGTCTTATTATCATGAATTCCAAACCCAATTTTCCACTAAAATTCACTATTTTTACTCTAACAATGGTCATGATTATTTTTATGGCCCATTCAAGTCCTTTATAGATAATCATGGAATTCTCCATTAGACTTATTGATTGGATGCACCTTAAAAAATAGTGTTGTTAAATTTAAGAACTACCATCTGTTGGAATTTTCTCAGTCTCTTTTATTTAAAATGAAATATCTTACCATTTTTTGGGGTGATTCCATTCTCACCACTGTATATCTCATTATCAGACTTCCCTCAATAGTTATTAATTAGGAAACTCCCTTCCATTTTTTTTCCAAACTCATCACCACATTTCCAGCCTCTTTGCATTTTTTGATGTGTTTGTTATGTTATGGATACTATAACCTTATATTATAAGTTTGATAAATGTGTGCTCAAATACATATTTATTGGTTATTTGAAAACTCAGTGTGTTTGTCACTAATTTTCCCCAAAATTGAATCGTTATGTCAAATATTTTAGTGTTTCCATTATCGAAACCTCTATATTTTATGATCCTGATTTCCCATCATCACCTAATATTTCTGATTTTTACATTACTTTACTCTATTATCTTCATCATTCACAACTATCATATCTTCCTCATGATGTTTCTGGATCATGTGTTGGCCAAGTTTATATTTACCACCCTTTCATACTTTCCACACCAGATCCTGATTCTACTAATGCATTCAATGAATCATCGGATCATGTTCCTCTATCATTGGAGTTACCCGTTGAACTTTGAAAAGGTATACGCTCATGTCAGAAAAATTTCAATTCATCAAATTCTTATCAAGGATCATATATGGTAACCTCTTGCACTATTTCAAAACTGGTTTCTCAATCGACACTGCACACTATTCTAAAGGGAAAATCCTATCTTAACTGGTTAAAGGTAATGTAGGATGAACTTCAAGCCTTGTAAAATATCCATACTTTGGATATTGTCCCTCTCCCATCAAATAAACAGGTTTCTAGTTAAAATTAGATCTATACTATGCACCTCAAATTCAATGGATCTCTTAATCATCTCAAATCCTAACTTGTTGTCAATGGTTATGCACAATCGTATGAAATTGACTACTTTTGACACCTTTTCTCTAGTGGACAAGATGGAATGGATTCACTTAATTAACTCTCTTTTTTCTTCCTATCACTAGCCTCTTCACAGGCTGGATGGTAAGAATGATTTTATTTACTGTTTTCTTGATAAAGAAGTTTATATGGGGAAACCACTTGGTTTTGTTTCTCATGGAAAGTATTACAAGGTTTTTCTCCTTCATTGGTCATTTTATGGACTCAAGTAGTCGCCTCATTCTTGTTTTTGGTGATTTTTCACAATTATTCTTAGTGTTGTTGTGTTTCAAAGCATTAAAAATTTGTTTTCTATCATAAATCTATAACAGAAAAAATTATTTTGATAATTTATGTGGATGAAATTACCATTACAGGTCGTGATGGTGCTGATATTGATCGACTCAAATCCTTCATAAAAAATTTCACACAAAGGATTTGGGTCCACTATGACATTTATTGGAGATTGAGGTCTCTAGATGTATAAAATTAATTTTTCTATCTCATAGATAGTGTGGTTTTAATATTCTGTAGGAGACTGGAATGACTCCATCTGAATTATTGACTCACCCTTCGAGCCTGGAGAAAATTCACTTCATACTAATAATGAGATGTTTTCTTCACATGGAAAATAAAGATGACTTATTGGGAAAATTAACTGTTTGATAATGAATCAACCCAATATTTCTTATCTAGTTATAAAAATGAGTTAGTTTATGGAATCCCAAACAAAAACACAGTGATTAGTTGTTTTTTTCATTGTTATATATGTGAAAAAGAAACTAGGTTTATGTATTTTATATTCTGAGGATGGGAATATAGATATTAAGGAATATTTTGATGTGGATTATGCTAGATTTCCCTCTTCTAGGAGATCTATATCTGGTTTTATAGTATTTTTTGAAGTAAATTTGATCTCATGGAGAAGAAATATGAATATTTTTATCTTTTGATCAAGTGTAGAGTCAAAGTATCATACAATAACATATGTGACTGTAGTGATTATTTGGGCACAAAAAAATCTACAGGAGATTGGGTATGCTATCAAGAAACCATCACATATATGGTGTGTCAATCAAGATTATATCAAGATTTCCAAAAATCCAATATTTCATAATCAGAAAAAGCATATTCAATTTTATTGTCACTTCATTTGATAAAACTTTGAGAAGAAGGGGATTACCTTCATCCATTTTTATGCCTCTGATCAACTTACAAATGTTCTCACAAAAGGGGTGCATGGACCACCTATACAATGTTTATGCAACAAATTGTGCATTATAAATATATGTGTCCTAGCTTTAGGGGGTGTTAAGAGTATTACATTTTTTTAATATTTGTGTCCCGCATTGACATAATTTATCTATTTTAATCTTTTTCACATTTATAAATAAAACACCCTACCTATTTGTGGGGTACATGATCCCATATAACAATTTTAAAATGGTAGAGGATTGTTGGATTATAAATGTTTTTAAAAAATTTAAATTGTTTTATTTTATATTTATTAAAAGGGTAATGCTATTTTTTGGAATCCTACATTTAAAAATTGGTTATAATAGACATTTTTGTTTACTAGCAGACATGTATTTTTGTTAGCAAGTGGAATTTAGTCCACTTATTTTACTAGGTGTGATCCGATAGATAGAAATAAATCTGTAAAATACATGACTTTCTAGGAAATCTATCTAGAAAATTCCAAGAGGTATGATTCCTTATCTAAATGGTTTCTTCAGTGCCTATAAAATAGATTCCTCATTGGATGATCAAAATCAATTCCAACAATTCCAAAACAATCCAATCCTTACTATAAATTGATATTCCTCTAAAAGTATTCAACATGCATCAAAAGAATTTTGTTGGTGCTCAACAAAAACATCCTTTTGTTACTCTCTTGTTTACAAAGCTTCTTCAAGTAATACTCTCAAAAAAGTACTTGTGTTGAGTATTGAGAAACTATTTTATCCTAAATGGGATTCACTGGAAACCCATAGTTTTATCAATTTTATAGGGGTTAATCAACTCTTAAGTATAGTGACATCTTGGCGTGCATCGTCGAGCTCCATCTACTTCCATCCAAACTAAATAAAATATTCATTATCCACCAATATCCGAAACACATAATTCCAGCATTTATTTCTTTTTCTTGAAATTATTCCCCCTTTTTGTTGTGTCTCTTATCTATATACATAGATAGATAACCCGCTTCTCTATACCACGATAGTGGAGCTGGAATTGTAGTTGTTGAGTTAAATAATACATTAAATTGTCTTTATTTAATTATTTATGATTTTTTTCGAAAGGAGAAAGAAGTGAGGTGACAAATTATAAATATCCTGGTGCTTCTCTCTTCTTATTCATTTAATTATTTTCACCTCATTTACCAACAATCTAACTTGAATGGGAGGATTTTAAACTGAAGAAGTGGAGTGATTATTTAAAGAGACATTTGAGAGATTCCACAGAACATGTAGGAAGGGTCCACTCCAAGATAGAAGATTTTATATTGAAGAGATATCACTATTCTCTAAAATAAAGAGGGTTAAATGAAGTGATACATCACTCGTTTAATTTAGTGAATTTTAGGAAAACAATCATCAAATGTATAATAATGATTAACCCATTTTAAGTGGACTTCACTTAAGACTGAAGTTCTTTTTACTAATTGTATCCCATCAATTTCATTTCATCTCTCCTCAAATTTGTCATTTATTTTATTTTCCCAACCACCACTCAACCTGATTTCCCTTTCTTTTTATAATAATAATAAAAAACTAAAAATATAACAAAAGAAGTAGAAAATTATGGAAGATTCATGAAGGATCATCGAGAGAATAATACCCAAGGTCAGCCACTATGCCACCCCTAAAGTGTTTATAAAATTATAAAGCACATAGTGTAACATTTATAAGGTCTCCTTTCATCACATTTTGGAACTATTTTTGGGGAGATATGTACTTTCTTATTGTTTTCTCCACACTTTTTCTTTATTTTGTTTTGATTTTTTCTCTTTAAATTAAACTTTCTGTGATGAGTTCCCAATTTGATAATTTAAATACACTAAAAAGATATTATCTAGTTCTATATTTCAATTACATAATTTTTAACTATTGATGATTAATAAAGGAACACCAAGTGAATTATTATTGGAGTCACAGATGGCTTTCATCAATAACATAAATTTTCTAATAGCAAAGGTAACCACTACTATCAAAGAGGGAATAATTCAAAGGAAAGTTCCACTATAATAAAAGGATTAAAATGAAGATAATGTGGTGTTACCACATTTGAAACATCCATTTAATTTTCCTAAAAAATAAGATATAGGAGGATGAATACCTACCTATTGAACCAAAATTTCTCTTAGAAGCATTGAACTCTCAAAAGGAATTGACAATTGAATTTAAATATGGAGACCACTCATTAATGAATATATTTGAATATAATTTTCTCAAAGAAGAGCTACAAAATAACTTTCTTTGTTCATATTTTATATAATCTGTTAAATATTATAACTTTCTAGAGGATTTTGATGAACAAGCATCTGATGAGGCATCAATTAAGCTCCTGATTCTCCTTGAAAATTTCTTCAAGCTTAATTTTAAAGGTGAAGTGGATGATATTATTTATATTATCAAAGATGAATTTAATGTGATGAATAATTTTATATCATGGAATCTATTTTTCAATACACTAGAAAGAAAATTCATGGTTCTTTTTACTACTAAAACTAATTCCACCACCGGATTGGGAATAACAACCGGAATTGTCCTGTTGTGGATTGTGAAAATGATAGGACCTATTTAGGATATTAAACCAAGAAAATATATATCCATTATCCTCTGTTTCTAATTTTATTTTATTTAGTATCATTTAATAACTTTTTATGTGTTTTTTCATTTAGGAATGAAGCTTGTCGGTAGATCATTCATGTTTTAGAAACCAAAATATGTTTTTGATAAGTTTTTAATTATGTACTACATTACTGATTTTACTTTTATTTAATTATTTTTTAGAAATAATGGTTTATAATTAGTTTTAAATTACTTATATTCTTGAGTAAAATAATTATTCCATTATTTGAATATCATTCGAGGTTGTTTTCTACTGAATAAATAAGCTTTCAGGTTAGTGATTCATGTCTATTTTCAGTTTTTATAATTCCTTTATTTCTTTTCCTTATAATAAAGCTCAAGTATGGTAGTTTAGGAAACTTTAAATTTCATTTGGATCATCAAGACATGGGTTTTCTCTGCTACTTCTTAAATAATCTCATGTTTTATTTATCCACTCAATATCTTATTATTTCTTGAAAATTTCTTAAGTGTTAAACTGAAAATATTTTTTGTGAATAAATTGGTGGTAATTAAGGAAATATGTGTGGGGGAGACTACATGTGCGTGTTTTTTAGGTTATTTGAGTGTTTTTTGAACTTATTGTTGTTTTCCTCTCAATCTAAATTCAAATATATTTAATAATTTTTCACACTTGAGTAATTTTTTAGGGATCTCATTGATTTTTGAAAAATGGGTCTAAATTATTATTGATGTGTGATTCTTTAACTTTGAATTTTAAATATTCCTATGATTTTTACAAATTATTCAAATTCCATACCCATTAGAGACAGTCCAATATAATTTTTACCATCCTATGAGGTACTAGAAAACAATTCTTGATATATTCTTCATAGTACCCCCTTTTCTTGATTGAACTTGGGTCATGTTTTTTCATTAAGAAATTAATAACTTTATCCTTTAAATATTTTTTAGAATAAATGAATTTATTAAAATTATTTAGTATTTTTGTTAAGCCCAATGTATCTACTTTGATATCTACCTTAATATTACCTCTTAATAATTCCTTAGTTTTCATGAATGTTGTTATAGGTTTAATAAACATTACAAGATCATTATATCCTTACCTAAATTTACTCTAAATATTTTTCATGATTATTTCAAGTATAAAAGTGGGGTAAGGGCCTTTATTATAGAAATTTGGGGGATGTATGGAGGATGGAAAACTGGTTAGGCCCTAGAGAGGAGAGGCTGGAGTTTTCTTTGGGGGCTATTAGGGTTGTTGGTGTATGTAGGGAGGGTAGTTGTTATATATTTGGGTTAGTTACTATTAGAGGGGGACAATATTGTAAATAGTAATATGAAATTATTAGATAGTAGGTTATATTTGTTAGATGTTTTTGAAAATTAATAAATATGGGGGATATAGAGTTATGGGTAACAATTATATTTTTTTTATTTTTGTCTTTTGTTGGAAGATATCAAAGGGTTAGGCCTCGGCCTCGGGTGTGGTAGCTTCTAGGAGTTCTTTTACTCTATTACTTATTCTCACCCATTTCTACTTTTCCATATTCTTCTTCTGTTCTTGAATTATTATATGCTGCCAAGGCTGGTTATAATATAAATCCTTTGTTACTTCCTCCCTCTCACTCCACACCCTATCAATTGGTGTTTTCATTGAGAGATAATTGCTTCTGAAGAGAGTGGTTATAGAGAGAGGAACTCAAGAAAGTCATTCTTGATCGAGAAAAAGTAGAAGAAGATGAGGCAGATGCATTATCCTTAAGAAGATAATTAGCATCAGAGAAAAAAATGACTTGCAAATGAAGCAGATTCAAGAAAGAACCTCACTACGGTGGATGTTGTAGCAGTTCTTGACTTGTAGGATGTATCTATCATGAAAACCTCTTGAATTGGCATGTGCGTAAAAAAATTAGGTGAAACACCTAGATTCCTTTTATTCTACTTTTTCACATTCATAGAGGTAAAAATGTAAGATATGTGTTTGTCACTGATTGAAATATCTAGAAGTAAAGAATATATCTATGGACAGGTGAAGATACTAGAATTTTCTAGAAAAGATCCTAAGAATTGGATCATAGAAGCTGAGGAATACTTTTCAGTCTGTCAAATTCTAGAACATGTGAAGGTAGAGATGGTAGAATTATGTATACAAGATATGAATTGGGTTGGGTATTTATTTTTGGAACCAAATAATAATGGTCTTAATTGATAATCACTTAACAGAAGTTATGGTTGGGAGATTTAGTAGTGATATAGTGGTTGAAAAGGTGGCAATGACTACCTAATTCGTGATAAATTTAGGTTTACTATCGAGGAGGATAAGGAATCTACTAGACCAAATCATCCACAACAAAAGTTATTGCAGATGATATTTGAAGAAGTGAAAGATTCTTTTGAGTTTTCTGTACATCCACAAGGTTAATTGCAACAACCTATGTTTGAACTCCAAGGATTGAAAACTACTAAAGAATTCCTGGAAAATTTCTAGACTAATTGGGATAATAGAGACAAGGAGAAACAATTTGAATCTTTCCCGATATGACCAAATGAGGGAATTTTTTTTCATAATTATGATATAGATAAAGTAGAACAACTAGTAATTATGATTTGTAACAAAATTTCTAGACAAGCAGATGAGTTGTGTGAGAAGCTGAAGATTGTGATTATTGACCATCTATATGAACAGGACTAGCCAGAACTATCGCTTTCTGAAAATTCTATTTGATGGTGGTGTCTAGAACTGGTGACCAGTCTATAGAAGCAACATGGAATTACATATAAACTATTGTGTAGAGATCCTATTTTTTTCCTGTAAGACTTTGGAATATTTCTTCATATAATTCCAGAGCAAGGCGCGAAGACGGCGTGCGATTCCGAGGCCCGGTGTGCCCGAAATAAATTTTATAAAAATATTAAGTGTTTTTATACTATGCATGTAGAGGGGTTGTGATTAGCCACTAAATGAGGATAATATTAATTGTTAATATATATAATATTCATGTGCCTTATTATTCATAAACACCATTTTAGTGCATTTTACACTTTGAACATCATTTCACATTATGATTGTAATACCTTCATAAATTGCACTATTGTGTGGTACATTTTTTAACATCATTTGAAGTACCCAATGATTCATCTGATTATACATATTTTAATTTTATATTCTTTTGAAATTGATCTATACACCAATATGAACATTTTTCATTCAGGTATCAATGGAGAATTCATGGAAGAAGATGGGAATATATTGTGATGAAAGGAAGCAATTCTAGAGAAGGCAGATTGGACACTAGCCCACTGATGAGACTGTGGGGCCCAACATACAAGCCCAATTAATCCCAAATTATGTGGGATGATAGAAAAAATGCATAGGAACAAATAACTCTTCATGATACAATACTAATTCGGTCTCTATGGTGGTAATTAAGGCGGCCCAAGTTAGAGATACAATTCTGGGCCAGATTCTGCGGACCAGAAAAACAGTCCACCAATTTTATCATATCTCAGAATCCGCAACTCCAAATGGGCCCAAATTTTACAAGACATCCGGAGATCCATTCTATTCTTATATGGCCTACTCTTATTCGGCTATCTAGAAGGTCTTTCAGATGCATCTGTTCGGTGAAGGAAAGATGGCTGCCACCTCGGGTCAAGGGTGGAAAAATCAACTCTCCCTTACTTTCCACCCACCTATGGCCTACCACAATTAATTGAGGAGACTTGGACTGTTGGAGGATCGACCCAAGGGATCAAAAATTCATATTTAAGGAAGTGGTGTTGGAGTATTGAAGGATCTTTGGTGCTTGGTTTCATTGTAGTGTTATGCTGCCGCTTTGTGTTTGTAATCGCATTTCTTTCTCATGTAAGTTGTTTAATTCACCTTAGTTTCTTAATAAAAGTTCTTATTATCTTATTATTCTGTTCTTCTACTTATCACTTTGATACCTTTGGTTCAAGGTGTGAACTTGTTCATACCAAACCTTGTGATATTTATCACACAACGGAGGAGTGATCCTTTTTTGTTGTTGTTTTTACTTCTTCAATTCCACCTTTGTAAGTCTACTTCCCGCTTCCGTTGAAGACATGTCATCAATGGAGGGCTAACTCTTTTATGGGTTGGTCCAAGGGAGTAGAAAGGGTCTGGATTGGATGTTATTTATCACTCTTTTAATGGCAAATCACTTCTTTTAAATGAGATTTTTATTTGATGATTTTAAAACATCTCCATCCTTATTGAATTTAAGGTCACACATTCAAGTGCTAATACGAACCTATACCTTGGAGTGCTCAAAACTTTGATCCTTCAAGTGTATAGGTGATTAGTATTAGGTTGTGTAGGCATTAAAACAGTAAGTGATGATTTCTTTTGATCTTCTTAAATGAATCCATCTCAATTATAAGAAATTGAAATCATTAAAAAAGTAATTCATCCAATCCACCCCGAGCGATAACCTAGGATAAACTCATTCTTTTAAATTGAATTCACTTAAATCTGTTATTTATCCTTTAAACCAATATAAAATCAACCCAATTTGGCCACTTCATATCCAAAAACAGTCCATATAATGTACGTGTCTATAGGTTTCTTCTTAGGTCTCTGAGGATTCGATAACCCAAGCTAAACCACAAGGACCATTCTACCTTCATCTCTTGGGTAAATTTGAGCGAGAATAAAATTTTGGCGCCGTTGTCGGGGACCCAAGTAATTCATATAAACACCCATTCTATTCTCTCCCATTTCTTCTTTTCTCATCCAAATTCTCTTATCTTGTCCTTTTCTCGTTTTTTTTTCTTTTGGCGCATGTCCGCCTACACCCGCGATCAATCAAACCGTCTAGTTAGGGTGGATAGTCCTGGGGTTGGGGAGTCAAGTACACCAAGGGAACTCATTCCATTAGATACTAATCTTTCTAATACTCTAGAGTCCAAAATTGAGCCAATTTCAATGGAAGGTCTTCAATGAAACCAACTCATAAACCCGGGTGGGAACCCAAATGGAAACCCAAATGAGGCAGCCCCAAACTTGGGGAATGCAATTGATCAAACCATGAATGACTACCACACACCTTCCTAGACCAATACCCCCTCATGCATTAGACACAATTCCCTAGGATATTCCAACTACATATTTAAACCCCATGTCCTAAACCACCTTCCCACATTCCATGGAATGGAGTCTGAGATGCCCTACCTGCACATTAAGGAGTTCAATGACATTGTAGAAGCCATGTGTCCCCCACATCAACTAGAATCAACTAAGATGAGGCTATTTCCTTTTTCTTTAAAAGATCGAGCTAAAAATTGGCTAAAAATTTTGAGACCATCATCCATCAACTCTTGGGACCAACTACAAAGAGAATTCTACAAAAAATACTTTCCCCACCATAAAACAATTGCACTTAAAAAGAGTATCCAAAACTTTTTTGAAAACGAGGGAGAGTCATTCTATGAAACATGGGAGAGGTTCAAAGACACTCTAAACATGGTTCCACACTATGGTTTTTCTATTCCTGAACAAGTGAGAATTTTCTATGAAGGGTTGGGTCCGGGGAACAAACAATTCATTGACATGATGTGTAATGGAATATTTAAAAACAAAGCCCCAAATGATGCTTACGAGTATCTAGAAAGCCTTTATGAACAAAACAAAACATGGGGAACTTCACCTTATTCTGAAAATCCACAAAGAACTACTGGAATTCATACACTTAGAGAAGAGGAAAGCCTTAGGGCTAAACTCGCAGCACTCTCTAGGAAGGTTGAAGAGATAGACCTTAGGAAAGTCCATGAAATTCAAATTGTTGACCCTGTTTGAACAATTTGTGACAAACATGACCATAAGACAGACAACTGCCCAACCATTCCATCCATCAAGGATGTTCTATTAGGAGTACCCCCAGTGGAAGTAAATGCTTTGAACTTTCAAAAGCTTCAATACCAAAACACCTTCAACCCAAGGTATAACGACCACCCAGGCTTCCGCTGGAAAGATAACGAATAACCTATCCAACCACAGGGACAAAATCCTTACCCCCATCAGAACTACCAAACCCATAACCAGTTCCAAACCCAACCTATCCAATACCAACAGCCACCGGTCCATTTTCAACTAACCATCCCACTTGAAAAATATCCCCCTAGGATAAACCAATCTTCTCAAGCACCAACCCAAACTGTTCCACAAAGCCTATTAGAACAACTATGAAAAAAAATGGAGAGGATGAACTCGGAGGTATCTTCCCTAAAACAAGAACTTCAAACCATCAAAACTGGAAAGGCACCCATGCCTACTCAGGCGGTGCCATCCTCAAATTCAAGGGGAGAGTCAAGTTGTGCTCAAACAACTCATGAACAACTAAAGGCTGTGACTGTTTTAAGAAGTGGGAAATCAATTGAGAAACCTGAACAACTAATTCAGAACCCACTTGAAGATTCAAACATGGATTAAAATTCAAATTAACCACAAGATCAAACTGAGGAAACTGATAACATTGTCAAGGAAATAACTCTTCAATAAAAAACCCCACAACTTGCACCATTTCCTCAACGCATGAGGGGGAAACCCAAGCCTGAACTGAGTGAAACATTGAGGGAAATATTCTCACAAGTCAAGTTGAACATTCCTCTTCTCGATGCAATCCAAACCATACCTTCCTACTCAAAGTTCCTTAAGGACTTGTGCACTTTTAAAAGAAAATTTTCACATAAAAACCAAGTCCTTTTGGCTACTAATGTGAGTACCACCATTCAAGGGACCATTCCTCCTAAGTTGAAAGACCCGGGATGCCCTTATATCAATGTTGAACTAGGAGAAATCAAAGTTTTCAAGCCCTTGTGTGACCTAGGTGCTAGTGTCAATCTCATCCCATATGATGTGTACTACCAGTTAGGCCTAGAAGAACTCCAACCCACATCTGTCACACTTCAACTTGCTGATCGTAGCATTAGGGTTCCAAAGGGGATTTTAAAGGACGTTCTGGTAAAGGTTGAAAACTTCATCTACCCTGCTGATTTCATTGTCCTCGAAAACCATCAAAAATTAGGAAATAAGGAACAAACCCCAATCATCCTTGGTCGTCCTTTCCTTGCAACAATCAACTCTGTTATCCGAGTCCGAAATGGGAACATGACCATCACTTTTGGGAATATGAGTCTAGACTTGAACATCTATAATGCAAGCTCACAAATAGGGGATGACGAGGACATTCATGAAGTAAACATGATAGGAAGCATTGATAATGAATCCATGGAACATCAAGGAATATTAGATGAATGTTTAAGTCAGAATGAGATTGATTTCCTTTGTTCATATGAAGGAAGTTTATCTCCTTGGCTTGAATCATTTTCAAATTTCTCTTATGATGAAGTCTTAGGTCCAACAATCAGTGAAACCTTTCAAGAAACCACTTTCATGGAGACCACTCCAATTTCCTTCCCTAAATATGATCAATCCAATCTAGTAGCTGAAACTTCTACATGTGGGGAATCAATCCTATCTGAAACTCTAAAAAAAGAAATTGATCTTGATCCAATGTCCCAATCTTCTGCTGAAATTCTGAACCAACATGATATTGAATTGAAGGAACTTCTTGATGCACTAAAGTATGCCTTCCTAGGGAAAAATCAAACACATCCTATTGTCATTTCTTCTTATCTTGAAGACAATCATGAGAGGATGCTTCTAGATGTCCTTAGGAAGCATAAGAAATCCATTGGTTGGACCCTTTCTGATATTCCTGGGATTAGCCCACTTATCGGGACTCATAGGATTGTTCTGGAATCTGATTCAAAGCCATGTCATCAACCTCAACGGTGACTCAATCCTAATATCATGGAGGTAGTAAGGAAGGAACTTCTGAAATTGTTAAAAGCTGGTATCATATATCCCATAGCTGAGAGTGAGTGGGTGAGCCCAATCCAAGTGGTTCCAAAAAAGGCTGGAATCACAGTGATAACCAATGAGGATGGAGATATTCTTCCAACAAGGGTGAGTAGTGGATGGAGGGTCTGCATTGACTACAGGAAGCTAAACTCATTCACCAAGAAGGACCATTTCCCCTTAACATTCATTGAACAAGTCCTTGAGAGAGTGGCAGGTCATGCCTTCTACTGTTTCTTAGATGGATACTCGGGGTACAATCAAATTGAGGTCTCCCTAGAGGATCAAGGGAATACTACATTCACATGTACATTCGGAACCTTTGATTTCAAATGTATGCCCTTTGGGTTATGCAATGCCCCTGGAACCTTCCAACGGTGCATGATGGGAATCTTCTCAGACATGGTAGTGGATTTTCTAGAGGTCTTCATGGATGACTTCTCTGTGTTTGGGGATACATTTGAGGGATGTCTGCAGAATGTGGAGAGAGTCTTGTCAAGATGTGAATAAAATAATCTGGTCTTAAACTGGGAAAAATGTCATTTCATGGTTAAAGAGGGAATTGTTCTAGGCCATCTGGTCTCGATTAGGGGGATTGAAGTTGATAAAGAAAAGGTTTACATCATTCGTCACCTTCCATCACCCAAAACTGTCAAGGAAGTGAGGTCTTTATTAGGACATTCTGGTTTCTATAGAATATTCATTAAGGACTTTAGTTCAATATCTCATCCCCTTTGTGCTCTCCTAGTAAAGGATGCTCCATTTGTTTGGACAGAAAGCTGTGAGGGTTCATTCTCAACCCTCAAATCCTCTCTTACCTCTCCTCCCATTATGAAATCTCCAAATTGGAACCTTTATTTTGAACTTATGTGTGATTCCAGTGACTTTGCTGTTGGAGCTGTGTTAGGACAACATTTTGATAAAACTCCTTATGTCATTTCTTATGCAACAAAATCCTTAAATGATGCCCAAATAAACTACACCACTACTGAAAAGGAGTTACTTTCTATTGTGTTTGCTTTAGAGAAGTTTAGGTCCTACCTCTTAGGATCCCCCATCACTGTGTTCACTGACCATTCTGCACTAAAATACCTCTTCTAAAAACAAGATTCCAAGGCTAGACTGATTAGGTGGGTCCTTCTCTTACAATAATTTGACCTCACAATCAAGGATAAAAAGGGTGTTGAAAATGTTGTAGCTGATCACCTCTCTAGGATGGAATTCCAAGACAACTCAAATCACCTTTCTGTGTCTGATTCATTTCCTGATGAACACCTATACTCTATGAGTGACTGCCCTTGGTATGCCGACAAATCCAATTTCTTAGTTACAGGAGTCATTCTAAAATTCTTAGGGACTCAAGCTCGAAGGAAATTCCTTTCTGATGTTAGACACTATGTGTTTGATGATCCATACCTCTATAAGTTCTACCCTGACCAAGTCATTAGAAGGTGTGTTCCAGAATCTGAACAAGAGTCCATCCTTAAATTCTGTCATAGTGAGGCATGTGGAGGTCACTTTTCCTCTAAGAAAACATCTGCTAAGATTCTTCAATGTGGTCTCTTCTGGCCCACCCTCTCAAGTTACTCCTACACATTTTGTCAAAGTTTTCCTAGGTGTCAACAAGTAGGGTCCATCACAAAAATAAATCAAATGCCACTCACTCCCATCTTAGTGGTTCAAATATTTGATTGTTGTGGCATTGAATTCATGGTTCCCTTCCCAAACTCTCGGGGATACCTCTATATACTCTTAGCTATTGATTATGTCTCAAAATGGGTTGATTCCATTCCCACTAAGTCCAATGATCATCAAGTTTTGATTCGATTTCTGAAAGAGAACATATTTTCCCGATTTGTAATTCCTAGGTCTATAATCAATGATCAAGGAACCCATTTCTGCAACCGCCCATTCTATTCACTCATGTCCAAGTATGGTATTTCTCATAAAGTGTCCACTGCATACCATCCTCAAACCAATGGTCAAGATGAGTTAGAGAATAGGGAGATTAAGAAAATTCTTCAAAAAACTGTCAACCCCTCTAGGAAATATTGGTCTGAGAAACTATTAGATGCTCTTTGGGCCTATAGAACCGCATATAAAACCATTTTAGGAATATCTCCATATAGGTTGGTTTATGGTAAAGCATGCCATTTTCTAGTGGAGATTGAACATAAGACCTTTTGGGAAATCAAGAAAATGGATTATGACCTCTCGTTGGCCAGAACAAAAAAGAAATTAGATCTCAATGAACTGGAGGAATTAAGGATAGAGGCTTGTGAAAATTCAAGGATCAATAAAGATAGAGTTCAAGCCTACCAATCTAGGAATATCAAGGTCAAACATTTTGAACCGGGAAAACTTGTGCTCTTGTATAGTTAAAAACTTCATTTACATCCGGGAAAGTTAAGGTCTAGATGGTCAGGACCTTTCATAGTGCATCATGTATTCCCCCATGGGGCAGTAGAGATTCAAGATCCCACAAGTGGTTACATTTTCAAGGTCAATGGTCAAAGGTTAAAACCATTCATTGAATCATTCAATAAACAGGAAATAGAGGTTGAGTTAACTGAGCCAACCTATTAACAAGGAAAAAATTGATAGATTTAGGGTCCATGTTGGGCTAACGACGTTAAACAAAGCGCTGCATGGGAGGCAACCCATGGGTTTCAAGTTTCTTATCATTTTGTTGTTTTAATAAACTTTATATTTTAAATATGATTAATTAATCATTTTTACATTTAAAAAAAGGACTATTGACCTGTTCTTCTATTATGAGTATGGATGGGTATGAAAGGGGATCATCGTATTCATCTGTGTCACGCGGTGTGATCCCTGAGTAATACCTTACCCAGAAAATTAAAAAGAAGACAATGTATCATTAGTTTGATTTAAAAAAATAAAAAATAAAAAAACAGGAAAAACCATAAAAATTATGATACTTGGAATTAAATAAGTCGTTGTGTTGTTTGTTTTGTCTGGTTTGTTCTTCTTTTTGTTTAGGTACTATTTTGGGTGATACATGTTCAATCAAGGAGGTTCCTACATCCCCCAAGAGATCAAAGGACTAATTTGGAGCAGCAAGAACTTCAGCTTCAACCACCAGGTGATTTCATTCCATGATCCTCAGTTTAAATTTTCTTTTTGAACTTCCATTATCTACCTCTACTCCTTATAAATTTTTATTTCTTCAAACACTGGGGATAGTGTTGTTTTAAGTTGGGGGGAGAGATAAAAAAAATGCTTTTGTGTCAAAAAAAATGAATGATTTGAAGAAAAAAAATAAATGGAAGGAAAAATTCCTTTAACTTTAAACATGGTAATGCACATTGCACACTTTGAAACTGAATATCAAATAATTTAGCATACCCTGATTCTGATTTTAATCCTTGTATAATTTCATGAGCATAGATTTTGGAAAGTGTGGATGTCCAATGTGATTTTTCATCATTTATATTTTCATCCAAATAAAAAAAATCACAATGCACATCCTTTGGATAGTGGGGTATTAGTTTAAGTTCATGGGGTCCCCTAAATAAATAGCATAGGTTTGGTGATCATTTTAGTTTAATATGAGTATTCAAAAAAATTAAATTTAAATTTTTTTTTTGCGCGTAGAGTAATGAAATGACCTAATGCGTGGCTTTCGGCACTTGGGGATCATGACTCCATAATTGTCTGGCCCAGAGTTAGTAATTTTATCTCTATTTTTGGTAATTTGAATTTTTTTTTGACTGAGTTAACTCGAGATGATGTCTGAGTATGTGGGCTTCACTTGGTGCCCTAAGGTCTTTGAGCCTGGGAGTCATCGGCAAAGTCTCGCTACAGGGGTTGACTCTTTTGAGTGCAACTTCAATTACCATGGAAAAATTGCAAAAACAACAAAAAACAACAAAAAAATTATACAAATAAAAATGAATACACATCTTAATATTGAAATGTGATTCCACCCAGCGCTTCTGTAATTTCCCCCTTGAATAAAGATGAACCCCCATGTCTATTGTGATGCACAACACATCCTCATACTTAATTGATATTGGATGAAATATGGCAATGAATTTGAACAAAGGAATGGGCTTGGGATTGGGATCTTCTTATGAAACTATCTTGTATTAAAATATTTTGATGGGTTTCATGATTTTTTGGTATAATGTTTTTTTGGTGATCACTGTGTATTAAAATGTTTTTAGAAAAGGAAATTCGAATTTCATATTGTTGAGATATATTTTGCTCGGGACTAGCAAAACTCAAGTTGGGGGTGTGATTAGTCACTAAATGAGGCTAATATTCATTGTTAATATATATAATATTCATGTTCCTTATTATTCATAAACACCATTTTAGTGCATTTTACACTTTGAACATCATTTCACATTATGATTGTAATACCTTCTTAAATTGCACTATTATGTGGTACATTTTTTAACATCATTTAAAGTACCCAATGATTCATCTGATTATACATATTTTAATTTGATATTTTTTTTGAAATTGATCTACACTCCAATATGAAAATGTTTCATTCAGGGATCAATGGAGAATTCATGGAAGAAGATGAGAATATTTTGTGATGAAAGGAAGCAATTCTAGAGAAGGTAGATTGGACACTAGCCCACTGATAAGACTGTGGGGCCCAACATACAGTCTCAATGAATCCCAAATTTTGTGGGATGCTAGAACACATTCATAGAAACAAATAACTCTTCATGATACAATGCTAATTCGGCTTCTATGTTGGCCATTAAGTCATCCCAAGTTAGCGATACAATTCTGGTCCAGATTCTGCGTCCCAGAAAAACAGTCCACAAATTTTATCATATCTCGGAATCCGCAACTCCAAATGGGCCCAAATCTTACAGGCGCTTAGAAGACATCCGTAGATCCATTTTATTATTCTATGTCCCACTCTTATTCGGCCATATAGAAGGTCTTTCAGACGCGTCTGTTCGGTGAAGGAAAGCTGGCTGCCACCTCGGGTCAAGGGTGGAAAAATCAACTCTCCCTTACTTTCCACCCACCTGTGGCCTACCACAATTAATTGAGGAGACTTGGACTGTTGGAGGCTCGACACAAGGGCTCAAAAATGCCTATTTAAGGCAGTGGATTTGGAGGATTGAAGGATCTTTGGTGCTTGGTTTCATTGTAGTGTTATGATGTCGCTTTGTGTTTCTAATCGCATTTCTTTCTCATGTAAGTTGTTTAATTCACCTTAGTTTCTTAATAAAAGTTCTTCTTCAATTATTATTATGTTATTCTCCTTATCACTTTGATACCTTTTTTTCAAGGTGTGAACTTGTTCATACCAAACCTTGTGATATTTATCACACAACGGAGGAGTGATATTTTTTTGTTGTTGTTTTTACTTCTTCAATTCCACCTTTGTAAGTCTACTTACCGCTTCCGTTGAAGACATGTCATAAATTGAGGGCTAACTCTTTTATGGGTTGATACAAGGGAGTAGAAAGGGGCTGGATTGGATTTTATTTATCACTCTATTAATGGCAAATCACTTCTTTTAAATGAGATTTTTATTTGATGATTTTAAAACATCTTCATCCTTATTGAATTTAAAGTCACACATTCAAGTGCTAATACGAACCTCTACCTTGGAGTGCTCAAAACTTTGATCCTTCAAGTGTATAGGTGATTAGTATTAGGGTGTGTAGGAATTAAAACAGTAAGTGATGATTTCTTTTGATCTTCTTAAATGAATCCATCTCAATTATAAGAAATTGAAATCATTAAAAAAGTAATTCATCCAATCCACCCCGAGCGATAACCTAGGATCAACTCATTATTTTAAATTGAATTCACTTAAATCTGTTAGTTATCCTTTAAACCCATATAAAATCAACATAATTTGGCCACTTCATACCAAAAACATTCCATAGAATGTACGTGTCTACAGGTTTCTTCTTAGGTCTCTGAGGATTCGATAACCCAAGCTAAACCACAAGGACCATTCTACCTTCATCTCTTGGGTAAATTTGAGAGAGAATAAGGTTGTTTTCCCTCCTAAAAGGTAGATCGTATTGGAAATATGAGGGCACGGTTGCGTCCGTAGCGTGTCGTTTACCCTAGGTAGGGTGTAAAAGTTGCGGGCGCGGGCCTGCTGTGAGAGATGTCAGCCAGGGGAAAAATCATCATTTTTTAAAAATAATGACTTAGTGATTTTTATCACTGACATTCCTTTCAAATAAATTTCAAATGAACCCTCAGAATTGAAATCTGAGACTTCCGTTGAGTTTTAAACGGGTTGTTTTTCCTAGGTGCGACGTAAACTGAGAGGGCGCGGTGAATTCGGATTCTGCGCTAAGCGGGTTTTTCTATAAATAGAAAAACTGGAGTTTGGAGTTGGGGTTTCCCTTCTCTCTCTCTCTCTCTCTCTCTCTCTCTCTCTCTCTCTCTCTCTCTATCTATCTATCTCTCTCTATCTCTCTCTCTCTCTCTCCAACGTTCTTCACCTTTCTTCACCAGATCGAGGAGCGATCTTCGCTGAAACCTCTGCAGATCGAAGGTGATGCGCAACGAAGGCATCGCCAACGACGAATGGATCCAAAAAGGTAGGATTCTTGTTAATTTTTTTCCACACCCTTCTTTTCAATTCTTAATTTTTTGAATCGTCGTCGTTTACTCTTTGTTTTGATTATCGTCATTGATCGCTGCACGAATACGACCATCAAACCATGATTTTAACCACCCGTGTTCGGTTTTGAATTTGGGCCATCGGAGCTGTAGCAGAGGCCGTCAGAAGTCCCGGCTCCGACAAGGGCGGTGGCCGGAGCTCGAGGTGGCACAGTGGGGGTTCATGCGTCAGGCAGCGGTTGCGGCCGGGGGTTCGGACGAGGTGGTCAGCGCTGATGGGGTTTGGATTGAAGCCACGGCGGCCGGGTGGTGTCAGGTGTTGCCGGTTAGCCGAAGGTTGCGTGTGGCCGAAGGAGCTGAGTGGTCGAAGGAGCGGCTGGCCGGAGTCCAGAGGTGTAGCTGTGGGTGGTGAATCCAGGACAGAGGATAGCAGGGCGGTGCTACAGAGGAGGCGCCGGAGTGGTGCACGACCGAGGAGGTGGTGTAGTGTGTAGCCGAGACAGCGCAACGGTGCGATGCGGCAGCATGAGGAGGCGCAGAGGGCATTCGGTAGAGGTGTACTGCAGCCGGCATCCCACGCGGCGTCGTGGTCGAAGGGAGCCCGAGGCTCGAACATGGCCGTGTGGAGGAAGCAGGGACCCGCGCTTTGCAGGTCCTCCTGGTGCGTCAATGAAGACCGGCCAAAGCCAGTCTGCTGGGGAACAAGGACCCGCGCCTTGCGGGTCCTGTTGGGTGATGAAGACCAGCCAATTGGCTGGTATGTTTGGAGAAAACTAGACCCAAGGAAGAGGTCCAATGTTGTTGGGTGGGCCACGGCCGGCGGGCCGCCGCGTGACGGGCCGGACCCGCAGCTGGGCGGCGGGCCGGCCCGGGTGAACCGGCCCGGTTAGGCCCCCTTGCGTTCGGGGGGCCGTAACCTCTAAACGACGCGTCCGTTTGATGCACCGTCTGTGGCTATGGATTGTTCTCTTTGAGACGGACTTTTTAAGATGGGTTCCAAGGTTTTTTGGGTTTCGTGCCCGAATCTGGGTGACCTGAAATGCGTTAGTTTAATAATAATAAATTATTATTAAAGTTGCGACGGACGTGGCTCACGATCCGGACATCTGTTTGACGTGTCGTCAGAGGCGCGGTGCCCCGGAGCTAAGACGGTCCTTCCAAAGTTGGTTCGGAACCTTTTCGGGTTGGTTTCGTTGCTCAGTGGCACGAAACTCTAAATGTGAGTAATTAATTAATTAATTATTGCGTCGGACCTAACTCATGTTTGGGATGTTCGATTGACGCGCCGTTAGCAGCAGTGTGACCCCAATCCTCATGTGGACTTTTTGAGGTGCTTTTCAAAGCGTTCAGGTTAGAGAAAAGGTGTGGACCCCACAGAGCCTAGTTCAGACATTTTACGGTGAAACGCCACTTTTTCACCCGACATGCGTTTGGGGTGTTTGAGTACTCGTTTCTGAGTGTTTTTTCGAGGGGATTGCAGCGATACAATCCGCCCACCTAAGTTCGGGCCTGAGGAGTGGGCCCCATGAGGCGGATTTCGAACGCATGCTGAGTTTTTACGACTTATGCTACATTAGTCCGTTTAGGGCAAACGAATAGCCTATCTCGCGTGGTTATCTGCAAGGAACGTAATGGTACGATCTGCGTGACATGTTTCAGGATTGAGGTGCGGGCCCCACGGGGCCCTGTTGGCTTATAACGCGGGGAGTTGCAGCTTCTACGTCCGGAGTCCGTTTTAGGCGCCATCAGTGGCATTGTGACCCTAGCATCGAGGCGAAGTTGACCGGGGTGGTTTCAGGAGTTGAAGCAAGAGTTGAGGTGTGGGCCCCATGGGGCGTCTCTTAAGCTATGTGCAGTGTACTACGACTTTTCATCAGGCATCCATTTGGGGTGTATGAATAGTCATTTCGACGTGTTTTTTTCCGAGAGTATCGCGGTGGTGTAGTTCACCCAACCTCTTTCAGGACCGAGGTGCGGGCCCCATGAGACGTCGTATGGGCATAAAGCGGTGTTGAATGACTTTTCCACTGGGAGCCTGTTTCCAGTGAGTAAGTAGTCTATATCGTGTGTTTTTCCACGAGGATTACAACGGTGTAATCTGTTTGGGTGTGCAGAGCCTCTTTCGAGATCTCATTAAATGTGGAAACATAAAAGGGCATTGGTCGGAGGTTCCTTTGATGCACTCCAATCCTACGCACGGTAACGGTGGTTGTGACACCCAACGATGGCACAGGTAGTGCGGAGATATCAGACCAGTTCTGGGTTTACCCTCCAGCAAGTCCGGGCAGTGGGATACCTGTTGACCTTACGGTTTACCCTCCAGCGAGGGTGGGCAGTGGGTCACCATCAACTTATTTAGGGTTTACCCTCCAGCAGGGCTGGGAAATGGGTCACATGATGTTTTATTATGGTTTAGCCACCAGCAGGGCTGGGTAGTGGGTCACCGTCGACTTATTTAGGGTTTACCGTCTAGTAGGGCTGGGCAGTGGGTCAACTTATGTTTTATTACGGTTTTCCCTCCAGCGGGGCTAGGCAGTGGGTCGTCGTCGACTTATTTAGGGTTTACCATTCATTAGGGATGGGCAGTGGGTTACCTGATGTTTTATTATGATTTACCCTCCATCAGGGCTAGGAAGTGAGTCACTGTCAACTTATTTAGGGCTTACCCTCCAGCAGGGCTGGGCAATGGGTCACCCGATGATTTATTATGGTTTACCCTCCAGTAGGGCTGGGCAGTGGGTCACCGTTGACTTATTGGGGTTTACCCTCCAACGAGGCTGGGTAGTGGGTTACACGATGACTTAATTCAGACTTGGACCTTTCTATGAGGCTATTCAGTGACTTTTCTTCGTGTTTACCAGAGCGGGACCCTTGGTTGTATGGTTCGGTGATGAGGTAACTTTGGAACGTGGGATTTTCAGGCATCAGTGATGGATACCCTTAGAACTGTTGGAAATTTCTCTTAGGCTGATCTTGGAGATAGATATCCCCTTACACACTCGTTTGGGTTTCTTGTTGAGCATATATATACACACCTTACTTTTGTTCCCACTCCTTGGGTTTAGTTACTCTCCTTCCAGTAGGGGTGAAGACGCGTGAGGTATGCCACGTTCTTTCCGTGTCTAGCTTCTCTTGGATTGTACGAGTCTACTTCCTTACTTTTGTTGGGTTGAGATGCACTCTTTATTTTGTAATCTTTCACAGCTCTTGTTTTTTCTACTTATCACCATTTTAGTATCTCCTTTGTTGCTCCCTCGAGATTTTGGGGCATCCAACTAAGTATCTTTATACTCACCCCTGATTGGGCTTTGCCCGCACTTGGTGTGCCCTTGCAGATGACAGGCAGGTCGATTGAGACTATGGAGGAGTGTAGATGACACAGAATCTTGGGCTGCATTCAGTGGTCATTGGAGGATTTCCGGGTGTGAGACTCACCAGTGGCTTACTTTTGTTTTACCTGTTGCTGGGTTGTGGCACCATTCTGGTTGGGCGCGTGTTTTTTCCCTTTTACTATTCAGTTTACTTGTTAGTCTGCTTTTCAGCACTTTACTTGTACTAGTTATAGTTCGATGTATGTATGTTGGTTTCCCTTTTGTAGAAATGTTGTATCTTGCTTTCTTTTCTCTGCACTTTTGCATTGAGTTAGCTGTGTGTGTGTGTACAGTTCCTTAGGCAAAGGCCTCCCCTAGTTTATTGTGCCTTCGGCGCTAGTCGCCAGCCCCTGTCCTATGGAGGCAATCTTGCAGTAGTTGCAGCTCAAGCTTCGGTATGGGTTGGGTCGTGACAAAGTGCTATCATATGTGGTTTGTTCCTTGGGGCATTGTTCGGACGTCCCTAAAAAGAAATTGTTTGAGTTTGGGGCAATAGTACCAATATGTCTCGAGAGCGGCTCTCCGGACAGGGAGTCCGGTGGTGGTGCAGCGGCCTACGTATCCATTCACCAGGACCCTGATAACCTGCTTGTCGACTCGGCACACTGAGACACTTGTTGCAGGGAATTTGGTTCATGCATCATATAGGATTAAATCTTTGACTGTCCTTCTTGAGTCAGCTCCCCATCGTTGTTGATATATATGTTCTCATTTGACCGCGGGACTCCTTGATCAGATTCAGGATGTATCTGCGATGATAGCTATCCAGGATACTGGCTCCGGTTCGTGAAGACAATTCCGTGAGCGATGAGGCCTCAGTTCGAGATCCATCATATGATTACCCTTTCTCCAGGAGAACAGGCGGTAGCACCTCCACCTTTGGAGTAGAAGATAGTACCGGTAGTGAAGTTCGATGACAAGCACGGGCTGGGCACTCTACGTGAGTTCCAGCATCAGAGACTTCTGAGGTTCCATGGTGAGCCATACCCTCAGGCAGCGAAGCGTTGGCTAGAGTCGGTAGTCCGCCTCTTCAGGCTTGTTCGCACACTGATAGGTTAGATGGTGGCTTGGACAACCAGTCTTTTTCCACCAAGTAGTTTTTCATGGTACATCCAGGGTTACTCAAATACACAATGATTCGGTACTCTCATGGGATGACTTCTAGTAGCTATTTCGTGAGGAGTACTACCTAACCTGCTTATGCTTTTTATGGTTTCAAGAGCTGCTGGAGCTTCAGAGGGAAGTAATGGCGGTGGCTGAGTATGCGACTAGGTTCATAGACCTTACTCAGTACTCTTTGGACGGGGTCTATGATGGAAACTTCCGAGCATAGAATTTTGAACGAGATCTCTTTAGAGGAGATTTGTGTCAGCGTAGTGCCCTTGTGCAGCCTCACCCATCTCGGGGTGCTGGAGGAGGCACTGGTGTCAGAGAAATTTCTCAAAGAGAGATGTCGATTGGAAGGTCCTCGACGCTGGAGGTCTCCCCTTGTTGAGACTCAATCACATGGATTGGGACAACTTAGAGCACCAAGATAGCCCAGGGAGGACTATTTCTTTGGTTGTGATGTGCGAGGTCATGTGGCGTGAGACTACTCGACCAAATGTGTTGGGTTTTCAGGTAGTTGGTAGATGCACTGACACGACAGAGGCAGTGTCGTGATCAGAGAACTCCCAAGTGAGGATAGGGTGGTCCCCAGGGAGTCATTGTTGGTAGAAAAGCAGGAATAACTGTGGTTGGCAGACGACGTTTCAAGGTCCTTCCACCACCACTAGGCGGTCATGTCAGGCTCAGAGAGCTGACGGGCGGGGCCGCAGGCGGCTGTGTGCTATGGATGTCTAAAATCTTGTAACGCAATAGATAATAAGAGGTATGCTCTGTGTCTTTTTCTACATTTCTCAGTATAAATTTATAGACACTGCACGAGGTACTCTTTTCATCTAACTCCCTATTTGAGGGGTTATCGAGGGTGGCGTAGGGCGTCGGTGTAACCCTATGTTGGTATTCCCCCACTGAGACGCATTTTTGTGATGTGATCAAAACCGTGAGGGAGAGTCAGTACCACCCAAATCAGATAATATTGAATTTCAGTGGATGAGTTCCTCTGGCATGTGCATTCTTGGTGGGTTTATGTGGTGGAGTGTCAGAGCAGGTTCTGGTTTTGCCAGTGGGGCCTTTCTGCTAGACCTCCCTTTTCTTGAGTGCCACTAGTGGGTTTGGAAGAGAGAATGTTTTGGGGATTACTCTTCTTCCAAGAGGGTAAAAGAAACGTGGGGTATTCCACGTGCTTTCCGGTATATCCTCTAGCGGTTGGACGAGTTTTCTATCCTGGCTTGTTCGTTGGAACCTTGCATGCTCAACGTCAATCTTGATACCGTTATCAAGTATAGGTTGAGGTGATGGAAACCCCATAAATAGAACTATGTGTTTCACTATGTGGTGCTGGTGGTGGTCCTTGCACTGAGAATGTGGAGATGCTATCTTCTGAGAGAGTGCTTTGTGGTTTGCTCAGACCACCAGTTTCTCAGCTGCGTCCCCACCCAGAGAGACTTGAACCTGAGATGACGATGTTGGATGGAGTTTCTGTAGGAGGGTATGACTTTTCTATGGTCGATGATGCTGACTCCTTCATTTTCTAATCATGTAAGAGAGTATCGGTTGTGATGCACTGACTGTGAAAGCATGTGTGACCGGATATCCTTGGGTGTTTCACCATATGGGTATTCTGAAGGAGGGAATCACGAGGCCATGTTCCAGGAACAAATCATGATTTCGGTAGTGATGTGGGAAATAGAGGTTCATATGGGGAAGTCCCCCGAGATTCTTTGGGCCGTTCGGAAATCATGCAACGGTTGAGAGGTTGCCTACCATCTTTCCCTACCCTCCCAATAGTAGGAGTGGGCCCACGGCGTCTTCGACATGTCACAGCTGGTGAGGTGTGTGCGTATCCCTACGCATGTCTTCAAGAGTAGCATACCTTATAAGTGCGAACCATCCCTTAGGTTTGCGTGTTGTGCCAGTATGGTGTTGTACAAGTTTTCTTGGGAGTGGGAGAGCTAAGTGTGAGTTCTGTATCCCGAGTTGTCTTCTCTAGTTTTTCTTTCCAAGGATGAAAAGATTGAAGTAGGGAATGATGTAGAGACCCAGTTTTTTCCCTATAAGACTTTGGAATATTTCTACATATAATTCTATAGCAAGGCGCGAAGACGGTGTGCGATTCCGAGGCCCGGTGTTCCCAGAATAAATTTTATAAAAATATTAACTGTTTTTATACTATGCATGTGGTGGGGTTGTGTTCCCTCTTAAACGGTATCTTGGATCAGAAATCCAAGGGCACGATTGCATCTGGAGCATGCAGTTTACCCTAGGCGGGGTGTAAAAGTTGCGGTGCGGGCCTACCGTGAGAGATGTCACCTAGGGGAAAAATCATCATTTTTCAAAAATAATGACTTACTGATTTTTATCAATGACGTTCCTTTCAAATAACTTTTGAACAAAACCTTGGAATGGAAATCTGAGACTTCTGTTGAGTTTGAAATGGGGCGCTTTGCCTAGGCGTGATGTAAAATGAGAGGGCGTGGTGAATTCGGATTCCGCGCTAAGTGGTTTTTTCTATAAATAGAAAAACAGAAGTTTGGAGTTGGGGTTTCCTTTCTCTCTCTCTATATATCTCTCTCTCTCTCTCTCTCCAACGTTATTCATTGTTCTTTTCCGGATCGAGGAGATATCTTTGTCGAAACCTTGGCAGATCGAAGTTGGGGTGCAACGAAGGCATCGCCAATGACAAACGGATCCAAAGAGGTAGGATTCTTGTTTTTTTTATGCACCCTTGTTTTCAATTTTTAATTTATTTGAACTTTCATTGTTTGATCTTTTTTTTATTATTGTCATTGATAGCCACATGAATACGACCATCAAACCATGCTTTTAACCACCCGTGTTCGGTTTTGAATTTGGGCCACCGGAGCGGTGGCAGAGGTCGTCGGAAGTCCCGGCTCCGGAAAGGGTGGTGGCCGGAGCTCGGGGTGGCGTAGCGGGGGTTCGGGCGTCAGGAAATGGTTGCGGTCAGGGGTTTGGACGAGGTTGTCGGCGTGGATGGGGTTCGGATTGAAGTCGTAGCGGTCGGGCGGTGTCGGGTGTCGCCGGCTGGCTGAAGGTGGTGCGTGGCCGGAGGAGCCGAGTGGTCGGAGGAGCGGCTGGCCGGAGTCTGGTGGTGGGGCTGTGGGTGGTGAAGCCAGGATGATGGGTAGTAGGGCGGTGTGGCGGAGGAGGTGCCGGAGTGGTGCGTGGCCAAGGAGGCGGTGCGGTGTGTAGCTGGGACAGCACAGTGGTGCGCTTCGGCAGCAAGCAGAGGCACCGAGGGCATCCGGCGGAGGTGTGCTGCGGCCGGCGTCCGGCACGGCGTCGCGGTTGAAGGGATTTTGAGGCTCGACCTCGGGTGTGAAGAGGAAGTAGGTACCCACGCTTTGCGAGTCCTACTGGTGCGTCAACGAAGACCGGCCAAAGCCGGTCTACTGGGGAACAAGGACTGGCGCCTTGCAGGCCTTGTTGGGCGACGAAGACCGGCCAGTTGCTCGGTCTGTTTGGAGAAAACCGGACCTGAGGAAGGGGTCCGGTGTTGTTGGGCAGTCCGCGGCGTGATGGGCCAGACCCACGGTTGTGCCGCAGGTCGGCGGTTCGGACCGGGCCGGCGGGGGTGAACCGGCCCGGTTAGCCCCCCTTGCGTTCGGGGGGTCGTAACTTCTGAACGGTGCGTCCGTTTGACGCACCGTCTGTGGCTGTGGATCGGTCTCTTTGAGACGGAATTTTTAAGATGGGTTTCGAGGTTTTTTAGGTTCTATGCCTGAAGGCGGGTGACCTGAAACGCGTTAATTTAATAATAATAAATTATTATTAAAGTTGTGACGGACGTGGCTCACGAGCCGGACGTCCGTTTGACGTGTCGTCAGAGGTACGGTGGCCCCGGAGTTGAGACGGTCCTTCCAAAGTTGGTTAGGAACCTTTGAGGGTTGGTTTCATTGCTCGATGGCACGAAATGCTAAATGTGAGTAATTAATTAATTATTTAATTAATTAATTAATTATTGCGTCGGACCTAACTCATGTTTGGGATGTCCGATTGACGCGCCGTCAGCGGCAGCGTGACCCCAGTCCTCATGCAGACTTTTTCAGGTGATTTTCAAAGCGTTCGAGTTGGAGACAAGGTGCAGGCCCCACATAGCCTATTTTCCACATTTTATGGTGAAACGCCACTTTTTCACCTGACATCCATTTGGGATGTTTGAGTACTCATTTCTGAGTGTTTTTCCGAGGGGATTGCAACGGTGCAATCCGCCCGCCTAAGTTTGGGCCCAAGGCATGGACCCCAAGAGGCGTCTTTCAAACGCATGATACGTTTTTACAACTTATGCTACATAAGTTCATTCAGGGAAAATGAATAACCTATCCTGCATGGTTATCTGCAAGAAACGTAATGGTATGATATGCGTGACATGTTTTGGAATTGAGGTGCGGGCCCCACGGGGCCCCGTTGGCTTATAATGCGGGGAGTTTCTACTTCTGTATCTGGAGTCCATTTTAGGCGCTGTCAGCGGCATTGTGAGCTTAGCATCAAGGCGAAGTTGACCGGGGTGGTTTCAGGTGTTGATGCTGAAGTTGAGGCATGGGCCCCATGGGCCGTCTCTTAAGATCTGTGTAGTGTACTACGACTTTACATCAGGCATCCATTTGGGGCATATGAATAGTCGTTCCGGCGTGTTTTTTTCCAAGAGCATCACGGTGGCGTAGTTTGACCGAACTCTTTCAGGATTGAGGTGTAGGTTCCACGAGACGACGTATGGGCATAAAGCGGTGTTGAATGACTTTTCCACCGAGAGACCGTTTCTAGCGAGTAAGTAGTCTATCTCGTGTGTTTTTCAGTGAGGATTACAACGGTGTAATCTATTTGGGTGTGTGGACCCTCTTTCAAGATCTCATTAAATGTGGAAACATGAAAGGGTGTTGGTCAGAGGTTCCTTTGACGCACTCCGAACCTATGCACGGTAGCAGTGGTTGTGACACCCAGCGATGGCACGGGTAGTGCAGAGATATCAGAACAGTTCCGGGTTTACCCTCCAGCGAGGCTAGGCAGTGGGATACCCGTTGAACTTATGGTTTACCCTCCAGCGGGGCTGGGAAGTGGGTTACCATCGACTTATTTAGGGTTTACCCTTCAGTAGGGCTGGGCAGTGGGTTACATGATGTTTTATTACGGTTTACCCTCCATCTGGGCTGGGCAGTGGGTCACCTCAGCTTATTTAGGATTTACCCTCCAGTAGGGCTGGTCAGTGGTTCACCTGATGTTTTATTATGGTTTACCCTCCATCGGGGCTGGGCAGTCAGTCATCGTTGACTTATTTAGGGTTTACCCTCCAGCAGGGCTGGGTAGTGGGTCACCTGATGTTTTATTATGGTTTACCCTCCAGCGGGGCTGGGCAGTGGGTCACTGTTGACTTATTTAGAGTTTACCCTCCAACAGGGTTGGGTAGTGGGTCACCCGATGATTTATTACGGTTTACCCTTCAGTAGGGCTGGGCAGTGGGTCATCGTTGACTTATTGGGGTTTACCCTCTAGTGGGGCTGGGCAGTGGGTTACACGATGACTTAATTCAGACTCGGTCCTTTCTATGAGGCTAGTCAGTGACTTTTCTCTGTGTTTACTGGAGCAGGACCCTTGGTTGTGCGGTTTAGTGATGAGGCAGCTTTGGAATGCGGGGTTTTCGGGCATCAGTGATGGCTACCCTTAGAACTTTTGGCAATTTCTCTTGGGATGAGCTTGGAGATAGAGATCCCCTTACACACTCATTCGGGTTTCTTGTTGAGTGTATATCTACACACCCTACTTTTTTCCCACTCCTTGGGTTCAGTTACTCTCCTTACAGCAGGGGTGAAGATGTGTGCGGTATGCCACGTGCTTTCCATGTATAGCTCCTCTTGAATTAGACGAGTCTACTTCCTTCCTTTTGTTGGGTTGAGTTGCATTCTTTATTTTTTAATTTTACACTGCTCTTGTTCTGTCTACTGCTCACCATTTTAGTATCTCCTTTGTTTCTCCCTTGAGCTTTCAGGGCATCCTACTGAGTATATTTATACTCACCCCTTCTTGGGCTTTGCCCACACTTGGTGTGCCCTTGCAGACAAAGGATAGTTCGATCGAGACTACGGAGGATCGTAGAGGACACAGGAGCTTGGGATGCGTTCAGTGGTTGTAGGAGGATTTCCGGGTGTGAGACTCACCAGCAGGTTACTTTCGTTTTACTTGTTGCCGGTTTGTGACACCTTTCTGGTTGGGCGCGTGTTTTTCCCCTTTTACTTTTCAGTTTACTTGTCAGTCTACTTTTCAACACTTTACTTGTACTGGTTATAGGTCTATGCATGTATGTTGGTTTCCCTTTTGTAGGAGTGTTGTATCTTTCTTTCTTTTCTCTGCACTTTTGCATTGATTTAGTTGTGTGTGTGTGTGTACATTTCCTTAGGAAAAGGCCTCCCCTAGTTTGTTGTGCCTTTTGCGCTAGTCGCCATCCCCTGGCCTATGGAGGCAAGCTTGGGGTTGTTGCGGCTCAAGCCCCGATACAGGTCAGGTCGTGACATACTGGAACAAACAGAGGAAAATTTTGAAAATTTGAAGCATTTCGAATCTATGGATAGTACTGAAAATAAGTTAGGGTTGGGGAAGATGTAATTTGAGCCGATGGTTTTTCTTGGGCTAGGCGAGTGGCTCCAGACAGGAACTACTGATGTTAAGGGAACATGTCAGGGAATTCAATCTATAAGAACCCATAAATTCCTTTATGTTATTAATAGAAGAACTGTTATTTTATAATGACTATTTTATTAAGAGCATATATAAAGACTATTGAATTTCATAAGAACATTACACATCAAGTGTTGATATAAACTACTGAAACTAAGAATATTTAAGGGATATACACATATAATAATAGTAAATTCACTAAAAGAAAATCCATTGGCTTGAATACCACCATAAAGACCATTCCTTCCATAATGACTATAAAAATAAAGATAAGAGTTTGGAAAATAATATATATTATGAAATGATGTGTAAGAACGTTTGTTAAGTACTAAATGATGAAGTGAGAATAATGGAGTATTTATATGTAAATATGGTCATTCAACATTATGAACATTGGACAATATGACCGATGGAGATTATGACCATTAATCAATAAGACATTCAGACATTATTATTATTGGTAGTGAATATGCAATAAAGAAACAGTTAAGAATATGAAGAAAGAAACCAAAATTGTATTTTTGGAAATAATAAATATATTTAAATTCTAGTAAAATCATGTTTTATGATAATTTTATAAGTTTTAAATAAATTTTATTTTCATTAAAAAAGTTAATAAAACATGTTTTAAATGATAATATAAATTAACAAAGTCCAAAGTAATTTTTATAATGGTCAAATATTTTGTTATGTCATAAAAACACTTAATTTTAAATAAATAAGTATTTTTATTTAAAAGTTAAAATGATCATATTTATAGAATTATTTTGATAAAATAAATATCATTTTGGAATTATCACATCATAACTAAAATAGGGTTATTTTTTTATAATTTTTTGACAAAGTTTATTTTTTGGTGAAAAGGTGGAAATTACAGTTTTATGAGTACTGTGATTTTATGAAATCATTATGATGTGATCGTGATTAAAAAAATTGTGAATAATTTTATTAAATCAAAATTTCATTTAATAACCATAAAAATTAATTTAAAAATATTATTTTGAATTTATAAATTTATACTTTACATTTTGGAACTAAAAATTAGATTTTTGAGACAAAAATTATTTTTGGATTTGATGCATTAAATGGGTTGGTTGGAATATGACATTAACAAACTCTCACTCACTCATTAATAATCCAAACAAATAGTTATAATTGGTTTAAACCATAAATTATTGACTTATATAATAACATAACCAATATTTTAACCCTTAAAACCAACCCACTACAAGTATAAATAACCATATTTTCTCCCATTCATCTCCACTAAAAACTCATTTAGAATTAATTTCCCCTCTCCCTCTCTCCCTCTATAAATCCCACTCTCCCTATCTCCCTTTCTCCCTCTAAAGAGTCTCTCTCTAGCTTCAAGAATCATCCTATCAAGGTAAGGGCTCTCTTCCCCCACTTTTTCAATTCAAGTGCTTCTTTGGTATAATCATTTTGATTGTCAATTTATTATATTTTCAGGTGTTTATAAACACCCTCATTATTTTTTTCACATATCCCTCCCTATAAATGTACCCCACATGGTCTGATAATGATGAAAGAGAGATAATGACCCCTACTTTACACCATCAATAGTCCCTAGGTTGGTGACAAGTACTGAGGGTATAAAAGATCTCATATAAATGGAAGGAATTATCCTCTATAATAAAGGATTGGGAGATAGGATAAATCAACCACAATAAAATTCATGACATAATATAAAATTAAACCCAAAATTGTCACACAATGCATATATAAGGTAAATAGATACAAAGAGTCTCTAAATAAAGTACCAAAACAAAATCCTAAGGTAGCAAAGCTGCAATAGCTCCATGACCAATCTAGAAATGTATAGTACGGTCCAAAAAGTACTCCTTGAAACCTAAAAATGGTTTTTATATACATAGTGTGATCATACAAGTATATTCAGTAGGATCATACTCAAATTCTCTCGTTCACATGTGAAAAGAGCATACCAATGCATCAGTGAACACACCACAGAACTAATAACACCTAAATAAGTCAACTAACCAATATAATCCTCACCATGACATGATCATCAGATAATATATCTAAGAATAGTAACATAATAATAATAATAATAATATCAATAAAAAGGTACCCTTCACCACTTTCCTGCTAGTTTTCCACTCTCACACCCCAACATCTTATGTCCTGGATCTCCCATCTCTTATGTATACTAACCTTTCTCGAACTCACCTAGTCCATCACATCATGCCAAGAACCCTGCATGAAACTGGCCATCACATCACATCTCATCCCACCCACAAACACCTGGTCCATCACATCACATCACAACCCGTCCATAGACACCTGGGTCATCATATCACAACCATAACCAGGATAGTATGGTATCATGAACATAAATGACATCAACTGTGTTTCCTCATACCATGCATGACCCCCACTATAATTCATATCATAAATCTCATCAACATGAACCATAAGTACACTTTTTACTTCTAACCATCACAGCCTGTGCATATCAACATCCCATAGAAGAGAGAGCGGAGAAGAGGGGGTAGCCGCCATCCATCCTCACCACCAGGATTTAGGGAAAAATACCCCACAAAACATTTGGTTGTTAGAAAATGGTGCTCGATATTACTAGGGTATGTATATAAATTACAAGGAATGTTCACATATATATATATAATCACACACAAGCCCAACCTATAGGTTCATAATAAGAATAACAATAAATTTTCAAAAAATCACTACCAAGCCTCACAACATCCACAACAATCATTACCACCTATAAATGCACAAAACCACACTACAATCCACAATCCACATTTATTTTCAAGTTAATCTATTTTATATAATTTATATTACCATACAATTTCATTATTCTTCTCCATTCATTTCATATTTAAAAAGAAATCATTTAAACCACACTTCCCATTTCAAAAAAAAGTGTTTATTAATCATTTCATCCCATTATCCAAACCATACCATTATCTAACCCATTATATGTCATTCAAATTTCATTATTAACCAAATCATTCCATCACTACTTGGAAACTAGCACAACACAACCCCAACACCCAAACAACCCAACTTTCCTATGCCAACAAACCCCACATTGACACCATTTCACATAAAAACCACTCTCATCACAACCACCTAATATCATAACCACATCTCATCACATATTCCCACACATCACAATCACACATCAAAAAACTTTTCACATCATTCACATATCATTTTTTAAATTTATTAAGGGGATTTTTATCACTTTCACTTCTTTATTTCAAGTGCATTATCATAGAATCCATAATTTACTTGTGCATCCAATTTATTTTCTTAATATAAATTTTTAGAAAATTTAATTTAAAGTTACATAAAATAATCACAAGACAAGGTTCCATAAACACATCAACCACGTTGCAAACAAGGCCTCCAACGGCCTTGATTTTCAGTAAGGCATCAAGCCCATACAATCTCAATATCAAATAATATCAAAAGAATAAAATCATTTGTTTCATTCCCATTACCCTTCAATTTCAATTAAACAAATATTTATCTTTATTTGGGTGATGAATACTATATTCCTAATGATAAAAAAGAGCATGATCCCTCTTTCATGATACAAATATATGATAAATGAAGGATCCCCTACCTCAAATGGAGCTTCTCGAACCACTGCACAAGGTTGGAATTATAGGAAGACCTCCACCAAGAACTTCGATGAATAAGAACACCTTTATCACCCTAAACACAACACCCCACAAAATCTTATTACTAAAAAATATTAAAACAATAGTTTCCCCTTGAAAAAAACCTCTTCCATCCAACCAACAAGGATAAATAGGGAGAAAACAGGGAGAAGAAAATCATGTGAACTCACCTAAAACCATAAAATATCAATATCCCAAGGTCTAGGATAAAAGTAATTAAAATGGGGCTGAAATAAATACTTGGGATTAAATTATTTCACCCAATAATTGATAAAAAAGTTATAAGAATTATGGGGTTCTAAGGGATTTGGGGTTTTATAGGTGGTCTGCAAAACATAAGACCACAGTGTCGCACTAACCACCACATTGAAAAATTAATGAAAAAGGAAGGTACTACAACAAAAAGGGAAGCACCACATTATAACTAGGCTATTCAAAATATCCATAAAGAATTATAGCTAAGTCCACATTTCATATCTAATAAATTAAGAATAAGACCACAACGCAACACAAACCACCATGCCGCAAACCCCACTCACCAAGAAAGGCCTACACTGTAGCCATTATCCATGGAACTGCCATTCCAAAAATGAAATAATCACTAAAAACTCCACTCTTATCCACTATTCTATAGTCGAACTCTTTGCATCACAGTTTCTCTCCTCCACGGCACAGCCCAACCTTCCACACCACATTTATTTCTGTTTTGGAAGAAGCATTGAAAATTACCTCCTAAGACTTTATGTTGTAGTAGGCCTCTCCACATTGTAACTTCATCCATTCCATGGTGGATACAAGGCTATATTCTATAGGATTCCTTTGAGTTGAGATCCCGGTTCGATCTCCCCTTTTTCCCTCCAAACTCTTCAAAACCTCCCCTGGACACCTCTGTTACTAGAATTTTCACAAAGTAATGGGTAAGGAGGTCTAGGTCGTTATAATTGTAACTATGATGCCTTTTTAATGATATAGTTCCTCTATATATCTTTAAACCCATCTAAATATCCCTTTTACATACTTATTATGCTCCTAAAATTAACCCTTGAATTTCTATGTTGTATTTTAATTTCATGAATACCCAACCCTATTTTTCATTCAAGGGTATTCATTTAGATGTATCATTTAACTATTGATTGGTTAAATCCATTTATGAAACCCAAATTCCTTACTCATGGATTATAAATGATATTTACTTATGATTCATAATCGATTTGGCATATATAACGTCAAATATATGAAGGGTGAACCCTAATAACACTCCAATGCATTAGGTAAAGAAGTAATAGCTAGAGTTGACATGTTCATGATACCTTAGAAACTTGAATTGGTAATTTTTTATGATTCCTTGGTTAAAATATTTGGTAATATGCTTTATGGAACCTTATTTATGATTTTTGGTGATATGTTTATCAATGTCTCATGTTTATTTTGTATCTAGTTTTCCATGTTATGACTCATGTTATTATGTTAATGTACTTAAGTTATACCTCAAGTTCTTATGTAAATGTTCATTTTTATGCTTTATGTTTCACCTATGATGTCCTCTTACATTTTTTATCCATTATTGGGTTGTATTATCACCCCTTTCATTTGAAAAATGTCTCTAGGAAATACTATGATGTGAGATGATCTAGGATGTGATAGTAAAGAATCCTTTCAAGAGAGTTAAAAAAAATTATGTAACATGTGTGTCTTGTACTATGTACCTAGTTTCCAAGACACTAAATCCAAAAATTACCTTCACAGTTATTTATGTAATATTTTGTTAAGGAATTATGGTTAAAATCATGAAATAAAAGGAAGGTCACCATAGTTAGTATCAAAGTGGGGTTTAGTTATTTATGGAAATTAGGACTATAAAACATTAGTATGATCCCTATGGATAAGTATAAATTTAGTAAAACCATCTGTTTTTTTTTTTGAAGTATAAATTGAGTGGTTTTAGAGCAATAAAATCTTTATCTGGATATTATAAGTGGATGTAGCTCTTATACAGTTCTACCTAGGGGTAATAACCCCAGAAATGGCATATTGGGTATTAACTTTATTTTCACCTGGTGCACGACAAAGAGGCATTGCTACACACTTGGTTTGACACTCCCAAAGGATATACTTTTTTTTCATGTGTTTTTTACAAACCAACATGAAAGGACATATAGAAAGTGTAGATTTTCATTTAAAAGAAAGAAAATATTAAATTATATGATCCTAAAAGCCCTATATTGGAAAAACATTAGAATTAAAATACCCTATAGAATTTATTATTATCATTGTCTATTTCCTTTTTTAATATTCCTTTTTATTAGAAAATGGATGGAAATAGAAGGTAATTAAATGTTATAATTTGGTTGTGGATAATTCATTTAATGTTTTAACATTTTTGTTTTGGTAGTTCAAAGATCATTTATCATATGGAAAGAAAAAATATCATAAAATAATATTATCCCTTATAGATGATTTAATTATCAATATTATTTCAAAATCTAGTTCTAATTATTTTGAATGTTTTCAAATTTTCTCTTCACTTGCAAGAAATTTTTTGATCTATCCAACACATTTTAATTTCTCCAAACTTTATATGGAATTCAATTTGATTTAAAAATATTAATTTTATCATCTATTTTGATAGTAAAAACACCACCAAGGACTTATCCATTTCTATATTGGAGTCTTGGAATTAATATTGAATTATGAAGGAAATGTCAACAGTGCTAAGGAAGACCCTAATTATTTGAATTAAAGGTTTAAATTTAAAATTATTGATCAATAAGATAAAATTGCAAGGACACAATTTCTTAAGGGGGAGAATGTAACAACACATAAATTACTTTATGTTACTAATAGAATAACTCTTATTTTATAATGACTACATTATTATGCTCACATGGAAGGACTATTGTATGTCATGGCAACATTATGCATCATGTGTTGATATGTACTACTAAAACTCTAAATGGTAAAGGGATATACACATAGAGGAATAAATAATTTACTAAAATAAACTTCATAGAATTTAATTCCCCTACAAATATTGATCCTACTATAAATACTATAAAAATAAAGAGAAGTGTTAAGAAAACAATATAAATTATGAAAGAATGTGTAAGAACTTTTAAAAGTAGGGAATGATGAAGTGAGAATGATGGTGTATTTATAGGAAAATATAATTATTTAACATTATGAACATTTCCCAATACTACTTATGGAAATTATGACCATTAATAAATAATACCATTGAACAATATTATTTTTGGTTATTAAGATGCAATAAAGAGACTGTTGGGATTACAAAAGAAGAAACCAAATTTGTATTTTTGGAAACTATAAATATATTTAAATTATATTAAAATTATGTTTCTTTATAAATACATAGTTTTAAATAAATATTATTTTCATGAAATAATATTATAAAAAATTAAATGATAATATTAGTTAATGAAGTGCTAAGTAATTTTTATTACGGTCAGACAGTTTACTATGTCATAAAAACTAATAATTTTTAATAAATAAGGATTTTTTTAAAAGGTAAAATTATCATATTCAAAAAATTATTTTAATAAAATAAATATCATTTTTTACACAATGAATTAGAATTAACTTAGGGTGTATTTTTGAGAATTTTCTAACAAAGTTTATTTTTTGGTGAAAAGGTAAAAATTACCATTTTACAGGTACTGTAATTTTATGAAATAATTATGATGTGAGATTGATTAAAAAAATATAAAACATTTTATTCAATAAAATATTAATTTAATAAGTTTAAAAATTAATTTTTTTTTGAATTTATAAATTTATACTTTACATTTTGGAATCAAAAATTGGATTTTTGTGATCATCTTTTTTTTGGATTCGGTGCATTAAATGTGTTGTTTGGAAGGTGAATTTATAATTGGGTGAGATTATAAAATAATTCAACTCTCACTCTCTCATTAATAAGCCAAAAAAATAGTTAAAATTTATTTCACCCATAAGTGATTGACTTGTATAATAAAATGACCAATATTTTGACCCTTAAAACTTCCCCTCCACAAGTATAAATAGCCACCCTTCATCCCATTAATCTCCAATAAAACTCATTTAGCACTAATTTAATCTCCCTATTACTCTATAAATCTCTCCCAGGGAGTTATTAGGCCTCTATGGGGTCTCTCTATAACTCTAAAAAACATCCTCTCAAGGTAAGGGTTATCTTCCTCCACCTTTTCAATTCAAGTGCTTCTTTTGTATAATCCATTTGATTCTCAGTTTATTATGTTTTCAAGTGTTTATGAACAAATCCATTGTTTTGACTATGATTTATTGTTAATTAGATACTTCATTTTACACTCATTAAACCCATTTCAGTATCCCTTTTCCATACTTGTTATGATATCAAAATCAACCCTTGATTTTCCATGCTATATTTTCATGTCATGAATACCCAACCCTATTTTTCATTAAAGTTTATTCATTTAGATTTATAATTTAACTATTCATTTGGTGAATCCATTTATTAAACCCACATTATCTACTCATGGTCTATAAATTATGTGTACTTCTGATTCTTGATTGACGCGACACGCATAATGTTAGACATGTGAAGGGTGCACCATGATATCTAATGCAATAGTTAAAGAAGTAGTCTCTAGAGATGACATGTTCATGATACCTTGGAAGAATGGATTGAAAATGTTTTATGATACCTTGGTCAAAATCCTTGGTAATATACTTTAAAACACCTTAGTGACTATTTTCGGTGATATGTTTATGAATGCTTCATGTTTATGATGTAGTAACATCATGGTATGCCTTATGTTATTATGTTCATGTACATACATTATGCCTCAAGTTCTTATGTACTTGTGCTTCATGTTCCACCTATTATGTTCTATTGCAATGTTTATCCCTTATTGGGCTTTATTCCCACCCCTTTCATTTCATAAATTTCCCCAAGAAATTATATGTTGTGAAACAATCTAGAATGGGATATTAAAAAATATTTTCGAGAGAGTTGAAATTTTTTTTGTGTTTTATTTTATGTACTATGTATGTCTTATACTATATACCTAGTTTCCAAGACACTAAATTGAAAAAGGTCTTTCATAGTTATTTATGTAATATTTTTTCAAGGAATTATAGTTAAAATCATGAAATAATAGGTGGGTTTCCATAAGATCTTCTTAAAAGGTTAAAAGAGTGAGCCTTAATCAGATGCTAAAAGTAATTTAAAGAGATCAGGTCCGCATTCAAAAACCAATGCACCAAAAGGATATTTATTAGTGGATGACCACCAATACAATGACAACATGAGAGGCTAAAGGATCTTGTGATATATCTAAGTTTCATTCAACCCTTGTTTCAAATGATCACAAGAAAAAGAGACCTTTGCAGCAGATAAAAAGTGAGGAAGTAGTTATACCCAAGGTTGTTGTTGTTACTAAAAAAACTACATGTATTCCAAGGCCACTGCCATAGCCACTAGAAAATAACCTTGAGAAAAATGTGATATTTTAATAAGGGAGATATTATTGGAATGTTGGGGATACAGGGAGGCTAAAAAACTAGGGGCACCAGGGATTCAAGGCTAGAGTGTCGCTTCCACGAAGGGGGTGCCTAGAGCTGGGATGTTAGGGGTGTTAGTGCATGTGGGGAGAGAAACTATTGTTTTATTAGTTTAGTTATTGATGGAGGGGTACGGTATTTTAAATAACAATAGTAAGTTATTAGTTGTAAAGTTAGAGTTGTTAAAAGGTGTTGAGAAGTAATAAATAGAGAGTAAGGGGATACCAATTGTATTTTTGGAGTTTTGGATTCTTCTCGAAGATCTCATAGGTTTATGCCTCATTCTAGGGTAAAACATATCTAGGTAGTTATTCTCCTTATCCATTAATTATTATCTTTCAATTATACATATTCTATATTCTTCTTCTCTTGTTTTGGAATTCATGTACTCCGCCAAGGCTTGTTATAATAAAAATCCTCTATTTCTTCATCTCTCTCACTTCACAACCTATCACTTCATGAGTTTACATTTGGAGGAATTAAATTATTGATAAATATATGGGTGGATTCATTATTTCAGTCACTTTAAAGAAATAAAAAATGCATCATTCCTTCATCACATTACATGTGGCAGCCTATTATCCTAAGAAAAAGAAATCATGGTAAAAATCAAAAGAAAAAAAGGTAAAATAGAGAAAAAATAGAGAATATAGATTTCATTTTTCATTGGAATAATGTTTTTGAATAATTACCTAATTATAAAATAGAGGTATTATAATGGAAATTGTTTTAAGGGATATTGAGTGAGGTACATTCCATCAAACATTCTTGAAATAAACATGTATTATATTAAGAGTAAAAACCTCTTATTTTTGGACTTTGTTATTTTAATTCATACCCATAATCCCCTACCCAACATTATAACTTTGAAAAAATACTAATGATTAGTACAATTTCTTTGTATTTGTTATGGAGAAGAAAGAATTTTATCAAGCATATAGATTCACATTCATATATTTGAGATGGCTATAACTTTTCAAATCAATCACACATGAGATAAGAGTTACATAAAATTCCATGTAAGGTAGGATGTGGAGTGGTGTATCAATGGATAATTTAGGTTGAATAAATTTTAGTATGAGTGAAGATGAGATGGAAAATTGATTACAAAAAAGAAACATAATATATTTTTTTAAATGATTAGATTTTTTTTCATCTTTAATTTGTGTATGGAATTTCCTTTAGGATATTAAGTTTTTCCCTAGAGTGAAAATTTTAGGTGTGGGGAAGTGATAACTTATTATTTTTTGTTGAAAATTTATTTTTAATTTAATTTAAAACATCCTCTTATTTCATGAAACAAAATTAGAAAAAGTACTTTTTTCATGATTTTATTGTTTTTAATTGAATAAGTATAATCTTGTCTCATTTTCTGGTCTTAAATAATGAAATTAAAATAGAATTATAAATTGGGACGTGAATTATGTTTTTTATCATTATCATGAAAATGTATGTGATTTTTTTTCATTCAAAAAATATACTTTTTTTACATTCAAAAAATATACTTTTTTTACATGGAATGTAATTGTTCTGAATTAAACATATTTTTATCTAAAAATGAAACTGGAATATAAATATTGGGAATATATTTTTATTTTTGAGGTTTAAAATTTTTTTTGTTTATTCTTGGAATTAATATGTTAAAATTAAATTTGAATTTACTTATTTTCTATAATTCACTAGATAACTAAATAAAAAAGAAATATTTGTTTGGTTTTTTTAAATTATAAAAACATGTTTTTTGTTTAGTGTATTTAATTGAAAAGGTAAACTTATCTGAATTTTATACTACCCTAAAAAATATGTATTCATTGTATTGATTTTTAGGTTATTGTCAGACATTTTTAATAAGGTATGGACAATGACATCACATTTTATTAGGAAAATTATGCATCGCTGTTCAAGGCCCATGGACTATTGAATTGTTGGCCCAACTTATGTCATCCACACAATGTGAGGGGCTATCAGACCATTTCTTCCAGCCCTAGCTGAGTAGTTGTCTGATTGTGTGGTTCAAGTGAGTTATGTCAATGGTAGTTTGCTGATTAGTGTATATTGTGACTAGTTCACTGAAGTACCATTGTGTTGTACTTCATCAAGCTTGACAGGGGTTCAGTTTATTGATGCATTGGAGTTTTAAAGAGACTTGTTGTTGTCTACTCATAGCTAGAAGAAATCTAGATATGCCAACTCATTCATGTTGAAAATTCATGTGAAATTGAGGAGTGTTCTGGTCTTTTCTTGTAATATCCCTCTTATTATCATTGGCTTAAGAAGGAAGAAGTAAATTACTTCACCTTAAGCGACATCCCCAAGATTCCAAAGGCTGGAAATAAATATCGAAGGTCTTCAATAAATGTGGGGGAATATTTTCCCTTTAAGAATAAATCAACTAAAAAATAAGATAAAACCAAACAAAGAACTATACGATGCATGATAACAATGAATAGAAACTCAACATTTCATTTATCAAAATCAAACCAAAACCAACTACCACAGAAGAAGTCTAAAATATCAAAGTAAAAAGTGAAATACTAAAAGAACAAAAAAATAAAATATGACCAATGAAAACTCCATGCTCCAAGAATTTTCTATTCTCCATATCCACTAGACAACCCAAGATTCATGAAACTGCTAAAGATGTATGATACCTTACCTTTACCCATGTCTCGATAAACAACATCTGCAAAAGAACCAAAGTTCCAAAGTAGGGGTGATTAATGAAACTCATTAGATTTTCTACAATGAATTACCTACTCATTACACTAGGATAGAATGTGTTATCAACATTTATATAAAAATAGTTTATATAAAAAAATTTCCAGAACAGTTTATATCAAATTATAAACAAGTTCTATGAAATAATTTTCTCAAAACAACATCAAATTCCAAGGAAAGAAACTAAAAAATATTCTAAAAATAATTTCACAAATTCTATTTTTTCATAACCATTATATTTCACTTATCCACACAACCAACCATGCATGAAAACCTGGAAGAGGGGGAAATCCCTAACCCTTATCCATCTCACTAATAATGGGGGAGACTTCTTAACATTATCTGACCCAAATAAGTTTTTTTGGGGGAGAGCCCTGAAACTTATCCATCACATTAATGATGGGGGATAATCCTTACCCTTATCCTTCCAAATTCACATGAATACACACAATCATTATGCCAACCCAATTCCAAAATAACCATTTCATCCATTTCAATAAAACTGTTCTTTTATTTAAAACATTACAGTAAACTAATTCAAATCAACCATTCAAATTCATTTCAATAAAACCATCCATTTTATTGAAAACGTTTTGATTAATACATTTACCAAAATTCTAGAAAATATACATTTTAAAATCAATATTTTAAAACCATGAACTAAATCACTTTATACAAAAACACCCAATTTTCATGTTTTCACAAACCGTCACTCAAGAGGGTTTTCAAAAATCCTTACACAGAAAATTAAAAATAAATTTCACACAAAATAATCAATTTGAAATCAAGAATTCATTTTATAAATAGAGGAGTCAAGAGTGAATCCACTTACCTTGAGTTTTATGATGAAAACTAAGAACGCCATGAAGAACATCCACAAGACCTAGTTAAATCTCCACGAACCTATCTTAGATCTCTTCCCCTATCATAAAACAATCCAAATATAATAATATTTGGCATAAACTATATTAGATCTAATCACAGCAGATGTATATATAAGAAAAATAGAGTAATAGAGAAGAGGATCTAAGAAAAAAACACCAAGAATGACAAAGAACGATCACTTACTACGAAGATCTGTCTTAAAAACACTAAGTAATAGCTTCGAATCACTTCCAATCTGATGGGGAGAGGTTCTCCAACCTTTTAGAGAGAAAAATAATGAGTTAGGGCTGTTTTGGGGAAAAAATGAGGCATTTATAGGTGAAAACATGTTAGATCCACAATTTAATAATCTAACTTTTGACCCACGCATGATTTAGTCACACGGTTAAGAAAACCATGTTCTAACCATGCTCCTACCTTTGACCTAATCAAGACCACATGTGATTACCAAACCATGAACCAACCATGTCAAAGCTCACTGTCCAACATATAATCAACACAGTACAATTTCTTCTACACTTTCACATGATTTGGGAAAACTATTCGCCACTCGTTCACCTTCCCTTTAGCCCATGTTTCATTATGCACGGTTTTTTATAGGTGTTGCACGGTTTTCCCAAATTGTGCACCAACCATGTACCTGTAGAAAATTCCTAAAAACACTCCAAAAGATCTCCAAACTCTCCCAAACTTCACCAATATACTTTAAATTCTAAAAAGAATAAATAAAGAGTTAATTAATTGAAACTGAGGATACTAAATTCTCCCCACCATTGGCCTTTCCATCCCTAGAAAATATAAAACCATCATTGATGTGAAAGAGTTCTGGCTATTTCTCTTTCATTTATTTCTCCCATTCCCAAGTTTCTTCCAGAATCTGACCATGTTTCCATAAAACCCACACTATACCGATGGTTTTTCCACAAAATACATTCTCTTTACTATCTATAATATACAACAGGATATGTACCAACAAAGAATCTAGATCTAGTTCGACATGATCCCATAGAATCACATGGTCAAGATCAGGTTGATACTTTTTGAAATAAGATACGTAAAACACATTGTGTACTGCACTGAACCATGGTAGAAATTCCAACCTATATGCCACTTTACTTACTCATTCCAGTATCTCAAAAGGGCCTGTGTACCGAGGTGATAACATTCCCTACTTTCCAAAACATCGATGTCTAAGACTTGGAAAAATCCTTAAGAACACACGATCACTCAAGGAAAATGACAAGGGTCATTGGTGATGATCCGCATAAGATTTTTGATGACTTAGAGCCATCTCCATCCATTTCCTGATCATCTGAATCTTCTCCATTGTTTCTCGGATAAGGCTCGGACCAACTAGTGAAGTCTCGCCTGTTTCCACCTAACAAAGTGAATAATAATAAGGATGCTCATACAATGCTTCAAACAGAACCATTTTTATTGAGGCTTGATAACTGTTATTATATGGGAACTCCACTAATGGTATTTGATCATCCCATGAGCCATCAAAATCCATTACACAAGCCTGCAACATGTCTTCCAATGTTTGTATTGTCTTTTTGAAATGGTCATCCATATGAGGATGATACGACGTACTCATTGTCAACTGAGTCTTAAGGGATTTCAATAATGATCTCCAGAAATGAGATGTAAACCTCATATCTATGTCTTATATGATCGAAACTGGTATTCCATTCCTCTTTATCACTTATTGCATATAGATTTGGGATAGATCCTCCATAGTTTGAGACTTATGAATAGGAATGAAATGAGCCGATTCTGTGAGCTGATCCACTATCATCCAAATGTCATCATGTTTCTAAACCGTTCTTGGTAGGAATATTGAAAAATTCATAGCTATTTGCTCTCATTTATATACTGGAATAAGTAAATACTGAAACATATATATCAGTCACTAATGTTCTGTATTAACTTGCTGTCAAGTTAAGCATCTTGAAAAAAACTCATCCACTAATATTTTCATATGACTCCACCAAAACTGTGATTTCAATACCTTATACATATTTTGTATTCCATGATGAACAACCCATCGTAAGTGGTGGTAAGCATGAAAAAGTTGTTACTAACAATCCATAGGTACAACCATCTGATTTCTGAACCACAAAACTGAATTCTTATTCATCCTCTCACCTCATTGGTCTCCCCACCATTGAGTCTTGACCTCATTGTCACGCATTCTGCATAAAATACTTGTGAATCTTTGACCATTTCCACCAAATTAGGAATGAACGAGATTATAAATAAGGACACAACTTCACCTTGGTCTTCACATTCCAAGTGCATGTTGGCTAGGAATGACATCAACAGCCACTCATCTAAAGATTATTTTTTCAACTGAGCATATGAATTTTTACTTAATTAATCTGCCACCAAATTGTGTTTAATCGGTGTATAAATCAAGTTAAATTCAAACATTTGGAGATACTCCATACATATTCTTTGTCTAAGATTCAAATTTTTTTGTGTGAAAATATGTTTCAAACTCTTATGATCCATGAATATAGTAAATTTCTCACCAAAGATATAATGACACCAAGTCATCAAGCATGGACTATGGAAGCTAACTCCAAATCATGTGTTGGGTAATTATTCTCATTCACTCATAACTTCCTTGATCTATAAGCAACAAAATGATCTCCTTATGTGAGAAAACATCCCAGTCCTGATCATGAAGCATCACAATACACCATGTACCCTTATCCTGATTAGTGAAATATTAGGATCGGTGCTGATGTAATATTAAGCTTAATCTCTTGAAAAGATTTCTGGAATTATTCATTCCACTATAATGAAATATTATTCTTTTTCAAAGCTTTCATAGGTGAATATAGTTGTGAAAAATCATGAACAAAGCATCTGTAATAACCATATAGACAAAGAAAACTTTGTATCTCAAAGAAATTCTTTAGTGGTTGTTAAGATATTACAACCTCTATCTTCTCTGGATCCACTAAAACACTTATTTCATAAATTACATGGAAAATAAAGTGTACCTATTATATCTAAAAATATCACTTTGATAATTTGGAATACAAATGATTATCCCTCAATATTCCCAACACTGTATCTAAGTGTTTCTCATGCCCATCCTTTTTCCTTGAATACACCAATATGTCATCCACAAACACCACCAAGAAATAATCCAGATATCTATGAAATATCTGATTCATCAATGGAATAAATACCATTGGTGAATTCATAATAACGAAAAACATTACCACATACTCATAATGGATATATATACTTTTGAAATCTATCTTTATAATATCCTCCTTCTAAACCTGAAATTAGTGACATCCAGATCACAATTCAATCTTAGAGAACCATCGATCTCATATTAATTGATAAAACATATCATATATGCATGGAAGTATATATCTATTATTTATTGTAACTTGGTTAATATTATGATAATACACACATATCCACAGTGTTCTATCTTCCTTATTCATAAACAAAAATAGTGATGCCCATAGAGACGTGCTCAGCCAAATGAAACCAATGATTTACAGATATTCCAATTGCACTTTCAACTCCCATAATTCTGTTGGTGTTATTCTATAAGATGTAAGGGAAATGGGACTAGTCCTTTAAAAGAGATCAATCATAAACTACACTTCTCTCATCAGTGGAAACCCTGAGAAATTATTGGGAAGAACTTCTAGAAACTAATCCACCACTGCTGGAAAACTTTTATCCTCAATCTCTTACATCGATGCCAAAGTAAACACCACCAACTGGTAATATATTTTTTTAATTTCTAGCTCTAAAAAGTCTATTGCACCTTTCTTTACATTCCTTTCTCCTCTAAAGAGATGCTCGACGCTATCCTCTACCATGAAACTAACTGTTCTTTTATAAAAGTCGATGTGAACCTTGAATATTGTCAACCAATCCATACGCAGAACTATATCAAATACATCCATCTCAATCATAGAGAAATCCCATTTCATCTCAAATCCATAAACTATTATAAAATATTCTCTACACACAAGGGCTTGACATTATCTTTAACCAAGAGGAGTTTTAAGTTTAATCACAGAAGGAATCATCTCAACTTTTAAACTCATAAAATCAACAGAATAAAATATAATAAAGGAATTTGATGAATTAATATAAAAAAACTTGTGTAAGAATAGAATTAAAAAGAATTGTACCTCTCAACATAGATGTTCCAGGCTGATCATCCATAATAACTTATTCAGATCCATATAATTTCTTACTCACAATACTTTTCTTCTTATTTCCCTATTGAGATTTCCCTTATTGAGGAGTCATGGTATTCCTAGAATCACTATGGATAGATTTATTCTGTTGACAATATTGATTCTTCCTCTCACATCCTGTTGAATTATACGACGTCTGCGACACATGAGGAGTGTCCTAAACACCCAAACTTGGAGCATTGTGACAATAGTGCTGAAGATGCCCCATCTTATTGCAATTATGGAATATTCTTGGTGGTTTGGAACACTTTCACATAAAGTGACTCAGTAACCCACACTGAAAACATCCAACCTTAATCTTGGGTCTTAAATAAAGGTTACACACTCATGTGGTCCGATTTAGATGTGTTCCACCACCTTGAGAATAGGTGTCCCTCTTCCTCTTGCTCTTAGTTCTAGAGTTCTCACCTCCTCTCATGAAGATAATTGTACTTCCTCCACCTGGATTTTCAATAGTGATAGATATTATAAAAATAGTATTTGGTTGTATTCCCAACTCAATGGTTTGAAAAGCCTAAGAAATTCTTTGGACTAACTATTGGTTTACCTATGGCTTAGGTGCAACCACATTCTCAACAACCTCTTCTGACTGGTTCCTATGATGCCCACTGGGTGTCATTCTCTAGAAACACAAAAACTACCATAAGTCTAACTCTCTATGAACTGAAGGCTTATCATTTCAAATTCTACCACATCATTCTATCATAATAATTTTTTTCAAAAACAACCTTTACTAAGTTTAATCATTTTTTAAAACTTTCAACTTGATTTTGAAAATCAAACCATTTTCAAAATACAACCACTGTGTCCTTTTTCAAAATCTTTCATTTGAAAACAATTTCAACATTTTTCAAAAATTAACATCTTGCACCAAATCATATATCATTACTCAAAATGAAATATGCAATCTTTGTGGGAATATGTTTTTCTAATGCATGTCATGCTCATCTCATTTGCTAAAACCATGACAATGAGATTACAAATCCTATAAGTGTCTCCAAAACACTTATGTATCCAACTCCCTATTAACTTGAAGTTTAGCATAAAAAAGTTTAGCTACATCTTTTTATGCTCTATATTTCAAGTTCTGACAATCTTACTCCTTTATATGATCCCAAATTAAAGAATAGACCAGAATGAATTCAACTCCATGATCGAGAACCAATACCAAGTCAAAGACCAACCAAGAATTAGACCACTTATTCCACAATAGAAGGACCAAGTTGATACCACTTCTCTCAAATATATTTTTGAACCTAAAAAAATGATACCACTTGTCTCAATTAGATTTTTGGACCAAAAAAACTGATACCACTTGTAATATCCCTCTTATTCTCATTAGATTGAGAAGGTGGAAGGATATTACTTGACCTTAAGAGACATCCCCAAGACACCAAAGGCTGGCAATAAATGTTGAATGGATCCAATGAATTTGGGGGACAATTTGACCTTTAAGAATAAAACAACTAACCAAACAATCCAAAACCAAACAAACCACTATATGATGCATGATAATAATGAAAGAGAAATAAACATTTCATTTATCAAAATCAAACTAGAACCAAGTACCACAACAGAAGACTACAATATCAAAGTAGATAACACAAGACTACAAGACCAACAAAACTCAAAGGCGACCAAAGACAAATCCATGCTGCAAGCATGCTCCATGATCCATCTCCACAAGACAACCCAAGTATCACTATGTATTGCTAAATATGTGTGATACTTTACCTTCACCCGTGTATCGATAAAAAACATATACAAAAGCACCAAAGTTCCAAAGAAGGGTTGATTAATGAAACTTAGTATATTTTACCCAATGAATTCCCTACACACTTTACTTGGATAAAACATGTTAGAAACATTTATATAAAAATAGTTTATATAAAATAATTTTTAAAATATTTTATATCAAAATATAAACAAGTTCTAATGAAATCATTTTCTCAAAAAAACATCAATTTACAAGGAAAGAAACAAAACAATGTTCTAAAAATAATTTCAAAAATTCTATTTTTAAATAACCATTCCATTTCACTTATCCACACAACCAACCATGCATGAAAACCTATAAGAGGGGGAAATCCCTAGCCCTTATCCACCCCACTAAGGATGGTGGAAACTTCTTACCCTTATCCAATCCAAATGAGATTTGACTATGGAGAGACCTAACCCTTATCCATCTAGTTAATGATAGGGGGAATTCTTACCCTTATCCATATTAATGAACATGAACACACACAACCATTATGCCAAACCCATTCCAAAAAAAAAATTCATCCATTTTAATAAAACCATTATTTTAATGAAAACCTTCCAATAAACCAATTCAAATAAAACATTCCAATTAATTTCAATAAAACCATCCACTTTATGGAAAAAATTTGATTAATCCATTTACAACAATTCTATAAAATCCACATTTTAAAATCAATGTTTTAAAACCAAGAACTAAATCACTTTCTATAAAAATACCCAATTTCCATGTTTCCAAAAATTGTCACTCAATATGGTTTTCAATAATCATTACACAACAAATTCAAAATCAATCTCAAAAAAAAATAATTGATTTGAAATCAAGCCTTCGTATTATAAATATAGGAGTCGAGAGTGAAGACACCTACCTCATGTTTTATGATGAAAATGAAGAATGGCATAAAGAACATCCATGAAATTGGGTTAAATCTCCATGATCTTTTTTTAGATATCTTACCCTATCATAAAAAATCCAAATCTAATCATATTTGGAATCAACTATCTTAGATATAACCACAACAGATGTAGATCTAGAAAAAGAGAGGAATAAAGAATAGGATCTAAGAAAAGGCACCAAGAACAACCAAGAACAATCACTTACCATGAATATAAAGCTTCAAAACACCAAGTAATGGCTTCATATTGCTTCTAATTCTATGGGGACAGGTTATCAAATCTTTGAGAGGTAAAAACCCTGAGTTAGGGATATTTTGGGGGAAAATAATTTAGAGGTGAAAACATGATAGATCAACATTTTAAGGATTTAACTTTTGACCCGTACGTGGTTTAGTCACATGGTTAGAAAAACCATGTGCTAACCATGATCTTTCCTCTTCCTTAAGGGGTACCTCACATGGTTGGTTCGCACAATTACCAAACCATGTGTCAGTTGTGCCAAAGATCATTATACAACATATGCTCAACACAGCATGATTTCTCTTAGACTTTCTCATGGTTTGGAAAAACTGTGTGCCGCCTGTACACCTTCCCTTTATCCCATGTTTCATTATGCACGGTTTTTTATAGATGTTTCAAGGTTTTCCCAAACTGCGCACCACTTGTGCACCTATAAAAAAGCCCAAAACACTTCAAAAGTTATTAAAACTCTCACAAACTTCACCCTTAAATTTTACATACTTAAAAATTATAAATAAAGGGTTACTTACTTGAAACCAGGTGTACTGCATTGCTCATGGAGTGTAACAGCCCGAGATTTTATGAAAAATATTCTTTTTATTTCATTAAAGTCTTGTGTTGTATGCTACACCAAAAGGAGCATGCACAACACGCATCCTTGACTTGCCTTGCATTACACGCAATCACGACCTTCCTCGATAGCGTGTGTAATACGCAATACCGAGTTTCACTAAACAATGATATGCTATTAAAATATTATTAAAACTAGCCGTTATGAATAGTAATAACCACTTTTTAAAACTCTGTAAATCTTATTTTTCAAAATTTACTTCATTTTTGGATTCGGAGTATCGAATTTAGCCTAAGGTGAAATTTTGGTACTTTTCGGATAACTTTCATATTCTGATGAATAGTGAAAATTACTAAATTATAATTAAAAACAACTTTTTTAATCGAAATAATTAATAGTGATAAATTATTAATTTGAGTGGTTTTAAAGTATATTAAGAATATATTTTTACAATTTAATACAATGTTGGTCATTGGATGTAATTTCACATTTAAACCAGACATAATCAAGTGTCAATCTTTTGATAGATATTGTTTCTTAAAAACACGCTATTTGTTTTAACAGCGGGATTTAATTATAAAATTAATTAATGCAAATTATATGATATGAATTTGGTAAAATAGACTTCATTTTTGAATTCGGAATATGAAATATAGCTTAGGATGAAATTTTGGCATTGTTCTGAAAAACATCAATTTTTGATGAATAGTGAAACTACTAAGTGGTAGTTAAAAAAATTAATTTCTTCATAAATCTTAATTTTACCGCTTCTGTGAATGGAATTTCAAAAATCCGAGAGACACGGTTGATGTCAGTAAGTAAAATGTGGTTCAATGAGATGAAAATAATTTTTGGTGAATAGTAACTTTTTACTTTTTTTTACCACGGTTAATAGTAAATAGGGTAACTAAGGGTAAATATGATATTACAATTACCCTAACACATGTCCTAATTCTATTGGATAAGTGTAATTCGACCAAAAACAACCTTATGAATATAATATGACCATTTAGGTCCACTTGGATTAGATTATGACATTTAATATTATATTATTTAATGAATAGTTAAAATAGTTAAAATCAAAGTTTAATAACTAAAACATTTTTAATATGGGGTTATACATAAGATAAATTCGACTATAAATATTCATTATAAAGCTAAAAAGATTTCCTACATAATTATATTTTAGTTATAATTTTTAGACTTTAAATAAATTAATTTATTTATGACACAACGATGATGCAGTAATTACCCTTTTAAGGAAATATTAACATAATTGATGTTATAAATGCTCAAATGAATGTAATTTGAGACTTTTTATGACTTAAACTAATTTTCTAGGTTACTATGATATATTAGTGTTGATTTAATCAACTTGGTTCGAACATATAATTCTGTTATGACTTTCACAAAAATCATATATCAAATAGTGTCAAAATTGACACAAAATAGTTTTTAAATCAAATATTATATTATTAATTGTTATTTTATTCCTAAAAATCTAAGGTTCGGCAAGATGACTTAGATAAGGATATATTTATTAATAATATAAAATTTGGGGTTCGTTTGTCATGTTATAGTAAGTGTATTAACCATATAGTGAAAGAAAACAAAAAGACACGGTAAAAGTTAAATTATTTAACTTAGAGTTAAATCTAATTGATAAGGTTAAAATAATAACCTAAACTTGTCTAAATCCTATTGGTTGATAGGATTTCGACCCATCCCCGCTTTAGCTTCGAAATAAAACCCTTTGGAACCATTATAAACCGATTTTTACTTTAATATAAAATAATATTTTGAGATATTCCTAAGGTGCCCCTCTCCTCCCCTATAAAAGGACACCTCCTCCCCCTCCTCCTCACACCAATTTGAGCACTCAAGCTCGGCCAACCCCTGCCAAAATCTCTTCTCCACTTCCCTAGCAACATCCTAGAGGTTCTGGTCTTCCTCAAAGACCAATTCTAGTGCCCTAAGAGGAGGTCTCAAAGAGGCACTTCAAAGAAGAGGTAATTACCGTTACCAATTCTTTCATCTTTATTTCTTCTTCCACTTCTTCTTGTTAGGTTGTTTCATTATGAAGTAATAACATCAGTATCACTCATATACTGATATGTTATTATAAGTATGAAACAACCCTATTTCACCATCTATCCATCCTACGGAAAAAGAAATCACCGCGCGTGCGTACGTACGGAATACCGTCTCCACGCCGTGGTGTAATCTATTTTCCACCACCACCTTACATGGATGGGTATAATGGTGTAAAGAATAACTATACATAGTTATTACAACATCATATTGATTCTGATATATTGTATAATCCACTCCAATTCAGTTCAATATTTATGGAAATGATATCATCGCTCGTGCGTACGTACGGACTACCGTCTCCACGACGCGATGAGATTCATTCTCCATGTTAACCATTTAAGAATGATTATAAAGTATATATAAGAAATAATAATGAAATATATGACATTATAAAGCTACTGGATTTATGTATATATATATATATATGTATGTCATCTACTTACTTCCATTTCAAGACAATAAGGAAAGTAAAACAGCGTTCATGCGTACGTACGGACTACCGTCTCCATGAACGGTGTTTTTCATTTTATTTATCTATCTATTATATATATATATATATATACTGAATATATATGATATATAAATCATATTTTATATTCTGGAAGTAAGTAAATCATGATATAAGTAATAATGATGTCAAGAACAACAAGTCAAAACACCTACGATAAATGAAACGATTTTACCCAAAATGCTTCTTTAACATGGAATTTACAAAAGAACGGGTAATATAATTTCATAAGTGAACCATATATGATATCATAACAATGAATATGATTCTGTAATAAGTCAATAACATGATTTAAATCATTATACAGGAGGTTCGGACACTTACAAAGAAAGTCGGACATAAGGTAAGGGAAATATCACAATCTCATTTTTATCCGAGATTGTTTATTCGTAAGTATTTACTGGGGTGTATTTTATCATCCACATCCATGTTTCATCAATATGTAATATTATTTCCATCCACCTACAATTGTTTAAATCCATTTTTACCCTTCGGTGAGTTTTTAGTAATATGTATAAAAGGAATCTTTTGTCGTTTTTTGTACGAGGTACTTTTTGACTTTTCCGACAAAAGTACGAAAAATGTTTTTTTTTACTTATACGGCATGAATGGATTTTTAAAACATTATTTCCAAGAAGCTTCCTTTAAAAGTTTTCAAGTTTATTTTTAATCAAATTCTTTTATTTTAAAGTTGTATGACATGTTATGAAAGGAAAAATGTTTTTTAAGAAGAAAGGATATTTTCCTCAAGAATGGAGTTCAAGTGTTTTATCAAAATTATTTTCCATCTAAGATAATAAAGGGTTCTGTTTTTATCCCTATTATTAAATTGATTTGATCATGTTGTGATGGAATTATTTTTATGAATTCCTTTATCTTATATGAATTGATTTATGATGTCATGATGTTTCAAGAATCCCATTTTTGTTACATGTGTTATGCGATGATGTATGTTTTATGATTATGTGGCACACATAAGAAAGGATTCATTATAAGATGGGTGGGACCTATATCTCCCTCCAATGCATTGGGTAATGATTTTATATCTCATGAGATAGACAGGGCTGGAACGGTAGGTTATACCGGTTCAGTGAAACAGGACTGAAACGAGGGTTACTCGATTCAGAATGGGACTGTGTCCACTAAGATAGTCTTGGCAATGAGTCATGACTAACAAGAAATGATTTTCCATGATTATGTGTGCATGCCACAAAGTTTCAAGTTTCATGTTATGATTATGGTGATCTCATTTTCACTTCTATGATTTGTTCCATGTTAAGATATTATGATCTCTTTTGCAGGTTATGATTTTCAAAAAGATATGATATGATTTTTATTTCTTTTGTATACCCTTACTGAGCATTTGAGCTCACCCTTTTATGTTTTCTTTTCCCCAGGATATAAAGAAAGGTTTTAGGTATAAAAAAAAGGAAGATCTTTATGGGAGATTTTGAAGATCTTTCACCACGATTAGAAGATTATATTCCGAGTTTCCAAAGACACTAAACTATTACGATCCTTGTGTGTGTGTTTTTGTTATGTACTAAGTATTCCGCAAAAGTAATGTAATGTCCATGTACGTCAGGCTTCGGGTCTCTACAGTTGGTATCAGAGGAAAGGTTTAGTCAACCTTTGGAAACTAGGATGCGAAAACGTTAGTGAGATCCCTAGAGATATTTATAAGGTATGTCTAGGGATGTCCCTAAGGATAAGTATACGTATAAGATACAGTCCTAGAACTACGGTAACGATCATAGAATTTAACCTAAGAAGTTAGATATTGAGGATACTTCCCCTTTACTATGTTGTTTTCTCTAGCATGATTTTTGCCTCTCACAAAATTATTTTTGTGTTTTAGTTAATGGAGGGAACCAAAAGGAATTCGGTTAACAGTAAATCCAATGGACAAATTGGTGACTATGAGAAAAAAAATTGTGTAATGCCTAGAGAGAAAGATGTTGTGATTATGCCGAATCAGTCATCGCGATATATGATTAACAAGGTGAAATTTAGTGGTATGCCTAATTCATCAAAGAAGAGGAAGATAGACCATTATGCATGTTCGCATGTTGAGGAGTATAAAGAAAGGAAGATTGAGATTTCTAAAGAAGGGAAGAAGAACCTTGAGGAATACCTCAAATGGAGGGACCGATGTTATCTGTGTGGAGAAAAGGGTCATAGAGTGACAGACTGTTATGGAGTTCAATGTCTTATTTGTGGAGAACATGGGCATTACCCAACTCAATGCCCTGACCTAAAAAGATACTTCTAAATCAAGGAAGGACTTATTCCAGGACAGTCATTGATGTGGATGGACTGAAGTGTTTATGTATTGGTATTCAAGAATAATGTTGTTGAGGTACTTTTATGGTGTATTGGAATATTTCTGTATTGGTCTAATGTGGTATTCGAAGTGATTGAGATATTTTTGGAAATAAGATGATATGCGCATAATGAAGGGATAAGACGATAATGAGATGTTTGATTGTATTCATGAGCTCATGATTGATATAAGGACTAAGTGATATCATGGTTTGAGTATATAGAATTTTGAGGATTTTGGTATGTGGAAAGTGTTAACTTTAAACTGCATTCATGTTTTCACTAAGGTATTCAAGAGAATACATGATTAAGGCCTTTGAATGTTTGGAATGTGACCAACAAGACATATATATGGGGATTAACGATAGTATTAAATCTCTGGTAATCGTTTTCACTATATTATGAGAGTGGACTGCAGTATTATGGATAAGCCTAAAGATTAGAATGGATTATGTTGGACATAAGTTAGTATTGTTTAAGGATAGAAGTTTTTTCGATATTATTGATGGGATGTTATAGTAATATAGTTTTAGAAAAAGGGACAACCTGCAGGACGGGCGACAGCCCATCGCGTCGGACAAGGTCGTAGGAATCGAACCCACAACTGAAGTGCGACTGGCCTTTATCGCCTACCACTGGCCTACAGGAAGTCTCTGTTTAGTAGAAACTAGTTTTATTATATTAAGCCGTATGATATATGAAGTATAAGTCCATTTTAGGAACAATATATGATTAATCTCACTATAGATCGACTTATGTATATAATTTTTGCTAACCTTTTGTTTGAGACAGATGGAATGACCCGTCATTCTATCACATGATCTGCTAACACTTCAAAAATAACAAATTCAACTTCATTTATTTAAGAGATGAAGTTGAAATTGTTAAAGGAACGAACAACAATGAGGTTGTACCAACATAAAGTAAGTATTTATTCTAATTCAAATTCTTTAACTTTAGGGAAACGATCTTGAAAACCAAAAATGTTGTCCTAGTGATCTTATATCTGATGAATCAGATGGTACCTTAGATCGTCACAAATTTATGGCTTTGTGATTACTGGCTTTTCCATAGCCATGTTCTCTACCGCTCTCCATCAGAACATGATGGTTAGATTTTTCTTCCATATCCATATTTTCACCTATGTGGAAACCCAGTGATTAGTTTATTTGGGTAACCATTAGGTTTCATACTTTTGTTTTTAAAGATTGGTTTTGGTATTCCTTTTTACGATGTGGGATTCTATTAAAGAAACTTTCGAATAGTAAACCATTTATAACCCCGACGAATTTCGAGGGCGAAATTCATTTTAAGGGGGGTAGAATGTAACAGCCCGAGATTTTATGAAAAATATTCTTTTTATTTCATTAAAGTCTTGTGTTGTACGCTACACCAAAAGGAGCATGCACAACACGCATCCTTGACTTGCCTTGCATTACACGCAATCACGACCTTCCTCGATAGCGTGTGTAATACGCAATACCGAGTTTCACTAAAGAACGATATGCTATTAAAATATTATTAAAACTAGCCGTTATGAATAGTAATAACCACTTTTTAAAACTCTGTAAATCTTATTTTTCAAAATGTACTTCATTTTTGGATTCAGAGTATCGAATTTAGCCTAAGGTGAAATTTTGGTACTTTTCGGATAACTTTCATATTCTGATGAATAGTGAAAATTACTAAATTATAATTAAAAACAACTTTTTTAATCGAAATAATTAATAGTGATAAATTATTAATTTGAGTGGTTTTAAAGTATATTAAGAATATATTTTTACAATTTAATACAATGTTGGTCATTGGATGTAATTTCACATTTAAACCAGACATAATCAAGTGTCAATCTTTTGATAGATATTGTTTCTTAAAAACACGCAATTTGTTTTAACAGCGGGATTTAATTATAAAATTAATTAATGCAAATTCTATGATATGAATTTGGTAAAATAGACTTCATTTTTGAATTCGGAATATAAAATATAGCTTAGGATGAAATTTTGGCATTGTTCTGAAAAACATCAATTTTTGATGAATAGTGAAACTACTAAGTGGTAGTTAAAAAAATTAATTTCTTCATAAATCTTAATTTTACCGCTTCTGTGAATGGAATTTCAAAAATCCGAGAGACACGGTTGATGTCAGTAAGTAAAATGTGGTTCAATGAGATGAAAATAATTTTTGGTGAATAGTAACTTTTTACTTTTTTTTACCACGGTTAATAGTAAATAGGGTAACTAAGGGTAAATATGATATTACAATTACCCTAACACATGTCCTAATTCTATTGGATAAGTGTAATTCGACCAAAAACAACCTTATGAATATAATATGACCATTTAGGTCCACTTGGATTAGATTATGACATTTAATATTATATTATTTAATGAATAGTTAAAATAGTTAAAATCAAAGTTTAATAACTAAAACATTTTTAATATGGGGTTATACATAAGATAAATTCGACTATAAATATTAATTAGAAAGCTAAAAAGATTTCCTACATAATTATATTTTAGTTATAATTTTTAGACTTTAAATAAATTAATTTATTTATGACACAACGATGATGCAGTAATTACCCTTTTAAGGAAATATTAACATAATTGATGTTATAAATGCTCAAATGAATGTAATTTGAGACTTTTTATGACTTAAACTAATTTTCTAGGTTACTATGATATATTAGTGTTTATTTAATCAACTTGGTTCGAACATATAATTCTGTTATGACTTTCACAAAAATCATATATCAAATAGTGTCAAAATTGACACAAAATAGTTTTTAAATCAAATATTATATTATTAATTTTTATTTTATTCCTAAAAATCTAAGGTTCGGCCAGATGACTTAGATAAGGATATATTTATTAATAATATACAATTTGGGGTTCGTTTGGCATGTTATAGTAAGTGTATTAACCATATAGTGAAAGAAAACAAAAAGACACGGTAAAAGTTAAATTATTTAACTTAGAGTTAAATCTAATTGATAAGGTTAAAATAATAACCTAAACTTGTCTAAATCCTATTGGTTGATAGGATTTCGACCCATCCCCACTTTATCTTCGAAATAAGACCCTTTGGAACCATTATAAACCGATTTTTACTTTAATATAAAATAATATTTTGAGATATTCCTAAGGTGCCCCTCTCCTCCCCTATAAAAGGACACCTCCTCCCCCTCCTCCTCACACCAATTTGAGCACTCAAGATCGGCCAACCCCTGCCAAAATCTCTTCTCCACTTCCCTAGAAACATCCTAGAGGTTCTGGTCTTCCTCAAAGACCAATTCTAGTGCCCTAAGAGGAGGTCTCAAAGAGGCACTTCAAAGAAGAGGTAATTACCGTTACCAATTCTTTCATCTTTATTTCTTCTTCCACTTCTTCTTCTTTGGTTGTTTCATTATGAAGTAATAACATTAGTATCACTCATATACTGATATGTTATTATAAGTATGAAACAACCCTATTTATCTATCCATCCTACGGAAAAAGAAATCACCGCGCGTGCGTACGTACGGAATACCGTCTCCACGTCGTGGTGTAATCTATTTTCCACCACCACCTTACATGGATGGGTATAATGGTGTAAAGAATAACTATACATAGTTATTACAACATCATATTGATTCTTATATATTGTATAATCCACTCCAATTCAGTTCAATATTTATGGAAATGATATCATCGCTCGTGCGTACGTACGGACTACCGTCTCCACGACGCGATGAGATTCATTCTCCATGTTAACCATTTAAGAATGATTATAAAGTATATTTAAGAAATAATAATGAAATATATGACATTATAAAGCTACTTGATTTATGTATATATATATATATATATGTATGTCATCTACTTACTTCCATTTCAAGACAATAAGGAAAGTAAAACAGCGTTCATGCGTACGTACGGACTACCGTCTCCATGAACGGTGTTTTTCATTTTATTTATCTATCTATTATATATATATATATACTGAATATATATGATATATAAATCATATTTTATATTCTGGAAGTAAGTAAATCATGATATAAGTAATAATGATGTCAAGAACAACAAGTCAAAACACCTACGATAAATGAAACGATTTTACCCAAAATGCTTCTTTAACATGGAATTTACAAAAGAACGGGTAATATAATGTCATAAGTGAACCATATATGATATCATAACAATGAATATGATTCTGGAATAAGTCAATAACATGATTTAAATCATTATACAGGAGGTTCGGACACTTACAAAGCAAGTCGGACATAAGGTAAGGGAAATATCACAATCTCATTTTTATCCGAGATTGTTTATTCGTAAGTATTTACTGGGGTGTATTTTTTCATCCACATCCATGTTTCATCAATATGTAATATTATTTCCATCCACCTAAAATTGTTTAAATCCATTTTTACCCTTCGGTGAGTTTTTAGTAATATGTATAAAAGGAATCTTTTGTCGTTTTTTGTACGAGGTACTTTTTGACTTTTCCGACAAAAGTACGAAGAATGTTTTTTTTTTTACTTATACGGCATGAATGGATTTTTAAAACATTATTTCCAAGAAGCTTCCTTTAAAAGTTTTCAAGTTTATTTTTAATCAAATTCTTTTATTTTAAAGTTGTATGACATGTTATGAAAGGAAAAATGTTTTTTAAGAAGAAAGGATATTTTCCTCAAGAATGGAGTTCAAGTGTTTTATCAAAATTATTTTCCATCTAAGATAATAAAGGGTTCTGTTTTTATCCCTATTATTAAATTGATTTGATCATGTTGTGATGGAGTTATTTTTATGAATTCCTTTATCTTATATGAATTGATTTATGATGTCATGATGTTTCAAGAATCCCATTTTTGTTACATGTGTTATGCGATGATGTATGTTTTATGATTATGTGGCACACATAAGAAAGGATTCATTATAAGATGGGTGGGACCTATATCTCCCTCCAATGCATTGGGTAATGATTTTATATCTCATGAGATAGACAGGGCTGGAACGGTAGGTTATATCGGTTCAGTGAAACAGGACTGAAACGAGGGTTACTCGATTCAGAATGGGACTGTGTCCACTAAGATAGTCTTGGCAATGAGTCATGACTAACAAGAAATGATTTTCCATGATTATGTGTGCATGCCACAAAGTTTCAAGTTTCATGTTATGATTATGGTGATCTCATTTTCACTTCTATGATTTGTTCCATGTTAAGATATTATGATCTCTTTTGCAGGTTATGATTTTCAAAAAGATATGATATGATTTTTATTTCTTTTGTATACCCTTACTGAGCATTTGAGCTCACCCTTTTATGTTTTCTTTTCCCCAGGATATAAAGAAAGGTTTTAGGTATATAAAAAAGGAAGATCTTTATGGGAGATTTTGAAGATCTTTCACCACGATTAGAAGATTATATTCCGAGTTTCCAAAGACACTAAACTATTACGATCCTTGTGTGTGTGTTTTTGTTATGTACTAAGTATTCCGCAAAAGTAATGTAATGTCCATGTACGTCAGGCTTCGGGTCTCTACATGGAGTCCACCACTACAAAGAGAAGATTGGTCCAGGTCGTGCATGTTAGAGAGCAAGGTGGGTTGTTCTTTTTTGGTGTTGCTACTAAAAAGAGAAGTTTGGGTCGCAAAGAGGATCTAGAGGGGTTGTGATCTTAAATATTGGTGGGAAGCCTATTATCTATTATTTTTTGGTCCTACTGCTTACTATAGGTTACTTTAAAGTTGAAGGAGTTTGATTGATTTAATTGTGTTGCTTCAATTCTCCACATTCCTTATTGCGCACCAAATGTTCGATGACCCCCCCCCATAGGAGTTCCATTTAGAGATAGAGGGTATTGTATAAGATTCATGATACCATTTAGGAGGATATAATCTATGACATATGATAGTTTATACTGATTTGAGAGTCTTCATGGTACTTCTTAGCTGCTTCCCCTGAAACTGAAGGACCAACCTAGTGTGTTCAGATCTACTGATGGGTCCATGGTAAGCTGAGGAGGGTGGATTGTGCGTACATCACTTTAATAAAAAAATGACCATGAATGGACCACTGTAATTAAGGGGTTCACATCTTGAATAACCCTTGATGTAATATTCTTATTCGGTGTTGTAAGCCAGTGGTCCGTGTTGGGGGTGGCTCAAGCATGGTTTTCCTCTACTGGTTGTCATCTGGAAGGATCTTAGTGTGCTTCATGGCTGCACCTGTAACGACCCAATGTTTTATAAATGGAAATTCCTATCTTATAAATATTTCATAAAATCACATGAAAAAACAAAATAATGAACTATTAAGTGCTAAGTAACCTTTAAACATAAGTTTTTCACTTCTGTGTTTGGAATTTCAAAAATATGACATACATGGTTGTGATCAGTAAGTTATTTCGAGTCCGATAAGAAAAACTTAATTTTTTGTGAATAGTAACCTACCCTTTTGAATAGTAACCTACCCTTATGAGTTGTTATATACCTTAATGAATAGTAACATTACCTATGATAATATATAAATAATATTCAAGTTGAAAGTACGATATACCTATACTTTAGAATAAGTAAATGGATGTTTTAAAACTAGTTTTTAATAATAAATTATGATTTTAATTAAATATTAAATTAATAATATTTAGAAATTTACTTTTGAAAAATGGAATTCATTTTTGGATTCTACATGTTGAAAAATGGTTGGGGTGAATTTTTGATATTTTTCTAAAATACTTGAATTTTTTTTTGAATAGTAAAATATGGTAATTTACCATATATATACATTATAAGCTAAATATACTATTCCTAACATCATGAATGATGTCACCGCCCTTGGTTCAAATTCACATGACCCATTTACAATTATTGGTCTTGGAAGACTCACTATTCCTTGTCTTGTGGGGAATTAAAAAATTAATGAATTTTATATTGAGAAATATCTCCCCTCCTCCACTATAAAAACCCCCCTTCACTCCCTCTTTTATTCACTCCTCTCAAGCCTTGTTCCTTGCCAATATTCTGAAAACAATCTATCCCCAAGATCCTCCCCCACGTCCAAAATCTCCTAGACTCTTTAAAATACCAAAAACTCTCCCCTTAAGAGGTTCTCAAAGGAGGAAGTCTCAATAGGTAAATTCGTCTTTCCAATTCCTTCATTTCTTTTAAGTTCTTTTATTTTTTGTTTCTTTCCTCACCTCCCTTCACCCAAATGTTATGATAAATCCAGTAGCATAAATTTACTGTAATTACATTATGATAATGGGATACTTCATTATCTCCTCTTCTTTCCTCACATTTTGTTTGAAAGAAATGAAAGCATCGTTTGAGATGTGCCAATTTAGCACATTCAAGGACAACGGTTTATCAATTTCTATTATCATCTTTAAATCTCTACATGAAACCATTTTTGTTATGGTTGAACCATATTATATATATATAATATATCCTATTTTCATTCTGTAATTTGTTTTTACAAATGGTATTAATTTATAAATCAAAACGTGTTCTTTGTAATCAAACCAAATAATTAACAAAAACGGTTGTCACTGTGGTTTTATATAATAGTTCGAATTCAATATAAGTAACCAAATTAAATTTAAAACCATGTAATATCCTGGATGTTCACTAATATAATATAAATTCATTTCTAGATAAACACTTACATCTTTCATGTTTATACAAACTTGAATATAAGTGAACTGATCTTTTAAAACCAAGTAAAGAAACGAGCCTGAACAGTGAAATTGAACCTTATAACTAATCAAGAAGGAATTTAATGAACTAAAAATGGTTATAATAAATCAATTAAATATATAATAGGTTCTTTAATTATTAATTAATAATCCTAATTTTTTTATTCAGGTCTTTAATAACAAGTGGATAACACCAATAGATTTAAGGTAAGGGATCCTCTCCTTTTCACTCTTAATCAAGATTGTTCTCTATGCTATGACATTTTTGTGTAATACCAAGTGATGGGGTATGTTTTATCACCTCCACCATACTTCCCTAATTTTTTATAATTTATGATAAACCCATTATCTCTCTCATCAATCCCTCTTAGTTACACCTGATACCATGCCGATAAACCGTAATGGATTCTACCCGAACTTCCTTTTTTCCTTCGAGTTGCTCTATATTTCTTTTTACCAAAATGTAGTTTTATTTTATTTTTATGTAAAACTTATAAATTCTATTTATATTCTATAAAATCATGTTCCAATATCCATCTCTCATTCTATTTTGGGGATATACATGTTTTTAAGTGAATCCCTCCTTGATACTTCTTAATAAGCACACTCGTTTTAAAGGAACTTCCCGAATTTTTATCCAATTTCAAGTGCACTCTATCCTTTGTTTTAAGACAACATTGTATTTATAAAATCAGTATTTTTATTATGAAAACCTTCATGGTTAAATTCTGGTTTTATATAAAATAATTTCCTCTTTACTATTTTAAAAGCTCTATGGTATTTTCCTTAAAAACCGCACAAAAATGTTTTAATGCTAATGTTTCTCAAATACATTTATTATATGTTGTCAATTATATTTGTCACAGCCTACCATGTTATATGACTATATTACCTTATGAATGTCCATGTATGTTATAATACCTTTCTTTCATGGACACTTTCATGATACCCTCATTGGTTATGCTTTATGTCATGATTGTGTTACCCAATTCTTTCCAGGGGTATCCTTATGTTTATGAATGATTGATTATGTAAGATTATTTATGTGGAAAGAATATTCATGAAAATTTTGATATGGGTGTGCCCAGATAGTGCTCTAATGCATTGGGTAAGGTTAAGTCTCATGAGATGCGATGTGAAACGGGATTGGCGGTTAGCCTTGACCTATACCAAAGAAATGTTTTATGATTATTCCACATTTATATGATTCTATGTTTATATGATCCCATGCTTATATGATATGATTTTATATGTTCCATACTTTTTTATCATTATTTCGTGCCTCCTAAATCATGTGCTTAATATGTATCCTTATGTTCATTCCCTTACTAGGATTTTTAGCTCATCTCTTTGTTCATGTGTTCACCAGGTTACCCTATGAAGATGTAAGAGACCAAAAGAAATTAGGAGCTCATTATGGAGATTAAATAAAGAAGTGTTTTTTTATCCCCATGTTTTATGTTTTTTTGTACCTAGTCTTCCAAGACACTAGACTTAACAATCCTTGCCTTGTACTCTGATGTATAATTATGCCTACAATTATGAAATGTTTTATGAAAAAAGATTGGGTCACTATAGTTGGTATCGGAGGGAGGTTTAGTTATTTTTAGAGATTAGAAATAGAGCACATTAGTGAGAACCTTAATGATAAGACTAAGTATAAGAAAATAGTCCTAAATTTTGGTGAGTATTGAGTAAGTGGTTTGTCAAGAAAATAAATCCCTATCTGGATACGAGCAGGTAGAGGCGGCTCTGGTACATATGTACCTAGGAGTGAAAACTCTGACAAGGAGTTTCGAACTTGACCCAGGGTATCTTGGTACATGACAACAGACCTTACTACAATCTTGGTTACGACACTCCCAGGGGATATTATTTGGTAGATTCATGAGCTTATTACAAACCATTATTAAGGGAAAAAATTCCCATAAGAATATAAGTTAGGAAATAGATCGAGGATAATCTAGGTTTAAACTTAAGGAATCACAGGTTAGGATATACTTATTCTTTATAAGTTTCTCCTTTTATGTTCAAATTTTTATTTTTATGCTCAATAGCTAAGTATTCAAGACCTCTAATTATACGTTATTTTTCTTAGTTAATGGAGGGAAATAGAAGAACATGTTCCAACAACCAATGTTATAGGAAATGTGAAGATTTCCCTAATGATATGCCTGATATGATAAGAGCGGGTTCTCAAAACTTCATGAAAATACTTGCTCAGCTGGCTCGAGTAATGAATAATAACTTGAATCATGTGAAATGCTCTCCTCCTCCAAGGAAAGATCAAGTTGTCATACAATCCTTCATGCAGTAGAGGCCATCCATGTTTAGTGGATCTTCTTATCCCCTCCTCTCAGAACAATTGATTAACTCCATTGAAAATATATTCTCCGTCCTCCAGTGCTCATAAGAAGAGAATGTTGTACTGGCGGTCTATCATTTTGATGGGGAAGCTGATCAGTGGTGGAAACTGATCAAGAATACAAAGTCCCAAGAGGAAATTGATTCCATGGATTGGGAGGAATTCAAGAGGGTGTTTTTCAACAAATATTTTCCTTAAACCCTCCATCTCAAGATGGAAAGAGAGTTCCTTAGACTCAAGAAGAAGCAAGATGAGTCCATTAAGTCGTATGAAGCAAACTTTACAAGTCTTGCAAGGTATGCCTCTGTCTTTGTCATGAACGCCGAAAGCAAGGTGGATCGCTTCTTTAGTGGACTAAAGCTGGGTATACGAAAAGTATTGGTGATTCAATACTTCGATAGTTATGAGGATATTATATGGTGTTCCCTTAAGGTTGAAATGGATATTAGAGACTCTCAGTGGTCTTGTTGGCCCAATGAAAAGAAGAGGAAAATGGAGAACAACATGGGTGGTTCATCAAACAAATCTCATGATGGAAAAAATCATAACTTTTCACCTTGAAAAAATTGTGGGAAGAAGCATCTTGGTAATTATCTGAAAGGAACCAAGAATTGCTTCAAATGTGGAAAGTTTGGTTATCTGGCCAAGAACTGCCAAAGGGATATGAAAAATACCGTTAATGTTGTGGAATAAAGGAAGGATCAGATCAAGACTCAACCAGCAGTGCAGTGTTACAGCTGTAAGGAGCATGGAAGTTATGCGAACAATTTCCCTAATCCGAGGGTTGTCAAAGGCAATCAAAAATAGCCTCCAAGGAAACAAGGAAGGGATTTTTATATCACTACTACTGAGGTGGAGCTGGACAATGATGTGGTGATAGGTACGCTAGTTATTCATTAAAGAATAGAGAACATACTATTTGATTCTGGTTCTACACATTATTTCATATCTTACAAGTTTAGTAGAACTATTAAAACACCACCTCAAAATTTGGAGGAAAATTTATCTGTGAGAACAGAAAATGGAGAAATTATTGCGTCCATGGTTTATAACTCCTCCCCAGTTAATGTTTGTGGACTGAACCTCTTAGAAAATCTTGTTATACTTCCTTAAGTGGAGTTCGACGCTATCTTGTTCATGGATTGGATGTCTTTATACAAATCCAACATTAACTGTCAAGAAAGGGAGATCACTATTCACATCCCGAAGCATCCTACAATTCTATACAAGTGTAAGGAGGAAGATGAGTCTCCTTTAGAATCTTCGTCTCAAGTTTGGATACTACTTACTTGTGAGAAAGCATATCTAGCTCAAATGATTGGAATAAAGGATATAATCATGCTTGAAGACATGCCCATCGTGAGGGATTACACTGAGGTATTCTCTAAAGATTTTCATGGTCTTCCTCCTGGCTGATAAGTTGAGTTATCAATTTAACTTATCACAGGATCTCTGCCTATCTCAAAGACACCTTACAGAATGGCCACCTTAGAGTTGGAAGAGATGAAGAAGCAGTTACAGGAGAATATGGAGAAGGGTTTTATATGCCCGAGTGCTTCACCATGGGGTGCGCCAGTCCTCTTAATCAAGAAGAAGGATGGATCAATTTTACTCTGCATTGATTATCATGAGCTCAATAAAATCACGATAAAGAACAAGTATTCACTTCCACAAATAGATGACTTATTTGATCAGCTTCATGGGGACAGTTATTTCTCTAAGGTGGACTTTCGGTTGGGATATCACCAATTAAAGGTGAAGAAGGAAGATATTCTCAAGATTTCTTTTCGAACAAGGTATGGACACTATGATTTCATAGTGATTCCCTTCGAACTCACTAATGCTCTAGTAATTTTCATGGATTTAATTAATAGAGTCTTTAGAGATTACCTCAAAAAATTTGTGGTAATATTTATTGATGATATTATGATATACTCCAAGAGAAAGAAGGAATATGATGAGCATTTAAAGACTGTGTTAAAGACTTTTCTAAGGGAGAATTTGTATGCAAAGTACAATAAATGTGAGTTCTGGATGGAGGAAATATCATTTTTCAGGAATGTTATCACCAGCAAAGGGATATCTATGGACCCTTACAAGACAAAGGCAATTGAAGAGTGGCCCAGGTCAACTTCTGTAATAGATATCCACATCTTTTTGGGTCTAGCTGGGTATTATTGACGATTCTTGAAGAACGTTTCACGATTGTCAAACCTAATGACCAAGCTGACATGGAAGGGGGTAAATTTTGTTTGGAAAAAGGAATGTGAAGATTGTTTCAAGGAGTTCAAAAAGAGGTTTATCACTACGCCAGTACTCACTCTCCCTACAAGTGGATAACTCTTTATGGTGTATAGTGATTCTTATAAGAAGGGCTCAGGCTGTGTGCTAATGAAAAATGATAAAGTAATAGCCTACTCCTCAAAGAATCTGAAAATCCCCGAGAAAAACTATCTCACGCATGATCTGGAGTTTTTAGCTATGATCTTTGCATTGAAAATATGGCGGCATTATCTCTATGGGGAGAAATGTGAGATATATACTGACCACAAGAGTCTCAAATATATATTCACACAGAAATAGCTTAATATTCCCCAGCGAAGATGGATAGAGATCATCAAGGATTATGACTTCTCAATCCACTACCATCCCGGTAAGGCAAACAAGGTAGCAGATGCTCCTAGTAGAAAGGATCCTGCATCATTATCATGGATGAGAATTGAAAAGGATCTGATCTTCTTATATTTGCAAAGGATGGACATGGGAATCATTAAGGGAGGAACATCATCAATCCTTTATCAAATGATTTCTCAACCATCCCTCTTGGAGAAAATAAAGGATGCTCAAAGAAAAGATGTGGAAATTCAGAAAAGGGTGGAAGCTATCAGAAATGGGAAATCCTCTGATTTCAAAATTGATGAGGAATAATTTGTAAGATTTGGGACATGATTATGTGTACCAACCAATCCAGAGGTAAAGAAGGATCTATTGAATGATACACCTAGCTTGACCTTCTCTATCCACCCAGGGAGTACAAGGATGTATTGAGATCTCTAGGAAAACTTTTGGTCGGACAATGTGAAAAGGGAGATTGCTGAATATACATTAAAGTGCCTTTTATGTCAGAAAGTAAAGGCTAAGAGGAAAAAGTATAAGGGGATGATGCAACCACTACCCATACCATCATGGAAGTGGGAGAACATTACCATGGACTTTGTCACTATACTTCCAAATACATCCAGAGGAAAAAATGCTATATGGGTCATTGTGGATCGTCTTACAAAGACATCTTACTTTATCTCAATTCGAGAGGACTTCTCAATGGATCAAATTGCATGGATTTAAATCAAAGAAGTGGAAAGGATGCATGGAGTACCACTATCTATTGTATCTGATCGTGATCCGAGATTCACCTCGAAGTTCTGGAAAAGTCTCCAGCATACTCTAAGCACTGAACTAAACTTCAGTACGGCCTATCATCCTCAAACTGATGGCCAATATGAGTGAACTATTCCAACACTAAAAGACATGTTGAGAGCAGGTTCTATGGAATTCAAATGAGGATGGGACCAACATCTTCCACTAGTTGAATTATCCTACAAAAACAGCTTCCACTCGAGCATCTAAATGACACCATATGAAGCCCTTTATGGGAAAAGGTGCAGAACACTAACGTGTTGGGATGAAGTCAGTGAGCGTAAGCTTCTAAGACTTGAAATGGTCGAAGAAATGGTATAGAAGGTGAAAACCATTCAGCAACATATCAAGGGATCCCAGAGTCGAGATAATAGTTATGCAGATAACCGTCGATGAGACCTTGAGTTCAAAGTAGGATAAATGGTATTTCTATGCATATCTCTGTGGAAGAAGTTCATGAGGTTTAGAAACAAAGGGAAGTTAAGTCCTATATACATAATCCCCTTTAAGATCCTTGATCGAGTCAGAGCTGTGGACTATCGACTGGAACTTTCACATAACATGTCAAAAGTGCATGATGTCTTTTATGTATCCCTCTTAAGGAAGTTCATACTAGACCCTTCACATATACTCTCTTTAAAGGTGGTGCAGTTGGAGGATGATCTCTCTTATGATGAGCAGCTAGTGAAGATCTTGGATCGTAGAGACAAAGTTCTACGCAACAAGACTACTCATCTGGTCAAGGTACTATGGCGAAACCATAAGTATGAAGAGGAAACATGGGAACTGGAGGGAGAAATGAAAGAAAAGTACCCACACCTGTTTTTGTCTTATAATGTAAAACGAAATTTCGAGGGTGAAATTTCATAAGGGGGGAAGAATGTAACGACCCAATGTTTTATAAATGGAAATTCCTCTCATATAAATATGTCATAAAATCACATGAAAACACAACATAATGAACTACTAAGTACTAAGTAACCTTTAAACATAATTTTTTCACTTTTGTGTTTGGAATTTCAAAAATCTTACATTCACAATTGTGATCAGTAAGTTATTTGGAGTCCGATAAGAAAAAATTAATTTTTGGTGAATAACAACCTACACTTATGAATAGTAACCTAGCCTTATGAATAGTGATATACCCTAATGAAAATTAACATTACCTATGATAATATATAAATAATATTCAAGTTCAAAGTATGATATACGTATACTTTAGAATAAGTAAATGAATGTTTTAAATTTAGTTTTTAATAATAAATTATGATTTTAATTAAATATTAAATTAATAATATTTATAAAATTATTTTTGAAAAATGGACTTCATTTTTGGATTATACACATCAAAAAATGGTTAGGGTAAATTTTTTAGATTTTTCTAAAATACTTGAATTTTTTTATGAATAGTAAAATACGGTAATTTACCGTATATATACATTATAAGCTAAATAGACTATTCCTAGCATCACGGATGATGTCACCACACTTGGGTCAAATTAACATTATCCATTTACTATTCTTGGTCTTGTAAGACTCGCTATTCCTTATCTTGTGAGGAATTAATAAAATAATGAATTTTATATTGAGAAATACCTTCCCTCCACCACTATAAAAACCCCCCCTCCACTTCTTCTTCTATTCACTCCTATCAAGCCATGTTCCTTGCCAATATTCGGCCCAAATCTCTCCCCAAGATCCTCACCCACGTCCAAAATCTCATAACCTCTTCAAAATACCAAAATCTCTCCCCTTAAGAGGTTCTCAAAGCAGGAAGTCTCAAGAGGTAAATTCCTATTTCCAATTCTTTCATTTCTTTTAAGTTCTTTTATTTTTTGTTTCTTTTATCACCTCCCATCACCCAAATGGTATGATAAATCTATTAGAATACATGTACTGGGATTCTATTATTCTAATGGGATACTTCATTATCTCCTCTCCTTTCCTCACCTTTTGTTTGAATGAAATGAAAGCACCGTTTGAGATGTGTCAATTTAGCACATTCAAGGACAACAGTTTATCAATTTCTATTATCATCTTTAAATCTGGTTAGGAAACCATTTTTTTTATGGTTGAACCATATTATATATATTTAATATATCCTATTTTTATTCTGTAATATTTTTTTACAAATGGTATTAAGTTATAAATCAAAACATGTTCTTTGTAATCAAACCCACCAATTAACAAAAACGGTTGTCACTATGGTTTTATATAATAGTTCGACTTCAATATAAGTAACCATATTTAATTTAAAACCATTTATTCTCTTGTATATTCACTAATAACATATAAATTAATTTCTATACAAACACTTCCATCTTTCAGGTTTATCCGATCTTCGATATAAGTGAACCGGTCTTTTAAAACCAAGTCAACAAACGAGCCCAAACAATGAAATTGAACCTTATAACTAATCAAGAATGACTTGAATGAACTAAAAAGGTTTATAATAAATAAATTAAATATATAAGATGTTATTTAATTATTAATTAATAATCCTAATTTGTTTATTCAGGTATTTAATAACAAGTGGAGAACGCCAACAAATTTAAGGTAAGGGATCCTCTCCTTTTCACTCTTAATCAAGATTGTTCTCTATGCTATGACTTTTTTGTATAATACCAAGTGATGGGGTATGTTTTATCACCTCCACCATACTTCCATAATGTTTTATAAGTGATGAGAAACCCCTAATCTCTCTCATCAATCCTTCTTAGTTACACCTGATACTATGCCGATAAACCGTAATGGATTCTACCCGAACTTCCTTTATTCTTTCGGGTTGCTCTATATTTCTTTTAACCAAAATTTAGTTGTCTTTTATTTTTATGTAAAAATTATACATTATGTTTATATTCTCAAAACTCATGTTCCAAGATCCATCTCTCATTCTCTTTCGGGGATATACATGTGTTTAAGTGAATCCCTCCTTGATACTTCCCAATAAGCACACTCGTTTTAAAAGAACTTCCCGAATTTTTACCCAATTTCAGGTGCACTCTATCCTTTGTTTTAATACAATATTTTCTTTAAAAAATAAGTATTTTTATTATTAAACCCTTCTTGGTTCAATTCTGGTTTTATATAAAAGAATTTCCTCTTTACTATTTTAAAATCTCTATGGTATTTTCCTTAAAAACCGCACAAAAATGTTTTCATGCTAATGTTTCTCAAATACATTTCTTATATGTTTTAACTTCTATTTTTAACCACATACCATGTTATAATCCTATATTACCATATGAATGTCCATTTATGTTCTAATCCCTTTCTTTCATGGACACTTTCATGATACACTCATTGGTTATGCTTTATGTTATGATTGTGGTACCCAATTCTTTCCATGGGTATCCTTATGTTTATGAATGATTGATTATATATGATTATTTATGTGGAAATAATATTTATGTGGAAAGAGTATTAATGAAAATTTTGAGATGGGTGCACCCAGATAGCGCTCCAATGCATTGGGCGAGGTTAAGTCTCATGAGATGTGATGTGAAACGGGATTGGCGGTTAGCCTTGACCTATACTGAAATGGGAAACGAGATTGGAAGTTAGACTTGACCTGAACCAAAGAAATGTTTTATAATTCTGCCACATTTATATGATTCCATGTTTATATAATCCCATGCTTATATGATATGATTTCATATGTTCCATGCTTTGTTACCATTATGTCATGCCTCCTAACTCATGTGCTTAAGATGTATCCTTATATTCATTTTCTTACTGAGATTTTTAGCTCATCCCTTTGTTCATGTGTTCCCTAGGGTACCCTATACATATGTAAGGGATCAAATGGAGTTAGGATCTCATTATTGGTATTAAATAAAGAAGTGTTTTTTAGCCCCATGTTTTATGTTTTTTTGTACCTAGTCTTCCAAGACACTAGACATAACGATCCTTGGCTTGTACTCTGATGTATAATTATGATTAGAATTATGAAATGTTGTATGAAAAAGGCTTCGGTCACTATAGACCAAATCTGAATTTTTCAGGGGATGATATGGGTCTTGTGTTTGTATCTCAAAATTGCAATGGTGGATTGTGTAATTGTTGTTTTGGTGTTACTTTAGCTCATACTCGATGGTAGTTGGTTTCAAGATGAGTGGGTTTAGTTCTAATCCATTGCTATTGGGTTCGAATATTGCACTATTCTCAAATTATGGTTTATATTGAAGGGTCTTCCAAGTATTCATGTGTTGATGTCTGTTGTTTCAGGTTCCGTGTTCATGTTTAATGTGTACCAAATGTCGTTGCTATGTAGAAAAACTATTTGATGGAAGTTCCAAGTGAGGTTGTTGGTTGGGGTGCTAGTTCAAGGATGTTTTGATGAGTGCCTCTACCTCAAGGAAGGTTGTTCATTATAGGGTTTTGAATTCATGACAAAGGATTCTGGTGTTAATCAAATAGGTTCTGAGTTCACTATAATTGAAGAGGGATCATCTAGGTTCGTCATTTTTTTCTTCCAAATCATTTTTAGCTGCTTTAAGAATATTAAACTACAACCTATATTTTTTATCCCATTTGAAACAATACAAACAGCTCTATATCAACACTATCCTTTCCACCCATTAAATACACACCAATCACGCCTAAAATTCCATCCCACTAAATCCAAACTTCAATTCCATAAGACTACTACAATTGGAGGCCTGTAACTAATTCAAAATCGAAGGAGGCCACTTGGAAGGAAAGAGGTGTGAAATTTTGTTAGAAATAGGTTACTAAGGCCATTGAAAAATGCCAATTAAGGGTTTACATGTACACACCAAGGAATTACATTTTATTTCCTATAAAAACAACAATTGGTCTCCCTTTATGATGTCAGGTTCAAGGCTTACGTGTCCACTATGTAGGTTATTTTGGAGTGAAAAGGGTGTGGATGCTACCCATTTTAGGAAGCATACAGGAGGTCCAATGAGAGAGTTCTTGTGCTTAAGAGTATAATGCAAGGAGACTGCCCAAACCATGCTTGGTACAAAGATCTTGGGCATAAGGGTCCACGATACTGGTTCCTGTATGGATTTTTCAAAAGAAAATCTTAGATCGAATGGATGTGAGGACCATGATCACTGAACTTGCACACAATTATGAACAGAAAAAATATACATCAAATGGGGGTCCTCGAGGTCTAGTTTATGCAACTATGGAGTTTTGAGAACACATGGTGTTACATGAGCCATAAGCTCTAGCACAAGTGTGGTACATGGATAGAAAAGGCAGGGTTACACGCAATATTGGGTGTTGTGAGAAACAAGTTGCATGAGCCATGAACTCTAGCATAAAGGTAGTGCATGGATGGAAAAGGTAGGGTTTCTCACAATATTGGGTGTTGCGAGAAACATTGAGTTTTTTGAAGGATATTACTTTTTTTTGAACTGTGTTCTTCATTGATGAAAGTTTCACGAAGTCATCTCAAACATAATCCAATGCAATTAAGGACCTATGTGAGGTATTTTGCATGAGTTTCTCACTATGTAAATTTAAAAAAGAGAGAGTTGTGTGAGGTGAGATAATGAATCTTAAACATTCAAGGTATTTTCCCCAAAAATGGGGGATAGTGATCTATTTATAGTCATTTCTTCTTGTAGAAGGTACTGGTTCACACAACACCCCCCCCCCCCCCCATCTTGTGAAACATTTACTGGCTCACGCAAGTTTGGGAGTAGCATGACATTCTAACTTTGGTTTTCATGACTCGAGTTGTGAAATATTCATTCCTTTTCTTGTTTGATACTGGCTCAAGGATGTACATAACTTCTGCCATTTGTCATCACTCTTCTTACACAACTATGAGTTTTTTGAAATTTCGAGAGTTGTGTGCACTGCTGAGAAGTTATGAAAAAATCTTCCCTTGGATTTAGAATTTATCCAAAGGGATATTTTCACCCCCTAGATGTTCTTTGACTCACTTTTCATTGCCTTATATGCACATTTTCAACACCAATAAACATTGAATGTAACTATGTTGAATTGAACATATATATTTTTGAAAAATTCATTTGGAATGTAAATATTGGGAATATATTTTTGTTACAAAAGTTTTAAATGTATGAGTTTATTCTTGGAATTGAAATGTTAAAATTGGAATACACTTATTTCTTATAATTCATTGGATAAAGGAATAAAATGAAATATTTGTTTGATTTTTTTTAAAACTAGAAATACATATGTTTTTTTAATATGTTGAATTGAAATGATAAATTTATCTAAATTTTATACTTTCCTAAAAAAGTGTATCTGTTGTATTGATTTTTAGATCATGGATGGGCACTTTTTACAAATAGTGGGACATGGACATCCTATTTGATTGGGCCTCTTAAGTGACACTATTCAAGGCCATAAGACTATTTAATTTTCATCCTAATAGATCTTGTCCACATATATTTTGGTTTTTTTAAGCTAATGACAAGATGAGAATATCTCAACATATCTTAGCCATAGATTCAAGTAAGAGGGGCCATCATGCCATTGCATCCAGTCCTTACTGAGGAGATAGCCACTCATTAGGTCTAAGTGCTTGATGTGAGTGGGAGTTTGATGATTGGAGTATGTCAAAGATAGTTCGCTAAAGGATCTTGGTGTTGTTCTTCTGAAAGCTCGACCTAGGTTCATTTTTCCACTTCATTGAATTTTGGAAGAGACTGGGTTTTGTCTTCTCATAGGTGGAAGTAAGCTAGAGATTCCAACCCATGCCTATTGTAGATCCATATAAATAGAGGTATGTTGGGTCTTTTCTCATGGATTCTTCTATTAAAAAGTGTTCATTGTTCTAGGTTGTGCATTCTAGATACCAAGGAAGGTGTTTGGTTTGTGTTTGTTGGAATTAATGAAAACCAAATCCATCTATTGGAAAACCAATAGGTCTTCCCCATGTGGTTGTTACTATTCCCCATAGTTCATTTCATTTTTTTATGCATGTCATTTATGTTTTCTCAATTAATTAAATGTCCCTTTAATGTTTTGTTGTCTTTTCATTTCTTTAGAAAAAGCCTATAAATTATTGGCAAATATAGCCTGTGAAAATATTGTGAAATACAAGCTTGAAATAATTCTTTATGGTGTTCTATTTTTCTTTCTTGCATTTCTGGCTTGTACATGAAACAAATTGGTATCAGAGGAGGTTCCAAGGAATCATCTAATTTCCAAAGATGTCCACCACAATCCTGCAAGTTCCTAAGTTGTCTAAGGACAACTATGAAAGGTGGTGCATCCAAATGAAGGTGTTGTTAGGGTCACAAGAATTATGGGAGATCATCACTAATGGGTATATAGTACCCACTATGAAGGAAGAATCCACCTTCAAAAATGAAGAAAATTTTCTTCTGAAAAATCAAAGGAAGAAATATAAGGTGTTATTCCTTATCTATTAAGGGTTGGATGAATCGACCTTTGAAAATATTGTCTAAGTAATACCTATAGAGAAAGTTTGGGATATCCTTGGCACCATCTTCAAGGGTGTTGATCGAGTGAAGCAGGTTCGTCTTCAAACACTAAGATCATAGTGTGAAGTGGCGCACATGAAAGAAGGTGGGAGTATCTATGACTATATCTCATGTTTAATTATTATTATTAACAATTTTAAAAGAAATGGTTAAAAAGTGGAGGAAATTAGTTTTATTAAAAAAACACTTCGATCTCTCACAACCAATTTTGATCATGTGGTTGTGGAAATAGAAGAATCAAAGGATTTGGAAAAATTATCTAATGAAGAATTGATGGGATCATTGAAATTTCATGATAAATAAATTAAAAAGAATGCAGGTTCAACAATTAATCATGACTTAGAGTTCTATTTGACTCTATAAGAACAAAAAAAATAGCCATACACAATGTGGTGTTCATGGAACTAGTAATTGTTCAAGATGAAGAGGGAATGGATATCATCCAAGACATCAACAAAAATAACAAAATTTTACCATCTTCTATGGAAGAGGAAATGTAAAAGGCCAATTCACGCATGATCGTGGAAACAAAAAGAATGTTCAGTGCTATAATTACAAGAAATTTGTTCATTATGCCTCTGATTATTAGAGTAAAATGGATCAAGATAAATGATACAACTATGTTGAAACATCTCACCATGAATAATAAGTCACCAAACTCCTCCTTGCATAAGAAAATTCATGTTAATGGATAGATTTTTGGTATCTTGACACGGGTATAAGAAACCATATGAGTGGAAACAAAGAACTGCTTGAGGAACTCATAGAAGAAGTTAGGGGAAATGTGAGTTTTGGAGACTCATAAAAGGTACCTATGATTGGAAAAGGTAAAATTAAAATCTATCAATATAATGGTGAGTATAATTACATCTCTAATGTGTATTATGTACCAAACATGAAAAATAATATCATCAGTATCGGCCAACTCCTTGAGAAGTGGTATGTCATACACATGGAGAACTCTTCTCTCTCTATAAGAGATGCTCATAGGAAACTTTTTGCTAAATTCCAAATGGAAAATAATCACGTGTTTTCGTTTTATATTAACACAAAGGATGAGAAGTGTCTCTTTGGAATCATGAATAATGACTCGTGGAGATTGCATATTTGTTTTGGGCATCTCCATTTCAGTGGAATTAAACTTCTATCCTCATTAACCATGGTTCATGGCTTGCCGAAAATTGAAGTTCCAAATAATGTGTGTGAGGTGTGTACACTCGGTAAGGAATAAAGTAATTCCTTCCCAAGTGGAGTATCCATAAGATAAAAGTAACCACTTTAGTTCGTTCACACTGATATTTTTGGACCACTTAAAACACCCTCACTTGGCGGTAATAAATACTGTATTACTCTCATTAATGATTACAGCAGAAAACTCTGGGTGTATTGCATCAAAGAAAAATATTTCTCTGTTACTATATTTAAAATTATCAAAGCTCATGTTGATGTAAAAATTGGTCACAAAATCAAAGCACTTAGATCTGATAGAGGTAGAGAATACACTTCAAATGAATTTAAATATTTTCACAAGGAAAAATGAATCAAGTAATAATACACTACAGCCTATATGCCATAGAAAAATGGAATTGTAGAATGAAATAACCACACCATCTTTGACATGAAGAGGACCATGCTAAAAGAGAAAGGCATGCCAAAGGGATTTTGGGTAGAGGTAGTTGCATGTACTGACTACCTAGTCAATCAGTGTCCAACCAAGAGCGTCAGAAATTTGACACTACAAGAGGTATGGAGCGGCTACAAACCAAGCATGGTGCACCTAAGAATATTTGGGTGTGTCACCTATGCTCATGTTCTAAAAGTAAGAGGAAGGAAGATTGATAATCATGGAGACAAGTACATCTTCATTGACTACATTGAAGCATCTAAAGCCTACAATTCTCTATAATCCACTAACCAATAATGTAGTGGTGAGTAGATATGTGATCTTTAGTGAAGAAGAAGGTTGGAAATGGAATGATGAAGAATTAAACAAATATATTCCAGTTGAAACAGAAATCCTAAAGAAAGGCATGATCATCAAGAGAAAATTCCCACAACACCTTCCTTGGGCACAACATCAGTATGTAGAAGTCCAGGAGTACATTCCATTACTCCTGAAAGCACTCAATCAAGTCAAATTTTGGCCAAATCTTCCTCACCCATGGCACCTATAAAAATGAAAAACTTAAGAGACATATATGATAAAAATGAAGAGGTAAATCTTTTTTTCCTGTATACAGATCAAGAGCCGCCGACATTTCAAGAAGATATAAGAGAATAATGTTGGAGAATCGCTATGAAAGAGAAAATTCATTACATAGAGAAAAATGACACATGGGATCTGACTACACTTCCTAATAGTTAGAAAATCATTAGATTAAAATGAGTGTACAAGATCAAGTGAAATTTTAATGGTTATATTGATCGCTAAAAGGAAAGTCTCATATCAAAGGGATATAAACAGAAGTATGGGGTGGACTATGAAGAATTCTTCACTCCTGTTTCTTACCTTGAAACTATGAGGATGATTATATTTCTTTATACCTATCATAGTTGGATGATCTACCAATTGGATGTGAAATCTAAATTCCTTAATGGAATTATAGAAGAATAGTTATCTGTTGACCAGCCTAAAGGCTTTGTTATACAAGGGGAGGAACACAAGGTGTATCGACTGAAGAAAAATCTCTATGGATTGAAGAAAGATCCACATGCTTGGAATGAATGCATCGACAACTGTATTTAATAGAATGGTTTCTCCCAATGTCCATATGCGCTTCTAGTTTACATCAAGAAGAATTCTTAGGGTGATATTCTTATTTCATGCTTATATGTTGATGATTTGTTGTTTACATGGAACATCCAACCAATTTTTGATGAATTCAAAAAGGCCATGTTTAAGAAGTTTGAGATGACTGACGGAGGTCTCATGTCCTTTTTTTTGGAATAGAAGTAAATCAACAACATGGAAGAATCTATATATCTCGGAATAAGTATGCTAAGTAATTACTTGAAAAGTTCAAGAAGGCCAATTGCAACACCGTAAAAATTCCTGTAGAAATGGGATTAAAAATGAAAAAAGACAGAGAAGGAAGAAGCGTTGACTCTATATTGTTCAAGACTCTAATTGGAAGCCTAAGTTAAATCATAATCATAAGTCCAAATACTGTTTATAATTTTGGGATTCTAAGAAGGTGCATGGTGGCACCAAAAGAGTTACCCTGGCTAATAGAAAAAATAATCCTTAGGTACATCAAAGGAATAGTGGAATTTAGTATTTTTTATCCATACAGTGATGAAGCAAAGATATATGGATACTCAGATAGTGATTGGGGAGGTGACCAAGATGAAAGAAAAAGTACCACTGGATATGTATTTTTTCTTGGAATGATTGCTTTCACATAGAATTCGAAGAAGTAGAGTGTGGTCACCCTATCCACATATGAAGCGCAGTATGTAGCAGCATCGTCCACTTTTTGTGATGGAATTTGGTTGAGAAACCTACTAACGGATCTGAAACATCCATAGGATGAATCCATAATCATATATGTGGATAATAATTTGGAAATTGAACTAGTCAAAAAAACTGATGTGGCATGAAAGAATCAAACACATTGATACCTGATATCATTTTCTGAGAGATCATATGAAGCAGAAAATGATAAAATTGAAATATTTTCATACAACAGAATAAGTGGATAATATTTTCACAAAGTAATTATCGATAGATGCATTAAACCAACTATGAACGATATTTGGAATGAAACTAGTTTTGGTTTGAAGGGGAGTGTTGGAATTAATGAAAACCAAATCCATTCGTTGGAAAACCAAAGGGTCTTCCCCATGTGGGTGTTTCTCTTCCCCATAGTATTCTTAATTTCTTTATACATGTAATTTATGTTTTCTCAATTAATTCAATGTCCTTTTAATATTTTCATGTATTTTCATTTATTTAGAAAAAACCTATAAATAGTTATCAAATGTAGTCCGTCAAAATATTGTGAAATACAAGCTTAAAATCATTATTTGTGGTGTTCCATTTTTGTTTCTCAAAATTTTTTTACATCCAACAATGTTTCTACTATAAAGAGAAGTTGGGTTCATCAATAATAACTACAGGAGTGGCAGTGGTGCAGATTGGATTGGCTGCCTAGTATTCATTGTTTTTTTATTCCGCTACTTGATTTAGGTTACTTTAAAGATGAAGGAGTTAAATTTCATATTGGTATTGATTTGGTTCTCCATGTTTGTTATTTCACACCAAATGTTTGATAAAAATACAAACAGGAGTTTCATTTAGAGATGGAGGGAGGGGTTGTTTTTTGTGTTTCGCTTAGAAGGATATAAGCTGGGTGAGATGTGGGTTTATGATGGTTTGGAAGTCTTCATGGTACCACTTAGTTTCCCTTGAAACTTAAGGACCGAGATTGTGGGTTCCAAGTTGTTAATGGGGTTGCAAAAATATGATATGGAGGATTGTGAGTTCACTAGAGTAAGCAAATATGGTCGAGCATGGACCACTACAATTAGGGGGTTCTCATTCGGAAGAACCCTTGGTGTAATCTTCTTGGTCAGTGCTGCAAGCTAATGATCTGTTTTGGGGGTAGATTGGGCATGGTGTGCCACTGATGGTTGTTATTTGTAAGGAGATTTGTGTGGTTATTGGTAGGCCCAGATCTAGCTAGTTCGAGGGCTGAGATGGGGCTTGCGTTTTCTACTCTAAATGATGATCGTGGTTTATGAAATTATTGGTTCATTCCTGCTTTATTTCATACCTTATGGGAGTTATCTGCAAGCTGGGGGGGTTTGGTTCTAGTCCATTGTTCATGGGTTCAAGTCTGACATTGTACTAACATTAAGGTTCGCGTATAAGGTTCAGCTATGGATGCTTGTATTGATGTATTCTACTGCTATAGGTTCCCTATTCATGTGAAATTTATATCGGATGCTGCTACTAAGCGGGAAAATGATTCGATGGAAGTTCCAAGTGTGGTTGCTGGTTAGGCTGCTGCTTCAGGGATGTTTTGATGCATGTCATTACCTCATGGAAGGCTATTAATTATAGGGCTCAATGTCATGATGAGGAATACCAATGTTGAACAAACTGGTTCTGACTTTACTATAATTGAATAATGATTAGCCAGGTTTTTTATTTTTTGCTAGCCAGACATTGTTTAAGCTACTTAAAGACTCTACCACTTCAATCTAGATTTTTTTATCCCATTTGAAACAACAAAATAGGTCCACATAGATGATTTCCCTGTCTCCCATTAAATTCACACCGGCCCTACATAACATTCAAACCCACTAAAGAAAAACTTTTAAGACCTAGTGTAAAAATAAAATCCCCCATTCGAGGAGGAATCTATTATCCCTCCTATTTTCCTTATTCTATGTGAATAAAAATTCCCTCCTTTGTGGGATGATTTCTTCCTATATCTTATTGAATCTACTATTTTCCATTTTCTTATTTCATATTGTTATCCCTTTATTTCAATTCTATCATGTCTGTGTTGTGATTTATTTTTCCCCCATACTGAAATCTATTTTTGTCAATGACCTCTGTGTTCCTCTTATCCCATCTATGTTTTCTTTTTTGTATAGTTTTTTTATGTTGTTTCTCCTCTAATTGTTGTTTTATTTGTTTTGAATTATTTATGTGTGTATTCTTTCTTCTTTCTGTTGGGGTAAGACATTAACCTCAAGAATATCCAAGAACCAATGACTGGTATAATTGGGTTACAAAATTGGTATGAATGATGAAATACATATAACAAGAAAGCAAAATGATAAATCTAATAAGGCGAAGCATTTTAATCACAAGAACAGAAAGAAAAAAAAGAAATAATAATAAAGAACATTAGGTATAACATACTTCAGATCAGTGTTATCCTACATGCATGGTGAGAACACCTCATTTTATCACTAATCAAAAGGAAGAAAAAAATACAAACTCAACGTGTAAAGAAGATGACCAGGGAAACTATCTGAGAAGGCCAGACTTGTTAAATTAGGTGGCGATGATGAAACTCATCACGTATAGTCAACAACACCCACTTATGGATGAATTCACACACACACCCAAGAAGCATATAGTTCCAATCATGGAAGAAGATAAATTAATCACATACAGAGCCAATAATGTAAGGACATGACCCCAATTTCCTAGAGTCAGTGCATTATTTCATTACATTGGCATGCTTATAAGAAAGTAATATCCCAAAGGACCAAGTAGTTTGGTAGTTTTAGAAAACCATATATATGCATAGGTTCAACATTATGACTTGAAATGAAATACAATATATAATTTTTATTGGGAACATCCACAACTCTAATTTTATCCCGACAGGTCATTCATAATAAACTTCTTCATGTCCTGAGAAAATGAAATATAAGAAATGGGTGATCTCAGATGATTAATAAGGGTAAGAAATAAAGTAAAAGATATTATAAACATAAACATTAAGCATGGTGAATAACTAAAAATACATTCCATTAAAAATAAACTTGTACATACTATGACAGGAATAAGAGTTGAATAAATAATTTCATAATAATACATAATCATGGGTATTATACTAGTTGAATAACAACATGAACTTTAAATTAATATATTCATAATGAGGTAAATGAATATGTTATACATTCTGAAACATATCGTCAAGGCCTCAGCCACAAAATCTAAAAATTATTAAGGCCTCATCCAAAACTATATCTAAAAATGGACAAGGACTCAGCCAAGTCAATATATATTTATCTCATGAGACCTACCGATGCATCGAGAGGCTATAACGGTCCCCACCCATCACTTACTATGTCCAATGTATTCCTCGTATGAAATGGGTTAACATAATCAACATATAAATTCATATTGAAACTAACATATGAAATCTAAATAACTTTCCCTAATCATTTAACATAAACACTAATCATTCGAAGTAATATGGTGAAGGGTATCAAGATAGCACATCCATAGTCAAACTAATTGAAAACCCTTCAAAAAAATATTTTAGATGATAAAATAATAGATAAACCTCAATGAAGTACAAAGACATAAATGAACATACTTTTAAATGAGACCATTGAAAAATTCTTGAGGAAAAAATCCTTAAACATTCCAAAGTTTCCCATACCACCTTGAAATATTCAAATCATAATACCTTAAAATATCATGTGAATAATGATAATATTTATATGATATACCAAAGGGTAGTACATGAACCACAATCAAGAAATAAGTGGTGAACAAGGCATATATCTCATAAAATTTAAAGTGAGATGAGAAAAGTCCTTTTTACATTGGAAAGATAAGTTCTTTTGGAAAATCATTTTTATTTATCATGAAATAAGATTGTAAATATGTATATCTTAGAAAATAAAATTTAATTCTATTGAAATTATATTTGATTCTTAAATAAAATCTTATTGAGGTTAAATCATTTAAAAATATTTTTTAAAGAAACTTTAGAAATAAAACATTTTAGTGCGGTTTATGAAAAATATTAAAGAATTTTAAAGTGTAAAGACGTGTTTTCTTTCATAAAATCAAAAATGAACCAAAAAATATTTTTTATGTTAAAATTTTTTATTTTAGAAAGATAAATATGTCTTAAAATAGATTATATAGTGAACTTCATAATAGGTAATAATTAGAGAAGTTCCTTGATCCGGGCTTGCATTTCAAAACAATTTTTTTAAAGATTATTTTAAAAAATGTAACTACCCATAAAATAAAGAAGTATTATGATTGATACACATATATATAACATTAAAACATAATTTATTAGGAGTAAATAGTAATATATAATAATTTCATTGAGGTGAGTAAAGAATAAGAGCAACCCGAATGAAAATGGAGGTTTGGGTAAAAAATAATTAAAACTTTGTAATTAATTGAATCATATGCCCCAAAAATTAATAATCATAAAATGGTACATTTAATATCATTAAAATAAATATATTAATGATATGAAACATCAATGGAAAGTATACATACACCATACACAAGTAGTAGTAGTGAATACAGAATATCTCATAAAAATGGAAGTGAGATGAAGAAACCCTTACCTTAAGTCTGAAGGTGATCTCGACTTGATCTTAATGACCTGAATAATAAAATTAAAGTACATTAATTAATAATTAAATAATATAATCTTCATATAATTGATATATTATAACCTTATTAAGTTCATTCATGACCTTTTTAATGGGTTAAGAGGTTCAATTTCATTGTTCGGGTCCGTTTATTTCATGATCGGTATACTTATATACATGAATGGAGAATCGTGTAAAATGAAGATGGTTGTCCAGAATTGAAGTTATATGATATTAGTGAACATAAATAAGGTTACATGGTTGTAAATTTTATTTTCTTACTTGGATTGAAGATGAATCATTACATAAATTATTTAATTATAACAGTTTGGGTTAATTAGCGGTTTTTGAACACAATGAACTCGTTTTACTTTATAAATAAAAAAATGTAAAAAAAGATTAAATAAGCATATATGAGACATAATAAATATATTATAGTTTTTTTCAACCATAATAATGGTTTTATGACCATAATTTAAGACGTTAATATAAATTGAAAATCAATCATCCTTGAATGTGGTAAATTAGCACATCTTGGATGGTGTTTTTTTACTACTAGCATAAAAGAAGGGTAAAGGAGAGATGATAATAACTTATTCCATAATAATAATAAAATTAAAATAAATATAAGTTACTAGAGTTTTCATATCATTTGGATGAGGATAGGTGAGTATATAAAAGAAAACAAAGGAACTTGAAAAGAAAGTAAAAGAATTGAAAAGAGGAATTTACCTCTTGAATTAATCATCCATGAGAGCCTCTTTAGGGGATAGGATTTAGTATTTTTATGAGACCAAATGGATGTTGGACGTGATATAGGAACTTGGGAGGAGATTTGGTCAAAATTTATATAAGTAACAAGGCTTTAGTGGAGTGAATAGAAGTGGTAAGAAGGGGTGGTATTTATAGTGGAGGGAAGGGGTTTTTCATTATTTTAATCATTAGTTTAATATTTTTTCTCAATACTATGAATAGTCTTGATTCATGTAACCAAAAATATTAATAAGTTCTTGTGAGTTATAACCAAGTGTTCCTATATCATCCTTACATCACCTATGACTCAATAAACCATGTATTTATCATTTATCGTAAATTATCATATTGTACTATTCATCAAAAATTCATGTATTTTAGAAAAATACCAAAAATTATCCCCAACCATTTTTTGACATGTAGAATCCAAAAATGGACTCCATATTATCAAGATAATTTTCTAAATATGTGAAAATAAATTTTTAAATAAATCATTATTTACTTGAAATATATAGATTTCATATTTTAAACTACTTTTATAATACTTTCAAAAATTGACTATGGTCTCATAAAATTATCCTAAAATCATAGGAAAACAAAATATTTATTTAGGAACCCATTTTAGAAAAATTAATTAATTTATTAATTTAAAATTGTAATTAAATTTTTATCACTCACAAAAATATGAATAATTAAATAATAATTTATAAAATATTCTACTTCATTTATAAGGTGCTTAAATTTTATTTATACTTCCATTTTCACGAGCCAAACTGGATCGACCATGAATCGGTCACTCAAGATGATTCACGGTAAGGCCCGAGAGGCATTCCTGATCCTCCCAGGATGGCAACAAGTGCTAGGGCATCAACAGAGACAATGGGAACGATTCTGCCCAATACAAATAAACAAAAATAGAGGGAATAATAAAGAGCAGATCAAAATAAATAAACCAAATAAATTGACTAAATAGGAACTGAAGGAAATAAAAACTAACCGAATGGGAAAACACTATCTCTGTGTGACCACATGGGTCACTCCCTGACCCAACAATCAAGCACCACCCAAGGCAAGCGCACCCAAGATGGAACCCACACAAGGACTAAAAGCAGAAAAGAACTATAGGCGTGAGTATTAAAACTAATTAGGCTAGCCTGATATACTAATTCCCAATACACTACCTTTAAAATAAAATAAATACCATTTCAAGTTTGAACTAAAATCTATAAAATTAATATTTTATAAATATTTTACTTAGAAACAAAGTACGAACCATTTCCCTTAACCATTTTCAAATATAGATTCTTTTCATTACTATCAATGACCTTTTCAAAGGGAAAATGATGTTTAAATTTTCATATTTGTACAAAGAGGATAAAAAAATTTCATTTGAAAACCATTTCTATAAACCCAATCAAAACCATCTCACCACTTTCCAAGAAAAACAAAATACAAGATGGTATAATAGGAATCACACAGTAAGGGAAATGTAGGTATACATACAAGCATTATTACTACTACTGCAAGCAACAAAATCCAAATAGACATGGGTGAACCTAGGAGATCAAGAATAATTCAGAAGACACCAATACATGAGACCTCATCCTCATTGACATGTCACACATGATAAAATCAAAATGCTCAAAATGCTTGGACATCCTTTCTCAGGAAGACCGAGGGAAAATCCCATAGAAATAAACCCAATACATCCACCTACTATTGGACACTAGTCAGTACCATAACCTACCAGTGTGGTAATCATTATCAGAATATTCTCTCAATATACTAGATTCTCATGTCTCAAGTATTTAAGAAGGGGGTGAGCCATCTGATGCCAACTGAGCATCCAATCATAGTATATATAATAATAATACACAATAGGTCTCACCTGAAGTCTCCCCTAGGACCATTATCATGCCTTAAAATAAAAACAATTAAAAATAGTTCCAACTGAATAACCCTAACAATGGATCCCAAGAATCCCCAATAAGGACCTCTCACCCATTTCTTGAAATCAAGGCATGAGAAACGCCCAATGCGGGTTTTCATAATAAATATTTTTCACAATTTTCACAAAATGGACAAATGGGCCCTTAAACATTCACAAAAAAAGTCTTATATCAAAATGAAAAAATTTATTCAAAAGTGGTGTCAAGAACACTATTTCCACGCAAAACATTTATAAACCTCTTCAAAACATTCCTTTCACACATTAAAACAAAACTTCTTTACACGAACATGCTAAATGATCCACAATTCAACATTTAACATCAAACAGATTTAAAAGCCACAACTATTCTTTTTAATTTAAAATCATTTAAAACATATTTCACAAAACCCACGTTTACCAACACACACATGAACTTTTTTATAAAGGGCTGAAAACACACCATTTACAACACGAAACCACTTTCACCAAGGTTCCGAACGGGCCTTAAGTTCTATTCACAAAAACATCATTTTTAAGGGAAATAAACTATCTTTCAAAAAGAGTGTAAACACCCAGATTTACATTTAATGATCATTTTTAAAAATAATTCATTTAAATCCATAATAAAACATTTACTCACCAACTCTATTCTTATTAAAACGCCAAACAGTTCACAATCCATCATCACATGTCAAACCACTTTCAAAGCCAAATGTACACTTCCTTTAAACATGAAACCACTAGAAACACTTTCAAGAAACCCAAAATCTCCATTTTACAAGTAAAATATTTATAAACAATACCAAATCATTATTTACATACCAAAAATTACTCACAAAGTTCAATTGGGCATTTCATAAAATGTATTGTGTGAAATATTTAACAAATAAATTTTATTTATCACATAAAAAAGACTAAAACAGAATTTTACATGCTAAATAATGAAACCAAGAATCAAAATTAAATATTTATTAATCAAACAAAGTGTGAAAATCATGAAATAAATGAATCTTGAATTAAAAAGGAAGTGCAAAGGAAAATCCTACCTTAGAACCAAGATGAAACGGAATGAAGGGAGTTTGAAACCATGTGGTAAGGTCCAACTCCTTACAAATTAAATATCAAGGACTCAAAACACACAAAAAACCCAATTAGAGTATATGAAACCAAGCAATAGGTAGAAACCCTCACCTTGATACTGAAGTGCAACGACAACGCAAACTCGACACTACCGCTCTAGGGTTTAAAGATTCCTAAACCACCAAAAATAAACATTAACAATAAAAAATCACAAACTAACTAAAAGAGAAACAAAAAAAATAATAGGATTATACTAAAGGAGAGAAAAAATGATGGCAGAGGCGATGTCGGGAAGGAGTGGGTTGGCCAGGGCAACGCCGGCAGGTTGTCGCGACCGGAGTTGGCCAAAAGTCCTGCAGCATAGCGTGCAATGGGGAAGTGGCCATGACTGGAGAAAGGGTCTCCAGAGGGAGTACTCATATCTAGAGGGTTCATGTCGGGGATAGGGGGAGGCTGGTCGGATGGCAGCTGCGAGGCGGGTAGGCTGGAGGCGCGGTTGTAGGGAGAAGGCACTAGGCTGAAGTTGGGTGGTGCTATAGAGGGAGGTTGGTCAGACGGAGCCCAGAGAAGGCACAGGACACACCAGAGGGTGTTGTACCAGACTAGAGGGTGGTGGAGCACCAGTGCACGGAGATGTAGGGGGTGGCGGCTGGTCACTGAGTAGGGGAAGGGAACCGGGGCTGCTGCAAAAGAGGGAGTTGGGGTCCAATTGGCCACTGAGCAGGGGAAAACTGGGATAAGGGTGCATAGTTACCTAGGCTAAGCTGCACGGGGTTTCCAAAATGCGCTCCGCTCGGGCGCCCAATGACGTCAACTCAAAAGGCACACTTTTTAACATAAAGTCAAAAATTTCATTTGAGACTCAACCCGAACCCCAGAAAATTTTATTTAAGGAATAAAATAATTAAATAAATTAAACACACGGGTTGGGGTGTGACAATTATCCCCACCATAAAGTTTTCCATCCCCAAAAAGGCACAACATTATCCATCCAATCGATCAACAACTAAGGATTCCACATAAACACGATTCAACCTCCTAAACCAAGAATGTTACATCGACTACCAACAGGACTCAACCTCATTGCCCAAAATAGAACACTAGTAGCGAGGTGGCCAGAATGAACTCCCCACCATAAGAATTCAACTAGAATTTGATAACGTCTTATGAAAAAATATAAGAGACCCACGATGGGTCTCCCCACTATAAAGAACCAACCTAAAAGAGGGCAAACAAAAAACCGATTTAGACATGAACTGGGCCTTACTCAAGCTAAAAGAAACATAGCAAGAACACTTAAACCACTCACTCTTATCTGAAAGAGATAAGAGTTGAACTAAAAACTCCACACAAACCAAAAACCCTCACCCCATGGGTGGGGTGTGAGGGCCCAAGGATAGTATCAATGAAACTATGAAGGAAAACTACTCACGAATCACCACTTTAGGGTGGACACAAACCAAAGTTGTAACTGATTCACATGGGTGGTCCACGCAAGGCCGCTGATCGGTAACTCACATAAAAAAGGCACAATTACTGAAATTTCATGAGGGATAAGTCCATATATTTCTTTATGATAATATGAAATTCACAACAATGGAAAAACTGCAATAGAAACTCTAAAACTGTCTCACCACACGATAGAGGTACAACCTTAACCAAGCTCCTTAAAATTCCCCCAGGGTTCCTGAATACGCATAGGGTTCACTCTGAGGCCTTTTAGCTAGATCTATGATGGATTAAGCATCTTATTCCTTGTAATCATTTCCTAATGATCCTAATAATAAACCTACATCTTTTGATCTGATAAGAGAAAGGACAGGATTTTGAAATGAAAGCAACACTGGCATTGAAAATCGAAGTTCATTGAAAGACCCACGACATACTCATGCATTTCAATACCCAAAACAACATATTTACACATAAAATGATAACTTATCCCTTAAATTGGAAGAAAACATACATAGGAAACTTTAAACAAAAACCCAACAACACATCACTTTTGAGAACTTCCTTCATGATTCTTTCTAGCAACGCCCTGATAGAATCGTTGAAAGTGACCCAAACGTCTGCAAGCAAGACAGGGATTAGGAGTACTTAGGCATGAGGGCCTATTGTGACCCAGCTTTCCACACTAATAACACATGAGTATCGCTTGCTGTGAATAGGTTTATGAAAGATCCCAAGGCCTTTTTATTCCACGACCTTCTCCATCGACTTTCGATCGCTTCCTCGTCTCCTTTCCTGGATCCTCACCACTACTACTAGGAATTGAAAGAGGGAGGAATACCTTATGCACTCTTTCCAACATGGATTCAACATAAAAATCATGTCTCACCACATAGACAAATGAGGTTAGGTTGGATGCTGACACCTTCGATTACAGATTGGGATGGAGACCCGCCCCGAAACACTAAGCCTTCATAGAGTCATCCAGGGCATACCTTGAATCATAAGGGACTAGCTCCACAAAGAATTGGAAATACTCCAACACTGATTAATCACCCTACTGTAGATAACACGTATCTATCCCCTTTCTCACCCTTTCTTTCTTAGAGAAATACTGACGAATTAACAAAGCTTTGAAAAACACCCAACAAAGTTCTTGACGGGGCTTGTTCTGAGACACTGACTTCCACCACATCCATGGTGAACCTTCAAGCATGAAGGTTAAAAACTTGAACTTCAATGACTTAGGAAACTCAACGAGGTTAAAGTACCTTTCAATCTTTCACATCCACTCATACACTATAGGAGGTTTTTCTTGACCATAAAAGAGAGGTGGATCTAGCTTCTGAAACTCAAGCATAAAATCCTTATGTTGATCAACTGTACTACGATCACCCATCGAAGCCTCAAGGGGACAACTACTAGAAAAGAAAAGTCAAGAACCCAATAAAGGCTAACTAAATAAACAAAATCCTCAAGACCAAACACTGCATAGGTGAAAATATCTAAACACAAGAAAACAAGCTATTGTAACATCGAAACTTTCCTTTTTGAAAACATATTTAATTTAAAACAATATTGGTGGGTTAAACCCTCTCCATTGGTATTCTTTATAATCTCACTCTAATGCATGTTTCCGTGCCACCCCGGTCATCCATCTTTCATACCATGCATCTCTTCATATTCTAACATACCACTATTCATGTGAGCACCCCTAGGAACACCAAGTCCAAAACCAAACAACTTTATTTTCCAAAAACAAATCATTCATCCCATTTCCTTTAAAATAATCCCTGAATTAAACATGTCATTTCAAACAACCATTTTTCAAAACCAATTTTTTTCTGATTCAAACCACTTTCAAAAGTTAAAGGAAACCCAAAACAGATCAAATAGAGAACTAGTGTCGGTGGGTGACTTGACCATATGGTTGGCGGTCATATTCCAAACATGTCACCGACATAGAGAGACTTTTAGGACCATGTACCAAGATCTGCATGGCTTTCCAGGTTGTGCACGATCACAAGGACTATTATCCCAACTCCCCTTGTAGTATCCCAATCGAAAAACATTCCAATAAAACCAAAAGAAACTAATTAAACCAGGCATCCCATGGAAACATGAAGATCAGAACAAGTAAGAGTTTGCGACGCTCTTCCCGCACCTACCCCTTGAGTCCCAAAAATTATACTCCATATACCTTGACATCCCAAATAACAAAGGGAGATCTGAAAAATGAGGTCTGCTAAGAGTAGACCTGCTCTGATGCCATTTTTTCACGAACCAACCCAGGTTGACCCTGAACCGGTCACCTGAGTCGATTTGCGGTAAGGCCTGAGAGGCATTCTCGATCCTCTCAGGTCGGCGACAAGTGCCAGGGCATCGAAAGAGATGATGAGAATGATTCCTCCCAATAAAAATAAACAAAAATAGAGGAAATAAAAAATATAAGATCAGAATAAATGAACCAAATAAAACAACTAAACAAATATTGGAGGAAAAAAACTAACCGAATGGGAAAACACTATCTCCGTGTGACCCCACGGGTGACTCCCCAACTCAAAGATCAAGCATCGGCCAAGGTGAGCACACCCAAGATGGAACCATCTTAAGGAATAAAAGTAGAAAAGAACTATAGGAGTAAGTATTAAAACTGAGTAGGCTAGCCTGATCTACTAATTACCAATACACTACCTTTAAAATAAAAGAAACACCATTTCAAGTTTTAACTACAATATATAAAAGTAATTTTTCCTTAATATTTTACTTAAAAACCAAGTACGAACCATTTCCCTTAACCATTTTCAAATCTAGATTATTTTCATTAGTTTCAATGACATTTTCAAAGGGAAAGTGATGTTTACATTTTCATATTTGTACACAGAGGATAAAACATTTTCATTTTAAAACCATTTATAGAAACCCAATCAAAACTACCTCACCACTTTCCAAGAAAAAAAATACAAGAAGGTAAAATAGGAATCACATAGTAAGGGAAAAGTGGGTATACATACAAGCATCATAATTACTACTGTAAGAAAAAAAATCCAAATAGACATGGGTGAACCTTGGAGATCAAGAATAATCCAGAAGACACCAATACGTGAGACCTCATCCTCATTGACATGTCACACATGATGAAATAAAAACACTCAAAATTCTCAGCCATCCTTTCTCAAGCAGGCCAAGGGAAAATCCCATAGCAATAAACCTAATACATCCACCTACTATGGGCCACTGGTCAGTACCATAACCTACCAGTGCGGAAATCATTCTCAGAATATTCTCTCAATATGCCATATTTCCATGTCTCACGTATTTAAAAAGGGGGTGAGACACCTGATGTCAGTCAAGCATCCAATCACAGTATATATAATAATAATACACAACAGGTCTCATGCCGAGTCCCCCCTAGGACCATTCTCATGCCTTAAAATAAAAAAGATAAAAAATTTCCAATTGAAAAAGCCTAACAATGGATCCTAAGAATCCCCAACAAGGACCTCCCACCCATTTCATGCAATCAAGGCATGAGAAACACCCAACGAGGGTTTTCATAATAAATATTTTTCACAAATTTCATGAAATGGCCAAGTGGGCCCTTAAACATTCACAAACAAAGTCTTATCTCAAAATTCAAACACTTATTCAAAAGTGGTGTCAAGAACACTGTTTCCATGAAAAAAAATTATAAAACTTATTCAAAACATTCAATTCACACATTCAAAAAAAACTGCTTTACATGAATATGCTAAATGGGACACAATTCAACATTTCACATCAAACAGATTTTAAAGCCAAAAATATTCCTTTTAGTTTAAAATAATTTAAAACATATTTCAGAAAACCCATGTTTACCAACACACACATTTGCTTTTTTATAAAGGGGTACAAACACACCATTGACAACACCAAACCACTTTCACCAAGGTTCCAAACGGGCCTTAAGTTCTATTCACAAAAACATCATTTTTAAGAGAAATAAACTATCTTTCAGAAAGAGTGTAAACACACCGCTTTACATTTCATGACCATTTTTAAAAATAATCCATTTAAATCCCTCATACAATTTTTACACACCAACTCCATTCTTATTAAAATGCCAAACGGGCCACAGTCCATCATCACATGTCAAAACACTTTCAAGGAAAAATACACACTTCCTTTAAACATGAAACCACTGGAAACAATTTCAAGAAACCCAAAATTGCCATTTTATAAGTAAATTATTTATTCAAAATCCCAAATCATTCTTTACATACCACAAATTACTCACAAATTCCAATTGGGCATTTCATAAAACGCATTGTGTGCAATATTTAACAAAGCAATTCTATTTATCACATAACAAAGCCTAAAACAAAATTTTGAATGCTAAAAAATGAAACAAAGAATCATAGTTCAATATTTATTAATCAAAAAAATGTGGAAATCATGAAAGAAGTGAATATTGAATTAAAAAGGAAGCACAAAGGGAAATCCTACCTTGGAACTAAGATGAAACAGAATGATGTGCGTCCGAAACCACATGGTAAGGTCCAACTATCTATAGATTAAATATCAAGGACTCAAAACACATACAAAAAACCTTTATTAGAGTATGTGAAACCAAGTGGTGGGGATAAACCCTCACCTCAAAACTAAAGTGCGATGATAATACAAACTCGACACTACCTCTCGAGGGTTTCAAGAATCTTAAACCACCCAAAATAAACATTAACAATAAAAATCACAAAATAACTGAAAGAGGAATGAAAAAAAGAATGGGATTATACCGAAAGGTATTATACCGAAGGGGAGAAAAGGAAATGGTAGAGGAAACATCGGGAGGGCGTGGGTTGGCCAGGGAAATGCCGGCAGGTTGTCGTGACCGGAGGTGGCCAGAAGGCTGGTAGCATGGTGTGTGACAGGGAAGCGGCCACGACCAGAGACGGGGTCGCCAGAGGGAGTCTTCATAGATGGAGGGTTCATGATGGGGAGAGGGGGAGGATGGTCAGATAGTGGTTGCGAGGCAAGTTGGCTAGAGGCGCGGTGGCAGGGCGAAGGAACTGGGCTAGAGCGGGGTGGCGCTACAGGGGGAGGCTGGTCGGACAGATCCCAGAGAAGGTGTGGGCCATGCTAGAGGGTGTCGCGCTAGAATGGAGGGTGGTGGGTGCACCGATGCAAGGAGATGTAGGGGGTGGCGACTGGTTTTCGAGCAAGGGAAGGGTGTCGGGGCTGCTATAAAGGAGGGAGCCAGGGTCTGTTTGGCCGTTGAGCAAGGGAAAAATTGGGATAGGGGAGGCAGCCGGGAGGCCAGCAGCGCGGCGCATGATGGGGAGTGTGGAGGTTAGGGGACCAGTAGCTAGCTGACTTGCTTGTAGAAAGGGTGGGCTACTATGCGCTGATAAGGAGGGAAACGGGAAGGCCAGAGGTGTTCGGGTGCCCTGGGCTGCACCGCACAATAGGGGAGAAACAGGGTCGCTAGTCGTGGTGCCCGACCGGAAGTAGAGGTGTGCATGAAGAAGGTGTTGACACTATATACACAGAGGGCTAAGGGGAAGAGGGGGCGGCCACGTAGGGAGGAAGAGATGGGAAGCCAACCGTAAAACCCTAAAAAGAAGAAAAGAAAAAACTAATCTAAAATAAAATAAAAAGAAAACTAAATATAATTTTAATATAATATTAATAATAGTAATAATAATAATAATAATAATAATAAGATAAATAAAATTAATAATAATCATCATCATAATGATAAAATAAAAATAAAAAAGTTATTCATATCATTTTAATAATAATAAAATTCTTAACAATAATAAAAAAATAATGACAATAATTAATGTTTGTTTTAATTACAAAATTTATCTATCTTAAATTTTCTGAAGACGAATGGGGTGCATAGTTACCCAGGTGGAGCCACATGGGGTTTCCAAAATGCACTCCTCTTTTGCTCCTAACTACGTCAACTCAAAAGGCACACTTTTTAACATAAACTCAAAAATTTCATTCGGGACTCAACCCAAACCCCTGCAAAATTTATTTAAGGCATAAAATAATTAAACAAATTAAATACATGGGTCGGGGTGTAATATTCATGGGTGAGATTACTATTCATAATGGTTATATTACTATTCATAAGGGTAAAATTATTATTCATAAGAGTATACTACTATTCATAAGGGCAGGTTACTATTCATAAGGGTAGGTTATTATTCACCAAAAATTAAGAATTTTGTATCAGACAACAAAAATCACCTTGAACGCAACCGTGTATGTTAGATTTTTGAAATTAAATTCACATAATTTGAAAAATTGTGTTTATTGGTTCAGTTATAACAATGTGTTGTTTTTTAGAGACTCGGTGTTTCATGAATTCAATATTAAATTTATTTGTAAATCCTTGGGGTGTTACAAAGAATCATAAATCAAAACTTGATTATGAAGAAAGAAAGTCAAGATCTGGAACCCCCTCTGGCACGCAATCATCCTAGACCGATTGTTGAGTTGATCTCCACTAAATCTCCACCGAAAACAGTACTCCTGTTCTAGGAGGTAGTACGAACATGATGGAGGGGAGTGCGGGTGGTCAGAATACCAATGTTTCACTTCTTCTCTGAGATCATAAATTTTCCGTAGGAAAGGATCACACTGGGAGTTATCAAGACAAAGAGACAGACCAAACTGAGAACCCTAGAACTAGAAAGAATTCATTGCCTGAATCAAGGCACAACAGAACAATTATGGCATATCAGCGGATCATCAGGTGGCATAGAAAAAACATTGAGATGAAAACCATTTGGATAGTTTTGATCCCATGGGTGGTTTTCCTAACAAAATGTGGCAACGCTGACAAGACTAGTGACAGTGTACCATTGGCAAAGAGGAAAAGACCCAAATAAAGGTTGAGGCAAACAAGCACAATGGGAGCAGCCACAACCGTTGGTTCACCTACAATCAATGGTCCATGTTCAAGCACTACATAGTAAGGGTAAAAAATATATACGATAATAAAATAAGCACCATGTGATTAGGAGCAATGTGGTTATATCACCATGCAATACCCTTATGAAAAAATCATCACGTGATAAAATTTATTAACATAAAACCCTATGAAAATAAATCAGAAAGGTAAAATGAGAAGGAATTAAATTGCAATGTTTATACTGGAATAAAACAAAAAATCTCAACCTTACAATTAAATTAATTTAATAATGGATTTCTCGCAACCTAAGTTATATAATTTGGACTAATCTCATTAATTTAAGACAATGCAAGAATATAGAAAATGGTAAAGCCTTAGTCAAACTATCAACCGAATTGTCCCCCATGGGTATCTTAGTGACACTCATTGTCCCAAATTCTATAATATCCATAAAAAAATAAGTCTAATGTCAATGTATTTTGATCTACCAATACATACATAGTGTAACACCCCGACCCCATAATCCCAGAGCCGGTGCATTATTTTAATACATTGGCATGATACAAGGAATCATGTCCCAAAAGACCAATCAGTTTAGTATCCTTGTAAGTACTAGATAAATAAATAAGTTTTACATTACATCATAAAAAAATAAAAACATTGTGTCCCCTTTGAACACTCTTATATCCCTTATCCTATTCCTGCAGCTTAATCATAATATACTTCTTTGCATCCTCAGAAAAATAAAACATAAGAAAGGGGTGAGCTCAGATGCTCAGTAAGGATAACAATATACAGCAGAAACTTTTATAAATAAAAACAAACACTTAAGGCAATGTATAAGACTAAACACAAGACTTTTAAACTTAAACTTAAACATAATATGGAAAATATAAATCAAATAATTTCATTTACTTAATCACATGGATATTCTACTAGTCGAATAATCACATGTAATATCAATATCCAATTTCATAATGATGGAATGCATAATGCCAGAATTCATAACCACATATTCAAGGCCTTGTTCCAAGACTACAAATAAGATTTTTTCAAGGCCTTGTACCAAGACACTAGTTTGTCCCATGAGACCTACAGATGCATCGAGGAGCTATAGTGGGCTCCACATGTCACTTACTAAGTCCAATTCATTCCTTATATGAAAATTTTTAAACATAACATAAACATTCGTATTAAAACTAGCATACAAAATGTCAATACTTTATCCATAATCCATGAATGGTATAAAAATAAAACATCCACAGTCGAACATATCATAAAAACTTCAATAAAATATGTAAGATTTGTATCACAATAAATCAACCTTGATCAAGAATAATATCTCGTAAAGGATGTTGACATGGTTGAAAATGATTAGTAAAAATATTTGAGAGAAATATCCCTTTTTCGTGAAATCATTTAAAAGTCACATAATTTATAAAGGAAGTCATTTAAAAGATAGTTTTGAATCAAAGTGTCCCATACCACTTTGAAACTTTTTAAAGGAATTAACATTTTAAAACATTCATGTCCATATAAATAAATCCTTAAAAACATTTTGAAAACATGTACATTAATGATAAAGGTTTAGAAGAATAAATCTTTAAAACATTTAAAATGATATTTTAGTTAGAGTTACTAACCAAATGAGAGATGCTTGAATACAAATAATTTAGAAAATCAAAACTTTATAATATCATGAGAATAAAGGGATTCATGATATACTATGTCAAAGTACAATATATACACCAAATAAAAGTGAATTGGCGCATAACAACAAAGAAGTCTCAATGGAATGTAATTTGAGGTGAATTCCTGTATAAAGACAGTATCCTTAGGTTAAGGATAAATCAATGACATAATTATGTGTAAAAAATATAAATAAAATCAATATTATTGGATATTCAGTGTAAATCAATAAGAGGACATTCACACATATTCTGGTAAAAACAACACCAATGACTTGGATATTTAACTCAATAAATATAAATTGAGTTAAAATTGCTCTTATCAAGTTTATATCGATGACTTGAGAATTTATAAAAGGATTTATTATGTGTATAAAAAGTATATCCACACAAAGGGGAGTATAAATTACTAAATAAGTAAATAAATAGTGATTTCACACATAATCTTGGAGTATAGTAATCAATGAAGTTTGCATAAAACTGAATGAGTGGAAATTGAAATTTGAATTTCCCATACCGATTTGGTAAATTACGAAACATACACCCCATGGAAGAAATATCATCCAATGATGATGTAAATAACCATAAATTAAAGTATTTTACACAAAAAAACACAATCATGGGCAGTACATACACCACACAAAAGGTAATAGTGGCAAATATAACATGAATCTCACGGGAATAAAAGTGAGATGAAAACCCCTTACCTTGTAATTTTCCTTGGTCAAGGGTATTTTAACCTCCTGTATAATAGTTAAATCATTGTTATTAAATTATAAAATAACGATATACATAAATATGTTATCAAATATGATCTTTTAATATTTCTTTTTTAATAATATTTTAGTAGTATCATTGTTTCGGGTGTTAATTGATTCGTTTTCATTTATATGTTTTGTTATGTAAGTCATGTTTGTTGTGAATAGGATATATTTTATTCATATGCATAAAGATATTATGTTATTAAATATTATTTTTAATAATCAAATGAAAATTATTCTTTAATGGTTATGATGGGGAATGAATCTCATCGCATTCTTGGAGACGATAATCTGTACGTGCGCACGAATGCTACATCCTTTTTTTATTTTGAAAACAAAGAAAACCAAATGATACATAGATATATTATTATTAAAGTATAATATAATATTTTATATATATAATGTAAGTTCATTAACACCGTTATTTATACATTCCATGTATGGTATGAACGAGTTATATCACTTTGAGGGGGCGGTAGTCTGCACTTCCTCAAATGAAATTATCGTATATATATAACATGAAAAGAATACGGGTATGATATAAAAGAGAATTAAAGAATAATATATATAAAATAAATATCATATATATCATATATAATTATATTTCCATCATAATTTCCCCCATAAGAGGTGGTAGTAGAAGATTTAACTTCATTGTTTCGTGAGGCAGTAGTTCGTCATCCACAGAAACATTATGTTTTATACCCATTAGATGGAGGTGTGTGTAACTATAGTTCAAATAATTCTCATAACAACAACATAGTATATTGATGATACTGGTGTTGTCATAAAATAAAGGAATAAATAGATTTTAGGGGGTTGGATAAGTAAAATAAAAGAAAATAACTTAAGAAGAGATGTTACCTTTAAATCGGGTAACTCCCTTTGGTTTGAACCAAAAGGCTTCCTTGAAGTGACTTATTCCTAAGGTAAGGCTTGTAAGAGGAATATAGGGATGTAAGGATATTAGTTGGGTAGAATTTAGATGATACAAGGGGCTTGAGAGCTGTGAGAGACTGGTTAGAAGTGAGGGATTTTTATAAGGGGGGAGGGGCTCTTTAAGAAAGTTTGACAATATTATTTTATTATATAATGATTTTTGGCTTCTAATGGTCAAAAACTAATTAAAGTAGAATATAAGATGACTAATGTTCTAAATAAAATCATCCAATAATAATTTCACAGGTTTTGGATATTTTTTAAATTTTTATAATCTTATTTATTTAAATCATTTATTAATGAGGTAAACATTGCATCATTATTGTGTCATTAATAATTTTATTTATTTGTTGTCTAAAAATTATAAAAAAAATACCATTATGTAGGAAATATTTTTATATTTCAAATGAATATTTATAGTCTAAAATATAACTTATATAACTCCATGTAAAAAAAATTTACTAAAAGATATATGGTTATGTCATTTTTGTCTTTACTTTAAAATAATTAATATGTGTCATTATCACTCTCAAGTGGCTCCATGGGGTCCCAAAATCGACCCAATGATTCCCATGGTCAGATATGTATCAAAAAATAGGAATAGGACATATTTTAGGGTAATTTAATATTATTATAATATTATTTTTTTACCCTTATTTATTGGATTTACCCCTTTAACCGCGGTAAATAAAATATTTACTGAAGTAAATATTCATAATATATCAAAATAAAAGTTACTCATTTACACAATTTGGACCTCCTAATTCCAAATATAGAATGCATTTTTCCAAATTCAAAACACATAAGTGGCAGAAATTAATTTAAAATTAATTCCCGTTTTAAAAACAAAGAGCGTGTTTTTAATAAATAATAACTATCAAAAGATTGGCATTTGTTTGTCTCCAATTTCAAAGTGAAATTAATTATAATGACCAGAATTAGATTAAATGGTAAAATTATAATATAATTATACTTCAAAACAATTCAAAAGTATAATTTAACACTCTAAATTATTTTAATTAAAAAATTTGTTTTCAATTAAAATTTAGTATTTTTCACTATTCGTCAAAATATGAAAGTTATCATAAAAACACCAAAATTTTATCCAAACTAAATTTTTATGTCCTAATTGTAAAGAAGAAGTTTATTTTGTCAAATTTAATATAAAAAAGTGTCAAATATTGAATTTAAAAATGGTTCTCCATTAAAAGGCGGTAAAATTTCATTTTTTGAAAAATACTTCTTTTATCTAAAAAATTGAATTTGTTCTTATATTATGTCTAAAAAACACATAATATGGAGCATATAAAATTCAAAATTCAGTTAATACTATTCATAAATTCTTTTTGAATGTCTTGTTTGGTAAGTCGTGGTGCGCTCAAACTCGGTGTTGCGTGTAGTGCAAGCTATTTAATTACTTCAAAGAAAATAACTTACTATGAAATCTTGGGGTGTTACATTCTTCCCCCATTTTGGAAATTAGATCCTATCAATTTTTAAAATTTGGCTTGGGAACTTCATTTAAAGTATCACATTGGAAAAAGAGTCAATAAAACTATCACTTTAAAAGAAAGAAAGATAAGTACAAAGGTCCCCCAAGATAACCCATACTTCGATTCCATGTAGAAAAACATAGATATGAAAGATAAACTAAGTGTAAAGTTCTGATGGAGAGTGACAGAAAACATGATTAGGAGAAATTTAACAATAAGAAAATCACAAACTTGTGATGGGATAAACGGTCATTAGTTTCCCAGTAGAAAAATTAAATGGACAACGTTTTGTTTTTGTTTTAAGTTTCATTCCATAAAGTTGTGGAATTTATTTATGGGATTGACTAAGAAAATAAAGAGATATACTTAATTTTTAAGTAGAGTTTCATCCTTTAATAAATTTCTACCACTAAATAATATTTGTTTCAAACGATGAGTATTCAAGATGACTTGGTCACACCTGAAGATCTAGAATCAACTTCTATATAATCACATGATCCACAAAGGATAAACTATATATTTACCTTGTCTTTAGAGATTAACCAAAACCAAAATGGTTAGTACAAGATCAGATGATCCCCAAAAAGGATAATCCTTTAGAGAAAGAAATACTAATCTTAATTTCTAAAATTAAACCAACAATACCCAAAGTTCAATAAATACCATTCAATAAACAATTGTCCTTAAAATCCTTCAATATAATCCAAACTAATATTGACACCCAAAACATAGAAGAATTTGATTACGTAGTCTTCCACGTTAAACTGTATCTCTAAATAACATCGACTACTCTTAAAGTCACATACTTAAAAGTAATTAACCTAATCAACATATTTTCTATGATAGGTTAATCATTTCCATAAATAACCCAAATTTCTATAAATCCACAATAAAAACATAGATAAAAATCTACCATTACTCCTAAAATGAAATCTCACAGTATTCTATTTTCCTTAGGCATATAGTGTTCCCAACAGAGCGAACGTCTTCGAAAATAAAATTTATCACTTAATCACCAAATCATTTTCCTATACTAAGGATATCCATTTGATAAGACAGAAGATCCCAAATCAACTTATTATTGATCAATAAAATTATTTAACTAAAACTAATTAGTCACACTAACCAGGGACTTCATGTAGTCTAGTGGTAGGCAATAAATCTCAATCACACTATGGTTGTGGGTTTAATTCTCGTAGCTTTGCCCGACACGACGGGTTGTCACACGGTCTACGTGTTGTAATTTTTCAAAAACTATATTTTATAACATTCCCAAAATGGGATAAATTTCTCAAAATAACCATTACATAATTTCACCACAAATGTTATCTCATACCTCGCATTTTCATCCCAAAATTTAATAACTTGTAATTTCCTCAAATTCAAGGATCATATAAACCCAAATAGTTATTTATAACTATATCAACAATAGAAAAGATAATTCTTCCTAAAATAGAATTTTCACATAAAAAACTGCAGGGTTACACATACAAGAGAAAAGTATTCCAAAGTAATCTCATCAACAAATAGCACTAATACTTTTAAACATTTCCCTGTCCATTTATTTTTTCATAGGTTCTTCCTTGACCAAGAGGTTATCCTATAGAATAGGTCATCGATAAAACACTATTTTGTTGAATATTTTATTGATAATAAATGATATAAATTCCTCACATTATGCTAAATATGATCAATTCTGAAATATTTTGGATTAGATCATTCATTTGCAAATTTGATGAAAAATCCAGTTTTACCCTTTTAAAATTCACTATAGTATTTCGGGCATAAATATTGTTATGTGAAATATTTTGAAATAAAATTTTGTAAATGTATTCTTGACATAATGGGATACAAATTCTATTTAGTACATGGGAGCTGGATCGTGCATTTGAGGGGAGTAAATGGGACATTAAGACAAAGGTGGATAGAACCATCCAGATTGGACATTACTTCACCATTTGGGATGTGTCTTCTTCATCCGGGCTTGGATTAAGTCCAAATTTGGAGGAAAGATCAGGGAAATAATTTTTCAAAAATTATCCTTCTAGAAGACCATCCAATTCACGCGTTTTGGAGGTCAACTATGTGGTGCAATGTGGAATAAAATATTTGGCCGAGTTTTCATTTCACACTTAAAAAGTTATATAACCCTAGCCCTCGCAAAATCTATTTAAAGAGGTTTTTCACTCTTTGGGAGGGTTGGTTGAGGCTTTGGGAAGGTGTGTACGAAATTTTGTCTCTTGGGATCCTATCACAACTCTTGGAAGAAGTAAGGATTTGTGCAAACCTCTCTTCTAAAAAGGCTCTCCTCTCCCACCTCCACTTTGTATTTCTTTTATTTCATGTTTGTAGCTTCAATTTTTCTTCAAATAATATTCTGTGTTCATCCCTTTTCTTTTTTTCTTAATATTCATAATTGGTTTGGAATCAAGAGTGAAGACGAGATTGGGTTCTACCCTTTAAATCCTTTTCCCATGCAAAACGTCTCCACGATGACCACACCACCCATGGAAGAGTAGTTTTTTAGTGATCGATCTATCTTCTACCCTCTTCATTTAATTATTTTCAATAATTGAGATATTATAATTAACTTAAGATGATACATGAATTGTTTTTTAAATTATAAAAAACTAAGCAAGCAATTGAACAATTAACATAAAAACACGCGAGGTCGAGATTTTTTGTAAATTGTGAGAGCGCGATCTTAATCGGTAATACAAGACCACACGAGATAAATTTGTAGAGTTCAAATATAATCCCTAAACATAATTCATCCTCATTTCCAGGATGGATATGTGATCTAATTAACCACTGACCATAATCTAACCTTATAACAACAATCAATGCAAGGTGTTATAATTGCGTGTTCTGAAGCTAGCCTAGGGTTTAAGTAATTTCATCTTTTTGGTTAAGTTAACTCTCGTAGGGTTCAAGGGTTAACAAATTAGAGGATCATAATTAAGTGGATATTGAATTAAATGATAATTATTAATAAGTAAATTAAGAGGTAGAGTTAAATCGATTACACCTTTTAAAATATTTTCTAAAAAACATCTTCTTGTTGTGTCTTTTTAATCAAACTTCATTTCAAAATTAAAAACAAAAAAAATGAAATCTTCTTCCAGTAAACTTCTTCAAGATTTATAAATGATAAACAACCACCCCCATCCTTTAAAGTAGTGTTTTTATTCTCTATTATTTTATTTTTAGAATACCTTTAAGAATTTGTTTTAATTTACTTCCTCCTTTGAGAGAAGACCTTGGTCAGCCACTCTGCTGCACCTAAGAACCCAAAAACCACTAATAATTTGAGGGCGCCCACGAAAAAGCTCTTTCAAATTGGCACCGTTGACGGGGAGACACATAATTATTTCAACAAATTATAGGTATTTATTTTATTTTACACTTTATTCTCTTCCTATCTTCTTTCTTCCTTCTTTACCCAATCTAATTTTTTTCTCTTCTTCTTTTATTTTCTTCTACTTCTTTTTGGACCATCAACTCAAACTTATTATTTTTATTTTAATATGGTCCAATTTCTTTCTTTTAATCTTTCATTGATTTATGACATGAACTAATCCTGAAGATCTCTTAGATATTGACCCTGAGATTGAACGTAGACTTAGGGCACGAATCAGACATTCTTAGTCTACGAGAAGTTTCAACATTCAACCAGTTGTAGAATTAATCCAATATCAGAACATTGAAATTGGAAGCAATTCAAATTAAATCATAAAACAAGAACCAATGGCTGAAAATAATGGAAATGAACTTAATATAACCATTTCAGAATTGGATGCACCGGATATTAACTATCAACCAAATTGTATTGCATACCCAAATCTTGAATCGGACTTTGAACTGAAATCTGGATTAATTCACCTGCTTCCAAAATTTCATAGCCTCTCAGGTGAGGATCCCAATAAACACCTTAAATAATTTAATGTGGTTTTCTCAACCTTAAAACCAAGAAATGTTTCTAAAGATCAAATCAAACTAAGAGCATTCTCATTCTCACTTGATGGAGCTGTGAAAGACTGGATGTATTATTTATAACTCAAAGACGTAACTTGTTGGAATGATTTAAAACGTATTTTCTTGTAGAGATTTTTTCCAGCATCAAGGACCACTTGCATTCATAAAGATATCTCTAGGATCAAGCAAGCACAAGGGGATTCAATGTATGAGTACTGGGAGCGATTCAAGAAGTTCTGTGTAAGCTTCCCACATCACCAAATCAGTGAGCAACTACTCATCCAGTACTTTTATAAAGGACTCACACCTATGGAGATAATCATGGTAGATTTTGTGGCTAGAGGAGCATTGGTGGAAAAGACACCAGTATTTGCACATGTGTTGATCGACAAAATGGCCCAAAACCCCAACAATTTGGTGATCTAGGTACACCACATGTCAGAGGAGTACATCAGGTAAGTCTTTCTTATCTTGAGAGTCATTTGATTGATACCAATTTAGAATAATTGACAACTATGGTGAGACATATTGATTTGGCTCAAAAGAAATCTCAACCCCCTCCTTCAATTCCTTGTGGCATTTGCACTGAGACAAGCCACACAACTGACTGTTGCCCACAAATACAATAGATAGAGGATTGTGCAGCAGTATTCCCAGGGAGACCTTATCAGCAGCAACAACCATATCCCCAAAATAAGCTTGATTCCTTTACACCAACATACAACCAAGAGTGGAAGGATCAATTGGATATGAGGTATAGCTCTGGACAAAGACAAAGGCCACCCTTTCAACAAAACTTCCAGCAGCCTCTGCCTTACCAGTAGGGATTCCAACAACCCCAAAGAAGATTTGAATCCCAAACATCAATAATCCAACAACAAGGGAATCCCCCACCAAATGTAGATTCTAATACTTATGATCTTTTGAAACAAATTGTTCTTAATCAACTGAATGAGCTGAAGAGTCAAGGTTCGGAGCTAAGGGAGTTGAAGACTCAAATGATCCAGATTGTCACCGCCCTCCATGAACTTGTAAGTAAGAATTCCAGAAATCTACCTTCCCAACCCACTAAAAATACAAAGGGGAATGTCAGTTCCATCACATTGAGAAGTGGGAAGCAAACAACTAATGCTTCTCCACCTACCATTCCACTGGGATTCTCCTCAACTCCAAAAAATCTCAATTCCACATCAACTGATGAGCAACCCAAGGAGAAAGATAAAGGTAAGCAAAAGATTAATGATGTTCCTCCTAAACCCCTTCCTTTTCCAAACAGGGTTTTTCAAACCAAGAATATGGTTGAAGATGCAATGAAAAAGGAGGTTTTGGACACATTCAAGCGTGTGGATATCAACATTTCTCTACTTGAAGACATTAAGAAAATTCCAAGGTACGTGAAATTATTAAAAGAACTTTGTTCCAATTGAAGATGGATCAAGGGAAATGAAAGGATCAATCTTGGAAGAAATGTGTCAGTACTCATTACAACAACTCTAGAAATGCTGACAAAGTACAAGGATCTAGGGACATTCACCATCCCATGAACCATAAAGAGTAGCACTTTTCTAATTCACTTTGTGATTTAGGAGCTTCCATAAATGTGATGCCTCACTCTGTATTCTCTTCTTTGTAGGTTAGTGAGCTAAAACCAATGAGAGTAGTGGTGCAGTTGGAGAATAGAGCTATGACATATCCAGAGGGAGTCCTTGAGGATGTACATGTCTGGGTAAGAGACATGATCTTTCCAATAGATTTCTACATGCTTAACATGGAGGAAGATCAGGTAAGTTCTCATGCTCTCATTATCTTTGGTAGACCCTTCCTCAAAATAGAAAAAACTATCATAAATGTCAATGAGGGTACACTTTCCATGGAATTTGGGGATGAAGTTGTGATATTTAATGTTATGGATTCCATGAAGTACCCCTCAGAGGATCATTCTGCATTTGTTATCTCCCATTTTAAACCACCAAGTGAAAACCCCATGGAATTTTATTGTCCTATTCTTAGTGAGATTATGAGTATTGGTTCTGATTTAATGTCTAAGAGAACTTCCACACCCGTTTCTAAAGAACAAGACTCTCTTATATTTGATTTTGAAATGGAGTCATATTCTGATTTTGATCATGTGAACTCTGATTATGACATGGATGTTGAGTATGCTGATGGATTTGATGCTTTATTCTCTGATTTTGATGATGTATATTCTGATATTAATGCTCTTTGAGCACATATTTTAGTTCCTTTAATGTCTCCATCCATACACCACCCCCCTACACTGGAACTCAATCCATTGCCACCAAATCTCAAATAATCATACTTGTTAAGTGGTGAGAAATTACATGTTATCATTGCTAAAAATATCCCTTTTGAACATGAAGAAAAACTTTTGAATATTTTGAGGGAGAACATCAGGGAAATCGGGTGGACCTTGACTGACATATCAGGTATTATCCCCTCCATTTTCATGTATAGGATTCTTTTGGAGGATGGGGCTAAACCGGTGAGGTAACCACAAAGGAGACTCAATCCAACCCTTCTGAAGGTTTCTAAAAAAGAGGTTGAAAAATTGCTCGAGGCAGGTATAATCTATCCCATTTCAGATTCTCAGTGGGTAAGTTCTATTCAGGTTGTGCCTAAGAAAAGTGGTGTTACTGTTGTTAAAAATGAGAAATATGATTTATTTCTAATGAGGGTACAAAATAGTTTGCGTGTGTGTATTGATTATAGGAAACTAAGTCAATCTACTCGCAAGGACCATTTCCCCCTCCCATTTATTGATCAGATGCTTGAGAGAATTACTGGGAAAACACATTATTGTTTCTTGGATGGATTTTCTGGATATTTTCAGGTTCCTATTTCTCTGGAGGATTAGGAGAAGACAAAATTTACTTGTCCTTTCGATATGTTTGTATACTGAAGGATGCCATTTGGACTTTGCAACACCCCAGGTACCTTCCAGAGATGCATGGTGAGTTTTTTTTTTTTTATTGAGACCTACATGGAGGTATTTATGGATGATTTTATAGTGTATGGGTCTTAATTTGATGAATGTCTAAGTATTTTGGGAAAGGTGTTGAATCGTTGTATTGAGAAGAATCTGGTCCTGAACTTTGAAAAGTGTCATTTCATGGTAGACCATGTCATTTTCTTAGGTCATGTAGTGTCAAAACATGGGATAGAGGTTGATAGACCTAAGGTAGACATTATTTCATCCTTACCATATCCTTCATGTGTGCATGATGTTAGATCTTTCCTAGGGCATGCGGGATTTTATCGGCGCTTCATCAACAATTTTAGTAAGATTGTTCTTCCTATGTCACGATTACTTCAAAAGGATTCTTATTTTGTGTTTGATGATTCTTGTAGGACTTCCTTTGATGAGATAAATAATTGTCTGACCACTCCACTAATCATACAGCCCCCATGGTGGGAGATTCCTTTTGAGCTTATGTGTGACGCCTCCAACTTCGCGGTTGGAGTCGTCTTATCTTAGAGGGTGGAGGGATGTTCACATGTGATCGCCTATGCATCGAGGACACTGGATTCAGCCCAATAAAATTACAAAACCACGGAAAAGGAGTTTCTTTCTTTTGTATTCTATTTATATAAATTCTGTTCATATTTATTGGGCTCTAAAGTAGTTGTTTTTGCTGACCATGCAGCTCTGAGGTACCTCTTGAAGAAGCCAGATGCAAAGCCCAGGCTGATCCGATGGATGATCCTTCTTCAAGAAATTGATATTGATATAAAGGACAAAAAGGGGTCCGAAAACTTGGTGGTGGACCACATGAGTAGTCTTACTCGCACACTAGAGGATGACACCTTGGACCAGGTACCACTTCGGGACACTTTCCCCGATGAGCATCTTTATTCCATCTCAGGTACACATCCTTGGTATTCAGATTTAGTTAACTACCTTGTTGCCTCTGAAATCCCTGCAAATTTAAAGAAACATCAAGTCCAAAAATTAAAAAGTGAGTCTCGGTATTATGTTTGGGATGATCCATACCTCTGGCGCATGTGTAGTGATCAAGTTATTAGGAGGTGTGTTCCTGATCATGAGTTGGATACTGTTTTACATTTTTGTCATACACTTGCTTGTGGTGGATACTTTGGACCCCAATGGACAGCTAGGAAAGTTTTGGACTCTGGATTATATTGTCCTAGCTTATTCCATGATGCCCATGTGTTTTGTAAGTCATGCTCTCATTTCCAACACACTGGGAACATTTCTAGGAGACATGAGATGCCCCAACAACCCATACTATTTTGTGAGATTTTTTATTTATGGGGAATCGATTTTATGGGTCCTTTTCCTAGTTCCTTTGGTTTTTTGTACATTTTGGTTGCTATTTATTATGTGAGTAAATGGGTGGAGGCTAAGTCCACTAGGACTGATGATTCTCTTGTTGTTGTGGACTTTGTCAAAGTGAAAGTATTTTGCAGGTTTGGAGTACTGAAGTCCATCATCAGTGACCAAGGGACACACTTCTGCAATCGGAATTTGGATTCCCTCCTTTGGAAGTATGGTGTGACACACAAAACATCAACACCATACCACCCCCAAACAAATTTCCAGGCTGAGCTTTCAAATCGTGAGTTGAAACAGATTTTAGAAAAAACTGTGCAGCCAAATAGGAAGGATTGGATAAAGTGCTTGAATGATGCATTGTGGGCTTAGAGGACAGCATACAAGACACCCATTGGTATGTCCCCATTTAGGATTGTTTTTGGGAAAGCGTGTCATCTCCCCATGGAAGTTGAGCATTGGGCTTATTGGGCTATAAAGAAATGCAACATGGATTTGGACCAAGATGGAATCCAAAGGAAGCTGCAAATTCAAGAGCTTGAGGAGATTCGATTGTCTTCATATGAGAACTCAAGGCTTTATAAGGAAAAATAAAAAGAAGATCAAGATAGAATGATCCAACAAAAGTAGTTTCATATTGCAGAGAAAGTCCTTCTCTACAGTTCCCGACTGAAGCTGATGCCTGGTAAGTTGCATTCCATATGGTTAGGTCCTTATGTTGTGACTAATGTTTTTCCTTATGGTGCATTGGAGATCACACAAGAGGACACAATAAGGAGCTTTACAGTCAATGGGAAACATTTGAAGAGATACATTGAGGGACTTCCTACTGATGCAGTGGATTTTATCACACTGCATGACCCCATCATCACTTGAGCACATCAGGCTGTTCCTAACCCTTTAACTTTTTTATTCTTTGTCCTATTTAAAATTATACATTTCATGTGCATATATAATCTCATGGGTTAACATTGAATACAATGAAATATTTTAAGTGTGGGGGAGGGAACCTTTTATTTTAGTAATTTCAATTGTTTTCCTGTTTAAAAAAATAAAACAAAAAAATATTTTTTTTCAAATTTTGTGTGTTTATTTTTCAATTTTCTGTGTGTTTTTGAAAATTTTGAGCTGAAATGATTCTCATCACCATTTTTAAATCCATATCAATAAGTGAAACAATTTATCCCTTGAAACTAAGCTTAAATGAATGTTGAAATGACTTCTTTTCAAGTTCAAATATTTATTAATTTCATGAAAAGTACACTAAATTTTGAATCACATGCCACATCTCACTGTCTTTATATTTGAAACCACTTTCCTATGAGGATTCTAAACCATTATTTTCATATTCTTTACATTCACCTCTCTTATTGAGAGAAAAAATCATGCTTGATTTAACCAGAATTTGATTTATTTCTATCAAAACTTGAGGGTTTGAGGTACTTATGTTTAAATGATTGAGGAATTTGTTTGGTATTAAAGCCCACTTTTCAAAGAATCCTTTTTTATAATGGTTTACCTTGAAAATTTAATCCTTTTATCCCTTAGAATACATGAACAACCTATTAGTTTATCCACATTAAAAGACAATTTTCCCTATCCAACCAACACTTGAAGTGAAATTGCATAATCTAGTTGAGCTTAAGTGTGTGGGAAGCTGTCTTGTGTTGTGCTACCACATTTTGTGATACTTCGGGTGAAAAATTAAATTCTGAAGAGATGTGTTTACTGCTGAAGAAAAACATTATATTGAAATCTATTCCTTTCTGGAGCTTTCATGATAAAAGAAGTTGTGCCTTTCTGGAGCTTCAAATAGAGGGGGAAAGTTGTGCCTATCTAGATCTTTTAAGAAAATCATGTTTGAGAAGATTGACATTTTTACTGCTGAAATGTTGAATGGTGTGCACATTCCTTTATTTTTCGTGATGATGAACATGAATCAATGCTATGTCAATTGAATAGGAGGCCATATTTAAGTGAAAATTAGATTAATGCAATTTTGCTTAAAAAAGAGTCAAGCCCTCCTCATTTAGCCTCAGAGTTTTTCACATCTAAATCATACCAACTGAAATCCAAAAAACAACCCTGAAAAGTCCTCATGATAAACATATGTCTTTGAGTCACATCGAGTGGCAATTTAGGAATTTATCAAGCCTATGGTGACCCTTGTATGAGTTTGGATTAGAAAGACATTGAAAAAAAAATTGATATTTGTGTGATGAGAGGAAATTCAAGCGAGGTAAGTGTTTTGTATAACGATTCATACTCTACATATATTGTTATTACTTCAAAATTTAAGCATAATTATTACAACATATAAAAAAACCATGAAAGGACCGTATAGTTATAGTGTCTTTAGAAACTGGGAAACATAAGCAACTGGTTCATAAAGCATCTACATTGTCTCCCATTTATTTCATCATATTTAGAGTCCCTTTTGGCATATTCTACTTAATACCCTTCTTCCTGACCTGGGGAAAAGAAAACATACAAAAGTGTGAGCTCAAATGCTCAGTAAGGTTAAACAAAGGAAATATCAATCATATCATATTCATAAGAACATAACATTTGGAATATCTTAACCTGTAAAAGAGATCATAATATCATAACATGGGATAAATAATAGTAGAGAAATGTAATCCAATAATAATAACTTAAAAAATGAAACTTTGTGGAATACACACATAATCATAGAAAATCATTTCATATTATTCAAGGCTCATTTTCAAGACCATCATAGCGGACAAAGTCCATTACTGAACTGAGTTCACTCCTCGTTCCAGTCTTGTATCACTGAACCGGATTAACTTTCCATTCCATCCATGTCTATCTCATGAGATATAAATCTTTACCCAATGCATTGGAGGGAGATAAAGGTCCCACCCATATCATAATGAAACCATTCTTATGTGTTCCACAAAATCATAATTCATACATCACAGCATAACCCATGTAATAAAAATGGGATTCTTAAACATCGTGACATCATAAAATAATTCATATAAGATAAAAGGACATCATAAAATTAATTCCATCATAACATAATCAAATCAATTTAAAAATAGGGATATAAACATAACCCTATATTATCTTAGATGGAAAATAATTTTGATAAAAAAATTGAACTCCATTCTTGAGGAAAATATCCTTTCTACTTAAAAAAAATTCCTTTCTTAACATGTCATACAATTTTAAATTAAAATAATTTGATTAAAAATAAACTTGAAAACTTGTAAAGGAAGCTTCATGTAAATAATGTTCTATGAAATCATAAAAATCCATTCATGTCGTATAAGTTTAAAAAACATTTTTCTCGTACTTTAGCCGGAAAAGTCAAAAAGTACCTCGTACTAAAAATGACAAAAGATTCCTTTCATATCTTTTACTAAAACTCACCAATGGGTAAAATTGGATTTAAACAATTGTAGGAGGATAGAAATAATATTACATATTGACAAAACATGGATTTGGATGATAAATATGCCCCAGTAAATATCGAAGTATAAACAACCTCGGATAAAAATTGAGATTGTGAGATTTTCCATTACCTTAGGTCCGATATGATTTGTACATATCTGAAACTCTTGTATAATTATTTACATAAAGTAATTTACTTATTACAGAATGATATTTATTGTTATGATATCATATATGATCATATTCTTATTTTCTTATTAGTAATATTTCATTGCTACTTGTTATTCGGGTGTTCATTACTTTATGTTCTTATGTATGTTTTGTCGAATAAATTCTTATTCCTATTTTTAGGTTATAGATACCTCATTTACAGAATGGTATTAATTTAATATATATCATATTTATTCATTCAATTCATTTATATAATCATTATTCAAAGAAGATCACGTAGAACGAGTCGCATCACATCGTGGAGACGGTAGGCCGTATGTACGCACGAGCGATGATATCATTCCCATGATCGTGGAATTGTAATGAAGTGTATGTATACTATTTAATAATCAATATCACTTTACAATAATCATATATAGTTATTATTTACACCATTATACCCATCCAAGTAAGGTAGTGGTGGAAAATATATTACACCATGGCGTGGAGACGGTATTCCGTACGTACGCACGCGCGGTGATTTCATTTTCCGTAGGATGGATAGAAGGTGAAATAGGGTTGTTTCATATTGATAATAACATATAATTATATGAGTGATACTGATGTTATTACTTCATAATTAAACAACTAATTAAGAAGAAGTAGAAGAAGAAATAAATTTGAAAGAATCGGTAACGGATATTACCTCTTCTTCGACACGCCTCTTTGAAACCTTCTCTTAGGGCACTAAAATTGGTCTTTGAACAAGACCAGTACCTCTAGGATGTTTCTAGGGAAGTGGATAAGATAAATTGTCAGGTTTTGGATGAGATTGAAGGCTCAAAGTGGTGTGAGGAGGAGAGGTAGGAGGTGCCCTTTTATAAGGGAGGAGAGGGGCACCTTTGGAATTATAAGAAATATTAATTTATAATAAATTCCAACCCCTCTTAAAAACCTCCAAAAATTACTCAAATACGAAGCTTAGATGAGATAGGGTTGTAATCCCATCATCAAATAAAATTTAGAAAAGTTGGGAATTTATTTTAAACATTATCAACATGATTTATCCTTATATAATCTATTTAATTTTATTTGTGGTAATAATATTCTAAATTTTAAATAATTATAAATAATTATAAATAATTACTTATATGTTGTTAATTGTCCATAATTTCATACTTTATTACATTTTAGACCATATAAATTTTAATTTATAATTTTTAAATATTTTTGTGATTTTTAAACGATTTTATAATATGTAATTTTTATAAAATAACAATAGTGTCAATTTTGACACTATTCATTTATTTGAATTTAAATAAAATATACACATAAGATATGTTCAAAGTAAAACATTTAATAGATTAATAACATGTCATATTTATCTATAAAATTAGTGTAGCACATTAAATAGTTCATATAATATTTATTTTAATAGTTTTAAAATCATTTATTTTATATTTCAATCAATAAAATAATTTCAACATCACTATTGTGTCATAAATAATGATAATTATTTAATCCCTAAAAATTATAAATAAATTCATATAATTTAGATAATTTTATTATCTTTCTGGGGACTATTTATATCTGAAGTTTTATGATGTTTATCACTAAATCAAAATTATTACACTTATAAGATTTAAGAGAGTGACATGTTGTCACTTTCTTTGGTTTTAATAATAATTATATTATTTCATGGTCAAAAGTCCATGAAATGAATCTAGTCCAACACTTATGTGATATGGGTCAACTTTTATTAATCCAATATGATTTTGGAAGGTGTTAGGATAATTTTATAATCTTATTTTTACCCTTAATTACCAGATTTACCTTTAACTGTAGTAAACAAAAATTACCGTAGTTACTATTCATAATATCAAAAAAATAAAAAAAAATTATTAAAATAATTTGGACCCACTAAATACAAATATGGAATCCATTTTTCAAAATTCAAAACACATAAGTTGTAGTAATTAATTTAAAATTAATCCCGTTGTTAAGCAAACGGGTTTTAAAAGTTAAAACATTGTCAAATATTGAAATGTTTTTACCTATGAATTCAATGTAAAATTAATGCTAATGACATAAATTATATTAAATGGTAAAAATATATTCTATTTATTCTTTAAAACCATTCAATATTATAATTTAATTATATAAATTATTGCGATGAAAAAAGTTGTTTTTAATTAAAATATAGCGTGTTTTTACTATTCATCAAAATATGAAAGTTACCAGAATAATATGAAAAATTTATCCAAAGTAAATTTTTATATCCTGATTCTAAAGAATAATTTTATTTTTTCAAATTTAACTTATAAACATCTCAAAAACTATATTTAAAGTGGGTGCGCCATCAAAAGGCGGCAAAACTGCATTTTTTTGAAAAATACTTATTTTACCCGAAAAATTTATTTTGTTCTCATACCATGTTCTAGAAAATATGTAAGACGAATAATAATGTTATAAAATTCAAAATTTAGTTAATACTATTCATAACGGCTAGTTTATAATATTATAATAATATATCGTTGTTTAGTGAAACTCGGTATTGCGTACTACACACGCTATTGAGGAAGGTCGCGATTCTGTGTAATACAAGCCAAGCTAGTGTTGTGTGCAGTGAAAGATTCCTTTGATGTTGCGTATAACATAAGTAATAAAAAAATATTTACTTCTCATAAAATATCAGGGTGTTACATTCTACCCCCCTTAAAATGAATTTCACCCTCGAAATTCATCACTTCGTAACAAACAGATGAGGATACCTCTCCCTCATCATATCCTTAAGCTCCCATATAGCTTCTTCTAATTGGTGGTTCCTCCATAAAACTTTCACCAAGCGAGTGGTCTTATTCCGTAGAAATTTTTCGCTATAATCCAGAATCTCTACCGATTGTTCTTTATAAGAAATATCTTGCTCCAGTGGTACAACTTCTAAGCTTAGTACATGTGAAGGATCAGGTATGTACTTTCTCAGGAGAGATACATGGAACACATCATGAACTTGAGAGAGATTCGGTGGAAGCGCCAATCGGTAAGCTACCTTCCCAACACGATCTAGTATTTCAAAAGGACTGATATACCTAGGGCTCAGCTTTCCCTTCTTTCCAAATCTCATTACTCTCTTACAAGGAGATATTTGTAAGAACACTTTATCACCCACTTCAAACTCTAGGTCTTTTCTTCGGTTATCAGCATAACTTTTTTGTCGACTCTGAGCTGCTCTTATGTGTTGTTGAATAGATCGGACCTTTTCTGCCATCTCATCAACAAGATCAGGTCCTAATAGCTTTCTTTCCCCAACTTCATCCCAGCAAGTTAGAGTTCGGCATTTCTTTCCATAGAGAGATTAATAAAGAACCATCATAATACTGAAGTAAAAGCTATTATTATAAGAAAATTCAACCAAAGGTAGGTGTTGATCCCAACCACCTTTGAAATACATAGATCAAGCTCTCAACATGTCTTCTAGAGTTTGAATTGTTCTCTCAGACTGACAGTCTGTCTAAGGATGATAAGCAGTGCTGAAACTCAACTCTGTATCTAGAGTATGATGAAGACTTCGCCAGAACTTCGAGGTAAACCTCAGATCCCGATCAGATATAATGGAAAGTGGTACTCCATGTAATCTTACCACTTCCTTTACATATATCCTGGAAAGCTGATCCAGAGAGAAATATTCTCTAATAGCAATGAAGTGTGCCGACTTCGTAAGACAATCAACTATGACCCAGATAGAATTATTTCCTTTGGATGTTTTAGGAATTCTAGTGACAAAGTCCATGGTGATGTTTTCCCATTTCCATTCTGGTATGGGTAATGATTGTAACATCCCCTTAGACTTATGCCGCTCAGTTTTAACTTGCTGACAAACCAAGCATCGAGAGACATATTCAGAAACATCTCTTTTCATGACATCCCACCAAAAGTACTCTTTCAGGTCCCTATACATCTTCGTGCTTCCAGGATGAATAGAGAATGAAGAACTATGAGCCTCATCCAGTAGTTCCTTCTTTAATTCTGGGATGGGAGGAACACAAACCCGATTCCTGAACCTTATTATCCCATCACAATCAAGGTTGAATTTAGAAACATTTCTCACCATCTTTTGTAACTCTACATCTTCTTTCTGTGCCTCTTTAATCTTCACATGTATAGATAGTTGAACATTAATTTGAGAAATATAAGATTTTTCCCCTTCCATTATACTTCCAAGATCCATCCTTTGTAAATCCATATATATTGGATCTTTTGTGATACTCATCATGGATAATCTAGCATGGTCTTGTCGACTTAATGCATCCTCCACCTTGTTTGCTTTCCCAGGGTGATAATGAATTGAGTAGTCGTAATCCTTAATCAGCTCCAACCATCTTCTTTGGCGCATATTCAGCTCCTTTTGTGTGAAAATATACTTTAAACTTTTATGATCAGTATAAATATCACACCTTTAACCATAAAGATAATGCATCCAAATATTTAATGCAAATATTACATCAGCTAACTCCAAATCATGAGTTGGGTAATTTTGCTCATGGATTTTCAACTGTCGTGAGGCATAAGCTATCACCGTATCATTTTTCATGAGAACACACCCCAATCCATTCTTGGATACATCACTGTAGATCACAAACCTTTCTCCACTATAAGGCAGTGTGAGCACAGGTGCACTGGATAACCTTCTTTTCAACTCCTTGAAATTATCTTCACACTCCTCCGTCCACACGAACTTAACTCCTTTTAGAGTCAACCTAGTGAGTGGATTAGATAATTGTGAAAAATCTTTCACAAAACGTCGATAATATCCAGCCAAACCAAGAAAACTTCGGATCTGAGTTACTGTTGCTGGTCTCAACCATCTTTTGATAACCTCTATTTTTACTGGATCCATAGATATCCCCTCTTTTGAGATTATGTGACCCAAAATGCAACTTTTTGAAGCCAAAATTCACACTTGGTAAATTTGGAATAAACCTTCTCCTTTCTCAGTGTCTTCAATACAATTCTCAAGTGATCTTCATGTTCTTCCTTTCTCTTTGAATAGACAAGAATATCATCTATAAAGACTACCACAAACTGATCAAGATAGTCTTTAAAGACTCTATTCATTAGATCCATGAAGATAGCAGGGGAATTAGTAAGACCAAATGGCATCACTATAAATTCATAGTGTTCATACCTTGTACGGATAGCCGTCTTTGGTATATCCTCCTTTTTGAACCTTAATTTATGATACCCTGAACGAAGATCAATCTTGGAAAAGTATTGAGTTCCGCATAGTTGGTCAAATAAGTCATCAATGCACGGGAGAGGATATTTGTTCTTGATAGTGATCTTGTTAAGTTCTCGATAATCAATGCAGAGTCTCATTGATCCATCTTTCTTCTTAACAAACAGAATAGGTTCTCCCCAAGGTAACGCACTAGGGAGTATGAATCCTTTATCAAGATTCTCTTGGAGTTGCTTCTTTAATTCCTGCAACTCAATTGGGGACATTCTATAAGGTGTCTTTGAAATGGGCATATCACCCGGTTTGAGTTCTATTGAAAACTCAACTTCACAATTTGGTGGAAGACCTGGCAATTCCTCCAGAAAGACATCATAAAACTCCCGTACAATGGGCATATTCTTAATCGTGAGTTTCTCTCCAACCATTTGAGATAAATAACCATCATTTATTGGAATCAAGACCCATAATATGGAAGAAATTTCCACTGGAAGGTTATATTCATCCTTGCATCGATAGATGATAGTAGATCGATCGGGAATATTAAATGTGATTTCCCTTCTTTGGAAATTGATATGATCTCCGTATAAAGAAATCCAATCCATGCCAATAATCACATCAAATTCCACTATAGGAAGGATCACAAGATTTTCAAGAAGCACTTTCCCACAAACGTCAATTGGAGAAGAATTGTAAACATTTGATGTGACCGTTGTGCCATTAGGAGTTGTCACAGCTAGTTCAATGTCTAATTGTTGAGGTAATACGATGATACCCTTAGAAAATTCTTCAGAAATAAAAGCGTGGGTGGATCTAGAATCAAATAAAACATTTGCTACTTTAGAGTGGATGGTAAGTGTACCTTTCACCACTTCGTTATCATACTTCACATCGCCGATAGAAATTGAATGTGACTTTCCTTTGTCTTTGGCCTTAAGAGTTTTTTGACGTCGATCATCATCAACAACCCTTGGATTTAGTCATTTATTAGCATAATGCCTCATCTCCTTACACTTGAAACATTGAAGTGTAGGAGGTTCATTCTGTGTATCCCTTTCTTTGTTCACATCATTAGACATCTTCTTCCCATTATTTCGACATTCAATTGCCCGATGACCTTCTTTTCCACATTTAAAACATTTACTTGTCCCTTTTAGACAATTCCCTCCATGTTTATTTCCACAATTTGAGCATAATGGAAAACTCATATTCTTTTCAGTGTGGTCTTTAGATTTCCCTTTGAATTCCATTTTCTTCTTCTTATCTAACCCATATGACTGATGGGTTACTCCAATCTCCATCTCAACATTGAGAGCACATCGAACAATTTCCTCATAGCTATTGAAGTCCCTTATGGCTAATTCCCTTCAGAGACTTGGTTTTAAGCCACTAAAGAATCGATCGATCTTACTCTCTGGTTAGATAATAATTCTGGAAGCGTACCTTGCAAGTCTTGTAAAATTTGCTTCGTAGTTACCAACAGATTCATCATCCTTTTGCTTCAGTTCAAGAAACTCCTTCTCCATATTTGTTTGAAGAATACAAGGGAAGTACTTATTGAAAAATAAGTTCTTGAACTCATCCCATTCCATGGACTCAATTTCATCTCTTTGCCTCGTATTCTTTATAAGATTTCACCATTGATCAGCATCACCTTCCAAATGATACACTGCTAAGATGACTTTGTCATGTTCAGAACATTGTAGAACTGAAAATATATTTTCAGTGGTACTAATCCATTTTTCAACCACTAATGGATCAGAAGACCCGCTGAATGAAGGTGGATGCTGCCTCATGAAGGATTCAACAGAATGTTGCTCCTTACTTTGCTCGTTTGGAAGCCCTGCATGGTTCATAGCTTGAGAAAGTTGTGTGAGCATGGATAAATGATTTTTTATTCCAAATCCCATAACATTTGGTTGCTTAGGCGGACAATCATTTCATTTTCTGTCGCATTCAGCATTAACACGGTTCCTTCGGGTTCCAGCCATTGACTAAAACCAAGAAGCATAGTGTGAGAAACACTAATTACAATAGGAAAACCACATAATCAGAAATAAAATTTCACACTTTAGATCTTATCATAGGTTATTCATGGACATTTATAAAACACTAGGATTATGTTCTATGCTTAGACTTATCCTTAGGGTTCTTACTAAGGTTTTCACATCCTAGTTTCCAAAGGTTGACTATACCTTTCCTCTAATACCAACTATAACGACCCATACTCTACATACATTGTTATTACTTCAAAATTGAATCATACTTATTACAACATATAACTAAACCATGAAAGGACCGTATAGGTATAGTGTCTTTAGAAACTGGGAAACATAAATAACTGGTTCATAAAGCATCTACATTGTCTCCCGTTTATTTCATCATATTTAGAGTCCCTTTTGGCATATTCTACTTAATACCCTTCTTCCTGACCTAGGGAAAAGAAAACATACCAAATGGTGAGCTCAAATGCTCAGTAAGGGTAAACAAAGGAAATATCAATCATATCATATTCATAAGAACATAACATTTTGAATATCTTAACCTGTAAAAGAGATCATAATATCATAACATGGGATAAATCATAGTAGAGAAATGTAATCCAATAATCATAAATTAAAACATGAAACTTTTTGGCATACACACATAATCATAGAAAATCATTTCATATTAGTCAAGTCTAATTGCCATGACCATCATATCGGACAAATTCCATTACTGAACCGAGTTCACTCCTCGTTCCAGTCTTGTATCACTGAACCGGATTAACTTGTCGTTCCAGCCATGTCTATCTCATGAGATATAAATATTTACCCAATGAATTGGAGGGAGATATAGGTCCCACCCATCTCATGATTAAACCATTCTTATGTGTTCCACAAAATCATAATTCATACATCACAGCATAACCCATGTAATAAAAATGAGATTCTTAAACATCGTGACATCATAAAACAATTCATATAAGATAAAAGGACATCATAAAATTAATTCTATCATAACATAATCAAATCAATTTAAAAATATGGATAGAAACATAACCCTATATTATCTTAGATGGAAAATATTTTTGATAAAACACTTGAACTCCATTCTTGAGGAAAATATCCTTTCGAATTCAAAAACATTTTTCCTTTCTTAACATGTCATACAATTTTAAATTAAAAGAAGTTGATTAAAAATAAAATTGAAAAATTGTAAAGTAAGCTTCATGGAAATAATGTTCTATGAAATCATAAAAATCCATTCATTCCGTATAAGTTTAAAAAAACATTCTTCTCATACTTTGGCCGGAAAAGTCAAAAATCACCTCGTACTAAAAACGACAAAATATTCCTTTCATATCTTTTACTAAAAACTCAGAAATGGGTAAAATTTGATTTTAACAATTTTAGGAGGATATAAATAATATTAAATATTGAAAAAACGTGGATTTGGATGATAAATATTCCCCAGTAAATACCAAAGTATAAACAATCTCGGATAAAAATTGAGATTGCGAGATTTTCCTTTACCTTAGGTTTGATACGCTTTGTACGTATCTGAACCTCCTGTAAAATGATTTAAATAATGTCATTGACTTATTAAAAAATAATATTCATTATTATGATATCATATATGATCATATTCTAATTTTCTTATTAGTAATATTTCATTGCTACTTGTTATTCGGGTGTTCATTGCTTTATGTTTTTATGCATGTTTTGTCGAATAAATTCTTATTCCTCTTTTTAGGTTATAGATACCTCATTTATAGAATGGTATTAATGTAATATATATAATATTTATTCATTCAATTCATTTATATAATCATTATTCAATGAAGATCATGTAGAATGAGTCGCATCACATCATGGAGACGGTAGGCCTAACGTACGCACGAGCGATGATATCATTCTCATGATCGTGGAATTGTATTGAAGTGTATGTATACTATTTCAGAATCAATATCACTTTACAATAATGATATATAGTTATTCTTTACACCATTATACCCATCCAAGTAAGGTGGTGGTGGAAAACAGATTACACCACGGCATGGAGACGGTATTCTGTACGTACGCACACGCAGTGATTTCATTTTCTGTAGGATGGATAGAAGGTGAAATAGGGTTGTTTAATATTTATAATAACATATAAGTATATGATTGATACTGATGTTATTACTTCATAATTAAACAACTAAAGAAGAAGAAGTAAAAGAAGAAATAAATTTGAAAGAATCGGTAACGGATATTACCTCTTCTTCGACACGCCTCTTTGAAACCTCCTCTTAGGGCACTAAAATTGATCTTTGAAGAAGACCAGGACCTCTAGGATGTTTCTAGGGAAGTGGAGAATAGAAATTGGTAGGGTTCAGCCGAGCATGAAGGCTCAAAGTGGTGTGAGGAGGATAGGGAGGAGGTTCCCTTTTATAAGGGAGGAGAGGGGCACCTTTGGAATTATAAGAAATATTAATTTATAATAAATTCCAACCCCACTTAAAAACCTCCAAAAATGACTCAAATCTGAAGATTAGATGAGATATGGTTTTAATATCATCTGCCAATAAAATTTAGACAAGTTGGGAATTTATTTTAAACATTATTAACATGATTTATCCTTATATAATCTATTTAATTTTATTTGTGGTTATAATATTCTAAATTTTAAATAATTATAAATAATTATAAATAATTACTTATATATTGTGAATTGTCCATAATTTTATACTTTATTACATTTTTTACCATATAAATTTTAATTTATAATTTGTAAATTTTTTTGTGATTTTTAAACGATTTTATAATATGTAATTTTTATAAAATAACAATAGTGTCAATTTTGACACTATTCATTTATTTGAATTTAAATAAAATATACACATAAGATATGTTCGAAATAAAAGATTTAATAGATTAATAAAATGTCATATTTATCTATAAAATTAGTGGAGCACATTAAATAGTTCATATAATATTTATTTTAATAGTTTTAAAATCATTTATTTGATATTCCAATCAATAAAATAATTTCAACATCACTATTGTGTCATAAATAATAATTATTATTTAATCCCTAAAAATTATAAATAAATTCATATGACGTAGATAATTTTATTATCTTTCTGGGACTATTTATATTTGAAGTTTTATGATTTTTATCACTAAATTAAAATTATTACACTTATAAGATTTAAGAGAGTGACATGTTGTCACTTTCTTTGGTTTTAAGAATAATTATATTATTTCATGGTCAAAAGTCCATGAAATGAATCTTTTCTGACCCTTAGGTGATATGGGTCGACTTTTATTCATCCAATAGGATTTTGGCAAGTGTTAGGGTAATTTTATAATCTTATATTTACCCTTAATTACCAGATTTATCTTTAACTGTAGTAAACAAAAATTACCGTAGTTACTATTCATAATATCAAAAAATAAAAAAAAACCTATTAACCTAATTTGGACCAACTGAATCCAAATGTTGATTCCATTTTTCAAAATTCAAAACACAGAAGTTGTAGTAATTAATTTAAAATTAATCTCGTTGTTAAGCAAATGGGTTTTAAAAGTTAAAACATTGCCAAAGATTGAAATGTTTTTACCTATGAATTCAATGTAAAATTAATGATAATGACATATATTATATTAAATAGTAAAAATATATTCTATTTATACTTTAAAAACATTCAATATTATAATTTAACCATATAAATTATTGCGATAAAAAAAGTTGTTTTTAATTAAAATATAGCGTGTTTTTACTATTCATCAAAATATGAAAGTTACCAGAATAATATGAAAAAATTATCCAAAGTAAATTTTTATATCCTTATTCCAAATAAGAATTTTATTTTTTCAAATTGAACTTATAAACATGTCAAAAACTAGATTTAAAGTGGGTGCGCCATGAAAAGGCGGAAAAACTGCATTTTTTAAAAAATACTTATTTTACCCGAAAATTTTATTTTGTTCTCATACCATGTTCTAGAAAATATGTAAGATGAATAATAATGTTATAAAATTCTAAATTTAGTTAATAATATTCATAACGGATGGTTTATAATATTATAATAATATATCGTTGTTTAGTGAAACTCAGTATTGTGTACTACACACGCTATCGAGGAAGGTCGTGATTGTGTGTAATGTAAGCCAAGATAGTGTTGTGTGCAGTGAAAGATTCCTTTGATGTTACGTATAACATAAGTAATAAAAAAAATATATATATACTTCTCATAAAATATCAGGGTGTTGCATTTTGTGCATGAGAGGATAAATAAAGTGGAAATATATTGAATGATATAAATGGAGAACTTGAAATAATGTTTTTTACAAGGCATGATATCTTTTGATTATTGGTGTGTAATTGATGGATCTCAATGATATGTGTTTTAAAATTTGTTTTGATTTGATATTGATGTTTACTTGATATGAGGTTTTTCCCAGGAGTGAAAAAGGGTAAGTGTGGGGAAGTTGATAAAACACTATTTTGTTGAATATTTTATTGATAATAAATGATATAAATTCCTCACATTATGCTAAATATGATAAATTGTGAAATATTTGGGATTAGATCATTCATTTGCAAATTTGATGAAAAATCTAGTTTTACCCTTTTAAAATTCATTGTAGTATTTTTGGAATAAATATTGTTATGTAAAATATTTGGACATAAAATTTTGTAACTGTTTTCCTAACTTAATGGGATACAAATTCTATTTAGGACAGGGGAGCTAGATCGTGAATTTGAGGGGAGTAAATGGGACATGAAGACAAAGGTGTATAGAACCATCCAGATTGGACATTACTTCACCATTTGGGCCGTATCTTCTTCATCCAGGCTTGGATTGAGCCCAAATTTTGAGGAAATATCGGGGACATGATTTGGAACAAGTAATACTTCTAGAATACCAGACAATTCATGCTTTTTTTAGGTCAACTATGCGGTGTAACTTGGAATAAAATATTTGGCCGAGTTTTCATTTCACACTTAAAAAGTTATGTAACCCTAGCCCTCACAAACTCTATTTAAAGGGGGTTTTCACTCTTTGGGAGGGTTGGTAGAGTTGTTGGGAAGGTTTGGCTGAAATTTTGTCTCTTGGGAGCCCCTCATAACTCTTGTAATAAGTAAGGTTTTGTGCAAACCTCTCTTATAAAAAGGCTCTCCTCTCCCACCTCCTCTTTGTATTTCTTTTCCTTCATGTTTGTCGCTTGAATTTTTCTTCAAATAATCTTCTGTGTTCATACCTTTTATTCTTATATTAATCTTACTAATTGGGTTGGAATCAATAGTGGAGATGATATTGGGTTCTACCGTTTCAATCCTTTGCTCATGCAAAACATCTCCACGATGACCACATCACCCATGGAAGAGTAGTTTTTTAGTGATCGATATATCTTCTAACCTATTCATTTAATTATTTTGAATAATTGAGCTACTATAATTAACTTAATATGATCCATGAATTTTGTTTTTAAATTATAAGAAACTAATAAATAAATTGAACAATTAACACAAAAACACGTGAGGTCGAGATTTTGTGTAAATTGTGAGAGCGCGATCTTAATCGGTAAAACAAGACCACACGGGATAAATTTGTAGAGTTAAAATATAATCCATAAACACAATTCATCCTCATTTACAGAATATATATGTGCTCTAATTAACCACTGATCATAATCTAACCTTAGAACAACAATCAATGTAGGGTGTTGCGATTGCGTGTTCTGAAGCTAGCCTAGGGTTTAAGTAATTTCATCTTTGTGGTTAAGTTAACTCTCATAGGGTTAGAGGGTTAACAAATTAGGGGATCATAATTAAGTGGATATTGATTTAAATGATAATGATTAATAATTAAATTAAGAGGTATATTTAGATCGATTAATCCTTTTAAAATATTTTCTAAAAAACATCTTCTTGTTGTGTCTTTTTAATCAAAATTCATTTCAAAATTAAAAACAAAAAAAATGCAATCTTCTTCCAGAAAACTTCTTCAAGTTTTATAAAGGATAAACAACCACCCTCATCCTTTCAAGTAGTGTTTTTATTCTCTTTTATTTTATTTTTAGAATACCTTTAATAATTTTTTTTAATTTACTTCCTCCTTTGAGAGACGACCTTGGTCAGCCACTCTGTTGCACCTAAGAACCCAAAAACCACTAATCATTTGAGGGCACCCACGACAGTTCTCTTTTAGTAATTCACTTGGGTAATGCCCAGGTCCCCTACATTTATGGAAAATGACTGTAAATGGATTCTTGGGATCATTTTTATTTTCTTCTATAGCACTCTTCATTTTTTCTCGACAATTCTTTACTTTATGTCCTTCTTTCCCACACATAAAGCATTTCTTTGTTCCATTGAGACACTTCCCTAGGTGTCTCCTTCCACATTTCCTGCATGATGGAAATAGGCCTTTCTTTTCTCTATGGTCTCCACTACTGTAGCTCTTATCATTCACCACCTTTCTCTTTTTTTTGAGTATGGGATTTGGTTAATATATATATTGTTGATCATATTTTTGTAAAACTAATTCGGCATGAACATGATATCTTTTACACCTATCATCATTACATTTCTTTGCTCATTTCCACCATTATGCCTACCTTATACATCATGTTCAATGTTACTATGACTTCCTTTGAATCCATCCATTTACTAACACAAGAAAGTATAGTGTGAGTTATAAAATCATTTAAAGAATATCATAACACCTTATTTTCAATCTAAAACACCTTAGAATTAAATAAGGTTATTTATTATCATCTTATATTAAAATCCTTCAAATAGGTTTGTAAAGAAAATGAGAATTATGCTAAGCATATCCCCCGAGATTGTCGTAACCAAGAGTGTAGCGAGGCCCGTTGTCGTGTACCAGGATACCCCGGGTCAAGCCCAAAACTCCTTGTCAGAGTTTTCACTCCTAGGTACATTTGTGTCAGAGTCGCCTCTACCTGCTCATATCTAGACAGGGATGTATTACTTGGAAAACCTACATAATATTTACATTACCAAATTTTTTGGATGTTCTTCTATACTAATCCTCAATGTCTATCTTAGGGTAGTGTTTCTTAATCAGATTTTTTTTCTAAATCTAGCTTTCAAGGTTTGGACTAAACTTCCTATGATACCAACTATAATGCCCTGACCCCAGAAGCCCGGAGCTAGTGCATTATTTTAATACATTGGCATGATACAAGAAACCATGTCCTGAAAAACCGATCAGTTTAGTATCCTTGGAAGTACTAGATACATACATAAGTTTTACATTACATCATAAAATAAAAAAAAACATTGTTACCCCTTTGAACACTCTTATATCCCTTAGCCTATTCCAGCAGGTTAATCATAATATACTTATTTACATCTTAGTAAAAATAAAACATAAGAAAGGGGTGATCACAGATGCTCAGTAATGATAACAATATAGCGTAAACTTTTATAAATAAGAACAAATATTTAAGGCACGGTATAAGACTAGAACATAGTCCTTTTAAACTTAAACTTCAACATAATATGGAAAAGATAAATCAAACAATTCCATTAACTTAATCACATGGATATTCTACTAGTTAAATAAACACATGTAATATCAATATCCCATTTCATAATGATGGAATGCATAATTCCAAACTTCATAACCACATAGTTAAGGCTTGTGCCAAGACTACAAATAAGATTTTGTCAAGGCCTTGTGCCAAGACACTAGTCTGTCCCATTAGACCTACTAATGGATCGAGAAGCTATAGAGGGCTCCACCCATCACCTACTAAGTCCAATTCATTCCTCATATGAAAAGGTTTAAACATAACACAAACATTCGTATTAAAAGTAGCATAAAAAATGTCAATACTTTATCCATAATCCATGAATGGTATAAAAATAACACATCCACAGTGGAATATATCATAAAACCTTCAATAAAATATGGAAGACTTGTGTCATAATAAATCAACCTCAATAAAGAATAATATCCCACAAAGTATGTTGACATAGTTTAAAATGATCAGTAAAAATATTTGAGAGAAATATCCCTTTTTCGTGAATTCATTTAAAAGTTACATAATTTATAAAGGAAGTCATTTAAAAGATAATTTTGAATCAAAGTGTCCCATACCACTTTGAAACTTTTGAAAGGAATCAACATTTAAAACATTCATGTTCATATAAATAAATCCTTAAAACCATTTTAAAAAAATGGACATTAATGAGAAAGGTTTAGAAGAATAAATATTTAAAACATTTAAAATGATATTTTAGTTAGAGTTCCTAACCAAATGAGAGACACTTGAATAAAAATAATTGAGAAAATAAAAACTTTATAATATCATGATAATAAATGGATTCATGATATACTATGTCAAAGTATAGTATATACACCAAATAAAAGTGAATTGACGCATAACAACAAAGAAGTCTCAATGGAATGTAAGTTGCGATGAATTCCTTTATAAAGAATGTATCCTTAGGTTAAGGATAAATAAATGAAATAATTATGTGTGAAAAATATAAATACGCTCAATATTATTGGATATTTAGTGTAAATAAATCATAGGACATTCACACATATTCTGGTAAAAACAACACCAACGACTTGGATGTTTAACTCAATGAATAGAAATTGAGTTAAAATTACTCTTATCAAGTTTATATCAATGACTTGAGAATTTATCAACAGATTTATTATGTGTATCAAAAGTATATACACACAAAGGGGAGTGTAAATTACTACATAAGTAAATAAATAGTGATTTCACACATAATCTTTTAGTATAGTAATCAATGATGTTTGCGTAAAACCGAATGAGTGGAAATTGAAATTTGAAATTCCCTTAACGATTTGGTAACTTAAAAAACATACACCCCATGGAAGAATGATCATCCAATTATGATGTAAATAACCATAAATTAAAGTATTTTACACAAACAATACAATAATGGTCAGTACATACACTACACAAAAGGTAATAGTGGCAAATATAACATGAATCTCATAGGAATAAAAGTGAGATGAAAACCCCTTACCTTGTACTTTTCCTTGGTCGAGGGTACGTTAACCTCATGTATAATAGTTAAAAATTATTATTAAATTATAAAATAACTACATACATAAATATGATATTATATATGGTCTTTTAATATTGCTTTGTTAATAATATTTTAGTAGTATCATTGTTTTGGGTGTTAATTGATTCGTTTTCATTTATATGTTTTGTTATGTAAGTCATGTCTGTTATGGATAGGATGTATTTGATTCATATACAGAAATATATTATGTTATTAAATTTTATTTTTAATAATCAAATGAAAACTATTCTTGAAAGGTTACAATGGGGAATGAATCTCATTGTGTTTGTGGAGACGGTAATCCGTACATACGCATGAACGCTACATCCATTTTTTTAAAAGGAAAGAAAACCAAATGATACATAGGTATATTATTATTACAGTATAATATAATATTTTATATATGTTATGTAAGTTCATTAACACCATCTTTTATACGTTCCATGTATGGTATGAACGAGTCATATCACTTTGAGGGGGCAGTAGTGTGCACTTCCTCAAATGAAATTATCGTATATATACAACATTAAAATAATAAGGGTATGCTATAAAAGAGAATTAAATAATCTTAGAGATAAAATAAATATCATATATAATTATAGTTCTATCATAATGGCCACCATAAGAGGTGGTAGTAGAAGATTGAACAATCATCATTTCCTGAGGCAGTAGTTCGTCATCCACAGAAACATTATGTTCTATACCCATTAGATAGAGGTGTGTGTAAGTGTAATTAAAATACTTATCATAAAAACAACCTAGTATATTTAGGATACTATTTTTGTTGTAAAATAAAGTAATAAATATATTTTATTGGGTTGGAGAAGTAAAATAAAAGAAAAGAACTTAAGAGGAGATGTTACCTTTAAATCGAGTAACTCCCTTTAGTTTGAACTAAAATGCTTCCTTGAAGTGCCTTATAACTAAAGTAAGGATTCTAAGAGGAATAGAGGAATTTAAGGATCTTAGTTGGGTATATTTAAGATGAGATAAGGGGTTTGAGAGGTGTGAGAGATGGGTTAGAAGTGAGGGCTCTTTATAATGGGGAGGAAGGGCTCTTTAGAAAAGTTTGAAAATATTATTTTATTATATAATTATTTTTGGTTTCTAAAGGTCCAAAACTCATTAAAGTCGAATATAAGATGACTCATGTTCGAAATAAAATCATCTAATAATAATTTGACAGGTTTTAGATATTGTTTTAATTTTTATAATATTATTTATTTAAATCATTTATTAATGAGGTAAACACTGCATCATTATTATGTCATAAATAATTTAATTTATTTGAAGTCTAAAAATTATTAAAAAAATACCATGATATAGGAAATATTTTTAGATTTAAAATGAATATTTATATTATAAAATATAACTTATATAACCTCATGTGAAAATTGTTTTACTAAAAGATATATGGTTATGTCATTTTTATCTTTACTTTAAAATAATTAATATAAAGTGTCATTATCACTCTCAAGTAGCTCCATGGGGTCCCGAAATCGACCCAAGGATGATCATGGTCAGATATGTATCAAAAAATAGGAATAGGACACATTTTAGGGTAATTTAATATTATTATAATATTATTTTTTTACTCTTATTTACTGGATTTACCCCTTAAACCTCGGTAAATAAAATATTTACTAAAGTAAATATTCATAATGTCTAAAAATAAATGTTTCTTATTTACACAATTTATACCTCTTGATTCTAAATATGGAAATCATTTTTCCAAATTAAAAATAAATAATTGGTAGAAATTAATTTAAAATTAATTCTCGTTTTCAAAACAAAGAGTGTGTTTTTAAGAAATAATAACTACCAAAAGATTGACACTTGTTTGTGCCCAATTTCAAAGTGAAATTACTTCCAATGACCAAAATTAGATTAAATGGTAAAAATATAATACAATTATAATTAAAAACAATTCAAAATTATAATTTAACACTATAAATTATTTTAATTAAAAAAGTTTTGAATTAAAATTTAGTATTTTTCACTATTCATCAAAATATGAAAGTTGTCAGAAAAACACCAAAATTTTATCCAAACTAAATTTTTATGTCCCAATTATAAATAAGAAGTTTATTTTGTCAAATATAATATAAAAAAAGTTCCAAATATTGTATTTAAAAGTGGTTCTCCATTAAAAGGCGGTAAAATTTCATTTTTTGAAAAAATAATTCTTTTATCTGAAAAATTTAATTTGTTCTTATCTTGTGTCTAGAAAAAACATAATAGAGATTATAAAATTATATGGAGTATATAAAATTCAAAATTCAGTTAATACTATTCATAACTTCTTTTTTAACAGCTAGTTTGGTAAGTCGTGGTGCGCTCAAACTCAGTGTTGCATGTAGCATAAGCTATTGAATTACTTTAAAGAAAATAATTTACTATGAAATCTTGGGGTGTTACACATAGTTCTTAGATAGATGAAATGCAGATTGTCTATCACATTGGATTATTATACTATCGGCAGATAAGGAAAACTCATAAATCAAACCTTTCAACCATAACCACCTTGATGGCTTTTGTCAAGGCTATATACTCTACCTCAGTGGTGGAGAGGGAAGCCACTGATTGCATGTTTCACTTTTAGGAGATCAACCCTCCATATTCAAGAAACACAAAACCAGTGAGTGATTTTAGAGGGTTGATGTTTGTATCATAATAGTCATCATCGTTTATTTAATAATTGGAAAACAAGAAGAAGAAAATCAAGAGAGGTAAAAACACAAAATAAGAGGCCTATGGGAGGCCGGAAGAAATGAAACATGAGGGCATCCCCTCTTATAATAATAACCCCCTCCGGTTTCAGTTGGTATAAGTTTTAATTGCAGGAGGTACCATTTCCATGAGAAACCTGTGAAGCCATATGGTCTGCCATCTTGTTTCCCTCTCTCCAGGTATGTCTCAGGAGGATGTTACTAGATAGGATTTCCCATCACTTCCGTATAGGGTAGGAAATAGACCAGGGGAAATGAATGGAGCCTTTTAGAGAGTTGTAGAGAATCAAAGATTCGGTTTCAGCTTCCTCAATATATATACCCCCTTGTTTTCAAAGTGTAAGATCATAGAGCATAGCAAGATCCTCCGCTTGGAGAGAAGAACCCCTGCCAAGGTGAACCGAGAACACAAACACAAAGGAGCCCCTGGAGTCACGAATGATCCCACTGCCCTTCAGGATGCTCGTAGTGCATGAACCATCCATATTGAGTTTCAAGCCCGAGGAGGGTGGGTTCCAACCGACCTAATGGCTGCGAGGGAAAGCAGTTGGATTGGCCTTGGAGGATAAAAGTATAAGGTGTAGGGAGGGTGCATCCTGCCAGTTAGTAATGTGCCAGATCATATCCAGAAGAAGACTATGAGTGAGAACCAATATTTCTCTATCAGAGGAAACAGACCCCTCAAATATAGCTTTGTTCCTCAACTTCCAAAGACACCAGGTTCCATCATGCAATATTAAGACTTTAGTCGTGCATTCCACTCCCATGTTTCCCAAGTTATGAAACCATCAAACAAGGAATGTGGTGTCCTTCGCTGGATGGTATTGGACCACAGTAAAGCATCCGAGGGTAGACCATACGTCACGTGCCCACTCCCCTTCAAGGAAAAGGTGATCCAGGCTTTCCTCGTGATTTTATTTATAGCATGCGCAGTGGGAGGCCATGAAAATACCGCATTTCTTGACGTTATCATTGGTGGACACAAAATTGTGTCTGATCCTCCAAGTCAGGAAGATGAACTTCGTAGTAATACTCTTTATCCAAAGGGTTTCATTCTAGTGGTCCTCCTGTCGGGTTCCGCATTGATATCGATAAGTTCAAATATCTCTTGTTGTTCCTTGGAGAGCATTGCATTGATGAAGTTTGCAGCATAATAAAAGTCAAAAAAACCAAAAATTTTATCACTAAAACTATCATTTAAGACATATTGAATACAAAATTTAGTAGTCATAGAGATGTACTTGAGGACCCACTTCAAAGCATGTCATTGAGGCTTACTAGGTTTCCCCATAAACCTGCTCAAAATACAGACAATAAATGATATATCTGGTGTCGCCTCAGTGGTGGGGTGGTGGTGAGGGTGAGGGACCTAAATCGGTTTTTCTTTGGGAGGTTCAAGGTTTGAATCTTAGGAGTCTTATTTTGGGGTGAACCTATCCCCCAGGATCCACCAGTCTTCCTGGGTCACCCGGTCTCATACTGGGTGGGAAAAATGAGTCATAGGTCACATGTGTTGACAGATTTCTTGTGAACCATCATCGCTTGGATTGTTACCCTCCTGGATACTCTATTATCTTGGTTAGAAATATCTTCATCCTGGATAGGGTTCTACCTCTAGGAGTGACCCCTTCAAGGTGCAGAGGGTTTCCTTGTGCGGAGGGTTCAAAAAGGCCACACATAGGAATTTCCTTTAATAAAAGAGAATAAATTCTATATCCAGTCTAGAAAAAACCATATCATATATAAGAATTCCTACCACATTAGAATATGAAATATTATTCATCAAGGTATCCACATCATCATTTTTAGGGGATTGTTCCAAAGACAATTTAAAATGTTTTCCTAAAGGAATGTTAATAGGTTTAATGTGTTAAAATAGATATCGTTTTAATACCTTCTTAACATAGGAAAAATAAGATAAGTACAAGGTTTGGGACTTTCTATCTTTAATTATGTACATACCCAATATTTTATTTTTAACAAACTGATATTTTTATGAGATAAAATTTTTAAAAAAATAATTTTATTTCTTTGATGTCTTGTGTTGCACGCAAGACCGGCTTAGCTTGCATTACTCTCAACACTAAGTTTTTACAAAACATCATTTTTTTAAGATAATAAACTAACACTTAAATTAGAAGTTATGAATATAATTAACTAACTTATGAAAATATAGAATTTATAAGATGAATTTTTTATTTACCAGTTAATTAAAATTAAAAATGCATACAAATTGAATATAAATGCCATATTTTTTTATGCTCCCAAAGTCATTTTATATTTATAAATTAAATTAATTAAAATTAGTGAGTGGTAATAATGAAATAAATTTTTTATATATTCAATAAAATTGATTTTATATTCATCCAATATATTTTATAAGAATAATATCATAATAAATCTTATTCTATGAATAAAAGGATATAATTTTCAAAAGGGTAATTTTATCGCCTTTTAATGGAGAACCCATTTTAAATTTAATTTTTGAAACTTTTATAATTTTTATGCGACAAAGTAAACTTATTATTTGAAATAGGGATATAAAATTTTATTTTGGTTAAAGTTTTTGTATTTTTTTGGTAAGTTTCATGTTTTCATGAATAGTGAAATGCAGATTTTTATTAAAGAAATTGTATTTTTTCTTTTAAAGCGTTTACAAGGTAAAATTATGTTTTGAATTAGTTTAAAATATTAATTAGTTAATTATAATATAAAATAGTACAATTATGGTTTCCAAAAATGATATTATACATGATTTTATTATAAAAATATTTTATGTTTAAAAGGGCATTTCCCTGGAAAACAATTTTCCATTACATTTTATCGGTTTTATTTTAAATTAAATTTGGAAACTTATATGCTTTGAATTTTTAAAATTGGATTCCAAAATTGGATTCATAAGGTCCAAATTTAGTAAATAGGTACCTTTTATGTTTTTCCAAAATGAATAGTAATCATGGTAAATTTTGTTACCATAGTAAAGGGTAAATTAGGTAATTTAGGTTAAAAATAAAATTATAAAGACTATAAAATGATCCTAAAAAATTATAAAATTCTATTAGATGAATGAAATATGACCTTTGAAACTTAGGGATTTAAATTAAATCATTTAATAGAAACTTATCCAAGAAAATTACTTGTATAATATTTAATTCAAAGAAAGACACAAAATGTCATTTTATTTGTCTTTATTTCCCCTTATATATCCACATGGGGAAAATCTCTATTATGAATGAAAAGTTTTAACATAAGAAACATATTTTAATGATACAGATTTATGTTTTATTTTTTGGACTACTTGGAAGATATTATGATATTTATAATATTTTATTTAATAAGAATTTAAAAATGTCACATTCATATTATAAAAAATATATCATTTTTAATATGTGATTATACAGAAGATAAATTCATCTATAAATATTCATTAGAAATATAAAATGTTTTTATCTATCATGGAATTTTATTTTTAATTTTTAGGAAATAAATAATTACCTTAAATGCTTCTACAATGCTTATGTAGTGCTTATACAAGCAGAAGAAAAATAAATAAATTTATTCTAATTAAAATTATAAGAACTATTAAATGACCCAAAATATTGGCTAAATATTTTTTGGTTGTTCATATCTTGGTCATGGTTGTCCAAGTTTTGAATTAATGACCATTTTGAGCCACATGGGTATGAATAAGACCCTTGTAATATTTTATTTAAAAAGAAATCAAGTTGTTCACACTATAGGATGTTAATTAATAAACTATTTTAATATAGGGTTTTCCAAAAGTGTTTTTGAAGATAAATATTCATGTTAAAGATAATAAATTTATATTACTCATATAAATCTATTTATAATTTTTAGGGAAAAATAAGTATCTTAATGGATTTAACAACAATGATGGAGTAATTATTTAATTAATGAATAAATCATATTAATGATATTAAAAATATAAAAATAAATATTAATTGAGTTAATTAATGTAACAAATTAATTTTATATATGACCTTGACCCCTCATGGATATAATAAAACATTTTTTTTAAATTTAACTTGTTATATTGATATTTTAAAAAAACAATGAATTGAATAGTGTCAAAATTGACACTATTGATATTTTATCAAAATAATATATTATTAAATTATTTAAAAATTATAAAACATATTTAAAAATAAAAAATTATAATATATTCTAAAATGTTATAAATTATTTATTTATGGTCTAATTTACATCAAATAAGTAAAAAATTACATTCTTTTAATATTATAATATTTGTTACCTTAGTTAAAATTGAAATTGGTTAACTGTGGGTTAAATAAAATTATAAGTTTTAAATTTATAAAAAAACTTGTCTAAAATATATTTTTTGATGAGATTAAAACCTTATCTCGTATAATATTATAAAATATGACAATTTGTATGTTTTTTTATGGATTTTTAATTTATTATAAATTAATATTTTTTTAAATTCCAAAGGTTCTCCCCACCTCAATTGTAAAAGGGCATATCCTCCCTAATTTCTTCACAACTCATTGAGAATTCAAGATTGGTCATCCCCTGCCCAATTATCTTCTCAACATCCCTATCCGTGTTCTATAGGTACTGGTTTTCTCAAAAGACTAACTCTAGTGTCCCTAAGAGGATATCTAGAGGGAGCTCGCTGAAGAAGTGGTAATCACCTTTACTGTCTCTCTCAATATCATTTCATCTTCTACTCCATATTAATTTTTTGTTTACATTATAAAGTAATAACTTCATTATCACCTATATTCTGAGATATCATTATGGTTATATAAAAACTATATTCTACCTTATATTCATCCTATTAAAAATGAAATCACCACGCCTGTGTACGTACGGCCTACTGTCTCCACGTTGTGGTGTAATCTGTTTTTCATCTCCGCTTTACTTGGATGAGTATAATGATGGAAATAATAAATATACATGATAAATATAATAATATATTTATTCTATAAAAATATATACATCATCCACTTCCATACCATTTCACAATTAAGGGAATGATATCGTCGCTTGTGCGTATGTACGACCTACCGTCTCCACAATGCGATGTGATTCATTATCCACGATCACCATTAAAGAATGATTATATTAATGTATAGAATGAATAATATTATATATATATATATATATCACCTTGATATTATTCTAGAAATGACATAACTATATTCTATGTGTAAGAACCAAAACTTATACAATAAAATATACATAAGGAAATAAAGCAGTTAACACCCGAAAGAAGTGTAATAATGAAATATTATTAAATGGATTATAATATGATCTTATATGATATCATAAATACAAATTTGGTTCTGTAATAAGTTAATTACATTATTTAAACCATTATACAAGAGTTTCGGATACGTACAAAGGAAATCAGACTTATGGTAAGAGATAATTTCCTAATCTCATTATTATTTTAGATTGTTTATATATAAGTATTTACTGGGGTATATATATAATCCATGAAAATGTTACTTTAAATGTATTAAAAATATTCTTACCATTGTTCTATAATTTTTTAAATTCATTTTTAATCATTTTTATGTTTTTACTAAAGCGTATTGAAAGGAATCTTTTATCGTTTTCCCTACGATGTACTTTTTAAAATATCTAGAAAAAGTATGAGAAGAATGTTTTCTTTTAACTTATATGATATGAACATATTTTTATGATTTCATGTCACCTTATTTTCTTGAATATTCCATTACAATATTACAAGTTTATTATCAAAGAAAATTTTTTATTTTAAAATTGCGCGACATTTTAAGTAAAGAAAATGTTTTCAAAGAAGAAAGGATATTTTACTCAAGATTTATCTTCAAGTAATCTCTCAAAATTATTTTAAATCTAAGATAATATTCTTTGATGTTACATATGATTTAATAGGGGTATTTTTAAAGGATATTATCTTTATTATTTATATGGTTGGATTAAGTTTATGATGTAATGATATTTATGAAACCCATTTCTTTTCCATGGTTTATGTAATGATTGAATGATGTTTATGAAAAAAAAATTATTTCATGGGTTATAATATGATTAATGAATTGAGTTCTTGTGGAACACATATATATGGTTTTCATTATATGATGGGTGGGACCTATATCTCCCTCGAATGTATTGGGTAAAGATTTATATCTCATGAGATAAACTGGGTTGGAATGGGAGTAAACTCGGTTCAGTAATACAGGGCTAGAACGGTAAATGATATCGGTTCAGTAATATGGGGCTGGAATGGGAAGTAAACTTGGTTCAGTAATATAAGGCTATAATGAAGAGTGAACTCATTTTAGTAAAGGAATTTTTCCACTATGATGGTATTGGTAATGAGTCTTGACTAATATGGAAATGATTTTCACTGATTTTTTATTTTCCACAATTCCATGTTTTATGTCGATGATATTTTCTCATGGCTCATGTTTCTTTATGATTTATGCCTTATGAACTACCAAAATTTATTCCATGACTCAAAATTTTGATATATGTTATACATGGTATGATTTTAAAATTTTATGTTCATGTTTTTACATTCTTATGTTCATGTTTTGTTTTTTATTTTCCTTGTTTACCCTTGATAAGCATCTGAGCTCAAACCTTTCATATATTTTCTTTTCCCCGTGATATAAAGAAATATTTTAGGTAGGAAAACTAAAAGGAAAAATATTTATGGGAGATGTTGAAGATCTTTCACCAAATTAGAAGAATGTATTCCAAGTTTCCAAATGAACTAAACTAATACAGTCATTGGGTGTGTTTTTGTGCATTCCACAAATATGATGTAATATCAATGTATGCCAAGATTGGGTTTTTATAGTTGGTATTAGAGAAAAGTTTTAGTTAACCTTTGTAAACTAGGATGAGAAAACTTTATTGGGATCCCTAGAGATATTTATAAGGTATGTCTAGGGATGTACCTATGGATAAGTCTAAGTAGAGGTTATAATACTAGAATTTTGTTAATGATCATGGATAACCTAGGATTAAACCTAATATGTTATAGATTGAAAAAAAATTCCCTTGATTATGTGGTTTTTCAATTATGATTATTGGAACTCATGCTTTTCTTTCTAGGATTTAGAAAATGGTTGGAAATAGGAGGATTCATGTTAATGGAGAATATGATGGACAATATAATGATATACCTCATGAGAAACCAAATTAAATGGGAGTTGGTAGGAGAAAAATATTTACTTTTCCTAATCATAAATCTCATAATATGATCAATAATACCAACTTTGGTGAGTTTACTAAACCATCTAATAAGAGAAAGATTGAGTTTTATGATGACCACATAGGAAAGAAAGTTAAATTTTCATTATGTAAATCATGTGGGAAGAGGCACCAAGGATAATGTTTCAAAAGAACTAGATAATTTTTTGGGTTTGTAAAATATAGAAACAAATCAAGTGTTTTCAAAGGAAAAGGTCTGGTTAAAACAATGAATAGGGATAATGGTTTTTCTAAGGCATCAATGACAATTAAATGTTTTAAATGTGTAATGTATGGGAATTATACAAATCGATGCTCTAGGGGAAATCTCATGAATATAATCAGTTAGGTCATATGATTAGTGTTTATATTTCTAATGATGAAGATACTACGAATGACATATGATATGAAAGAAGTGTTAAGGAATAAAAGGATGAAGCTTGGTTAATGGTTTAAGAAGATATTGGAATGATTTCACATCTATGTATTGGAATTCAAGAATAATGGTGTTGAAGTTATTTTGTGGTATTATAGAATAATGAAATATCCAAAGGGTTGATCCACTATAGTTTTTCTCTAAGTATTTGTAAGTATATATTGAATAGTACTAGTAACCATGAATAGTGATTGAGGTGGTAAGGTTGTTTATTTGTAAAAAACATGATTAAGGAAAGGATAACTCTTAATATGTGCATGATGTTGGGAGATGATTTATTTTGATAAAATAAATGGGATAATATTAATGACTTTGAGGATGATATGATATTATGGATTTATTTTATATAATTTTTTGTATTTTTTGCATGAGGAAAGAGTTAATTTTTTAAACCATGCATGTTTTCATTAAGGTTTTATGGTAATTACCATGTTTCAAGGAAATACTTGATGATGGTATTAACATGTTTGGTATGTGATAGAAAAGATAAAATTTATGATATATGTGGAATCAATGATAATCTTATTTAGTGATCTTCTTTCTAAATTTTTGAATTTTCATCTTCTGAAAGGGTTATGTGGTTAACCATTTATGAGATGGTTAAAGTTAAACATCAGATAAGGTTTTAGATATTAAAGTATTATCTTTACAAATAAGTATTTATGAATATTGGATAATATGTTCTAACCTTTTGTTTTTATGTAATGATTTATCATTCTATTTCATGATCTGCTAATGTTTCAGGAACAACAAATTCACCTTTATTTCTTGGAATAAGAGATGAAGTGGAAATTGATCAAGGCACAAAAAAAGGATGATATTATACTTAATCAAGTAAGTATTTATTCTCATTATTAAAATCTAGGTAAAGGATCTTGAAACCAAAAAAAATTATCCTAGTAACTTCTTTTCTGATGAATAAAATGGTCTCTTAGATCATCACAAATTTTACGATATTGGTTTCTATGAAAGTAACTTTCAAGTATTAAACCTTTGATTAACTAGATGAATTTTGAGTGATAAATTCATATTAAGGGGGTAGAATGTAACAAACCAATATTTTTATGAGATGTAATTTTTTTAAAATAATTTTGTTTCTTTGATGTCTTGTGTTGCACGCAAGACTGGCTTAGCTTGCATTACACGCAACACTCAGTTTCTATGAAACATCATTTTTTAAGATAATAACAAAGACCTTAACTTAGTATTTATGAATAGTATTAACTAATATATAAAAATATGGGGTTTATAATATGAATTTATTATTTACCAAATACTTAGAAATGAAAATATATACAAATTGAATATAAAGGTAATATTTTTATTTTTATGCTCCCAAAGTCGTTTTGTATTTATAAATTAAATTAATTATAATTATTTAATGATAATAATGAAATAAATATGTTATATATTCAATAAATTTTTTTTGATATTCATCCAATATATTTTATTGGTATAATATAATAATAAATCTTATTCTATGAATAAAAATTTATATTTTTTAAAAGGGGAATTTTATCATCTTTTAATGGAGAAACCATTTTAAATCAAAATTTTGACCCTTTTATAATTTTTTATGAAAAATTAAAATTATTATTTGAAATAAGGATATCAAAATTTACTTTAGTTAAATTTTTGGTATTTTTATGGTAAGTTTCATGTTTTGATGAATAGTGAAATATATAATTTTTATTAAAGAAACTATATTTTTTATTTTAAAGCATTTACAAGGTCAAATTATGTTTTGAATTAGTTTTAAATATTAATTATTTAATTTTAATATAAAATAGTACAATTATGGTTTCTTAAAATTATTTTATACATGATTTAATTATAAAAACATTTTATGTTTTAAAAGGGAATTTCTCTAAAAAACAATTTTTCATGACATTTTACAGATTTTATTTTAAATTAAATTTTATAGCTTCTATGTTTTTTAATTTTGAAAAATGGATTCCAACATTGGATTCATAAGTTAAAATTTTAGTAAATAGTTACATTTTATTTTTTTCCCAAAATAAATAGTAACCATGGTAAATTTTATTACCACGGTAAAGGGTAAATTGGGTAATTTAGGTTAAAAATAAAATTATAAAGACTATAAATTTATCCTAAAAATGTAAAAAATTTATTAGTTGAATAAAATTATACCCTTAACACTTAAGTATCTAAATTAAGTCGTTTAATAGACACTTGTCCATGAAAATGACTTATATAATATATAATTTAAAGAAAGACACAAAATGTCATTTTCTTTTTCCTTATTTTACATTATCTGTCTACATGAGGAAAAATATCTATTATGAATGAATCTAAATGAATAATTTTAACATAAGAAACATATTTTTATGATACAAATTTATTTTTTACATTTTTTACTACTTGGATGATATTATGATATTTATAATATTTTATTTAATAAGAATTTAAAGATGTCACATTCATACTTTAAATAATATATCATTTTTAATAGGTGATTATACATAAGATAAATTCAACTATAGATAGTCATTTGAAATATAAAAATGTTTTTATTTATCATGTAATTTTATTTTTAATTTTTAAGAAATAAATATTCACCTTAAAGGCTTATATAATGCTAATGAAATGCTTATACAAGCAGAAGAAAAATAAATAAAATGATATTAATTAAAATTAAAATAACTATTGAATGACCCAAAATATTGACTAGATATTTTTTATTGTTTATATATCATCCATTTTTGTCTAAGGGTTGAATTAATTACCATTTTAAGACACATGGGTATGAATAAGACACTTATAATATTTTATTTAAAAGGAAATCAAGTTGCTCACAATATAGGATTCTAATTAATAAACTATTTTAATATATTATTTTCTAGAAGTGTTTTTCAAAGATAAATAGTCATGTGAAATAGAATAAATTTATATTATTCATTAAAATTTATTTATAATTTTTAGGTAACAAATAAGTACCTTAATGGCTTTAACAACGATTATGCAGTAATTATTTAATTAATGAATAAATCAAATCAATGATATGAAAAATATTAAAATAAATAATATTTTAGTTAATTAATATAACCAGTGAATTTTATTGATAACCTTTTCCCCATATATATATAATAAAATATTTTTTTCTAATTTAACTTGTTATCTTGATATTTTTAAAAATCCATGAATTGAATAGCGTCAAAAATTGGCACTATTGATATTTTATCAAAATAATGATTAATTAAATTATTTAAAAATAATAAAACATATTTAAGAAAAAAAATATATAATATGGTCTAAAATGTTCTAAATTATTTATTTATGGTATAATTTACATCAAATAAGTAAAAAATTACACTCTTTTAATATTGGAATATTGGTTACCTTAGTTAATATTAAAATTGGTTAACTAAGGTTTAAATTGATAGAAAAACTTATCTAAAATATATTTTTTGATGATATAACAACCTTATATTTTATTATATTAAAAAATATGACATTTTGGAGGTTTTTGAATGAGGTTTGAATTTATTATAAATTAATATTTTTAGAAATTCCAAAGGCGCCCCCCTCCACCTCAATTATAAATGGGCACCTCATCCCTCATTTATTCACAACTAATTTAGCCTTAAAGCTTGGACATATACAGCCCATTACCCTTATTAACTTCTCTAGACACATTATAAAGGTACTTTTCTTCTCAAAAGGCCAACTCTAGTATCCCTAATAGGAAATCTAGAGAGAGCTCACTAAAGAAGAAGTAATCTCCTTTACCGAATCTCTCAAGATAATTTCATCTTCTACTTCATCTTCCTTTATTGTTTAATTTATAAAGTAATAACTCTAGAATAAATTATATTCGGAGATATTATTATGTTTATGTAACAACCATATTCCACCTTCTATCCAGCCTATAAAAAATGAAATCACCACATGTGTGTACGTACGACCTATCATCTCCATGTTGTGGTTTAATCTATTTTCCATCACCACTTTAATTTTATGGGTATAATTATGGAAATAATAAATATATATGATTATTATAATAATAATTTTATTCTTTAAAAATATATACACCATCCACTTTCATAACATTTCACAATTAAGAGAATGATATCATCGCTTGTGCATACGTACAACCTACTGTCTCCACGACGCGATGTGATTCATTATCCATGATCACCATTAAAGAATGATTATTTAAATGTATAGAATAAATAATATGATATATATATTTCCTTAATATTATTTTGTAAATGATATAAATATATTCTATGTGTAAGAACCATAACTTATATGATAAAACATGTGTAAGAAAATGAAGCAGTAAACGCCCGAAAGAAATGTAGTAATGAAATATTATTAAACGAGTGATAATATGATCATATATGATATCATAAATATAAATATTTTTTTTGAATAATTTAATGAAATTACATAAACCATTAGACAAGAGTTTCAGATATATAAAAAGGAAATTAGGCCTAAGGTAAGGGATAATTTTGCAATCTCGTTATTATCTGAGATTGTTTATACACAAGTATTTAATGGGGTATATATATTATCCATGTCCATGTTACTTGAAAATGTATTCAAAAATATTCTTACCATTATTCTAAAAAAATTTAAAGACTTATTTTCACATTTTTAAGTTTTCACTAAAGCGGTTTGAAGAGAATATTTTATCATTTTCCCTATGAGGTACTTTTTTACTTATCTAGAAAAAGTATAAGAAAAATGTTTTCTTTTAACTTATATGACATGAACAGATTTTTTTGATTTTATTTCTTCTTATTTCTTTTAATCTTCCCTTACAATATTACAAGTTTATTTTCAAATAAAATTTTTTCTTTTAAATGTTTTTAGAATTTTAAGTAAAGAAAATGTTTTAAAAGAAGAAAGGATATTTTCCTCAGTAATTATTTTCAAGTAATCTCTCAAAATTATTTTCCATCTAAGATAATATTATTTTATGTTACATATACTTTAATAGGGATATTTTTCAAGGGTATTATCTCTATTATTTATATGGTTGGATTATTTTTATGATGGAATGATATTTATGAAGTCTATTTCTTTTTCATGGGTTATGTTATGATTGAATGATGTTTATGAAACCCATTTTATTTCATGGGTTATAATATGATTAATGAATTATGTTCTTGTGGAACACATATGTACAGTTTTAATTATGTGAGTGTTGGGACCTATATCACCCTCCAATGCATTGGGTAAATATTTATATTTCATGAGATAAATAGGGATGGAGTAGGAGTAAAATTGGTTCAGTAATATAGGGATGGAATGGGAAATGTTCTTGGTTCTATAATATAGGGATGGAACAGGAAGTAAACCTAATTCATTAATATAAGGTTGAAATTATTAGTGAACTCAGTTTCGTAAATGACTTTTTCCACCATGATGGTCTTGGAAATTATCCTTGACTAATATGGAAATGATTTTCTATGTTTATGTGTTTGCAAAAATTTCATGTATTATTCTGATGATATTTTATCATGGATCATGTTCCTTTATGATTTATGTCTTATGAACTACCAAAATTTATTCCATGACTCGAGATTTTTTATATATGTTATACATGGTATGATTTTAAAAACATTATCTTCATGTTTTTTCATTCTTATGTTCATTTTTATTTTTTTATTTTCCTTGTCTACCCTTACTGAGCATTTGAGCTCACCCTTTTCATATGTTTTCTTTTCCCAAAGATATAAAGAAATATTTTAGGAAGGAAAACTAAAGAGTAATATCTTTATGGGAGATTTTGAAGATCTTTCACCAAATTATAATAATTTGTTCCAAGTTTCCAAAGGCACTAAAATAATATGGTCTTTGGGTGTGTTTTTGTGTATTCTGAAAATATGATGTAATATACATATACTTCGATCTTGGGTCATTATATTATTAGCATTTCCTAAGTCTTTCATTTAAATTATAGAGTTAAATTGGTTCTTTATAGAATTTATAGTCCTCATATTTCTACATATTAAAATCATGTCATCATCATATAATGATGGATAAATAGATTCATGTTTATCAGTTTTATAGTATACACATGCATTAGACTTACTTCTAAAAAATGATTTTCAATCATAAAGGATTAAAACCATTTATAACATTAACTAGAAGTATGTTTAAGTTCATATAATTAATTCTTAATAAGGAAAACTTTATTAGGTTTGAGCATATTTGAAAATATTTTGGGAGAGCGATATAAATTTTTTCATCAAAGGTACCATGTAAAAAAAGTGGATTTTATATCTAATTGTTCAACATGCAAATAAAAATTGGAATAAAAATCAATAATAATCCTTATATATAAATTTTTATCAACTAGGGAGAATATCTCACTATAATCAACACCATCACGTTGAAGTAATCCTTTAAAAACCATTTAGGCTGTAAATTTGATATTAGTTCCTCAAACAATGTTTTCCTTCTTATTATATAACCACTTAGAACTTATAATATTTTGGTTATTAGGCATGGTGAAAAAAACCCAAGTGATATTCTTAAGGAGTGAATTCATATATTCTTATATATCACCTAAACACTTTTGGATTCTTAGGACTTAAGTATAAGGCCCCAACCTTAAACATTACATAATCTTGAGATAAGTCAATAATTTGACTTTAATTCACATAGAGTATCTTTTTAGGTTTATAGATTTAGATAATTAGTTCATAACTCATACATAACAACTTAAATATTACAAGTATACACTTCTACTTACTATCTATTCTTTCATAAAACAAAAAATTTTAAAAAGAAACATGTTTTGTTTAATGCTTAAACAGTATAAATTTTCCTTCATCCCATCCTTGACTCTATTATTATTTAAATCCTGTGAAAAATATTTCAAAACTTGGAATTAGAATAAAAATCTCAATAAAGGATACACAAAGAAGAAAAACTATTAGTCTTGGGAAAACATGTAAACCATGAATGCTTTATCATAAAGTAATCCTTTTTCACCTTTAAGAAGTAATAATTACACGTCACTGAATATAAGCTCATTGGTTGACCTTTTTTAAATCAAAATATTACCTTAAACCCCATATAAATTAATATATAATATATAAAGGTTACTTGGGACATAATCATACTTAAATGGAATAACCATACGGTTGACTTCCACTCATATCACTAAATGGAATAGCCATACGGCTGACTTCCATACCCAATGCATTAGAGTTTAAAAAAGTAACAAACCATCAATGGTTTATCACGGAACCACCCATCTTTGGTTTATCATGTAACCACCCATCTTTGGTTTATCACGTAACCACCCATAAAATGTCCAAGTACCATTATATAATTATAACACATAAAAGATTCCAATTATCAACATTTCACTAATAAAATTTTCAATCACAAGGAATCATTATAAGATATTGATATAATAAAACCTTTCTTAAAACCATTTTCAATAACAAAATACCTTAAAAGGAAATAAGGTATTTATTTTTCTTTTAAAAACATTTTGTCTTGTAGAGGAAGTCAAGTACCAAATAATGGTCACGATGGTGGAAAAGTTGTTATCACTATATACATTAAAAACATTCCTTTTTTCATTTGGTAAAAAACTTAAATAAAAAATATTCTTTTTGAAAAAAATTTAATTTAATTAAAATTCAAATGGGTTAATTATACACCGTATAAAATAAGGTGATGTATAACATCAAAATATGCCTCAAAGAAAGGAGATTAAAACAAAATCTCTTACCTTGAGTCTAACTTGTCCCGTACGTTATTTATATTCTTGAATAATAAAATTAAGTTAATTTATAACTTATTCAAAACCTTTTTCAATTTTATTATTCATTTTATATCACTTATTACCATGTTATAACAATTACATAGTTATTTAAGTTCACATCGAACGTTTTGTCGATATTTAGTACTTCAGTCGAAAATGATCTAGCTACGATGTCTATAGTCCATGGGGTCATAAGTCCATAATCTCTAGAATAATATTCATTACATTATTATCATCGTTATTCATAAATTATACCTTTAAATGAAAAATTAACAATGTTATAATCATGAAGACGGTAAGTCGTGTGTATGCATGAGTAGAGTTTTCCATTTTTCATTGATCGTTATGGAAAGAAGTTAAGTATTATTTTATATTTAAAAAATTATAATAACATAATTACAATAATATTAATCATTTAAATAAACTTATATATATATCATAAAAATTATGTAATGAATAAAAAAGAGTTGCATCGCTTCGTGCAGGTGATAGTTCACATGTACGCATGAATGGCATTATCATTTTTATGTGCATGGAAAGTAAGAATTTAATTGATATATTATTATCATATAATGATTAATATTTCATGAATATAAAATATGAACATTAATTCTGTTATTATAACTATTCATGAGAGATGGTTATGGAAAACGAATTAGATCGGTTCGTGGAGGTGATAGTTCACACGTACGCACGAATGATTAATTCCTTTCCCATTTAATATAATTGGAGATGGATTTAGGTGATGATATTAACATAATAACATCTAATTATATTTATGATACTTTAGTTATTATTTCATCATGGTTGGAGGATATTTTAAATAAGTGGAAGAATAAATAAAATAGAAATACTTAAAGAAAACAATACCTCTTCTTTGGTTGATCACCTTTGAAAAACACCTTAACACCTCTAAAGAGGGTGTTATTCCTAAAATAATTTCTCAAGAATGTGAGGAGGTATTCTAGGAAGGTTTTTGGGTAGATCTTGGCCGAACCAAAAGGTTTTTTATGTGTGAGTAATAGAGAGAAATGGGTGCCTTTTTATAGGAGAGGGGAGGGGCACCCTTGGAAACTATTAAAATATTAAATTAATATAAATCTATTCTCAATTCCAAATGGTCCCAAACTTATTTATTTATAATATAAAACTATTTTGGGTCTAATACCCATAATTCAATAAAAAGTAGACAAGTTTTAATATTTTTTTAATCCTTATCTTTTTGTTTTAACCACTTTTAACTCTTATCATTTTATCAAGTAATTTACAATTAGAGGGTTAAAATAATTACCAAATCATTCTAAAATCCAAATTAACTATTAATTAATGTAATTTTTAGATATATACTAACCATTTGGCCTAATTTTATATTTTTAGTAATTTTATATAATTTAATTAAATATTTTATATTTTAAAATCTGAATTATGTCAATTTTGAGACTATTCATTAGATGAATTTTTTAGAATATCATAACAACTTTATTCCATATAAAAAATACATTAACTCAATAATTACAAGTTATAGTCATACATAAAATTTATTTATGACATAAAATATTTCAAATTATATTTATTTTAATATTATTAATATCATTTATTTGATTATTCTTTTAATAAATCTATTATTGCGCAATCTTTGTGTAATAATTAAATTTAATTATTTAACTCATAAAAATTATAAATAAATAACCATGATGTAGGTAATATTTTTAGATTTATAATTATTATTTGTAGTCAAATATATCACTTATATAACCCCATATTAAAATTGTTTTTGTAAAAAGATACATGTTTATGACATATTTTCTTTTACTTTAAATTAAATGTTATAAATGTCATAATCACACCCAAGTGGCTTCCAAAGGCAAAATTTTTATCCCAAGGGTTTTCTTGGTTGACCATAACTCATAAAATAAGATTATTATGAGTTTTATAGTAGTTTTATATTATTATAATATTATTTTTACCCTTATTTACATCAATTACCCTTTCACTTTGGTAAATAAAACACTAAAGTTACTATTTATCAAAAATTATTTTGATCCTATTAAACCAAATTTTTTATACTGATTAAAACCATGTATTTTATTTTTTAAAAATTAAATCAATAGAAGTGAAAATTTTAAATTTAAAAATTAATCCCGTTGTCAGAATGAGAAAGCGGGTTTTAAAAAGTAAAAAACATCAAAATATTGACATGTGTTTATATCAAATTTCAATGTGAAATTACTACCAATGACCAAAATTATATTAAATGATAAAAAAATATAAATATAATTTAAAACTTATTAAATTTATAATCTAAAAATACAAATAAATTAGATAAAAATGCAGTTTTGAATTAAAATGCAGTATTTTTCACTATTCGCTCAAATATAAATTTAATCAAACAAATACCAAACTTTCAACCAAAGTAAATTTTGATGTCCTAATTCCAAATAAGAAGTTTATTTTATCAAATAAAACATCTAAAAGTGGGGAAAAATAGATTTAAAAATGGTTTTCCATCAAAGGCGGTAAAACGACTTTTAAAAATATTAGAGTATTTTATGCTTAGAATTGAATTTATTCTCATTTTAAGCCTCTAAAATTTATTTGATGAATGTAAAAACATTTAACGAAAATGTGTAAATATAATATAGTTAGTTATTTTAATTTCCTCCAATACAGCCACTAGATGTTAACTACCATTTTAAATAATAATATTAATAATGTATTATTCTCCAGTATAACTCAGTCTTATGTGAACCGAAAGATTTCAGAGAAACCTGTTGTTATGTGTTGAGTACACTATCAGAAAAAGAATCCACTTTAATGTAAAATTAATATCTTATTCATAAATATTAATATATATTAAAATTTCTTATTCTGTAATTACTTGGGGTGTTACATCCTTCCCCCCTTTTGGAAATTATGTCCTCACAATTTTAAAATTGGGCTCGGTAACTTCATTGAAATCCCAAATTGGGAAAAGAGTCAAAAAAAACTCCACTTTAAAAGTAATAAAGTGAATTAAAAAAGGTAACATGAGGTTCCATGCAGGAAAACATGGATATGGAATAAAAACTAACTCTCATAGACTAATAGAGAGTGATAGAGAACTTGATCATGGAAAGTTAACCATCACAATACCATAAATATGTGATGGGTAAAAGTCTGTTGAAAAAAGTAAGCATATAAAGTTTTTTCTTCAAGATACTTTTCATAGAGTTAAAAAAATTTATTACTACCTAGACTAAGATCATAAGAAAATATACTTACTTGACATGTAGTGTTTCATCCTTTAATCAATTTTCACCAAAAACTCATCTTTTCTCCAAATGATGTGTATTAAAGATGGATTTGTCACAACTGAAGCACTAGAATTAACTTCTTAAGAATCACATAATCCAAAAAATATGAACAATATATTTCTCCTATCTTTATACATTAACCAAAACCGAAATGGTTAGTATAATAGAAGTTTATTCCCAAAAAGAATAAACCTTCTTATGATGAAAAACTACTTTTAATCTCTAAAATTCAATAGTAATAACAAAAGTTCAACATAGACCATTCAACAAATAACTATCCTTAAAATTCCTCAAAATAATAAAAACTAAGATTGAAACAAAAAATTCATAAGGATTTGATCACATAGTCTTCCAGGATGAATCTTAACATTTATCTCTAAACAACATCAATCACTCTTAATGTCTCATACCACAAAGTAATTAACCTAATCACATGTTCTCTAAGATAGTTTAATCATTTCCTTAAATAAACCAAATCACTATAAGTCCAAAATAAAATCATATATTCTTTTAAAACAAAATTCAACCATTACTCCTCAAATAAAATCCCATAGTATTATATTTATCTTAATCATATAAAGTTTCCAAAATAGTGAATGTCTTCCAAAATAATATTTATCACTTAATCCCCCAAATCATTTACCAACACCAAGTATATCCATTTTATAAAACATAAGTTCCCAAAATCAACTTATTGTTATTCTATAAACTCATTTAACTAAGAAGAAAAAGTCTTACTAACCAGAGACTTCACGTAGGCTAGTGGTGGGTAATAAAGCCTAGTCGCACTTTGGTTGTGGGTTTGATTCTCACGGCCTTGTATGATGCAATGTGTTGTCACCCTTCCTATGGTTTGTCCTTTTTTATAAAACTATATAATTCTTATAACATTCTCAAAATGAGATAAAATCATCAAAAATAACCATAACATATTTTAATCTCATGGTTTATCTAATGCCTTTCATTGTGAATCCCAAAATGTAATATCCCATAATTACCTCAAAATCAAGGATCATATAAACCTTAAAGGTTCTTTATAATTATGTTCATAAAATAAAAGATAATTATTCCTCAAGTAAAATTTTCACGTACAAACTTTGGGGATACACATACTAGAAAAATTCTTTCAAAGTAATCCCATCATCAAAAGAACATTAATAATTTTAAATATTTCATCATCATACAGTCTACTATAACTCTTAAATCCTTTATATGTAGACTTTTTAATCATTCAGCATTCTTCATGATACTTTAACCATGCTTTTCCATTTTATTCCTTAATACTTCTTTCCTACAAACAAAAACATGAATCATGTCCTGAGATTCAAAAATTTCAAAACATTAGACAAGAAATAATCCATACCTTTTATAGGTTATTTTTAGTTTTCTCATCTTTAATTAGAATGGAATTAAGTATTTCTAAACATAAATTTATACGGTCCTCTTAATCCCATTCACGAGCCTTCTTCGTAGGACATTTATTTACATAATGACCATACACCCCACATTTAAAACATTCAATTGATAATTATTAAAGAAAATTTTTTCCTTTCCTGGAGTCAACTGAACGCTTCCTTTTTACTTGGAATGTTATTGCTTTATGACTTTTGTTACCACACCTATAAAACCTTCCCGTCCCTTTAAAACATTGTCCTATGTGTTTCTTTCCACATTCTTGAAACATATGTTGATGAATATTCTTACTTTTATTATCATTACCTGAACTTACACAGGGGTTCATTTCTCTCATATATGATGTATTAGAAAAATAACTAATATTCAAGTGGTTAATCTAAATATTTATTGTTGTTTTAAAATAACTACAAGAGTTCTCATCGCAGCACCCACTTCATTCGGTTTCTTTTCCACATTTCTGGCTTGTACAACCAACAAAATGGTATCAGAGGATGTTCCAAGGCATCCTCTAATTTCCTAATATGGCCACCACAATCCCACAAGTTCCTAAGTTTTCTAAGGAAAACTACGAAAGGTGGTGCATCTAAATGAAGGAGTTGTTCGGGTCACAAGAATTATGGGAGATTTTCACTGATGGGTATATAGTACCTACTATGGAGAAAGAATCCACCTTTATAAATGAATAAAATTCTCTTCTCAAAAATCAAAGGAAGAAATACAACAAGGTATTATTCCTTCTCTATTAAGGTTTGGATGAATCAACCTTTGAAAATATTTTCTAAGAAGCATCAAGAAAGAAAGCTTGGGATATCTTTGGCACCATGTTCAAGGGTATTGATTGAGTGAAGTGGGTTCATCTTCAAACACTAAGAGTAGAGTTCAAAGCAGTTCACATGAAGGAAGGTGGGAGTATCTCTGACTACTTCTCATGTTTAATTGTGATTATTAACAATTTGAAAAGAAATGGTGAAAAAGTGGAGGAAATTCTCATTATTGAAAAAGAACTTCGATCTCTCACAACCAAGTTTGAGCATGTGGTTGTGGAAATTGAAGAATAAAAGGACTTGGTAAAACTATCCATTTAATAATTCATGGGATCATTACAAGTTCATGAGAAAAGAATGAAAAAGAATGCAAGTTCAATGATTGAGCATGCCTTAGAGTCCAAGTTGACTCTACAAGAACAAAATAATGGACATACACAACAAGGCGTCCAGGGAACTAGTAATCATGAAAGATGAAGAGGGAATAAATATTATCCAAGCCATCAACAAAAACAATAAAATTTTACCATCTTCCATGTAAGAGGAAATGGTGGAGGTCGATTCATGCATGATCATGGAAACAAAAATAATGTTCAGTGCCACAATTAAAAGAAATTTATCCATTATGCCTCTGATTGTTAGATTAAAATGGATCAAGATGAATGATCCTACTATACTGAATCATCTCACCATGAAGAAGAAGTCACCACACTCCTCCTCTCACCTAAAAAGGCATATGAACTACCATATGTGTGGTATCTCAACATGGGTGCAAGAAACCATATGAGTGGCAACAAAGAACTGTTTGAGGAACTCATAGAAGAAGTTCATGGTGATGTGAGTTTTGGAGACTCATCAAAGGTACCTATGATTGGAAATGGTAAAATTAAAATCTTTTAAAATAATGGTGAGTCAAATTACATCTCTAATGTGTATTATGTACCAAACATGAAAAATAATATCATCAGTATCGTCCAACTCCTTGAGAAGGGGTATGTCATACACATGGAGAACTCTTCTCTCTCTATAAGAGATGCTCACAAGAGACTTTTTGGTCCAGTCCAAATGGAGAAGAATCGCATGTTTCTGCCACATATTAACACAAAGGCAGATAAGTGTCTCTTTGGACTCATAAAGAATGACTTATAGAGATGGCGTATTTGTTTTGGGTATCTCCATTTCAAAAGCCTTAAACTTATATCCTCATTAATCATGATGCATGGCTTTCTTAAAATTGAAGTTCCAAAAAATATGTGTGAGGTGTGTACACTCGGTAAGAAACAAAGGAATTATGTCCCAAGTGGAGTGTCCATAAGAGAAAAGGAACCACTTTAGTTGGTTCACACTGATATTTGTGGACCACTTGAAACACCCTCTCCTGGAAGTAATAAATACTTTATTACTCCCATTGATGAATTTATCAAAAAACTCTGGGTGTATTGCAACAAAAAAATCTTCCACTTTTACTATCTATAAAATTATCAAAGCTCGTGTTGAATCAGAAAGTGATCACAAAATCAAAGTACTCGGATCTAAAAGAGGTGGGGAATACACTTCAAATGCCTTTCAATATTTTCATAGGGAACAAGGAATCAAGAAACAATGCACTCCATCCTACACACCACTACAGAATGGCATTACAGAATGAAATAACTACACCATTCTTGACATGATGAGGACCATGTTGAAGGATAAAGTCCTTTCAAGGAGATTCTGGGTAGAGGCAGTTGCATGTACTTCCTACCTTCTCAATCGGTGTCCAACCAAGAGATTTATAAATTTTACACTGCAATAGGCATGGAATGGCTACAAACCAAGTGTGTCACACCAAATAATCATTTCATTTGTCACATATGATCATGTTCCAAAAAAAAGCTTGATGATCGTAGCGAAAAGTGCATCTTTATAGGCTATAGTGAAGCATCTAAATCCTATAATGCTCTATAATTCATTAACCAATAATGTAGTGGTGATTAGATATGTGATATTTAGTGAGAAAGAAGCTTGGAAATGGAATTATGAAGAATAAAACAAAGATATTCCAGTTGAAATAGAAGATCATGAAGAAAGGCATGATCATCAGGAGCAAACACTGGAAACACCTTCCTTGGGCGCATCATCAGTACGCAGAAGTCCAGGAGTACATTCCATCACTCCTAAAAATGCTAAATCAAGTCAAATTTTGGCCAACTTGTCCTCTCTCATGGTGCCTATAAAAATGAAAAACTTAAGTGACATCTATGAGAAAACTGAAGAGGTAAATATTTTTTTTCTATATGTAGATCAAGAGCCTCTAATGTTTCAGGAAAATATAAGAGAAGAATTCTGGAGAATCTCTATGAAAGAGTAAATTCATTCCATAGAGAAAAATGACACTTGAGAGCTAACTACACTTCCTAATAGTTAGAAAACCATTAGCATAAAATGGGTGTACAAGATCAAGAAAAATTTTGATGGAGAGATCAATTGCTACAAGGCAAGGCTCGTAGCAAAGGGGTATAAACAGAAGTATAGGGTGGACTGTGATGAATTCTCTGCTCCTGTTGCATTCCTTGAAATTGTAAGGATGATTATATCCCTTATTTCTCATCATATTTAGATGATATGTCAATTGGATGTGAAATATGCATTCCTGAATAGAATTCTAGAAGAAGAGGTCTATGTTGACCAGTTTGAAGGCTTTGTTATGCACAGGGAGGAACACAAGGTGTGTCAATTAAAGAAAACTCTCTATGGGTTGAATCAGGCTCCATGTGCTTGGAATGAAAGCATCAACAACTATCTTTAAGATAACAGATTCTCCCAATGTCCATATGAATTTTTAGTTTATATCAAGAAGAATGATCATAATGATATGCTTATTGCATGCTTGTATGTTGATGATTTTTTGTTTATAGGGAACAGTCGACCGATATTTGATGAATTAAAAAGGCCATGTTTAAGAAGTTAGAGATGACTAAAGGAGGTCTCATGTCCTTTTTTTGGGCATCGAAGTAAAGCAACAACATGAAAACATATATATATCTCAGAATAAGTATTCCATGGAATTGATTGAAAATTTCAATATGGCCAATTAAAACACCGTAAAAACTCTTATAGCAATGGGATTAAAACTAAAAAAATAAAGAGAAAGAAGAATCATTGACTCAACTTTGTTCAAGAGTCTGATTGAAAGACTAAGGTACCTCACAATCATAAGGCTGTATATTTTTTGTAATGTTGGGATTCTAAGTAGGTATATAGAGGCACCAAAAGAGTCACACTGGCTAGCAGCAAAATGAATCCTCAGGTACGTCAAAAGAACAGTGGAATTTGGTCTTTTCTATCCATACAGTGATAATGTAAAGCTATATGGATACTCAGAAAGTGATTGGGAAGGTGGAAAAGATGAAAGAAAAATCACCACTGGATATGTACTCTTTCTTGGAATGACTACTTTCACATGGAATTTGAAGAAGCAGAGTGTGGTCTCCCTATCCTCATATGAATTAGAGTATGTAGCAGCATCATACAGTTTTTTTGAAGGAATTTAGTTAAGAAAACTAATAAAGGATCTGAATCATCCACAATATGAATCCATAATCATATGTGTGGATAATAATTCAGCAATCGAACTAGCCAAAAATCCAATACATCATGTAAGAATCAAACACATTGATACCCGATATCATTTTCTAAGAGATCATGTGAAGAAGAAAATGATAAAATTGGAATATTTCCATACTACAGAACAAGTAGATGATATTTTCACAATTTCATTACTGACAGATGCATTCAAACAACTATGAATGATGCTCAGAATGAAACATGTTTTGGTTTGAAGGGGAGTATTGGAATTAATGAAAACCAAATCCATCCGTTGGAAAACCAAATAGTCTTCCCCATGTGGTTGTTGCTCTTCCCCATAGTCCTTTTCATTTCTTTATATGTTTCATTTATGTTTTCTCAATTAATTTAATGTCCCTTTAATGTTTTTATGACTTTTTTGGAAATAAAAACCAATCCCATTGGTTTTTCCCCATGCGGCAGTGTCTTTTCCCATGCAGCGATTTCCCAAGAGGCTCTTTTTTTCCAAGCATTTTTTCTCTTCCCCAAGCATGTGTTTCATTCCAATACAATAAATTTAATATTTCTTTGATTTTTTTCCTCTATTAAATGTTATGTGTTTTCCATTTTGGATTATTTTGATTTATCTATATATTAGAGCATATGTAGTTCGTCAAAAGTAAAGTGAAATATATTGCTTGAAAGATTTGTTGTATTGTTCTATATTTCTTATTCCTTTTATTGATCATTTTGTATAGCCAAAAAACTAGTATCAAATGTGGTACCAAGACATCCTCTAATTTCCAAAGATGGGCACCGTAATCCAGCCACAAGTTTCAAAGTTGTCCAAGGATAACTATGAAAGGTGGTGCATCCAAATGAAGGTGTTGTTCAGGTCACTAGAATTATGAGATATCACCATCAATGGGTATATAGTACCCACTATAGAGTAAGAATCCTATATCACAAATGAAACAAAAATCAAAGGAAGAAAGACAATAAGGCGTTTTTCCTCCTCTGTCAAGGGTTGGATGAATCAATGTTTGAAAATATTTCCAAAGCAACATCAAGCAATAAATCTTGGGATACTCTTGGAACCATCTTCAAGGGTGTTGATCGAGTGGAGAGGTTTCATCTTCAAACACTAATATCGGAGTTCGAAGCAGCATGCATGAAGGATGGTGAGAGTATCTATGACTACTTATCACGTTTAATTGTTATTGTTAACAATTTAAAAATAAATGGTGAAAATGTAGAGGAAATTCGTATCATTGAAAAATCACTTTGATCGCTCACAAACAAGTTTGAGTATGTGGTTGTTGAAATCAAAGAATAAAAGTATTTTGAAAAATTATCCATTAAAGAATTGATGAGATCATTGCAAGTTCATGGGCAATGAATGTAGAAGAAGGTTGGTTCAATGATACTGCATGCCTTAGAGTCTAAGTTGACTCTACAAGAACAAAATAACGGACAAACACAATGAGGCAATCATCATACAAGAGGGAGAGGGTGTGGATATCATCCAATCCATCAACAAAAGCAACAAAATTTTACCAGCTTCTGTGGAAGAGGAAATGGTGGAGGCTGATTCACACATGGTCATGGAAACTCAAAAAACATTCAATGCCAAAATTGCAAGAAATTTGGTCATTATGCCTCCAAGTGTTGGAGAAAAATGAGTAAAGATGAACAATACAACTATGCTGAAGCATCTCACCGAGAAGATGAAGTCACCACACTCTTCCTCACACAAGAAAAGGCATGCGAATGGCTAGATGTTTGGTATCTCGATAGGGATGTAAGCAACCATATGAGTGGAAACAAAGAATTGTTCGAGGAACTCACAGAAGAAGTTTGTGGCGACGTGGGTTTTGGAGACTCATCAAAGGTACCCATGATTGGAAAAGGTAAAATTAAAATCTATCTGAAGAATAGAGAGTCAAATTACATATCTAATGTGTATTACATACCAAACATGAAAAATAATATCATCAGTATCATCCAACTCCTCGAGAAAGGGTATGTCATACACATGGAGAATTCTTTTCTATCTATAAGAGATGCTCATAGGAGACTTGTTTCTCAAGTCCAAATAGAGAATAATCGCATGTTTCCACTTCACATTAACACAAAGGTTGAGGAGTGTATCTTTGGACTCATGAAGAATGATTCATGGAGATGGTATATGTGATTTGGGCATCTCCATTTCAGCAGCCTTAAAATTTTATTATCATTAAGCATGGTGCATGGCTTGCCAGTGATTGATGTTCCAAATATTTTGTGTGAGGCATGTACACTTGGTAAGAAAAAAAAGAACTCCTTCCCTAGTGGAGTGTCTAGAAGAGAAAAGGAACTACTTTAGTTGGTTCACACTGATATTTACGGACCACTTGGAACACCCTCACTTAGAGGTAATAGGTACTTTATTACCCTCATTGCTAATTTCAGAAGAAAGCTTTGGGTGTATTGTATCAAAGAAAAATCTTCCGCTTTTGATATCTTTAAAATTTTCAAAGCCCATGTTGAACCAAAAGTGGTCAAAAAATCAAAGTAATCATATCTGACAGAGGTGGAGAATACACTTTAAATGCATTTAAATATTTTTGTAGGGAACAAGCCATCAAACAACAATACACTATAACTTATACGCCATAGTAGAATGGCATTGCAGAATGAAAGAACCAAACAATCCTTGATATGACGAGGACCATGTTGAAGGAGAAAGGTCTGCCAAAGAGCTTCTGGGAAGAGGTAGTGGCATGTACTGCCTACCTGCTCAATCAGTGTCCAACCAAGAGCATCATAAATTTGACACCACAAGAGGTGTGGATCGACTGCAAACTGAGTGTGGCACATCTAAGAATCTTTGGATGTATTTTCTACACTCAAGTTCTAGAAGCAATAAGAAGGAAGCTTGATTATTGTGGTGAAAAGTGCATCTTCATTGTCTATAGTAAAAATTCTAAATCCTATAAGCTCTATAATCCACAAACCAATAAAGTAGTGGTGAGTAGAGATGTGGTCTTTAGTGAGGAAGAAGTGTGGAAATGGAATGATGAAGAATCAAACAAAGAAATTCCAGCTAAAATGGAAGTTCTGGAGGAAATATGCGATCATCAGGAGAAAATGCCTACAACACCTTCATCAGGCATATCGTTAGTACATAGGAGTCCAAGAGTACATTCTATCACTCCTAAAAGCACTCCATCAAGTCAAAATTTGGCCAACTCTTCCTGACCTATGGCACCTATAAAATGAAAAACTTAAGAGACAACTATGAGAAAACCGAAGAGGTAAATCTTTTTTTCTTGTATACAGATCATGAGCCTCTGATGTTTCCAGAATTCATAAGGGAATAATGTTAGAGAATGGATATGGAAGAAGAAATTCATTCCATAGAGAAAAATAACACATGGTAGCTGACTACACTTCCTAATATCCAGAAAACCATTAGTGTCAAATGGGTGTACAAGATCAAGAAAAATTTTGATGGCAAGATCGATCGATACAAGGAAAGGCTTGTAGAAAAGGGGTATAAACAGAAGTATGAGGTAGACTATGAAGAATCCTTCACTCCTGTTGCTTGCCTTGACACCGTGAGGATAATTATATCTCTTGTTGTCTATCACAATTTGTTGATCTACCAACTGGATGTGAAGTCTGCATTCCTGAATGGAGTTCTTAAAGAAGAGGTCTATGTTGACCAGCCTAAAGGCTTTGTTATGCAAGGAGAGTAAGACAAGGTGTATCAACTGAAGAAATCTCTTTATGGGTTGAAGCAAGCTCCGTGTGATTGGAATGTATGCATTGAAAATTATATTCAAGGGAATGGCTTCGTCCAATGTCCATATGAGCATGCAGTTTACATCAAGAAGAATGATTGTGGCGATATACTTATAGCATGCTTGTATGTTGATGATTTGATGTTTACAGGGAATAGCCGAGTGATATTCGATGAATTAGGGGGGGCATGTTCAAGGAGTAAGAGATAACAGACGGAGGTCTCATGTCCTTTTTTCTAGAAATATAATTAAAACAACAACATGGTAGGATTTATATAACTTAGAATAAATATGCCAAGGAGTTGCTTGAAAATTTCAAGATGTCTAATTACAATGCTATAAACACACATGTAGCAACGAGATTAAAACTGGCAAAAGATGGAGAAGGAAGAAGCGTTGACTCGACTTTGTTCAAGAGTCTGATTAGACGCCTAAGGTACCTCACAATCACAAGGCCAGTTATCATCTATAGTGTTGGGATTCTAAGAAGGTATATGGAGTCACCAAATGAGTCATAATGGCTAGCCGCAAAAGGAATCCTTAGGTACGTTAAAGGAACAGGGGATTTTGGTCTTTTCTATCCGTACAATAAGGAAGCAAAGCTATATGGATACTCAAACAGTGATTGGGTGGTGACCAAGATGAAATAAAAAGCAATATTGGGTATGTATCTTTTCTTGGATCGACTACTTTCACATGGAATTCATAGAAGAAGAGTGTGGTTGCCTTATCCACATGTGAAGCAGTGTTTGTGGAAGCATCATCTACTGTTTGTGAGGGAATTTGGTTGAGAAATTTGATGAAAGAGTTGAAGCATTCATAGGATGGATCCACAGTGATATATGTGGATAATGAGTCGACAATTGAACTTGCCAAAAATCCAGTGCAATATGGAAGAAGCAAACACATTGATACCCAATTTCATTTTCTAAGAGATCATGTGAGACATAAAATGATAAAATTGGAATGTTTCCATACAACGGAACAGGTGGCGGATATTTTCGCAAAGGCACTACCGACTGATGCATTCAAAAAATTAAGAATGATGCTCGGAATGAAGACGGTTTTGGTTTGAAGGGGAGTGTTGGAAATACAAACCAATCCCGTTGGTTTTTCCTTATGCGGCTGCATCTTTTCCCATGTAGTGCTTTCCCATACAGCTCTTTTTTCCCAAGCATTTTTTTCTCTTCCCCAAGCATGTATTTCATTCCAATACAAGCAATTTAATATTGCTTTGTTTTTTGTTCCTCCATTAAAATGTTATGTGATGTCCATTTTGGAGTCTTTTGATTTCTCTATATATTGGAGCATATGTAGTCCATGGAAAGTAAAGTGAAATATATTGATTGAAAGCTTTGTTGTATTGTTGTTCCATATTTATTCTTCCTCTTATAGCCAACAATCTTTTCATTACTTTAGAAAAAGCCTATAAATTGTTGGCAAATGTAGTCGGTGAAAATACTGTGAAATACAAGCTTGAAAGCATTCTTTGTGGTGTTTCATTTTTCTTTCTCACATTTCTGGCTTGTACAGCCAATAGTGTTGCTACTATAAAGAGAAGGCGGGTTCATCAAGAAGAGCTACAGGAGTTGCGGTGGTGCAGATTGGATTGGCTGCCTAGTATTCATTGTTTTCTGATTCCGCTACTTGCTTCAGGTTACTTTAAAGCTGAAGGAGTTCAATTGCTTATTGGTGTTGATTTGGTTCGCCATGTTTGTTGTTTCACACCAAATGTTCGACAAAAAGCCTCACAGGAGTGTCATTTAGAGATGGAGGGAGCGGGTTGTTTTTTGTGTTTCACTTAGAAGGATATAAGCTGGGTGAGATGGGGGTTTATGCTGGTTTGGGAGTCTTCATGGTACCACTTAGTTTCCCTTGAAACTGAAGGACTGAGCTTGTGGGTTCCGAGTTGCTGATGGGGTTGCAACAAGCTGAGAGGGAGGATTGTAAGTTCACCACTGTAAGCAAAGATGGTCGGGTGTGGACCACTGCAATCAGGGGGTTCTCATCCGGAAGAATCCTTGGTGTAATCTTCTTGGTCGGTGCTGCAAGCTGTGGTCTGTTTGGGGGGGGTGGATTGGGCGTGGTGTGCCGCTGATGGTTGTTGTCTGTAAGGATCTCGGTGTGGTTTGTGGTAGGCCCAGATCTGGCTAGTTCGAGGGCTGAGATGGGGCTTGTGTTTGCTACTCGAAATGACGATCGTGGTTCATGCAATTATTGGTTCATTCCTGCTTTATTTCATACCTGATGGGAGTTCTCTGCAAGCTGAGGGGGTTTTGTTCTTGTCCATTGTTCATGGGTTCAAGTCTGAAACTGCCCTGGCATTAAGGTTCGTGCCGAGGGGTCGACTAGGGATGCTTGAATTGATGTCTGCTACTGCTGCAAGTTCCCTATTCATGTGCAATGTGTACCCAATGCTGCTGCTAAGCGGGAAAACTATTCGATGGAAGTTCCAAGTGTGGTTGCTGGTTAGGCTGTTGCTTCAAGGATGTTTTGATGCATTTTGCTGCCTCATGGAAGGCTATTCATTACAGGGTTCAAAGTCATGATGAGGGCTACCAATGTTGAACAAATCTGGTTTTGAGTTCACTGTAATTGAAGAAGGATTAGCCAGGTTCATCATTTGTTGCTACCCAGGCATTGTTTGAGCTACTTGAAGACTCTACCGCTTCAATCTAGAATTTTTTATCCCATTTTCAACAACACAACTAGGTCCTCATCGACCGTCGCTCATTAAATTCACACCAGCCCCACATAACATTCAAGACCACTAAAGTTAAACTTATAAGACCTAGTGTGAAAAAAAGAAAACCCCACCTTCGATGAAGACTCTACTGCCCCACTGTTTTCCTTGTTCAATGTGAATAAAACTCCCCTCCTCTGTGGGATGATTTCTTCCTATCTCTTATTCCATCTACTCTTTTCCATTTGTTTATTTCACGTTGTTCTCCCTTTATTTCAATTCTATCGTGTCTGTGTTGTGATTTCTTTTTCCACCGTACTGAAATCTGTTTATGTCGATGAACTCTGTGTTCCCCTTATCCCATCTATGTTTTCTTTTTTGTATAGTGCTTTTACATTGTTTCTTCTCTGATTGTTTTCTTTATTTTGAATTCTTTCTAGTGTTATGTGTGTATTCTTTCTTCCTTCTGTTGGGGTAAGACATTAACCCCAAGAATATCCAAGAACCAATGACTTGTATAATCGGGTTACGAAATTGGTATGAATGATGAAATGCATATAATAGAAAAAAAATGATATATCTAAATAGGCGAAGCACTTTAATCACAAGAACAGAAAGACATAAATGAAAGAACAATAAAGAACATCGGGTATTACATGATTCGGATCAGTGTGATCCTACATGCACGGTGAGAACACCTCATTTTATTACTAAGCAAAAGCAAGAAAAAAATACAAACTCAACATGTAAAGAAGATGACCAGAGAAACTATTCGAGGAGGGTGGTCTTGTTAAACTAGGTGGCTATGATGAAACCCGTCATATAGAGTCAACATCATCCAATCCTGAATGAATTCACACACACACCTAAGAAGAATACAATTCCAATCATGACAGAAGAGAAATTAATCGCATACGAAGCCAAGAATCATAAATCGAAACTTGGTTACGACGAATGGAAGTCAAGATCTAGAACCCCCTCTGGTGCACAGTCATTCTAGACCAAGCGTCGAGTCGATCTCCACTGAATCTCCACCAAAAACGGTACTCCGGTTCCAGGAGGTGGCACGAACATGACGGAGGGGAGTACGGGTGGTTAGAATACCTATGTTTCCCTTCTTCTCTAAGATCATTAATTCGTCGCAGGAAAAGCTCACACTGGAAGCTCTCAAGATAAAGAGCCAGATCGAGCCAAGAACCCAAGACCTAGAAATAATTTGACTGCCCGTATCAAGGCACAACGGAACAATTATGGAATGTCAGCAGATCATCAGGTGGCGCAGGAAAAACCGTGAGATGAAAGTCATGTAGACGACTGCGATTCCATGGGCGGTTCGCCTAACAAAAGGTGGTAGTGCTGACAGGACAAGTGGCAGTGTACCATTGGCATAGAGGCAAAGACCCAGATCAAGGTTGAGGCAAACAAGCACAACCAGGAGTGGCCACAACCGTTGGATCGCCCACAATCAATGGTCCATATTCAAACGCTACACAGTAAGGATAACAAATATACGGGAGAATAAAATAGGTGCCACATGATCAGTAGCAATGTGGTTATATCCCCATGCAATACCCCCATGCAAAAAGCATCACGTGATCAAATTTATTAACATAAAAGCCTATGAAAATAAATTAGCAGGGAAAATGAAAAAATTAAATTAAATTGTAATTTTTATGATGACATAAAACAACAAATCTCCACCTTGAAATTAAATGAATTTAAGAATGGAGTTCTCACAACCTGATTTATAGAATTTGGACTAAGTTCATTAATTTATGACAATGCAAGAACTTAGAAAATGGTATATCCTTAGTCAAACTATCAGTCGAATTGTCCCTCATGGGTACCTTAGTGACACTCACTATCCTAGATTCTATAACATCCTTAAAAAAATGAAGTCTAATTCCAATGTGCTTCGATCTACCATAACAGACATTGTTCTAAGATAGACGTAATGCAGATTGGATATCACAGTGGACTATTATACTATTGGTAGATAAAGACAATTCATAAATCAAACCTTTCAACCATATAGCCTCCTCGATGGCTTCTATCAAGGCTATATACTCTGCCTCGGTGGTGGAGAGGGAAACCACCGATTTCATGTTGCACTTCCAGAAGACTGGTCCTCCATATGCAAGAAACACAAAACCAGTGATTGATTTTTGAGTGCTAATGTTTGCAGCATAATCAAAGTCAACAAAACCAACAATATCATCACTAAAAATATCATTTAATCCATATCGAATGCACAATTTAGTAGACATAGAGACATACCTGAGGATCCACTTCGAAGAATGCTAGTGAGGCTTACCAGGTTTCCCTATAAACTTGTTCAAAGTACAAACAACAAATGCTATATTTAGTCAAGAATAGACCATATCATACATAAGACTTCCTACCACATTATCATATGAAATCTTATTCATGAAGGCAGCCTCATCACCATTTTAGGGGATTGTTCCAAAGACAATTAAAAATGTTGTCCTAAAGGAATGTTAATATGTTTAATGTTCTCAAAGAGATATCATTTTAATACATTCTTAACATAGGAAAAGTGAGATAAGTACAAGGTTCAGGCCTTCTTATCTTTAATTATATCCAAACCCAAGATCTAATTAGCATTTCCTAATTCTTTCATTTCAAAGATAGAGTTCAATTGGTTCTTGATAGAATTTATAGTCCTCATATTTATACATATTAAAATCATGTTGTCAACATATAATAACAAATAAATAGATTCATTTTTAATAGTTTTATAGTATACACATGCATCAAACTTATGAAAAAATGACTTTCAATCATAAAGGAGTCAAACCTTTTATACTATTGCCTAGAATACAGTTTAATCCCATATAATTACTTCTTAAGAAGGAAAACTTTATTAGGTTTGGATAGATTTTAAAATCCTTTGGGAGATCTATATAAATTGTTTCATCAAGGGTACCATGAAAAAAAGCAGTTTTTACATCTAATTGTGCAACATGGAAATCAAACTTGGCAGAAAAAGCAAGAAGAATCCTTATATGTGAATGTTTAACAACTGGGGAGAATATATCACTATAACCAACACCTTCATGTTGAAGGAGGTCTTTAGAAACCATTCGGTCTTTAAATTTGATATTAGTTGCTCCAACATTATTTTCCTTCATCTTATATATCCATTTAGAACCTATAATCTTCTAGTCATTAGGTGTAGTGACAAAAACCCAAGTGTTATTCTTAAGGAGTTAATTTATCTCTTATTGCATAGCACCTAACCACTTAGTGGATTTTTTGGACTTAAGAGCTTTATTATATGTTTGAGTTTCATCACTAAATAGATCCTGAGAAATATTAAATACATAGGCAGTAATATCAGCCTAATTAAAATGGGTTGGAGGCTTAATTACTCTTTTATCTCTAACTCTAGTGAGCTGATAATATCTTAGATTATCTGGTTCTTATATTTCATGTTCAGAATCCGAATCAAAATCATATTCACCTTGAGTCTGGGGAATGTAATGAGCAGAATTAGTCCTGGATTGGGGTTAGAATTTAGATTCTAAAGAAATTTCAACACCTGTAGGTGCTGGAGCTCTAGAGGATCCTCCATCCTTATCATAAGAATCTACATATTCTTTTCCATTATCATTAGAGATACCAAACTAATGAAACACTACATCTCGACTGGCTATGCACTTTTGATAACCTGGTTTATCTATCCACAGACGATACCCCTTAACACCCTCTGGATAACCCACAAATATACACTTCATAGACCTAGGAGTTAACTCATCTGTTTGGGTATAAGCATAAGCTATCGATCCCAATATCCTAAGGCGTGCAAGACTCAGGTGTGAACCTCTCTAGAGATCTTCTGGTGTTTTTAAGGAATTATCAAAAGATGAGAAATGATTAATCAAGTAGACTATCATAGAGGCAACCTCAGTCTAAAAGCACCTGAGGATCTTAGAGTGTGACAATATACACCTAACCCTCTCTAGGACAGTCTTATTCATCCTTTTTGCAAATCCATTATGTTGTGGTGTTTCCATAACAATTTGGTACCTCTTGATTCCCTCATATTCACATAATTTAATGAATTTAGTGGACATATATTCTAAACTATTATCATCTCTTAAGGCTTTAAGTTTCTTACTAGATTCACTTTCTTCCCCGGCTTTCCATTTCCTAAAATTTTGAAAGGTATCAGACTTATGTTTGAGTAATGAATCCAGAATTTCCTATAGTATTCATCAATAAAGGACACAAAGTACAAACATCCACCATGGGAGGTGACCCTAGAAGGACCCCAAAGATCAAAGTGGACACACTCAAGGGGTTCTTTAGCCTTATATATTGACTTATTAAATCTGAATCTTTTGAATTTTCCATATACACAATCTTTTTAGAAAGGAAATTTTTTTGGAGTGAAATTACTCAAAAGGAGCTATTTTCTAAATTAATCAAGACTTTTGGCAATAGCGTGCCCTAACTTTTTATGCCAAAGGGTGGTTCCATCATGCTCCGAGTCAAAACAGGCGTTTAACTAACTTCTACACCATCTAACACATAGAGGCCATTTCCAAGGTTTCCTTTCATGATAGTGAGGAATCCTTGGGAAATCTTGAGACTCCTTGAGTTTGATCTAAAGGTGTATCCCTTTTGGTCAAGGACTCCTAGGGAGATGGGGTTTTTTAATTTGGGTACCCACCTAACCTCCTCAAGAGTTTTAATAGCCCTATCATGAAGCTCTAATAAAATTGAGCCTTTTCCCATAATATGATGGATCCTATTATTCCCTAGAAACACCTCTCTAGATTTAATTTCCCTTAACTTAGAGAAGTGCTCCCTCCTAGGAAACATATAGAATGAACACCTGGAATTAAGGATTCATTCATCCGAGATGACAATATCAGAAAAATTTAACACATCAGTAGTGTCAAAATCATTCTCAACTAATAAATAATGGTCATTACTGTTGTCTCTATAGTCACTTTTCTTGTTAGGTAAGTTCCTATTAATGTGACCATATTGTTTACATTGAAAGAAATTGATTACTTTATTCTTGGACATAAATATTTGCTTCTTAGACTAACCCCTTTCCTTCATCCTATCCCTAGACTCACTTCTATCCCTAGACTCACTTTTATCCCTAATGTTCAGACCCTCTGCCTCAATCTCAACACTAACCTTCCTTTGAATGTATTTGGAGAGTAAAAGTATATTTGACTTCTTCAATAGTTAGGGTGTATTTTCTATACATCATAAAATCTTTAACATAATTAAAGGTATCATCTAATGAAGTTAGCATTATTATGGATTAATCCTTGTCATCTAATTTAATGTCTATTTTGGATAGATCTAACAAGAATTTGTTAAATTCATCAATGTGTATCAATTTCAAGATGCATTTTGAAATTATATAATCTCATTTTTTATATAATATACCAACAAGATACTTAGTCATGTAAAGAGATTCAAGCCTAGACCATATACCAACATCAGAAGACTCGTATGCAACCTATCTAAGAACTTTATCTCATAAAGATAAGATTATTAAACTGTGGGCTTTCTTGAGGGTTTCTTCAAAAACATCTACATAGGTGATAGCAGTATGCCCATCTGAGGAAAGGGTAGTGACTTTCTTTTTAGTGACAGAAATGACATCAATTAAATCATTATGATCCAAAAGAGTAGTCATTTTAATCCTCTACAAATTAAAATAATTTTCACCATCAAATTTATCGATATCAAACGTTATAGATCCCATAATCTACATTTCAGTAGGCTCTAATACCAATTGTTTGGGTAAGTCATTAACCCCAAGAATATCCAAAAACCACTGACTCGTATAATCATGTTACAAGATTGGTATGAACTATTTGAAATACATATAACAAGAAAATGAAATTATATATCAAAATAGGAAAAGCACTGTAATCACAAGAATAGAAAGATAGAAAAGAAATAACATGAAAGAACACCAGATATAACATGCTTTAGATCAGTGTGATCCTATGTGCATGGATAGAACACCACTCAGGCCGGTCATTTTATTACTAAGAAAAGGCAATTAATAAATACAGACTCGAAGTGTAAAGGATATGATTAGAGAAACTATCTGAGGAGTCTGTCCTTATTGAACTAGGTGGTACTGATGAAACCTGTCATGTAGAGTCAACATCATCCACTCCTAGACAAACTCAGGCACACACCCAAGAAGGATATAGTTCTTATCATGAAAAAAGATAAATTAATTGCATACAAATCAAGGAATCATAAACTGAAACCTAGTTATGATGAATGGAAGTAAATATCTAGAACCCCCTCTGGTGCGCAGTCGTCTCAGACCCAGTGTCGAGTCGATCTCCACTGAATCTCCATCGGAACGGTACTCCAGTTTCAGGAGGCAGCACTAACATGATGGAGGGGAGTACGGGTGTTCAGAATACCTCTATTTCTCTTCTTTTTCTCTAAGATCCTTACTTATTTATAGGAAAATCGCACATCGCGATCTCTTAAGACAAAGAGCTAGACCAAACCGAGAACCCTAGAACCATAAAGAATTTGATTACCCAAATAAAGGCACTATGGAACAATAATGTCTTGTTAGTGGATCACTAGGCGGTGCATGATAAACCGTGTGATAAAAGCCTTGTGGATGGATATGATCCCATGGGAGGTTCACCTAACAAAAGGAAACAGTGCTGGTAGGAAAAGTTAAGTGTACCATTGGAACAAAGTAAAAGACTTGGATTAAGGTCAAGGAAAACAAGCACAACTGAGAGTGACCACAACCGTTGGATCATCAAAAATCAATGGTCTATATTCAAGCACTACACGGTAAGGATAAAAAAATATTTAGGGGAAAAAATAGGTGCCACATGATCAGTATCAATGTGGTTATATCCCCATTCAATACCCCCATGAAAAAAACATCACATGATAAAATATATTTACATAAAACCCTATGAAAATAAATCAAAAGGAAAAAATGAAAAGAAATTAAATTAAAATGTTTATGTGGGCATAAAACAACACTTTTTGAGTATGCTCTTATTTAGAATCTTTTCCTAACTTCCTTGTCTAAAAGTTAAGTCACCAGAATATCACAATGGTGTAAACAGATATTCGGAAGGAACCCTCCATATTCAATGTACCAAAACATGGAAGAAATGACTTTACCCAAATCATCGTACTAAATTCACACTCACTTAATCCTATTTACTTTAACTCACTAAACATTCAAAAAATATGAGAAACAAGAAAAAAAATAAAGTAAATAAAGCAAAGAGATTAATGTGGTTTAGATTTTCTTTCTACATCCACAGAAGAAAACATCACAGCTTTCATTATATAGAGAGCACAAAGGTTACAATCTCGTATGGCTAGGCATTCATGTAGATTGCTAATAAGTAATTTGAAAACACCTTAGCAAAGTGGTCTCACCCCCATATACAGTTTAAAATTTGGTTTTCAAATTAAAATTATGTTTTATTTTTTCATGTAAAATTCATTATTTTATTATTATGAAAAAAAATTGTTTGGGCTCTGATCTGTTGGGACTCCATGTGAATTTTTTACTATTATCCTATTAGGCTTATCATTTGTCGGGATTCTACTTTTCTAGTCTAATTTTGGAAGTGATCTAGGTAGTCTCATGGCCATAGATCTGGTTGATAGGAAGGTTCCCATGTGCTCACTTTGTGTTATCTCAATGATATCATCCCATTGTTGGCCTCTAGTTTATGCCTGCCGCATGTTATGATATTTAGACAATCTGTTATGTTGTATTGATCGTCTCAATTCTTCAGTTCTCCTTTGGTCATCCACGCATCAGCCTCACTTGTTGTTCTAGTTATCCTATAAACTCATTGTCTGGATAATTATTACTCCTACTTAACTTAATTTTAGTAGATCTCTCATTTTTATCTTCATCAAGTTTTATTTGTGATTCTACATTCTAATGAGAAGAAATTTAAGAGGGAGGAGCTTCGACGTTCATCATTTTTATTATTGCATGCTCCTATTTTGGTCATCCCTTCTAGTGGAGAGTTCTCAATGTGATAAATTTTTTCAACCATTACATTTTCAAGAATTCCTATTTCTGGAAGCATTGTTGATCTTCTTTAGTGACCTCTTCTTGGGTTCTTGGTGTAGTCCTGAGTATACAAGGTCTTCTTTATTCGGTTTCTCCAATTTTGAATTGTATCTTCTTTCTATATTCTTTTGTTTGGGGTTGGTTAGAGTGTGTGAGTCTGTCCTTCTTGGAGGTGTATTCTACCATCTGCATCTCGGTTTCACCGTGAGTCCTGGAGTGGCAAGGATCTCATGCATGGATAGATTTTATGGTCCTTATACATTTTCTTTGTGATTTCATTTTCTCTAATTGTATGATTCTTATATTGTTTTACATGATAATAAATGTTTTTGTGGTGTTCTTTTCATGGATTAGGACCAAACTAGTTTGAACCACATAAATCCTTGTGTTAATCATTACTTTTCTGAAAATTTTATTTTTGGTTTCACTAGTTCTTGTTTCTGACTTTATTTTGTCTTCATTATTATTCCTTCCTTTTTTTCAGCATTTTCAAATCTATTCCTCAATTCTATTCTATTAGCAATAGACCACCTTCATAGGAACTATTTCGATATTAATAATTGGTATCATATTTTTTTAATCGGTTTAACCTTGTCTTTGTTAAGTTTGAAGTTGAAAATTTTAACTGTGATAACTATTTTAGTATGTGGAGAGTTAATATGTGTGTGTTATTAGTCTATAGTAGGCTAGCAGATGCTTTTCTTGGCCCCAAGAAACCCGTAGTGACTGTGTCTGCCGATGTCCAATCTTCTACCACTTACATTTATATTGACCCTAGTATTCTAGAAAAGGAACATTGTACACTTCTCTTAAACCTAGGAGATAAAGTCTTACGCAATGTCACCCATAAAACTACTATTAAATCCATTTGACTTAAACTGGAACATTTATATATGGCCAAAACATTACTTGGTCATTTTTATAAAAAATGAGGCTATATACTTTTAAAATGACCTCAGGCTCTTCTTTGCGTGTTCATATTGATGAGTTTAATAAAATCCTTTTGGATTTAGCTAATATAGATATTAAAGTTAAGGAATAAGATCAGGATTTAATTCTTATAACCTCAATTGATGATTTGTTTAATTTATTAAAGGATCCATGATGTATGGTAGGGATTTTATTACCTTAGAGGAAGTGAAGTTTGTTGTGTTGTCTCACAGTCTTCAAACACATGGTTTGAATGAATAGCTTAGCGGTGTTAAGAGTGAACCATAGTTGATGCATGTTAAGGTTCAAATGAAAAATAATAATAAATATAGGAAAGATAAGATTCATTTTAAGATCTTCTGGTGTTTTGAGTGTGGCAAGACCGACCATATTAAAAGTTAATGTCCTAATTTTAAAAAAAAAGATAGTATAGCCTGGTCTCATGTGGTATTCCCCGAGTTCTCCACTAAAAATTTTATTTAATTCTTTTTTAGCATCCCTTAGTTATAATTAGACATAGATTCTAGGGAGTCTCTCTTCTGCGATCCTATTACTAGCTCTAATTGTGTTTGTAGGTTAACCCGGTTGGAAGAGAGGGTGTGTTAGGGATAGTATAAGATGTTCATGATTAGGTGGAGATATTTCTTCTATTGGATTATTATTTTCTATTTGCTATTTGTTTCTACTAATTTTATTATTGCATTAATTTGAGATTTTCTGAGTTTGTATTTTCATTGTATTTTAACCACTGAGCATGGTTTTGTTTAATCATTTTCAGACTATTTAGATGCTCGATAGTATATCAAACCTTCGGTGGAGACTCATGTATTGGTGGTAATATCTCATTTTAATGTTGATGCTTAGTCTTATAATTGTTAAGCATGTTATAGTTTGATATTCGTAGATGGTATTATGGGTAGAACATGTGCCACTGCTAGCACATGCTGAGTAGTATTCTTGTTGGGTGAATATTTTGTAGACTTAGGTTTTTTATGGTTAAAAAAAATCTATTTTTACTAATGATGGGCTAGGGTTATATAGGTTGTAATAACTCTATCTAGAAGTGTTTTAATTTTATTTTGAAAAGGTATAGATTTTTTAAATTTAGTTTTCAAATTAAAATCATGTTTTAATTTTTCAAGAAAAAATCATTATTTTATTATTATGCCAATTATTTTTTTGCTCGGTCTATGTTCAATTGGGCCTCCATGTGTTTTTTTACTAATGTCCTATTGGGATTATCATTCACTAGGATGCTACTTTTCTGGTCAGATTTTAGCGATTCTCTAGGTGGTCTCCTAGACATAGATCAGGTTGATCAGACGACTCCCATGTGCACCCTTTGTATTATCTAGTTGATCCTCATCCCATGCATGGCCTCCATCTATTTCCCACTGTGTGTCTTGATATTTTGGTGATCTATTTTACTAACTTGATATTCTCGATCCTTTGGTTTTCCCTTGGCCATCCACGCATCTGCCTCACCTATTGTGCCTGTCAGCTTTTCACCTCACTACCTGGCTCATCGTTACTCTTGTGTCACTTAATTTTAGTAGCACTCGCCTTTTCATCTTTGACAATTTTCATTGGCAGTTCTCCATTCTGGTGAGAAGAAATCCTGAGAGGGTTGAGCCTTAGTGTTCCTCGTCTGTACTAATACACGCTCTTATTCCAGGGATACCCTCCGGTGGAGAGTTCTCGACCTGATAACTCTATTCAAATCTGACATTTTGAAGAAATATCAACTCTGTAATCACTTTTTATCTTCTCTGGAAACCACTTCTTGGGTTCTTGGTATAGGCCCAAGTCTGTAAGGTCATGTTTTTTCTATTTCTTTAGTTCTCCATTGTATATTATTTCTGATTTCTTTTAGCCGAGGTTGGGGTAGAATGCATGAGTTTGTGCTTCTTGGAGGTGTATTCTACCATATTTGTCTTGGTTTCAATGTGAGTATGGGAGTGGCAAGTAAATCATTCATGGATAGCTTCTATGGTTCGTGTGCATTTTCTATATGCTTTAATTTTCTATGATTGTATTCTTCTTGTTTTGTTTTTAAAAATAATAAACATTGTGGTGGTGTTATTGCCATGTATTATGACCAAACTGGTCTAAATGACATAAATACATGTTTTGATCTTTACTTTCCTACAATTTTGTTTTCTATTTCACTCATTCTTGTTTCTGCCTTTCTTATGTATTTGTTCTTATTCCTTTATTTCTTTCAACATCGTCAAACCAATTCTGCACTTCTCTTTTATAATCATCGAACCACCTTCATTGGATCTATTATGATATTAACATAGAGGGTCCTACCTATTCATATGATAACACCGACCTATGACAATCATAGAGCTCTATCTGTTGTTTTTTACAACTACTAGTTCCTTTTTTCTCTCCTCGTCTTGACTGACTTTCACCAATAGAATAAAAGTGTCCTTGTGCCTCACCCTTTTCCCTAAAATACCATGAAAATTGTGATTAAAATTTATAAATTTCCTCCTTTTAGTGGTCACAACATCCAAAAAACTTTCGCTAAGTCAAACAACATGCCGAACCCATCAGAAGTTCAAGAATTTTTGAAAACCTCACTACCACCTATGGAATCTTGTTGCCACTGCTCTAACTTAGCCGAAGGGTCCTCTGTAGTTCTCTCCTTTCGGTGATCTTAATCCTATATGATAATATACTTTACATAATGTTGGGTTTTAAATTATTTTAAAATTTTTAAATTGTTTTATTTTAAGTTTTTTTAAGGGGGAGGTTATTTTTGGAATACCATATTGAAAAATGGGTTGGGATGGACATGTCTGTTCACTAAAGGACGCATTTGTTCACTAATAGGTGAAATCTAGTCCACTTATTTGATTAGGTGTGATCTAATAGACAAGAATAAATCTTAAAAAGACACGTCTTTTCAGAAAAGTTATCAACCCAATTCTAAGGGCTATGATGTCTTATCTGAATGGATTCTTCCATGCCTATAAAATAGACTCCCCATTGGATGGGAAAATCGATTCCAACCATTCTAAAACACTTCAATCCTTACTAAAAATGATATTAATCTAAAATCCTTCAACAATCATCAAAATAATTTTATCATTTCACAATAAAAAAATATTTTTATTACTCTCTTATTTCCGAAGATTCTTTAAGGGATAATATCCACAAATTAATTGTGTTGAGTATTGAGACACCATTGTATACTAAAGAGGATTCTCTGACAACCCGTAGTTATACCGATTTAGTGGAGGATAATCTACTCTTAAGGGGATCGACATCATAACATGACTCGGTGATCTCCATCTACTACCTTCCAAACTAAATGCCATATCCATTATCCACAATATCCCCAAAAATATTAATAGTATATGTAGTCGACATGGATATGATTATGCTCAACAATACAATGATGGTGGATCAATTAGATGACAAAAACTTCAAGAGGTGGAAAAAGAGGATGCACTTTCTACTTGAAACTCTCAAAGTGGTGTACGTACACTCAACTCTGAAGCCCCCCAAAACTGAAGATGAGACACTTCAAGTTTCCCGAAAAAGAAAAAAATGAGAGAATGATGATCTCAAGTGTGGAGGGTATACTCTCAGTGCTTTAACTAATAAAATATTCAACACATATTAATATCTTTCAACCGAAAAGGAGATATGGGATGTCTTTTAGTAAAAGTACATCATCAAGGATGCGATAAATAAGAAATTCCTAGTGAAAAAAAAATTATTTCATACGAAATTATCGATAATAGATCTATCATAAAACAATTCTATGAAATACAACACATATTACAACATCTTAAGAAAAACAAGATGAACATATATTATTTTATCATTTCCACATCCATCATAGATAATATCCCTTCTTCTTGGAAGAATGTAAAACATTCTATAAATCATAAGAAGGGAGATATTTTCCCCAATGAGTTACTCAAATACCTACAAATTGATGAGGACTATAAAAACCATGAGGATACAAATTAGTTTAAGGATGATAAATTCAAGGTCTTAGTGGTACAGGGAGTGGTTCCATTAGGGTTCTAAAATAGTCAAAAATTTCCAAACCATCCTTCAAAAGGAAAGGTGTGATTCAAGAAGAATAAAGGGGTATGCTACTTTTGTGGCAAGATGAGACACTTCAAATGGAACCATCATCTCTGTAAGAAGAAAGATGGCAACAAAACATCAGAATATAAATTTACGGCCATGATCGTCAAATAAAATGTGCTCGAGGATAAATATTCTTGGTGGATAAATTACAGTGCTACATGACACATGTGAAACAATAAATCTCTCTTCAAAGGGATATAATCAATCAAATATGGTACATCACTCTACATGGGGAACTCTATAAAAATAAACATGTAAGGGAAGGGAGTGATTGATCTTGAGTTTACCTCAGGAAATATACTCACCTTAAATGATGTCTTGTATGTGCCTGAAGTCCATAGGAACTTAGTCCTGGGGAGTTTGTTAAACATGCATGGGTTTAAGCTTGTATCTGAGGTAGATAACTTTGTTCTGTCCAAGGGTGAGAACTTTCTTGGAAGGGGTCACTTGTATGATTCATTATTCAAATTGAATAAAATTATTGTTTTTGATTACTTGATATAGCCTTTTTCTTTATGGAATAATAATTTAGATTACATTAATTTTAAGAAAATGCATGACATTTCAAAAATGGAATTATTACCTAGCTTGGATAAAATGATAATAAATGTGTAACTTTCATGAAAACTAAATTAGTTAGGAAACCATTTCCAATTATAGAAAGGAAAAGTAACCCGCTAGAATTAATACATAGTGATGCATGTGATTTTCATGCTACACCTACCATAGGTAATAAAAGTTACTTTGTAAATTTTATTTATAATTATTCTAGATTTTTATATATATTTATTTTACATTATAAAGATGAATTTATAGATAAATTTAGTATCTATAAAAATGTGGTTTAAAACCAATGTGGGATTACAATTAAATGCCTCTGATTCAAAAGGGGAGGTGAATACTATAGTATTTAATTGTTTAAATACCTAGGGATCATACATGGAGTGATATATCCCTATACACCTCAACAAAATGGTGTATATAAGAGAAAGAATAGAATATAAATGTAAATAGTTAATTCCATGATGTTTATCTCAAGTATAACAACCATATTCTTTATTACACATTAATTCATGATTTATTACATAATATTACACTTAATACAACCCAAAATATTGAGAAGTATAGTTTTTTTATGAATTAGGTACATAGAATAATATCTTGAACATGGGATACAACAACATTATTGAAAAATTCTTTAACATGCTTCTAAAATTACATGGCTTTTAAAACAGCACGGGATAACCTGGGAAAAAACATAATAAAGAGGTGAGATATAAATCCAAATAAGGTAATAAACATGGAATAAGGTGATAAATGTTAGACAATAGGTATATCAATGTGTCATAAAAATATTAGTAATAATAAACATGAACAATGATACATGATATAACATGATAATCATAACATGAGAAATGTGGAAACAACTTAAAACACTACATCATAAACATAGGTCAATGATAAACTGCCAAGACATCATGGTGGAAAAATTAACATAAAGGAATGAATTTAACTAATTGTCCCAACATTACGTCTCATGACACTAAACATTATCCAATGCATTGGAGTGCTAAATAATTCCAGGTGCACCCGTCACTTTCTTTTCATTCTCATGCTTAAGTGTGCCACATAGATCACACAACATGGATTCATCAACATAATTTATTCCAAAATAAATGAGTGTGGAATAAATACGTGTAAGTCCCAAGTAAAAGTGTTATAAGTGTATAAAGTAGAATACCCTTGATAATAAATGAGTATGTAATTCACTACATAATTGTTTTGGCATGGAAAATCACGGTGAAATTTTGGCAGCATAACGACATCACATAAAAATTCATAAAATGGGTTGATGAGAGTGAAATGGGTCTATCATCATTTGGAAAAAAAATTATAGTAATGGTGATATTTAATAACATATCCCATCATAATTAAATTAAGATAAAAGATATAAAGTAAAGAATATACTTAAATAAAGAGGAGAAAGGAAAAGATCCCTTACTTAAGTGTGTGCTCAAAATGCTTGAGAGGGGATTCTTGAGAGCTTGTGGGTGCCTTGATAGGGATATAGAGATAGGAGGTATGAGTATGGATTTTAAAAAATATTTTTAAGTTAATATAAATGAGATCTTGGGTGGGTTTATATAGGAAAAGAGGGGGATTTATTTATTATTTAGGTATTATACTCTATATAATAAAATAAGCAAAACCACAAACTATCCCATGGTTTTTGACCATGATTTTTACCAAATGGGAGTTATTATCATTATTTTAAAATTAAAAGTTCCTAAATTAATAAAATAATACCCTTTCTTATGTGGAGGTTAGTCACACTCTTACAGAAACAATTTTAAAACCTTAAAATATATTAATGGTTTTGGAGGATTCGTAAGGACTTTATAAAATTAATAAAATAAACATAAAATAATATGATTTTAAAGTTAAAACATATATTTGGTCATGGATACCTTTAATATTATTTATTACATCACTTTTTTTTCATTATGATGTCATAATACATAAAGTATATTTATACGGTATTTAATTTTTACCCGAAAATTTAAATATCTCAGAAAATTATAAAAAAAATAACCATAGGATAATTTCGATGTTATGATTTCAAAAATAATATTCATTTTAACAAAATAATTTTCTAAATATTTGAATTGTGACTTTTAAAATAAAATCAACATTTTTTAAGAAATGTTGGTTTTTTTACAATAACAGTTTTTAAACACTTAAAAATTACATTTGACTTCATAAAAATTATATGATAATTTATATTTAATAAAAAATATTTAATATTAATATTTTATTAAAATATTACTTATTTAAAAAAATCCATTAATTAATCAAAATAAGTTCCTTAATTGAATTTGAATATTACCCAAAAATACTATTTATGTTTTTTTATATCAAAATAAAAATAATTTATAAAGTAAAAATAATAGGATGAAAATATTATCATTATTCTATAAAAAATAATTTAAATTCTCATATTACTATGGTATTGATACGTATCCCTTTAATACACCAAAAAAAATCTAAGATTAAGGTGCGCGGTGGTGAGACTTTCATGAGGTGGTTCAGCAAACATGGTTTGATTCGTGATCTCAATGAGCTAGAAATTCTCCTATAAATGGTTTCATTCATGCTTAATTTATTGGATATAATCTTTTTCTTGGTCAAGGAAAAATCCAAGTGATGTTATCTCCCTCATAAGCTCTAATAAATGAGCTTCATAGGGCATGATCCTACTAGTTGAGGTCGTCACTTACTTTGTTTGTGTCAATCATATGTTTTAAAACTCTATATTTATACTAATCATGTGATCAATGTTCAATGACTATTTTATCAATGGTAAATATACTTAATAGTCTTTTAGATTTAATTGGATATAATAACACAAAATAAGTTCTTGCTTTTTCTATAACCATATTATATAATAAGACTTTTAATTAAATCAAAAGAGGGATTTTATTTATAATAGTTCAGGTCGCTACAATCTTCCCCCCTCAAGAAATTTCTTCCTTGAAATTTTATTTCACCACACTAAAATAGATGAGGGTAGATTTTTTTTATCACTTCCTCCGGTTTCCACATCGCTTCTTCAAACTTTTTTTTCTCCACAACACTTTGACAAGGTGCATTGTCGTATTTTGTAGAACTTTTTCTCTATGATCTAAAATATTCACTGAATGCTCCTCATAGGAAAGGTCATTGTCCAATGATACCATCTCTAGATTGAGTACGTTTGAAGGGTCTAGCATTCACTTTAATAAGAGTAATGCATGGAATACATCATATACTTGAGATAGTTTAGATGGGAGTGCAAATCGGTAGGCCACCACTCTGATGTGATCAAGGATCTCAAAGGGCATGATGTATCTTGGATTAAGCTTTCCCTTATTACCAAAAATCATCACTTTATTCCATGGATATATGAGGAGGAATTCAATGTCTCCAACATCAAACTCTAGGTCTTTTCAATGATTGTTGGCATAGCACTTCTATCGACTCTGAGCAGCCTTGATGTGCTTCTGAATGGTCTTGACCTTTTCCACCATTTCCTTGACCACTTCAGGACCAAGTTTTTTTCGTTCCCCAACTTCATCCCAATATACAGGTGTTCTGTACCTCTTCCCATAAATGGATTTATAGGGGGAAGAGGTAGATATTGGTCTCATCCTCCATTGAAGTCCATAGAACATGCTCACAACATGTCTTCCAATGTCTGAATATTCTGGTCAGACTGGCCATTAGTTTGAGGATAATAGGTCGTACTGAAGCTAAACTCAGTTTTTAAAGCATATTTGAGACTTTTCCTTAAATTATAGGTGAATCTTGGATCTCTATCTAATACAATTGATAGTGGTACTCCATGTATCTTTACCACTTATCTATGTATATATGTGTAATTTGATTCAGTGAGAAATCCTCTCGAATCACAATAAAGTGAGCTATCTTTTTAAGACAATCCACAACAACCCATATAGTATTATTTCTCTTTGATGTCTTTAGAAGTCTGGTGACAAAGTCTATGGTGATTTTTTCCCATTTATATGTTGGTATGGGTAATGGTTACATCATCCCCTTATACTTATGCCTTTCATCCTTCACTTTATTATATACTAGGCACTTTTATGTATATTCAATGATCTCATTATTCATATTTTCCCACCAATAGTTCTCTCAAAGATCTTGATACATATTTGTGCTTCTTGGGTGAATATAGAAAGTTGAACTGTGTGCATCATCCAATAGTTCCTTCTTTTAACTCAATATTTTATGGTACACATAGTCATGACCCAAATCTCACAACTCCTTTATTAACACTAAACTTAGAGGATTTACCTTTTCTTATAGTTTCCACTTTCTCCTTAATTATCACATCATCCCTTTGAGCATCCTTTATCTTTTATAAAAGATATAGTTGAGAAATTATTTGTGAAATGATTGATTATGTTCCTTTCTTTATGATTACCAAGTCCATCCTCTTTATTCCTAAGAATATTGGATCCTTCTCAATTCTTGTCAATGATAAAATTGATGGATCCTTTCTGTATAGATCATATTCCACTTTATTCACTTTCCCATAATGGTAGCGAATTTAGCAGTCATAGTCCTTGATCAGCTATAATTATCTACATTTCCGCATATTCATCTCTTTCTATGTGAATATATACTTGAGGCTTTTATGATCCGTATATATTTCACACTTCACCCCAAATAGATAATGTCACCATATTTTCAAAGTGAAGATCACTACATTTAACTTCAGATCATGTGTTGGGTAGTTATATTCATGAACATTCAACTTCTTTGAAGAATAGGGTATGACTTTATCATTTTATATTAACACATAGACCAATTCCTTCTTTAAAGCATCGCTAAATACCATTAAAAGATCTCCACTTGTGGGTAGTGTGATAATAAGTGTAGTGATAAGCCTTCTTTTAAACCCCTTAAATCTCTCTTCATATTCATCATTCTAAGAAAACTTGACTCCCTTCCAAGCTAGTTTGGTTAGAGGGTTTGACAATTGAGAAAAAATTCCCACAAATCAATGATAACACCTAGATAATCCAAGAAAACTATTGATATCTTTCATAGATGTTAGCCTCGACCATCCTTAAATTTATTCTATTTTTGAAGGGTCTAAAAATATCTCATTTCTTATGATGATATGTCCCAATAATGAGACTTAATTTAACTTGAACTTGTATTTTTTTACTTTGCATAAAGATTCTCCTTTTGAAAGGCATTTAGCATGGTGCTCTGATGCTCCTCATGCTCCTAATTGGTTTTGTAGTATATTATAATATCATCTATAAATACTAGTGAATTTTTTTTGAGGTAATCTCTAAAGAATCTATTCATCAAGTCCATGAATATTTCTGGAGCATTAGTGAGTCCAAATGGAATTAATATGAACTCATAGTGCTTGTACCTTGTATGAAAAGTAGTCTTGGGGATATGCTTCTTCTTCACCCTAACTTGGTAATATCTCGACCACAAATCCACCTTGGAGAAGTATTGTGTTGTACATAGTTGATCGAACAAGTCATCAATTTTGTGGAATAGGATAATTTTTCTTTATCGTAATCTTGTTGAGCTCATGATAATCAATGCAAAGGCACATTGACCCATCCTTCTTATTGATGAAGAGGACTGGTTCACCCTATGGTGAAGCACTTAGGCCTATGAACCATATATCTATATTCTCTTGTAGTTGTTTCTTTAGCTCCTCAAGTTCGGAAACATCCATTCTATACAGATTCTTGGATAATGGTAACACCCCATGTATAATATTGATTGAAAATTCAACCTCTCAACTAGGAGAAATACTAGGTAATTCCTCGGGAAACACATCAGCATATTCCCTTAAAATAGGAATGTCTTTGATGATGATTATTTCCTTAGACTAAATCATTTGAGATAGATACACTTTCTTGTAAGGTAATAATATCCATACTTGTGATGTTGGTGCAAATAAATATTCATCCTACTTATTTCACTTTTACAAAATCGGGGTCGATTCACAATATAGAGAGTGATTTCCTTCACACAGAAATTTATGTTGGCTCTATATAGGTAAATTCAATCAATTCCAAAAATTGCATCAAATTCCACCAAAGGGAGTATGAAAAGGTTTTTTGGTAAGTTCAACCCGCAAATTGTGATAGAGGAGGAGTTATATACTCAAGATGAAATAATTTTTCCATTTTCTATTTTCACTGATAACTCCACTTCCATACTTTGTGGTGGTATTCGAATAATTCTACTAAACTTTATTAATATGAAGTAATGCATAAAACCATGATCAAAAAGTATTTTTTCTATCCTTGAATGAATAACTATCATACCTATCACCACTTTTTTGTTGGGATCCACATCAGTGGTTGTGATGGAAAAATCTCACCCTTGTTGCCTTGGAGGTTGTTGTTTCTCTCAAAAAACCCTTGGCTTAGTACATTGATTTTCAAAATGTCTTGGTTCCTTGAAGTTGAAGAAATGAACAATGCGTTGAGGGTTGACTATATTATTTCTTTCCAACACCGCATTAGTGGGTTTCTCCTATTGGAAATAACTAGCTAGGTGCCCTTACTTCCTACAAGTAAAGCATTTCCTTGTCCCCCCTTAGGCAATTTTTGGGTGATTCTTTCCACACCTTTGACAAGTGGAATGTTGGAATTTCTTATCACTATTTTATTTCTCCATAAGTCTACCAAAATTAAACTCCACTTTATGCTTCTTACTCTTATAATACCCTTGAGATCCATCAATATCCATTACAACTTTGAGGGAAAATCATATAATTTCCTCATAGCTATCAAAGTCATAGATTTCAATGGATTTTCATAGACTAGGTTTTAGTCCACCAAAGAAGCGATCAACATTTCATTTGGGGGTAACGAAAAAGACAGAGGTGTATCATGAAAGTCTTGTGAATTTTTCCTCATACACCCTGATAGATTCGTCATATTTCTTCTTGAGGGAAAGTAAATCCCTTTCCATTTTAATATGGAGAGTGTGAGGAAAATATTTATCGAAAAAAAATTTCTATAATTCCTTCCACCCCATAACTTTTATCTATTCCTCAGGGTTAATATTCTTAATCAATTTCCACTACTGATAAACTTCTCTTTCCATACAATAAACATTAAGTAGAAACTTCTCTTGATTATAACATTAAAGGATAAATAATATCTTCTAAATGGAGTTGATCCATTGTTCCATGATCAAGGGATCAAATGATCCATTGAAAGTCAAAGGCCTTTATCACATAAAGGTCTCAATTGCATATTGTTCTCTCTTAGGAGGATTTGGACACTTATCTTAATCTAGGTTTCTATTCAGAACCTAATTCAGCTGAGAGAGTATCATCATGAAGTTCATGATTCCTTCTCCCATCGGGTTGGGCATATCATTAGTCTAGTCATCACATTCCCTTCACAATGATTGTTTACCCAATTCTTCCTATTTTTGGACATTGGATAGAATAAAAGGAAAATTAGGGATGATTATTTTTAAACTATTGAATATATAAATGGTAATTTATTAACATTAAATGGGTAACTTATAACTTACATTTATTTCCAAAACTTATGAATTTATAGTCTTTAATCTATGTTATCCATGATCTATTTCCTAATATATATTCTTATGGGAATTTTTTGTTCCCTTAATAATGGTTCATAATGAGATTATTAATTTACCAAAGAATATACCCTGGGAGTGTCAAACCAGGTGCACAATAAGGCCCATTTTCATGTACCAGGTTACACTAAGTCAGCCCCAACACACCTTCTTGGAGTTGTTACATCTAAGAACATCTGTTCTAGAACCATGTCCACTTGTAGTATCCATACACTGATGTATTTTCTTGATAAACCACTTACTCTATACCTACAAAAATTTAGGTATGTTTTATTATACTTATTCTTATCCATAAGGCTTTCACTAGAGTTTTCTACTCCTAATCCTAAAAATAACTAAAAATTTCCTATGATACCTACTATAAAAACCTTGTTCTTTATTACAAATTAATTCATGATTCATTACGTAAGATTACACCTAATACAGTCTATAAGATAGATAAGTATAGTGTCTTTGGGAATTATATAAATATAATAATACCTTGAACATGGGATACAACAACATTATTAAAAACTTCCTTAACATGCTTCTAAAATTACAAGGCTTTTAAAACGGTATAGGATAACCTGGGGAAAAACATAAGAAAGGGGTGATCTATAAATCCCGATAAGGGAATAAACACAACATAATGTGATGAATTTTAGACAATATGCATATAAATGGGGCATAAAAAGAGTATTAATAATAAACATGAGCAATGAGACATGATATAGCATGATAACCATAACATGGGAAATGTGGCAACAACTCTAAACACTGTATCATAAACATAGGTCAAGGATAAACCGCCAAGAAATCATGGTGTAAAAAGTACCATAAAAGAATTAGGTTCACTCTATATCGAAACATGATGTCTCATGAGGAAAAAAATTACCCAATTAATTAGAGCGCAATATAATTCGGGGTGCACCTGTCACTTTCATTTCATTCTCATGCTTAAGTGTGCCACATAGATCAAACAACATAGATTCATTCATCATCATATTTTATTACATTATCAATAAGTTTGGAATAAATACATGTAAGTCCCAATTAAAAGAGATATAAGTGTATAAAGTTGAATACCCTTGATATGAAATGGGCATGGTATTCACTATACAATTGTTTTGGCATGGTAATCATGGTGAAATTTAATCAGCATAACAACATCACATAAAAAATCATAAAATGTTTTGATGAGAGAGAAATGGGTATCTAAAAATAGGTAAATCAATTTGATAGTAAGGGTATATTGAATTAAATATCTATTCATAATGAAATGAAGATAAAAAAACATAAGGTAAAGAAGATACTTGAATAAAGAGGTGAAAGGAAAGATCCCTTATTTGAGTCTGTGACTCCAAATGCTTGGGAGGGGATTCTTGAGAGCTTGGAGGAACCTTGGGAGGTATTTATAGAGTGGATTTATAATTATTTATTTTATCTAAGAATATTTATTGAATATAAATGGGATCTTTGGTGGGATTATATAGGAAAAGAGGACAATTTCTTTATTATTTAGCTTTTTGACTCTTCAAAATAAAATAACCAAAACCACAAAACACCCCATGGATTTTCCAATGGTTTATAAAAAAATAGGAGTGATTATGATTATTTTATAATTACAAGGGCCTAAATTAATAAAATAATACCCTTGATTATGTGGGGTGATTCATACTCTTAATGAAATGGTTTTAAAACCTCAAAATATATTAATGGTTTTGGAGGATTCATATGGGCTTTATAAAATTAATCAAATAAACATGAAATAATATAATTTTAAATTTAAAACATATATTTGGTTATGTATAAATTTTATATTATTTATTACAACACTTTTGGGTCATTATGATGTCATAATACACAAATTATATTTATACGATATTTAATTTTTACCTGAAAATTTGACAGTTTCATAAAATTATGAAAAAATATCCATTAGATAATTTCAATGTTCTGATTCAAAAAATAATATTAATTTTATCTAAATAATTTTATAAATATATGAATTTTCACTTTTAAAATGAAATCAATATTTATTATGAAATGTTGGGTTTTTTTACAATAACAGTTTTCAAACCCTTAAAAATTACACTTTACTTCATAAAAATTTTATGATCATTTATATCTAATAAAAAATATTTAATATTAATATTTTATTAAAATATTATTTATTTAAAAAATCAATTAATCTATCAAAATAAGTTCCCTAATTTAATTTGAATATTACCTAAAAACATTATTTTTTTATTGTATCAAAATAAAAAAAACATTTATAAAGTAACAAGAATAGGATAAAAATATATTCATTATTCTCTAAAAAATAATTTATATACTCATATTTCTAGGGTCTTGATACATATCCTTTTAATACACCAGAAAACTCCCTAAGAGTAAGGTGTGTGATGGTGAGAGTTTCATGGGGTGGTTCGGTGAACATGGTTTTGGTTGTGATCTCGATGAGCTTGAACTTCTCCCATAAACAGTTTAGATCATGCTTAAGTTGTTAGATCTTAGCTTAGGGTTGGTCAATGGAAAATCTCAATGATGTTATCTCCCCTAGAAGCTCTGCTAAATGATCTTCAGAGGGTATGATCCTACTGGTTGAGGTCATCACTTCCTTTGTATGTGTCAATTGAATTTGTTAAAACCCTGCATTTATACTAATCATGTGGTCACTGTTCAACATCTATTTTATCAATGTTAAAGATCATTAATGGTCTTTTAAATACAATTGGATATAATAAAACAAAATAAGTTCATGTGTTTTCTATAACCATATTACATAATAATACTTTTAATTAAATCAAAATGGGGATTTTATTTATAATATTTTGGGTTGTTAAATCGAGTCTCTCAAAAGGATTTTGGGGAAAAGGCATTATTAACTACATTTTTCATCCTAAATAAGGTTCCCATAAAAGGTAAGTCTATTAATCCATATGAATTATGGAATAATATGAAACTAAACCTAAATTATTTAAAGGTTTAGGGTTGTCAGGAAATTGTAAGAGTACCTAAACCTAAAAGGGAAAAGTTGGGTAAAAGAGGTATTGATAGAATATTTCTTGGATATGTGGAGAATTAAAAGTATTATAGATTCATGGATTTATAATAAAATGATTTAGTAGGTGTTAATACAGTTATTGAATCAAAATATTCTATATTTGATGAATCTAGGTTTACCTCTTTACCTAAGTAAGTCCAAATAGAGGAATTTAGCTCAAATAAGAGAGATTCTCAAGAAGATACTGTCGAGGAGGTTCATAAAAGTAAACAATATCATATAACAAATACATATGGATCTGATTTCTATATGTACTTTTTTGAAGTAACTAATGATAGTATTGTTACACAAACTCCAATTTTTCTCAATATAGAGTGTGATCCAAAAATATTCATACAGGTTATGTCATATTATGATGAATCTATTTGAAATGAAGTTATAAATTATGAAATGGTCTCTAGAACTAAGAAAAATACATTGATATTAAATTATCTTTCTCAAGGTTCATAACCTATAGGTTGTAAGTGGGTATTTAGAAGAAAATGAAAAGTCAATGATATAGTTGAAAAATATAAAGCCATATTATCATCCAAGGGGTTTACTCAAAAGGAATGAATTGATTATTTCGATGTCTATGCTCTCATGGCTAAAAATGCTTCGATTATAATTCTACTTACTTTAGTTTCCATATATAATTTGGAAATTCATTGAATGTATTTTAAGATAACATTATTAAATGGTTAATTGGATTGAGAAATATATATGGAACAACCAAATGGATTCATAGCACCTGGTAAAAAAGGTTTAAAAATTAGTATGGTATCTATGTGGTTTAAAACAAGCTCCAAAATAATGAAATGATATATTTAATTAAATAATCTTATCAAATATATTTTTAGTTTATCAAGCTAGTAAATATTTTTATAGTATGTTCCATAATAACCATGGTATTGCTATTTTTGTGTATGTTGATGACATGCTTATTTTTTGAATTGATATGAATCAAATAAATGAGGCTAAGTCTATTTTATATAAAAACTTTGATATGAAAGTCTTAGTTAAAGATAATTTTATTTTGGTAGTCAAAATTGTTAAAAATAAGAATTTTATTTTACTTTCTAAATCTCATTATATTGGAAAATTCTTAAAGAGGATTAAATTTTTTGATTATTTACTGATTTATACCCCATATGCTTCTGGGAGTAGGATGCTACCAAATCCTAGTAGGGTATTTTATCAATTAGAATATACAAGGGTGATCAGGTGTCTCATGTATTCTATGACATGTACAAAACCAAACACTACATATGCCATTATAATGTTGAGCAGGTATATGAGTAATTAAATTTATGCATAATGAGATATGGTTAAAAGAGTACTCAAGTATCTAAAGGGTACTATAGATTAATATATTTGTTATAGTGGAAACCCAAGGTTATTTGGAGGTTTTTTCAATGTGATCTGGATAACTAATCTGTAGAATCACTCTTCTATGAGTGGTTGAGTTTTTAAACTTGGATATAGAGCGATATCTTAGAGATCAAAGAAACAAACTTGTATAAAAGACTCCATAATAACTTCTGATTTTGTTTCCTTGGTAGCTACTAGAAAGAAAGAATAATGAATTAGATCAATTTTATTAGATCTACTATTGTGTCTTATGTCGATATCTCTAGTTTCTATACACTGTGATAGTCAGAAAATATTGGCTAGGACATACAATGATACTTATAATAAAAAATCAAGACACATTTTTCTCAGACATAGATATGTGATAAAATTGATACAAGATGGTATCATAATTGTAGAATTTGTTAGATTTTTGTGAACCCACTGACAATGGTACTTTCAAGGGATTTGGTATATAAAATTTTATTAGGGTTGAGTTTAAATTCCATGTAAATAATTCACCAATGATGGAACCTCAAATTAACATGTGATAACTTCACATGTATTAGTTAAATGTAGGAAATTATATCATATGTGTAAAGGAAACACCAAATATATATTACATCCCAAGAAAATGGTGTTTGGTGCTTATGAGAAAAGGAGGGTGAGTTTAAAACTCTCAATGAACCAAAGATGTCAAATAAGTTTTGAAACATGAGAACACTTTTTGGGACACCTATCACGACCTGACCTACTGGGGCCTACCTGGCCGGTGGTAAACTGAGAGTGACACCCCAAGACCATCTCTAATAGGCTAGGGGCTAATGACCAGCACTCAATAAACATATCACACACACATGGGAGGCCTTAACCTAAGGTACTTGTACACACACATACATCTCAAAACCTCTAACACCATTATGAAAGGTAAAATACAAATGATACCCAAATTCATGCATATATCTATATCCCACAATTAGAGTATGAAAAAATTAATAGAAAACATAAAGTTCCAAATACATTCCCACCAAAACTATAAAATATTCCAACCAGTTAAGAAATGAGAGGATTGTTATCAAATTAAACACCTGGCATGAACCATGGTCTATCTATATCACTATTCTATGCCTACTCTTGGTCCTCCTAGGACTCCGTCGAAAGGTATGTAATCTATATAAGATACAACATGTGTAGGAAGAGCCCATGTAGGGATGAGTATAACAATATATTGTAGGACACCATGAAATTACCAAACATAAAGCATCAAGAGAGTAGTTATCTCATCAACATAGAGATATTTAAATAAGGATATGAGACATAAAAATGATACAATAACCCGGTTATACTTAAGATAGATAGAAAGTCTCAAAGAGTTCATAATAATTCCATCAGTTATAGGATCCTGTTCAAGGCTTCAAGGTAATGCTTTTCTAGGATAATTCACTCAATGATCTTGATAACACTGATGATGGTCATCTGGTAAGTCATGATCATAAAACTTCACTATGAAGAAGTACTCAATGGAACTCATAAGATCTCAATGCACATATAGGTCATCTCACCCAGGGCCTCTAGGGTATAATAGTACCTAGCTAGAATAACCCACTATGTAGGGGATCGTACTCTCGTGTATGTTAGTCACGACAATTCCTCAAACCCCACCTAGGGAAGAAGAATAAATAATAGAGGATAACACCCTTAGCCATATGGATGGATTCTTGAACTCTATCCAAGACTAATCCTGTAAAAAAGATCACATACTATTATCAGGATGTAATGCCTCACTGTACACTCATGGGGAAAAACCAAGGGAACACACCCTAGGGAAACAAGTCAATATTGAAGAGAAAGAGGGACTCAAAATTCCCTATAGAAAGTGCATGATGTGTACTAGGAGTGAACAGTGTGTCTTCTCCTCCTCGGGCCTGTCGTTCACTTTTTCATGTTCTTTTGTACTTTGGGATATGCATGTGTACTATGGTTGTGCTCATGTACTCTAGTCATGCCTGTGTACTTGGATGTGTCCATGACCGTGTGCCCTAAAGGGTACATGTCGAGTATCCAGGCATGGGTCACATGGAATGTGGTGGGTTCCACATAGCATGTGATATTTTATTTTCTCCAAAACCCTAGTTGATGAAGCCATGGTCCCACAAAACATGTGTTCTTTAGACTATGCATTGTGTAGTCGGGATTTTTCTAGAACCTACTAGTTCTTCACGCAGTCCCACTCAAACTGTTATTTCCTTTTTTCTGCCACCAAATCCACCAATAATCATGGATATGGGATTCACTAAGCTGATCTGTTGTCAGTGGCTAGATTCTGGCCACCCAATCTTCTCAGGAATCATCTTTCATTTCCTCATGCCACCACTACAATGTCAAACCATGAACTAGAAATCATGATCCGTTCTCGATCTTCCATTATCGCTTCTGCACCTCAATCACATCATCAATCCCAAACCCAAAACATGTAGTACTAATATATTGCACCAAGTAATGGTATAGGTGAGACAACTATGAGATATGGTAGTTTTTGGGCCCTGGATTGATGAGAAGCTCAAGGATGTCCTGGTACGTGTTATCTAGGGAATCAACAAGGTAGATTGGGGAGCTGATCCATTGATGGCATATCTTAATCATGAGTTCCAGTCAAAAAACCCACCGCTATTTTAGGGTGAGGGTGGGCCATAGGGGGAAAATAAATAGATCAAGTAATTCCATACCATATTCAACCAGCTCGATACACCCACAAGCTTGAGGATGAAGATGGATACATAAAATCTCAGAGGACCATCAAAGCACTATTGGGATGTATAGGTTTGGGAGGGCAGACATATGGAACTGGCCTGGAAGGATTTTGAGGCTAGGTTCTTTGAGAATTTATTTATGGAGAAATTGAGTGTGGATAGAGCTTTTCAGTTCATGAATCTCTACTAGGGGGATAGTTCTGTCATGGAATATGAGGCCAATTTCATAGACCTGTCAACTGTTTTCACCTACCATGGTGGGCGATAAGATCGCCAGGGCGTGGTATTTCGAGGATAGATTGAGGAATTCCATCAAGGTGTAAGTCAATATCTTAAAGCTAACATCCTTCTCATAGGTGGTCAACTAGGCACTGATAGCTAAGGGAAATCTGTAAGAACAGTCACATTTGAGCCAGGTGACGGCATCAGGTGATTATAGTGATGATATTTTGGGTAGCTATAATTGGGTCCAAGAAGAATCTAATCTGGGAAACCATGCCAGAGATTTGAACAGAGCACAAAGGAGTGGGTCTTCAGCGTTTTTCTTCTAGTGTAGGTACCAATTACATGTCCAAACTTAGTGAGAGAAGCCTCCAAAAGAGTGTTGAGCATGTGGATAGGTGGTCCATTTATAGAGGTTCTATAGTAATCCTTCTCAAACATCTGGGAGCTAGGGACTGGGTCAGTCTCAGGCATATGAGGTAGGACTAAAAGTGGTACCAGAAGATGGTACCTAAGATTTAGCTGCATGTGAAGGTCATGGAAGAGATAATGGGACCTAGTAGTGGGGTTAGTGGCTGGTAGCTGGTGTAGATCCATAGGGAGGCTAGACCTCAAGTCGTCAAGCTTCAATCCAAGTGCACGCAACAGAGCTGTCAGGTACAGAGCAGCCCAAGGAGCCGACTACACTTAGAGGTATGTCATGATGACAATAATGACTAAGGTTTTTCTTTTTTAGGGACTTTTATAGTTTTCTTCGCATGAGGTGCATGGATGTATGGTTTTTGGACTAACCAGGTGTTGCTTAGTAGGTTAGCATCATCTCAGATGCACGATATATATATATATATATTTGAGGTGTGTGGCACTGGGATTATTTATGGGAATCAATGCAGTGAAAGTTTTATTGAGGTGTGTTGGAATATGGTCATTGGTGTGACGAGTATAATGTATGAGGTTCATGGAACCATGACTTTTTATGATAATTTGATGAGGTGTAGGTACTTTTGGGAATTTGATGAGATGTAATAAAAAATGGGTTTCAAGTATGACATGGATACAAGATAAGAACCTGATGAGGTGTAGAGGTGAAGATGCATCATAGAAGGACTTTTGAGTATAGGGATTCTTGGTGGACCATTAGAATGCTTGTATTAGGTTGGGATGCAACCGGGTAAGTAAGTCCTAAGGTGGGGAGCACCTTGAGGGGAGTTCACCTATGAATTAATTATCGGGGTAGATTGGGTTAATTTTGATTATATGGGTATGTTTGGTATCATATATGAGTAATTCTTAATAGCTTGGGGATGAGCTATGTTAAGGTGATCAGATTATAACATCCTAAGTTTTTGGAATGGTCCATTTTTCGGGTAAATTTGAAGTTTTGAGTTTGGTGAGCAGTCCAATTCTTGTCCTGATCTTCATAACTCAATTATGAGAGTTTATTTGGCCCAAGGACTTGGTTTTAGAGGATTTTTAAGGTTTGGAAAGTGCCTCAAGGTTTTAGGTGATTTTCAGGTACAGTGGGACCCAGAATCTCAATTTTAGAAAAGCGCATATTGGGGTGCATTTTTTGGAAAAATCTTGCAGCCTCCCAGGAGAAACTGTATGGCCTACCTATAGCATTGGACACGTTTTTTCAAACTATTCAAGTAAGGGTGCATGGTCATGTAACACCTCTACAATTTGTAACATAATTGATTCACATGATTTGTGCATGGTTTGGAAAACCATGTGCCTTGACCATGCATGTGCGGTTCTTAGGTAGATAGAGCTTCATGGTTGGCACACGATTAGCCAAACTATGTGTTCTAGCCATGTGGGTCTATAAAAAGTGGAAAATTACTAAATTTACCCTCCCTCTATTTATTTTTCTCCTCCTTTTCTTCCCCATTCACCAGCACACGTAGGGGGTTCCTCCCAAATTCTTTCTCCACTAGGCTTTGAGCCAACTCTATCATCTGAGCTCCAATATTCAATATCTTGGTGGCTAAAAATTCAACTTTGTAATACCCCTAATCCACTATCCTATTTTCTTTGTTTATCTCACCATATGGAATTCTATATTTGTGCGAGCCATTTTACCATATTTTTAGCGTGTTCATCTAAAATTATGATTTCTCGCATTTTACCTTGAGTTAGAGGTTTATATCGGATGAGTGAGAATCTACCAAAATGAGGTAGGTGGTTCCCATATTTCTCATTGATTTTATAGTGTTTCAAGGAGTATGTTATCGATTTCACCATTGGGTTGACTGAGAGTAACCCTATATAATTAATGATTGTATTTAAAATTAATTAAATTGATGATGTGAGATGCCTATGGGAATTCTCTTTCTAAACTATACATGGTCAAGTTGGGTAAGGGGCTTGGACCATCATGGGTAGGTTAGGTTGGTCATATGATTTGAATTAAATTGAATTGTTTAAATTAAATTGTTAGTGTTAAATAAAATGCCTGGTTATGTGGTAATGTGCTAAGATTAACCTAAGAATTAAGGTAGTGTTGACCACTTGGATTGAGAAGATGTGGTTTATTAGGTTGGGCTTGGGCTAGATACTTAGGGTGAAATTGATCACCAGGGAGGATGACATGGTTTTCAGATTGAGGTGACTCAATCGTCGGTATTGGGGCATGGCCCGAATGACTTGAGATGGTAATGACCATCATGATTGAGTGACATGGTCAATGGGGAATGAGGTGTTGAATGATGTGTATTAGGTTATATTTGGGTGATTTATACTAATTTTATTTTGTTCGACATACCGTTGGAGTCATGTGCACACATATAGGACTCAGATCATGGTGTTGTGGACCACTCGTGTGGGTAGAGGGACCTGTAGTCTATGCGGCTTAGGTAATGGTGTTGACCATCATTATGTTTTGGGGTGATCACCATAGAAATACATGTAGTTGGTGATGGAAAATCGATTGATGGTGATGAGACCGTCAGTTGGGGGCTAAGGCTCACCGTATTACTTGAGGTCATGGGATGGGACTTGGGAGAATGGGTATCGACTTTCCTTGGGATGTCAGTTGTTGAACCTATGGTGATTATTATTAGAGGAACTACTACAAAACTGTTTTTATCTGGTGTTAGGTATTTAACATCTCTAGCTAAAAGCACTATTAAATACCCCCTTTATCAATTCTATAAAAAGCTCTATTAAAAGGGGTCTTTAACAGCACAAAAAAAACATTGTTAAAGGGAGACCATTATTAGCGCTTGTAAAAAAACACAGATAAAGGCCTCCCTTTAATAGTTCTAGTAAAAAAGCACTAATAAAGGGGTCCTTTTATCAATGCTAGTAAAAAGTGCTAATAAAAGTGCGGCTTTATGAGTGCTAGTAAAAAAGCGCTGATAAAGGGGGGTCTTTATCAGTGCTTTTTTAGAAGCACTGATAAAGACACCCCCTTTATCAGAGCTTTTTTACTAGCACTAATAAATGAAATATTTAAAAAATAATCATTAAAAATAATATTTAAATATTTAAATATATTTATATTGATATAAATATTATATATGTTTTTTAAAATATGTTTTATATAAGGCTAAATATGCATTTACACTTAATATATAAGATATTTAGTGAAATAGCTTATAAAATAATTCGAAAAATATTTTTAATTAATAATTTGATAATTATTATAGATAAATATTCATTTAATAATAATTCAAAGATAAAAAAATCAAAAAAATAATAAAAGATCTAAAATATGTTCAAAACGTAACTCGAACATCAAACGACCATAACTTTTGATTCGGGTGTCCGTTTTGGATATACCGCATATCAAATCAAAACCTATGATGAGATCTACACCATGTTGGTAGGTGGACCTTATTCACTCTTTTTTTAGGCCAAAAGAGGCCCCTAAGGCCTCCAAAACTGAGTTTTTACTTGGGGTACCCCAATTTTTTAACAATTCAATGGAATTTTAGCCTTGTTTAAGGTGATATTTTGGCCTATTTTTATTGGGGACTGAATTTATTCTCAGGTATTACATTCATATTGATATTATGGTTTTGAACTTTTATCATTTTTAACAATGTAGTTTTATTTAAAATTAAATATATTCATATTTTCTTATATTTACTTATAATAAATCACTTGTATAAATACATACATCAACATATTTATGTAGAAATGTATTTTTAAATATATAAAATAAATATTTATCATTCAATTTTTTAAATTAAAAAATTACCCATTTTATTTACTTTATAAAAAATCATTCATATGTATATATATACCTATACAATTAATGTTTATATATAAACATGTGTGTGTCAATAATTAAAAAAATATATATGTATATGTATATTATAATATATTTAAATAAATACATATTCTAAAAATTTATTTAAAACAATATCTAACCATTTTTTACATTATAAAAATATATATATATAATGTTTATATATATGTGTGTGTATTAATAAATAGATATATATTTATATTATAGTATAGTGTATGTAAATGAATATAACATATAATATATTTAAATAAATATAAGTATATATATATCACACACACATATTTTATAAATGTATTTAAAAATAATTATATAAATATATGACTAAATATATATATATATATAAAGATAAATATCATTAAACATACAACAAAAAAACATGGTACAGTGGTAAAGTTGTTCCATCTTCAAAGGAGAGGTGCATGGTTCACATCCAGGTGGGTGTAGGAGGCTAGAAATTCTCAAAAGCACTAGCTGATAAAGGGGTGGTCAGTTGAAAAGTGCTGATAAATGTGGGGGTAGAGCGTTATTAAAGGGGTCATGGAAGTGCTGATAAAGGTGTTGGGCTCATAATTTTTTGAAAAAAAAAAATATAATTTTACTCACTTTAACGGTGCTTTTTGGTGTCAATAAAGGGGTCCTTTAATAGTGTGAAAAAAAACAGCACTGTTAAAAGGGTCCTTTAACAGTGCTAAAAATTTACCGATAAAATCCTAGGGATTTTAACTATGATCTGGTAGTCAGTGCTTTTTATCACTAATAAATCCCAATTCTGATGCTATAAAGGCCTCTTTTGTAGTAGTGAGGGATGATATCAATGTGCCTTAGGCATCGGTCTTTGAGTAGATAAAGACTTCTGAGCTGGGGTCCAAGGGACCAAGTATGTTTTTATTGGGTGTGTCGTATGGACACCAAGTTCTATGATTGATGGAATGTGGTTCCAAGTGGTCTTATAGAGGTGGCACCCAAGGGATCACCTGTTATGACTTTTGTCAGGGGATTCCTTGGGCATATGACATGGATCCTCACCACTATAATTATACATATTCCGACACGTTTTTCATGTCGTATGTATAATTTTGGGCACGTAGTATTTCATCGATGGCCGAAATAGGTGATCACTTACTTGTGGTTGTTGAGTACAAGGGAAGTGGTTATTTATTTATCATACATGTGTTTCCTTTTTATTTATATGTTTTACACTTTCATTATCACAAATATAATACATCCACACATTGGTGGTGGCCTACTAAGATTGTTCTCACACCCTACACAGGCCCCTCGGGACACGTGTAGAATTTATGCTTTTTTGATTAGGTAAGAGATCGAGCTCAAGAGATGGACCTTAGTGATCATATCATACTACATATCATGGAATGGATTACAAGGGACCTTAGAGTTTCTTGAATCATATGAAGGTTAATTTTGAGTTTCCTTTTGTTCAGTATGCTTATATATGTATCTAAAGATGGTCGGCCATGAGTAAACTATTTGTCTATTACTTTGTATGACCTGATATGACTTATTGTATGAGTCTGCAAATGGTATTGTGATTTAGGGCATGTTTTTTTATTAATGTTTCTATCTATTTATGCTTCCCCTATTGTATTTTATTTCTTCCACTGATTTATGTTATTTCTTCCATTATTTTATATAAATACATAGACCATTATTATTATCACCACCTAGGTGTATAGTCTCCCCACTATCGCATTTTTACACCCTTACTGGTAGTTGGCAGCCTTTGGCGTATAGGGAGGTACGCTTAAGGCATCGTGGAACTCTGGCCCAAATCACAGGTTTTAAGTGGCTCTCAAGTCAGGGCGCTACACATTTATATGTGTAATTTAAATATTTATTAGGTATATCCCTTTATGAAACCCAAATTCCCTACTCATAGGTTATAAATGTCATATACTTATGATTATTGATCGATGTGGAACACAAAATTTTAGACATGTGGAGGGTGAATCCTGATAATTCCCCAATACATTGGGTTAGATGTAATCTCTAGAGATGGCATGTTCATAATACCTTGGAATCATTCCTTGTTAATGTTTTATGATACCTTGGTAAAAAAACATTGGTAATATGCTTTATGAAACCTTAGTGATGAGTTTTAGTGATATTTTTATGAATTTTTTTATGTTTATGTTGTAGACGCATTTCCTTATTATGCATCACATTATTATGTTCATATACTTACGTTATGACTCAAGTTTTTATATACATGTTTGTATGTTATACTTCATGTTTCACCTATGATGTTCTCTTAAATTTTTTATCCCTTACTGGGCTTTATTCTCACCCCTTTTATTTTATAAATAACCCAATAAAATCCTATATAGTGAGATGATCTAGGATGAGATCATAAATAATTCTTTCAAGAGATTTGAGAATTTGTTTATGTTTTCATTTATATACCATGTATATCTTGTACTATGTACCTAATTTCCAATAAACAAAACCTAAAAGGTACTTATGAGTTATTTATGTAATATTATGTCAAGGAATTATGGTTAAAATAATATAATAAAATTTGGGTCATCCTACTTTCTATTTCTTGTTTTCCTTCCGTCAAAATCAAGTGTCTACCTTCTTTTCATTTCTTGATTTCTTTTGGGAAAAATAAAGCTTATTTCTTTTTTCAAGTTTCTTGGTTACCACTTTATTTTATAAATCCTCAAGCAATTGAGGTGGTATATTTATGGTTAAATAATTGAGTTATTACTAAACTTCCTTAACAAATTTTGGGGCTTGTCTTTTATTTATTTTTAGAATATTTTATTCATTAGCCTCTATCAATATATCAATAAATTAATCACTCATTATATAAATTTATTAATCTATTAATATCTTAATTGTAACATCCCAGGTAAATAAAGAATAAAGAATTTTCATATTTATTAATATTTACGAATTAAATATTAATTTTATTTTAAAGGGGTTTCTATGTTCGATAGCGTACCCGATACGCAACGATGAGTTTCTTTGAAACTTACGTAGCACACTAGTAATAAAATAATATTATTTTAAATGTTAGTTAACAAGTAGCCGTTTTACTGGCGGGAATGGATAGAAATAACTAAAATATGATTAGATATGTTTTTAAATGTTTATAAATTTACCCAATAAAAGATAAAGGCTTAAAATACGGAAAGAGTTCAATTTTAGGGCATATATACTCTAATTTTCACTAAAGGTTCACTTATCACCTTTTAATGGTGAACCGTCATTAAATATAGTTTTGATCACTCTTATACTTTATTTTGGACCAATTATAACTCTTCTTTAGAATCGGGACATCAAAATTTACTTTGTGTAAATTTTTGGTACCTTTCTGATAAAGTTCATTTTTTTAATGAATAGTGTAAAATGTTGTATTTTAATTTAAAACCTCTTTTTAATCTAAATTATTTATATGATTAGATTATTATTTTAATTGGTTTTAAAGTGAAATTAGAAAATATTTTTACCAGTTAATCCAATGGTGGTCATTGGAATCAATTTCACTTTGAAATTGGACTTAAACTGGTGTCAATCTTTTGATACTTATTGTTTCGCAAAAACACGCTATTTGTCATGACAGTGGGAATTAATTATTAAATTAATTAATTTGACTTATATGTTTTGAACTTTGTAAAATGGACTTCATTTTTGAATTCGGAATATCAAATATAGCTTAGGGTAAATTTTTGGTAATTTTCTGAAAAACTTCAATTTTTGATGAATAGTGAAACCACTAAGTGGTAATCAAGCAAACTGATTTTTCAGTTAAATGAAAGTTTACCACTAATGTGTATTGAATTTTGAAAATCCGACATACATGGTTGTCATTAAGAAGTAAAATGTGGTTCAATGAGATTAAAATAATTTTTTGGTGAATAGAAACTTTTTTTCATTAATCGCGATTAGTGGTAATTAGTGTAGTTTAAGGTATAAAAAATGCTTTAATAATATTAAATTGACCTAGACACATGTCCCAACCTTATTGGTTGTGTCATGGCCGACCAAGACAAGCCATGGGCCAACTTGGGGACCCCATGGAGCCACTTTAGTTGGAAAATGACATTAATATATTTTTATTTAATGTTAAAGTGAAAATGACACTAACATAAATTGTTTTACTAAAATAATTTTTGAGTGGGGTTATACAAGTCCAAATTTTGATTATAAATATTCATTGGAAAGATAAAAATATTTCCTACATCATAGTATTTTTTTTATAATTTTTAGACTTTAAATAAATTAAATTATTTATGACATAATAATGATGCAGCGATGACATCATTATTTGACGATTTAAATAAAATGGAAAGATAATGTAAAATCTATGAACTAAACATGTCAAAAACTTATTGGATGGGTGGATTTCGAAACCTTATCACCTTATCCACGAATTATTTCAATGTGGTACCTTTTAAAACCGAAACACATTTTCAAATAAAGTAATATTTCTTTACTTTCCAAAAGTGTCCCTCCTCTCCTCTTATAAAAGGCCCCCACCTCTACCTCATTTCACACACTCCTCAAGCCTTTGGCTCGGCCAACCCCTGCCCAGTTACTCTCTCCACATCCCTCTCCTCATCATAGAGGATTCCATTTGGGTAGAATCCTTTCAAAGGAATCCTTTAGTCTCAAATCAAAAGGAGTTACACTTTTAAAGTTAATTCATTCTCTCTTGTTCATTTGTTTTATTTTGCTTCTCCAACCCTCTAAACTCTTTTTATTTACTTCTTTTGTAACAACACCAGTATCCTAAATATACTAGTATGTTGTTATAAGATTTATTTGAGCTACACTCTCACACAACTACATCAAATGGTTAAAGAACATACGGTTTCCGTGGATGGCGAAATTCTACCTCCCGAAACGATGATTGTTCAATACTCATTTAACACCTTCAAGGGTGGCCATTATGATGTCACTATTTTTATATATGATATATAATATGTTTATGTTTTCTTTAAGCTTCTGTATTTTTCATTTTTGGCATACCTTTATGGTTTCCATTATGGGTAAACACGATATCTTCATTTAAGGAAGTGCGGACTACCGCCCCCTAAAAGTGATGTGATTCGTTAATGCCATATGTGGGACGTGTAAAGGATGGATTTAAAGTTATTATATATGATGTTATACTGGAATTATAATATACCTCTATATCATTATTATTTCTTTCCATTAAAGTATGAGATAGAAATGAAAGTAGCATTCATGCGTACGTACGGCTTACCGTCTCCATGAACGGTGCATTTCATTTCTTATCCCCAAATGTAATGTACTATTAAAAGTACATGTATATAATGGATATATATAATTAATGATATATCTAAATGATGAATATAATTCTGGAATTAAAATATACATACCTCTCATTTAGTTTTAATTCCATTAATATGACAAAGAAATGAAAGTAGCGTTCATGCGTACGTACGGCTTACCGTCTCCATGAACGGTGCATTTCATTTCTTACCTATAAATGATTATGTAATATTATAAATACATGTATATGCTGGATATATATTATATATATGATATCCAAATCAGGAATTTCATTCTGGATATAAAGAACTTTTGACCACACGAACGACATGTAATTGTAAGAAGTCAACTTTCGACTTAAGAACCAAATATTGACAAAACAAACATTATTAACTTAAATGGTTACATAATGTTTATAACATGTCAATAAGTTATATAAAAGGAATAATGAACTTTAAAAAGGTTCTTAATCAAGTATAAATTAACTCAAGTTTATTATTCAGGACGTTAAAGAACGATCGAGTCAAGTCGGACCTGAGGTAAGGGAACTTCTTAACCCAATTTCCATTCTTTGGGTTAATCTCCTACTTTCAAATTATGTCATTATATTATTATGTCGCATCTTGTATTTGTACTTTATTTATGTGTACTTATAGTGAATACACATAATATATCTATTTTATTTTAAAAATTATCTTTGTAAGGGACTTCGTCTCAATCTCCTTTCATTGAGGCATATTTCGTTTTATACACAACTTTCTTTTATACGGTGTATAAACTCCTTTGACTTTTACTTTTATACAAAAGGAATCTTTTTCTACGAAGAGTTTTACTAAACGACAAAAAGGAATGTTTTTTTTAACGTACGCGGTGACAACGACCTTTTCCGCCGCCGCGAGTATTATTTGATCTTTGGCTTTCTCAACAAGCCGTAATGTTTTTAGAATAAAATAAATACCATATACTCTTTTATGTATTTTGGTATTGAAAATGGTTCTGAAAAAGGATTCTATTATGTCAATATATTTATGATATATTGTGATTGAAATTTGGAAATATTATCATTCCTTTATATTGGTTTTATCTTTTATGATTTTATATTGGTACTTGGACATTTTAACGGGTGGTTACGTTATAAACCATATGACGGGTGGTGCCGTGAATACCAGGACGGGTGGTTACGTTATAACCTCCAATGCATTGGGTATGGAAGTCGGCCGTATGGCTATTCCATTAAGTATGTATGGAAATTGGCCGTATGGCTATTCCATTAAGTGATAAGTGTGTAAGTCGACCATATGGTTATTCCACTTAAGTATGTTTATGTCCCAAGTTACCTTTATATATGTTATGTGTTCTTTATATGGGTTTTATGGTAATACTTTGGTTACAAAAAGGTAAGTAATGATATTTTATTCAGTGAAGAGTTTTTACTACTTCATAAAGGTGAAAAGTATTACCTTGATAAAGTATACATGGTTTACTATTTGTTTTGATAAACTAACGGTTTTTATTCTTTGTGTATCCCTTACTGAGCTTTTTATGCTCACCCCAAGTTTTTCGAAATGTTTTTCACAGGACTTAAAGTGGAATAAGGTCAAGGATGGGATCAAGGGAATTTCATGCTATCTAAAACATGGAATCTAGACATGTTTCTTTTTAAGAATTTTTATTTTATGGAAATTTAGTAGAAGAGACTACTTTGTAATCTGTTGAGATGTAATAGTTATGTCCTAATTCTCTAAAACTCTAAACCTGAAAAGATCCTCAATGTGAATTATTCATTTAATTCAATTTTAAGTAAGGTTTAAGGCTGGGGCCTTATAGTTGGTATCAGAGGTCGGTTTAGACAACTTTAGGAGTTAGAAAAGTGTTATATTATAATATTATTGAAATGATATAGCATTTACGGATTACCATGTTGCTTCGCCTAAGATATTTCTGTGTTCAGAATGGTTTTCCGCAGAGGAAACAAAGCAGCTATGTTGGGACGACATCAGGAGGAAGATAACCTTCCAAATCAGCAACCTGAGATGGTCGGAATCGGAACTGAACAGTTTGTTGCAGTGATGGCACAGTTGAATTAGGATATAAATGGTGGTGGTATCAATGCACGAGATCAGCCAGATCAACCGCAGAGGAACATGTCAGTGGTAGAACATTTCATGAGGCAACATCCCCCATCATTCAGAGGATCATCTAACCCTGTGCTAGCTGAAGGGTGGATTAAAGCACTGGAGAAGATTTTTGATGTCATGGGGTGTTCAGAACATCAAAAGGTTAGTCTTGCTATTTACCATTTTGAAGGTGAAGCTGATCAGTGGTGGTCGATGGTGAAAAATATAAGGGATAGTGATGAAATTGAGGATCTTCACTGGGACGAATTCAAAGGTATGTTTCTTGAGAAATATTTTCCTAAGGTGGTTCGTCTTAGGATGGAAAAACAGTTCCTAGAATTGAGGCAGGAGGATGATTCAGTGGCTACTTATGAAGAAAAGTTCACTCGATTGGCAAGGTATGCTCCAAACTTCATACGAGATCTTGATAGTAAAATAAACCGTTTTTACTCAGGGTTAAAGCCAAAGTATCGAAGGGATTTAGCTTCTCGTGAGTTCAAAAGTTATGAAAAACTTGTTCGATGTGCGGAGAAGGTGGAAATGGAGTTTTCCGATGATCAGGTGTTCTATGACAAACAACAGAATAAGAGGTCTAGTTGGCAGGCAAAGGGGAAGAATTCATCAAAGAAGCAAGGAGGTAAGAAAACCAAATATCCATCCTGTGAGAAGTGTGGTAAAATGCATCCTGGAGAATGTTTATCCAAGTTTGGTAAGTGCTTTCGGTGTGGTAAGTCTGGTCATATTGCTCGTAACTGTAAGGAAGATGATCAAGCAGGAAATGAAAAGCCAACGGTAAGATGTTTTAAGTGTAATGAAATGGGTCATTATGCAGACGAGTGTCCGACAAGGAGCTTGAGTGATGGGAAGCAGTTAGACTACAAGCAGAAAGGGGTGGTAAAATCCTTTGCAACAACTTCAGCAGATGTTGGGCCATCGAATGAAGTGGTATCAGCTCCAGGGAGCTCAGTAATTTTCGAAGATTGACTTGAGGTCGGGGTACCATCAGTTGAAAGTAAAAGAAGCAGACGTTCCTAAGACTGCGTTCCGTACTAGATATGGCCATTATGAATTTTTATTTATGCCTTTTGGGTTAACCAATGCACCTGCTGTATTCATGGACCTTATAGATAAAATTTTCCATGAGTTCTTGGATAAGTTTGTGTTTTGAGGTTTGGGAAGAGGTTATGTGTGCCTTGTGATTCACAGTTGAAGAGATATTTGTTATGTGAAGCTTATAGTTCTCCGTTTTCAGTTCATCCAGGTAGTACTAAGATGTATAGAGATCTGCGGGAGTATTACTGGTGGGATGGAATGAAAAGAGATATTGCTGATTTTACTGTGAAGTGTTTGACTTGTCAGCAGGTTAAAGCAGAGCGGCAGTTACCGAAACGGATGCTTCAGCCTTTACCAGTGCCAGAGTGGAAATGGGAGAATATATCCATGGACTTTGTTGTTGGATTACCGAAGACATCTCGAGGTAATAATGAAATCTGGGTTATTGTTGATCGCTTGACCAAATCTGCTCATTTCCTTGCTATACGAGATACTTTCTCTCTAGATCAACTTTCCTGTTTGTATCTTAAAGAGATAGTCAGGTTACATGGAGTTCCTCTCTCCATTGTATCGGATCGTGATCCCAGGTTTACTTCTAACTTTTGGAAAGGCCTTCAGAATTCATTGGGTACTGAATTAAATTTTAGTACAACTTTTCATCCTCAATCAGATGGGCAGTCAAAACGAACAATCCAGACATTGGAGGATATGCTACGAGCTTGTTCTGTGGATTATCAGGGAAGTTGGGACCAACATCTTTCTTTGGTTGAATTTTCTTATAATAACATCTTTCATTCCAGTATACAGATGGCACTATTTTAGGCATTATATGGGAAGCGGTGTCGAACTCCAGCATTTTGGAATGAAGTGGGTGAAAGGAAGCTGATGGGACCAGAATTGGTAGAAGAGATGGCAGAAAAAGTTCAGTTGATTCAGAAAACACATGAGAACAACTCAGAGCAGGCAGAAGAGTTATGCGGATAACTGGAGGAAGGATCTATCTTTTGAGGTAGGTGATCATGCTTTTCTCAAGGTTTCTCCTTGGAAAAGTGTGATGAGATTTGGTAAGAAAGGAAAGTTGAGTCCATGGTTGGTTGGACCATACGAAATTCTGGAAAGAGTTGGATCAGTTGCATACCGAGTGGCTTTACCTCCGAGTTTATCTCAGGTACACAATGTTTTTCACGTTTCGATGTTGAGAAAGTATATGCCAGATCCATCTCATGTTTTGAGCCCAGAGGTAGTTCAGCTGGAAGAGAACCTATCTTATGAGGAACAACCGGTCCAGATTCTTGACCACAGGGAGCAAGTGTTACGGAATAAGGTGATTCATCAGGTAAAGGTTTTGTGGAAAACCATGTGATTGAAGAGGCAACGTGGGAATCTGAAAATGCTATGAGGGATAAATACCCCCACTTATTTTGATAAGTGAATAAAATTGCGAGGACGCAATTCCCAAAAGGGGGGAAGGATGTAACATCCCAGGTAAATAAAGAATAAAGAATTTTCATATTTATTAATATTTACGAATTAAATATTAATTTTATTTTAAAGGGGTTTCTATGTTCGATAGCGTACCCGATACGCAACGATGAGTTTCTTTGAAACTTACTTAGCACACTAGTAATAAAATAATATTATTTTAAATGTTAGTTAACAAGTAGCCGTTTTACTGGAGGGAATGGATAGAAATAACTAAAATATGATTAGATATGTTTTTAAATGTTTATACATTTACCCAATAAAAGGTAAAGGCTTAAAATACGGAAAGAGTTCAATTTTAGGGCATATATACTCTAATTTTCACTAAAGGTTCACTTATCACCTTTTAATGGTGAACCGTCATTAAATATAGTTTTGATCACTCTTATACTTTATTTTGGACCAAATATAACTCTTCTTTAGAATCGGGACATCAAAATTTACTTTGTGTAAATTTTTGGTACCTTTCTGATAAAGTTCATTTTTTTTAATGAATAGTGTAAAATGTTGTATTTTAATTCAAAACCTCTTTTTAATCTAAATTATTTATATGATTAGATTATTATTTTAATTGGTTTTAAAGTTAAATTAGAAAATATTTTTACCAGTTAATCCAATGGTGGTCATTGGAATCAATTTCACTTTGAAATTGGACTTAAACTGGTGTCAATCTTTTGATACTTATTGTTTCGCAAAAACACGCTATTTGTCATGAAAGCGGGAATTAATTATTAAATTAATTAATTTGACTTATATGTTTTTAACTTTGTAAAATGGACTTCATTTTTGAATTAGGAATATCAAATATAGCTTAGGGTGAATTTTTGGTAATTTTCTGAAAAACTTCAATTTTTGATGAATAGTGAAACCACTAAGTGGTAATCAAGCAAACTGATTTTTCAGTTAAATGAAAGTTTACCACTAATGTGTATTGAATTTTTAAAATCCGACATACATGGTTGTCATTAATAAGTAAAATGTGGTTCAATGAGATTAAAATAATTTTTTGGTGAATAGTAAATTTTTTTCATTATCGCGATTAGTGGTAATTAGTGTAGTTTAAGGTATAAATAATACTTTAATAATATGAAATTGACCTAGACACATGTACCAACCTTATTGGTTGTGTCATGGCCGACCAAGACAAGCCATGGGACAACTTGGGGACCCCATGGAGCCACTTTAGTTGGAAAATGACATTAATATATTTTTATTTAATGTTAAAGTGAAAATGACACTAACATAAATTGTTTTACTAAAATAATTTTTGAGTGGGGTTATACAAGTCCAAATTTTGATTATAAATAGTCATTGGAAATCTAAAACTATTTCCTACATCATAGTATTTTTTTTATAATTTTTAGACTTTAAATAAATTAAATTATTTATGACATAATAATGATGCAGCGATGACATCATTATTTGACGATTTAAATAAAATGGAAAGATAATGTAAAATCTATGAACTACACATGTCCAAAACTTATTGGATGGGTGGATTTAGAAACCTTATCACCTTATCCATGAATTATTTCAATGTGGGACCTTTTAAAATCGAAACACATTTTCAAATAAAGTAATATTTCTTTACTTTCCAAAAGTGCCCCTCCTCTCCTCTTATAAAAGGCCCCCACCTCTACCTCATTTCACACACTCCTCAAGCCTTTGGCTCGGCCAACCCCTGCCCAATTACTCTCTACACATCCCTCTCCTCATCCTAGAGGATTCCATTTGGGTAGAATCCTTTCAAAGGAATCCTTTAGGCTCAAATCAAAAGGAGTTACACTTTTAAAGGTAATTCATTCTCTCTTGTTCATTTGTTTTATTTTGCTTCTCCAACCCTCTAAACTCTTTTTATTTACTTCTTTTGTAACAAAAACAGTATCATAAATATACTAGGATGTTTTTATAAGATTTATTTGAGCTACACTCTCACACAACTACATAAAATGGTTAAAGAATATACGGTTTCCGTGGATGGAAAAATTCTACCTCCCGAAACGATGATTGTTCAATACTCATTTAACACCTTCAAGGGTGGCCATTATGATGTCACTATTTTTATATATGATATATAATATGTTTATGTTTTCTTTAATCTTCTGTATTTTTCATTTTTGGCATACCTTTATGGTTTCCATTATGGGTAAACACGATATCTTCATTTAAGGAAGTGCGGACTACCGCCCCCTAAAAGTGATGTGATTCGTTAATGCCATATGTGGGACGTGTAAAGGATGGATTTAAAGTTATTATATATGATGTTATACTGGAATTATAATATAACTCTATATCATTATTATTTCTTTCCATTAAAGTATGAGATAGAAATGAAAGTAGCGTTCATGCGTACGTACGGCTTACCGTCTCCATGAACGGTGCATTTCATTTCTTATCCCCAAATGTAATGTACTATTAAAAGTACATGTATATAATGGATATATATAATTAATGATATATCTAAATGATGAATATAATTCTGTAATTAAAATATACATACCTCTCATTTAGTTTTAATTCCATTAATATGACAAAAAAATGAAAGTAGCGTGCATGCGTACGTACGGCTTACCGTCTCCATGAACGGTGCATTTCATTTCTTACCTATAAATGATTATGTAATATTATAAATACATGTATATGCAGGATATATATGATATATATGATATCCAAATCAGGAATTTCATTCTGGATATAAATAACTTTTGACCACACGAACAACATGTAATTGTAAGAAGTCAACTTTCGACTTAAGAACCAAATATTGACAAAACAAACATTATTAACTTAAATGGTTAAATAATGTTTATAACATGGCAATAAGTGATATAAAAGGAATAATGAACTTTAAAAAGGTTCTTAATCAAGTATAAATTAACTCAAGTTTATTATTCAGTACGTTAAAGAATGATCGAGTCAAGTCGGACCCGAGGTAAGGGAACTTCTTAACCCAATTTCCATTCTTTGGGTTAATATTCTACTTTCAAATTATGTCATTATATTATTATGTCGCATATTGTATTTGTACTTTATTTATGTGTACTTATAGTGAATACACATAATATATCTATTTTATTTTAAAAATTATCTTTGTAAGGGACTTCGTCTCAATCTCCTTTCATTGAGGCATATTTCGTTTTATACACAACTTTCTTTTATACGGTGTATAAACTCCTTTGACTTTTACTTTTATATAAAAGTAATCTTTTTCTACGAAGCGTTTTACTAAACGACAAAAAGGAATGTTTTTTTTAACGTACGCGGTGACAACGACCTTTTCCGCCGCCGCGGGTATTATTTGATCTTTGGCTTTCTCAACAAGCCGTAATGTTTTTAGAATAAAATAAATACCATATACTCTTTTATGTATTTTTGTATTGAAAATGGTTTTGAAAAAGGATTCTATTATGTCAATATATTTATGATATATTGTGATTGAAATGTGGAAATATTATCATTCCTTTATATTGGTTTTATGTTTTATGATTTTATATTGGTACTTAGACATTTTAACGGGTGGTTACGTTATAAACCATATGACGGGTGGTGCCGTGAATACCAGGACGGGTGGTTACGTTATAACCTCCAATGCATTGGGTATGGAAGTAGGCCGTATGGATATTCCATTAAGTATGTATGGAAATTGGCCGTATGGCTATTCCATTAAGTGATAAGTGTGGAAGTCGACCGTATGGTTATTCCACTTAAGTATGTTTATGTCCCAAGTTACCTTTATATATGTTATGTGTTCTTTATATGGGTTTTATGGTAATACTTTGGTTACAAAAAGGTAAGTAATGATATTTTATTCAGTGAAGAGTTTTTACTACTTCATAAAGGTGAAAAGTATTACCTTGATAAAGTATACATGGTTTACTATTTGTTTTGATAAACTAACGGTTTTTATTCTTTGTGTATCCCTTACTGAGCTTTTTATGCTCACCCCAAGTTTTTCGAAATGTTTTTCACAGGACTTAAAGTGGAATAAGGTCAAGGATGGGATCAAGGGAATTTCATGCTATCTAAAACATAGAATCTAGACATGTTTCTTTTTAAGAATTTTTATTTTATGGAAATTTTGTAGAAGAGACTACTTTGTAATCTGTTGAGATGTAATAGTTATGTACTAATTCTCTAAAACTCTAAACCTGAAAAGATCCTCAATGTGAATTATTCATTTAATTCAATTTTAAGTAAGGTTTAAGGCTGGGGCCTTATATTAATTCATATAATTCAATATCTCACTTAGTTTATATTTTTTCTATTATGCTCATTTTTTTGAATTCCAAATACCCTTATCAATTATATCATCTTTATATAGATTACTTTAATTCATCACTCAATTTCATATTTTAATTACTTATTTTGTTTTAATTTTTTAAATTAAATTCATTATTGTCTTTTAATCTTACTCAAACCAATAATTTGTATCAAATGGGACCTTATTTTTTTTAAAAAATAGTCCTTATTTTCAAAAATGTTCTTTAAAAATAATTATCGAATTCAAGGAATGGTTTTTAAAAGATGACCTATGCCTTTAACGCCTTAGGTGTTTCTGAAGGATAGTCAATGGGTTTTGTGCCTTTCTTTGATGAAATGTACTATATTTATTCAAAAAATCACATTTATACTTTTCTAAGAAGCATTGAGAATCCTGTTTGGAAAATTGTTATGTATGGTTATACACCTGCTAAAGAATTGGAAGAAAAATTAACTCTTGATGATTTTTCTATTTTTGAACTTGATGTAAAATCCATGAATACTTTTCAACGTGGTTTATATATAAATTAATTTAATTGTGTCTCTACTTTCCAAGCAGCTTATGAAATTTTTAAATTACTTGAAGTTACTCATGAGGGAACGAATAAAGTTAAAGATACTAGAATTGATATTTATAGATGAGATTTTGAAAGTTTTAGTATAAAACCAAATAAATATAATATTGATATTCTTACTCATTTTACTAATATATGAAAAGGAAGAAAATCTCATAGTGATACACTTATCAAAGAAACTTCTGTGAAAAAAAATACTTTGGGTCTAGAAAAGGACTTGGGCTCCTGAGGTAACAACAATCCAAGAAGCCAAAGATATTGAGAACATGATGGTTAAAGAAATTATTGGATCCCTCATGACCTAGGATATTACCATGAAATGACAAGCTAAAAATAATCCAAGGAAGTTAAGAAGATAATTTATTTTAAAGAAATCAATGATAAGTCATTCAGAAATGACACTGAAATTGATATTCTCTCCAAGAAAATAAAAAATACATGAAGAGGAATAAATCCTCCAACATGCCAAAAATGAGAATGATCAAAAGGAAACTAAGGTAACATGTTATCGTTACAATAAAAGGGATACATCAAACCAAAGTACTCCATATAAAAATATCAGGTTAAAGAAAAAAATAAATATAAGAAAGTTCTCAGAGTCACTACCAAGAGTGTAAGTGATGAATCCCACTATTATTCTAACTCCAGTGACGATAGCGCCAAATTTATCATGTATAAAATTGAGGTAAGTGATGATGTTAATTCTTAAAATCCAAATTATCCTACCACTTCTTATTCTTATATCCATTTAAACTCTGAAAATATTAAATATGCTAGAGACCAACTCTTAAATAGTTTTTATAAATTTACCACTATTTTCAAAGATCTCAAAAAGAAATATAATAAAGTTTTTTCTGAAAACAATAAACTTTCAAAATTAAATTAAGAGTTATATCTTTGAAATTAAAAAAGAAACCTAGATCTAAAAATTTATAATCAATCATTAAGGATCTCTATAATTCTCTTGTTAAATTCACCCAAGGTGAACAAAATTTAAATAAATTTCTTGGTTCTCGATGATATGTAAAAAATAATTTTGGTTTCAGTTTTTCAAATCAAGCTATCACCTATAAAAATAATATTAATTTTATAAAAGGATTCTCTCAAGATAATTTTTTCAATTATTTTAGAAAAACGGAGCATCTTATTTATGAATGTAATTATAAAAGTGTTTATTATGGTAGGCTTGAGTTAATTCACTTGTATTATAATGATTTTTTTAGAAAATATTATAGAAAATCTCATGCTCAACAAGTATGTATTCCAAAATATATTTTCTCTAACATATATGGACCCAAATACTGGGTACCAAAAGCTTTATATTCTTGATCATTTTGTAGGAAAAGTGTCTCAAGAGAAAATACCATGGAGCATATGTTACCTGGATAGCGGTTTCTTCAGACACATGTGAAGTGATTACTCTGAATTTAACTCAATGATTAAGATCATTGGAATTGTTGATATTGGTTTTTCAAATTTTACCTTTATTAAATATGTTTTATTTATGTTTTAAATGTGGTTAAAAATCATTCATGTGTTTCTCTCCTATAACCCCTCACTTTAGAACATCTTAATTTTATTAATGGGGAACTAGGTGTAGTTATTTTATGTCACTAACTTTTTGATTTAGGCAAGAATGATCTTTATTCATTCTTTTATTTTCATTTTTTTTCTAAATTCAAATTTAACCTTTGATGAATTATGGTCTTTAAAATTAAAAGGATTTCAAAATTTAGTTTTATCCTTTCCTTTATTTCTATTTTAAAAATTAAAATTGATCACTTATTTTATGCATTTTATTATTTTAAAAGGGTATTTTTTTAGATCATCTGTTATTATAAAAATATTTTAGATAAAATTTTCAATTTTTTAAAATTAATGATTTATTTATTTTCTATGCTCTAAAGGAATTTCTATTCTGAAATTCAATTTTATCATCTTTTTACTTATGCTCTTTGATCTTTAAATTTAATTTAATTTAGAATCCTTTGAGATTTATTAGATAAATCTTTTGATATTTACTTATCAAACATAATGATATGTCTCTCTCTTTATTGTATTACCCTATCTCTCTTTTTATGGTTCTAAATTTTTTATTTTTTCCTTTAATATGAATCTTTTGTCAAATATATTTCTTCTTATCATTAATTGAAGATTTAATACTCTTTATGAAATATTTTTTATAACATTTCTTGGATTTAAATATTTATTTTAGGATTTATGAATGAATTTATTTCTCATATATGTTCCATTCCTTCTTATGAGTAAAATCATTGTCTAATTCTTTTTAATTGAGTTTATTTCTCAAATGTCTATTATTCTATATACTTTATTCATCTAACCCTTCCTTTTAATGATTTTATTTTTGATAAAGGGTAGAATTATTTGGTTTATCCAATGGGAGGAAATGAAAGTTTTTTTTTCTCTAAAGGTTTTCTTTAGCTTATTTTTGAAATTCCTCTCATGGCTAACATTATTTTATAGAATTTCAATAACTAATAAAAAAATTAATTTCTCCTTGAAATCCTATCTAAAATCTTTTATCTCTTGAATTTATTTCCAAAACTATTAATTTTTTAATTTATTTCAAAATATCTTAAATCTTGAATTTATTTCCAAATCTCATAAATCTTGAATTTATTTTCAATTCACTTAAATCTTGAATTTATTTCCAAATATAAAAAATATTGAAATTATTGCATAATATTTTATATCTTGAACTTATTTCAAATATTCTATTAAGTTTGGTAAAGTAAAGTGAGTTTAATATTCCTAAAAAAATTCTTCTTTGGATATAAACAAGTGGATGTGGTTCTAGCTCAGATGCTTCTAGAGGTATTAAACCTTGAAATGGGATAGTTGGATTTTTAATCCGATCTTTACCCTGGGCATTAGTAGAAAGACTTTAAATCACACCTAGTTTGACACTCTAAAGTAATATTCTTTAGATTATTCACATAATATTTCTTAACCTTAAAAATGAATTGAAATTTCAAATTGTTTTTTAAATTCTTTATTTTACAATATTTTTATGTTTTAAAGTGTTATTTTTTAATGATTTTTCATTTAACTCTTAAGTTTCATTGTTTTTGGATCCTTGTATTTTAAAAATTAATTTAGGGGTAGACAACCCTTTATTCTAAATTATTATATGTTCCTAGAGAATAACCCATTTTAATAAAAAAATTGAGCTTATTGAAAATATTTTTATTTTTCATTATTAAGGATTTTAAAATTCAAATTTCATTTTCAGTTTTCAAATCTCAAAATCTATTTTTGTCTCTCTTATACAATAGATCACTTTTTACTGATCTTTATTTTATCTAACTCTGTTTATGCATTCTTTTGTTATGATCATAAAGGGGGAGAATTTAGGAGAAATTCATGAGATATTTATGGTATTTTTATGTTATTCATAATATTCATTATTTTAATCTCTTTTAAATTGGGGGAAAAATTTTGGTAAAATATTTTTTTAAGTGTTCTTTCTTTGTTTTGAAAAGGAAGATAATTATGGGTTCAAAGGTACATCTTGATTAAATTTCATTATGAAATATTGAAATTATTTTTGAAAATAGATTGGATGAATTCATTTTAAAATATTTTAATATCTCTTATTATTTCAAGTGTTGTGATAATCAAAAAATGGGGGATTTTTACACCTCACCCCCTTATTTTTTTAATAAACACAAAAACTCATTATATTATTAACCCTTTTCTATTAAGTGGATTTCAGTTATTAAGAATTAACATTAAGTTATAGAGTTATCTAGGAAATAGGAAGGCATAAAGTAAAGTGTGGTGGCCATGTTCAAAATCCCACAGAAGCTGAAGGGATCAACTATCTGGTAAATGGCTACTGATCCATGCTCAAATTTACCCAAGAGATGAAGGTAGAACGGTCCTTGTAGTTTATCTTGGGTTATCGAATCCTGAGAGACCTAAGAAGTAACCTACACACACGTACATTCTATGTATTGTTTTTGGATATGAAGTGGCCAACTTGGGTTGATTTTAGATGGGTTTAAGGTATCACTAACAGATTTAAGTTAATTCAAATTAAGATAATGAGTTGATCCTAGGTTATCGCTTGGGTGGATTGGATGAACTCCTTTTTTAATGATTTCAATTTCTTATATTTGAGATGGGTTCATTTAAGAAGATCAAACAACATCATAACTTACTAGTTTAATACCTACACCCTTTAATACTAATCACATATACACTTGAAGGAACAAAGTTTTGAGCACTTCAAGGTAAAGTTTCATTTTATCACTTGAAGTGTGTGGTCTTAAATTCAACAAGGATGATAGAGTTTAAAAATCATAAAATAAAAATCTCAATTAAATAAGTGATTAGTCATTAATGGGGTGATAAATAACATCCAATCCAGAACCTTGATACTCCCTTTGATCAACCCATAAGTGGGTTATCCCTACATTGATTCTACGGTTTCAATGGAAGCGGGAAGTAGACTCATGAGAGAGGAATTGAAAGTAGAGAAAACAATAAAAAGAAAATGATCACTCCACCGTTGTGTGAATAATTTCACAAGGTTTGGTGTGAATAAATTCACAAATTGAGGCAATGGTATAAAAGTGATATGGATAAGAACATAATAATAAGATAATAAAAAATTTTATTAAGAAACAAGGATGAATTAAAACAACTTACATGTGAAAGACAAACTTGAGACAACAAAATCACAGCATAACATTACAATGAAAGAAAGCTCAAAAGATGATCAACTACTTTACCACCACTGCCTTAAATAGAAATTTTTGAAGACTTGGTTCTATACTCCAATATTCCAAGTCTCCTCAATTAATTTTGGTAGTCCATAGGTGGGCAGAAAGTTGAGGGAGAGTTGATTTTTCCACCCTTGACCTGAGGTGGCATCCAGCTTTCATCCACCAAACTGACGCGTATGAATGGACTTCTAGATGGCCGAATTGGAGTGTTCCATAGAAGACAAAAGTTAATATCCTGATTTTTACTATCTCTCTATAAAATTTCATCCAAAATAGATTTGTGGTTGTCGAGATATGATTAAATTGGTGGGCTATTTTTCTGGGCCGCAGAATCTGGCCTAGAATTTTATATCTAAATTGGGATGCCTTAATAACTACCATGGAGGCCTAATTAGCACTGTCTAATGAATAATGATTAGTTACTCTATATGTCTTATAGAATCCCAATAAATTTGGGCTTCATTGGGCCTGTATATTGGGCCCCACATTCTCATCAGTGGGCTGGTGTCCAATCTTCCTTCTCCAGAATTGTTTGCATGAAATCCCATTTTGGTGGTTTTCCAATGTGAATATTCCAATACTACACAAGTATGAATTGTTCCCAATATAATTAGATACCTGAAAATTATATATTAAAATAAAATCAAGATCATCGGGTATTTTAAATGATGTTCAAAAATGTACCACATAATAGTACATTTTAAGAAGGAATTACAATCATAATGTGAAATGATGTTCAAAGTGTAAAATGCACTAAAATGGTGTTTATGAATAATAAATCACATGAGTATTATATATATTAAAAATGAATATTATCCTCATTTAGTGTCTAATCACACCCCCCAACTTGAGTTTTTCTAGTCCCAAGCAAAATATATCACAACAATATGAAATTAGAATTCCCCTTTCCAAAAACATTTTAATACATAATGATCACCAAAAAACCTTATACCAAAAAATCATTAAACCCATAAAAATATTTTAATACATGATAGTTTTATAATTATATCTCAATTCCAATCCCATTCCTTTGTTCAAATTCATCTCCATATTTCATCCAATATCAATTTAGAGTGATGATGTGTTGTGCATCGCATTAGACATGGGGGTTCATCTTTATTAAAGAGGGAAATGATGGAAGCACTAGGTGGAATCACATTTCAATATTAAGATGAGAATTCAATTTTTTTTTGTTTTTTTTTGTTTTTTTTCAATTTTTCCATGGTAATTGAAATTGCACTCAAAAGAGTCAACCCCTGTAGCGACACTTTACCGATGACTCTCAGGCTCAAAGACCTTAGGGCACCAAGTAAAACCCACATACTCGGGCATCATCTCGAGTTAACTCAGTCAAAAACAAATTCAAATTACCAAAAATAGAGATAAAATCACTAACTCTGGGCTATACAACTATGGAGTCATGATCCCCAAGTGTTGAATGCCACGCATTAGGTCATTTCATTGTTCTACGTAAAAATTTATTGTTTTTTTTAATTTTTTTATTGAATACTCATATTAAAACTAAAATGATCACCAAACCTATGATATTTATTTGGGGGACCCCATGAACTCAAACTAATACCCCACTATCCAAAGGACATGTATTGTGATCTTTTTTTATTTGGATGAAAATATAAATGATGAAATATCACATTGGACAGCCACACTTTCCATAATCAATGCTCATGAAATTATACAAGGATTAAAATCAGAATCGGGGCATGCTAAATTATTTGATATTCAGTTTCAAAATGTGTAATGTGTATTACCATGTTCAAAGTTATAGGAATTTTTCATTCCATTTGCACACAATTTTTTTCAAATCATTCATTTTTTTAACACAAAATCATTTTTTATTTTATCTCCCCCCAACTTAAAATAACATTGTCCCTAGTGTTTAAAGAAAATAAAATTTAGAAGGGGGTAGAGGTAGATAATGAGAGTTCAAAAAGGAAATTAAAAATAAGGATCATGGAATGAAGTCACCTGGTGGTTGAAGTTGAAATTCTTGTTGCTCCCTTTTAATCCCTTGATATCGATGTCACTCTGAGAATTCCCTAGTGGAAAAAAAATAAAAACAAACAAACAAAAAAACTATATATATATAATAAAGAAATTAAAATATAAGTATATATATATAAATTATAGAATAAGGAAGCACAAAAATTTGTAGGTCAGTGTTAAGTGTGTGCCCCTGTCTCCCTTCGGTCCCGAGTTCGATTCCTCGCGGCTTCGCCGGTTGTGACGGGGTTTTACCCACGACCTATGACATGTCCTTTTTTTATTTATTAATTTTTTATTTTTTATTTTTTTTTTGTATTTTTATTTTAACCTACAAACACATAAAAATAAAATGAACTGATGATATATTGTCTTCTCTTTAAATTTATGGGTAAGGTATTAATCAAGGATCACGCCACAGGACACGAATGAATATGGTTCTCCCCTTTCATACCCATCCATACTCATAATAAAAGAACAGATCAACAGTCTATTTTTTATTTTTAAATATCAAAATGATTAATTAATCATATTTGAAAAAAAGATGATTCGCAAAGATGAAAACCATGGGTTTCCTCCCATGCAGCGCTTTGGTTTAATGTCTCTAGCTCGACTTAGACCCTTAATTATTTAAGTATTTTCCTTATCTAAGGTTGGTTCACACAAGTTTTCATCAAATTTATTTTTTTGGAATGGTTCAATGAATGGTTTGACTCTATGACCATTAACTTTAAAGGTTTGACCATTAGTGGGATCTTGAATTTCTACAGCCCCATGGGGGTACACCTTATGTGCTATGTATGGACCTGACCATCTAGACCTTAACTTTCCTGGGTGTAAATAAAGTTTTGAACTATACAGGAGCATGAATTTTCCCGGTTCAAAATGTTTGAATTTGATATTCCTAGATTGAACTCTAGCTTTATTGATCCTTGAATTTTAATAAGCCTCTATCCTTAGTTCCTCAAGTTCATTGAGATCTAATTTCCTTTTTGTTTCGGCCAATGATAGGTCATAATTAATTTTCTTAATTGCCCAAAAGGTCTTATGTTCAATCTCCATTGGAAAATGGCATGTTTTACCATAAACCAACCTATATGGGTACATTCCTAAAATGGTTTTATATGCGGTTCGATAGGCCCAAAGAGAATCCAAGAGTTTCTCAAACCAATCTTTCCTAGAAGGATTGACAGTTTTTTCAAGAATATTCTTAATCTCCCTATTGGCTAACTCATCTTGACCATTGGTTTGATGATTGTACATAGTGAAAACTTTATGAGAAATACCACACTTAGACATGACTTAAGAGAATGGACGGTTGCAGAAATGGGTTCCTTGGTCACTGATTATAGCCCTGGGAATTCCAAATCGAGAAAATATGTGCTCTTTCAGAAATCGGATCACAACATGATGGTTATTAGACTTGGTGGGAATGGATTCAACCCATTTTTAGACATAATCAACAGCTAAGAGGATGTAGAGGTATCTCCTAGAGTTTGGGAAGGGACCCATGAAATCGATTCCCCAGCAGTCAAAGATTTCAATCACTAAGATGGGAGTGAGTGGAATTTGATTCCTTTTTGTGATTGACCCTACTTGTTGACACTTAGGATGACTTTGAAAAAATGTGTAGGAGTCCCTTAAGAGGGTGGGCCAGAAGAGACGACACTGAAGAATCTTAGAAGATGTTTTCTTAGAGGAAAAGTGACCTCCACATGCCTCACTATGACAGAATTTAAGGATAGACTCTTGTTCAGATTCTGGGAAACACCTCCTAATGACTTGGTCAGGGCAGAACTTATAGAGATATGGATCACCAAACACATAGTTTCTAACATCATAAAGTAATTTCCTTCGAGCTTGAGTCCATAAGAATTTTGGAATGACTCTTGTAACTAAGAAATTGTCTATGTCGGCATACCAAGGGCAGTCACTCACAGAGTATAGGTGTTCATCAGGAAATGAATCAGACACAGAAAGGTTATTTGAGTTGTCTTTGAATTTTATCCTAGAGAGGTGATCAGCTACAAAATTTTCAATGCCCTTTTTATCCTAGATTGTGAGGTCAAATTCTTGTAAGAGAAGGACCCACCTAATCAGTCTAGCCTTAGAATCTTATTTTTGGAAGAGTTATTTTAGTACAGAATGGTCAGTGAACACAGTGATGGGGGATCCTAAGAGGTAGGACCTAAACTTCTCTAAGGAAAACACAATAGCAAGTAACTCCTTTTCAGTGGTGGTGTAGTTGATTTGGGAATCATTTAAGGATTTTCTTGCATAAGCAAAGACATAAGGAGTTTTATCCCAATGTTTTCCTAACACAACTCCTACAGCAAAGTCACTGGAATCACACATAAGTTCAAAAGGAAGATTCCAATTTAGAGATTTCATAATGGGAGGAGAGATGAAGGAGGATTTGAGTGTTGAGAATGAACCCTCACAGCTTTCTATCCAAACAAATGGAGAATCCTTTACTAGGAGAGAACAAAGGGTATGAGAGATTGAACTAAATTCCTTGATGAATCTTCTATAGAAACCAGCATGTCCTAAGAAAGACCTCACTTCCTTGACAGTTTTGGGTGATGGAAGGTGACGAATGATTTCAACCTTTGCTTTATCAACTTCAACCCACCTACTCGAGACTAGATAGACTAAAACTAGTCCCTCTTGAACCATGAAATGGCATTTTTCCCAGTTTAGGACCAGATTCTTTTCTTCACATCTTGACAAGACTCTCTACACATTCCTAAGACATCCCTCAAATGTATCCCCAAACACAGAGAAGTCATCCATGAAGACCTCTAGAAAATCCTCTACCATGTCTGAGAAGATTCCCATCGTGCACTTATAGAAGGTTCCAGGGGCATTGCATAACCCAAAGGGCATGCATTTGAAGGAAAAGGTGTCGAATGGATAGGTAAATGTAGTCTTCCCTTGATCCTCTAGGGATACCTCAATCTGATTGTACCTAGAGTACCCATCTAAGAAACAGTAGAAGGAATGCCCTTCCACTCTCTCAAGGACTTGGTCAATGAATGGTAATGGGAAATGGTCCTTCTTGGTAAATGAGTTTAGATTCATATAGTCGATGCAGACTCTCTAGCCACTACTCACCCTAGTTGGAAGAATCTCTCCATCCTTATTGGTTATCACTTTGATTCCTTCCTTCTTGGGAACCACTTGGATTGGGCTAACCCACTCACTCTCAACTATGGGATATATGATACCATCTTTTAACAATTTCAGAAGTTCCTTCCTTACTACATTCATGGTATTAGTATTGATTTGTCGTTGAGGTTGACGACATGGCTTTGAATCAGATTCCAGAACAATCCTATGAGTCCCGATAAGTGGGATAATCCCAGGAATATCATACAGGTTCCAACCAATGTCTTTCTTATGTTTCCTAAGGACATCTAGAATCATCCTCTCATGATTGGATTCAAGAGAAGAAGAAATGACAATAGGATGTGTTTTCTTGTCCCCTAGGAAGGCATACTTGAGTGTAGTGAGAAGTTCCATCAATTCAAGATCAGGTTGGTTCAGAATTTCAGTAGAAGATTGGAACATTGGATCAAGATCAATTTTTTTTCCTAGAGTTTTAGATAGGATTGATTCCCCACATGTAGAAGGTTCATCTACTAGATTGGCTTGATCGGATTTAGGGAAGGAAGTTGGAGTGGTCTCCATGAAAGTGGTTTCTTGAAAGGTTTCACTGATTATTGGACCTAAGAATTCATCATAAGAGTAATTTGAAAATGATTCAAGCCAAGGAGATAAACTTCCTTCATGTGAACAAAGTAAATCAATATCATCCTGAATTAAACATCCATCAAATATTCCTTGATGTTCTGTGGATTAATTATCAATTCTTCCTATCATGTTTACTTCATGAATGTCCTCATCATCCCCTATTTGTGATCTTTCATTATAGATGTTCAAGTCTATTCTCATGTTTCCAAAGGTAATGGTCATGTTCTCATTTTGAACTCAGATAGCAGAGTTGATTGTTGCAAGGAAAGGATAACCAAGGATGATTGGGGTTTGTTCCTTATTTCCTAAGTTTGGATGGTTGTCAAGGACAATGAAGTCAGTAGGGTGGATGAAGTTTTCAACCTTTACCAGAACATCCTTTAAAATCCCCTTTGGAACCCTAATGCTACGATCAGCAATTTGAAGTGAGATAGATGTGGGTTGGAGATCTTCTAGGCCTAACTGGCAGTACACAACATAGGGGATGAGATTGACACTAGCACCTGGGTCACACAAGGCCTTGACAACTTTGTTGTCTCCTAGTTCAACATTGATGTAAGGGCAACCCGGGTCTTTCAACTTAGGAGGAGTGGTCCCTTGAATAGTGGTACTCACATTAGATTCCAAAAAGACTTAGTTTTTATGTGAAAATTTTCTTTTAAAAGTGCAAAATTCCTTAAGGTACTTTGAGTAGACAGGTATGGTTTGGATTGCATCGAGAAGGGGAATTTTCAAATTGACTTGTGAGAAGATTTCCCTCAATGTTTCACTCAATTCAAGCTTGGTTTTCCCCCTCATGCATTGAAGAAATGGTGCCAGTTGTGGGGTTATTTGTTGAAGAGTTGTTTCTTTGAAAATGTTATCATATTTTTCAGTTTGATCATTTGGTTCATTTGAATTTTTATCCAAGTTTGAAGCTTCAGATGGGTTATGAATTAGTTTTTCAGGTTTCTCAATTGATTTCCCACTTCTTAAAATAGTCACAGCCTTTAGTTATTCATGAGTTGTTTGAGTACAACTTGAATCTCCCCTTGAATTTGAGGATGGTACCGCCTGAGTAGGAATGGGTGTCTTTCCAGTTTTGATGGTTTGAAGTTCTTTTTTAAGGGAAGAGACTTCTGAGTTCATTCTTTCCATTTGTTTTCACAGTTGTTCTAGTAGGATTTTTGGAATAGTTTGGGTTGGTTCTTGAGAAGATTGGTTTATCCCAGGGGGATATTTTAGAGGTGGGATGGTTTGTTGAAAATGGACAGATGGATGTTGGTATCGGATAGGTTGGGTTTGGAACTGGTTATGGGTTTGGTAGTTCTGATGGGGGTAAGGATTTTGTCCCTGTGGTTGGCTAGTTTACTGGTTATCTTTCTAGCGGAAGCCCGGGTGGTCATTATACCTTGGGTTGAAGGTGTTTTGGTATTGAGGCTTTTAAAAGTTCAAAGCATTTACTTCCGCTGGGGGTCCTCCTAAAATAACATCCTTGATGGATGGAATGGTTGGGAAGTTGTCTGTCTTATGGTCATGTTTGTCATAACTTGTGCAAACATGGTCAATAGTTTGGATTTCATGGACTTTCCTAAGGTCTATCTCTTTAACCTTCCTAGAGAGTGCTGCGAGTTTAGCCCTAAGGTTTTCCTCTTCTCTAAGTGTATTAATTTTAGTAGTTCTTTGTATATTTTTATAATAAGGTGAAGTTCCCCATGTTTGGTTTTTTTCAGCAAGGCTTTCTAGATACTCGTAACCATCATTTGGGGCTTTGTTTTTAAAGGTTCCATTACACATCATGTCAATGAATTGTTTGTTCCCCAGACCCAACCCTTCATAGAAAATTCTCACTTGTTCAGGAATAGAAAAATAATGGTGTGGAACTATGTTTAGAGTGTCTTTGAACCTCTCCCGTGTTTTTTATAATGAATCTCCCTCTTTTCAAAAAAGTTTTGGATGCTCTTTTTAAGTGCAATTGTTTTGTGGTGGGGAAAGTATTTTTTGTAGAATTCTCTTTGTAGTTGGTCCCAAGAGTTGATGGATGATGGTATCCAATTTTTTATCCAATTTTTAGCTTGATCCTTTAAATAAAAAGGAAATAGCCCCATCTTATCTAATTCTAGTTGATGTGGGGGACACATGGTTTCTACAAAGTCATTGAACTCCTTAACGTGAAGGTATGGCATCTCGGATTCTATTCTATGGAATGTGGAAAGGTGGTTTAGGACATGGGGTTTAAAGATGTAGTTGGAATATACTAGGGAGTTGTGTTTAATTCATGAGGTGGAATTGGTCCAGGAAGGTTTGAGGTATTCATTCATGGTTTGATCAATTGCATTCCCCAAGTTTGGGGCTACCTCATTTGGGTTTCCATTTTCGTTCCCACCCAGGTTTATGAGTTGGTTTCTTTGAATACCTTCCATTGAAATGGGATTAATTTTGGACTCTGAAATATCAAGAGGGTTAGGATCTAATGGAAAAAATCCCCTAGGTTCACTTGACTCCACAACCCTAGGAATTTTTACCCGAACTAGACGGTTTGATTGATCACGGGTGTAGGTGGACATGCGCCAAAAGAAAAAAAATGAGAAAGGGAAAAGATAAGAGATCTTGGGTGAGAATAGAAGAAATGTGGGAGAATAGAATGGGTGTTGATATGACTTACTTGGGTCCCCAGAAATAACACCATAATTTGATTCATGCTCAAATTTACCCAAGAGATAAAGTTAGAACGGTCCTTGTAGTTTAGCTTGGGTTATCGAATCCTCAGAGACCTAAGAAGTAACCTACAGACACGTACATTCTATGGATTATTTTTGTATATGAAGTGGCCAAATTGGGTTGATTTTATATGGGTTTAAGGTATCAATAATAGATTTAAGTTAATTAAAATTAAGATAATGAGTCGATCTTAGGTTATCGCTTGGGGTGGATTGGATGAATTCCTTTTTTAATGATTTCAATTTCTTATGTTTGAGATGGGTTCATTTAAGAAGATAAAACAACATATTCACTTATTGTTTTAATACCTAAACCCTTTATTACTAATCACCTATACACTTGAAGGATCAAAGTTTTGAGCACTTCAAGGTAAAGGTTCGTTTTAGCACTTGAAGTGTGTGGCCTTAAATTCAACAAGGACGATGGAGTTTAAAAATCATCAAATAAAAATCTTAATTAAAGAAGTGATTAGAAATTAATGGGGTGATAAATAACATCCAATTCATCCCATTTCTACTCCCTTGTATCAACCCATAAGTGGGTTAGACCTCCATTGATGTTATGGTTTCAATGGAAGCGAGAAGTAGACTCATGAGAGAGGAATTGAAGAAGTAAAGAAAACAATAAAAAGAAAATGATCACTCCGTCGTTGTGTGAATAATTTCTCAAGGTTTGGTGTGAATAAATTCTTACCTTAAGGAAACGGTATAAAAGTGAGATTTATAAGAATAGAATAATAAGAGGATAAGAACTTTTATTAAGAAACAATGATGAATTAAAACAACTTACATGTGGAAGACAAACTTGAGACGACAAAATCGCAGCATAACATTACAATGAAAGAAAGCTCAAAAGATGATCAACTACTCCAACACCACTAACTTAAATGGTAATTTTTGAAGCCTTGGGTCGAGCCTCTAATAGTTCAAGTCTCCTCAATTAATTTTGGTAGGCCATAGGTGGGTGGAAAGTTGAGGGAGAGTTGATTTTTCCACCCTTGACCCGAGGTGGCAGCCATCTTTCATCCACCAAACAGACGTGTCTGAATAGAATTCTAGATGGCCTAATTGGAGTGGTCCATAGAATATAAAAGTGAATCCCCGGATGTTTCCTATCTCTCTGTAAAATTTCATCCCAAATGAATTTGTGGTTGCTGAGATATGATTAAATTTGTGGGCTGTTTTTCTGGGCCGCATAATATGGTCCAGAATTTTATCTTTAAATTGGGCCGCCTTAATAACCATCATGGAGGCCTAATTAGCACTGGATTCTGAAAAATTATTTGTTCCTATATATTTATTCTATAATCACACTAAATTTGGGCTTCATTGGTCTTGTATGTTGGGCCCCACATTCTCAATAGTGGGATGGTGTCCAATCTGCCTTCTCCAGAATTGTTTGCATGAAATCCCATTTTGGTGGTCTTCCAATGTAAATCTTCCAACACTCCACAAGTATTAATTGTTCCCAATATAATTAAAAACCTGAAAATTAAATATTAAAATAAAATCAAGATCATTGGGTATTTTAAATGATGTTCAAAAATGCACCACATAATAGTGCATTTTAAGAAGGAATTACAATCATAATGTGAAATGATGTTCAAAGTGTAAAATGCACTAAAATTGTGTTTATGAATAATAAAGCACATGAATATTATATATATTAACAATTAATATTAGCCTAATTTATTGTATAATCAACTACCAACCAACAGGTAGAACAAGGAAGAATCTCCCCAATAGAAGGAGGTCCACCAGCTACCCAGTGGAGTATCACTGGCCAGCTAGTAGTACTGGACATAACAACAAAGCTACTAGAATATCACTGACTAGATGGTGAGGTCTACAACAATCTAGAGATATAAAGGTATCCCACTGGCTACTTGGTGGTAGTGAGCGGTTACCTGATGGTGTCAGAGCAACAAGTAAAAGGGATCAGTTATTATGGTTAATCTTTCCTTGAATTGGTTTTCTATTACTTTATTAACCCCCATTCGATTCTAAAAGATTCTCAGAGCCATTGGATCCTATAAATACAACATGTTGAGTCTCGATGATCATTCATGAATGATAATGATCTCAAATTTCTCTCAGATGTGCTTATTCTCTCAATTCCAATTTAAAGTGTGATCTCATTATAAATCAGTCTATAATATACATTTCTCTTTATCTCAATTTTTCCACTTTTTCATTATTATCGAGATATTAGAGACTAAGATTCATTGGGTTTATACCAAATATACCTTTTCTTCTTCAAATTTTCTTACGAGTTCTTGGTTAATTGTTGAAACCAAGGTTATTTTGTTTTCTTTCTTTCTTTTAGTCAAAAGTGAAGGAACTCGAGGTTCATAAGAATCATGAAAAAAAACGAAATTAAAAAATTAGATTATAATTTATGTCAAAATCACTGAATCCATAAAATCCCTTTCCCTAATTTCATAAAGTATCACATTCAATTCAATTTAATCACAAAAAATAAAATCAAATGATTGTGTAAATGTTGCCTTGTTTGCTTGAAGTCAATGATTTGATTCACTCACCGTCAGTGTGTTGTAGCTCAAAGGTTCCAAACTAGGAATCCAATAGATCATCCACACGTGAACCATAGCTTCTGGATTGTCGATCTATGATTCTCAGGTGCTATCATGGGAAATCAAAGAGCTTTACAATGTCCCTTTGATCGTATGAAGAACACAGACTCGATCGAGAAGGCGAGATCAATCTGACCTTATTCTTCCTTCAGAATCTCTCTCTAAGAACTTGAGAGGAGAGGAGAGAAAATTTTAACATCCCAAGAAAATAAAAAATATGACATTTTCATATTTATTAATATTTATTAATTAAATATTAATTTTATTTTAAAGGGGATTCTATATTCAATGGCGTACCTGACACGCAACCACAAATTTCTTTGAAATCTTACGTTGCACACTAATAATATAATATTATTATTTTAAATGGTAGTTAACACCTAACCATTGTATTGGAAGGAATTAATAGAACTAACTTAAAAATGATAATATATGTTTGTTAAATGTTTTTACATTCATTCAATAAAATTCAGAGGCTTAAAATGTAAATGAATCTAATTTTAAGCATAATTTACTTTAAAAGGGCGATTTAGCACCTTTTGATGGAGAACCCTTTTAAAATATAATTTTTTTCACTTTTACATATTATTTTTGTAAAAATAATTTTCATATTTATAATCGGGATATCAAAATTTACTTTGGATGAAATTTTCATATTTTTCTGATAATGTTCATTTTTAATGAATAGTGAAAAATGTTGTATTTTAATTCAAAACCACCTTTTAATCTAAAATATTTATATGGTTAGATTATATTTTTAATTGGTTTTAAAGTTTAAATAGATTATATTTTTACCATTTAACCCAATGTTGGCCATTGTAAGTAATTTTACTTTGAAATTGTACATTAACAAGCATCAATTTTTTGTTGGCTATTATTTCTTAAAAACACGCTTTTTGTTTTGACGATGGGAATTAATTATAAAATTAATTAATGAAAATTATATGTTTTTAATTTGGTAAAATAGACATAATTTTTTAATTCATAATATGAAATTTAGCTTAGAGTTAATTTTTGAAATTTTTCTGAAAACCTTCAATTTTTTATGAATAGTGAAACCACTAAGTAGTAGTTTTTTTTTTGACAAAAGAAGATGATATATTAATCATGAAAGTCAGTAGTTTTATGGTCATGCAACCAAGAAGGGAAGTTTTCATACCAGAGATGACTCACACCAGATGTTCCAAAAGACACCAGGTGATGGGATGCTTCATTTTCATCCCTTTAAATGAAGGAGAGGGAGCAGGTTGTGAAACATGAACTGAGAGACTGGATATTCCTGATCACGGGGCAAAAATAATGGAGGCCGCCATCATTAATCCCAATAGCGTTGATTATGGTGAGGAAATCAGATTCAATGTAAATATCTTTCCATCCTCAATCTTTTGCAAGCGTCATCCCGGCGAGGACAGCAAAGGCTTCAGCAACTGCGGGCTCCGAGAGAGCTTGGTGAGATTCGTGTTTGGCAGCAATAATCTGACCATGACAATCTCATGCCACAAGTCTAATTCCGAAAAAACCATCCATGTAGAGAGATGCGTCCACATTAATCTTGAGGATTCCTTCTGGGGGGTACCATCTTGAAGCAGCTGTGTGAGTGTCAGAGAGCCCATGACGGATGGAGTCCTGATTCCACCCCTCAATCCAGGATGAGGCTCGTTCAATCCAGAATCTGGGGGGCTTAGCAATGTGATTAAATATGAAGTCATTCCGACATACATGGTTGTCATTATTAAGTAAAATGTGGTTCAATGGAATGAAAATAATTTTTTGTGAATAGTAACTTTTGACTTTATTAACCACGATTAAAGGTAATTAGGGTAATTTAAAGTAAAAATAATGTTATAATAATAAAAAGTTATCTCGACACTTTTCCTAACTTTATTGGATGATTAATGGCTGACCAAGACAATCCATGGGTCAATTTTGGGACCCCATGGAGCCACTTGGGTAAGATAATGACATTAATAACTTTTTATTTAAAGTAAAAATAAAAAATGTCATAAATATGTATTGTTTTACTAAAACAATTTTAATATGGGGTTATATGAGTTATCTTTTCAACTATAAATATCCATTGGAAATAAAAAAATATTTCCTACATCATGGTATTTTTTTTATAATTTTTAGACATCAAATAAATAAAATTATTTATGACACAATGATGATGCAGTGTTTACATCATTAATGGATGATTTAAATAAATAAGAAGATAAAAATTAAAACAATATCCAAAACTTGCCCAGTTATTATTTTATGATTTTATTTAGAACATGGGACACCTTATCTTAGAATTTAATGATTTTTGGAACTTTAGAAACCAAAAATAATTATATAATAAAATAATATTTTTAAACTTTCTAAAAGATCCCCTCTTCACCCTTATAAAAAACCCTCACTTCCTACCCATTTCTCACACTTATCAAGCCATTGGCTCATCCAAACTATGATCTAATAAGCTCCCAATATCCCTCTATTTATCCTAGAATCCTTACCTTAGGCATAAAGCACTTTAAGAAACTCTTTTGGTTCAAACCAAAGGGAGTTACCCGATTTAAAGGTAACGTCTTCTCTTAAGTTCTTTTATTTTATTTTACTTCTCCAACCCCCTAAACTATTTTTATTCCTTTATTTTATAACAAAACCAGTACTCAATATAAAAGGATATTATTATGAGAATTATTCAAGCTACACTTACACACACCTCTATCTAATGAGTAAGGAACATACTATTTCAGTGGACGGCGAACTACTGTCTCACGAAACGATGATTGTTCAATTATCTCCTACCGCCTCTCATGGTGGCCATTATGATGGGACTGTATCTATATATGATATATATTATATTTATTTTTTCTTTATTCTTCTGTATTTTCCTTCTTATATCATACCTTTATGGTTCCTATAATGGGTAAACGTGATAATTTCATTAGAGGAAGTGCGGACTACCGCCCCCTCAAAGTGATATGACTCATTCATGCTATACGTGGAATGTATAAAGGATAGAATTTATGAACTTATGTAACATATATGACATACATATTATAATGAAATTATAATATAAATATTAATCACTATGTTTTAATTTCATTAAAATATGAAATAGAAATGAAAGTAGTGTTCATGCGTACGTACGACTTACCGTCTCCATGAACGGTGCATTTCATTTCTTATCTTCAGATGTTATGTACTATTATAAATACATACATATACTGGATATATATGATATATATGAAATATATGACATCTAAATGATGAATATCATTCTAGAGATAATGGAATTTTGACCACATGGACAATTTATAATTATAACAAGTTCATTTTTGACTCAAGTTCCGAACATTGGCAAAATGTCCGATATGAGCTCAAATAATTAACTAATTGTTATAGCAAGGTAATAAGTAATATAAAAGGAATAATAAACTTGAAAAATATTATTAATAAAGTATAAAGTAACTTATTTTTATTATTCATGAAGAAAAAGGAACATACGAGCGAGTCAAGTCGGACAACAAGGTAAGGGGTTTCTTATCTCACTTTTAATTCTGTGGGATTTCCATTGTTCGCCACTAATTTATTGCATGTGTTGTATTGTGTACTTACATTTGATATAATTTATAATTATTATCTTTATATTCATGTTATTATATGAATCATTTTGTGGTTATTAACTTTTGGTCATACGACTCGATTGATTACAACGTGGTAAGGGATTCTTATCTCACTTTTAATTATGTGGGATTTACATTGTTCACCACCAGTTTATTACATGTTGTGTATTTTTTATTTAAATTTTATATATATTATAATTATTATATTTATATTTATGTTATTCTGTGAATTATTTGGTGGTTATTAACTTTTGTTCATACGACTCGATTGATTACAACGTGGTAAGGGATTCTTATCTCACTTAATTTCGTGAGATTTCCATTGTTCACCACTTATTTATAGCATGTGGTGTATTGTGTACTTCTATTGGATACATATTATCATTATTTTCTTTATATTCATGGTATTATATGATTATTTTGGTGGTTAGTAATTTTTGGTCATATGATTTGATTGAATACAATGTGGTAAGGGATTTTCATCTCACTTCTTATTCCTGTGAGAATCATGGTATATTTGACACTATTTACTTTTGTGTGGTGTATTTATTGACCATGATTGTACTATTTGTGTAATATAATTTAATTTATGGGTATTTACATATTCTTTATATGATCCTTCTTTCATGGGGTGTACGTTTCGAAAGTTACCAAATCGGTAAGGGAAACTTCCACCCTCCTCTTTTAAGTCATGACTTCCTTTATGTTATGTCTTATAGTTGCATTTTATTATGTGTGGGATTGTTCTTATATATCTTTACTACTTTCCATTTCATTTCCAAATGATGATAGACCTTTTCCGCTCTCATCAATTGATTTTCTAAATTTTTAAGTGACGTCGTTAGGCTGCCGAATTTTCGTAAAAGAAATTGTGCTTTCTCTTTCTTTTCTAGTTTATTTTTCATGTGGGGTGTCATTAAAATATTCACACCATGATCTTATTTCTTTTTATTATTTACCTATACTGAAAAATGATTCATTTATGGATTGTATACCCTTTTCCCTACTCTTTTATTATTTTCTAAAACCAAGTTATATAGCCGTTATGCTGCAGAAATTTCGTCTCAAAATTTCTCTCTCTTTCTCTCAAGAAATTATCTTATTTTATATATGTGAATAATCATACCTATTTCGTTTCTATGGGTGTTCATAGTTATAAAAAAATGATATATTTTATTCTGGAATTGACATACATGTAACCCTCACTCCCTTTCCATGGGTTATAAATGACTTAAAGATCTTATTTTTAAGAACTTTTAAAACGTCACAATTTTGAAATGAACCCATTTTTTTATTATCTATGGGTTATTTATAAAATGTTTGATTATGATACATGTGGATAATATTAAATTAAATACATATTAAGGGTGCACCATGATAGCGCTCCAATTCATTGGGTTAATAATTAATCTCTAGAGATGACAAGTTTCATGATATCTTGGTAAATAACCTTGGTAATTTTTATGAAACCTTGGGGATGAACCTTGGTGATATGTTCATGAATGTATAAATGAAATTTTGTAGCCACATATTCAACTTATGATTCATGTTCTTTTTATTATGATATTCCTATTTTATCATTGCTCTTGTCTTTATGTTTTTCATCAAGTTCTTATTGATATCACAAGTAAACTAATTCCCTTACTTTCCTTACTGGGCCTTCTGCTCACCCTTTCCTTTGATTATATGTCTCCAGGTTATGAGATGCAGTAATTGTACATAGTATGAACTTTTCAAGAAGCTTTTAAAGGGTTTTTAAAGGAGTGTTTAAGTTTTCGTGTTTTTATTCCTGATTTCCAAAACACTAGACTTTAAAGATCCTCTGTTTGTAAAATGTAATGAAAAGTTATGTTTTAAAAAGGCAGGATACCATAGAAATATTCTCTCTCTAAATTCATCCAAATGGTGTATTTCACTATTCAAGAGGCTAAAACATGTTTTTATACTTAGGTTATACTTTATAAAATTTCACTTTGGTCCATAGAAAGTAATAACCTTCATTTTAGACCTTTGTACACACTTATGACTTAATAAACATGTCATAAATGTCACAAATATTTTATCACTCACTTGTAACACTTTAACATGTTATGTGATAAAATAAAAACCATTAACTCAGCCCATAAGCTCCTCTAAATAATTTAATGAACCTTTAACATGTTATGTTCATTCAAAAAATTATATTTTCTCATATTCACTTTTTATGATCAATCAAATTGTAAATACCTTTATAAATAAATTCAATCATCATTATTATATACTTGAATAATATAATTTGATTCTTTTTAAAATTAATTGATCACACTCGGATGTTCACCAGCCCCCACACATGGGGCCCACTTTATCCTAAATTCCTATTTGTTATAATATGTTGAACTTGTGAATACACTTAGTGTGTGATACTATAGGTCCTTATCTTTATTTTAATGTCCCAGATTTTTGGAGTGGGTCTAATTACTCACCCATTTTGAAATTTTTAGAGTTTAGTGGGTATACCAACTCTTTTATCATTTTTTAGAACCTAAATATGAGGTTTCCTTTGATCCAAGAACTTGATTTTGGATGGGTTTAGATATTTAGAAAATTTATCAGGTTTTCAAAAGGGTTTCAAGTGTATCGGAGGCCTGAAGGCCTTGTTTTGGTTAAGTGCGGGCTGAGGTTCACAATTAGATTTAAACGTGCAACCTCTTAGTGAAAACCATGCAGCCCCTTTTTGCACTAAGCACGGTTTGGGAAAAATGTGCGGGATGGGATGCACGACCATGCATTAACCTATACAGTTTTTGCAGAGGGCATTCACACATCTTGTGCAGGGTTAGGGAAAACCATTCACAAGCCACACAATTAGTGCTATTTGGGAAGTACCGATGTACTATAGTCACACGGTTAGGACTAACCATGCGGGCTAACCATGAGGGGCTTGGATCCTAAGCATAAGGAGCCACACGGTTTGGAAAACCATACAAGCTAACCATGTATCTTATTAAAGGGGTGAAATGTCAGTTTCCCCTCTCTTTATTTCTTCTTTTCCTCCCTTTCTTTCTTCTCCTCCACATATGCACAACATGAATCTTATCCATTTTTTATCCTCCTCTAGGTTTTGATCTAACTTCTTCATCCAAACACCGTTTTGACCATCATTGGTTGTGTTGTATCTATATTGGTAAGGCTCTCCTACCCCTTTCTTCTATTTTACTTTGCTCTCACCTCACGGACCGCTAAATCAGTTCAAGTCATTTTCCCCTATTTTCAAGGTGTTCATCTAAAATGTTGATTTCTCCCAAATCATTTGGAGTTATAGGCTAAGATCGGACGTGCCTACTTATAATACAATGAGGTAGGTGGTGATTACTTTTATTTATGATTTTGTGAGTGTTTTGAGGGTTCCTCTTTTAGCACATCATTATGTTGATCAAGCGAGACACCATAATTTAAATGGTTTCTTTTAATTAATTAAATTGAACCATGTGAGGTGCCTTTGAGCCTGATTTTATGATACTAAAAGTGGTTGAGCCATGAAATAGGCTTATACCTTAGGCAGTTAGTTCATGATGTGTTCCTTTATATGAATTTGATATATTTTGTTAATTTTAATTGTTTTATTTAACGTGAGTTTTTCAATTCAATTTCATTGAATTGATTAGTTGTTTTGAATAGAACTATATAAAGATATGTGAATTTTTTTTAATGTGCTACTTAGTTCCAATGGAATGTGATGGGAAATGCCTAAGGATTTAGATAGTGATGGATATATGTTTTGAGGTGATGTGATCATCAGGATGGGCATGGCCCAAGGAACTTGGGTGATGTTGATCACCGATTGGGAGACTTGGTCATTAGATTGAGATGGAAAGGCTGTCAGGAAATGGTCTAGTCTCATGTGATTTGTGATGGATTGGACATCAGGTTGAGAAACATGGTCGCAGGGGCACGAGGTGTCGGAAATTAGGGTGTCTTAGGTTCTAAAATAATGATTATCGTTCACCTGTGTTGGTCAAAGTGTCGTTTGGATTTGTGTGCACACAGAAGGACTCAGTGAGGAGGTGGTTTTGACCGCTTGTGTGGGTAGAGGCCCCCAGTAGTTACGGCTTAGGTAAATGGATGAGGGTTCTTGCCGTAAAAAGGCATGTGGATTGCCAGGAGCCATCAGATGACAATGTTGAGGATGTCAGTTGTGGGTTAAGGCTCGATATGCTTGTGTCCAATGGGATAAGACTTATTTTGGAGTACGGAAATCACCATTCCTTAGGGATTCATTCTTTGAGCCGATGGTGATATTACTTTGAGGATAGATATCTCTATGCCTTCGGATGTTAGGCTTTGAGTCGATGGGTGCTTTCAAGAAGTGCTATAAGGGACTAGATTCTTTGAATTGGGCGTGCCTTCGGGATGTCAGTTACTTGGTTGACGGAATGAGGTGTCAGGTGACATTGTAGGTGGAACCTGAGGGTTAACTTGGGACTATATGTCCTTGGGGGATTCCTTAGTCCATAGTCTAAGGATCCTATCCTCTTCAGTAAACCAGCATTGGCCGAGGTAGGTGATAGCTTCCTGGTGGATGTAGAGCACCAAGGAAACTTGTGTTTACATTATTAATGTGTTGCTACTTTATTTACTTTTATTACACACATTCTTAAACAAAAATTTAAGGTAGGAACACATTGGTGGTGACCTACTGTGACTCGTTCTCACACCCTACATGGGCCCTTTGGGACGCATGTATATTTCATGATTTTATATTCAGGTAAAGGCCCAAGTTTTGGAGTTGGATCTTAGTGGATATTTGGCATGGATGGAAGGCAATGGACCTTGAGGTTCTTGCCTCAGTTAGAGTTTTCTATTTTGGTTTACTCTTCTATATTATTATGCTTGTATGTATGTATGTACTATGGTCATCCACAGGTGACCCAATTCTAATTACTGTAATGTATGACCAGTATTGCATGCATGATCTATTTAGTTTCTAAAAATGGAATGTTGAATTTTTTATTTATTTCCGCTGTCGTTGTTGATCATGATTCCATTATTTTCTTGCGCTTCTACCATGGGTGGGTTACTATTTTTGAGTCTATTGGTCTTTTTCTTATGATATATATATTTATACCATTATTATATCATCACCAAAGGGTATAGTCTCCCCACTATCACCTCCTTACACCCTCGTTGTTAGTTGGAAACCTTTGGCATTTGGGGTGGCGCACCTAAGGCCAGTGGCACTCGGCCTAAAAGCACTATTCGAGTAGCTAATCGGGTCAGGGTGCGACAAATGGTATCAGATGAGTTTTTTTCCTCTTTATTGGTCTTACTATTTGGTTTATGGTAGACTGAAGATTAGGATGTTGTCAAAACTGGGTTTAGAACTCATTTTTGGGTGCCTACAACCCCATGCACGAGGAATAGACTAAGTTTCTAGGGGTGTGAATTATTGTTCTTCTTTTCTCATATGACATCTTATTTTATTTCCACCTCGAGTGGTGCACTTGGAATTTGAATTTTTACTTTTTTTATATGTGATCCTTTCCCTGGTATGACTATAAAGGGGTTATTAGACACATGGCCTGGTATGACAAGGGGTGGTTGTTTATTTACGCTTTCTAATTAGGCACATAGGATGTTTAATTTTATATATACATGTTCCTGTGATATGAAATTTCATTTGAAATGTGATATGTCATCTGACATATACATATATATGTGTCTAACTCTTATAGGAGAAGGAAGTTTTGATGACACGAGGTGATGTTGATCACTAGTTTGGATGATGTGGTCATCGGATTGAGGCAACATGGTTCGTCAGGGCGGGTGTGTCTCGAGGCATATGTGATAATTGGCTCTATTATGGGTGGGTAAGGAGGCCATGAGTTCGGGATACCATGTGGAATGGTTGCGATGGGGGGGTAAGGGTAGTGAGTTGACATTGTTTGTTACTTATTTCCCTATTTGTGCGATGTGTGGGTGTGCATGGGTGTGCGTGTGTGTGTTCATGTGTGTGTGCGTGTGTGTGTGTGTGTGTTCCTATGTGTGTTTGTGTGTGTTATATGGGTTTCATGACAATGTAATGGTATTCAACAAGTTTCCCCCTAGATGAGCTCCAATGAAGCATCAAGAAGGCAAGGATAGGGTGTTGCGAGAGCAGGAACAGGTTGAGACCCCTGAGGGCCAGGTAGAGCACAAGTCGTAGGTATAGGCTCAGGTGCAGGCTTAGGTGCAGGCAGGGCAGCCGTTAGATTTGACAAATTTTGGGGTATGGATTGATGAGTAGCTCATAGCGAGTTTGGTACGTGTCATCTAGGGGATTGACAGGGGATATCAAGGAGCAGATCCTTTGATGGTGTACCTGCCTCGAGAGTTTCAGTCGCAGCACCCACCGTTGTTTCAGGGTGAGGGAGGACCACAGGTTGCTAAAAACTGAATCGAGTCCATGTGGATGATTTTAGAGCAGCTGGATATGCCTCCAGGGAGGAGGGTGAAGCTGAAAATGTATATGCTCAGAGGACCGGCTACGTGCTAGTGGGGCCTGCAGGTGCAGGCAGACAAACATGAGGGACTAGCCTGGACGGACTTTAAGGCCAGTTTCTTTGAACACTTCTTCCCGGAGATAATGATGGCGGAGAGAGATCATGAGTTTTTGAGACTACGGTAGGGTGACATTTTTGCCATGGACTATGGAGCGACGTTCACCGAATTGTCTTGCTTTGCACCTGACATGGTGAGTGACGACACCTCGATGGTGAGGTGTTTTGGGGATGGTTTATGACACACTATTTAGGTGTAGGTACACATCTTCATTTTGGCCTCATTCTTAGAGGCAATGAACCGAGCGCTCATATCTGAAGGAAATTTGACGAATCGATCGTACTTGAGTCAGGTGATGGCGTCAGGTGACTTCAGTGGTGATGCTTTAGATAGTATGAAGAAAGTCCAAGAGGAGTTCTAGCAGGGAAGTCAGACCAAGGACTCGAGTAGACCACCTCAGAGTGGATCATTGATAGTGTGATTCTAGTATGGATAGCCAGGAAATGTCTGGACTCAGTGTGAGTGGCCTCCAAAGGAGTGTCTGACATGTGGATATGTCGGACATCTCGAGAGGTTCTATAGAAATCCTTCTCGGATAGATGATAAGCAGGGACTGGGGTAGACTCAGGTGTCTAATATCAGGTCGAGAGTGGTACCAGGTGATGGTAGCCGAGTATCAACCACATGTGGAGGTCGTGGCAGAGCCAGCGGGACCCAGTAGTGGGGTCAGTGGCTGGTGGCTGGTGTAGAACCACAGGGAGGTCAGGCTTCAAGCAGTTGGGCTTCAGTCCAGGTGCACGTCATGGAGTTGTCAGGGTCATAGAAGGCTAGCGAGCCAATAATGGTCAGAGGTACGTCGTGGGCATGGCCATGGTTCTCTTTTGTTTTGTTTTGGAAATTCCTTTTGAGACATGTCTATTTTGAGTGCACAAGGTACATAAGATATATGAATGGACTAATCAGACCCTGGTTAGTAGGTTGACATCGGCTCAAATGCATTATATATATATACACGAGGTGCACAACATCATGACTTATATATGAGCATCGTAGGATGCGTGATTATTAAGGTGTGTTGGCATCGGTGCATCGAAGGGATGTGAGTATACTTGAGGTGCGTAGGCATTTGGGAATCAGTGTGATGCAGGACTTGACTAAGGTGTGGGGCACCAAGAATTTTGGGCATCTATTGAGATGTAGAACCTCATAGGTGCCATGTACGACATGGGCATGAGGCAGGCATTGATGCAGTGCGAGATTATGATGGGTGTCGGGTATGGAACAGGAGCACCTGATGAGGTGTAGGCGTGACGATGTGTCACGAGAGGACCTTGAGTTTGGGAATAGTCGGTGGTCCATCAGTTTGATTTGTGTTTTGGGTTGGGATGCGACCGGGGTAGGTAACTCCTAAGGTGGGGAGCTGCCTTGAGGTATTTGACATATACCCTTGTGATTGGGGTAGTCTGGGTTAGTTTTAATGAGATGGGTATGTTCAGTACCATCTCATCTTTGATTTTTATAGCTCGGGGATGAGCTATGTCAATGTGGGGAGATTATAACGTCCTGGGTTTTTGGAGTAGGTCGAATTCCTTACCTGTTTTGAATTTTTTGAAGTTTGGTGAGTATGTCAACCCTTTTCTCGTTTATCATAACCTAATTATTAGGTTTCCTTTGATCCAAGACCTTGATTTTGGATGGGTTTAGAGGTTTGTCAAATGCCTTGGGTATTCGAAAGAGTTTCAGGTGCATCAGATGTCCGGAGGCCCTGTTTTTGTTAAGTGCAAGCTGAGGCACACTGTTAGATTTAACCGCGAGGCCTCTTAGTGCAAACTGTGCAACCCCTTTTTGCACTGAGCACGGTTTGGGGAAACCATGCGGGATGGGGCACACGGTCACGCACGAACCTTTACAGTTTTTTATAGAGGACATTTGTATGGATTGTACATGATTAGGAAAAATAGTGTGCAAGCCACACGATTAGTGCCATTTGGGCAGTACTTATGCACTATAATATATGGGTGAATTCATCATTTTGGGGCACTTTGAAGAAAGCAAACACAAGTCATTCCTTCATCACATTACATGTGACACCCTATTCTCATAAGAGCTTTTTTATAAATATGAAAAAGAAAAGTGTAAGAATTTTTTTAAAAAAAAATAGAGAAACAAATAGAGCATGGATTTTATTTTTCACTGGAATCATGTTTTTGACTCATGACCCAATAGAAAAATTATGGGATTGTTATGATAAATTTTTGTAAGGGAGATTGAGTGGGGTACATTCTATCAAGCATCCTTGAATTAATCATGTATTATATTAAAAGTCAAAAACTCCTCTTCTTGGTCTTTGTTTTTTTAAGTCATCACTACCACAAAACTGGGCAAGGCCAGCGCCAGCCTTTATCAGCACTAACGAAAAAGCGCTGATAAAGGGGGGTACGTTTATCAGCGCTAAAAAAAGTGCTGATAAAAGTACCCCTTTATCAGCGCTTTTTTAGTAGCGCTGATAAAGGGGGTCATTATCAGTGCTTTTTTTAAAAGCGCTGATAAAAGGTCTACTTCCAAAAAAATCATTAAAAATATATATTAATATTTAAATATATAGATATAGTTATATTGATATAAATATAATATATATATTTTAAATATAATTTTAAATATATTTTAGATAAGTATAAATATACAGTTACACTTAATATATAAGATATTCAGTGAAAATGGCTTATAAAAAAATTAAAAAAATATTTTTAATAAATAATTTGCTAATTATTATGCAGTAATAGTCATTTAATAACAATTTGAAGACTAAAAAAATTAAAAAAAAATTAAAAAAGATCCAAAATATGTTGAAAACACAACTCAAACTTCAAACGACCATAACTTTTGATCCAGTGTCCGTTTGAGCTCTACAGCATATCAAATCGAAGCCTGCAACGAGCTCTACGCGCTAATAATTAAGACAAAGCCTCTGTCACATTTTTCGAGGCCAAAAAAGGCCCAAAAGACCTCCAAAACTGAGTTTTTAGTCGAGATACCCCGATTTTTTAACATTTTGTGGATTTTCAGCCTCGTTTAATGGGGTATTATTGGTTTTTTTTGTGAGGATTGAATTTATTCCAAGGTATTACATTCATATTAATATTATGTCTTTGAAATTTTATCGTTTTTTATAATGCATTGCTTTTTATAATCAAATATATAACAATATAAACATATTTTTTATATATTCACACATAAAATTTTAATTATAAATATAAATAATAAAATATATTTACATATAAAATATATTAGCCTTATCTAAATAATAACTAATATCCATTTTATTTAAAATAAAAATATAGGAATATTTATATGCCTATATATTATATATATATATATATTAATATAACTATATATATATATTCATATAACTATAAATATATATATTAATATCACTATAAATATATATATTAATATAACTATATATATATTAATATAACTATATATATATATAAATATAAATATATATTACTATATGAATAAATCTAACTATATATATATATATAAATAGAGATATCATGAAATAGAAAACAAATCAAAATAGAGGAGTGGTAGGGGCTTAGGCGCGTAGGGGGGATGTCTCGAGTTCAAAACCTAGTAGAGGCAGTGGCGCGCACATGGGGGTGGATTTGGGGGGGGGGGGGCTAGCGCTGATAAAGGGGTGGAGGGAATGCGTGCAGACGCTGGAGGGGCTGGAAAGCGCTGTTAAAAGGGGGCTCAAGCACTGTAAAAGCTCCACCCCCCCGATTGGAAGGATTTTTTTTAATTTTTTAATTTTTTTTAATTTTTTTTACTTTTATCAGCGCTAAAAAGAAAGCGCTGATAAAGGACGCTTTTATCAGCGCTTCTTTTTAGCACTGATAAAAGACCCCTTTTATCAGTGTTTTTATAGCGTCGATAAAAGGGGTCTTTATCATCACTTTTTGGAGCACTGCTAAAGGGGACCCCCTTTATCTTTTTCGACTTTAACAACACTTTTCTAGCGCTGTTAAAGGCCATTTGTAGCGCTGATAAAATGAGTATTTGTAGTAGTGCATACCCACTATCCCTTACCCAACATTATAACCTCAACAAAATCCTCGTGATTAGTACAATTTCCTTGCCACTTTCATGGAGAAGCAAAATTTTTATTAAGCATGTGAATTGACATGCAAGTTCTTGAGATGACTATAACTTTTCAAATCAATCACACATGAAAGAAAAGTGACGTAACGTTTCATATAAGGTGGGGTGCGAAGTGTTCCATCAATGAATAATTGAGATTGAAGAAATTTGTGTACGAGAGAAGATAAAAGAAGGAAAATTGATTACATAAAAGAAACATAATGGATTTATTTTAAAAAATTGATTAGAGGTTTTTTCATCTTTGATTTGTGTGTGAAATTTCCTCTGGGATATCAAGTTTTTCCCTAGAGTGAAAAATTTAGTCATGAGGAGGGGATATCTTATGTTTTTGTTGGAAATTTATTTTGAATTTCATCGAAAACGTTCTTTTATTTCATTCTTTTAATGTTTTCTTTTCACTCTTATGTTTTTGTTTTTTCAAAAAATATACTTTTTTGTTTTTAATTGGAAATTAAATGTTCAGAATTAACACATTTTTCTTCTTCTGAAAAATGAATTTGGAATGTAAATATGGGCAATATATTTTTGTTGGTGAAGTTTGAAATGTTTTGTGTTTATTCTTTGAATTAATATGATAAAATCTGAATATACTTCTCTTATAGAAGATAAAAGAATGAAAATAAATATTTGTTTGATTTGTTTTAAAACTACAAATACATGTTTTTTGGTTAGTAGATTTAATTGAAATGATAAACTTATCTGAATTTTATAATACCCAAAAAAATGTGTATTCTTTGTATTGATTTTTAGGTCATGGCAAGACACTTTTTAGTAAGGGATGGACAACGGCATCACATTTTATGGGGCAGGTAAAGCATCACTGTTCAAGGCCCATGGACTATTGAATTGCTGGCCCAACTTATCTCAGCCACATAGTCAAGTGAGGGGCTGTCACGCTACTGCTTCCAGCCCTAGCTGAGGAGTCGGCTGCTCGTGAGGTTCAAGTGCTTGACGCCGATGGGAGTTCGCTGATTGGTGTACGCCGCAGCTGGTTCGCTGAAGGACCTTGGTGCTGCGCTTCAGCAAGCTTAACACGGGTTCATTTTGTTCCGGTCTTTGCTCATGGAGCCCGCTGCTAAAAAGGTGAGATTGGTCCGGGTTGTGCGTGCTGGAGAGCAAGGCAGGTTGTGCTTGTTTGGTGTTGCTTGTACAAAGAGAAGGCTGGGTCACAAAGAGGAGCTACCAAAGAGAAGGCTGGGTCACAAAGATGAGCTACAGGGGTTGCGATGCTGCAGATTGGATGGGCTGCCTATTATCTGTTGTTGTTTCGGATCAGAGCTACTGATGGGTCCGTGGTAAGCTGAGGAGGGTGGATTGTGTGTACATCACTCTAAGCAAAGATGACTGGGCATGGACCGCTGCAATTAAGGGGTTCACATCTGGGAGAACCCTTGCTGCAATATGCTTGGTCGGTGCTGCAAGCCAGAGGTCCGTGTTGGGCGTGGCTCAGGCATGGTTTACCGCTGCTGGTTGTCATCTGGAAGGAGCTTAGTGCGCTTCATGGCTGGACCCTGGAATGGCCCTGTAAATTCAATTGCCCAAGACCAACATAAAAAATTTTGCCCTTAAATGCATTGGGAGCTACGGTATGCCCTTTTCTTTGTATTTTTTTCCCCTTCCCGTGTGTTGCCCTAGGGACTCGTGGGGCTTGCCCCAGGGCCGGCCCTATGGTTTGGGGGCTGAGATGAGGCTTGTGTTTGCTGCTCGAAATTGCAATGGTGGCTTGTGTAATTGTTGGTTTGCTGTTACTTTAGTTCATACCTGATGGGAGTTGGCTGCAAGCTGAGCGGGTTTGGTTCTAATCCATTGCTCTTGGGTTCAAATCTCGCACTGCACTGGGATTAAGGTTCATATTAAAGGGTCTTCCGGGGCTGCCTGTGTTAATGTCTGCTGTTGCAGGTTCCCTGTTCATGTGCAATGTGTACCAAATGTCGCTGCTATGCAGAAGAACTGTTTGATGGAAGTTCCAAGTGAGGCTGCTGGTTGGGTGCTGGTTCAGGGATGTTTTGATGGATGCCTCTACCGCAAGGAAGGTTGTTCATTAAAGGGTTCGAATTCATGATGAAGGCTGCCAATGTTGATCAAATAGGTTCTGAGTTCACTGTAGTTGAAGAGGTATCACCCAGGTTCATCATTTGTTGCTTCCCAATCATTGTTTTAGCTGCTTAAAAGACTGCCACTGCAACCTATATTTTTTTAGCCCATTTGCAACAACACAAGCAGCTCCATATCAACACTAGCCTTTCCACCCATTAAATGCACACCAACCCCACCTAAAATTCCAGCCCACTAAATCCAAACTTCTATTCCCTAAGACTACTACAATCGGAGGCCTGCAACTAATTCAAAATCCAAGGAGGCCACCTGGCAGGAGCCAGGTGGCCATGGTCGGGGCTTACGTGTCCACTATGCAGGTGCCTTTGAAGTGCAAAAGGCGTGGACGCTACCGATTTCAGGCAGCATGCTGGAGGCCCAATGCGAGAGTGTCTATGCTTAAGACCAGAACGCAAGGAGATTGCCCAACCCATGCTCGGTGCAAAGAGCTTGGGCATAAGTGTCCACGATACTGGTTGTGCGTATGGATTTTGCGAGTAAAGCCTGGATCAAATGGATGTGGGGCCCATGAGCACTCAACTTGCGCGTAATTACGAGTGGCGAACATAGGCGTCAAATGGGGGTCCTCGGGGTCCAGTTTGCGCAACTATGGAGTTGCTCGAACCATGAGCTCTAGCAGAAGGGTGGTGTATGGATGACAAAGGCAAGGTTTCGTGCAAGATTGAGTGTTGCACGAAACAAGTTGCGTGAACACATGGAGTTGCGCGAGCCATGAGCTCTAGCACAAAGGTGGTGCATGGATGGAAAAGGCAGGGTTTCACGCAAGATTGGGTGTTGCGTGAAACATTGAGCTGCGTGAAGGATATTCCTTTTGTGCGAACTGTGTTATTCATTGATGAAAGGTGCCAGAAGTCATCTCGAACATAAGCCAATGCAATTAAGGACCTATGTGAGGTATTTTGCGCAAGTTTCTCACCTGCAGGAATCCAGGAGAGTCTCTCATTGCGTGAATTTGCGAAAGAGAGTTGCGTGAGGTGAGAGCACGACTCTTCAACTTTCAAGGGTTTGTCCTCGAAAATGGGGTATACTGCTTTATTTATAGGCATTTCAGCTCGCGAAAGGTACCAGTTCACACAACCCCCCGTCTCGCACAAGATTGACTGGCTCGTGCAAGTTTGGGAGCACGACATTCTAACTTTGGTTCGCGTGACTTGGGTTGCGCGAGATTTGGGCCTTTGCTTGTTTGACACCGGCTTGAGGACGTGCATAACTTCTGCCATTTGACGCTGCTCTTCTTGAACAACTATGTGTTGTGTGAAATTTCGAGAGTTGCACGCACTTACTAGAAGTTGCGTGAAAATCTCCCCTTGGCTTTAGAATTGCTCTGAAGGGTCATTTTCACCCCTGGTTGTTCTTTGACTCACTTTTCAAACGCACATTTTCGACACCAACAAACCTTGTTTAGGTTCACCACATTTGTTGTTTCACACCAAATGTTCGATAAAAAGCCTCATAGGAGTGTCGTTTAGAGACGGAGGGAGCGGGTTGTTGTTTGTGTTGCACTTATTAGGATATAAGCTGGGTGAGATGGGGGTTTATGCTGGTTTGAGAGTCTTCATGGTACTACTTAATTGCCCTTGAAATCGAAGGATCGAGCTTGTGGGTTCTAAGCTGCTGATGGGTACTACTATAAAACTGGGTTTATCCAGTGTAAGAGTTTTAACAACGCTAGTTAAAAGTGATTTTAAAGACCCACTTTATCAGCGTTAGAAAAAATGTTGTTAAAAGAGATCTTTAACAATGTTTTTTAGCACTGTTAAAAGGGGGTTTTTAATAGTGCTAAAAAATAGTGCTGTTAAAGGAGTCTCTTTATCAGCGCTTGTAAAAGGCGTTGATAAAGGCTCCCTCTTTATCAGTGCTAGAAAAAAAGGTTGATAAATGGTGAGTTTTTATCAATATTTTTTTTCTAACGCTGATAAAAGGTACATTTCATAAAAAAATACATTTCATTAAAAAAGATATATTAATATATAAATATATTTATATTTATATAAATATAATATATATATTTTTAAATATGTTTTAGATAAGGCTAAATAAGCATTTGCACTTAATATATAAGATATTTAGTAAAAATGAATTATAAAAAAATTAAAAAATATTATTAATTAATAATTTGCTAATCATTATCGAATAATAATCATTTAATAACAATTTGAATATTAAAAAAATAAAAAATAAATAAAAGATATAAAATAAGTTAAAAACGTAACTCGAATTTCAAACGGTTATAACTTTTGATCTGAGTGTCTGTTTTGGTTTTACCATATATCAAATTGAAGTTTTCGACGAGCTCTACGCCCTAATGATTTGGGGAAACCCGTGATTACATTTTTTGTCAAAAAATGTTCAGAAAGCCTCCAAAACTGAGTTTTTAGTTGGGATATCCCAATTTTTTAACATTCGATGGAATTTCAACCTCGTTTAAGGGGGTGTTTTTGCCCATTTTCAGTAGGGACTAAATTTATTTTGTGGTCTTACATTAATATTGATATTATGACTTTGAAGTTTTATCGTTTTTCAGAATGTAGCTTTATTTATAATTAAATATATGTATATTTTCTTATATTTACTTATAATAAATCACTTGTATAAATACATATATCAACATATTTACGTAAAAATGTATTCTTAAATATATAAAATAAATATTTATTATTCATTTTATTTAAAATAAAAAATTATCCATTTTATTCACCTTATAAAAATGTAATAATATGTATATATAATTTTTATATATACATGTGTGTATTAATAAACACACACACACATATATTCTAATATATATAAATGGATATTAATATATAATATATTTAAATAAATATATTTGTATATATATATATATATATCACACATTTCAAAATATATATAAATAAATAGAAAAGTCGTCAAATATACGGCAAAACACAAATGACATAGTAGTAAAGAGCATCTAGTCGCATAAGGGAGGTCCTGAGAACAAATCCAGACGTGCACAGGTATTTGGGGTAGCCTTCAAGGGTTGAGGAAGGGGGTGGGGTGTGTTATAAAAAATGAGGAGTGAAAAGCGCTGAAGGGGGGGGGGGATGCGTGAAAAAGTATTTTTTTTTCAATTTTTCTAAAAAAGTTTTTTTAGCGCTGTTAAAGGTCAGCTTTTAACGTCGCTCGGAATATCAACGTTTTTGAAGTGTTGATAAAACCCTTTTACTAGCGCTGTTTAAGGCCCGATTTGCATAGAGGGAGTTGCAATAAGGTGAGAGGGAGGGTTGTGCATTCACCATTGTAAGCAAAGATGGTCGGGTGTGGACCACTGCAATCAGGGAGTTCTCATTCGGAAGAACACTTGTGTAATATGCTTGGTCGGTGCTAGAAGCCAAAGGTCTGTTTTGAGGGTGGATTGGGCGTGGTTTACCACTGCTGGTTGTTGTCTGTAAGGAGCTCAGTGTGGTTCGTGGTAGGCTGTAAGCGATGAGAAAGAGGGGTGGGGGTGGGGGTGTTGAGGATGCATGATTTTTTTTTCTTCAATTTTTCTAATAATGCTTTTTTAGCGCTGTTAAAGGCTGACTTTTAACATCACTCGCAATATTAGTGTTTTCGAAGCCCTGATAAAACCCTTTTATTAGCACTGTTAAAGGCCCGATTTACATTAGTGGGGGTTGCACCAAGCTGAGAGGGAGGGTTGTGTGTTCACCACTGTAAGCAAAGATGGTCGGGTGTGGACCACTGCAATCTGGGGGTTCTCATTTGGAAGAACACTTGGTGTAATCTGCTTGGTCGGTGCTACAAGCCAAAGGTCTGTTTTGAGGGTGGACTGGGCGTGGTTTACCGTTGCTGGTTGTTTTTTGTAAGGAGCTCGGTGTGGTTCGTGGTAGGTCCATATCTGGCTAGCTTGAGGGTTGAGATGGGGCTTGTGTTTGCTGCTCGAAATGATGATCGCAACTCGTGCAATTATTGGTTCATTTCTACTTTCGTTCATACCTGATGGGAGTTCTCTGTTCTAGTCCATTGCTCATGTGTTCAAGTCTGACACTGCACTGACATTAAGGTTCGTGCCAAAGGGTTGGCTAGGGATGCTTGCACTGATGCCCGCTGCTTTAGGGTTGTTGATATTTTTCTCATCCCTTGGATTTTTACTTTGAACGATGTGTAATTTTTTTTGGGAATCCTTTGATTATAAAAAGGAAGTTGCATGGGTGCTACAAACGTAAGCAAAAAAGGAGCAGATATGGGAGCAAGAGGCAGCGGCCCAACTGAAGGAGATTGGTGTGCATTAGATACTTGGGTGGCTTTGGGCGTGGACAACACCATGCAACATGCAAATTGGGTTGTGCAATGGTTGTGCAACGATTTATTTGAGGTGTTGCAACAACGCCATGTGTGCGGTTTTGATATTCGAAAGGTCACGTCTTGTTGCGAGATGATTATCAAAGAGGTGACAGTGGCGTATGAGGGTGTGGATTTTTACACAGGTTTTCTATGCTATATTTACAATTCAAGTTTCAGGCTTGTACTTGGATTTTTGTACTTATCGATTTATAGTAGATTTTTTGGAGTTGTCTCATGTTTTTTTAATCATCTGCATTGGAGGGTTTTTCCACATTAAATTTTTATGTCTCCATTTATTTTCTTTTTTTTATTTCTATGCTTTGTTTTCATTGGTGATTCTCACAATTTATTTGTCGCAACCGAGTTTTTGTTTCGGAACAGATCCGCTTCTGCTTTCTCCCCAACAACTGATATCAGAGGGATTTATCCGTGTTTCTTGCTGATTTTATATGAGTGATTCACACCATGAGATTTTTGTCCACATCGAACCATTTAACGGGCTAAATAATTTTACTCTATGACAACAATAAGTTAAAAATATTTTGATTCGTGAGAAGACAATGAAGGCGCTGAAGAAAAAATTTGAGAAGTCAGAGACGATGAGCATTGGTGATTGGCAGAATATGAGAGAGTTGGTGACAAACACGATTTAAATTTATTTGAATTATAATACTCTACGGGAAGTGATGAATCTGACAGATCTGGAGGAGATATGGGTGAAACATGAAAACAGTTATAAATCGAAATCCCTCAAAAATCATTTCTATATGAAAAACAATTGTACCGTTTGTGAATGATAGAGAATGGAGATTTTGGTAACCATCTGGATGAGTTCACTGAACTTCTGTCAGAGATGCCTTCGGTGGCGGTCATGATCGATGATAAAGGTAATACAATACTTGTTGAAATGGAAGAAGAAGACAATACTTTGCTTCTCTCGAGTTTGTTACCTGATCATATGATAATCTCATCACCACATTGATGTTCGAGAAAGACACTCTGAAGTTGGATGACGTGATTTCATTATTGTTGATGAATGAGACTCAGAGAAAGTCCAATAATGGTGATTCTTTAGGTAATAGTGGTATTCTGGCTGTGACAGATGGACACGGTAACTAGAGAGGTCGACCGAAGATAAGAAAAAAGGTCAAGTGCTTTTGCGGCAAGGAGAGTCATGTGCAGAGAAACTACTATGTTTTGAAAAAGCTTAAGGAGGAAAAGAAGACGTATGAGATCGATTCTAAGGATACCAGCGTAAGTCTTGTACAATGTGAGTGTGATTTACTTTCAATTGACATTGATTGTCGTAGGTCAGATTTGTACACTGAATGAATGGTTAATTCAGCAACATCTTACCATATTACACTGAAGAAGGAATTATTTTCTTCATATGAAGAATACAACTTTGGTATATTAAAGATGGGCAATGGAGATTTTGCTGATGAAATTGGTATTGGTGATATTTGTATCACTACGAATGCAGGTTGTACGTTGACTTGAAGGATGTTGATGCGAGACACACGGGGTGACCCGATCTTTACGACGTAGGGCGGAAGATGAAGGATGCAGTTTGGGACTAAATGGTCGATGATGTGTACAAATAGTGGATGAAAGTAGCCAATCAACGCTATAACGAGCGCGACCTACTACTTAGACAACACACTCAAGGGAGGGATGTGATAGCCAATCCACACAACAATGCACTTGGGTCGAGGCACAAAATTGGGGGCTTTGTGATCCTGGACCACCAATCTAACTTATAGATTGACAAGGCAAGAATGCACAAGAGCGAAGGGAAAACCGGGACAATCCTCACACAACTGAGAGAAACAAAAGTATAAGCTCTCAATTAAATCTTGAGTGCCATACAAGTGCCATGAGGGTGACTATTTACAGCCAAGGGGGTGGTACAATAGTAAATGGTTTAATACCCTAAATTCATAAAGGCTAAACTATTTTGTTACCTAAAATTCAAAAAGATAAAGTCTACCAAAAACTTTTTGGAAAAGCAGCACACCTTTCCAACTATAGCCCATTGGATTTGAATTTGAGTGCATACCCCACCAAATTTGACTTTAGTATCCAAAGATGTCATTCTAGAATCCTCTATGTGGACAAGGCTTCCCAAATTCATACAACCATGTGGACAAAGCTTTAAACATCATGTTTGGGCTTGAATAAGTGATATTATAAACCCATTTGCTCCATCCATGCAAGACAAGATCCATTAGACCTTTAATGAAGCGAGATGGGTGCCCATTGTAGCATTCAACCTCTTTAATCTCCCTCGCGTCATCGGGCCTTGCAAATCCAACTCCTCTACCCAGACAATTGACTTGGTGCCTTCGATATGGTTCTCACCATCCTCCCCCTCTTGAAAAGGAGTCGTCCTCGACTCTTCATCCTTTGCATCAAAAAAAGGGAGAAAGATCAGAAACATTGAAAGTGACACTTACACCATACTCACCCGACAAATCTATCTTGTAAGCATTGTTGTTAATCTTCCCGAGCACTCGGAAAGGTCAGTCTCCTCGTGGCATGAGTTTTGATTTCTGCTTGTTGGGAAATCTCTCCTTTCACATATGAATCTAGACCAAGTCATCGGGCTCGAACAACACTTGTTTGCGACCCTTATTTGCACTATCAACATATTTCTAGGTCATCTGCTTGATATTTTTTCTTTCCTTTTCATGGAGTTTGATGAATTCTGTGCGCCCTTTCACATCCATATTAGTTGCTTTCTGCAAAGGCAGAGGAACTAAATCAATAGGGGCAAGGGGGTTAAAACTATAAACAATTTCAAATGGAGAATTTTGAGTAGTGGAGTGCTTGACCCCCTGTTATATGTGAATTTCACATGTGGCAGACACTCCTCTTAATTCTTGAGTTTTTTCTTGACAATTGTTCGCAGAAGGGATGATAGTGTTCGATTCACTATCTCTGTTTGTCCATCGGTTTGCGGATGACAAGTAGTGGAAAATAGTAACATCGTTTTTAGTTTTCTCCACAAGGTCTTCCAAAAGTAACTGAAGAATTTTGTGTCTCGATCCGACATAATCATCCTTGACATTCCATGGAGTTTGACTACTTTCTGAAAGAAAAATGTTGCAATGTTAGTGGCGCTATCTGTTTTGTGACAAGGAATAAAATGTGCCATTTTAAAAAACCGATACACCGTAACAAAAATGGAATCTCTCCCCCTCTTGGTCATTGGTAACCCCACAATAAAGTCCATTGATATATCCTTCTAAGGGTTGTTGGGGATTGAGAGATGAAGATATATTCAACGTGGGTTCAGTTTTGATTTGGCTTTATGGCAGACAATGCACTTTCCCACAAATTTTTCCACATATCTATATATCCTAGGCCAATAAAAATGATCACTAAGAACGCTTAATGTTTTTGCAACACCAAATGTCCCATTAACCCACTAGAATGTGACTCCTTTAATAAAAGTAAATGGATAGAGCAATTAGGAATGCAAAGCTTATCAATCCAAAATAAGAATCCATCATGTAAATATAACTTTTCCCAACTAACTCCAGGTTTACAATGTCCATATGGTTCACTAAACCACTATCTGTAGCATATAAATCCGTAATGCATTCAAATCCAAGGATTTTTGAATCCAACAAGGATAAAAGAGAATACCTATGTGAAAATGCATCTGCCACAATATTTTCTTTACCCTTTTTATGCTTGATGACATATGGAAATGATTTAATGAATTCTAGCCATATAGCATGTCTCGTATTTAGTTTATTTTGGATCCTAAGGTACTTAAGAGCCTCGTGATCATAATAGACCACAAATTCTTTAGGCCAAAGATAATGTTTCTATATTTCTAGAACTCTAAACAATGCATACAACTCTATCATATGTAGCATTTTTTAGGGTTGGTCCATTTAACTTCTCACTAAATAAAGCAATAGACTTACCTTCTTGCATGGGCACTCCTCCTATGCCAATTCCAATTATATCACATTCAATTTCAAAGGTTTTATCGAAGTCCAGAAGTGCAAGTAGAGGGGCGTGAGTGAGTCTTTCCTTAAGAGCATGGAAGACCTTCTCTTGAGTTATCCCCCATTTGAAAGGAACATTTTTCTTTGTCAACACATTCAATGGTGCTGCTAGTGTGTTGAAGTCCTTCACAAATCTCTTATAAAAACTAGAAAACCCATGAAAACTTCTTACCTGTCCAACAGAGGTTGGAGTTGGTCATTCTTGTATCGCTTTGATCTTCCCAATGTCGAATTCAACTCTATTTCCACTCACAATAAATCCAAGAAAAACAATCTTATTGAGACAAAATTAACACTTATTTATTTTTCCAAACAAGTTTTCCTTCCTCAACACCTTTAGGACTTTTCTTAAGTGATCTACATGTTCATGCAAAATCCTACTATACACCAAAATGTCATCAAAGTAAATTACCACAAATTTTCCAATATATGCACGTACGAAATGATTCATTAACCTCTTAAATGTGCTAGGTGCATTGATGAGACCAAAGGGCATGACTAAACATTCATAAAGTCCATGTTTTTTTTCTTAAATGTAGTTTTCCACTCATCTCCTTCTTTCATCCTAATCTGATGGTATCCACTTCTTAAATCATTTTTTTGTGAAAATAGTCGAAACATTTAATCCATCTAGCATATCATCTAACCTAGGGATATGATGACGATACCTGACCATAATGTTATTAATGACTCTGCAGTTAATGAACATTCTCTATGTTCCATCCTTCTTTGGTACTAGAAGCATTGGTACAACATAAGGACTAAGACACTCTCTAACATATCCCACGTCTAAAAGCTCTTAAATTTGCCTTTGAATTTTTTTTGTCTCCTCCAGGTTGGTGCGATATGCAGGGTGATTTGGTAGTGATGCTCTGAGTATGAGGTCAATTAGGTGCTCAATACCTTTAATGGGTGGAAAACCCGATGACACATCTTCTGGAAATACATCATCATACTCTTGTAACAAAGACTCAACAACATTTGACAAAGGGGGTAAGTCGTTAGTATTTAGCAACACCGCTTTGTACATGAGTACTAGGAGAGTTTTCTGTGAAAACAAAGCTTCCTTAACCTCACTATTTTTTGCCAACATCACACTTTTCTCTTCTCTCAGATTCTTTTTCCCTCGTGATTTTTCTTTGCTCCCCATTTCTTTTATTCTCTCATTTTCTCTCTTTCCCTCTTTCTCTTCTTTTTTCATTTTCACTATTTTTTCTTCATCACTCATTTTTTTTCTTCTCTCAAAATGTGATCTTCCAAAATTTGTTTGGGGGACATGGGGTTGAGGTTTATAGGTTCCCCTCAGAGTATAAAAGAGTGACGATTCAAGAAACCATCATGAGTAAGACACCGATCATACTTCCACGGTCATCCCAACAACAAATGCCAAGCCTTCGCAGGAACAATATCGCACAAAACCACATCTTTGTACTTACCGATGGTGAACATTACCTTCACTTGCTTTGTGACCTTTACCTCACCGCAATTATTCAACCACTAAAGCCGGTACAGATTTTAGTGCCTCCAAGTCGGGAGTCCCAACTTCTCCACCAACTCGGTGCTCTACACATTGCTACAACTTCCCCCATCAATAATAACACTACATACCTTCCCATTGATATTGCATCGTGTATGAAAAAGGGTCTCCCCAACAGTCATTTGTGCACTTAAAAATCTCATAGTTACAAGAATCTCACAATCTTCTGCAAATTCTCCACTATCAATTTCTAGAGATTCTTCCTCCTCTTTCGAGCTCTCTCCATCGGTCTCCCATTCTCCATACTTATCAATGGTACATAGTGCAATGATTTGGGCATTCACTAGCAATGTGACCCCTTCCTTGACATTTGTAACAACAAATATCTCGATTCCTTGTTTGGTTAGCCTCAAAAGTAGGTTTCTTGGGTGGAAGAATTACCTTGTTACTTTTGCGATCAACCACCTCTTTTGACTTTTATGATTCACTAATCTCCTTCCTCAGATTTCTCCATGACATGAAAGAGGTGGTGGATTTCCTCATGTTGCTCCTCCCTTTGATTTGTTTCTCAACCTTGGTGGCTTGGTGGATCATATCTTGTATCTCCACATGGCGGTACATCTCCACTTGATCGAAAATCTCTCGATTGAGCCCATGTAAAAATCGTGCCATGGTTACCTCAGGATCCTCCTCAATGTTTTCCTGAATCATGACAATTTGCATCTCCTTGTAATAATCTTCTACACTCTTATTCCCTTGGGTGAGGCGTTAAAGTTTGTTGTGGAGATCTCTATGGTAATGTGTGGGAACAAACCGCCTCCACATGGAAAATTTCATGTCATCCCAAGTGTTGATGGGACGCCCACCATATCTAGTCCTCTTTTTTTTCATTTGATACCACCAAAGTAAAGCATAATCAGAAAATTCAAGGAAGAAAGTTTAACTTTTTTCTCCTCGGAATATGCATGCCATGAAAATACATGCTTGATCCGCATCTCCCACTCCAAGTATGCTTCCGGATCACTTTCCCCTTGAAATGAAGGGACTTTCACCTTGATCCCGCCAAGAAGGTCATCATCATGTGGTCTCATTTGGCCTCCTCTAGGTTATTGATACAACCTCCCCCTTTATGGGACATCCTCAAAATCACCATCAATGTTTTCCATCTCCTCCTCCATGATGTGGGGGCGCCGTGGTGCCGGAGTCTGCTGTGGGTTATCATGGATCATCCTTGGGTTTGGTTGATTCTCTAGGTTTTCGATCTTTTCATGGAACACCTCCAAATTCCTATCAAGAAGCTTCTTGAAATGGCTCACCAAAGCTTGCATTTGGAGAGGTGAAACTTCCAGTGTGAGAGATCTACTTTGACTTCCTTCACCACTAGCATGAGCATTTCTCTTCCCATGATCTTCTGCCATGATATGTAACACAAACACAGACACACACACATGGGGAGACACACACAATGACACACACTCACACACACTCACACACTCACACACACGAATATGTACACACTCATGCACATAAGGATACACACTCACGCACATAAGATATACACACTCACACACACAAGATGTACACACTAACACACACAAGGATACACACTCACACACACAAGACACACACACACACAAGGATTTTCTCTTTTTTTTTTAAATTTCTCTCCACTCTCAACATTCAATTCAAATCCCAAGCTCCTATGAATTCTAATACCTTGTTTGGGGTGATCAAGTGCCACCAATCCTTCCCAAATCAATATTGCGTTGGGGGATGGTTTAACACAACCCGTTTGAGTGGTAAACAATTACAAGATGACAGAGGGTGGAAAAAAGGTAGAAACTACAGGTAAATGATGGAAAATGGTGGATGGGTGTAATAAAAGGGCTTTCACCCGATTGTGCAAGATAAGAAAAATTAATAACCATATGAACCAAAAATGATATGGAGATGAAGTAAAATGATGGAGACAATGATGTTTGGAAATGGAAAGTGCTAATAATTTAAAGCACAAAGAATAAGTAATCATATCCATTTTTTATCAAATCTCCCCAAAAAGTGTTGTGCTTGGAATTTTAAAGCACAAAATGATTAATGGAGAGTAATGTGATTTTTTTTGAAATCTCTCAAAGAAAGGATGTGCTTAATTTTGAAAAGTACAAAATGATGAGTTGAGAGATTTTTTTATGATTTTTTTTCGGATACAAATCATATATAGCGAATTAAATGCGGAAATAAGATTTATGAATAATTGGCTCAATGTACCAATATTTCAATCTTGCACAACATAGGCCAAATCTAGAGGTTTTAAAAGTTTTTTTGTTTTTTTTGAATGGGTGGATAATAAAAAAGGATAAGAAGGGTAATAGATATATGGGATAAAAAAGGGTGATAGATGCCTATCGTGTTAATCGAAGCTCTGATACCAACTGATGTGCAACAAATGAGGTGGCCCAATCTTCACGGCATAGGGAGGTAGATGAAGGATGCAGTTTGGGACTAAGTGGCGGACAGTGAGTATATATAGTGGATGCAAGTAGTCAATCAACGCTATAAAGAGCACGACCTACTACTTATCCAACACACTCAAGGGAGGGATGTGATAGCCAATCCACACAACAACGCACTTGGGTTGAGACACGAAATTGGGAAATTTGTGATCTTGAATCACTAATTTAACTTATAGATTGACAAGACAAGAATGCACAAGAGCAAGGGGGAAAACCAGAACAATCCTCACACAATGGAGAGAAACAAAGAACAAGCTCTCAATTAAATATTGAATTCCATACAAGTGCCATGGGGGTGACTATTTATATCCAAGGGGGTGGTACAACAGTCAAGGATATAATACCCTCAATTCATAAAGGCTAAACTACTTTGTTCTATAAAATTCAAAAAGATAAATTCTTCCAAATACTTTTTGGAAAAGTAGCACAACTTTCCAACTATAGCCCACTATATTTGACTTTGAGTGCATAGCCCACCGAATTTGACTTTAGTGTCTAGAGATTCCATTCTAGAATCCTCTATGTGGACAAGGCTTCCTAAATTCATGCAACCATGTGGCCCAAGCTTTAAACATCATGTTTGGGCTTGTATAAGTGATATTATAGACCCATTTGCTCCATCCATGGAAGGCAAGATCCATTGAGTCTTTAATGAAGTGAGATGGGTTCCCATTGTAGCATTCAACCTCTTTAATCTCCCTCGCATTATCGAGCATTAAAATCCAACTCCTCCACCCGAGCAATTGAATTGGTGACTTCGATATGGTTCTCATCAGATGTGATACATGAGCCAGGTATACATCATAATTTGTTAAATGCTTATAATCTTGATAACGATGGGTTTAGGAATTAATTTGCAAATAGAAGATGAACATTGTCCAGAGGATTGGCAGTATATGTGCGTGGTAGAATGGATGACACACTTTACAGGACAGATGTAAAGGTGTGCGATGATGTGATGAATGCAGTTGCGAAAAGGACTTTATTTGATTTGTGGCATAGGAAATCGTCATGCATGAGTCGAAGACCATCAACTAAGACGAAGATGGTTTGGAAGTCAAAGCAAGTTGGGTCAGGTGTTTCAGGTCTTACACCCAATTCTTTTTCTTCATAGAGTACTACAAGTGAATACAAAATTAAAATCAAAGATCGAGGTGATGCGCTGAGAGTTTCAAACTACTCGGAGGATGTTGAGCAGAGGGGGCAATTAGTTTCTGTAGGTATTCAAGATTATGTGGCAATCACAATTATGGGTGAGCCAGATTTTGTAAATTATGGTATTGACAGTGCAGAAACAGGTATAACGAAGACTTCAACATTTGGATTTCTTTTATAGGGAGAGCTTTCAGGTTTCCATTAGAGATGAAGAAGAGGGATGACATATTTTTTTGAAAGGGATGACAGTTAGTGGGATACCAACTGACTTACGATCTAACTTAGTTCATTGGAAATTCATCTCTTTTGATGGGTTGAAGGGGGAGATTATTGAGGTTCATCCTCATCGTGGAGGAGAAAGATTTGGAGTTTGAATTTTTCAAACTCTCCTTCCGGCACCGTGTGACTTATAAAATGGGAACCATAGGGGTGCTTCATATGTGATCAAAAAAGGAGCAGATACAGGAGCAAGAGGCATCGACTCAACTGAGAGAGATTGATGCGCAACAGATACGTGGGTGACATTGGGCACGAAAAACACCATGCATCGGAAAAATCGGGTTGTGAAATGATTCATTTGAGGGGTTGCAACGACGCTATATGTGCAGTTTTAATCTTTGAAGGGCGATGTCTTGTTGTGAGGCAATTATCAGAGAGGAAACATAGGTGTATGTCGGTGTGGATTTTCAAACAGGATTTCTACATTGTATTTTCAATTTAAGTTTCGGGCTTCTACTTGATTTTTTGTACTCAATGATTTATAGTGTATTTTTTGGAGTTTCCTTATGGTTTTTTAATCCTCTACATTGGAGGGTTTTCCCACGTTAAATTTCTCTGTCCCCATTTTATTTTTTTCTTTTATTTCTATGATCTGTTTTTGTTGGCGATTCTCACAATTTATTTGTCGCAACTGAGTTTTTATTTCGGAACCGATCCACTTCCTCCATAATAATTTTGATGCATGCTAACGCCTATTGGAAGACTATTCATTATAGGGTTCAAAGTCATGATGAAGACTACCAATGTTGAACAAACTAGTTTCGAGTTCACTGTAATTGAAGTGGGATTACCCAGGTTCATCATTTGTTGCTAATTGTGAATTTTTTGAGTTACATGAAGACTCTACCACTTCAATATGGATTTTATCCCATTTGCAACAAAACAACTAGTTCAATATCAGTACTATCCCTGTCACCCATTAAATTCACACTAGCCCCACATAAAGTTCCATCCCACTAAAGACAACCTTTTAAGACCTAATGAAAAAAGAAATTCCCCCCCTCTGAGGAAGACTCTCTACCTTCCCACTATTTTCCTTCTTCAATGTGAATAAAATTCCCCTTCTCCATGGGATGATTTCTTTCTATCTCTTATTCCATCTATTGATTTCCATTTTTCAATTTCATGTTGTTCTCCCTTTATTTCAATTCTATCATTCTTGTGTCGTGATTTCTTTCTCCCATGATGAAATCTATTTATGTTGATGAACTCTGTGTGTCCCCCTTTCCCCTTCTATGTTTTCTTATTTTGTACAGTGTATTTACGTTGTTTCTCCTCAATTGCTATTTTCTTTGTTTTGAATTCTATTTAGTGTTATGTGTGTATTATTTTTATTTCTGAGTATGTTCTTGTTGAGAATCATGTTCTAACTCCGCTGTTTGGAAGTTAAGTCAATAGAAGATTGTAATGGTGTAAAAAGATATTCGGAAGGAACCCTTCAGATTAAATGTATCGAAACTTGGAAGAAAATACTAATGGGGTTTAGCCCATATCTCACATGAAGAATAAAAAGGGGGATTTTTTAGGGCTTTGAAATTTTTTACTCTCCTGTGGGAACACCTGTGGTTTCAAAATAATGGGGGTTATTTTTATCCTATGGATATTTTTTTTGAATATTGCATTCATATCTTTTAGGGCTTCTTTTTCTTATAAAAAGGGAGTAGAAAGGGTGCCGCATAGGGAGAAAAAATCAAGAGTGGCTGAAAGAAGATACGCGGGTGACAGATTTTGGGTCATGGTAAACACTGCGCAACTGACAAATAGGCTTGTGCAACATTTCATTTTTAAGGTATTGCAAAGTCACTGTGGATTCAGTTTTGATCTCCAATGGGTGATGTTTTTTCATAGATGATTATCAGAGAGAATACAGAGGTGTATCAGGGTGTGGATTTTCACACAAGTTTTCTATTCTATATTTACAATTCCAGTTTTGGGCTTTACTTGAATTTTGTATATTCTGATTATAGTGGAATTATTCATAGTTTCTCTGTGGTTTTTTAATCATTTACATTGGAGGGTTTTTCCACATTAAAATATGCACCTCATTTTATTTCCTTCTATTTTATTTCCACACTTTTGTTTTCATTAACAATTCTCACAATTCCTTATTATAACCGAGTTATTATCCTAGGACTGATCTACTTTCTCCCTAAAAACTGACATCAAATGGATTTATCCATGTTTCTTTCTGATTTGATATGAGTGATTCACACCATGATATTTTTTCCCACATTGAACTGTTTAATGGGAAAAATGATTTTACTCTATGGCAAAAATGATTAAAAAATATTTTGGTTCGTGAGAATACTGTGAAGATGCTGAATAAAAAAACATAGAATCCAAAGACAATGAGGAATGGTGATTGGTAGGATTTGAGAGAGATATCGACAAGCACGATTCAGATGTATTTGGTCTATAATACTCTACGGGAGGTTATGAATTTAACATATCCAAAGGAGATCTGGGTGAAGCTTGGAAGTAGATATAAATTGAAGTCCCTAACAAATCGTTTATTTCTGAAAAAATGATTGTATCATTTACAAATGTTAAAGAATGAAGATTTATGTAACCATTTAGATGAGTTCACCAAAAGTTCGATAGAGTTTCCTTCAGTGGCAGTCAAGATCGATGATAAATGTAACACAATACCTTTTGAAATGGAAGAATAAGATAAAACTTTGCTACTCTTGGGATCATTACTAGATTTATATGATAACCTCATCACCACTTTTGTTGTTCGGGAAAGAAAATCTAAATTTGGATTATGTGATTTCATCATTATTGATTAATGAGATTTTGTGAAAGACCAATGATGGTGATTCTTTAAGTAATAGCGGTATTCTGACTGTGACAGATGGATGCGATAATCAGAGAGGTCAGTCGAAGATAAGAAGAAAGACTAAGTGCTTCTTTTGCGAAAAGAAGAGTTATATGTAGAGAAACTGCTACACTTTGAAAAATATTGAGGAAAAGGAGCATGACACCAATTATAAGGATATCGGCATAATTCTTATATAGGGTGAAGGTGATTTACATTCAGTTGACATTGATTTTTGCGGGTCTATTCTATACACCAAATGAGTGGTTGATTTAGCAACATTGTATCACATTATACCCAATAGGGAATTATTTTCTTCATACAAATAAAGTGATTTGGTATATTGAATATGAGCAATGAAGATTCTGTTGATGTCATTGGTGTTGGTGATATTTGCATCACTATGAATGCAGGTTGTACACTAATGTTGAGGGATGTGCGAAATGTGTCGAGTATACACCATAATTTTTTATCTTTTTGTACTCTTGATAATGATGGGTTTGAGAGTTCATTTGACAATGGAAAATGGACATTATCCATAGGATCAATGGTATATGCATGGGAAAAAATGGATGACACACTTTATAGGACTGATGTAATGGTGTACGATGGAGTGACGGATGCAGTTGCGAAGAGGACTTCATCAGATTTGTGGCATAGACGATCATCATGCACGAGTCAAAGACCATCAAATAAGATGAAGAATGTTTAGAATCCAAAGCAGGTCAAGTCAAAAATTTCATGTCTTACACTCAATTCCTTTTCTTTAGAGAGTTCCACTAGTGAAAAAGGAATTAAAATAAAAAATAGAGGTGATGCACTAAGAGTTAGATTTCTCAGAGGATGTTGAGCAGAGGGAGTAATTAGTTCATTTAGGTAGTACTCTTGATTATGTGGCGATTATTGTAATGGGGAGCCAGGTGTTATTGGTTTCAGTCTTATTCAACAGGGTAGTGAAGATAGAGGTATGATGATGACTTTAGTGTTTGGATTTCTTTTGTAGGGGAAACTTTTATGTTTCCATCAAAGACACAAAAGAGGGATGTCATATTTTCTATAGAGGTTAATGGTTGGTGAGAAACCAACCAGTTTTCTTTCCAACTAATTTTGTTGGATGAGATCTTCTTCTTTGATGGGATGAAGGGAAAGATTGTGGGGGTTCAACACATATCTCACAGGAGATAAAAAAGGGATGTTTTTTAGGGGATTGAAATTCCCATCTCTCTCTCACTGGCACATCCGTGGTTTCAAAATAATGGGGTATATTTTTATGACATGGATATTTTTTTGAATGTTGTGTGTTCATACCTTTTAGGGTTTCCTTTTCTTATAAAAAAGGAGCAACATGGGTGTTGCACATGGATATAAAATCAAGCATGGCTGAAAGTAGATATGTGGGTGATGGTTTTTGGGGTGTGGGAAACACCGTGTAGTGGTAAAATCAAGTTGTGAGATGGTTTATTTTTGAGGTGTTGCAACAACACCACATATTCAGTTTTGATCTCCGAGGGGTGAAATTTTTTCATGAATGATTATTAGAGAGAATACAGAGGTGTATCAGGATGTGGATTTTTGCACAGATTTTCTACATTGTGTTTGCAATTCAAGTTTCGAGCTTTACTTGATTTTTAGACTCTCTGATTATAGTGGAATTATTTATATTTTCTTTATAGTTTTCTAATCCTTCGCATTATAGGTATTTTCCATGTTAAAATATGTGTATCATTTTATTTCCTACTATTTTCTTTCCCCACTTTTGTTTTCATTGGAGATTCTCATAATTCCTTATCAAAACCGAGTTATTATCCTAAGACCAATCTACTTCCTCCACAAAAAATCCTTCACCCAAATCACCACATGAAATTACCACTCACTTAGGCCTATTTACTCCAACTCACTAAACATTAACAAAACATGTGAAAAGAGGAAAAAAATGAAAACAAGTAAAAGACATATAGATTAATGTGGTTCGGACTTACTTCATACATCCATGAGAGAAAATATTGAAACTTTCATTATATTGGAAGTACAAGGTTACAATATCTTGTGACTAGGTAGCCATATAGATCACTAACAAGTAATTCCACAACACCTCAGCATGGCCCCACCTGATCATCCGGTAACACCGACGCTCAATAATCATGAAGATCCATCCATTACACTATTCAACTACCGATTCCCTATTGCTCTCCTTTACATGACCGCCTATCACTGGTAGAATAACAATGTTGCTATACCTCACCCATTTCCCAAAAAGACCATGCAAAGTGTGATTCAAACACAGACACTACCTCATGGAGATCAAAACATCTGACCAAATTCTGTTAAGTTAACCACCATGATCCCATAAGAAGTTCACAAACTTCCAATAACCTCACTGTCATCCTATAGAAGCCTACCACTATTTCTCTAACTCAGTTGATGGTTCCTCAAGAGTTGTCTTCTTCTAGTGAACTTACTCATGTATGAGAAGAGGCTTCACATAATTCCAAATGTTCTTTCTTTTTCTTGCAATTCTTCCCCCCTTTTTTGTGTTCTCCTATCTCCATACATGGAGATATAACTCTCTTCTCTATACCAAGGGAGTGAAGATTAAATTATGGTCTTTGAGTTCAAAAATACATTTAATTGTTTTTTTTTCTATTATTTCTCTGAGTCTGAAGCAGAAGAAGCAAGAAGTGAGACGACAACTCATGAATCTCCTAGTGCTGCTCTCTTGTTATTCATTTTAATTTTTTTAACTCCCCTTTACTAAAAATCTATCTTGAACGAGTGGGTTTTAAAATTAATAAGTGACGTGATTATTCATAGAGACATTTGGGAGATTCCACAACATGTGTAGGAAGTGACCACTCCAAGGTAGAAGATATTTTAGTGAAGCGATATCATGTCACAAACCCTCCCTCCAAATATACCCCTCCCAGTATGGCAATGAAGAAAGAGAGATAATGACCCCTGAATCCCACCTCCAGTAGGCCTCGGGTTGACAACTAGAACTAAGGGTATATATATCTCACAATATGGGAGAAATTACCTTTTTTTGAAACAAGATCGGGAGATATGATGGATCATCTACAAAAAACTCCACGAAATATATATAAGAAAGCCAAAAACCATCCCACATGCATGCATAAAGTAAAACTTGTTATAAGTACAAAATCCTCCAAAGTAAATACCTAAAGTAAAGCTAATAATTGATACAACAACTGTCAAGACTCGAGCTAGTAGGGTCTAGCACAATCCATGAAATTCTCCTAGAAACCTGAAAATAGTTTTATATACATAGGGTGAGCATACATGTATACTCAGTAGGAAAACCAAAGTATCTCGTGCACATGTGAATGAGGCATACTAATGCACTCGTGAGAAAACAATAGAACCAAACAACACCTAATAGGTACACTAACCATCCCAACCTCACCAAGGCATGCTCACCAAATAACACAAACCAAGTAATATAATATAAAGCACATCGATGATAGGGTACCCTGCACCACTTTACCACTAATTATCCACTCTTACCTAATAGAAAATATCCTTGCGCTCTCACCTATTCTGAAATTACCACATCACATCCCACCCGCACACACCTATACCTCCTAACACATCCCTCCTATACACACTTGGGCCACAACCACATCACATCCCGCCCATAGACACTTGATCCACAAACCACATCACATCCTGCTCACAGACACTTGGGACACAAACCACATCATACCACAAATACACCTAGGAAATCAAAACTCATCTCATCCTGAAGACACCTAGGAAAGCACAAATCAACTCATCCCAAAAACACTTGGGAAATCACAACTCATCTCATACCGAAGACACCTGAGAAAGAACAACTTCCCCGCACACACCTGGGCCTCATAGATCACAACCTGCCCGAAGAATCTTGGCCTATCACCACCTGGAAGAGGGAGTAGGGAAGAGTGGGTGGCCAGTCATCCATACTCTCACTGAGATGTTTGGAAAAAACACCCTCCCCCATGATGATGGGGATGTTCAACACATAATTCTCAACTAGGGCGGGGTGCGTATAGAAATTACAAGGAAAAATACAAGTATATACATATATGATGCCAAAAACTCAAGCCTAAACTATGGGTTCTCAGAAAAACAACCAACTCACAAAACTACCAACTTTATTGCTATCTCTAAATGCACAACACCACACATCAAGCCACAAAACCCATCTCATTAACCAAACCAACCCAAGTTGTTCTAAACACCATTAAACAATCATTTGTTTATTCCATCCCTATCTAGGAAACTAAGTAACACAGAAGCAATCATTTTATAAGGTGAAGAGACTGATAAATAAAGTCATCTTCACATTAGAGACACATTATTCCACTACCTCCACATTTAACACCCATTCATGACATATCATATATCTATCTCTAGATACAGGTGACGATTTCTGCATGTTATCAATGACGAAGCACCCATACCAACCACTACCATAATTCTTCAAAGTCATCTTGCCAAAACCACCATCTCAACCCCAACAACCCCCAACTCACAACCACATCCAGTAACATAATAAACCACAACCAATTCTGTAGCCCTACTGCACAAGCATACCATGTCGAGACTATCATATCAAGAAAACCACCCCCCCTGTGTACATTCATACCCACAACCACATCACCACACGAACCAAGGAAAAACATATTTAAGATTTAACAAAGCATCCCTCTTTTAATTCCACTTGTTAATTCAGGGGCTGTCACATAAATAGTATAATCCTTGGGTATACATTTATTAGTCGAGTATACGTGGTTAATAATTTTCATATATAATCGTTCAACAGAAAAAAAAAACAATATTACATAACCATTCTATGAACAAACAAGAACCCCCAATGACCACGATTTTCAGTGGGTAGTTATCCTATACAACCCATAACATCAACAAAAATAGTCAAACAATAAGAACATGTGTCCCTTTCCCCCATCCTCTATATATTGATCTTAAACCAGTTCAATTATCTTTATTAATTTGGAAAAAACTATATTAACAAGGGTAACATCCATATATCTGCCTCGCATGATACACAATTAAGAGGGATGAAGGAGAAACCTACATAGAAGGAAATACAATCTGTACCTCCTGGTTTCACTAAGACAGGGGCGTATATGCAGTAGGAAAACACCAGGGGAAACATGATCAAAATCCAGAGCATGATCGCACAAATCCTATGGGAGGAAGGGTTCAAGGAACCTCACACCAAGGGAATGCAAGAAGGAAGAACAAGGGGGAAAGTATGTCATCCTTTGAAATATCTAAATAGAGGTGGCAGTTTAGATATGTTTTGAATTTCCATTAAAGGCAGACCTGGTCTAGATTATGCGTTTTGACCAAGTAAAATCCCCCAAGCCCTTAATAAAATTAAGACAAGATTTATGGGCTTTGAATCAGCCTCAAATACTTTCAAACAAGGATTTAGGAGCGTTTTACGTCAAAGAAAATGTAAAAAGGTTGAAACTGGAGGAAGATGGAAACACTATACATGAGTCACTGTTGGATGACTCACCGCTCAACGAGGCACCTCTTGTGAGTCACCGTTTGGTGAGTCACCTCTCACGAGCTACCGTTAGGCGACACACCACTTGATGAGGCACCGATCGTGAGCTACCGTTAGGTGAAGCACCACTTGGCAAGGCACTACTAGTGAGAGACCGCCAGCAATTCACCACCAGTGAGTCACCGCCAGTGAGCCACCACCAGTGAGGCACCACCTGTGAGGCACCACCAGTGAGGCATCGCCAGTGAGTCACCACCAGCAAATCACCGCCAGTGAGCCATCGCCAGTGAGGCACCGCTAGCGAGCCACTTCCAGTGAGTCACCACAAGCGAGCCACCATGGGGAAATAGGGAAATCTTACAAAGTGATGAAATGAGTAACCTTGATTCCCCATAACATCTCAAACATTAGATTCTCATAAAGGAATGGACCAGAGAGGTCCATGCCATTACATAAGATACCTCTCAAACTATTCTCGCGCTCGAGAATTCAAAACCAACCCAGAAGGAAAAGAGATAAAGGGTCAAAACAAACATCTCTCAATATACCTCTCAGGGACCTTGCTACACTTGGAACACTGCTACCAACTAAACAAATTAGCATTCAACAATAAACCACCATGTTTTGTTCGAAATCTGGAGTGATACCTCCACATCCAAGAAAACTTCCTCCGATATCTGCTTACCCAATTGAACACAAGGCACACAATACAAGCACACAGAACATGCCATCCCGAACACACGAATCAGGGAATCCCATCCTCCATGTCAAGATAATATCTAATCTGGGTGGCATTGAATCAACCGCACAGGTTTAATCACATCATAGTTAATGCGTCTCGATTAGAAATTGGGTCCTACCCTCTTCACATGTCAAGAATTTATCACAAATCGCACCACACACATCACAAACCAAGGAAAAATAGCTTATCTCATAAAAAAAGGGATTCAAACATCACATTACAAATAGAAACAGAGAAAAAAAATCAAAATAACTCTGGGTACTAGACACACATATGTGTTTCTCGTTCCCAAGTACTCTCCTCTTAGCCACCATGCCTCCACAACACACAAACCAAGGGAATGGTCCATCCTCACAACACCTTCTCATGACAATCCTGAATCTCCACTGGACACTCCACAAATGTCGCGTCATCCTTGATATCCAACTTTCCCCAGTCAATGACATGGGATTCATCGTGAAGGTACCGATGAAGTTGAGAGATGTGGAAGACATCGTGGATCCTTTCCAACCGCGGTAGAAACGACAACCAATATTCCACCCCACCGACTTTCCCCAACACCTCAAAGGGTCCAACAAACCTAAGAGGAAGCTTACTCTCTCTACCAAACCCCCGCTACCCATGTCGAGGGGAAACCTTGAAGAACACGTGGTCTCCAACCTCGAACTCGAAGGGCCTCCTCCTATGATTGGCATACGACTTCTGTTGGTCCTATGCTACTTTCATCCACTCACGAACAAGATGAACATTCTCGGTCATGCTCTGCACCACATTCGGACCAAGAACAATTGTCTCCCCAACCTCCATCCAACACAAAAGAGAATGAAACGACCTTCTGTACAAAGCTTCAAATGGATCCATGCCAATGGAAGAGTGATAGATATTATTATAAACAAACTCTATCAAGGGCATGTGTCATACCCAAGATCTTCCAAAGTCCAAGATGCACGCCTACAACATATCCTACAATGTCTGGATAGTCTGTTCTGTCTGCCCATCTATCTGAGGGTGGAAAGTAGTGTTGAGGAGTAACTGAGTACCAAAAGCATGATGCAATCCCCTCTAGAATTGTGAGGTAAATTGTGCATCCCAATATGAGAAAATGGACATTGGAACTCCATGAAACTGCATCACTTCATCCATATACCTCTTGAACAAGGAATCCACTACGCCCCACTTGTTGATCACTAAGAAGTGGGGAAATTTCATCTACCAATCCACTAGCACCCAAATATCATCATAACCTCCTTGGGATCTGGGTAACCCCATGATGAAATCCATCAATATGTCATCCCACTTCCACTTGGGGACATCCAAAGGCTGTAACGAACCACCAGGGACACAGTGCTCGACCTTTACCTACTGGAAAACCAAGAACTTCACCACAAACTCGGCCACTACCCATTTTATCTTGGGCCACCAAAACAACATCCTTAATCCATGATATATCTTAGAAACTCCTGGGTGTACCACTAAAGGTGAGCTATGAAACTCACAAAGGACTCCCTCGCACATCCCCACCAAATCAAACAACTTCCCATGGAACAACATCTGGTTCTGACCATCCCCCGACCATCCCTCCAGAACATCACCATGGCCAACACAATCATGCAACACCTCTACCTCTAAGTCTCCCCACTAAGACTCTTCCACCTACTACACCAGAGATGACTGCACTGTCATCTAAAACAAACAACCTCTACCGCCATCCACTCTTGAATCCAAGTGAAAAACTATAAAATCCTCTATTTCTCTCCAAGAATCTATATATTCTTAAACAACCTCCTTATTCAAATTTTTGCTCAAGGAATTGGCCATGAAATTTCCCTTTCCTGAGGTATAGGAGATCTCAAAATCAAAGTCCTAAAGAAACTCCATCCAACTCCACTTCCACAGATTTAGATCACACTAAGAAAAGATATAACTAAATATCTTGTGATCCATAAAGAACAAAAAGTTCTCCCCATTGAGGTAATGCCTCCACAACTTTTGCATGAACATAAATGCTTCTAACTCCAGATCATGGGTGGTGTAGTTACGTTCATGAGGGCATAACTGCCTGAACCCATAAAAGATCACCGCCCACTACTGCATCAGCACACATTCCAAACCTAGATGGAAAGAATCACAAAACACCTCAAACATTACCCCTTCCTTAGGAAATCAGAGCACTGGAGCACTAACAAACTTCCTCTTCAGGTAACTGAATGCTGTCTGACACTGATTGATCCACACAAAATCTTGGTCTTTCCTAGTTAAGGATGTCAACATGGCTACAAATCAAGAGAAATTAGGTAAAAATATTTAATAATAGCTAGAAATACTAAAGAAACTATAAACCTATGCCACATTCTTGGGTGATTCCCAAGAAAAAACTACTTCAACCTTCAACGGGTCTACTGCTACACCCTACTAAGACACCACATGCATAAGGAAATGAACCTATCATGTCCAAAAGTTACACTTGGACAACTTTCCATAAAGTTAGTGGTGTTGAAGAAACTGCAAGATAGTTATGAGATGCTCAACATGCTCCTCCTCTGACTTCGAGTAGATTAAGATATCATAGATAAATACGATGAAGAACCAGTCCAAGAACTTGTGGAAGACAGAGTTCATACGCCCCATGAACATAGCTGGTCCATTCATAACACCGAACGGTATGACCACAAACTCAAATTTCCCATACTTTTATATGAAGGCAGACTTTAGGATATCACCCTCCTTCACCCTTACTGGTGATATCCAGACTGCAGATCAATCTTAGATAACTAACTCACCCATCCTAGCTAGTAAAAAATATCGTATATTATTGGGAGAGGGAAACAGTTCTTGACCGCTACCTAGTTAAAGCTTTGGTAGTCTATACACAACCTCAAACCACCATATTTCTTCTTTGCGAACAACATTGGAGCACCCCATGGAGACACACTAGGCCAGATAAAACCCTTATGCATCAGATCATATATATTAATCCTCAACTCTTGCAACTCAAAAGGTTCCATCCGATAAGGAGCCATTGATATCAGAGAAGCACCAGGATGAAATTCTATCTCGAACTCAACATCACGTCGAGGGGGTAGCATCACAATCTCCTTGGGGAAAACATATTGGAACTCCCCAAAACCCCTCAAAACCCCTACCATCTTAACATCCAATGATTCCATTAACAGCTCATCCAATAAGGAAAGAAGAGGCTCCACAATCCAACTACCCACCTGAAAACCCTACTCGCCAACGTAAACCACACACTAGCCATCAACATCTGAAATCACAACTCTCCTACAGAAGTAGTTGATAACAACATGCATGGAATACAACTAGTTGATGTTGAGAATGACATATTATGGTTGCATCTATAGAAAGTAAATATTCCCATGGGATTGATGTGGTCCTATCATCAGTATACACCCCTGACACACACCAAATAAACTGGTCTGGCCTCCGACTGGAGTACTCAACACCAGAGGCACAAGAAGCCTCTCTACATCTATTCCCAAATCATATGCTAGAGTAGGTAAAACAAAGGATTGAAAATATCCCGAATCAAATAGAGCATAAGAAAGGGTACTAAACAAACTGATCTTACCTATGGAGACCTTTGGCCCAGCTGGAACTACTACCTCTACCGCGTGTAACTAACCACGCCTAGCCCCTCTTCCTATCTAATGATGATTTCCTACACAACCACGCCCAGGTCGAGGCCCCTGAACATGAGGAACTTCCTAAGGTCAACCTCTACCTTCTCCATCTCCCCTCAGTGGAGAAAAAGAATGTTGTCCCAACTGCTAAAACTATCTCACCATTAATTACTATTGAGACTGACACTAGGCCTATCCACCTCCACCAAACTGAGCTCAAATAGTGGCTAGAAACTGGCTATGGAGATGGATAAGACCCCCATAAAAGAAACACCTTGGCCCCGATCCCATAGGAAGGGCACGAGGACCAGAAGCTTGAAAAGGGAACTGTTGAGGTCGACTCTCTTCTGGTCGAAACATCAAAGGTTCTGGAACCTGAGACCTACCACTGGTAACCCTACCTCTTTAGGAACTATGCTAGATCCCCTCTCAAAGTAGACTTCCTTGCGAGTTCATCCATTTGATCACCTATGCCTTCTTCTGAACCTCCAAGTACATTGGAAATGTAAAAGGAGTAACCACGTATTGTATCGTAGGATGGAGTGCCTCCTCAAGGAGTCTCGCACGAGACCCCTCATCTGGAAATAGATATGTGAAAAAATGAAATAGGTCCTTGAAATTGATCCCCATCTCCCATACTGACATAATCCCATACTAAAGGGATAGTATCTCCTGCATCTTCTCACCCTTCATGGCCGAGGAAAGGAACTCTGCCCAGAATTCCTTCTCGAAGTAGACCCACAAAACGTCTTCTTACTTCCTCTCCCTAGATACAACATCTACCACTAATTCACAACTCCTCACATATGACTAACTACTAAAGAAACCCAGTACTCTATCCAGGACTGGATCAAAGTGAAGGTGATCTCAAGCTCCTTGAGCCAGATCTCTGTATCCATGTCCGAAACACTTCCCTCATACTTTCCTAAATACTATCGCTAGAAATTACACAACATAATCTACTATTGGTCATCCTCATCAACTGGATCAACCCTCTATCAATAAACCAGATCATCCTACTAAGTCTCAACTACCTGAGCCACACGCAGACGATGACCAGGATCCATAGCTAAAAAGTTAAACAAATATTTCCTAAGTCCGATTAGTATGGAGTATGTATTAAGATTTATTTTAACCCATTTAATACATATTTAGTTATTCATTCCAAGTTTTTCAAACCAACCCAATTCAAACAAGAACACAAGTCATTATGATGCATGTACCTTTCCTAGGTCTCTACCCTGCAAATGGTGTAGCCTCACTTGGTCATTCGGTAGGCTCATAGTCCTTGCATCAGATCACAGGGGGCCTTAAAATCTCATATCCTATCCAGTCTTCCCTACTCTATGTCATACACCAAGATCACCTGACACCGTTGACCTACCAACCCATGAAATCCTCGCTACTCCTAACTCCAAACTCTATCCTATCTCTCAAAAAACTCCATCTGATACCATTCTATCATGATCCCTTCCCTCCAAAGATACCCCTCCCAGGCTGGAAATGAAGAAAGGGAGATAATTACCCCCTGAGTCCCGCCTCCAGTTGGCCCTGGGTTGGCGACTAACACCAAGGGTATACGGATCTCACAATATGGGAGGCATTACTCTTTTTTTTGAAACAACATCTGGAGATATGATGGATCATCCACAAAACAACTCCAAGATATATATAAGAAATCCAAAAACCATCCCACATAAATTCATAAAGTATAACTTGTTATAAGTACAAAAGTCTCCAAAGTAAATACCAAAAGTAAAGCTAAGTAGCGACACAACAACTATCAAGATCCGAGCTAGTAGGGTCCATCACGGTCCACAAAATCCTCCTGAAAACCTGAAAATAGTTTTATATACGTAGGGTGAGAATACATGTATACTCATTAGGAAAACCAAAGTCTTTTGTGCACATGTGAAAGAGGCATACTAATTCACCCATGAGAAAATAACAAAACCAAACATCACTTAACATATATACTAACCATCCCAACCTCATCAAGGCATGCTCACCAAATAATGCAAACCAAGTAATATAATGTAAAACACATCGATGATAGGGTACCCCATATCACTATCCCACATATTACCAGCTCCTACCTAACGAAAAACATCTTCACACTCCCACCTCTTCTGAAAGTACCACGTCAAATCCCGCTCGCACACACCCAGGCCTAACAACACATCCTGCATGCACACAACTAGGCCATAAAAACATCGCATCCTGCTCATAGACACTTGAGCCTCAAACCACATAATATACCTCCCACAAACACATGAGCCACAAACCACGTCACATCTCGCCTGTAGACACCTAGGCCACAAACCACATCATACCATGAAGACACCTAGGAAAGCACAAATCATCTCATCCTAAAGACACCTATGAAAGCACAACTCATCTCATCCCAAAGACACCAAGGAAATAACAACTCATCTCATCCTAAAGACATCTGGGAAAGCACAACTCTCCTATACACACCTGGGCCTCACAAAAAACAACCTTCCTGAATAATCTTGGGCTATCACCACATGGAAGAGGGTGTAGGGAAGTGCGGGTGACCATCCATCCATCCTCCCACTAAGATGTTTGAAAAAAACACCTCCCCCATGATGATGGGGGTGTTCGGAACATAATTCTCAACTAGGGTTGGGGTGCCTATATAAATCACAAGAAAAAATACAAGTATATACATTTATGATGCCAAACACTCAAGTCAAACTTATGGGTTCTCAGACAAACCACCAAATCACAACACTTCCAACTTTTCTGCTATCTCTAAATACACAAAACCACACATCAAGCCACAAAACCCATCTCACATTCCCAAACAATTCGTTGAACCATTTCCATTTCCTTAACCAAACCAACCCAATCTGTTTCAAGCTTCATTAAACAATCATTTTTTCATTCCATCACTATCCCGAAAACTAAGAAACATAGAAGCAATCATTTCAGAAGGTGAAGATCCTGATAAATAATCACAGCTTCACATTAAAGACACATTGTTCCACTCCCTCCTTGTTTTACACCCATTCATGATATATCATATATCTATCTCTAGATACGGGTGAAGATTTCTGCATGTTATCAATGGAGAAACACCCATAACAACCACTACTATCATTCTTAAATGTAATCCTAACCAAACCACCATCTCAACCACAACAACCCCCAAATCACAACCACATCTAGTAATATATTAAACCACAACTAGTTATACAACCCTATTGCACAAGCATACCATGCTTAGACTGTCGTATCAACAAAACAAACCCCCTTTGTACATTCGTGACCATAACTACATCCACACAAGAACCAAGGAAATACATATTTAAGATTTAAAAAAGAATCCCTCATTTAATTCCACTTGTTAATCCTGGGGTTGTCACATAAACAATAAGATCCTAGGGAATCCATTTATTAGTCGAGTATATGTGGTTAAAATTTTTCACATATAATCATTTTATAGAAAAAATATATTCAATAACCATTATATGAACAAACAAGGACCCCCAACGACTATTATTTTTAATGGGTAGTTATCCCATACAACTCATAACATCAACAAAAATAGTCAAACAAAAAGAACATGCACTACTTTTCCCCAGCCTCTGTATAATTATTTTAAATCAGTTCAATTATCTTTATTAATAAAAAAAACTATATTCACAATGTTAATATCTATATACCCTCCCTTCATGATTCACAATTATGAGGGATGATTGAGAAGCCTACCTGGAACGAAAGGTGATCTGAACCTCCTATTTGCACCAAGACAGGGTCACTCATGCTGTAGGAAAACACCAGGGGAAACACAATCAAAATCCACAACATGACTGCACGACTCCTATAGGAGGAAGGGTTTAGGGCACCTCACACAAAGGGAAAGTAAGAAGTAAGAACAAGAGGTAAAACGCATCTCATCCTTTGGAATATCAAAATAGAGGCATGAGTTTAGATATGTTTTGATTTTCCATTAAAAGAAGATCTGGTCAAGACAATGCGTTTTGACCAAGTAAAATCCCCATGACCTTAGGAAAATTAAGATAGGATTTATGGGATTTGAATCAGCCTAAAATCCTTTCAAATAAGGATTTAGGATCATTTTACGTCAAAGAAAATGTAAAAATGGAGAAATTGGAGGATGCTAGAAATAATGTACATGAGTCACCATTGGATGAATCACTGCTTGATGAGGCACCACTCGCGAGTCACCATTCGCTGAGTCATTGTTCAATGAGTCACCATTCGCTGAGTCAACACTCATGATCTACTGTTTGGAAAAGCATCACTTAGTGAGACATCACTCATGAGCCACTGTAAGGAGAAGCACTGCTCATCGAGGCACCACTTGTGAGTCACCATCAGTGAGCAACTGCTAGTGGGCCACCACCAGTGAGCCACCACCATCGAGCCAGTGCCAACGAGCCACCGCCAGTGAGACACTGTATTTTGACCAATAAAAGCCCTAGGCCCTTAGGAAAATTAAGATAGTATTTATGGGATTTGAATCAGCCTAAAATCCTTTCAAATAAGGCTTTAGGATCATTTTACGTCAAAGAAAATGTAAAAGGAAAGAAACCGGAGGAAGGTAGAAATAATGTACATGAGTCACCATTAGATGACTCACTGCTTGATGAGGCACCACTTGCAAGTCACCATTATGTGAGTCATCGGTCAATGAATCACCATTCGGTGAGTCAACACTCATGATCTACTATTTGGAAAATCACTACTCGGTGAGGCAGCACTCATGAGCTACTGTAAGGAGAAGCACCGCTCAGCAAGGCACCATTTGTGAGTCACCACTAGTGAGCAACCGCTAGTGAGCCACCAGCAGCATGCCACCACCATTGAGACAATGCCAACGCGCCACTTCCAGCGAGACACTGCTAGTGAGTCACCACCAACGAGCCACCGCTAGGGTGTTCCACTATTGGAAAACTTGGAAAACTGGGAAATCTTTCAAAGTGGTGAAATGAGTCACCTTGATTCCCCAAAACACCTCAAACATAAGATTCTCACAAAAAAATGGACCAGAGAGGTATAGACCATTACATATCACCATTCTCTAAAATGAAGAGGGTTGAGTGAAGTGAGAAATCACTCATTTAATTGAGTGAATAGTAAGAAAACAACAATCAAAAGTAAAATAAGGATTAATAAATTTTCTATGGACTTCACCTAGGACTAGAGTTATTCTTACTGATAGAATACTACCCATTTCATTTCATCTCTCCTCTACCATTCATGTTCTTATCCTATTAACCACTCACCTTGATTTCCTTTTATTTTATAATAATAAATAACATAAAAACATAAACAAATTAAAAAATTAAAAATATAACAAAAGAAGTAGAGCATCGTGGAAAATACATGGAGTCTACCTAAGAGAATGATACATGAGGTCAACCACTATGATACCCCTCATGTGTTTATAAAATTATTATTTAGCACTAAGAAACCCTTTTACAAGGTCTCCTTTCATCACCTTTTGACATTGTTTTCCAGGAGCTATGTACTTAGTGTTATCTTCACACTTTTTCTTTCTTTTGTTTTAATTTTGTCCCTTAAAATTAAACTTTCTGTGATGATTTATCAATGTGATAATTCAAATTCACTAGAAAGATATTTTTCAATGATATTTTTCAATGATATAATTTTTAGATATCAAAAATTACCACAGGCATGCCAATTGAATGATGATTAGAGTTGTAGATGACTTCCATCAGTGACATAAATTGCCTAATAGTAAAGGAATCCACTGCTATCAAAGAGGGAAAACTTCAAAGGGAAGTTCCACTATTACCAAAGGCTGAAAATGAAGAAAAGTTAGTTCTTCCCACATTTGAAACATATATTGAAGTACCCCTATAAGAGAAGATGGAAGAGGATGATTACCTACCTCTTGAACCAAACATTCTCTTAGGAGCATTGAACTTTCAAAAGGAATTGAAGGTTGAATTTAAACAGGGAGATCGATCATTTATAAATTTAGTCAAATATAGTTTCCTTAAGGTAGATCTTTAAACTAATTTTCCTTGTTTATATTTTATAAAACTAGCTGAAGAGTACAACTTCCTGGAGGATGGTGATAAAAAAGATCCTGATGGGGGACCATTAAAGGTCCTGATACTCCTTGAAGAATTTGTCAAGCGTGCCTTTGTAGATAAAATGGTTGCCACTTTTTATATTATTCAAGAGAGTTTTAAAGTTATGAATAATGTTTTTTCATGGATTCTATTTTTTTTTTTGTTTTTAGGACATTGAAAAGAAAAGGATGTGGTGGTTCCTACCACTGAAACCAAAACCACCATCAGATTACTAATAATAACCGAAACTGTCTAGTTGTGGATAATCAAAATGACATCACCTATTTAGGATATTCAACAAAAAATCTCTCTTCCCTGTCCTCTATTTCTAATTTTATTTTATTATCATTTAATAACATGTTTTTGTGTTTTTTGTGCAGGAATGAAGCTTGTCAACATCTCTATTCATGTTCTGGAAACCGAAATCTATTGTCTAGTTTTTAAAAACATAATACTTTACCATTTTTACTTTTTTTAAAATTATTTTTAATAAGTAATGATTTATGTTTGGTTTTATATTACTCGAAATCTTGAGGAGAACAATTATGCCACAACTTTAAGATCATTAGTTTTTGTTTTCCATTATATAAATAATCTTTTAAGTTAGTGCTTCATACCTATTTTTAGTTTTTATAATGCCTTTATTTCTTTTTCATGTAATAAAGCTTGAGGATAGTAGCTTAAGGACAATTTAAATTTCATTTGGTGCATCAATAAATGGGTTTTCCCTATTACTTCTCAAATAATTTCATGTTTTATTTCTCCACTAAATATCCTATTATTTCTTGAAAATTTGTTAAGTGTTCAACTGAAAGTATTTTTTTTTGAATACATGGGAGGTAATTAAGGAAATATGTTAGGGGGAGACTACCTGTGTGTGTAGACTAGTATATTTGTGTGTTTTTCAAATTTATTTTTTTTCTTCAACTAAATTGAGACATCTTTAATTATTTTTCAGACTTAGGTAATTTTTAGGGATCTATTTGATTTTTAAAAAGTGTCTCTAAATGATTATTTATGTGTGATACTTTAAATTTTAATTTCAAATAATCTTTTGAGTTTTACCAATTTTTATAATGTATGCCCCTCGGTGACAGTCCAATATCATTTTCACCATCCTGTGAGGTACTCTAAAACAATTTTTGACATATTCTTCATAGTACCGCCTTTTCTTGACTGAAATCGGGTCATGTTTTCTCATCTAGAACTTGATGAATGTCTCCTTTAAATATTTTATAGAATAAAAGAATGTATTAAAATGATTGAGTATTTTTGATAAGCCCCATGTGTCCACTTTGAGACTCACCTTAACATTACCTATTGATAATCCATTAGTTTCATGAATGTTGTTATAGGTTTAAGACACATTAAAAAATAATTCCATCCTTATCTACATTTACTATAAATATTTTTCATGGTTATTTCATGGATAAAAGTGAGGGAATGTTCTTCATGATAATAATGTTTGAGACATAGGGAGGCTAGAAAACTGGTGATGTTTCACAAAGGTGAGGCTGGAGTGTTTCTATTGCAGAGGGTAGTGCTTGGGGATAGGTTTTTAGGTTTTTTGGCGCGTGTGGGGAGGTAATCTATTGTATGTTTGGGTTAGTTAATATTTTAGGGGGGGGGTATTTTAAATATAAATAAGAAGTTGTTAGTTGGTTAGAGTTATTAGAAGTTGTTGGTAAGTAATAAATAGGGGAGGTTTTAGGGTAAGGGGGATACAAAATGTATTTTTTGGAGTTTTGGATTCCATTGAAAGATTTAGGAGGGTTAAGCCTTGAATTAGGGTGTGGCATCTATCAGGAATTCTTCCCCTTCTCCATTCCTTCTTCTCCTCTATTTATATCCATCTTGTTTTTCTCTTGATCTAGAATTCCTATATACTACCAAGTCTGATTATAATAGAGACACTCTATTTCTTCCACTCTCTCACTCTACACCCTATCAATTAATGTTTTCATAGCGAGAGAATTGATACTAGGGAGAGATATTCTAGAGATAATGACTTAATAAATTCATTCTTAACTAAGAAAAATCAGAAAAAGAAGAGGCAGGTTGAGGAAGATGCATTGACCTCAGGGATACAATTAACATCAGAAGAAAAAATTTACCCAAAAATGAAGAAGATTAAAGAAAGCACCTTAATATAGTGGATGATGCAGATATTATTGATCGGTAGGATGAAATTGTTTCAATAACTACTTGAATCACTGGAAATATATAGAATTGGTGGACAAAACTACTAGTTTCCTTATATTATCTTTTCTCATGTGAATGGAGGTATAAATTTAGAAGAAGTGGGCATCACTTGCTTAACTAGATAGAAGTCAGGAAGAGGGCTATGGATAGGTGAGAGAACCAAAATTTTCTTAACAAGATCACAAGAATTTGATCATAGATGTTGAGGCATACTTTTTAGTCTGTTAAATTCTGGAAAAGTTGAAGGTACTGATGAGAAAATTGCGTATGAAAGGCATGAATCAGGTTTTGAATTTTTTTTGGAAATTAATAAGAATGATATTACCTAGAATCACTTCAAAGAAGTATTTATTGAGAGATTTCATAGTGTTCTGGTGGTTAAAAAGGTGACAAACACTTCCCAAGATGGGATCAATTTAGGCCTACTACCAAGGAGTGGAAAGAAGCGATTAAACCTGATCATCCACAACACAAGTCATTGTAGATAGTTCTAGTACAAGCAAAACCTTATTTTGAGCTACCTGTATAGCCTTAGGATGAATTGAAACAACCTGTGTTTGAACTCTAAAGATTGGATACTGTTGAAGAACACCTAGAAAATTATTAGACTGATTGGGAGAAGAGTGATAAAAAGAAACAGTTAGAATCCCATATAGTGTGGGAAGATGAGGAAAATTTTAAACCTAGTTTTGGAATATATGGAATAGAACAACCAGGAGTTACGAGTAGTAGGAAAATTCCAAGACAAGTGGTTGGGTTGAGTGAGGAGCTAAGATTGTGATTATTAACCATCTGTATGAATAGGCCTAACCCAAAATGGAACTAGTTGAAAATCCTATTCAACATCGGTGTGCAGGACTAGTGACCAGTCTAAAGCAATAACATGGGATTTCATTTGAACTACTAGAACCAACATAGATTTTTTTTGAAAAGTTGAAGCAGATGGAATCTCTGTCTAGGACTGAAAAGAAGCTAGATTTAGTGAAGAAATCATCTGAGTTGATGGTTTTTCTTGGGATGGGTGAGAGAATTCAAATAGGTTATACTGATGTTGAGGGGGCATGTCAGGGAAGTCAAGCTTCTCAAAAGGTTATAATATGGATCCTTAATCAGCTTCTAGAAGTAGATACAAGATCTCAGGTCAACTCTTGTTTCAGCTGATCACAACAAAAAGAGATAATTTTAGCTAATGAAAAGTGAGGAACGCAGTTATACTGGAGGTAGAAATTGTTACTAAACAAGCTTCATGGATGCTAAGGCCATTTCTAAAACCACCATACAATCACCTTGAGGAAAAGGTGATTTTAAGGAGGGGAAAATGATAGGAATGTGGGGGATGTAGGGAGGCTTAAAAATTGATGGGTTACAAAGGAGGCGAGGTTGGAGTGTTGTTTTAGTGGAGGGGGTTCCTGGGGCTGGGATGTTAGGACTATTGGTGCATGTGGATAGCATAAATATTATTGTATGTTTGGGTTAGTTAATGCCGAAGTGGAAAAATATTGTAAATAGAAATAAGAATTTGATATCTAATAGGTTAGAGTTTTTTAATGTTATTGAGAAGTAATAAATAGGAGAGGCTATAGAGTTAGGGGGATACCAATTGTATTTTTTGAGATTTGGTTGTTGTTGGAAGATCTCATAGGGTTAGTGTAAGGGACCAGATCATTCTAGCCCATTAATTTGCATGTTTATGAAGCACATAGAGCTTTAAAGGATCCTGGAGCATGTTAGGGGGAGTTTGTGAGATGAAATATGGACATAGGAGTAATTCATGATGTGAAGAGTTAATTCAAGGTGTGAGAGATTAGTTTGCGGGCCAATTGGTGATTCATGTATTGAGTAAGGGTGGTTCAAAGGGTTAAATTCATGACATGAACTATCGGTTCATGATGTGAATGGATGAGGGGTTGGATTCGATGAATGTGTCTCTAAAAAATCATGATGTGAAAATGAATTTCATGATTTGAATTTATATGAGTTTATTGGATCTAGACATTTCATTTTTCATAAAATCTTAATCTTCATCCATTCACAACAGGAATGACCCATTCATGCTATGAATGTATGGATGGAATCATTCCCATAAGTTCTATCACACCCACAAATTCTTTCAAAACCCTTCGATTTCCCCCAACTCCAGGTGTAAAGAGGTGCTCATTCAAGGTGTTTCAAAGCCCTTTTTTATTGGGATTGATCCCTGAATTCATGTGTTTTATCTGTGGTGATACAAGGTGTGTTTTCCCTCTTTATCTTATGATTTCTTCTCTATTCAGTTTTATTTTCTCCCATTATACCTTTTCATTCTATGAAGGTTGAATCCTTTGTTTTCACGGATTTCTTTTGATGTTTTTTGGTGTGTTCATGGTGCGATACCCATAGGGAATGTCAGTTCCTTGCAGGAGAGGTGATCGAAGATTTGCGCTTGTTATTTCATTCTCATTTAGAGAACTTTGAAATCCTTGAGTTAGAGGATTTGTTTCTTCTACTTTTTTTAAGCACAAACATAAATTTATCATGATTTATCTCATTGAGGAACAATTAAATTAACCTTAAAAAATATAAATCAAAATTAAAATAAATAATTGGTTTTGTGTTATAGTAATCTCATGTGGTTATGTCACGTTAATGATTTCCTCTTGATTTTCTAGATAGCATGTCATCTATTGTTTATTTTATAGTTTATCATGTTTTTTATGTTTGGAAATTTTATAAATAACATAAATTAGGTAATGATTGTTGGATAAATAATAAATAGTCATGTTTAATTATTACTGTTATTTTGGTAATCAATGAAACTAAAAGTTATGATTGAAGAAAGATTAAATAACTTAGTTGCTAATAGCTGATGCCTTAGGTATCATGTGGTTGTAACTTGTGTTAAATTAATTGTTTAATTCAAGATGGTAAAATATTTTTTGGTCGTTAAAGATAATTGTTTAGGGCCGAGCAGTCTTTTTTCCTATGAAGGCATGATTCCTTGGTTCTAGGGCCTAGATTACCTATTGGAAGTTTTTTTTTGTTTTCTTGCTACCTTTTGTGATTGCTCTGGATGAGGAGCCTTGATATAAAACATGATGTGAGCCGAGGATGACTGATGGTTTATTGAGAAATAGATAGGGATGCCTGGGTTTGTGGCAAAATTTTTCACCTATGATGGTGGGATGGATGGTGATATGCATAGTGATATCAGGGATGGAACTAGGCTTGATGAACCAGGCTAAAGCTGGGCATTCCCATTGTTTATTATGCAGAAAGATGGTATTATTTTTGTTAATGAATCTTCTTTAAAGGTCATATATCTAGGTTTCTTTTTTCTTCTTTCATTTCCCCACTACATAACACATCTAGATGTGCATGGTTTATGCATCTTTTGTGGTAACTTAGGATGAGTCCTATAGTACATGGAATTATGGAATGGTAATGTTGAATAATTTTAACCCATGGGGTTGGAGGCTTAATGGAATGTTGAATGAAACTAATTCTTAAGGAACCATGTAAAGGGTTAGATTATGCCTAGAGGGAATGATTTTTGGTTGTTAATTTATGTAATTATGAAATGTTTGAAAGAAAGAATTAAATTAAAGTATCTTTAAAATGTTTCTATTCTCATAGGATATCTAGTCCTTAGCATTAGCATTTGGGTGTCCGATAGGAGATAGTTGTAGTTGAGGTTAATGTTAAGTTTTTTCTCATAGTGTGGTTGTGAGATATATATAGTCTTTTTGTTATGTTATTTCATATGCTACCACAACCATGTTGGTAGGGAGATCGACATCTGGTTGGCTCTGGAGGGTGTTTTCCCCAATATTTAGGTTGGTGAGGATGGATGGATGAATTATTCCTCTCCCTATCCCTCACTCTCTTCTCCTAAGAGTATTATTATGTGATGGTATGCACAGTGGTTACATTTCCCATATATGTGTGTACAAGGCTGTAATGGATTGTGGTTATTTTATAAACAGGTATCTCTAGATATAGTATCCTAAGGGTTATTATTGGTGTGTTGTGTATGGATTGTGATGTCTTGAGGTATAATACACGACGTATGAGTTGTGGTGAATCCCAAAAACTACTCGGTTACTATCTGGAGATGATGATGTTGACGATGAGATTATGTGACCCATGAGGTGTGAGTTGTTATACAATTTCCTTTGATGTATGTGGATTATTTGGAGAGATATTTATTGAGATGTGTGATGTTGGATCGAGAGTATAAACTAGTGGGGAAGTGATAGTGTGACACATTTAATTGATATTAGGTTGGATATTATATAATTACTTGTATGGGATACTTTTTGAGAGATCCATGGTGAGACTAATAACTCATCATACCTGTTTAGGTGACGAGTTAGTTTCAATTGTTTAATTACTGATCTTTAGTATGATTATGTTATCTTTTTCACATGAGTATTTGGGGTGGATCCTACTAGATATACTTATTATGCTCACACCACATATATATAAACTATTTTTAGGTTCGTAAGAGCTAGTTTGATATCATGATAGATATTACTAGCTCATGGAGTTGTTTAGGCACTGTTTGGGCTTTGAGGTTGATGCCAATGATTTTTTGTTACTTTTAGTGTTTTTTGCAGTTGTTTTGGTTATATGAAATTGCATGAATGTATTGATATATTTTATTTATTATGAACAAAAGTTATTTGGTTGTTTTATCTCATCTATTGTTCCGTATGTCCTCAGAGGGAAATGTCTCCCATATGTGTGCATTATATACCATCAGTGCTAGTAATTTACCAATAACCCATTGGAGGTGGACTTTAAGCATAATTATATCACTTCCCTATTGTCAGACTAGAAATAGAACCTTTGTGGGGAGGAGGTCTTGATAGTTAGGCCTCAGCCTAGGATACGACATCTCCCATAAGTTCTTACTCTTCACTCCTTCTTCCCCTCTATTTATACTTCTTCCATATTCTTATTATCTTGATATGAAATTCCTGTATGTTGTCTATTGTGCCTGACTCTCTTAGTTTTTTTAATGATAACAAACACTCATTATGTTACTAACCCTATTATATTAATTGAATTTCAGTTATTAAGAATGAAAAATAAGTTATAAAGTTTTCTGGGGAAAGGGAAGGCATCAAATAAAGTGTGGTGGCCATGTTCAACATCCTAAACAAGATGAAGAACCAACTACTCGGTAGAAGACGATCGGTTATCTGATATAATAAGGTAGAATCTCCCTAGTAGCAGGTACTCCATCAGCTACTAGTAGAGTGTCACTGACCAGCTGTTAGAATTGATAGAGTAGAAGAGCTACTAGGATATCATCGAATACCCGGTGAAGCTTACCAGCTAGCCAGTGAGGTATGCAATAATATATAAGGCTGCAATTAGCCCACCAACTACCTGATGATATCTGACAACTTCCTAGTGGCGTCAGGTTAAAAAGTCAAAGGGCTCATTTATTATGGTCAATATTTCCTTGAATTGGTATTCTATAACTTCATTAACCCCCATTTGATTCTAGAAGATTCTTGGATCCCTTAAATATTATAAATACAATGCAGAGAGTCTTGGAAATCATTCATGAATGACAAAAACATCAAATTTATCCTGATTACACTTGTGCTCTAAATTCTAATCTAAAGTCTTCTCTCATTGTAAGTCATTTTCTCTTATACATTTATCTCTCTCTCTATCCTCTTTTTCATTATTATAAAGAGATCAAATACTAAGATTAAATAGGTTTGTTCCCAATAAACCTTCTTTACTTTCTTTTTTTTCTTATAGGTTCTTGGTTAAATTTTGAAACCAAGGTTCTTTTTGAAATGAACTAAAAAATTCCTTAATGTTATTAGTATTAGAAATATTATTTTATATTGATTAATTTATTATGAGCACACAAAAATACTATTACATTTCATACGCATCATGTGTTGATATTGATTACAAAAACTTAGAATAGTAAAGAGATATAAACATAAAAAAATAGTACAATCACTAATAGGTACTCTATATGCATGAATTCTCCCATGAAGATCATTCCTTCCATAATAACTATAAAAATAAAGACAAACGTTAGGAAAACAATAGTCATTATAAAAAAATGGGTAATAAAATTTGTAAGTAGTGAATTTAAAAGTTAGAATGATCATGTATTTATAAGGAAATATGGTTGTTCGACATTATGAATGCTGGAAAATACAGTTGATGGAAATTGTGACTATTAATAAATAATACAACAGGTTATTTTTATTATTGTTTATGAAGATGAAATAAAGAGACCATTTGGATTATGAAGGAAGAAACTAAAATTATATCTTTGGAAACTATAAATATATTTAAATTCTATTAAAATTATTTTTTATGAAAAATTTATAAGTTGTAAATAAATTTTATTTTCATGAAATAATCTTAGAAAACACCTTTTAAATGATAATATAAGTTAATTAAGTTTTAAGTAATTTTTATAATGGTCAAATAGTTTTCTATGTCATAAAAACTGATAATTTTCAATAAATAAGGATTTTTGTTTAAAAGATAAAATTATCATATTTAGAGAAATTTTTATATCAATAAATATCATTTTTGGAATCAGAACATCAGAATTAACTTAGGGATAATTTTTGAGAATTTTCTGACAAAGTTGATTTTTGGTGAAAAAGTGAGAATTACCATTTTATGAGTACTACGATTTTATTGCATCATTATGATGTGAGCATGATAAAAAAATTTATTAAAATTTTTTTCAATAAAAATTAAATTAAATTAGTATAAAAAATAATTTAAAATATTATTTTGAATTTATAAATTTATGCTTTACATTCCGGAACAAAAAATTATATTTTTGCGAGAAAAAATATTATTGGATTTGATGCATTAAATGGGATGGTTAGAAGGTGAATTTTGAATTTGGATATATTTTAACATCAAAAAACCCTAAATAACTCATTAATAAGCTAAAATATTATTTATAATTTATGACACCCACAAGTGGTTGACTTATATAATAAGATAACCAATATTTTAACCCTTAAAACCACCTTTCTACAAGTTTAAGTATACGCCATTTCTCTCATTAATCTCTACTAAAAACCCATTGAGCCTGAATTTACTCTCCCAATAACTTTCTAAAGTCCCACCAAGGTGTTCCTAGGTCTCTAAAGAGTCTCTATTTAGCTCTAAGAACCATCCTCTGAAAGTAATAATTGTCTTCCTCAACCTTTTCAATTCAAGTGCTTCTTTTGTATATGCCTTTTGATTCTTAATTTATTATGTTTTCAAGTGTTTATAAACACACCCATTATTGTGAATATTATGTATTGATAATTTTAGACTTCCTTTTTCTATTTTTAAACCCATTTTAAGACCCCTTTTACATACATGTTATGCTATCGAAATCAATCCTTGATTTTCTGTGCTATATTTTCATGTCATGAATACCCAACCCTATTTTTCATTCAAGGGTATTAATTTAGATGTATAATTTAACTATTGATTAGGGATATACATTTATGAAACCCAAATTCCCTAATCATGGGTTATAAATGATATTTACTTATAATTCTTGATCTATGTGGCATACATAATATTAGACATATGAAGGGTGCACCCTGATAGTGCTCCAATGCATTGGGTAAAGAAGTAATCTCTAGGATGACATGTTAATGATACATTGGAAGTATGTATTGGTAATTTTTTATGATTCCTTGGTAAAAATACTTGGTAATATTCTTTATTAAACCTTATTTATGTGCTTTGGTGATATTTTTATAAATGTATCATGTATATAATGTAGCCACATTTCCTTATTATGCCTCATGTTATTATATTCATATAATTATGTTATGAATAAAGTTAGCTATATAAATTTTCTTATGTTATGCTTTATGTTTAACCTAAAATGTTTTCTTACATTTTTTATCCCTTATTGGTCTTTATGATCACCCCTTTCATTTGATAAATGTCCCCATGAAATCTTATGTAGTGAGATGATCTAGGATGGGATAGTAAAAATCCTTTCAAGAGAGTTGAAAATTTGTTCATGTTTTCTTGTATATACCATATATGTATTATACTATATATATAATTTCTAAGAAACTAAACCTATAAAGGTCCTTCAAAGTTATGTATGTAATATTTTTTTAATCATTTAATAAAATGAGGGTCTCCATAGTTGGTGTCAAAGGATGGTTTAGTTTTTTTATAGAAATTAAGACTAAAAAAAATTGGTAATAACCCTAGGGATAAGTTGAAATATAGTAAAAATTTCTGAAATTTTGGTGAAGTATAAAATTAATGGTTTCCAAACAATAAAATCTATATCTAGATACTACAAGAGGATGTAGATTTGACACAGTTGCACATATGGGTAATAAACTAGAAAAGGGAGAATTAGGTATTAAATAGATTGTCACCTGGTTTATGAAAAATAGGTCATGTTGTGCACCTAGTTTTACATTAATGGGGGATATGATTTGGTTATCATATGATTTTTTCAAAACCATCATGAAAGGATGTGTATAAATGGTAAATATTAATTTTTAAAAGAACAAAAAGATTAAATTATATGATCCTAGAAATCCTATATTAGAAAAAAAATTAGGATTAAAATCTCATTTGGAATCTATTATCTTAATGATTATTAAAGTATCCTTCTTATTATAGTTTTTTTAGAAAATTCCTCAAAACTTGAGGTAATTAAACATGTTATAATTTGGTTACAAATAATTAATTAAATGTTTTAACTTTTTCATTTCAATTGATAAAAGATCATTTATTAGGTGGAAGGAAATAAATCCTATACAACATTCTTATCCCTTCAAGATGATTTAATCATTATTTTTATTAAAAAATATAGTTTAAATTATTTCAAAAGTTTTTAAATTGTTCAAATCACCTAAAAGAAACTATTTGATATATCCAAAACCTTTTCATTTCTCAAAAATCTATATGGATCATGGTGTCTTAGATTTGATTTCAAAATCTCAATTCAATCATCTCATTCAATAAGGGAAACACCACCAAGTACTTGACCACTTCTATATTGGATTTGAAGACTTCATATTTAAGGATTAAGGAAATATAAACAACATTAAGGAAGACCCTAATTATTTTAATTAAAGGTATGAATTACAACTTATCTATCAATAAGAGAAAATTTAGAGGAAATATTTTTTTGTAGGGGGGTATGTAAAAAAACGAAAACTCCTTAAATGTTATTAATATAAGAAATATTATTTTATATTTACTATTTTATTATGATCACATAGAAAGACTATTACATTTTATACAAATCATGTGTTGATATTGGTTACAATAACTATGAATAGTAAAGGGATATAAACACCTAAAAATAGTAGAATCACTAATGCAGTTCATATGGATGATTTCTCCCATGACGATTATTCCAACCATAATAACTATAAAAGTAAAGAGAATCCTTTGGAAAACAATTGACATTATAAATGGATTTATAAGAACCTTTGTAATTAGTGAATGGTGATGTGTGAATGATAGTGTATTTATAGAGAATTATGGACATCCATCATTATGAATGTTAGAAAATATGGTCAATGGAAATTGTGACCATTAATTAATTATATAGTTGGTCATTATTATTGTTGGTTATGAAGATGCAGTAAAATTACCGTTGAGATTTTATGAAGGAAGAAACCAAAATTGTATTTTTTGGAAACTATATATATATTTATATTTTATTAAAGGTATATTTTATGAAAAATTTAAAAGTTTTAAATAGATAACATTTTATGAAATAATCTTATAAAAAAATAATTAAATTATAATATAAATCAATAGTTTCTTAAGTAATTTTATAATGGTCAGAATTTTTTCTATGTCATAAAATTTTTTAGTTTTCAATAAATAATGATTTTTTTTAAAAGTTAAAATTATAATATTTAGATAATTATTTTTATAAGATAAATATCATTTTTGGGCTCAGTAAATCATAATTAACTTAGGGTGAGTTTTTGAGAATGTTATTATAAAGTTGATTTTTAATAAAAAAGTAAAAATTACTATTTTATGAGTACCATGATTTTATGACAACATTATGATGTGAACATGATTAGAAAATTTATGAAACATTTTATTCAATCAAAATTTCATATAATATGTATAAAAATAAATTTATGAATATATATATTTTTTAATTTATAAATTTACACATTACATTTTGGAATAAAAAATTGGATTTTTGAGATAAAAATTATTTTTGGATTCGGTACATTAAATGGGTTGGTTGGAAGGTGAATTTATAATTGGGATGAATTTGAAAAAAAAAATAATCTCAAATAATCTTTAATAATCCATCAAATTAGTTAAAATTGATTTCACCCACAAGTGGTTGATTTATATAATAAAATAACCAATATTTTAACCCTTAAAACCAAACCTCCAAAAGTATAAATAACCACCCTTTCTCCCATTCCTCTACATTAAAAAAAAATTTAGCATGAAGTTACTATACCTATACCTCTCTAAAGCTCTACCAAGTGTTTCTATTCCTCTAAGGAGTCTCTCTTTAGATCTAAGATGCATCCTCTCAAGGTAAGAGTTATATTCCTCCATTTTTCAATTCAAGCGCTTCTTTTGTATAAGCCTTTTGATTATCAATTTATTATGTTGTAAAGTGTTTATAAACACCCAAATTTTTATTAATATGATGTATTCTTAATGATATACTTCCTTTTTATCTTATGAAACCCATTTCAATATGCCTTTTTCTTACCCGTTATGCTGCCAAAATAAACCCTTGATTTTATATGATATATTTTAATGTCATGAATACCCAATCCTATTATTTATTCAAGGGTATTAATTTAGATGCATGATTTAAAAATTTATTAAGTAAATACATTTATAAAACCCACATTCCCTACTCATGGGTTATAAATGACATGTACATATGATTATTTATTGATGTTGCACACATAGTGTTAGACATATAAAGGGTGCACCCTGATAGTACTCCAATACATTGGGTTTGATGTAATATATAGATATGACATGTTCATGATACCTTTTTAGTATGAATTGGTAATATTTTATGATAAATTGGTCAAAGTAATTGTTAATATTATTTATGACACCTTAGTCACGAGTTTTAGTGATATTTTTACAAATGTATCATGTTTATGTTATAGCCACATTTCTTTATTATGCATCATGTTATTATGTTCATATACTTACATCATGCCTCAATTTATTATGCACATGTTCATATTTTATTATTAATGTTTCACCTATGATGTTTTTTACATTTATTATACCTTACCAAGATTTATGATGACCCCTTTCATTTGATAAATGTCCCCAAGAAATCTATGCAGTTAGATGATCTATGATGAGATAGTAAAGAAGTCTTTCATGAGAGTTGAAGATTTTTTTATGTTTTATTTTATGTACCATGTATGTCTTGTACTATGTACCTAGTTTCCAAGATATGAAACCTAAAAATGCCCTTCTAAGTTATTTATGTAATATTTTTTAAGGAATTATGGTTAAAATCATGTAATAAAATGTGGGTCACCCTAATTTTGGTTTATTTATTTCTTTTAGTAAAAAGCAAGTGTCCACCTTCATTCTGTTTCTTGATTTTTTACAAATAAAAGAAAGTGTATTCCTTTTTATAATATTCTTGGCTACAAATTTATTTTATAAATCATCAAGTGATTTAGGTGGGAGATTTATGGGTAAATAATTAAGCTATTACTGAATTAGCTTAACAAATTGTGTGCCTTGTCTTTTATTTATTTTCAGTATCTTTTATTCAGTAACCTATATCAATAAATTGATCAATTAATCACTCATCATACCAATAACTTAGTCACTTAATCTATTAATTTATATAATTCAATCTATCACTTAGTTACATTTTTTCCATTGTTATAATTGTTTTGAATACCAAATACCTTTATCAATTATATTGTGCTTACTTTGATTATTTTAATTTATTTTTCAATTGCATATTTTCATCGATTATTTTTTTTTAAAATTTTAAAGGAAATTCACCCCCATCTTGTCATCTTAATCCAACCAATAATTGGTATCAAATGAGACTTTTTTTAAAAAAAATGGTCCTTGTTTTCTAAATTTTATTTATATCTTGCTTTCAAAATTTTTCTTTAAAAATATTAATAAATTTTAAGGAATGATATTTAAAAAATATCCTATACCTTTCACACCCTTGGTGCCTTAAAAAGAAAATCAATGGGTTTTTCCCCTTTCTTTGATGAAATGAACTATAGTTATTGGAAAATGCTTGTGTATACTTTTCTAAGAAGCATTATATATCCTGTTTGGAAAATTGTTATGTATGGTTATACACCTGCTAAAGAATAGGAAAAAAATCAACTCCTAATGATATTCCTATTTTTTAACTTTATGGAGAAGCCATTAATGCTCATCACCATGGTTTAGATAGAAATTTATTTTATTATGTTTCTACTTAAAAAAATTCTCATGAAATTAGGAATTTTTTTGAAGTTACTCATTAAGGAACTAATAATGTTAAAGATACTAGACTTGATATGTATAGATAAGATTTTCAAAGTTTTAGTATAAAACCAAATGAATCTATTACTAATATGTTTACTCATTTTACTGATATATGAAATGAAATAAAATCTCTTGGTGATACTCCTACTATGGAAATTTTTTTGAAGAAAATACTTTGGGTATTTCCAAGTACTTGGGTTCCTGAGGCAACATCAATCCAAGAATACAAAGATATCAAGAACATGATGGTTGAAGAACTTATTGTATCTCTCATGGCCTATGAGATTGATATGAAACTATAAGATGAAAAAGAATCCAAGGAAGTTAAGGAAGTTAGTAAGATAATCAATTTTAAAGAAATAAATGACGACTCATTCATAAATGACACTGAAATTGATCTTCTATAAAAAAATTGAACGAATACATAAAAAGGAAGATATCTTCCAACATTCCAAAAGGAGCATGATCGAAAGGAAACAGAGGTAACATGTTATAATTGCAAAAAATGGGTCACATCAAACCAGAAAACTCTACATAAAAACATAAGATTAAAGAAAAAAATAAATACAAGAAAGATCTCAAAGTATCTACTAGGAGTGTAAGTGATGACTTCTTCTCTTCTTCCAACACAAATGATGATAGCGCCAAATGTCTCATGGATGAAATTGTGGTAAGTGATGAGGTTGGTTATTTAACTTCTAATTCTTATACCTATTATTATTATTCAATATATATAAACTATACAGATCTTAAATATGCTAGATATTAACTCTATGATGGTTTTTCTAAACTTACCACTATTTTCAAAAATATCAAAAAAAAATAATCAAGTTGTTTTTGAAAAAATAAAATTTCTGAAGAAAATAAAGAGTTGTATCTTTGAAATTAAAATACAAACCTAGTGTTTAAAAGTTAGAATAAACTATTAAAGATATTGAGATTTTTTTTGCTAAAATCACCCAAGGTGAAAAAAATTTAAATAAAATTATTAGCTCTTAATGACATGTAATAAATTATTTTGGTTTTACTTTTTCAAATCAAGAAATCAATTAAAAACATACTACAAATTTTATTAGAGGATTATCATAGGATCAATTTTTAAATTATTATAGAAAAAATTCATATTTTATTTGTGAATGTGATTAAAAAAATGATTGTTATGGTTGGACTAATTCAATTAACCTAAATTTTAATTATTTGTTTAGGAATTATTATGGAAAATATTATGATAAAAAAGTATGGATTACAGATTACCTTTTGGATAACATATATGGACCCAATTTTTGGGTAACAAAAGCTTTAAATTCTTGATCATTTTGTAGAGAAAATGTCTTAATAGAAAATCTCATGGAGCTATATGTTACATCTATTGCGAGTACTTGAGACACATGTGCAGTGAATACTCTTAATTTAACTCAAGGAGAAAGATCATCAAAATTGGTACTATTGGTTTTTTAAATCCTACGTTTATTAAAGATGTTTTATTTATGTTTTAAATGTGGTTAAAATTTATGCTTGCGTTTCTATCCTAAAACCCATCAATTAATAATATCTTAATTTTATTAATGGATAAATCGGTGTAGTTATTTTATGTCATTAAATTTTTTATTAATGCACTCATGGTCTTTATTCATTTTTCTTTTTTGAAAATGTTTTCTAAATTAAAATTTACCCTTTTATGAATTATAACATTTCAATTTCAAAGTATTTCAAAATTTAGTTTTATATTTTCCTTTATTTTTGTTTTTAAAATTATAATTCATCACTTATTTTATGCATTTTATTCTTTTAAAAGGGAATTTTTTTTAAATCATGTATATTTATAAAAACCTTTTAGATAAAAATTTCAATATTTTTTTAAAACTGATTATTTATTTGTTCTATATGATTTAAAGGCATTTCTATTATGAAATTCAATTTTATCATCTTTTGAATTATGATTTTTTCTCTTTAAATTTACTTTTATTAGAATCCTTATAGATTTATTAGATAAACATTTTGATCTTTATTTATTTAAATTAATGATAAATATATCTCTTTATTATCTTACCCTCTCTATCTTTTTTTTTTAAATATAAATTTTTTATTTGTTCATTTAATTTGAATATATTTTTTTCAAATATATTTATTCTTATCATTAATTGAAGATTTAATCATCTTTATGAAATATTTGTTATAAATTTACTTGGATTTAAATAGTTATTTTAGGATTCATACATGAATCTATTTCTCTTATATTTTCCATTTCTTTTTATGAGTATAGTCATTGTCTAAATCATTTTAATTGAGTTTATTTCTTAAACGTATTTTATTCTATATACTTTATTCATCCAATCCTTACCTTTCATGAGTTTATTTTTAATAAATGGGAGAATTATTTGGTTTATCCAATGGGGGGGGATGGATGTTTGTTTTCTCTAAATGTTTTCTTTAGCTTATTTTTGAAATTCATATCATTCCTAACATTATTTTATAGAATTTAAATTACTAATGATTTTTTTAATTTAATCTAGAAATCCCATACCAAATATTTTATCTCTTGAATTTATTTCCAAGTTTCTTAATTTTTGAATTTATTTAAAAATATATTAAATCTTGATTTTATTTCCAAATCTCATAAATCTTGAATTTATTTCTAAATCACTTAAATCTAGAATTTATTTCCAAATCTATTAAATATTGAATCTATTATAAAATATTTAAATCATGGACTTATTTCAAACATTATATTAAGTTTGGTAATGTAAAGTGAGTGTAATCTTCATAAAAAAAGTTCTTCTTTAGATACAAACAAGTGGATGTGGTTCTGGATCGGATTCTCCTAGAGGTATTAAACCTCGAAAAGGGCTGGTTGGATTTTTAATCCGATCTTCACCCTAGGAATGAGTAGTAAAAATTTATATAAAAAATGGTTTGAAACTCCTAAATAATATGCCTTGTATTATTCACATAATATTTATTACCCTTAAAAAGGAATTGAAATTTAAAATTGTTTTTTAAATTCTTCATGTTAAGGAATTTTTCATGTTTTAAAGTGTTATTTTAATGGGTTTTTCATTTAACTATTTTCATTTCATTGTTTTTTGGATATTTTTATTTAAAAAATTAATTTATGGGGATCCAACCCTCTTCTAAATTATTGTATGCTCCTATAAAAGAACCTGTTTTGATAAAAAATTAGAGCTTATTTAAAATATTTTTAATTTTCAATGTTAAAGATTTTAAAATTCAAATTTTATTTTCGATTTTCAAATATTAAAATCTATTTTTGTCTCTTTTATATAATAAATCTATTTATATTGATCTTTATTTTCTCTAAACCTTTTTATGTATTTTTTTTATGATCATAATGGGGGAGAAATTTAAGAGAAATTTATGAGAAATTTATGGTATCTTTGTGTTATTCATAATATTAAATGTTTAATTCTATTTTAAATTGGGGGAAAATTTATGGTAAAATATTTTTTCTATGTGTTTTTTTTTATTTCAAAAAGGGGATAATTATGGGTTTAAAGGTATATCTTGTTTTAATTTCATTATAAAATATTGAAATTCTTTTTGAAAATATCTTGGATATATTCATTTCAATTATTTTTTCACATCTCTTCTCATTTAAAGTGTTTTAATCATAAAAAAGGGGTTATTATTACTCCTCACCCCATAATTTTGTTTTAATGATAAAAAAACACTCATTATGTTACTAAACCTTTTTTTATAAAGTGAATTTCAGTTATTAATAATAAAAATTAGGTTATAGAGTTATCCAAACAAGAGAATGGCATCAAAAGAAGTGTGGTGGTCATATTCATTATCCCATACAAGATAAAGGGACTAACTACCCAATATAATACTACCGACCAACTGATTGAACAAGGAAGAATCTCTCTAGTAGTAGGAGTTCCACCAGGTACCCGATGGAGTATCATCAGACAGTCGGTATCACTAGATGTAACAACAAAGCTATTGGAAGCTCAATGACTAGCTGGTGAGGCCTACAGAAATTTAGAGAGTTATAGGTAGCCTACTGGCTACTTGGTGGTAGATAGAGGATACCCAGCAGTGTGATAACAAAAATTTAATGGGATCATTTATTATGGTAAATATTTCTTTGAATTGGTCTTCTAAAAATTCATTTACCCCCATTCAATTAAATAAGACTCCTAAACCCATTGGATCCAATAAATATAACCCGAGGAGGCTAGAAAATCATTCATGAATGAAAAAAGTATGGAATTGATCCCAGTTTTTCTTATTCTATCAATTCCAATTTAAAGTGTTCTATTATTATAAACCAGTCTATATTCTACATTTATCTCTATCTCTCTTTGTCCAATTTTTATTCTTATCTAGAGATTAGATACCAAGATTCAATGGGTTTATGGCTAAAAAAACTTTCCTTCTTGAAAATTTATTACCGTTTCTTGGTTAACCATTGAAACTATGGTTCTTTTGGTTTATTTCTTTCTTCTAGTCAAAAGTTAAGGAACTTGGGGCATATAGAAAGTGTTAAAAATGGACAATTAAAATTTAATGTTGAAATTCATGTTAAAAAAAATTGAATCCACAAAACCCCTTGCCTTAATTTCTTAAAGGGTCATGTTTAATTGAATTTAATCATGAAAAATAAAACTGAATGAAAGTGTAAAAATTTCCCTATTCATTTGAAGTTGATGATTTGATTTTCTCACCTTCAGCATGTCATGAATCAAAGGAACCATACTAAGTTTTATATAGATCATCCACACATGAATCAAAACTTGTGGATCATTGATATACGATTCTTGGGTGCTAGAGCGGGAACTCGAAAAGATTTATAACGTATCTTCGATCACATGATGTATAAAAACCCAGTATTTTCATACATGTATATTATATATTTTTAGATGAATATTCAATACATACCACAAACATATTCCCGAGGACCATAATAGTTTAATACTTTTCAAAAATTAAAACCAAATATTCTTAATTCATGAAATATCTTCAATGTATCCCATAAATATCTTCCCCCTTATTACTCTTTACAAACATACCCTACTTAAACTTTTCTTCATAAACTATGGAAAGAAAACATAATAAAGGGTGATATTATATGCTCAAAAAGGGTATATAAGAAAGATATATAAGCAAAACATGAGCATAAGCATATAAGAATATGCGTATAACATTTGAAAACCATACCCTGCATAGAAAAGATAATAATTTTGAGTCGGGAGATAAATATTGGAAGTTCATAAGACATAAATCATAAGGGAATCAAAGAACAAGATCCATGAGAGTATAACATTGGCACAAGACATATATTTGTGCCATAAAAATCATCTTATAACATTGTGAACATTTATAAATAGAAAGAGGTCCACTCATTAAGTTAAGGACATGAAATCAGGACATCACATAAACTTATGTACATATAACCAGGTGTACACAAAACATTATAAACATGAAAGATAGGTCCACACATAACACTATGAACATGTAACCAGGTTCATACATTACATTGTGAACATGTAATCAGGTTCATGCATAACACAGTGAACATGTAATCAGGTTTACACATAACATATTTACTCATGAGTTATCTATATTTACCCAATGAATATGAGGGATACATAGGTGTAACACCTCAAGATTCCATGGTACGCTCCTCTTTGAATAATAGAGCAGCGTGTGTTGTACGCAACCTCGAGTTCTAACACACCGCGACCAATAAAAGTAGCAGTTATGAATAGTAATACCCACTTTTTGAAATTATATAAATTTTATATTTCAAAATGGACTTCATTTTTGGATTCATAATATCAAAATTAGCCTATGTTGAATTTTTGGTATTTTTCCAAGAACTTCCAATTTTTGATGAATAGTGAAAAATACTTAAAAACAACTTTTTTTAATGAAAATAATTTATAGTGATAAATTATACAATTTAGTGGTTATAAAGTGTAATTAGAATATATTTTTACCATTTTATCCAATGGTGGTCATTAGAATTAATTTCACTTTGAAATTGGACATAAACAATTGTCAATCTTTTGATTGATATTCTTTCTTAAAAACACGATATTTGTTGTGACAGCGGGAATTAATTATTAAATTAATTAATTCAACTTATATGTTTTGAATTTTTTAAAATAGATATCATTTTTGAATTAGGAATATCAAATATAGCTTAGGGTTAATTTTTGGTGCTGTTCTGAAAAACTTCGATTTTTGATGAATAGTGAAACCACTAAGGGGTAGTTAAAAAACTGATTTTTCGTTTAAATGAAATTTTACCACCTCTGTGATTTGAATTTACAAAATTTTACATACATAATTTTCATTAGGAAGTAAAATGTGGTTCAATGAGATTAAAATAATTTTTGGTGAATAATAATTTTTAAGTTCTATTAATCGCGATTAAAGGTAATTAGTGTAACTTAAGGTAAAAATAATGTTATAATAATATTAAATTACCTTTACACTTGTCCTAACATTATTGGGTGAGTCATGTACGAACAAGACAATCCATGAGTCAACTTGGGGACCCCATGAAGCCACTTGGGTAAGAAAATGACATTAATAACTTTTTATTTAAAGTAAAAATAAAATTGTCACAAACATGTGTTGTTTTACTAAAACAATTATTACATGGGGTTATATAAGTTAAATTTTTGACTATAAATATTCATAGGAAATATAAAAAGATTTCATACATCATGATATTTTTTATACACTTTTTAGACATTAAATAAATTAAAATTTTTATGACACCATGATGATACAACGATTACCTCATTAATTAACGATTTAAAAAAAATGAAAATATAATGTAAAATATAAGACTAAAAATTGTCAAAAACCTATTTTATGGGTATATTTCTAACCCTTATCACCTTATCCTAGAAATATATAATTTTAGGACCTTTGAAATCCGAAAATCACTTCATAATAATGTAACATTTCATTACTTTCCAAGAGTGCCCCTCCTCTCCTCTTATAAAAGGCCCCCACCGCTACCACCTTATTCACACCATAAAATCCATTTGGCTCGGCCAACATCTGCCCAAATACTCTCTCAAATTCCCTCTCTTACTCCTAGAATCATCACTTTGGGAAGAAGTCTTCCCAAAGGAGCCTTTGGCTCAAATCAAAAAGAGATACCCGATTTTAAGGTAATGTCATCTCTTATGTTCTTTTGTTTTATTTTGCTTCTCCAACCCCTTAAACTCTTTTTATCACTTTGTTTTGTAACAACAACAGTATCTTAAATATACTAGGATTTTTTTATGAGAAGGATTTTATTTAAACTTACACATACCTTCGTCTAATGGTTAAAGAACATACTGTTTCTGTGGGTGGCGAATTACTGCCTCACGAAACGATGATTGTTCAATATTCTTTTAACACCTATCATGGTGGCCATTAAGATGTCACTATATTTATATATGATATATATTATGTTTATGTTTTCCTTATTCTTCTGTATTTTTCATTTATGTCATACCTTTATGATTTCCATTATGGGTAAACGCGATAATTTCATTTTTGGAAGTGCGGACTACCGCCCCCTCAAAGTGATTTGAATCGTTAATACCATATGTGGGACGTATAAAGGATAGAGTAAATGATATTATATATTATATTATACTGGAATTATAATATACCTTTATATTATTATGATTTCATTCCATTAAATACGAAATAGAAATGAAAGTAGCGTTCATGCGTACGTACGGCCTACCGTCTCCATGAACGTTGCATTTCATTTCTTACCTCTAAATGTGATGTAATATTATAAATGAATGTATATACTGGATATATATTATATATATGATATATAAATCATGAATATAATTCTGGATATAAACGATATTTTACCACATGAACAACTTGTAATTATAAGAAGTTTATTTTTGACTCAAGTACCAAAGATCGACAAAACGACCGCTATTAACTTAAATAATTACATAATGTTCATAACATGGTAATAAGTGATATAAAAGGAATAATGAAATTTAAAAAGGTTCTTAAGCATGTATAAATTAACTCTAATTTATTATTAAGGAGGTTAAATAACGATCGAGTCAAGTCGGACACGAGGTAAGGGAACTTCTTAACCCAATTCCCATTCTTTGGGTTGAACTTATCTTTCTTATTTATGTTGTTCTTTGATTATGTGAGAAATTAATTTTTATATATTATCATGTATTTATACTTTATTTATGTGAGCTTATAGTGAATACACATGAGCGATCTATTTTATTTACAAAATGATCTTTGTAAGGGACTTCGTCTCAATCTCCTTTCATTGAGGCATATTTTGTTTTATACACAACTTTCTTTTATATAGTGTATAAAACCCTTTGAATTTTACTTTTATTCAAAAGGAATATTTTTATATGAAGCATTTTTACTAAATGACAAAAGGAATGTTTTGTCTTACATATGCGGTGACAACGACTTCTCCGCCACCATGACCATTAATTGAGTTTCGGCTTCCTCTACAAGCCATAATTTTTTTTAAATGAAAAATAAATACCAAGTTTTAATTTTATTTTATTTTGGTATTGAAAATGGGTTTGAAAGTGTTTTTATCATATCAATGTGTTGTATTTATATCTTTTTATTGAAATGTGAAAATGTTATGTTTCCTTTATACATGTTTTATGTGATACGATTATGTTATGGTTTATGATATGTTTAAACCTGTCCATATGAGGAATGCATTGAACTTAATAAGTGACAGGTGGAGCCCGCTATAGCTCCTTGATGCATCGGTAGGTCTCATAGGACAAACTAGAGTCTTGGAATGAGGCCTTGGAAAAATCTTATTTTTAGTCTTGGCACGAGGCCTTGGCTATGTGATTATGATAGTCTGACATTATGCATTCCAGCATTATGAAAGTGGTTATTGATATTGCATGTGATTATTCGACCAGTAGAATATCCATGTGAATAAGTAAATGGAATTATTTCATTTTACTTTTTCCATATTATTCTCAATTTCATGTTTAAAAGGCTTTTGTTTAGTTATACATTACCTTAAATGTTTATATTTATTTATGAAAGCTTCCGCTATATTGTTATCCTTTCTGAGCATCTGAGATCACCCCTTTCAATGTTTTAATTTTTCCAGGATGTAAAGAAGTATTTTATGAATGACCTGAAGGGATAATATGGGGGATATGAAGATAATATGTTGTTGTAGTTTTGTATTACTTTATTATGTAATGTAAGACTTATGAATGTATCTAGTGTTTCAAGGCTACTAAACTAATCGGTCTTTCGAGACTTGATCTTTGTGATCATTCCAATGTTATGTAATAAACCAACTCTGGGTAACTGGGGTCGGGGCATTACAGTTGGTATCAGAGGCAGTTTAGTACTAACCTTGTAAGCTAGATTTAGATAAACTCTGATTAGAGCACATAGAACTAAGATAGACTTTGAGGATTAGTATTGAAGAACTTCCTAGAATTTTGTTATTATAGTGATTTTGTGAGTTTTCTGAGCAATACATCCCTGTATGGATACGAGCAGGTAGAGGCGGCTCTGGCACAGATGTACCTAGGGGTAAAACCCGAAAACACCGCTTTGAACTAGACTCGAACAGGAATTGGTGCACGACAACGGGCCTTGCTTCACTCTTGGTTACGACACTCTCGGGGGATATGCTTAGGATAATTCTCATTTTCTTTACAAACCACTATGAAGGGTTTATGAGTATATACTTCCTAAAAGAAAACATTTTTATGATTATGGATTATATCCATAAATAGTTCAATTTATGTTAAGTGTTTTGAAAGTTTGTTATTATGTATTTAGATTCATAAACTAATCTAGTTTATGCCATTGTTTAGAAATGGCGCCTAGTGGAAGGAATGGAAACCGTATCAATGCACACAATACATGTAGGGATTGCCCACCTACTCAAGATAATTATAGTGAAGCTGGTGATATGACTTGTGCTGATCAGCTTATCACCATACTGGGACAACTCAATCAGGTTATGAATAACAACCTTACTCGTATGGAGCACCCTGATCCGCAACGTGGAGGATCAATGTTAGACCGCTTCATGAGGAAAAAACCACCAAAATTTAATGGGGGTACAAATCCATTAGTATCTGAGAAATGGATAAACTCCTTAGAGAAAATATTCCATGCCTTGGGGAGTAGCGAAAGGGATAAAGTTTTCATGGCAGTTTACCGCCTCACTGAAGATGCCGATCAATGGTAGTCGCTGATTCAAAACACAAAGGAAGATGAAGAAGTATCAAGTATGGAATGGAGGGAGTTTAAGGAAATTTTCTTAGAAAAATACTTTTCACATGACCATCGAGCAGATATGGAAAGTCAATTTCTGAGTCTGAGGCAGAAGGAGGATGAGAATGTCGCAAAGTATGAGGCCAACTTTACAAGGTTAGCAATACATGCTACAGATTATATACGTAACCCAAGAAGTAATATTGATTGTTTCTTTGATGGGTTAAAACCATTTCTCCGTCGAGATTTAGTATCACAATATTTCTCAACATACAAAGATATAGTCTCGTGTGATATCAAGTCAGAAAAGGAATTCTCTAAATCTTATGACAATAAAGTAAAGAAAGAGAAGAAGAGAATGGTGGAACAAGAGACAGATAAAGGGAAAAAGGGAAAGAAGTATTTTCCATTATGTGATAATTGTGGGAAGAATCATCCCGGTACTTGCCTGAAAGGAATGGGAGTTTGTTATAAATGTGGAGAAAAAGGCCACCAGGCTCGTGATTGCAAGGGAAAGAAAGAGGCTATCAATGTTGAATACTACAATTGTAGGGAAATGGGGAATTATTCAAATGAATGTCCTAATCGTTAGGGAAACTTACCTCGGAAAAGACCAAGGGATAAAGGACAATATTATGCTGTTACTACAGTTGAAGTGGAATAATTAATGTATTAGTGCTTTTTGACTCAAGGATTATATTCTGGTTATAAGAATAATGTGATATATATAAGGATTGTACTACAGTACTTGTTGTTTTCATTAAGGTTTTAATATGATGAAGGTAATCATACTTTTATTGTGACAATAAGAGAAACTTTACTTTATTTGAGGAATCTGATGATACAATTGATTTTGGAATTTAGAGACCTTTTAGAGAAATTCTGGACGGAGGTATTTTGGATAACTATAAAGGTTGGAATGGATTAAGTTGAACATTGGATAGTATTGTTTAAGGTTAAAACATTTATGAATATTATTTTTGGAATATTATAATACTATAGTTTTAGGAAAAGGACAACCTACAGGTCAGGGGATAACCCGTCGCGTCGGACAAAGCTGCAGGAATCGAACCCACAACCATAGTGCGACATGCCTTTATTACCTACCAATAGCCTACAGGAAGTCCCTGGTTATTAAAAAATAGTTTTCCTAATCTAAATGGTATGTGGTAATATTTGTAACCTTATACAATTAGGATAAATAGAATATTTTTGAGTTCTGTTACCATTTGGAGTGAAATATGGGTTTGTGGTAAAAATTTATTAAAGAATGAAAGTTTACATGACAAGTAAGTATATTTTCTTACGTTCTTAGTAAATCTCTTAAATAAATTCCTCAACTTTATGAAAGGTAACTTAAAACAAAAATGTTGTCGGTAAACTTTTCCAACTGGGGATTCAATGACCGTTTAACCAATCACAAGTTTTTGATTTTCTTATAGTTAACTTTCTCCTAATCCTGTTTTATACAACTCTCCATCAGACCTTGATGGTTTGTTTTTCCTCCATATCCATATTTTCATAGAATCCTAGTATGGGATATCTCGGGTGACCTTTGTACTTCTATTTTTAATTTTAAAGTTATATTTTTATTAACCCTATTTCCAATGTGGGTTTTCCACAAAGGTATTTTCTATTTTCAACCTTTTATTTTCAAAGAAAAATTTTAAATTGCAAGGATGAAATTTATTGAAGGAGGGGAGAATGTAACACCCCAAGCTTCCATGGTACACTCCTCTTTGAATAATAGATCAGCGTGTGTTGTACGCAACCTCGAGTTCTAACACACCGTGACCAATAAAAGTTACAGTTATGAATTGTAATACCCACTTTTTGAAATTATATAAATTTTATATTTCAAAATGGATTTCATTTTTGGATTCATAATATCGAAATTAGCCTATGTTGAATTTTTGGTATTTTTCAGAGAACTTCCAATTTTTGATGAATAGTGAAAAATACTTAAAAACAACTTTTTTTAATCAAAATAATTTATAGTGATAAATTATACAATTGAGTGGTTCTAAAGTGTAATTAGAATATATTTTTACCATTTTATCCAATGGTGGTCATTAGAAATAATTTCACTTTGAAATTGGATATAAACAATTGTCAATCTTTTGATTGATATTCTTTCTTAAAAACATGATATTTGTTATGACAATGAAAATTAATTATTAAATTAATTAATTCAACTTATATGTTTTGAATTTTGTAAAATATAAATCATTTTTGAATTAGGAATATCAAATATAGCTTAGGGTTAATTTTTGGTGTTGTTCTGAAAAACGTCGATTTTTGAGGAATAGTGAAACCACTAAGTAGTAGTTAAAAAACTGTTTTTTTGTTTAAATGAAAATTTACCACCTCTATGATTTTAATTTCCAAAATCCGACATACATCATTGTCATTAGGAAGTAAAATGTGGTTCAATTGGATTAAAATAATTTTTGGTGAATAGTAACTTTTAAGTTCTATTAATTGCGATTAAAGGTAATTAGTGTAACTTAAGGTAAAAATAATGTTATAATAATATGAAATTACCTTTACACTTGTCCTACCCTTATTGGGTGAGTCATGGCCGATCAAGACAATCCATGGGTCAACTTGGAGACCCCATGGAGCCACTTGGGTAAGAAAATGACATTAATAACTTTTTATTTAAAGTAAAAATAAAATTGTCACAAACATGTGTTGTTTTACTAAAACAATTATTACATGGGGTTATATAAGTTAACTTTTTGAATATAAATTTTAATTGGAAATATAAAAAGATTTCCTACAGAATTATATTTTTTATATAAATTTTAGACATTAAATAAATTAAAATTTTTATGACACCATGATTATGCAGCGATTACCTCATTAATTTACGATTTAAAAAAATTGAAAAGATAATGTAAAATCTAAGACTTAAACTTCTCAAAAACCTATTGGATGGGTAGATTTCGAACCCTTATCACCTTATCCTCTAAATATATAATTGTGAGACCTCTGAAATCTGAAAAGCACTTCATAATAATGTAACATTTTATTACTTTCCAAGAGTGCCCCTCCTCTCCTCTTATAAAAGGCCCCCACCTCTACCACCTTATTCACACCATCAAAGCCATTTGGCTCAGCCAAAATCTGCCCAAATACTCTCTAAAATTCTCTCTCTTACTCCTAGAAGCCTAAATTTTGGCAGAAGTCTTCCCAAAGAAGCCTTTGGCTCAAATCAAAAAGAGTTTCCCGATTTTAAGGTAATGTCATCTCTTATGTTCTTTTGTTTTATTTTGCTTCTCCAACCCCTTAAACTATATTTATTAATTTGTTTTGTAACAAAACCAGTATCTTCAATATACTAGTATTTTGTTATGAGAAGTATTTTATTTACACTTACACATACCTTCGTCTAATGGTTAAAGAACATACTGTTTCTGTGGGTGGCGAATTACTGCCTCACGAAACGATGATTGTTCAATATTCTTTTAACACCTCTCATGGTGGCCATTAAGATGTCACTATATTTATATATGATATATATTATGTTTATGTTTTCCTTATGCTTCTGCATTTTTCATTTATTCCATACCTTTATGATTTCCATTATGGGTAAACGTGATAATTTCATTTTAGGAAGTGCAGACTACCGCCCCCTCAAAGTGATTTGAATCGTTAATGCCATATGTGGGATGTATAAAGGATAGAGTAAATGATATTATATGTGATATTATAATGGAATTATAATATACCTCTATATCATTATGATTTCATTCCATTAAATATGAAATAGAAATGAAAGTAGTGTTCATGCGTACGTACGACCTACCGTCTCCATGAACAGTGCATTTCATTTCTTACCTCTAAATGTTATGTAATATTATAAATGAATGTATATACTGGATATATATGACATATATGATATCTAAATCTTGAATATAATTCTGGATATAAAGGATATTTTACCACATGAAAAACTTGTAATTATAAGAATTTTATTTTTGACTCAAGTACCAAAGATCGACAAAACGACCATTATTAACTTAAATAATTACATAATGTTCCTAACATGGTAATAAGTGATATAAAAGGAATAATGAAATTGAAAAAGGTTTTTAAGCATGTAGAAATTGACTCTATTTTATTATTCAGGAGGTTAAATAATGATCGAGTCAAGTTGGACATGAGGTAAGGGAACTTCTTAACCCAATTCCCATTCTTTGGGTTGAACTTATCTTTCTTATTTATGTTGTTATTTGATTATGTGAGAAATTAATTTTTATATCTTATCATGTATTTATACTTTCTTTATGTGAGATTATAGTGAATACACATGAGCGATCTATTTTATTTACAAAATGATCTTTGTAAGGGACTTCGTCTCAATCTACTTTCATTGAGGCATATTTTGTTTTATACACAACTTTCTTTTATACGGTGTATAAACCCCTTTGACTTTTAATTTTATTCAAAAGGAATCTTTTTATACGAAGCGTTTTTACTAAACGACAAAAGTAATTTTTTGTCTTACGTATGTGGCGACAACGACTTCTCCGCCGCCGTTACCATTAATTGAGTTTCGACTTCCTCTACAAGCCATAACTTTTTTTAAATGAAAAATAAATACCAAGTTTTAATTTTATTTTATTTTGGTATTGAAAATGGTTTTGAAAGTGTTTTTATCATATCAATGTGTTGTATTGATATCTTGTGATTGAAATGTGGAAATTTTATGTTTCCTTTATGCATGTTTTATGCGATACGATTATGTTATGGTTTATGATATATTTAAACCTGTTCACATGAGGAATGAATTGGACTTAATAAGTGACGGGTGGAGCCCGCTATAGCTCCTCGATGCATCGATAGGTATCATGAGACAAACTAGTGTCTTGGAACTAGGCCTTGACAAAATCTTATTTGTAGTCTTGGCATGAGGCCTTGGCTACGTGGTTATGATAGTCTGGCATTATGCATTCCATCATTATGAAAGTGGTTATTGATATTTCATGTGATTATTCGACCAGTAGAATATCCATGTGAATAAGTAAATGGAATTATTTCATTTTACTTTTGCCATATTATGCTCAAGTTCATGTTTAAAAGGCTTTTGTTTAGTTATACATTGCCATAAATGTTTATGTTTATTTATGAAAGCTTCCACTATATTGTTATACTTTCTGAGCATCTGAGCTCACCCCTTTCAATGTTTTAATTTTTCCAGGATGTGAAGAAGTATTTTATGAATGACCTGAATGGATAATATGAAGGGATATGAAGACAAGATGTTGTTGTAGTTTTTTATTACTTTATGATGTAATGTAAAACTTATGAATGTATCTAGTGTTTCAAGGCTACTAAACTAATCGGTCTTTCAAGACTTGATCTTTGTGATCATGCCAATGTTACGTAATAATGCGCCGACTCTATGTTGGAATCACTTTGTGTATAAGTTTGTATTTATTGTCAATAGTTGTCAATGAAGATCAAAATTAAGGAGATCCAGAAGTACTCTAATGAAGTGGAGGAATGGAAATTCAGAAGATTGCTGTACTGATCATAAGTTCAAAGAACATGTGTCAAAGGTGACACATTGTTTACAACAATGAAGAATGTGAGGTGTAATCCATCTGAGGATGATTAAAGAAGAATGGGATTTTTGATGAAGACCATGCAATTCATCATTATTGCATGAGAACCATGGGATTTTATGAAGACCATGCAATTACTCATGATTGCATGGGAACCATGCAAGAGACTTCTTGAAGAATTGAATCATATGTTTTGCATGAAGTAGATAATGACGGTTGAAGAAGAGACAATGTGCAAGGGATCAGAATTATGCGACGACCATGCACATTGGACTTATGCGATGGTCATGCACTTCACATTGTATCAAACTATGATGATGCTAAAGATGATCCATCAAAGGATATATATCACTATAGTGGAGTTTGTGATGAAAGAATAGAAAAAGGCAATAGCAGAAGGAAAATCACAGAGGTGATCTTGCTTGTTGACAAAGCAAACAAATGACATAAAACTTTATTGAAAAAGGAGATTCCATGGTGGCATGTTGAGTTCAAAGGCTGTCATTAAGGATCCATGTTTGATTCAAGAACGTCGACAAAGGAATGGATTATGAAGGAACTAATGAGCAAGTAGCTGACATCCTGATGAAGCCATTGTCAGCAGCTATGTTTGAAAAGCATCAGTTGAACCTTGGTGTTCAGCCACCTCCTAGTGCATAAGGAGGATCCGAGATACCCCTCTCCCCGATTATGATAACTACCTTTATCTGTTTATGGATGTGATGCAGGTTTGTGGGGGAGATACTATCCATGGGGAGTATGGTTTGAGCAGAACATTGAACACTTTACCGGTCTTTGGGATTGTTGTCAATGGGGGAGAAAGGAATAACTTCAGCGGAAGTTCAGAATGTGAACCAGTAGAAGGTGGCACCACTTCCCAGTGTTTGCCAAATTTTTGGGGTCCAAAATTTGGAAGTTGGTGAGCATCGTGAAAATAGTATTTCCATGAAGAGCATAATTAAATATGGCAATGGCATGAATTTCGTGAAGAGTGGCTTAATGGTTTGGAATTTGCGAAGACCAGAATTATGGAGGTGGTGATTCTTCGCGATTACGTCAAAGCTTCGCGAATGGCAGAGGATAAAGAGCATCGCGACGATGAAGAGCTTTGTGAGGGAGCTTCGCAGTGAAGGCGTGAAGGAAATGACGGAACACTCCGTGATTACGACGAGCTCCGCGAATGGAAAATTTCCGTAGTGCTTCGCGATTTTGATAGAATTTCGGCGGGAAATTCGGAGCTTCACGATTTGAGCTGATATGGAGCTGACTTCGCGCGGAAGGGTCAAGGGTCGGTGGAATCGCCTATAAATACAGGTCGACCCCCTCGAGAGTAGAGAGAGAGCTCTCAATGAAAATCCTTTGCTATCGGTTCGCAAAGGTCACTCGTGACGGTAGTGTGCTTCGCAAAAGAGGAGCTTCACGACGGCTATTCTAGCTCCGCGAAAGTCGTGCTCCCCACGTTGGCTCGGTGAGCTTCGCGAAGAGGTAGGAGCTCCATGACAGCCAAGCATTGCGAAGGCTTGTGCATCGCGAGAGTGCTTCACGATTGAGCTTCGCAAAAAGGCAGGGACTCCGCGAAGGCTTGTTTGAGCTTTGCAAAATTAGAAGCCTTGCGAAGTAGGGTACTTTGCGAAGGCCCTTTCCAAAGGTTGTTTGCCCAGTGGACAAAGGAAAAAATAGGTATTCATCAGTGGATGAAATTTGGACTTTAACAGAGCATTAACTAAGGACTCTGATGCAAGCAAAGTCTCATGATGAACAAGAGACAAAGAACTTCATGTCTATCTATTGAAGAGACCTTCACGTCTATAAACTGAGTGGGACTTCACCAATGGAAGTGAGAAAGGGGGAGTCAATGGGAGTGACCTGAGGGACGCAGTGAGCTATCCATGAACCTTTGCAAGGGTAGTGAGCCTGGGACAGAGTTACTGTGCCCGAACATTTGTAATCTACAACTGGTGAAGCATAGTGGATTTTGGTACGACTGACAACCTGTCGACGTATGCTCCTTGGACGTAGCCCTTAGTGGTGAACCAAGTAAAAATAGTTGTGTCATCTCTCTGCATGTGAATGTTTCATTACTGATCATATCCATCATACCGGTTTAACGGGTTCCTACCAACATGGGAACAAGATCCATAACTTTAAGAAGAAAAAGTTGACACCCTGATTCACCCTCCCCTATCAGGGTGTCCCAGGGTCCTACAAGTGGTATCAGAGTGAGGTTAACGTATGTTGGATACTCTACAGTGATTCTATTTAGAAGAGGATTTGAGTTTCTTTCCTAATGTCAACAATGAAGAGAAGTCTTGATGAATATTCAGTCATTTCTGAGCAGAATTCTACATCGAGCAAGACCATGAAAAACAGGAAAAAAAAAAGAGAAGAAGTAGCTGAAGAAGTCCCTCATATCCAAAGAAGATACAGTGTCTTGTTCTCCATGCCATTCAAATAATGAAGAAACATCAGGCTTGGAAAGTATTGAGAAGGTGGCTCAGGATTCTTCCAGAGGAAAGGATGACATCCCTAATTAAAGCTTTCAGGAAAAACTCAAAAAATTTATGCATGATATTCCTGAAGAAAGGGTTGCTATTATTTGTAGCCTATTCCAATCTATGCAGGTCGAGATCACTCGATTAGAAATGAAAGTGGACAATATGGAAAAGGGATTGGAGAGAAAAGTTCTGGAATGTATGAATCTCACAAAACAGATTAAAGTCTTTGAAGAAAATGAGGAAGTCAATAAGACTCTATAAGAAAAGATCCATGCACTTGAAGCTGAGCTGAAGAAGATCACTGAAGTCAAGAGTTTTTGTTTGGAAGAAACTTCCATGAAATTCATGGAACTTGACTCTTTGTTACAAAACAAAGTTAAGATGCATGAAGATGAGGTTGAAATATTGAAGAAGACTTGTGAAGAGAAGATGATCATGATTGAATATCAGAAGATCATCATCAATATTGAGGGTCAAAAATTGGAAGCCCAGTTGACCAAGATTGAGAATACACATATTGATACTTCACAAAATAATGAAATGAGTGATGTCTGTACTCAATGTTTGTTGGAGGAATCTAATGCTGAAATACCTCCAACACGTTACAAGAAGATTATGAAAACTCTTGATTATCCACATCAAGAATCAGTTGCTGCTGGTACTCAATGCTCACTATAGGATTCTATAGCCGAAAGACCTCCAACATGTGATAAGAAGATCATGACTTCACTCATTGATCTATCACAAGCAACTGATAAAGTTAAGGTACCATCCAAACCATCTTTTACTCATGTTTCTAAATATGTTCCTATAATTAGTGCAGGTTGGAAGAAAAGTTCTAAAAAAGTATGGATGAGGAAAGGTGAGAAGAAGAAACCTACCACCATGGCTAGGGTGGATAAGAAGAAAAATGAGGAAGTTGGTTCCCCAAATAGACCACAAAAGATGAAGAAGATGGCCCAACAACCTCATACAGAAGAAATAAAGAAGAAAAGATTTGTGGGCCAATGTTGGTGCTGCAACAGATTTGGGCACTGTGCACTGGATTGTTTTTATAATCCCTTACATGGAAAAGCACAGAGAAATCCTATATCAAAGCGAAGGAAATGAGAGAAGAAGAAGCAACGTCTGTAGGTTCAGAATCATCTGTTTACCGCAAATAGATTTGGAATTCTTGATAACATCTGTGATGTATGCAATGGCAGTGGTCACAGGGTAGGCACATGTCCATATCAACATGATTTGACTGTTGATAAGAAAAGAATACCTCTGATGCCGTCTAATTATGAAGCAAGTACCTTGGCTAGAAACCAGAAGAATGGTGTGAGCACGCATTTCTCCAAGAAGATATCATGTAGGGAAGCTGAGAAGACCTAGGATTTTAGATCCATTAAATTGAAGGGTTATTCATCCAAAATAAGAACTAAGGGGGATGAAACACAGATGAACCCATGTGGAAGATCCAAACCAGCTACAACAGTTCCAAATGACATATTGGTCATCTGGACAAAAGATTTGAAAAGAATGAGGAAACTTGAAGATGAAAAGGCCAAGTCTGGTGTTAAAGGCAAAGAAAAACTTTCACGTGAGGAAGACAAAGTGGAGGAGAGATTAAAAATCAAGAAAAACACTTGTGTCAAAGAAGTTCTGTGTGAGAGATTCAAGAAATCTGGTCACATTGCAAAAGGTTATCTAACCTTAATACCAGAACAAGAAGCAGTCCTTAAGAGGAGTAAGAATGTATCATTCATGATGGATGTTAAGAAGAACAATTCTCCACAGAAAGCAGAAGAGAATATAAAAAGAGCCATGCCACATCAACACATATCAGAACATATATTGAAATATTCAGGCATCAAGACTGGAGTGAACAGAGGAACTTTGTTGAGAAAAACACCTCAACCATGCAGCTCATATTGATGAAGCAAGGAGGAACCACCTTATTCCCTTAATCATTGGTGTATTGTATTTGTGATAATAATGCAGGGAATTGAAGGTGAAGCATGCTCTCAGGGGGATAACCTGAGAAGAAATGAATGCTGTCAACTCTTGATAGCTAAAACTGAAAAAGTTTCCATCCTTAGTAGATTCTTCAATTGATATTCAAATATTAAGATGATGAAGGATCACTCTTGATGAAGATGATGAGGAGTGTTTCCCTTGAGGGGGAGAAAAATGAAGAAGCTTTCAAAATCACTGTTTCAATCAATATCAACTCCAACTGGACTCAAATGTAGTTACTCTGTGAATTTATTGAAGAACATGTCAATGGAGAAGGTATGTTATTTCTCAATTTCTATCCCTTGGTTACTCAGATCAAAGATCATTCTACAAAGGGGGAGTAACTGAATTGATCAGTGACATATGAAGAATGGATGTTCCCCAAGGTCACTTATCCTGCCGATTGCACTTGAATGTTTTTGACCTGTTTGCTGATGTGAGTGCAGGAGTTTCAGGTTGATTATTCCCTATCACATTTATTTTTCTTCTACCTTAAATAAAAGTGGTAAACCCTTGAAGACAAAATACATGAGTTCTCACCTCATATTGGTATCATGATCTGTGAATAATGGTCAGCCTTGTTGACTTAATAAAATACTATTTTTTTCTACATCGAGCATTGCTCAAGTAGACTTAGAGTGAAATGATTAATGAAACATTGCTTGAGTATAGATTGATACCCTCCCTACATTGCGCTTTGTATTTCTTGTCAATAAGGGGGAGAGAAAGTGAAAAGAAAGGTTGAAAAGTAAAGTTGATTGAAGATAAGATTCTCATTTTGACATTGATGAATTCATTTCAGAATATGTATCAGGTATTGACAAAAAAATACAAAGGGAGAGATTGTTAGAACCACTTTGTGTATAAGGTTGTATTTGCTGTCAATAGTTGTCAATGAAGATCAAAATGAAGGAGATCCAGAAGTATTCTAATGAAGTGGAGGAATGAAAATTCAGACGATTGTTGTACTGATCATAATTTAAAAGAACATGTGTCAAATGTGACACATTGTTTACAACATTGAAGAATGTGAGGTGTAATCCATATGAGGATGATTAAAGAAGAATGGGTTTTTTGATGCAGACCATGTAATTCCTCATTATTGCATGAGAACCATGGGTTTTGAAGAAGACCATGCAATTCCTCATTATTGCATGAGAACCATGGGATTTGATGAAGACCATGAAATTACTCATGATTGCATGGGAACCATGCAAGATAATTCTTGAAGAATTGAATCAGATGTTTTTCATGAAGTAGATAATGACGGTTGAAGAAGAAGACAATTTGCAAGGGATTGGCATTCTGCGACGGCTATGAACATTGGACTTATGTGATGGTCATGCACTTCACATTGTATCAAACTATGATGACGCTAAAGATGATTTATCAAAGGATACATATCACGATAGTGGAGTTTGTGATGAAAGAATAGAAAAAGGAAATAGCAGAAGAAAAATCACAGAGGTGATCGTGCTTGTTGACAAATCAAACAAATGACATACAACTTTGTTGACAAAGAAGATTCCAAGGTGGCATGTTGAGTTCAAAGGCTGTCATTAAGGATCCATGTTTGATTCAAGAACATAGACAAAGCAATGGATTATGAAGGAACTGATGAGCAAGTGGCTGACATCCTGACGAAGCCATTGTCAGCAGCTGTGTTTGAAAAGCATCAGTTGAACCTTGGTGTTCAGCCACCTCCTAGTGCATAAGAAGGATTCGAGATACCCCTCTCCCCGATTATGATAACTGCCTTTATGTGTTTATGGATGTGATTCAGGTTTTTGGGGGAGATACTATCCATGGGGAGTATGGTTTGAGCAGAACATTGAACACTTTACCGGTCTTTGGGATTGTTGTCAATGGGGGAGAAAGGAATAACTTCAGCGGAAGTTCAGAATGTGAACCAGCAGAAGGTGGCACCGCTTCCCAGTGTTTGCCAAATTTTTGGGGTCCAAAATTTGGAAGTTGGTGAGCATAGTGAAAATAAGATTTCCATGAAGAGAATAATTAAATATGGCAATGACATGAATTTCGCGAAGAGTGGCTTAATGGTTTGGAATTCGCGAAGACCAGAATTATGGAGGTGGTGATTCTTCGCGATTACGTCAAAGCTTTGCGAACGACAGAGGATAAAGAGCATTGCAGTGACGAAGAGCTTTGCGAGGGAGCTTCGCGGTGAAGGCGTGAAGGAAATGACGGAACACTCCGTGATTACAACGAGCTCCGCGAATGGAAAATTTCCGTAGTGCTTCGTGATTTTGAGAGAATTTCAGCGGGAACTTCGGAGCTTCACGATTTGAGATGACATGGCGCTAACTTCACACGGAAGGGTCGAGGGTCGGTGGAATAGCCTATAAATATAGGTCTACCCCCTCGATAGTAGAGAGAGAGAGATCTCAATGAAAATCCTTTGCTCTCAGTTCGTAAAGGTCACTCGTGAAGGTAGTGTGCTTCGCGAAAGAGGAGCTTCGTGGTGGCTATTCTAGCTCCGCGAAAGTCGTGCGCCCCGTGTTGTCTTGGTGAGCTTCGCGAAGAGGCAGGAGCTCCGTGACAGCCAAGCATTGCGAAGGCTTGTGTATCACGAGAGTGCTTCGCGATTGAGCTTCGCGAAAAGGCAGGGACTCCGCGAAGGCTTGTTTGAGCTTTTTAAAATTGGGAGCCTTGCGAAGTAGGGTACTTTGCGAAGTCCCTTTCCAAAGGTTGTTTGCCTAGTGGACAAGGGAAAAAGAGGTATTCATCAGTGGATGAAATTTGGACTTTAACAGAGCATCAAATCAGGACTCTGATACAAGCAAAGTCTCATGCTGAACAGGAGACAAAGAACTTCATGTCTATCTACTGAAGAGACCTTCACGTCTATAAACTGAATGGGACTTCACCAATGGCAGTGAGAATGGGGGAGTCAACGAGAGTGACCCGAGGGACCCAGTGAGCTATTCCTAAACCTTTGTAAGGGAAGTGATCCTGGGACAGAGTGACTGTGCCCGAACATTTGAAATCTACAGCTAGTGAAGCATAGTGGATTTTGGTACGACCGACAACCTGTCGACGTATGCTCCTTGGACGTAGTCCTTAGTGGTGAACCAAGTAAAAATAGTTGTGTCATCTCTCTGCATGTGAATGTTTCATTACTGATCATATCCATCATACAGGTTTAACGGGTTCCTACCAACGTGGGAACAAGATCCATAACTTTAAGAAGAAAAAGTTGACACCCTGATTCACCCCTCCCCTCCCAGGGTGTCCCGAGGTCCTACAAGTGGTATAAAAGTGAGGTTAATGTATGTTGGATACTCTACAGTGATTCTATTTAGAATAGGATTTGAGTTTCTTTCCTAATGTCAACAATGAAGAGTAGTCTTGATGAAGATTCAGTCATTTCTGAGCAGAAGTCTACATCGAGTAAGACCATGAAAAACATGAAAAATAAAGAGAAGAAGCAGCTGAAGAAGTCCCTCATATCCAAAGAAGATATAGTGTCTTTTTCTCCATGCCATTCAAATAATGAAGAAACATCAGGCTTGGAAAGTATCGAGAAGGTGGCTCAGGATTCTTCCAGAGGAAAGGATGACATCCCTAATTCAAGCTTTCAGGAAAAACTGAAAACATATCTGCATGATATTCCTGAAGAAAGGGTTGCTATTATTTGTATCCTATTCCAATCTATGCAGGTCGAGATCACTCTATTAGAAAGGGAAGATGACAATATGGAAAAGGGATTGGAAAGAAAAGTTCTGGAAAGTATGAAGCTCACCAAATAGATTAAAGTCTTTGAAGAAAATGAGGAAGTCAATAAGACTCTAAAAGAAAAGATCCATGCACTTGAAGTTGAGCTGAAGAAGAGCACTGAAGGCAAGAGTTTTTGTTTGGAAGAAACTTCCATGAAATTCATGGAACTTGACTCTTTGTTACAAAACAAAGTTAAGATGCATGAAGATGAGGTTGAAATATTGAAGAAGACTTGTGAAGAGAAGATGATCATGATTGAAGATCAGAAGATCATCCTCAATATTGAGCGTCAAAAATTGGAATCCCAGTTGACCAAGATTGAGAATACACATATTGATACTTTACAAAAGAATGAAATGAGTGATGTCTGTACTCAATGTTCGTTGGAGGAATCTAAAGCTGAAATACCTGCAACATGTGACAAGAATATTATGAAAACTCTTGATTATCCACATCAAGAATCAGTTGCTGCTGGTACTCAATTTTCATTGGAGGATTCTATTGCTGAAATACCTCCAACATGTGATAAGAAGATCATGACTTCACTCATTGATCTATCACAAGCAACTGAGAAAGTGAAGGTACCATCCAAACCATCTTTTACTCATGTTTCTAAATATGTTCCTACAATCAGTGCAGGTTGGAAGAAAAGTTCTAAACAAGTATGGATGAGGAAAGGTGAGAAGAAGAAACCTACCACCATGGCTAGGGTGGATAAGAAGAAAAAGGAGGAAGTTGGTTCCCCAAATAGAGCACAAAAGATGAAGAATATGGCCCAAAAACCTCATATAGAAGAAACAAAGAAGATAAGATTTGTGGGCCAATGTTGGTGCTGAAACAGATTTGGGCACTGTGCACTGGATTGTTTTTATAATCCCTTACATGGAAAAGCACAGAGAAAGCCTATATCAAAGCGAAGGAAACCAGAGAAGAAGAAGAAACGTCTGAAGGTTCAGAATCATCTGTTTACTGCAAACAGATTTAGAATTCTTGATAACATCTGTGATGTATGCAACGACAATGGTCACAAGGTAGGCACATGTCCATATCAACATGATTTCACTGTTGATAAGAAAAGAAGACCTCTGATGCCGTCTAAGTATGAAGCAAGTACCTTGGGTAGAAACCAGAAGAATGGTGTGAGCACACATTTCTCCAAGAAGATATCATGTAGGGAAGCTGAGAAGACCCAGGATTTTAGATCCATTAAATTGAAGGGTCATTCATCCAAAAGAAGAACTAAGGGGTATGAAACACAGATGAACCCATGTGGAAGATCCAAACCAGCTACAATAGTTCCAAATTACATATTGGTCATCTGGCCAGAAGATTTGAAAAGAATGAGGAAACTTGAAGACGAAAAGGCCAAGGCTTGTGTTAAAGGCAAAGAAAAACTTTCACGTGAGGAAGACAGAGTGCAGGAGAGATTGAAAATCAAGAAAAACACTCATGTCAAAGAAGTTCTGTGTGAGAGATGCAAGAAATCTGGTCACATTGCAAAAGGTTGTCTAACCTTAATACCAGAACAAGAAGCAGTCCTTAAGAGGAGTAAGAATGTATCATTCATGATGGATGTTAAGCAGAACAATTCTCCACACAAAGTAGAAGAGAATATAAAAAGAAACATGCCACATCAACACATATCAGAACATATGTTGAAATATTCAGGCATCAAGACTGGAGTGAATAAAGGAACTTGGTTGAGAAAAACACCTTAACCATGCAGCTCATATTGATGAAGCAAGGAGGAACCACCTTATTCCCTTAATCATTGGTGTATTGTATTTGTGATAATAATGCAGGGAATTGAAGGTGAAGGATGCTCTCTGGGGGAGAACCTGAGAAGAAATGAATGCTTCCAACTCTTGATAGCTAAAGCTAAAAAAGTTTCCATCCTTATTAGATTCTTCAATTGATATTCAAATATTAAGATGATGAAGGATCACTCTTGATGAAGATGATGAGGAGTGTTTCCCTTGAGGGGGAGAAAAATGAAGAAGCTTTCAAAATCACTGTTTCAATCAATATCAACTCCAGCTGGACTCAAATGTAGTTAATCTGTGAATTTCTTGAAGAACATGTCAATGGAGAAGGTATGTCATTTCTAAATTTCTATCCCTTGGTTACTCAGATCAAAGATCATTCTACAAAGGGGGAGTAACTGAATTGATCAGTGACACAAGAAGAATGGATGTTCCCCAAGGTCACTTATCCTGCCGATAGCACTTGAAAGTTTTTGATCTGTTTGCTGATGTGAGTGCAGGAGTTTCAGGTTGATTATTCCCTATCACATTTATTTTTCTTCTACCTTATATAAAAGTGGTAAACCCTTGAAACAAAATACATGAGTTCTCATCTCATGTTGGTATCATGATCTGTGAATAATGGTCAGGCTTGTTGACTTAATCAAATCCTATTTTTTTCTACATCGAGCATTGCTCAAGTAGACTTAGAGTGAAATGATTAATGAAACATTGCTTGAGTATAGATTGATACCCTCCCTACATTGCGCTTTATATTTCTTGTCAATAAGGGGGAGATAAAGTGAAAAGAAAGGTTGAAAAGAAAATTTGATTGAAGATAAAATTCTCATTTTGACATTGATGAATTCATTTAAGAATATGTATAAGGTATTGAAAACAAAATACAAAGGGAGAGATTTTTGGAACCAATTTGTGTATAAGGTTGTATTTTTTGTCAATAGTTGTCAATGAAGATCAAAATGAAGGAGATCCAGAAGTACTCTAATGAAGTAGAGGTATGGAAATTCAGACGATTGCTGTACTGATCATAAGTTCAAAGAAGATATGTTAAAGGTGACACATTGTTTACAACAATGAAGAATGTGAGGTGTAATCCATCTGAGGATGATTAAAGAAGAATGGGGTTTTTGATGAAGACCATGCAATTGATCATTATTGCATGAGAACCCTGGGTTTTGATGAAGACCATGCAATTCCTCATTATTGCATGAGAACCATTGGATTTGATGAAGACCATGCAATTAATCATGATTGCATGGGAACCATTTAAGAGACTTCTTGAAGAATTGAATCATATGTTTTGCATGAAGTAGATAATGACGGTTGAAGAAGAAGACAATGTGCAAGGGATTGGCATTCTGCGAAGGCCATGCACATTGGACTTATGCGATGGTCATGCACTTCACATTGTATCAAACTATGATGATGCTAAAGCTGATCTATCAAAGGATACATATCACGATAGTGGAGTTTGTGATGAAAGAACAACAAAAGGCAATAGCAGAAGGAAAATCACAGAGGTGATCGTGCTTGTTGACAAAGCAAACAAATGACATACAACTTTGTTGACAAAGGAGATTCCATGGTGGCATGTTGAGTTCAAAGGCTGTCATTAAGGATCCATGTTTGATTCAAGAACGTCGACAAAGGAATGGATTATGAAGGAACTGATGAGCAAGTGGCTGACATCATGACGAAGCCATTGTCAGTAGCTGTGTTTGAAAAGCATCAGTTGAACCTTGGTGTTCAGCCACCACCTAGTGCATAAGGAGGATCCGAGATACCACTCTCCCCGATTATGATAACTGCCTTTATCTATTTATGGACGTGATGCAGGTTTGTGGGGGAGATAATATCCATGGGGAGTATGGTTTGAACAGAACATTTAACACTTTACCGGTCTTTGGGATTGTTTTCAATGGGGGAGAAAGGAATAACTTCAGCGGAAGTTCAGAATGTGAACCAGCAGAAGGTGGCACCGCTTCCCAGTGTTTGCCAAATTTTTGGGGTCCAAAATTTGGAAGTTGGTGAGCATCGTGAAAATAATATTTCCATGAAGAGCATAATTAAATATGGCAATGGCATGAATTTCGTGAAGAGTGGCTTAATGGTTTGGAATTCGTGAAGACCAGAATTATGGAGGCGGTGATTCTTTGCGATTACGTCAAATCTTTGCGAACGGTAGAGGATAAAGAGCATCACGATGAAGAAGAGCTTTGAGAGGGAGCTTCGTAGTGAAGGTGTGAAGGAAATGACGGAACACTCTGCGATTACGACGAGCTCCGTGAATGGAAAATTTCCATAGTGCTTCGCGATTTTGAGAGAATTTCAGCAGGAACTTCGGAGTTTCGCAATTTGAGCTGACATGGCACTGACTTCGCGTGAAAGGGTCGAGGGTCGGTGGAATCATTTATAAATACAGGTCGACCCCCTCGAGATTAGAGAGAGAGATCTAAATTAAAATCCTTTTCTCTTGGTTTGCAAAGGTCACTCGTGAAGGTAGTATGCTTCACGAAAGAGGAGTTTCGCGGCGGCTATTCTAGCTCTGCGAAAGTCGTGCTCCCTTTATTGGCTCAGTGAGCTTCGCGAAGAGGCAGGATCTCCGCGACAGCCAAGAATTGCGAAGTCTTGTGTATCGCGAGAGTGCTTCGTGATTGAGCTTCGTGAAAAGGCAGGGACTTCGCGAAGGCTTGTTTGAGCTTTTCAAAATTTGGAGCCTTGCAAAGTAGGGTACTTTGCGAAGGCCCTTTCTAAAGGTTGTTTTCCCAGTGGACAAGGAAAAAAGAGGTATTCATCAGTGGATGAAATTTGGACTTTAACAGAGCATCAACTCAGAACTCTGATGCAAGTAAAGTCTCATGCTGAACATGAGACAAATAACTTCATGTCTATCTATTGAAGAGACCTTCACGTCTATAAACTGAGTGGGACTTAACCAATGGCAGTGAGCCAGGGGGAGTCAACGGGAGTGACCCGAGGGATGCAGTGAGCTATCCCTGAACCTTTATAAGGGCAATGGTCCTAGGATAGAGTGACTGTGCCTGAAAATTTTTAATCTACAGTTAGTGAAGCATAGTGGATTTTGGTATGATCGACAACCTGTCGGCGTATGCTCCTTGGACGTAGCCCTTAGTGGTGAACCAAGTAAAAATAGTTGTGTCATCTCTTTGCATGTGAATGTTTCATTACTGATCATATCCATCATACAGGTTTAACAGGTTCCTACCAACCTGGGAACAATATCCATAACTTTAAGAAGAAAAAGTTGACACCCTGATTCACCCCTCCCCTCTCAGGGTGTCCCGGGGTCTTACAAGTGGTATCAGAGTGAGGTTAACGTATGTTGGATACTCCACAATGATTCTATTTAGAAGAGGATTTTAGTTTCTTTCCTAATGTCAACAATGAAGAGCAGTCTTGATGAAGATTTAGTCATTCTCAAGCAGAATTCTACATCGAGCAAGACCATGAAAAACAGGAAAAATAAAGTGAAGAAGCAGCTGAAGAAGTCCCTCATATCCAAAGAAGATACAATGTCTTGTTGTCCATGCCGTTCAAATAATGAAAAAACATCTGGCTTGGAAAGTATCGAGAAGGTGGCTCAGGATTCTTCCAGAGGAAAGGATGACATCCCTAATTCAAGATTTCAGGAAAAACTCAAAACATATCTGCATGATATTCCTGAAGAAAGGGTTGCTATTATTTGTAGCCTATTCCAATCTATGCAGGTCGAGATCACTCGATTAGAAAGGGAAGCCGCCAATATGGAAAAGGGATTGGAAAGAAAAGTTCTGGAAAGTATGAATCTCACAAAACAGATTAAAGGCTTTGAAGAAAACGAGGAAGTCAATAAAACTCTAAAAGAAAAGATCCATGCACTTGAAGCTGAGCTGAAGAAGAGCACTAAAGTCAAGAGTTTTTGTTTGGAAGAAACTTCCATGAAATTCATAGAACTTGACTCTTTGTTACAAAACAAAGTTAAGACGCATGAAGATGAGGTTGAAATATTGAAGAAGACTTGTGAAGAGAAGATGATCATGATTGAAGATCAGAAGATCATCCTCAATATTGAGGGTCAAAAATTGGAAGCCCAGTTGACCAAGATTGATAATACACATATTGATACTTCACAAAAGAATGAAATGAGTGATGTCTGTACTCAATGTTCGTTGGAGGAATCTAAAGCTGAAATACCTCCAACATGTGGCAAGAAGATTATGAAAACTCTTGATTGTCCACATCAAGAATCAGTTGCTGCTGTTACTCAATGCTCACTGGAGGATTATATTGCCGAAAGACCTCCAACATGTGATAAGAAGATCATGACTTCACTCATTGATCTATCAAAAGCAACTGAGAAAGTGAATGTACCATCCAAACCATCTTTTACTCATGTTTCTAAATATGTTCCTATAATCAGTGCAGGTTGGAAGAAAAGTTCTAAAAAAGTATGGATGAGGAAAGGTGAGAAGAAGAAACCTACCACCATGGATAGGGTGGATAAGAAGAAAAATGAGGAAGTTGGTTCCCTAAATAGAGCACAAAAGATGAAGAAGATGGCCCAACAACCTCACACAGAAGAAACAAAGAAGAAAATATTTGTGGGCCAATGTTGGTGCTGTAACAGATTTGGGCACTGTGCACTGGATTGTTTTTATAATCCCTTACATGGAAAAGCACAGAGAAAGCCTATATCAAAGGGAAGGAAACTAGAGAATAAGAAGCAATGTCTGCAGGTTCAGAATCATCTGTTTACTGCAAACAGATTTGGAATTCTTGATAACATCTCTGATGTATGCAACGGCAGCGGTCACAAGGTAGGCACATGTCTATATCAACATGATTTCACTGTTGATAAGAAAAGAAGACCTCTGATGCCGTCTAAGTATGAAGCAAGTACCTTGGGTAGAAACTAGAAGAATGGTGTGAGCACACATTTCTCCAAGAAGATATCATGTAGGGAAGCTGAGAAGACCCAGGATTTTAGATCCATTAAATTGAAGGGTCATTCATCCAAAAGAAGAACTAAGGGGGATGAAACACAGATGAACCCATGTGGAAGATCCAAACCAGCTGCAACAGTTCCAAATGACATATTGGTCATCTGGCCAGAAGATTTGAAAAGAATGAGGAAAATTGAAGATGAAAAGGCCAAGGATTGTGTTAAAGGCAAAGAAAAACTTTCACGTGAGGAAGAAAGAGTGCAGGAGAGATTGAAAATCAAGAAAAACACTCATGTCAAAGAAGTTCTGTGTGAGAGATGCAAGAAATCTGGTCACATTGCAAAAGGTTGTCTAACCTTAATACCAGAACAAGAAGCAGTCCCTAAGAGGATTAAGAATGTATCATTCATGATGGCTGTTAAGCAGAACAATTCTCGACACAAAGAAAAAGAGAATGTAAAAAGAGCCATGCCACATCAACACATATGAGAACATATTTTGAAATATTTAGGCATCAAGACTAGAGTGAACAGAGGAACTTGGTTGAGAAAAACACCTCAACCATGCAACTCATATTGATGAAGCAAGGAGGAACCACCTTATTCCCTTAATCATTGGTGTATTGTATTTGTGATGATAATGCAGGGAATTGAAGGTGAAGCATGCTCTCAGGGGGAGAACCTGAGAAGAAATGAATGCTGTCAACTCTTGATAGCTAAAGCTGAAAAAGTTTCCATCCTTAGTAGATTCTTCAATTGATATTCAAATATTAAGATGATGAAGGATCACTCTTGATGAAGATGATGAGGAGTGTTTCCCTTGAGGGGGAGAAAAATGAAGAAGCTTTCAAAATCACTGTTTCAATCAATATCAACTCCAGCTGGACTCAAATGTAGTTACTCTATGAATTTCTTGAAGAACATGTCAATGGAGAAGGTATGTCATTTCTCAATTTCTATCCCTTGGTTACTCAGATCAAAGATCATTCTACAAAGGGGGAGTAACTGAATTGATCAGTGACACAAGAAGAATGGATGTTCCCCAAGGTCACTTATCCTGCCGATTGCACTTGAACGTTTTTGATCTGTTTGCTGATGTGAGTGCAAGAGTTTCAGGTTGATTATTCCCTATCACATTTATTTTTCTTCTACCTTAAATAAAAGTGGTAAACCCTTGAAGAAAAAATACATGAGTTCTCATCTCATGTTGGTATCATGATATGTGAATAATGGTCAGCCTTGTTGACATAATCAAATCCTCTTTTTTTCTACATCGATTATTTCTCAAGTAGACTTAGAGTGAAATGATTAATGAAACATTGCTTGAATATGGATTGATACCCTCCCTACATTGCGCTTTGTATTTCTTGTCAATAAGGGGGAGAGAAAGTGAAAAGAAAGGTTGAAAAGAAAAGTTTATTGAAGATAAGATTCTCATTTTGACATTGACGAATTCATTTCAGAATATGTATAAGGTATTGACAACAAAATACAAAGGGAGAGATTGTTGGAACCACTTTGTGTATAAGGTTGTATTTTTTTTCAATAGTTGTCAATGAAGATCAAAATGAAGGAGATCCAGAAGTACTCTAATGAAGTGGAGGAATGTAAATTCAGATGATTGTTGTACTAATCATAAGTTCAAAGAACATGTGTCAAAGGTGACACATTGTTTACAACAGTGAAGAATGTGAGGTGTAATCCATCTGAGGATGATTAGAGAAGAATGGGGTTTTTGATGAAGACCACGCAATTCCTCATTATTGCATGAGAACCATGGGTTTTGATGAAGACCATGCAATTCCTCATTATTGCATGAGAACCATGGGATTTGATGAAGACCATGCAATTACTCATGATTGCATGGAAACCATGCAAGATACTTCTTGAAGAATTGAATCATATGTTTTGCATGAAGTAGATAATGATGGTTGAAGAAGAAGACAATGTGCAAGGGATTGGCATTCTACGACGACCATGCACATTAGACTTATACGATGGTCATGCACTTCACATTGTATCAAACTATGATGATGCTAAAGATGATCTATCAAAGGATACATATCACGATAGTGGAGTTTGTGATGAAAGAACAGCAAAAGGCAATAGCAGAAGGCAAATCATAGAGGTGATCGTTCTTGTTGACAAAGCAAACAAATGGCATACAACTTTGTTGACAAAGAAGATTCCATGGTGGCATGTTGAGTTCAAAGGATGTCATTAAGGATCAATTTTTGATTCAAGAACATCAAAAAAGGAATGGATTATGAAGGAACTGATGAGCAAGTGTCTGACATCCTGACGAAGCCATTGTTAGCAGCTGTCTTTGAAAAGCATCAGTTGAACCTTGGTGTTCAGCCACCTCCTAGTGCATAAGGAGGATCCGGGATACCCCTCTTCCCGATTATGATAACTGTCTTTATCTGTTTATGGATGTGATGCAGGTTTGTGGGGGAGATACTATCCATGGGGAGTATGGTTTGAGAAGAACATTTAACACTTTACCGGTCTTTGGGATTGTTGTCAATGGGGGAGAAAGGAATAAATTCAGCGGAAGTTTAGAATGTGAACCAGCAGAAGGTGGAACCGCTTCCCAGTGTTTGCCAAATTTTTGGGGTCCAAAATTTGGAATTTGGTGAGCATCACGAAATTAGGATTTCCATGAAGAGCATAATTAAATATGGCAATGGCATGAATTTCACGAAGTGTGGCTTAATGGTTTGGAATTCACGAAGACCATAATTATGGAGGCGGTGATTCTTCACGATTACGTCAAAGCTTCGCGAACGACAGAGGATAAAGAGCATCGCGGCGATGAAGATCTTTGAGAGGGAGCTTCGTGGCGAAGGCGTGAAGGAAATGACGGAACACTCCGCGATTACAACAAGCTCTGCGAATGGAAAATTTCCGTAGTGCTTCGCGATTTTGAGAGAATTTTAGCGGGAACTTCGGAGCTTCGCGATTTGAGCTGACATGGCACTGACATCGCGCAGAAGGGTCGAGAGTCAGTGGAATCGCCTATAAATACAGGTCGACCCCCTCAAGAGTAGAGAGAGAGAGCTCTCAATGAAAATCCTTTGCTCTCGGTTCACAAAGGTCACTCGTGAAGGTAGTGTGCTTCACGAAAGAGGAGCTTCGCGGCAGCTATTCTAGCTCCGCGAAAGTCGTGCGCCCCGCGTTGGCTCGGTGAGCTTCATGAAGAGGCAGGAGCTCCGTGACAACCTAGCATTGCGAAGGCTTGTGCATCGCGAGAGTGCTTTGCGATTGAGCTTCGCGAAAAGGCAGGGACTCTGCAAAGGCTTGTTTGAGCTTTGCAAAATTGGGAGCCTTGCGAAGTAGGGAACTTTGCGAAGGCCCTTTCCAAAGGTTGTTTGCCCAGGGGACAAGGAAAAAAGAGGTATTCATCAGTAGATGAAATTTGGACTTTAACAGAGCATTAAATCAGGATTCTGATGCAAGCAAAGTCTCATGTTGAACAGGATACAAAGAACTTCATGTATATCTATTGAAGAGACCTTCACATCTATAAACTGAGTGAGACTTAACCAACGGCAGTGAGGCAGGCGGAGTCAACGGGAGTGACCTGAGGGACGCAGTGAGCTATCCCTGAACCTTTGTAAGGGAAGTGAGCCTGGGACAGAGTGACTGTGCCCGAACATTTGTAATCTACAGCTAGTGAAGCATAGTGGATTTTGGTACGACCGACAACCTGTTGGCGTATGCTCCTTGGACGTAGCCCTTAGTGGTGAACCAAGTAAAAATAGTTGTGTCATCTCTCTGCATGTGAATGTTTCATTACTGATCATATCCATCATACAGGTTTAATGGGTTCCTACCAACGTGGGAACAAGATCCATAACTTTAAGAAGAAAAAGTTGACACCCTGATTCACCCCTCCCCTCTCAGGGTGTCCCGGGGTCCTACACTCTGGGTAACTGGGGTCGGGGCGTTACAATAGGTCCCACCCATATCATAATGAAAACCATATTTATGTGTTCTAAATGATCATAAAAATTCATCAAATCATAAACCATGAAATGAAATGGGTTTTATAAACATTTCATCATATCATAACCTGTGGAAAATAGACTTGTTTCATAATCATTTTGATTATTTAATCAAATCATCACCCATGAAAAAAGAAGCAGTTTTCATGAGTGTTTTATCATGGTATGGCCTGTTGAAGAGAAATGGGTTTCATAAACATATTTTCATCATAAACAAAAACCATTCAGAGAAATAATAATAATGGTATCCTTGAATCATATCCCTAGTAAATCAAAAGTAGCACAAAGGATTTCATTTTTTTTGATGAAGACACAAAGGATGTCATCTTAGATAGAAAATGATCATAAATGACACTTGGATCATTTCTTGAGGAAAATAAAATTTCTTTTAAAATCACTATTTAAAACTAAAAATTCCTAATTTTTTTATAATCCTTTACTTTGGAAATAAAAATTTAAAATTATTAATGAATATTTAATAATCATTTAAAACATTTTATTGAGGAAAGTATCTTTTTTGATTTGAAAAAAAAAACTTTTTAAAACATAAAAAAATTAAAAAACCCTTTTCATTTAAAATAACCCTGAAAAATTATAAAGGTTGCTTCAAAGAAAATAATGGTCATGGTAGTGGAAAATTTTGTTCATACTATAAAAATTTTCCTTTCATAATTTTGGTAAAATCCAAATGATAATTTTTTGGAAAGTGACATGAAGATTCATTTTTAAAATAATTTCTAAAAAGTAAAACATGGTTAAAAATGTATTTTAAAAAATTATAGGATAATATTAAAAAAAATTGGAATTTTTTTTAGATTACATAGTTTTTGAAGAAAATGGATTTCTTACTAAAGAGAGAAATAAAGCCAGATTTTCTAAAAAACATTTTATCAGATATTTTAAGTACCAAAGAGTAAAAAAATGCTACTATTAATTGAAAATATCACAAATAACCATAGTGGAAGAAACTTTATGAGTTTTTTGAGCTATTTATCATAATATTTTATCATCAAAAACATAATAATAAACAATACTGATAAACAATGAGATTATAATATAAAATCTTTACCACTTTGGGAAAATTGAATAGTAAGACCCATGGATGAGAGATCCTACAATGCATATGTAAATCATCATAATTTTAAGTATAATCATCATAAAATACATACATGGGTAGTATATACACCACATAAAAGAAAAATGTGGTGAATATGGATCGCGTCTCACAGAAAAATAAAAGTGGGATGAAAATCCCCTACCTTAAGTCTTAACTTCTATCATACATGTTAAAACTTCATGTATAATAAATATAAGTTTATTATGAATATATTACATAACCACACAAACAAACACACAAAAAAACACACACACAAAGATATATATATCTTACCATATATGATTTTATTATGACCTTTTATTACCCTTTTATTAACAATCCACGTTAATGTCTCATTTCGGGCAATAACTACTTTGTTTTTCGTGTATGTTTTGACTTGTTGTTTTAGTCCTCTTAATTAAATCACATTATAATAATCTATATAATGTTAAACATGATATAAATATCATATATATTCAGTATATATATATATATTTATAGTAATCCATAAAATTTAGCGATTGAAAATGAACTACACCATTCATGGAGACAGTAGGCTGTACGTACGCATGAACACTATTTCCGTTTTCTTGATGGATTAAAAGAAATAAAGTTAAATGATATATTATAATTACTGAATAATTTTTATTTCATTTATATCATATATTATCATTAAAAACATCCTTATTACCTCCCATATAAATCATGAATGAATCACATCGCTTTGTGAGACAATAGTCTACCGTACACACGAACGACGTTATCACATTCCCATAGAATGGAAAGTATGAAGATATATGTAATATAATAGTTAAATAAGAATAAGAATATCATAAAAATCATATATAAATAATAAACCCATCATTATTTCATCCTTAATAGGTGGTAATTGAAAACTAATGACATCAGTTTGCGAGGAGGTAATCCACCATACACATGAATGATGATTTTGTAACCCATTTGATGGAAGTGGAGATGGATGTAGGTAATTAACTTAATATAAAAGCAAATAATTATAAGTAAGATACTTATTATATTATATTATCATGGTATAATAATAATTAAAGGGAGTGTATAAAGAAATAAAATAAAAATGATTGTTGATGAACGTTACCTCTTCTTCAGGTATCCTCTTTAGGTTTGCACCAAAAGACTTCCTAGGTTGTATTTCTATAAAAAATAAGGATTTTATGATGGGAGAAGATAATTTGATAAGTGATATGGGTAGGTATTGTCTGAAACATAAGGGATTGAAGGTGTGAAGAGGATATGATAGGGGGTGGCCTTTTATAAGTGAGGTGAGTGACACACTTGTAATTTTTTGAAAAGAAAGAATTAAAATCAATTTTTTGTCATGTCACTAGGATCAAATAATGGAATATTTTAGAGAATATAAGGTATAAGGTATAAATATTTCTATGAAATTTGTATTTTAAAAGTTTATAGTCCATTTTACCCGTTACCTTTTAGGTTTAACCCCCCACTAAACCCATTTTTACCTTAACCGTAGTAATTAAGTTTTACTGTTTCACTATTAATTTTGGTCAAAAATTATGTATACATTATTATATGATATAAATTATTATGATTAAAAATATGGAATAAATTTTTTAAAATTAAATTCAGATTAGTGGTAAAATTTAATTTAAAATTAATCTCACAGACGTGATGTGAAAGTGGGTTTTCAAAGAGATAATATTCAAAAGTTTTAAACATTTTTATATCAAAACTCAATATGAAAATGATTCCAATGATCTAAATTGTATTGATAGATATATAATTAAAATAATTTTAATGTGAAATTAATTTAAAATATACTTTAACATTATAAATAATTTAAACGAAAATAATTTTTTCAATTATAATTTTGTATTTTTTACTATTCATTATAAAATTAATCTTTTTAGAAAATTATCAAAAATTCACCCTAAAATAATTTTTAAATTATTATTTCAAAAATTAATTTTAGTTTTTCAAATATTTTATTTTTAAAATTTTCAAAAATTATTTTCAAAATAAGTGCGCAAAAAATGCAATAAAAATGCTTTTTAAAAAAATACAGTTTTAAGCACAAAATTGGTTTTATTCTTATCTCTTGTATAGAAAAAACATTAGAAGAATGTTAAAAAATTTATTGAATATATAATATATAAATTTAATTAAAATAATTCACCAAAATTGATCTATTTAATTTATTGAGGTAAAACATGTTTTTTGTATAAAAATAGTTTTTTAGAAAAAGATTCCCTTGATATTCAAATAGTTTTTATTTTTATTTTTAATTAATTGGCCACCAAATAATTAATTTTATATACATATTTAAACCATATATTTTCATAATTTATTTAATCTTATTCATATCCTCCATTCTAAAAGAAAGGTGATTGCTATCATATTAAATAATAATATTTTAATAATATAACATGTTTTGTTAAAACTTAGTGTTGTGTGTAATGAAAGATAAAATTAGTGTTACGTGTAAAATAATACAACCTCTATGTTTCATGTAATTAAATCTAAAATCAATATTTCAGGTAATAGAAAATATATAAAAGATTAAATTTACTTGAAAAAAATATGTCACAAAATCTTGGGGTGTTACATAAAGAAAGCATGCTCGATCAAGAAGATGGGATATATCCAACCTTGTTCTTCCATCAAAATATCTCTATAAGATATTGATAATATATTAGATGATAGATTCTATCTCTAAATTATTCCAAATGGTGGAGATCCCTTTTCAAGATGATAACTTTTTTACTTAGGTTATACTTTCTAAAATTGCACTTTGGTCCCTAGAAAGTAATAACCATCATTTTAGACCTTTGAAAACACTTATTACTTAATAAAATTGTCATAAATGTCACAAATATTTTATCAATCACTTGTAACACTTTAGCATGTTACATGATAAAATAAAAACCCTTAAATCGATCTATAATCTCTCTAAATAATTCATTGAACCTTAAATGTGTTATGTTCGTTCAAAAAATTATATTTTATCATATTCACTATTTATGATCAATTAACTTGTGAATAACTTGAGAAATAAATTCCTTAATCATTATTATATATTTTAATAATATAATTTAATTATTTTTAAATGTGATCGATCACACTCAAACATTCACCGACCCCTGTACGTGGGGCCCGGTTCATCTTAAACTCACATTCATTCAAATATGAAGAACTTATAGACACACTTAGTGTGTGACCCTCTAGGTCATTATCTAGATAGAAGTGAGTTGAACCCAAAGACCAAGAGAAGATTTTAGCAAACCATCACAACCCTTAAGGAGATAAATAATTTCATAGCTATGACTAACTCCTACAAACACGTTTTGTGTAATATAATCTCTTTGTCTCATGATGTCTCATAAAGAAAGATGCACACTTATGTTATCATCCTTTTATTTCTTTATATATTTCAGAACCTTACTAGATGAAATTACCTTATTTTACCATGGTCATGGATTTAATGAAGGCAATACCATCCTGGTTAACCTATACCCAAAAGATATCTCTTCCAAAACTCTATAGCAGAAAATTATATCTTGATCATTCAACCAATACCATACCACCAAAGATGCACCCAACAAAAGCTACCATGCCATGAATTCAATGTTGTGGTTTTTTCCTTGCATCAAAGTACATGATAAAACGGTTCACATGGATAATGATATCAAGTTTGGAGACCAATAAACATCATCATAGATACGAACAACCAATGAAACTTGAAACATGTAGTGTTACTATTAACATGTCAGTCCTCATGATCTCATCTACTCAAGATCACTAAGTTCAAACCACATGAGAAGAAGTATAAATGCTTATGATTCCCGATACATAATATTCACACATCTTCTATTTCCTATCAATATGATGTATCTAAACCATATTAAATATATATTTAAGATTACTATTGTTGTATCTCGAGGTTCTCTTTATAGTTGGGAACTTCTATAACCTTTTGATATATCACATAATCTAAGGACATTACCATGTAAATAGTGGATGAATAAGTATCATCACTATTATGGTAAGAATAAACACATGTGTATATCAAACTGTATAAATTTAATTAAAATCAAAGTACATTAAGGAGTTGGGTCTAGGGAACCAACTCAAAATTATTCCACTTTCACTAGAGCCAACTGCTAAGAATGCTCAACCTGCTAGATCTCACATGAATATCATGATTCTTCTGAGATATGTATTTAGTCTTGGGGTTTTCCACTTTATCCTCTATAGATACTATGATAACCATGACTTCACCTCTATGAGTAAAATCAATCAATATATGAAAATTAATAAGTATATTATTTATCCTCTAGTACGACTTGGTCTCCTTGGAAAGCACCACTATTACAGTATTATCACAGTATACTGTAATAGAGTATGTATAGTTAGGTACAATTCCAAACTTGGGAAAAATATATGTGTATCCAAAATACTTTCTTAGCTTCATCATAAGATTCTATATACTCATAATATACTGTATAATTGTAAACCATAGACTTCTTTGAGCTCCTCTAGCTCACTACACCACCATTCAAGAAAAATACATGTCATAACTATGTTTTTAGATCATCTTGATTGGTTTTAAAGCTAAAATCAGTGTATACCCTCATAACTATCTCCTAATATCCTATATACACTAGTAACATATCCTTTTTACATCTCAAGTACTTTAGGATAGCTTTTTCAACTTCCCAATGCATCTCTCCTGGATTAGTTTTATATTTACCCACTATGATGAAAATAAAGGAAACATAAAGCCTTGTACACAACATGACATACATGATAGATCCAACTACAGAAGCATAAGGTATTATAATCATCCTTTAAATATCCTCATATGTTTTTGGACACATATTATTATATATATTAATTCCATGTGATTCTGGAAATAATCCTATCTGGGATTGTTATATATTATACTTTTTGAGTACCTTGTTAATATATATACTTTGACTTATCCCAAGAATCCTTTGGGATTTATCTCAGTAGATCATAATCCATATAATATAGTCTTATTCACCCAAGTATTTCATGGATAAGAATTCATTTAACAAAGTCTTCAATGACTGTCATACTTTCACTTCATTCCCATTAATAACATGTCATCAAAATATAATACTAGGAAAATGATGGAACATCCACTAACCTTCTTATAGAAACATGGATATATTTATTTCTTAATGAAACCAAATTATTTTATGTACTCATTAAAATAAAATTTCTGTGATATTGATTCTAGTTTCAATCTATAAATGGATCTCTACAGCTTACACTAATTATTAGAACTATTTGACATAATAAACCCTTCAGGTTGTGTCATATAGACATCTTCAACTAAATTATCATTTAGAAAATATGTTTTGACATCCATTTTTCAAATTTCATAATAATTTAAGGCTACTATTGAAAGTAATATTCTTATATATTTTAGAATAGCATCTAGAGAGAAGGATTCATCATAGTTGATGCCATGACATTGCTTGAAACCCTTCACTACTAGCCATTTCTTATAAGTGCTTACTTGACCATCAGTGTCCATTTTTTTCTTGAATACCCATTTACACCCAATAGGTTTTACATTAGTTGGTGGTTCTACAAAAATTCAAACTTGATTTTGGTACATGGAATCCATTTCAGAATACATGTCTTCTTTCCATTTAACAACATCCTTTCCATCTACTACTTCCTTATTGGTAAGAGGTTCATCATTCTCTAGGAGTGATGTGTCACCTGACTTGTTGATAATAAAAATATATATCTCTGGTTCTCTAACCACTCTTTTATACCTACATAGTACTTATGTCTTGAGAATATATTTCTCTCCCACTATCTCTTGTGGAGAATGTTCTTGTACCAACTATTGTGAATCTAGAGCATCAACTTCATCAAAGTCAATATTTATCCCACTATTTCCATTATATATGTGTTAAATTTCTAGAAATATATCATATATTTCTAGAATTACATTTATATATGAAGTTTTATATAGGTAATATCCTTTATTATCCTTAATATAACCTATAATAATGAACTTTGTGCTTCGAGATGTGAATTTGTCACTAGGTGTAGTCTTGAAAAAAGGCTCACATCCCCATACATGTATGTGTGATAGAATTTATTTCTTTCTATATAAAAACTCACATGTAATCCCATATACTAATTTAGTTGTTACTTGGTTTAGAGTATATGTCACAACCTATAGTGTATATCCCCAAAAGGATAATGGTAGAGTTGCATAGTTCATCATTGATCTAACCATGTAAAGAAGGGTTTGAATCCTCCTTTCAATAAAAACGTTCCACCAAGGTTTATAAGAAGGATTGAGTTGGGAAACTTTACCACACTCCATTAAATTATTTATGAAAAATTAGTTAATATATTCTCCATCATGATATAAGAGGATTTTATTAATCTTCTCACCAATTTTATTCTCTACTTTGTTTTGATATTCCTTAAACATGCTAAATGAATCTGAATTATACCTCATTAAGTAGATATAATCATATCTACTATACTAATTGATAAAAGTAATGAAGTAAGAAAAACCACCCCTTTTCTTTACTATAAATATACTACATACATCAGTATGAACCAATTCCAATGGTTCCTTGGATCTTTCTTCTTTACCACTAAAAGGTGACTTGGTCATTTTACCTTATAAACAAGTGTGAAATAAATCAAAGGGTTTTAAATCAATGGATTCTAAATACCCTACTTGATGTTATTTTCTTAAACACTTAAAATTTACATGACTTGGCCAAAATTTCCATAGGTGGGTAGGATACAAGTCATTCTCGCTGGAACTGTCATTGATTGCTAAAACTGTATTTTCTAGTTCAAGTATTTATAACCCATTGTTAAGATGTGTCATACCATAATATATGTTATCCTCATACAAAAGACAACATATATTTCCAAACAAGAAATAAAATCACATAGTGTCTAAAATCAAAATTGATATTATGTTTCTAGTAATAGATGGTATATAATAATAATTATTTAGTATAATAACCATTACAATAGGAAAAGTAAGACGATAATATCTTGGTGCTAATGATGCTAGTATCACACCATTTGTTTCTCAAAGATCTACTTCACCATTTTCAATTTTATTTAATCTACATAGTTATTGTATTCAAATACAAATATGTGAGCCACATACAATATCTAATACCCACCTTGTAGAAATAGATAGATTACATTAAATGAAATATATACCTAAAGGAAAATCGTCAACTTGTTTTTTATTCCCACCTATGAAATTATTCTTGAAATGGACTTTCTTTCCACATGAAAATATGACCATTTCCTACTCACTTCCACCCCTCTATATTTTTGGCTTCTTAGAAGGTAGATTCATCAGTTTCTTTGACTTATTCTTATCCCTTGACACTTTATCCTTGCCTTTCATCACCTTGATCACCATATGGATTGAAGAGTGAGATTTATTCATATTTGTATCTACTTGGAGAACAAAATCCAAAAAAATTGGGAGTGTATTATTCATGTTATCCATATTATAATTAACAATGAAAGTCGTGAAGTCATGTGATAAGGAGGAAAGAATGATATTAGTTTCTAGAACTTGGTTCCATTTGAACCTAAGGGTTTACATTCTCTCAATGAACCCGATCATCTTGAGTACATAAGGTCTTAATTGATTACCTTATTCTATCCTTTATATACACAGATCATTGGATGTCACAAATCATTCTTATTGATCTATCTCATGGTATAACCCTAGGAAATAATACAACATTTGTAAAGTATATTTTCCTCATGCATTTTCTACAGCTCCTTAGACATAAATAACAACATGAAAAACTAATATCTATTGCATCATATATATTATTCATGTATTTATCTTTATCCACCTTGCTTTCACTATGATGGGGCTTAGTGGGAAGTGGGGATTCCAACACATAAATTTTCCTCTCTTGGAGTAGTACTATGAACAAGTTCCTGTATCACTCTTGGAAGTTCTATCCAGTCAGGATATTATCTTTATCTAATATTGATAATAGTGAACTTGAATTGGTGGAAGTTTCCTTTTGATCTATAACAATTAAAATTAGTATATTATTAATTTATCTTTATTACTAGAATACATTTTCAAATTACTAATTTCAAATATCTCCCATTGTTTATCAAATCCCAATAGTCCTCATATAATAGATTTAGAATACTCTTTTTCTTGAGTATTCTAGTGGAAAGGATCCTTGAAACCTATCCTCATAGTCTACAAGATATGGCTATGCAACTACTTAGAGAATTTCATGATAGGTGTTTGACTGACCAACCACATTAACTCATATCTCCTTGATCTATTGAGTGTATTCCCATTGCCTTTAATGAATTAATTTTCATTTCTTAATGATTTTATTTTAAAGTTGAAACAATCTAGTTATGGATACCCCTTTTTTGGAAACTTTAGTTAATTATACCCACTACTCTCATAAGAACCCCTAGTAGTAAGATACACCCTCAACTAGGGTTTAAATGCACCAAAAACAATCTGTTGTGTCCAAATTCAAGCGATGGAGTACATTTAATGACTCAATATTTTCTTTGAGAGATTTTTAAATTTAATATTTATGAATGAAATCATTTTATATTTAACATTCTTATTCTATATGATCAAACTCACAACTTAACCATTATTTTAAATAGAAATCATTCACCGCATATTTTCATTTTATCTTTATATTCTTGTTTATTATTATACTGTGTGATCACACATAATAAATACACATTCACAGAAAAATAATAAACCTTGCATATGATAAAATAAAAAAAATAATGACGTGATAATGATCCATTAACTATTGGTTAATATATTAATAAAATAATGTATTAACTAAGATCCTTTGGTAATTCCTTAAGTCAATACATAACTTGAATTACAATTCCCACAAATCATGTGCACTTAACTTTTTTGGTTCAGGCCATCTCTTGACTCAAACTAATTTTCCATAAACTCCTCCGATCTTTAAAATGTAGACTAACACATATATAAGGGGACTTTGGGTGTGAAAATAAATTTTATCACTTAAATGTGGACATACAAGACATTATACAAATCAAATATGGATGAATGATGCACATATCATCAAAATAAAATAATTATTACACTTTTAAACTTAAATAAAAAAAATTAAATTAAATAAATGACGAAACAAACATGCATGGGTCGATTTCAACTTATGGTCATCCAACACACAATTGTAATTCATAAGAAAAATTAAATTTTCTAAAATTCAACTTGAGTGAATTTTTAATGTTTTAAATTTCATTTAAATAATTTTAATTAATTATTAATATGTCTCACAACACCATGAATAATTTTATTTAATATCATACAATTAAATTTAATTTATATTTTTTTTCATAAATTTTTGGTTCTACATGGACCTAAAGTAGATCTCCAGAAATTTATTTTAGGGCTATTGATGGGTCAGGCTGGTTGGATCTAGACTATAATGATCTAGACCAAGTCTAATTAGGAATCCATTTAAATGAAATTTAATATATATAAATATATATTTATTTTAAAAAAATAAGCTTCCAAGAGAATATTTATTCCTTTTTCTTAAAATAGGATTCCAATGGAATATTTGTATTCCCTTTCCTTTTTTTTGATTGCTAGAAAATTAATTAAGCTTTCATAACAATATTTTATTGAAAATGGAATACCCCAACCAACTTCTGGTATATTTGACTAACATGAAACATACTCACATCATGCTCTAGAAAAAAATTACCACCCTGGTAGCCAATAAAGTGAGGAAAAAAATTCAAACTTTAATTTTCATCACAATTTTTACACAAAACCCATCAATCTTTGATCAATAATATCATAGAAATAAAAACATAGATAAAAAAACTTTTAGTTGTTTTGGGATGGTATGGAAAACACCTTTCTAAATTATATAAAATTTAATTAAAATTTCAAAGTTGTTGACTTAAATAATTGCATGTTCACTCTAACACCAATTGAATGAACCTGAGGTGAGATAGAATCACGAAGAACATGGATATTACTGACTGAATGGCCTTAAGGCCTTCTTTTTTATTGATTTTCTGATAACCCCCTTTCAAGGGATGAGGGGGAACCCTTACAAGGCCTGTAGTCTTAGGAATTACATTTACCACAGGCTTGGAGACATTACATGACCCGTAGGTCTTAAGGAAATCATACAGACCATGACTGCTTGAAACTGCTCCTCCCCAACATCTACATCATAATCAACTCTCCACATTTGCATGACTATTCATCTAGCATGTCCATGTATTGGGGTGAAAAGGCGCAGTACCGATGGAAAATGATATACCCTATTATTTTGGGTTTGGATTCATTTTAAAAACATTTAATACATAAAAACCCTTACCCATATTTCTTAAAATATTACATGCAATTCAATTTAAGGAAGAAAAAAAAATCAAACGGAAGCATAAATGGTACCTTGTTTGTTTGAAGTCGATGAATTGATTCTCTCACTATCATCATGTATGTTGACACTCCATTTAGTCACATGGATAAAAAGGTAGAAAAGGGAAATTCCCAAGTAATAAGAGGATAAGAGAAAGGAAGAAGGCAAAGGATCAATTAATCCTCTCAAAGGCCATTTCTCCCAGGTACCCTAAAACACCGTCGGTCCGCAATGTACCTGCGTGCAACCTGGAATGACTGACCTACACATGACGAATACACATGGCACCTGTGTGTGATACCTATGTTTGACACCTTCTAAATATGACACCTTCATCTAGGGTCCTATATTTTCCTATAAATAGGACCCTGGGGTCTTCATTTGGAGAGACAAAAATTATTGAAGACTGACCAATGCTTTGTTCACCCTAGTGCTTTGATCAGGCCCTACATAACCTTCTAGGTAGCTTTTTAAAACTTTAATAAGAGGGAATTAAAGATGGAAAGTGAAACAAAATTCCTCACAAGGTTTAAATTAAACAACACCTATGTGAGGAACTCACTCACCCCATGATTAATGAAGCATGAGGTACCCTTCCCCAAATAGGGACCCATGCAATTCACCTCAAGGAACACTTGTGGATACCCTTAAAGGATTGAAGAAGGTATTTCCCAAGTGTAGTCACCCAAGTTGATACAAATTCTCCTAGGCCTACCTATGCAGAGAACCCCCTGCATGAGCAACTTTGGTTCACCCTAACCACCAACCTCCAACCTATGTGACCCATTATTTATGCCTTTTTAAAAGCCATCCATGGTGGGAATACTCCTCTGACTCCATTTTCTAAGAGGGATCAACTCAATTCCTCCATTGAATCCTCCTAACTAGAAAAACTAGGGGAAAATGAACACCATCATGTCTCCAATTTCTATTTTTATTTCTACAATTAGAGGTTTCATACACTTTTCCTACCAGACGGTTAGGATCCTCAGGATGCATGTGGATTTTTATTTCCATGGTTATGAGGACCCTTTCCCCATAGAAAATTTCAGAGATTTCCTGGTCTAGGATTCTAGGGTTAGGACTGTGTCATCCCCTTCTCATCTTTGAGACCTGGAGCCTCTGGTTCCAAGCAGGGAGGGTGAGGATTACACTTTATTTTCCATTTAACATGGAATGAAATCCTCCTCCATCACTACAGGAACAATTTTAGGGCATCCCTCCGGGAGTAAGACCATATCCTTTCTTACATGAGGATTCACTCTCTCTCCTCTCTGCCTCCTGACCACTGGGTTAGAGAGGAGATGGTAACTTGAGCCCTCTCTCCTCTCTCCTATTTCCTCCCCTCCTCAGTCTCCATACCTTGGACCCATTCTAGGGTAAAGTGAATAAAGGGAAATTCCATACCCTCAGCCTCTTTCACCATAGCCCTGACTTCTTACACCAGAAGGAGAGGGTTTAGAGGAGGTGGGAACACTCAACATCCCATCCCTCTCCCTTTGGGCTTTGTTACCATGTAAACCTATGGACATAAGTAGATTGTATGGATTCTCATATATTCCATTTCCCCTTTTTCTCACATCGAGCATGACTCATGTGGGCTTAGAGGTTAATGAAGATCACGACATCCGCATGATCCATGCAAAAAATTGAACAATGAGAACTCTAATTCCTATTACAATCAAGATATATAAGACACCATCTTAGGGATCAAGATTAATGGGAATCCTCCACAGGATTAATACCCAATCCTAATTACCCTTAATCCGATCATCTTCCTTAGGATTAAGCCCCAAAAAAAGACTTCAAACCATCATGATTTAAACGTCCCTTATGGTCCATTTAACTGGGAATACTCCTTAGGATTAATCCCCAATCATGTAATCAAATAGTCCAGGCATCCTTTCTATGAATAAGCCCCAAATTAATCCTATCAAAGGGCCATACTCCCCTATGAGACAAACCTACCAAAATCTTCCATAAGTGAGGTTCTTCATAACCGAACTACATGAGATTTGATTCTCGTCCATATGGGATATGTAGGAAGCCTCCATGAGGTCTAAACCCAACACCCCAAGTCAAATCTATCCTCTTAGAACCATATCCCCAATAGGGCTTAATTCAACATAGAAATTAATATTCCTTCCATGTTCCCTAGGTTTCTTACATATAAGTCCCACCCCAAACTTTTACTAGGAACCTTTTGTCTAGATGTCCTTTACACACGATGTTAAACTACATGGTTGTGTCTTTATCACATGACCTTAAAAGGAATTATGTTCCCCGTTATGTGTCACTGAACTATGTGGGTTTCTATTATTTTCACAAGGATACACAGGAAGCCCATTTACGGGTTCGATCCCAACACTGAAAAAAATCCCATCTCTCTGGATGATGATATACTCCAGAGTAACACACTGAGTGGCTAGGAAACCGACATCATCGTAATAATGACCAATGAATCTCTATGTAGTATATAAGAAGATACCATTTATGGAGAACCTCTGATACATACTGATATCTCTATCGATGAAGAACCTCAGATACATATATATGATTCTATATTCCATACAAGCTAGTAATTAGTTGTTAATTCAAGAGTGGACCACATCAAAATGGGGAATTAATAAAGGATTCAAGAACATATCTTAAATATATAAGAGGGTACCAGAGTAAGAAATAATTTCCCCCCAAAAGGGTGTGACGAGACCAACCTCCCATACTCTCAACCAATGTGAGTTCTTAATCATCGTTATCCAAACCTCTCAATGAGTACCTGTCTTTGGAAAGTAGGTCCTCATGGATATAGAACCATTGGGTATTTCTAGTTTCATAAACAAATAGGTTGGAAACTGTTCATAAATAGTGATTCCTAAGAAAAACATGATTCCAAGGGAAACAAAAAAATGGTGAACCCGACATGAATCCTTAATAAAGATGATAGTATCACCCATATGTTAGGCCCTTTTCACTTGTTAAAATAGGTCTAGACAAGACAATCAATCACGTATGTGTTCAGTAAAATGAGATTCTTCTTTGACAAAGTTTCTTGTTTTTATTTTTTATATATTCAAGAACTTATCTTCAGAAATCCCCTAAATCAAATGGTGTCATTCCAGATTTCATCAATGAATGCCCTAGCATCCACTCAGGTTGGGTCTTCATCCACATGAAGGATACCATCACCAACCCAAAATCTTAAACATTAGGTATCAAATTAATAGATCTGGGACTACTATCATAACGGTATGATCCCAACCCTGGAGGCCACCCGAAAAGACCTCCAGTTTGAAAAGCCTCACCGCTCGTCCAGTCAATAACAACCAATGGTCCTAACATAGATGGCACTGACCATCATCTTCAACCATTTCCAAAGCCTATCCTCGAAACAAGATAACCAATATCTAATGTATCTCAGGTAGGTGGATCAAGATTCCATATAAAGCCTCATACATGATACATATGGGTCCTTATCAAGGATCCTTCTAGTAATCACCAATGTCAACATTGCACAATATTGAACCCTCAACATGATGAGGATGTTGTTCTAGGTTGTCCTGCCCAATTCCTTCAAAATCAAACATGCAAGACAACCCTCTAGGGATGAAAAATGGACAACAGGGAGCATGGAAACATATATTACCACTTTGAATAATCCCAAAAACTCAATTTGGAGGAAAAGTGTGAATGGGAACATACACAAGTCCACCTTCATTCATCCATCCAACAGACTCTCCTAACAAAATTCAAATAATCCCACCAATCATATTTGATGGCATACCATGAGCAGGAACATACACATACATGTAACCACTAGGCCTACTAATATCCCCATCTGGAAACACCTAGAGAATTTAGTTGGAAAGTCCTAATGACAAGCAGAGGGCATAATCAACTCTCTGCCCACACACACAAGTACTATCAGTATCCACTAACACAAAAGGGAGGAAAAGAGAAGACACATACACCTACTCCAGATGTGGAATGAGAATATATCAAAATTATAGTAATTAAAGTCACCAAGCATATATTTTCAAGGTTAAAGGGTATACTTAAATCCCTTCCCATATATTACAGATTTTCTAAGACATCAAAATGGCGATGACAGTAGTACCTGAGAGACAGATACATAACTCTATCCCTACAAGTGGGGTGGCTCACCAACATGTAACCCTAGAGTAGATACAAACCTCTACTCCCATCCAGGAGTGACATGGGGAAATATCCTCCATATTATACAGACAACTAGGTTGGGAACATACACCCACTCCAATGGGAGGTAATCAACCTATCATAATGGCCACTCCAAGGAAGGAACATACAATTGCCCATGACAACCAAATTTTCTAGAAAGTGGCCCCAATATCTTATAAGAAGGAATCCAAGAATAATCCTTATCAAACACAATTGGAAAATCAAGAGACGATCTATGATCCAACTTCACTTAATGTTGGAGTTCTTGAATCCCTAATATGCATATCTATGGAAGCTGAAGATCCCACCCTCCCATTACCAAATTACGGGAGCAATATAAATAATTACAAAGGTTATCATCAGAAACTTCACCATGAAGGCTTACTTCATGCCTACAATCTAATCGATCTTGAGAGCCCATTTATTAATGAGAGTTGTGGTAGACCTATGCATGGCCAGAATATTAAGGAGTAAGAGGGTTTTACGCTTACTATAATCCACCATGGTAGTCCTTCCCATGATGGCCTTATCTAAGAAAGTTCTATCCACATTAGTGTTTTTCATTGTCAATAGAATTATCTAATTATAAATATAGTGAAGAGAAATCCCTCTTATCATGAGGAAATTACAAACACAAGGCCAATAATGTCTGTTTCCTTATCACTAGCAGGTGAAATCCTTTCTCAATCGGAAGACAACCCAAGGAGATGATCATTATCTGAACCACCCTTGGGTCACTTTTCTTCTAACATAGTAGGGGAAATCCCAACCAATACCACTAATTATGGTAAAATAATTGGGAAGCGTCCACTCTGGTCGGACCAGGTTGAGAAACCTTTGGAAAAAGATGTAGAAGACATGATAAATATGAGGAAACAACTAGATAATGATGATATATTAGTCATGTTATGGACTTTGGCCACCCCTCAATACAACATTTTAGAGGCATTTTTGAAAGATTGTATACACGAAATTTGCCTCAACATATAAAAAACTATTCATTGATTAAAAGCAAAGGTATTACCTTAAGATGAGTATTGAAGTCATGTAAAGGTAATAGAAGGGTTTTAGTGCAAAATTGAATTGAAATATCTCCTAGATTCATGATATCTGAAGACCGAGAAACAAAAAGGAGCCCTTTAATATGAAAGGCTCAACGTATTAATGAGGTTGTAAAAACTAATCATAGATAGCCCATATGGTGTTCATATTAGAGGATGGGGTGCACATGGAGCATTGCATTTCACTACACTCCCTAACCAGCAAATCCCACCAAAGGTGGTATCATGCAATGTCATAGCCCTAGGCTGACTCCAACAAATAGAATCTATTCATGACCAAGGATATGCTCAACAAGAACAGGCCCCGAATGACTCTCATCAATGTTAGGCCATAAGAGAGTTAGTTTTTGAAATAATTTTGCATCATGAATCTAATAATATCAAGAAAGACTCCTGATTATAGGATGTTAGCTGTTAGATAACACAAATTTCATAAATAGAACATCAGTCTTCAGAAAAGAGTGATTTAAGTGAGTTCTTAATGATGCACCCAACCCATGTTTGAAAAAAAATCAGCAAAATAAGAAGAGAAACCATGGTAATATTAGCCATGATAGTTCAGGACCAACCCAAGACCTTAGGGATGTGGTATTTGTAACCCCACCATTGAGGTCATCCAACCGGGTCTAAAGTTTTGTGAAGGTGAAACATGAGCAGCCCCATCCCTCAGGGTTGAGGGAGTTTTCACCTCAATAACCACCTACTCAGCAGAAATCAGTTTTCTCTTGATTAGGGAAGATATAATAGAATTAATCCTCCCAGTTCATCCCATCCCATGATCTGATGTTTTCACTTGTAATATGAATGATTGAACTATCTGCATATTCCCTTTGGTTTACTTTTCACCAAGAATCTCCCATAAGATTGAAAAATGAGAGGATAAAGCTTCATAGAGGGCATAAAATAAGACAATATCATAGAGGCACTAATATAATTACTATAATTCATTTCACTTTAGTAAATGTCATCAAAACCGACCACACTGATTCTATATAACACGAGACCAATTTAGAGTAATAGTTAGAGGATGAAGTTATGGTTCATGATGTGGTCCACACCAAAACAGTTGAAGGAGGTGTGCACACACAAAACTAGAGGCTTTCCTTAAATTTTGGTGCTCCATAAAATAATACACCTTTACCTCCACAAAATAGGGAAAAATTTAAGGGTAAAATTGTACCTCACCTCCCTTCTAAATAAAATAAGTCCCTTTCTCTAAAGGAAAGGTTTTCTTAGCAAAAGGAGGAGATAGAATAATTGAGGAGACTTAATCCAAAATTTCTCTAAGGCATATTTCCTACTAGGTATGTTTTAAAAATAAATCCTCAACCATCATTCCCAAATTACATACCTCAACAAATAGATTTTGTCATAAAGATTGAAGTAGACCTAGAAGATTCTCTCAATATATGGTACCAACCACTAATATATTTGGATCCCATAGAAGAAAATCGTGAATTCCATCTACTGAATGTGAAAACAGAGTAGGGTCAGTCATATCCTTATAGGCCTTCCCCTTTGGGTTACCTATAGTATATACCAACAGTGCTACCACCGGTGGTCCTACCAGATGCTGCACCTGTTCAGGCACCGGTTTCTATACCTGTCCAAGCTCCAGCTTAGCTAGACATTCCTTGAATGATTATAAACACCATTAAGTCACTAAAATATTGATTATAAGACATGGATGAATGATGTGTACTAATACATTCAGAAATTAAGACTTACCCTGAATGGATAGATCTGACTCTCCCCCCTACTAAATTTTAGGAATCCTACATTTCCAATATTCAACAGTTCGGGAGACTCAGAGCATCGCTTGATGAATTTCATCTCTCACTACAATCCAATGAAGGGTACCCCTAAAAAATAAAATGTAGTGAATATCAAGTGCTTTGTGTAGTCACTACAAGGACCAACCTTCATGTGGTACACAAGTTTACAGTATTGGTCAATTACTGGGTGGGAAGACCTCTGTTAAATGATCCTCTTCTAGTTCATCTCAACACTATAGAAGACAAAATATTTGATCTCACAAACTAAAAAAAATAATATAATTAAAGAGTGTCATATTTCATTTATCAATGGAAAGGATTAACAAAATCCTTAAACCTACCACTCCCTTAAGAAAAGTTGTTTCCTATTTGTGTAGTGAATCTCCAGGAAGATTTACACACACTGTTGATCCATGTGAAATTCACAGGAGAGTTTCGGGACCTTGCCTCAATTTCTCAACAAGAGGAAAACTATATCATAGAGACCAAATCCAAGTCTGAGGAATTATATCAACTCAGGAAATGAGAACAAGAGAAGAATAGGTTTCTACAATTACACTGAAGTAGGCCCTGTACCTTCTCCTACTTTAAATCTTGTTCTATATTGTATGGATCAACCCCCCAAATATCAGTAGATATTCCCACATATTTAGGATGATCAAGGAGATCAGAGGTAGAAAAAATGTGAGGATATAAAAAATAAGGTCTATTCTTTTTGAAATTACCAAGTCCCTAGATACTTCATCTCAGCATTGGAAAATAACTTGGTCAAGTTTCCAAAGACCAGGAAGCTCAAAAAAGAAGGCAATGAAGATATCTTAAACTATTTCCCTTTCCATAAAATGATGGAGGCACCACATCAAGTACTATTCTATTTTCAAAGAACTCCTACAAAATATGGTGTATTCTGGGAAAGTGAAGTTAAAAAATTCACATACTCAGGTTATGTGTATTTCTTCCACCAATATAGAGGAGGAAAATGAATTGAAAGAAGTTATGTTCTAGAGTGTGCAGAAGTTTGGTGACTGGATGGTCAGAAAAATGATCAACCAGACTCATGATATTCTCTGAACATAGTTGAAATAGCCAAATATGCCTCCAACCACTTCCTCTACAACACAACTAGCTCCATCAGCAACTCAATCCTTTGAAGGCCATTCCTCCAACAAGTGACATAACTAAAAGGGTAAAAAGAAAATGCAAGAAGATGAGATCATTCTAAAGCTGAATCTATCCTTAACTTTATCAAACTTCATTCCAACAGTCTCAAAAGCATGAGAATTACCCCACTAAATGGAAAAACAAGAGTTGAACATCTAAATATAATATTCACCAGAAGAGAAGTTTATTTTCAGTTCCATTAATGTTATTCACTTAATGGATCCCTTTTCACATGATTATTCTGATTATGAACCCAAATTATTCATAATTGATTGGGGAACAGAGGGAAGAGGACATCATAACTGAGGGTACAAGAGAGGACACACCCGTACTAGAAGTCACTACTTCAACAACTCCCCTTCTCAAGCCGTCTACACAACCAAAACTCATGGAAGATCTCTCTAGAGATCTCAATATGAATGAGGTAATTACTCCATGAATGATAGGATCCTCCCTAAAATAATCATCTTAGAAGAACAATTAGAGTATGTTTCATCACCTGATCAACCTTGACATCTCGGCAGACCCAGTCGACCCAATCCACCAAGAGAGGAAGAAATTTCGACTCATACTCTAAGGGATGGTCCATCGACATCAGGAGCATCAGATCCTAAAGAAAATGAAAAAGAACACCCCCATGTTGGGAAGTGCAGACCTTTGGACCATATGTATGATGTTTTGAAGTATCTAGCCCATGTACCAAATAAGTTATCAATCATGTATTCTCTGAGTCTATCAAAAGATCTTCAGAAATCACTCATTAAGGCATTATCAATCCCTTAAGAGTTTGAAGTTGAGGTTACTACTGCCGAAGTGTATTATGTAGAGAGTGATTTTGTATAATTTCATATAGTCATCTACTTTATAGAATAGGATGAGGATAGTGTCATACAAGGAAATTTCAGGCCCTTGTATATATATTTCAGGATAAATGACACTGATATCTGATGAGTATTTATTGACAATAGATCAGGATTCAACCTTATTTTGGTCTGGAAACTTCACCAATTAGGTCTTAATGAATATCACCTATCTCCTTCCACTTTGATGTTATAGGTTTATAACATGAATGAGCATGAGCCTCTTGGTGATTTCACACTTAGAACTTAGTTCATATATCTCAGATCTGACTCAGAGTTCATGGTTGTTTGGTAGGATACAACTTTCAATGCCCTTATTAGATGACCTTGGCTGCATCAACATGATTCCATTCCTTCATCATACCACCAATGACTCAAATACTATATCAATGGTCAAATTGGAAATTTTTAAAGTGGAAAGGAACCATTAAAATCCTATGAGTCATAATACATCGACACAATATTCTACCACAAGGGAGGAAAACAATACATGTCTAATAATTTTTCCTGGATTAATGCCCCAAATGGACAGGAGATGATCCCATATAATCCCTTCAAGCAGCTCAACATAGATTACGTACTTACCATTAATAAAATTGAAGGGGTAGATCCAAATTAAAGCACTCACTCAACGAATTATATGATGTAAATTATGATAAATGAGCCCAATGACACTGAAGAGGTTATCAAGTCTCTAAGTAATAATGAAATCTTGAAAGAAAATGTCTTCATTTCATCCTCTGAGCTCCAACAAAGCCCAGTTCCATAATCTGGGCTAGAAAAAGTTATCATGACAACAAGAGAAGGTGAAGAGGATAATTATTAGTCCATATTTTCCCCTTTAGAGCTCCAAAATGCCTATCACCATTGATTGATCCAGAAATGAATTTTTTTTTCATCTAGATGCCCAAATGGTGACTCCCCTCTCCCTTCTAAGGAACTTTCTTGATTACCTAGTTATTATGTAGAGGTGAAATAAGTAAATCCTAAGGAAAAAGAAGAAGAAGAGGAAAACCTCAGGGATTCCCCTCCAACATTTGAGGAAGGAATATCCACCACTGTGGATGAACTTAGAGAGATAAATATGGGTAGAGAAAAAGATCCACCACCCACTCTGATTAGTGTGACTATAACTCCCAAAGAATAGAAGGTGTATAAATCCTTCCCGAAGCAGCACTGTGACATTTTTTCATTGAATTACACAGAGATATAGAGCCTTAACCATGAGGTAGCCACCCATCACTTAGGTTTTTTAAAAGACAATCAGGGATACAAGCAAGTAGCCATACAGATGCACCCTACCCATGCCTCCAAAATTGAGATTGAAGTGGACAAGATCATCAATTTTGACTTTATTCAAGAGGTAAAATATCTAAAATGACTATCCAATATTTTCCCAGTTAATAAAAATAATGGAAAAATTAGATTTTGCATCGATTTTATAGATCTCAACCAGAATTTTCATAAAAATGACTTCCTAGTTCCAATAATAGAACTCTTGATTGACACAACATATTGTTATCAATCCCTCTCCTTCATGGATGGATACTACGAATACAACCAAATTTTTATGGCCTCAGAAGATGAGGATACCATAACCTTTAGATCCCCCCAGGTAGTATTTTTCTATCGAGTAATGCCCTTTGTATTGAATAACATCAGTGCCACATACCAACGTGCCATGCACCACATATTCAAACCCTATTTGGGGAAGTTTTTCAAATGATGTATTGATGATTTAGTGTTCAAGTCCTGAAAACATTCTGACCAATTGGATGTCCTAGAAACCATATTCAATAAGCTTTAGAAGTATATATTAAAGATGAACCCCTTAAAATATTCTTTTGGAGTAACCTCAGGAAAATTTCTTGGCTTTGTTTTATACCATCGCAACATCGAAGTTTATCCTGAGAAAACTAAAGATATCCTTAGCATGTCACATCCTCGAAACTTGAAAGAGTTTAGAGTACTTTAAGAAAACTTGACCTATATCTGGTTATTTATGGATAACCTTGCAAAAAAGTGTTTAATCTTAACTAAATTGATGAATAAGGGGGTCACATATCAGTGGAACAATGAATGTTAAGAATCATTTTAAACCCTCAATGAAAATATATTGAGCCCACTAGTATTAATTCCACATATTGAAGGAAATCTGCTCAATCTGTATGTGATGGACATAGAATGATCATTGTGCACCATCCTTATTCAGAAGAATGATATTGGGAATGAAAACTGCCTTTATTATCTCAGTCGAATCATGCTTGATGCAGAGGCCCTTTATTCAGACATTGAGAAAAGCTTCAAGGAATTAATATTCATAGTTTAGAAATTGAGGCACTACCTACAACACCATGAGATCCACTTGGTTTCTTGCAATAACTCACTCAAATTTATCTTTAGTCATCTTATGCTAACCAGACATCTGACATAATGGAAAGTTATTCTATAGAAGTTTGATATATAGTTTTTTCCTTAGAAATCAATGAAAGACTAAGACTTGGATGATTTTTTTATAGAACACCTATCTGCAGAAGGGACATCATTAAATACTAAACTACTAGATAAGGAGGTATTCTTTATTCAAAGAGATCCCCAAAGGTTGGGAATATATTTTGATGGTGCATCCAAGAGTCCAATAGGAAAGAGAATGGAAGACCTTATAATCAACAAAGTAGGGTTACATATTGTGTTTATCTCCCTAGAGAAGGCAGTGTTGTTGTACTCTTTCTTGTTATCAGAGGGTTGTACCAACAATGAAGTGGAATATCAAGCTCTCATTATAGGCCTAGAATTGGAACTTCAAATATACTACTACAAAACAAGCCTTTAATAGTACCGACCTTTATTAGCGCTAGAAAAAATCAATGATAAAGGTTCCCTTTATCAACGCTAAAAAAACACGGATAAAGGGTACCTTTTATCAGTGATTTTTTATAGGGCTGATAAAAGGAACCATTTATCAGTGTTTTTTTAGCACTGATAAATGGTTTCCTTTATCAATGCTTTATTTGTAGTGCAGATAAAGGACACCCTTTATCAGTAGTTTATTTTTAGCATTGATAAAGCGTAACCTTTATCAGTGCTTTATTTTTAGCACCCATAAAGGAATCCTTTATTAGTTTTTTAGTGCTGATAAAGTCCGAATAAAATGAAATAATTAAATAAATAGAAAAAAATATTTTATTAAAAAACATAATTTTTTTATTAATTAAATAATTATTGATAAAAATTAATAAATTCGTTATACTATATATAAATTATAAATACTAATAAAAATTATATATTAAATATATAGATATATTTAACTTAAAAATCAAACAAATAAAAATTAAAAATAAGTAAATTAAGAAAAATATTAAACATTTTATTAATTAAATAATTATTGATAATGTTAATAAATAATATATATTAAATATAAAAATATATATGAATGTATATAAATATGATTTATATAATGCAAAATATTTATTCTTTACATTAAATAGAAATATATTTAGTGAATAATAGTTTATAATTAAAAATTAATATGAATTAAAAATGCTGACTAATTGTACCAAGTAATGGACATAATTGAATGTCGTTTTATTTTTCAATTTAAGATAGATCAAACGTATTATATTGATTTCACATATATATAATTAATTTATTTTTATATACAACACACACACACACACAAATATTGTTTTTGGGAATTTAATCAATTTCTTTTATTTATTTTATATATATTTATTTACTATGTTTTAATATTTTCAATATGTATTAATATTTATTTCAATATATATCCATTTTTTAATGATTTATATTTAAGTAATTAAACTTAACCAATTTTTCAATATTTTTAAAATGTACTCATTTTTAAGTATTCAATTTTACTCATTTTTAACATGCATGCACTTAAGATTAAATATTCATTAATAATGTTAAAAATATATTTGTAAAAAAATATTTATAAATAAATATACTTATAAATGTATATTTTCTATTTCTATACATTTATAATTATAAATAAAAAAAATATTTGTTTAAAAAGTATTTATATAATTATAAATAATTTTTTTATATATTTAAATAATTATAAAATTATAATAAAATTATTTAAATAATGAATATATTTACTATATATATATTTATATATATTTAATAAATAAATAAATATATATTTAATAAATAAATAACTATTTAATAAATAAATAAATATATTTAATAAATAAATAAATATATTTAATAAATAAATAAATATATATATTTAATATATATATATATTATATGTATAATTATATAAATATTTATAATGATATAAATATTATTTTTTAAAAAGTATTTATATAATTTCAAAAAAATAATTATATATTAAAAGAATTATAAAATTATTATTTTATAAAAAGTATTATAATAAAAAGTATTATTTAAAAAAATTATAATAAGTATTTATCAACTCTAACATTTTAGCATTGATAAATATGGATTTTATATCTGCTTTCTTAGCATTGATAAATCTCTATCTTTATTAGTGCTAAAAAAAGCATAAATAAATATTACTTTTATCATCACTTAAAAACTTAGTGCTGATAAAAAGTATCTTTATCAGCACTTTTTTGAAAGCACTAATAAAAGTGTCTTGATCTATTTCAAGAACAGTAACCATCGCAGACCAATTCGCAATATCTGAAGCTCTGTAGAAGCCACCTACTGCCGACGCTCCTCATTGTCGAATCCAAACTCGAATCTAGTATAGAATAAAGGATCCAACTATTCCAAGGCACATGTGATTCAAGGGTTAAATGAAACCAAGGATCAATCAAAATACTAGTTTTTCAATATCTCTAATTTCCATTGGTTATCCACTGAACCTTCTTATCCCACATCTGTGTATCCCAACAAGTCCAATTTCACTATCCTATAATAAAAAAACCCAAAATTCAATTTTTAGACATATTGAAGTATCATTTTCCCTGATAGCATGTGGCACTCCTTGGGATAGTATTGGCACTGTGAGACTTGAAATATATCAAACCCAATGTTGGTTCATGTTGTTGTGAGGTATAATAAGCTCCCGATACCTATATTCCATGACATATACTTCTTTTCAATAATCAAATTTTTAAAAATTCATCCATATAGTGGTCGGTGTGGTCATTAGTTTAGAATATTCTATTTTAAATCACTTAGAAACATCTTTATCATATTTTTATTGAGAAATTAATGTTCTATGATTTCCTTGATTTGCCTATAAACCAAGGAAAATGTTTCACCAATCATAGACTTCTCGATATCATACTTCGTATGATCCATAAAAAAACTGCATTGTGCTTTTTCCAATCCTCAAATACTATGTATTCAATATATATGAGTACCAACATCCTTTGATCATTCTCTTTCTTAATGTAGAGGCTATGATCAACCCTACCTTGCTAAAAACCAAGTTTCATTAGGTATTGATACCTTAAATACCTGGTCGTCAATGATTTCTTTATCTTATTTAAATAATTCTTTAACTGGAAGACCTTTCTCTCATTTTCATCCATAATAAAACCATTCAGTTTCTCAATGTATACTCCCCCTTAATAACTCCATTGAGGAACCTAGATTTGACATCCATTTGGTATACTTTTAATTACATTTTCATTGAAATAACCAAGAAAATTAAAATAGTTTCCATCCAAGATATGGGAGTAAATTTACCATAAATATAAATTTCTTTTATCTAGGAGTTCCCCTTACACACTATCCATTCTTTATTTTGAGCCACTTTTCCATAGTCAAGGAGTTTGTTACTGAACACCCACTTGGTTATGATTACATTTCTGTCTTCTAGCCTTGGAACAATTTCCCATGACACATTGTTCTTATTTTTATCAAACTACTCATTCATATATTTGATCCAATTATCATCCTTTTCAGCCTCTCTAAATGATTTAGGATCTATTTGAAAAAAATAGGTTTTTTGTAGAGTCTTACTCCTTTGAGTTTTCACCAAAACTTCTCAATAACCAATGACATTTTATTAATCAATTTCATATTTGCTTATATTTCTTGTAGTTGATAATTCCTCTTCATTTTCCTCACCATAAATTTATTTTTTAGTCTACCTCAGCCCTGTGTGAGCCCCCCCTATGCTACTCAATTCAACATTAATTTCTGCCAATGTTTCTTCATTATTTTAATTATTAACAATATCCCCATTCTAATTAGTAAAAAATATCTATCAATTTTATCTTTTCATCAAAAAAAATTCTCAACCCAACCTTTTAAAGTCTATATTTAATTATATCATTATCTAATATGATCAGTTTTTCACTACCACAAATCAATTTCATCTTTTAAATAAAATTATCATAAATTTTTTCCAGCCTCAAATCAAAAAATGGGTTGGCTACTTTTCTATAAATTTGTAAAAATATATCCATATTTGAAATGATAACACACTCTCATTAACACTTATTAAAAATCACTTCATTTATTTCATCAAAAATCTAATAAACACTAGGAATGTTTTACTTTAATCCATCTAAAAAAACAATTCTTTAACATTTCCTTTTGGTTCCACCCTTAGGAATCTCTAATCACCATCCATGAAATTATCACAAATGGGAGGAATTAACCCTTTTAGAGAACACAATGGAATACTACTTTGTGTATTTCAAGAAATATAGGTTCATGTCTACAAAATATAGAGGATTAGTTCTAAGCAAGAAAATGAAATGATAACTATTTGGAAGATGAGTTGATGAGAATGAAAATCTTCTATAGCTTTAACCTTTAGATGAATTTATAGGATAACACCTACCATAGTGGAGTAATTATTTTCTTAAATTCAATTACCATTTATCTTAAAAGTATACTAAAATTCTTTGAAATAATCACATGTTGAGTTTCCTTTATTATAATTATATATAACTTTCACCTTTGATAAAAATTATCTTATGTGTATTTATTGATTTTTTATAAAAAATGAATATTTTATAAACCCAATAGGATATATTTACTTTCTCTTGGATGATTCAAAGTTTCAATCCAAGGTATCTTATTTTATCCTCATCTTCTTCACTCATTGATTGTTTATTTAGCAATATTTATTTGTCTTTTTTATCATCATTATTTCTTTACCATCGGAATATCCCTATGGATAATAATGTTTTCACAGTAAAATCATTATCCATAAAATTAATGCATTGTTAAATATTTATGTTTTATTTATTTATTTTTAGTATTACTCATATAATAATTGTTTTATTGTACAGGTGAATTATTTTGTTTGAGTTGGGGTGGTTAGTTCTGATATTCTCCTGCTAATGAGGTATTGGACTTTGAGCCTACAAATGAGATAATGACAATAAGGAAATTTGTCAAGAATGCATAAAACCATCAGGAAAAGGTAAATTTCTAATACATATTTAATTAATTTTTTCATCATTTTATCTACTATTTGTAATTTAATTTCCTTATAATTTTCATCTATTACTTATTTAGTTTTTTTCACTGATCTTTTGGAAATTCACATTTTTATTTCAACTATCTTAAACAATACACAAAAGAGACAAAATGATTCTTTCTTTCTATGTTACCAGATTTTTCATTTTCATTTCTTTTCTTTGTCAAACTGCCAATACTAAATATTGATTCAATTTTATTAACAAAAAAAACTTTTTCATTGTTGAAATCCAAAAGGTCATAGGAAGATTATGTTCCTATTTTGGATACTTCTCATGATATAATGGGAACATGAGTTTCCTCTTCTCTTATTACTTTCAACAACGAGAAAGGTTTTTTTGCTAAGAAAATCGAGTCAATATGCAGTGTTGGAAGTTTTAAATATAAATATAATGGAAATAAGATAACATTGTAAGTTAGGATTTTTTGAGACTTTGAGATGTGTAGGAATCAACTGCACTTGAATCTAACACACAGTGTGACCGATATGACTCAAAGTGCTTATTTTTATTTAAAATTGATATTAATTTTAGTAAAAGGACAACTGACATACTCAAAATTGATATTTTTTTGATTGTTTTCATACTTTAGGGAAATGATCCATAAGCCATTTGGGATGTGTATGAATCATCCACACCTAAATTCAATCCATGGTGTGACCTTTAGGACTCAATGTGCCTGTTATCAGTTTAAAATTGATATTTTAATTCAAGAAATTTCACTCACTAAAAACAGGGAAAATATTCTCTAATTTTCTTGATAATTTATGAAATCTATTCATCAGTCATTTATGATGTGTAGGAATCAATATCACATCAAACCGATACATGATGTGATCAATATGAGTCAAATTCTATGTTTCTATTTTAAAATGAAATTTTAGTAAAAAATAAGTGACATACTCAAAACTAAGGAAACAAATTTATATTGTTTTTATAATTTATTAAAATGATCCATAAGTAATTTAGTATGTGTAGGAATCAGATACACCTCAATTCGATGTGCGATGTGACCAGTATGACTCTAAGTACGTCCTTTTATTTAAAATTGACATCAATTTTAGTAAAATGGAAAAATGACCTACTCAAAACCAAGAAAATGAATTCAAATTGTTTTGATACTTTACTGAAACTACCCATAAGTCATTTTTTACATGTAGGAATTTCCCTCACCTCAATCTAATACATGACGTTCTCAGTATGACTCAATGTGTCCGTTATTAATTTAAAATCGATAGTTTAGTTCAGAAAATGTCACTCACTAAAAACTGAGCAAACATGCTTAGATTGTCTTTATAATTTAGGAAAAATATTCGTAATTCATTTTTGACATGTAGGAATTGGCATCACATAAAATTGACACATTATGTGATCATTATGAATGAAAGTGAATGTTTCCAGTTTAAAATGACATTTTTATAAAAAACACAAGCGACACACTCAAAATTGAGGAAAAACATTTAGAATATTTTGATACTTTAGGTAAAAAATACATAAATTATTTGATACATGTAGGAATAAGCCTAATATCAATACAATACATGATGTGATTAGTATGCATTTAAGAGCATCTTTTTATTTAAAATTGACATCAATTTTAGTAAAAAGGACAACTGGCCTACTTAAAAGTAAGAAAAAACATTCATATTATTTTTATACTTTAGTAAAATTATTCATAATTCATTTTTTACATTTAGTAATCATATTCACCTCAATCTGATATTTGATGTGCCCATTATGAATCAATGTGTTCGTTATCAGTTTAAAATCGACAGTTTAGTTCTGAAAATACCACTCACTGAAAACTGAGAAAACACCCTCATATTGTCTTAATAATTTAAGAAAAATATTTATAATTAATTTTTTATTTGTATGAATTGGTATCACATCAAACTTACACTTTATGTGATCGTTATGATTCAAAGTGCATGTTTTCAGTTTAAAATGACATTTTTGTAAAAAAGACAAGAAACATACTCAAAACTAAGAAAACACATTCATATTGTTTTGATAATTTAGTAAAATGATAGATAATATATTTTGGATATATAATAATTATAATAACATAAATCCAACACAAGGTGTGACTGTTATGACTCTAAGTATGTCTTTTTATTTAAAATTGACAATAATTTTAGTAAAAAAGACAGTTGACCTACTCAAAACCGATAAAACACATTTAGATTGTTTTTATACTTTAGGAAAAATATACATAAGTAATTTTTTATGTGTATGAATCATTCTCACCTCAATCCAATGCACAGTGTTTTTGGTATGACCGCAAGTGAATCTTTTTATTTAAAATTGACATCAATTTTAGTAAAAAGGACAATCAACCTAATCAAAACCAAGTAAATTCATTGAGATTGTTTTTATTATTTAGGGAAATTATCCATAAGTCATTTTAAATTTATATAAATAAGCCTCACCTTAATATAATAAAATATGTGCAAGATATGATTAAATGAGTCTGTTATCAGTTTAAAATTGATAGTTTAGTTCAAAAATTTTACTCACTAAAAACTGAGAAAACATGCTCACATTTCCTTGATAATTTAGGAAATTGATTCATAATTCATTTTTGATGTGTATGAATTGGTCTCAAGTTGAAGCAATACACTATGTGATCGGTATGAGTCAAAGTGTGTGTTTACAGTTTGACATGACATTTTAGTAAAAAAGATAAGTGAAGTACTAAAAACTGAGTAAACACATTCATACTATTTTGACACCTTATGAAAATGATCCATAATTCATTTGGGATGCATAAGAATTATCTGAACATTAATTTGACACATGGTGTGATCGATATAACTCCAAGTGATTCTTTTCATTTAAAATTGACTTCAATTTTAGTAAAAAGGACATCTGACTAACTCAAAACTGAGAAAATGCATTCAGATTATTTTGATACTTTAGGGAAAAAATCCATAATTCATTTGTGATGTGTAGGAATCATCCGAAAATTAATCCAATACATGATGTTACCGGTATGACTCAATGTGTCCATTATTAGTTTAAAATAGACCATTTAGTTCAAAAAATGCTAGTCACTGAAAACTGAGAAAACATGCTTAGATTATCCTGATAATTTTTGAAAATTATTTGTAACTCATTTGTGATGTATAGGAATTAGTATCACATAAAACTGAGAAATGATGTGATTAGTATGAGTCAAAGTGTGTATTTCCAGTTTAAAATACCATTTTAGTAAAAAAGACAAGCGACATACTAAAAACCAAGAAAACACATTTGGATTGATTTATACTTTATGAAAACGATCCATAAGTCATTTAGGATGTGTAGAAATCAGCCACACCTCAATCCAATACACAGTATGACCGGTATGACTCTAAGTGTGTCTTTTCAATATATAAGCATCATTTTAGTTTAAAACATGTATCACATCACCAAAACTGAGAAATAGAGCCTAGAGTTTTTTTTAATCATTCTATCTAGTATTACTTAATTAATTTTATAATCATTTTTATTTTATACTTGTTTAGTTAATTTTCATAGAGATAATTCTTGAAGACAAACAAGAAATGGTGTGACGTGTAAGAATCAACCACAGCTCAATCCGATATATAGGGTTCCTAATATGACTCAAATTTTAGTTTAAAATTAACTATTTTTATTAATATATTTATTTATATTATTAATAATATAAGAATTTTTTTCTTATACAGGTTCATTTTTTACTCAAACAGGGGTTAGGATCAAAAGACAAAGGAAGACTGCTATTTTTGAATGTATGTAATAAATTATACTTATGTAATTGTATAAATCAATGTTTGAAATGTATATAATATAATTATTTTTTTCTTGTATTTTTGTTGTAAATTTTATTTCATTTAAATTCTATATTCGTACTTGATTTTTCTGATTTTATGGTGTTTTTGGTGTTGCGGTGTGCTGTTATAACACAATGCATTGGTTCTACAGTGTGCTGCTACAACATAATGTAGTATGCCTATTTATCAATGATTCTAAAATATCTGATAAAATACCTGGGATTTTAATCTCTCTCTTGTTGTTAGAGCTTCTTTAGAACTGATAAAGGACATTTTTAACACTATTAAATGCCTATTTTGTAGTAGTGATACTGGTAACCCACATGGAAGTGAAAGGTGACTCAGAGTTGGTATTGAAGAAAATAAATGAGGATTACGCCATCAGAAAATATGAGATAATTACCCTATGTGATTATGCCTAAGGTTTAATGGCATAATTACCCTTAAATCAACATTGAATTATATCCCGTGAGCACATAAAACTTAGGATGACGCATTAGAAAATGAAAACACAACCCTAGAATTTCTAAACTGGGATGAAACAGTTATTAACATCACCCATCACCAGATGGTCTCAACTTTTTTTCAAATTAGAACATAGGAGATCAATGAAATTAGCCCCATCCCTGATTCATATGGTTCTACCATGAGATGGATGAATCCCATCCTGGAATACCTCCAAGATAGAGTAATTCTACTTGGTAGAGACGGAAGAGGGTATATCCGGTGGAGAGATACCAATTTCACTCATTATGATGGATCAAATCACATGAAAGTCCTCTACAAATGAGTCTTTTATAGAGTAAATATTAGATGTGTCAATGGATAATAGACTTCAACTATTATAGAAGAAGTACATATAGGATCCTATGGAATACACCAATCAGGATATAGTCTTTCTGATCATATCTGAAGTCTTGGATAATTTTGGCCTTTTATGATGCAATATTGAATAAATTTTACCAAGAAATGCAATTCCTATCAATTGCATGTCAAATTCGTCAATCAACCTCTCGAGTTTCTACATACAACCAAATTATCATGTCTATTTTCTTCATGGAGAATGGATGGTGTGGGAGCATACCCTCCCACTATGGCCAAGCAGTTCAAATACAGCCTAACTGCTACATATATCTTATGCAAATGGGATGAGAAAATACCCCTCAAAGAATTCAGGGCCAAAAGAATTATTAGCATCATTAAAGCTAAAATTATCATATTTGGCATCCCTCATACCATATTGATGGAAAATGACACCAATTAATGCTCCACTTAGGCAGAAATGCTATATATGGAGTAAAATATCAAATCCAACAATTCATCCCGCTATCATGCAGTGGATAATGAATAGATATAGTCTTTCAACAAGACCCTATCAAACATAATCCTTAAAATGGTGGCAAAGATAAAAATTATTGTCCTAACAAGCTATTGCATGCCTTGTGGGCTTACCAGACTACAACCTATACTTCCACGTGAGTGATCCCGTATTCCATAGTGTATGAAGTAGAAGTAGTCCTACCTATTGAGGTCTAATTTCCATCACTCGATATTTCCATATGTGACCAGCTATCTATAGATGAACAATCCCAGAAAAAAATGGATGAATTGGATTGGCTGGATAAAAATATATTGCATACCTTTCATCACATGGAAGTCTAACAGAATTGGATAACATGAGCCTTTAACAAGAAGGTCCCTCTCTGTTCATTCATCCAAGGAGAATTTTTATTGTTCCTTAAGAATCCAATGATAATAGTAAAGAATCCTTCAAATCTTGATCTAAAGTGGGAGGAACCTTACTCCATACAATAATTCACTTTAACAGAGCTTATTCTTTGATTTCAATGGATGGAGAAGTCATCATAGATTAACCAATCCAATGTTCCTGAAGAAATATTTCGTGTAATCATATGACATTAATCCTAGCTACAAGATGTTAAAAAACATAGCATTATGTACATCCCCATTGCAAGACATTAAACTGCATGGTTGGTCCTAGTTGTACGACCCAAAACTACAAGATATCATTCATCCTTACCATATGAAATTAAACTACAGGATCAACATATTTCTTATTTGATGTTAAGAAACCCCCAAAATACCATAAGTTGAAACTCCCCATGGTCCCTCTAATATGTGGAAGAAAGGTTGGGTAGTTCCCATGCATAATCCCTACTCACATCACAACCACTCCATAGTAGCACTTGGGATCCTTTATAGGTATAAACCCCAATGTTATTATGTCCTAATCACATGATGTTAAATGGAACGGTAAATCTAAGAACTATATGTGACTTGATTCCCATTCCAATGAGATATATAGTGATGCCCAAATCTTCAATATTGGGTCCATTTTCAACCTCAACAAAATAAAAAAACCCCTTCACTTCCAGTGTATATGGACCATATCTGCACATGGTACATTTCTCATAACTACATGTGGCTTGATAATAATGATTAATGAGATACATATCGATGCCCATATCTCCTATCTTGGGTCCATCCATTATTAAATAAAAGATAACCCCATCCTTTTCCTTATGCATGAATTATATTTTCACATGGAACCTTTCAAGGATATGCGGGTTGATTCCCATTATAATGGGATGCTCAATGATGCCTAAAAATCATGTTTAAAGCCCAACCACCATCCTAGAAAATTTTGACTACCCTTCCCCATGTCAAAACCCAGTTGGTGTGTAGAAACATTTTCAAGAACTAAATGTGGCTTGATTCCTGTTTGCGCAAGATACATAGTGACAACTAGATCTCCAATCTTGGGTCCAACCACATTTAAACCACAAGATACCATTTATTCCCTATGTATGAATTCAAACATATACATGTAATATTTTTTAGAACTACGTGTGGCATGATACTTTCCCCAACAAGGTACGTAGTGATGCATGGGTCCTATACACCGAGGTCTAGTCACAACATATTCCCTTTCAGGTTGGTTCATCTTCATCCTTAATACATGAAGTTAAACTACATGGGATTTCAAGAACTACATATATATTTATTCTCATCTTGATCATATATTTAGTGATGACTAGATCATATCTTCTGGACCAACCACAACATAATTGAAATTCCCCTATCCTTTAATTTTGATACCCTTGGACTATAGAAAAAACCTTTACCATTCATTATTTCTCACACTGAGCACAACTCATGTGGGCTTAGAAGTTTGGTCAAGTATTTCTCTACATAAATAAGGTGTATCAATTCCCATTGGATTTATCATGGTACTAGTTACAAGACCTTATAAGTCACATTAGATTTCCATGTCGTATGGTGATAAACTGCACAATCTTCTTCAATAATTACATGTTGCTTGATTCTCACCCCTATGAGATATGTAGTGACACCTAGATCATATCTCCTAGCTCAAACACCACATAATTTAAATTCCCTTATCTTTCAATTGTGTTACCCTTGTGCTATAGAATAAATATTTACGATTACTTTTTTCTCACACTGAGCACAACTCATGTGGTCTTAAGAGTTTGGTCAAGGAGTTCTCCATATAAATAAGGTGCATCAATTCCCATTGGGGTTATCATGGTCTTAGATGAAATAACTTAAAAGGAACAATAGATTTCCTTTCCAAATGATGTTAAACTGTATGGTTGGGTCCCTATCACATGAATTTAAAAGGTATGATGTGCCCTATTAAGTAGCACCGAACTACGTGGGTTGTGATTCATTTCACAAGGATACATAGGAAGCACATTTATAGGTTCGATCCCAACATTGAAACAACTCCCATCTCCCGAGATTATGATATACTCTAGAGTGCCCCACTAAGTGGCTATGAAACCAACACCATCTTAATAATGACCAAAGAATATCTAAGTAGTATATATAAAGATACCATCAATGGAGAACCTCAGATACATATAGGTATCTCCATTAATGAAGAAACTCAGATACATAAAGTTGATTCTATATCCTATAAATGATAGTAATTGGTTATTAATTCAAGGGTGAACTACATTAGAATTGGAAATTAATAAAGGATTCATGAACATATCTTAAATATATAAGAGAGTCCCTGAGTATGAAATAATTCCCCCCAAAGGGTGTGATGAGACCGACCTACCATCCTCTCAACCGATGCGAGTTCTTAAGCATCGTTATCCAAACCTCCTGATGAGTACCTAACTTTGGAAATCTAGTCCTCATGGATATATAACTATTGGTTGTTTCCAGTTCCATGAATAAACTTGTTGGAAACCATTTTAAAATAGAGATTCCTATCATGAAAAAGATTCTAAGTGAAATAATGTCATGGATCAAAGGTTCCAAAATAAGAATACTCTATATCTTTCACATGTGCACCACAACTCTTGGGTCTTTGATCTATGATTCCTAGGTGCTATCATTGTAAATCAAAGATCTTTATGATTTCCCTTCGATCACATGAAGAACACAAATTCAATCAAGAAGACGAGATCAATATGACCTTTTTCTTATTTCAGAATATCTCTATACGATATTGAGAGGAGAGAAGATGAGAAAATATATCATATCTATAAATTCATCCAAATGGTGTAGATCCCTTTTCAAAAATCTAAAATGTGTTTTTATACTTAGGTTATTCTTTCTAAAATTTCTCTTTGATCTATGAAAAGTAATAAGCTTCATTTTAGAACTTTTCACACACTTATGAATTAATCAACTTGTCATAAATTTCACAAATATTTTATCAATCACTTGTAACACTTTACCATGTTTCATGATAAAATATGAACCATTAACTCAACCTATAATCACCTTAAATAATTTAATGAACCTTGAACATGTAATGTTTGTTAGAAAATTATATTTTCTCATATTCACTTTTTATAATGAATCAACTCATGAATTATTTGAGAAATAAATTAAATAATAATTATTCTATACCTAAATAATATAATTGAATTATTTTTATATGCAATTGATCAAACTCAGGCATTCAACGACCCCCACATGTGGGTCCCACTTCTTCCTAAAATCTTATTCATTTGAATAGGTGGAACTTGTAGATAAAATTAGTGCGTGACCCTCTAGGTCCATATATCAATAGTTGTGAGTCCAAAATACAGAGTAAGAGTGGAGTCTAGAAACCAATCTTGGCCCCTAAGGTGATAAAGAATCTCATATCTATGAAAAATTCCCATGAACATGTTCTATGTAATATAATCTCTTTGTCTCGTGATATATCATAAAATAGGATTAACACTTGTGTCATCATCTTTTTGTTAGTTTATATATTTTGTGACCTTACTAGATAGACTTACATTTTTATACCATGACCATGGATTTAATGAAGGTAATACCATCCTCATCAACCTAGGCCCATGAGATATATCTTCCTCAACTTTAAAGTGATAAATTCTATCATGATCATTCAACCAATGCCATACCACTAATTATGCACCCAACACAAGCTACCTCACCATGACTTGAATGTCATAGTTTTTTCCATGCATCAAAGTATGTGATCAAATGGTACACATTGATAATGATTTTATGTTTAGATACCAATACACATGTTGATAGATAAGAAAAACCAATGAAACCTAAAAAATACTATGTTCCTATTAGAAGGTTAATCCTCATGATCTCTTCTACTCAATATCACCAAGTGCGAACTTCATGAGAATAAGTATTAATACTTATGATCCCCTAAAACTTGATAGTAAAACACCATCTTTTCCCTATCAGTATGATTTATCTAAACCACAAGACATATATATTTAATATTACTGTCATAGTATCTCAAAGTTATCATTATAGTTGGGAATTATTATAACCTTTTGATACGATATGTAATATATAGAAATTTCCATGTAAAAAGTGGATGCATAAGTATCAATAATATTATAGTAAGAATAAAAACATGTAAATATAAAATTTTATACATGTAATGGTAATCAAATTAGATTAAGTAGTTGGGTTTAGGGAACCCAGTCACAACAAAAAGCAAGTATCTACCTTCTTTAACTTTTTTTCTTCTAGTCAAAAGAAAATGTATTCATTTTTCCATGTTTCTTGGATGAAACTAAAGTTAAGGTATTTATTTTATAAATCCTTAATAAATTTAGATGGTATACATAGGGGATTATAATTATGTTATTTTCTAAATTCCTTAACAAATTGTGTGTACTATATTTCATTTACTTTCCACATCTTTTATTTATTAATATTTATCATTCTATAAATCAATTAATCACTCATAATATCAATCAATTGAATGATTAATATATTAATTTATATAAATCAATATCTCACATAATTTATATTATTGTTGTTGTGATCATTATTTTGAATTCCAAACACGCTTATTAATTACATCACACTTAATTTGATTATTTTAATTTATCGCTCAATTTCATATTTTCATCACTTATTTTGTTTTAATTTTTAAAATAAAATTTATCACCCATATTTCCATCTCACTGTGACCAACACTCTAGTCACCCTATCCTTTTTCATATATTATTACATGATTTTAAGTATAATTATCCATGAAATAAAAAACAAGGATAAAAAATACTAATGTCTTTATAAGATTACATACATAATTTGAAAACATAAAACTAGAATAAAACACATTTTTATTAATCTCCAAAATGATACCCTAACTACCTTTGAGATCCTATAATTTCATAGGATAACTTTGGGAATATATATATAAAAGGGGTGAGCTAAAAATCCAAGTAAAGGAATAAACATGGAAATGAAACATGTAACATGAGTCATAAGGCATAACATGATAACATAAAAGTAATGGATCATGAATAAACATACGATGGAATAATATATAGAACATGTAATGGAAATATAGTAACGTGGAAGCAACATATATCATGACATAAACATGAGTCATGGTTAACTATCAAGATGGTATCACATGGTGGAAAGAGTCCCATAATGGATTTGGTTTACTCAATTCCATATATAATGAATCACGAGAAAAAACATTACCCAATGAATTAGAGTAATATCTAGATGATCCATTATAAAATTTAAATTAATATGTCGGAAACATAAATAAATCAATCATAAGTCATAAACAAAAGGATTACCCATGGAAAGAAATGAGTTTCACAATCATGTCAAAATTCATAACTAATGGGTGTATCATAAGGGTATTCATGAAAGAAGATATTAAATCATTCATGTAAATTTATAAAGGATAAATAAGAATATATCATGAATAATTAAGTCCAAATAAATTGTAAATATTAAAAATAGTTGTTATATAACTTTAGAAATGTGCCACTTAAGCATAGTTTTGGGGAAAAGAATGAAGAGTCTTTAAAGAGGATAAATGAATAATTATTTCCATAAAATAATGAATTAAATAATTTTTTCTTGATAAATTGAGTGAATTTATAAAAATATTGGAGTATTAATATAGTTTATTGAGTGTATTTAAAAATGGTCAAGGAAAAGAGAAGTTCCCTTTAATTGAGTTTTCTTATCGAGAGGAATTGAGAAGGGAACCTTTTAAAAAATGTATTTACCCATACAATAAAAGATAATTGAGCTAGATATATATGTTTTAAACATTAATATAGAATATAAGATAATTATGTAATAATAATTAAGAGATTAATTGAGGTAAATAGAGAGAAATCATAACCCAAAGGAAAAATTGAGGTTCGAAGAGATCCCTTACCATATGTACGAATGGGTTCTTCACTTGAACTTAATACCCTAGATAATAAAATATGATACATTAATTACTTAATTCATAACCTTTTACATATATATTTTATTTATTATAATTTTATTAAGTTCATTTATGTCCATTTTTATGTGTTATAATGTTCAATTTCATCGTTTTCGGAGCATTCGTTTCATAGTTTCATAGTCGGTTCACCTGTGTATAATTATGGATATTCTTGTAAAATGGAAATAATACTTTAAAAGTGAAATTAAATGGTATAAATGAGCTAAAATAAATTTAATTTATACCAGATATATTTTTTTTCTAACACATGGATGATTATTTGAGTAAAAATGTTATCGTTGTGTGGTTAGTTTATTTAGGTGGTTTTACCAACCATCAATAACTAGTTTTATTTTATTTAATATTATATCTATATATTAGTTATGTAACATAAAATAAGTTATAATATAATTATTAAAATATTATTTAACCATAATAATAGTTTTATGACCATAATTTTGGGCGTTAATGGAAAACAAAAACTCATTATCCACAGAGGCGGTAAACGCCATAATTTAGACAATGGTTTCATTTCTTTGAATAAGAGGTGATTAGAAAAGTGGAGGATAGGATATATCAAATTATAAATATAAAATTAAAATATATACATGATATTATATTTATTATTCTTTGATGTATGAAAGATTCGAGGAGAAGGTAGAATAAGAATAAAAATTAAAAGAGGTAGTTTGAGAATGTTACCTCTTAAATATACCCTCTTTGAAGGACCCATTAAGGAACATGGAATTGGTCTTTTGGCAAGACTATAAGCACTTGGAAATGGGGATAGTGGAAGGATAGGATTTGGAAGACATTTTTCAAGATTAAAATATTATAAGGTGTGAGGAGAATAAGTGGTGAGAAATGGTATTTATAAGGGGAGGATAGAGGTGTTTTGATTATCATATTCATTAGTTTATTATTTTTTATTAATACTATCAATAGTATTGATTATTGTGACTATATATTGTAAATAATGCATTTAATTTCAAACTAATGGATTCTTACATCATCCATGACTCAAAAATTCATGTATTTGTCTTATATTGATAAATATTGTAAATTATCGTATTTCACAATCCATAAAAAATTCAACTATTTTAGAAAAATACAAAAATACACCCTAACAATTTTTTGAAATGTAGATTTCAAAAATGGTATCCATTTTATGAAAATAATATTATAAATATGATAAATTTAATTTTTAAATAAAATCATCATTTATTCAAAAAATTCTAATTTTGATATTATAATCGATTTTATAACCCTTGGAATAATTATTTATGATCTCATAAAATTAAGTGATTGGAGATATTATTAAAAGGAATAGAAATGGTAAATCAACCATATTATGGAATCCAGATCCCCACAAAAAGTGTAGTGGATTATGGGTGAAAAATAAAAGAGACTTGAATTCCTCAAGGGATGCGCTTGGTAAATCCTGGGCTGACTTGGATGAAGAAGAAGAAAACGATGAAGAGGATCAGGACATTGATGATGAAATTGTAAAAAAATGTCATAGAATTTTTCAAGAATTATCAACAGTAAGTCTCACTTGAAGATTAAAATACAGAAATTAAGTTATACTTATGGAATAGGACACTGTTCTAGAGAATATTAATTCTAGATCATATCTTAATGTCTATACTTAGAAGGTTGGAAATCAGGAGACACTGCTATGTGAAGTAAAAGCTAAGGAGATGAAAATTGAATGAACACCACAAAAATTTTATTAACAATAAAGATACATCATTTATGAAAACTCTGATCAATTAAATATTTTAACAAAATATACTTTCAATCCTGATGAGTCTAGTACCTCAAATGAAAGTAAGGAAAGCAGTCTGTAATGACATGATGAATGCCCTCAAACTGATTGCAATACCATTGATGGTATCTCTCTTAACCCATCGTATGAAGGGTTTATAAACATAAAATAGAATATTTTTGGAGTTCAAATGACTCCAATGGATATTAAGAGTGGAACCCCATCAGAGAAGGATGAAAATTTAGGCTAGAACAGTTCTTTTGGAATCCAAAAAGAAATCATGCGGAAATAGGAGGATAAATTGGTTAGCACTATCAACCCTGTTGCAACATAGAACTGCATGAAAGAATAAGAGGTCAAATCTGATGACCAAAACACTTCTATTGGAGTCTATATGATTAATATGAAAGGGAAGGATGATCATTCACATGATAAAAAAACTGTTAATATAACTGCTGATGAAGACATATTAAATTTAGAATTTGAAGGAGTTGTCTTCAAATAGAAAAATACTAGTGATGATCCAAAGACTCCAATGGAAGACAAGATAGGTAAACCTGATAACATTATTTCTTATAACTCTTCTATGATCAAGTAGGATAAGAACTCATCCATTACCAATTCAAAGAATTCCAATACAATTAGAAAATCCTTTAGGAAGAAGGCCTTTAGAGGTAAAAAGAAATGGGGCCCCAACCCCAAATGCGGGTTCAAATAAATATCCTTTATTGGAATTTTATGGGTATTTCAAACCCTAACACCATCATTAATTTAAAAATAATTATCTACACACATAATTATTTTTTTATTTATGAGCCTAAAATTATTTTTTCTACTAGATTTACTAGTTTAGATCATTTTGGTTACACTTTTATTGGTGCTACATAAAATAATATTTTAGTGAAATCTCTTTGGATTTTTTCTCACTCTTCTATTAGAAATGTTAGTGCTTATAATTTTAATAATAAAGCTTTCACTTATGAATTGAACTTTCAAAACTTAAATATTTTTTTCACTTTCATTTATGCTAATAATAGGTACCAAGATAGGAGAACTCTCTAGAAAAACTTTTCTTCTTTAAGCACCACAATCCAAGATCCTTGGATCATCACTGGATACTTCAATTCCATTATTGGACCAAGTTAAAAAATGGGTCCAACTCATTATAACATATCTTCTAGGGAATTTAGAGCTTTCATGGAAGACAAAAATATCATTGAGATTAATATTTTAGGAGAAACATATACTTGGTATAGAAGGCATCACAATAGGGTTGTGGATAGTAAACTTAATAGAGCCTTCAACAATAATTATTTTATTGATAAATGGGATACTATTTCTATAATTACACTTCAAAGACTAAATTTGGATCACCATCAAATTTTAGTAAATCTCAATACCAGAAACTATAAGCCTATCCCACCATTTAGATTTAATAATGAATATACTTATATTATTTAATGTGATAATACTGTTAAAGATAGTTTTAACTCTATGAATTTTGGAAAATGGTTCTTTCACCTGTATCATGAAATTAAACTTCCTAAAACAAAAATTGGAGGCCTAGTGTAAAGAAAAATCCAATCAAATTGATAATGACATTACTTTTTTGGAAGATAGCCTCAAGCAAATTCAAGATGCCTTTATGAACATTGATTTAATTAATGATCCTAAATAAGAAATTGAGATCATTACTAAACTAAACCCTCTTCTCACTTTAAAAGATAATCTTTGAAAACAGACCTATAAAATTAATTGTCTTAAATATGAAGACAAAAACACTAAATTCCACAATTCTCTAAAAATAACTATAAAATCCTATAGACCTATTACCTTAATTAAAGATTGGGATAAAATTATTAATAATGAGGAGGGTATAACTAACCATATTTTTTTCCTACTTTAGAGACATTTTTAATGTAATTTCTCTTAGTAAGGAATTAATCCCTAATGTCACTCCTATCATAGTGAGCAATAATGATAATTTTTTACTAACTAGGTCCCTCTTGAGCATGAAATTAAAGATACTGTATTTATCCTACAAATGAATAGTGCTCTCGGTCCTAATGGATTCACTAACTCCTTTTTTCTAAACTATTGAGATAATATTCAAACTGATGTCTGTAAAATGGTTAAATATTTTTTTCTAATGGATACCTTCCCTAAGGTATTAATTCTCAATTCATCTCCCTTATTCCCAAAGTGGAAAATTCCTAAAAAATTCAACTCTTCATAACCATTGTTATTATTAAAAATATTTATAAAATCATCTCCAAACAATTATCTAATAGGATTTCCCCTATTTCTAATAAAATTGTCTCTTGGAACCAATTTGGTTTTATTAAAGGTATAAAAACTCAAGACTACATTTTACTAGATGGATAGTTAATAAAGAATTTTCACTAAAATTTTAGTTAGATGACTAGAATTGTTTTCCTATTATCTCTTTGGAAGACCCTATGCTTTTACTTTTTGATACTAGTATTTTAATATATGATTGTATGGGCTCCCTAGATTTGGATTTACCCAATGAGATTAACATTATTATTAACAACCATCATTTTATTAACACATATGGATTTTTAGTTTGGGAACCTACTAAAAATGGTATTTTGAATTATAAAATTTACCACAACCATAATTTCCTTAATGAAAAATGGGTTTTTTCTTGGTTAAGTATATTTAACAGAAAATGGGTTAGACCCTCCAGATTTACCCTTGTCTAGAGAATATCCCATAAAAGATTTCCTACTGATTTCTTTATTCAATTATTTGGTATTCAGCTCTTCTCTAAAGTTCATATATGTAACCAAAACTGAGAGGATACTGACCATCCATTTTTATCCCATGCTGCTGATTCTGCTTTATAGAACTATATATTTGACATTTTTGATCTCAGATGGATAGTTTTGAACTCTATTTGGATACATATAGAAAGATGAACTGATATGGATGCATATAAATATATAGAACAACTATTTATAGCTATTATTGTCAAAATAATTCACATCATATGGTATGAAAAAAATTTGATCATTCACCACAATAATGATTTCAATTTGAATACAGATCAGGTTAAGATTTTCATTGCAATAAAATATGTTGGAATGATGCAAATAGGTACCTACCTAAATTCCATAAAGGATATCATTGTTCTTCATCAGATCAGATTACAAGGAAGGTTCAACCAACCTAAGGGTATGGTGGAAGTCTTTTGGAAACCTACTCTTCTCGACTGGATCAAAATTAATGTATATGGTGCCTTAAAATGAAAATCGAGTCCCTCGGGTTGTAGCGTAGTGTGCATAAATCACAATGGTCAAATTCAGGGATTCTATTACGGTACTTTTGGGTTTTCCTCCTATTTGAAGTAGAGATGTACAACATCAATATTGCAGTTAGAAATATCAAACAAATAGGCTGGAATAACATATGTATTGAAAGAGACTCCACTACCATCATGCAAGACCTTTGAAATGGCGTGGTATACCTTATTTTTCCCCTCACATATAGATGGATGGAAAACCGCTAACACCTTTATGATCTTAATAATATAATCACCCATGCTTGTAATGAGACAAATGCGGTGGTGGATGGTCTTTCCAACAAAAGAATTAACAACAAGATCACGTGGTTGGAAAACCTTCCAACAGATTTTATTTTGTTGCAAGAAAAATATTATAAAAATTTTCCACCTTTATAATTTTGTAGCTCTGCACTTTATCTTTATATATTTTTGTGCTTTGGTCTTTTTACCAAGGAACCACCTTTAAAAAATATTATCATTTAAAAAAAATTTAATTAATTATACCATGATATAAATATATCTTATTTTCATTTTATAAGATAGATAAATATTATTTTACATTTCCATAGGTGAGGTTACTATTCTAACAGTCAGATTACTATTCCTAATGACCAGATTACAATTCCTAATGGTCAAATTACTATTCCAATTTCTAGGTTACTATTCCAATGGTCAGGTTACTATTCCAATGATCAGATTAGTATTTTAATTATCATATGGGCTCCCTAATTTCAATAAATACCTATTATTCCATTCATTCTTCATTCACTTATATTTTCTCTCAATTTTATATATACTTTCATATTCATAATTAATTTTGTGTTACTAGCATTATTTTTTATTTCTACATCTTTGTTTATGAGTGTGGTCATTTTTGTGGATCGAGCAGATCCAAATTATCCCATTGTTATTCTCTTATTTTATATTTATTGTCCCATTGTAATATTTGGAATTATTATTAGTCTAGTTTCTGAGTAATGTATCATTATTAATTTATTAGAATAATGGTTTATTGGTTTTTTGTTTGATGTATGTTTTTTATACTACATGACATAATTATAAGAAGGAATATTTTATTGATAAAATTTTCAGTTGTTATATTCTTCCCCATTAAGAAATTTCACCCTAAAAATTTTGTTTTACATACTAAGGTGAAAACAAGTGTGGGTACTTCTCCTTTATCACTTCCTCTAGTTCTGATGTTTCCTCTTCGTATTTATAGTTTCACTATAGTAATTTTACCAGGTGAGTGGTTTGGTTTCATAGAATTTTAAATCTATGGTCCATGATCTTCCCCAGATTCTTCTCATATGATATATTATTTTCTATATGTACCGTCTATGAATTTAGTACATGTGAGGTATCTGATATGAAATTTCTCAAGAGGGATACATGGAATAAATCATGTACATGAGACATAGTTGGTGGAAGTGATAGTCTATATGCCACAACTATGACATGATCAAGAATCTCAAAGGGGCTAATGTACCTAGGAATTAGGTTTCCCTTCTTCCCAGATCTCACGAATCTATTCTATAGATATATGTGAAGGAATACCTTTGCTCTAACCTCAAACTATAGGTCCCATTGATGATTGTATTCATATATATTCTATTGACTTTGGGAATCCCTAATGTGGTGCTGAATAGTATTCACCTTTTCGAAAATTTTAGGTCCCAAGAACTTATGTTCCCTAACTTCATCCCAGCATGAATTTGTTTTACATCTATTCCCATAAAGGGATTCATATGGATCCATTTAGATACCTGAGTGAAAACTATTTTTTAAGAGAACTTGACCTGTGGAAGATACAGATACCATCCTCATTTAAAGTCCATTGAGAATTCTCTCAATATGTATTTGAGTGTCTTAATGGATTACTCAGACTGGACATCAATTTTAGAGTGATAAGTCATACTGAAGTTCAACTTAGTTTGTAGATAGTTTTAGATACTTTTCCAAAACTTGGAGGTAAATATCATATCTTGATTAGATAAAATCAATAATGGTACTCCATGGAGCCTCACCACTTGTATAAAGTATATCTGTGCAATTTGATCAAATGAGAAGTCATCTCAAATTTCAATAAATTGAGCTGTCTTTGTAAGATGATCCACAAAAACCCATATAACATTATTTTCAATGGATGTATGTGGAAGTACAGTGAAAAAGTCCATGGTGATGTTTTCCCATTTTTATGTCGGTATGGGTAATGGTTTCATCATCCCTTTAGAAAATTTTCCCTTTATACTTCACTTGTTGACAAACTAGGCACTTTGATGTATATTCAATGATCTCCTTCTTCATATTGTCCCACTAATAGTGATCTTAGAGATCTCGATACATCTTTGTACTCCCTGGGTTAATGGAGAAGGTATAGATATGTGAATTATTCAAAATCTCACTCTTTATCTTAGGATTTTATTGTACACATAGTCATGAACCAAATATTAAAACTCTTTCCTCATAAATTTTTAACTTTGAGGATTTCCCATTTATGATAGATCCCACCTTCTTCTGAATTTCCACATTATCTCTTTGAGTATCCTTTATCTTATCTATTGATAAATCATTTGGTAAAGGAATCATTATGTTCCTTCCTTTATGATTTCCATGTCCATCCTTTTAAAGTATGAGAAGATTAGATCCTTATCAATTTTCATCATTGATAAAGTTGCAGGATCCTTTCTACTTAAAGTATCTTCCACTTTATTTACTTTACTAGGATAGTAGTGGATTGAGCAGTCATAATCCTTGATGAGCTCTAACCATATTAACTGGAACATATTAAGCTCACACTACTACAAAAACGGGAAAGGGAAGTTCCACCTTTTATCCACGCAAGGTAAAAAGCATTGATAAAGGTAATTCTTTATCAGCACTAATTAAAGGAGATGATAAAGGGTGCGCTTTATCATCACTTTTTTAGTGCTGATAAAGGGACCCTTTATCCGTACTAAAATTTTAGTGCTGATAAAACCATAGTCCAATTTTATAAAATGGGGTGAATAGTGCCCTTTGTTTATCACACCCTCAAGCTCTCGCGGTACTATAACCCTGTAATAACTCCCCCTATCTTCTCTTTGCCAGAACTCCGCTGCTAGCCGTACTCCCCCGTGAACCCTACTCCTTATCCTCACCCTCAAACCCCTTCTGTGGATCCTCCTCCCTATGAACCCTATATCTCCTCCTCCCTATTGAACCCTAATCCCCACGAACCATACTCCTCCATTTCTCAATGGTTGGCAGCTCCTCCCATGCACCTCCTCCTCCGGCGGTCGCACCTTCCCCTCCCGACATAGTGCAGAAGGCTCCTTGACCGCTTGACGCTTCTTCTCTCCCTCCATCGTGGGTGAGATATTCTCTAGGTAAGTCTCCAACTTCTCCTTTTAGGTTTATATTTTCTATAGGGTAGGTTTCCATTGATAGGATTTAATCTTGTGATTTATGGTTTAATCTTATTGTTTTTGGGTAAATCTTTCCTTGCTAGGTTTTCTTTGTGGTGCGGTTGAGGTGCGATTAGGGTTCCACATTGGATTTCAGCAATTTTTTCACCCAATGTCAGTGGTCCCATGCCCTAAATTTTATAGATGTTTTTAATATGCTTTTTTGTGCATTCATTCTTGTTATATAAATTAATTTTGTGGTGCGAATTGTGTTTTCAAAGCATTTTGCATGCCTATGTGTTTAAAATGAATTTTAATAAAGGAAATGTTTATGTTTTGTGTGTTTTGTAATTTAATACTTCTTAGAAAGGGTATTATGGGTTGTTTGAAAGGTGTGAAATATGTTTTCAAAGGCACTAGAGGTGCGGATGGGTTTGGGCTTAGGTTTTAAAAAGGAAACATAATAATTTAGCATGTTCGGCTTGTTGTGAATTTTTAAATATGAGTTGCAAGTTGCTCAAATTATGAAAGGCATGTTTTGAAATTATTCTTGGTTTATGTTTGATTTTGAAATGGGGCTTGACCCATGAAGTTGTTTTATTAACTGTATGCTCTTCTTGTGTTTCATAAAAATGGAAATTTTCAAATGTGTAGGTAATGGAAAATGTATTTGAAAGGGGTTTTGGTGTGAGTAAACATATAAAATACTTTGTTTTATGGGAAATGAAGATTTCCTTGAAATTCTAGTCATTGAGTTGTGGAGGATTAGGGTTCATGGAGCCTTCTTTTGATTGTTTCATATTTCAATGAGAAATGAAAATTATTTAAATGATGTCTTGAAAATGTTTTTATGGTGTTATTGTTATTCTAATTTTTTTTAATTTATATTAAGCGAGGATTTATGAAGTGTGAAATGGATTGGAATTATATTCTATTGTTTATGGTAAATATCTAAATTAAACTTTATATAGTGTATCTTTCAAATCTTGTTTGGCCCTCTTGATTTACCCTTGACTAATTCACCCCTTTGTGAAGGGTGTTTTATCACTATTTGATACTTTTATCCCCTCATGTGTGAGTTTTTTAACACTAAGAGATTGCTGTTTATCTCTTTGTTTGAGAATGTTCTTTTTTATATAATGGATTTAAGACGTGTCTATGGATATTAGTTACATGTTTGGGGAAGGCGAGGGAGAGTTATTGCATATCCTTTAGATGTTCATGATAGAATTTATGTTCACTAACCTCAATTTCATATTTCTTATGCTAATTTGGGTAACAAAACCTTTGATATTCCATAGTAATTTTGGATAAACCAAGGTTATTTTTCTCCCCCGCAATCCCATTTGTGTTTAGAAATGTATCTACTATATTAGTTTTCTCATCAAAATTGTATCCTTGTTTTCATTTTATTTGAGTTTGGTCTCTTGTTTTGGGCTATTTAATGTGATTATTTTATTATGAATGAGGTGGCTGGTAGGGGTGGTTAAAAGGATGTTTAACATTTTGCTGCAAGGGTGGTAGGTGTTAGAAATATTGGTAAGGGGGCTGAAAAGTGTGTTGATTTTGATGGGGGGTCTATCCTGGTTCTGCTGATTTCCAAATATTTATTGGAAATGGTTAGGATCTATTAATCTCTATTTTTATAATGGCGTGATTCTCTTATTATATATTTGGAAGTCTTTTTTTGTGTATTTGAATCATAAATAATAATATTTGAGATTAAAATAGGATGGAGATGAATAAAGATTGGATGGATGCTAATCATTTGACAATAGAGTATGAGAACAAAGTGAAAGAGTTCATCAATTTTGTAAAGGATCATGCAAAGGATCCTTCTCAATTCCTTTGTTTGTGTTTACGTTGTTTTTATTCTAGACTAATTACTCTAGAGGAGTTGGAAGAACAATTGATATGTCATGAAATAGATCAGAGTTATAAATTTTGGAATAAACATAGAGAAAAAGCGAATGTAGCTACTGGATGGGATAAAACTGTGTTTTATGAATCATCAGATATGATTACAAATATGGATAATGAAGAAGACCATATGAAGGATGTTATTACAGATGTCAATGATGATGAATATTGTATTGAGGAAATGACAAGGAAATTTTAAAATGAACTTCGTGATTTCCCAAAATTGTTTTATAAGTTAAAGAGTTGTGCAAAGACGCCATTGTATGTTGGTTGCACTAAATATACAGCATTGTCAGCTGTAATGAAGTGGTATAAATTGAAAGTAGGCAACAGATAGAGTGATGTCAGTTTTACAGAACTACCTGCTCTCTTGAATGACATGCTCCTAGAAGATAATGAGCTCCCAAGCTGGACATATGAAGCTAAATGAATGCTACGCTCGATGGGTATGAAGTCTGAAAGAATACATGCATGCCCGAAAGATTGTATATTGTTTCGTAAGAAGAAAAAATAACTTATATAATGCCCAAAGTGTGGTGCTTCTCGATACAAAAAATATGAATCTAGTCTTATGAAAGTTGTATGGTACTTTCCAATCATTCCAAGGTTTAGGCGTCTATATGGAAGTGAAGAAACTGTAAGACGATTGTCGTGGCATGTTGATAAAAGAAATAAAGATGAGAAATTACATCACTTGGATGACTCTCCTCAATAGAAGAGAATTGATCATGAGTATCATGAATTTGGAAATTAGCCGAGAAACCTTTGACTTACGTTATCTACAGATGGAGTGAATCCTTTTGGTTTTCAAACTAGCACTCACAGTACATGGCCTATTATGTTGGAAAATTATATCTTTCCAGCTTGGTTATGAATGAAATGGAAATTCATCATGTTATCTATGCTTATATCAGGACTAAAATAACCAGGTAATTATATTGATGTTTATTTGGATCCTTTGATTGAGGATTTAAAGTTATTGTGGGATTCATGTGTTATGTTACATGATACTTATAAAAGTGAATACTTCATGTTGAGAGTGATGTTGTATGGGATGATAAATGATTTCCTTTCTTATGGAAATTTGTTGGGCTATATCATTAAAGGAACTCAAGGGTGTACCATGTGTGAATAAGATACAAAATCAATTAGGTTAAAACATTCATCAAAATCTGTGTTTCTATAACATCATATATTTCTACCCCATCAACATAAGTACTGATATTGGCCGACATCATTCAATGGAAGTTCAGAACAACACACAACACTATCTCCACTAATAGGTGATCAGCTGTTTGAGAAAGTAAAAGATGTGAACACTGTTTTTGGTAAACCATTTTCAAAAAACCTTATAAAAATCAGTTGAAAAAAGAGATTAGTTTTTTTTGAATTACCATACTAGAATTTTTTGTATATCAGAAATTTTCTTGATGTGATGCATGTGGAAAAAATGTATGTGACAATGTTATCGTAACATTTCTAAATTCCCCTGAAAAAACAAAGGATGGAATTAAGGAAAGTTTGGACATAGTTGACATGGGAATACGAGAAGAGTTGGCTCCTGTGAAGGGTGAAAAGTGAATTTTTCTTCCTCCAGCTACTTACACTCTTTCCAGAGAGGAGAGATATCGGTTTTGAAACTTCTTCAATGATGTAAAGGTTCCAGAGGGGTATTCATAAAATATAAAGAACATTGTTTCAATGAATGATTTTAATTTAAAAGGTTTGAAATCACATGAATGCCTTGTTTTGATGCAATATTTAATTCCTATATCTTTACGTTGCATTTTCTTAAGAATATTCGTCATACGTTAACCAAACTTTGTTTCTTTTTCAAAGTTATATGCTACAAAGTTTTAGACCCAGCAAAATTGCCAGCCATGGAAAGGGAAATTTTCATCATATTATGTGAATTAGAAATGTTCTTCCCACCAACATTATTTGATATGATGGTTCATTTTATGGTTCACCTGGTGAGAGAGATTCGACTTTGTGTTCCTATGCACTATAGATGGATGTACCCCATTGAATGGTATATGAAGATTTTGAAAGGGTATGTCAAAAATCGAAGTCAGCCAGAGGGTTATACTATGGAGTGATATATTGTTGAGGAATCCCTTGAATTATATACCGAATACCTATATGATGTGGAAAGCATTGGTCTCCTAAAATCTCATCACATTGGACACATTGAAGGTGAGGGAATTTCTGGAAGAGATGTTGTGACAATCAATATTACAAATTAGAAGCAGTCCCACCTTTATGTTTTTTATAACATTTGGTAGTTTTATCCATATATTGAAACCCACAAATAAATTCTTAGGTAGATGAATCCATTAAGGGATGAAAAATGGATATCAAATACACATAATAACCAGTTTACAGGATGGTTTTGGGACCATATTTTTAAGGAGTTAGATGAAAATCCGAATTCAATTTCAGAATGACTTCGATGGCTAACCTCCAGACCAAGTGTGTATGTATTATCTTACAATGGTTATGTAATTAATGGTTATACATTATATACAGATGAACATGATGAAGATAGTACCATGAAAAATAGTGGAGTTACAACTTGTGGCTGAAGCGATGCATGTTTCTGGTAGTAAGAACATAAATCCAATTTATGTGAATATGTCATACTTTTTAATTATCAAACAAATATGGGAGTTGGATTATACAACATTCCAATTGTCTATTTTTCAATGAAAATGGGTTGATGACAACAGTGGTGTTAAAATAGATGAACTGGGATTTGTAAAAGTTGATTTTAGTAAAGAAGGGTACAAAGATGAACAATTTATAATGGCATCACAAGCGGTACAAGTATTTTATGTTCCAGATCTCACAAATCGAAAGTGGTTGATTATTCTGTTATCATCTAAAACTACTGAATGGTCTGATAAAAATTCAATTGAGGATGATCCTTTCAGTGGTACGTCTCAATCATTTCACAGTAGTACCAATGTAGATGATGTTTTGTATGTTAGAGGAGACCACAATGAAGGGATTTGGATAGTCGATAGAGGTGTCAAATCCCTTCAGCATTTGAAAAAAAGAAAGAGAGTTTAATAAATAGGTTATATTTTGTTTTTAACATAGATCTTGTTATCTCATGTTATTATCTTATCATTACTAAATTTATGTACTCTAAATTAACTGTTCAACCAATTTTGTAGATAATGACTTCTGCATGTTCTGGTGCTCCTAACCTCAAGGCTGAACAAGTCTCTCAAGCTGTTGTTGCTGCTGCTCACTGTGCAGAGCAATAACAAGTTTCTGAACCTATTGCTGCTCTTAGTGTTGAGGTCCAAAAACCATCAGCACATTCCATTGCTACCATTTCAGATGAACATATTGATGATGTTGGTATCGATGAAATGGTCAGGGATGAAGGACCAATGTCGCAGAAAACACAGGTGCGTTGTAGTTTGACGGTGTTAGCCAAAGTTCTTAAGGCGAAAATCAAAGGCATCGAATTTGATGTTGGATGGAATGCACGGGGCCAACATGTGAATCCCAAAAAGTCCATGTTTAGTAGTTACAATGGAATTGTTGCTAGGCAATGCGTGATGATTGACATAGATTCATGGCACCATGCTGTGTCTGGGCTGAAGGCTATGATCTGGGACGAAATTACGGTAACATTATGATATTATTTCTTTAATTTACTAGAAAATAAAATAATGGAACAATATATTACACTTCTCAATCCCTTACAGAGTTCATTTATAGTAGACGATTCACACATGAATTATGTACTAAGGCTTGCAGGAAGGATTCATCGATGTTTTCTCACTATTATAACAAAATCTTACCTGAAGGATTCCAAAGTTAAAATAAACCCTCACCCACCCCTTGTCTATGCTCACCTGATATCCCAAGAAGCATGGGATGCATTTATTGGCCACAATGGGGATGAGAAGTTTTAGGTACATTATGGCTGATAATATGTTTTGAGGATATGTGTATTCATCAATTTGATAGTAAATATTTCATTTATGAAATAGAAACTCAGTACTAAAAATAAAGAACATGCATCAAAACCAACATTCCCCTATAGTAAAGAAAGGATGGGGTATGCTTCACTAGAAAAGAAAATGGTATGTATTTTAACTTTACCGTAATATTGTTATGTTCCAAGAAAAAACATCATAATTATCTATCTATATTTATATGTAGATTGAAGAGTCTAAAGCCAAAGACACTTCCATCCCACATCATATGCTATAGAAGGAGGCACCTGTGAATAAGGAAGGGAAGCTAGTAGATGAAAACACACAAAAGTGTGGGAAATGTGTGTAAGTATGACACGATAAAAAGGTTTGTTTTAAATTTCTATTACATAATAATTACTTATTTTAATATATCCAATAGTCACAGGAATCATCTACTCCTGTAGTAGATGCAGACCTATTATTGAAGGCTTTGAAGCGGCTAGAACAATACGGTCGTATCAGAGGTGCGGGGTTTGGGGTGACACCCCAAGTATATTTTGAGAAAAAAAAAACAAACGAATGATCTAAATGAAGAAATAAAACAAATTAGAGAAAGACTAGAAACTCTTGAAGAATGGTTTCAATGGAACTAAGAGTTTCTAGAAACTTTTATGGGTGAGAAGCAAGGAGAAGACACAACTCAGGAACAACCAGCGCATGAAGATCCCACCCCACCCTCACCCGATTTGAGGTGAGCCATTCCCCTCAAATATCTATCTTAGCCGTGGTAATCAATATTCTAATAATTGTTCCCATGAAATGTGAATCATAAAAAAACTGATACTTTTCCTGTATTGATCTTATACAGGGTGATAATGACCATTATTTATATCTGTCAACACCCACATATCACCTTGTAGCGAAGGCTATGGTGTTCAATATCCTAGAGGACAAACTGCATAATAGACCACTTCCAACAGATCATATGAAAGTGACGATTACTGTAGCTCATGATCCAAATGCAGAGCTACCTATTCCACTTAATTATGATGATATTCATTCGGTCAAAAATTCTATTGATACATTCATTGCATGGACGTTACAACTTGTAAGATTACATGTGGACAAAGAGGTATTTATTTCCATTTTTTTCAAGCTAAACCTTTAACAATTAATGAAAAAAGGTCTGAACCAATGAATGTTATTATAGACAGAGAAAGGGAAGGGGGTGACAAGAAACATGGGCTCAAAAGCATCTAAAGGATAGACCAACCAATCCAAAAGATCTACTGAAAGCACAATTACACCGCTTATTCTCTATCAAAATTTACTAGCATTGAAGACTCATGTGAATACGAAGCTAAAAAGTGGTAGTAGTCATATAGTTGTTTTTGAAAAGAATATATATGGAGAGGAAATTAAATATGTCATTGATACTGAAAATGTAAATGAAATCCTTGAATAGAATTCTCTAGTCATCACAGTTGTTAATTTATATATGAGGTATGTTTTCATGAATTGATTTTCTAAAAGATGATATAATGTGCTAATTATGACTAAATGCATTTTATATTATTGGTAGGTGTATATATGAAAAATAGTTGAAGGGATTTTCCCATGAGACAAAATTCGGACTCATTAGTCCTCATACCACATCTACACAACTAAAGAAATTAGAGCCATCAATAAGGGATGAAATAGTGAAAGGCTTGCTAAAAAACATTTGAAAGCAAGATTACAGATGATAGACTCTTCCTAATACCAACTATGTAGGGGTAAAACTCTACGATTAAATCATATCAATTATATTTTCACTTCTTTCATTAATTATTCATTTTTGTGTTTTTAGGAAACATTGGATGCTAATTGCGGTGAACTTGGATACTCCAAAGATTTATTTTCTGGATTCAATGCAAGGATATCCAACAAACCGACCACACATGATGAAGTTTGTGAATCTGTAAGACACTGCATCCTATGTTTTAGGTCTAAAAATAAAGTTATATAATTTATATTTTCTTTTACTGAGGATTCTATTATGATAGGGCGGTGTATCAATATCATCTAAAAAAAGGAATGAGGACAAGGGATAAGCATAAGGATGCGAGCAAGTACTACATCTGGACAAGTATTATGGTATATATAATAAAATTTCACTATATAAACACATATCAAAACAATTTACTTATTCTACTAATGATAAAAGTTTTTACAGTGTCCAAAAGAAACAAATGGAAAATATTGTGGTTATTATGTTTGTAAATTTATGAGAGAGATTTTTTTCCATCAACAAACTAGCATTCCTAAAAAGGTATTTTTGAAAACAACTACTATTTCATTTAAATTATTTATTAATTATTTATTTACATATTTTTCAGTACTACTCTGACTGTAAAAAATACTCATATTCACAAGATGATATAGATTTGTTTAGAAATGAGTGGGCCGCATACCTGATGGAAGATTGTACACAAATAGCATGAAGATCTGACTTGGGGGGACATGTACAGTTGGAGGACATTTTTGAGAGGGGTTCACAGAGATCAAAAGATGAAACATTGTGGTGTATAAATATTTATAGGAAAATTTTAATTTTTATTAAATAAAACATCCTTTCTCTATTGATTCATTTGTCCATTTTAACAAATGAAATGCACCAGCAACATGCAAGAATGATGATCCACTTTTCTTTGGGCTTTGGATAAGAAAAACCAGTAAAATCTCCAAAATACCTTCCTATCACGCATGACCACTCACATTCAAAGAAAATATGAGTAAACGTATCCACCTTAAATTGATTGCAGTATGAACATTGAGATGCCAAATGGATTCCCATGCGTTGAACATTTTCATTGGTAGAAATTGTATGTTTTCTAATTATCCATAATAAAAAAATAAACATTGTTGGAACCTAATTAATCCACAGTGTATCCCTACACAAATCCATGTTTTCAATTTATAACAATGATCCATGGGTCATTTGTGATGTGTACGAGTCAACCATGACTCAATCCGAGGCACAATGTGACTGGTATCACTCAAAGTGTCTCTCTTTTGTTTAAAATGGACAAAATTTTAAGTGAAAACAATAACTGACATACAGAAAACTGACAAAAAAATCATATTGAGTTGATACTTTAGGAGAATGATCCATGGGTTATTTTTTATGTGTACTAGTAAACCCCACCTCAATCCGAGGCACGGTGTGACCGGTATCACTCAAAGTGTCTCTCTTTTGTTTAAAATGGATAGAATTTTAAGTGAAAACAACAACTGACATACAGAAAACCAACCAAACACATTTGGATTGTATTTATACTTTAGTAGAATGATCCATGGGTCATTTATGACATTTAAGAGTCAACCCCACCTCAATCCAAGGCATGGTATGACCCGCATCACTCAAAGTGTCTCTCTTTTGTTTAAAATGGACAGAATTTTAAGTGAAAACAACAACTGACATATTGAAAACCAACCAAACACATTTTTAGTGTGTTTATAATTTAGGAGAATGATACATGGTTAATTTGTGATGTTTATGTGTCAACTCAACTTCAATTAGAGGCACGATGTGACCAGTATCACTCAAAGTGTCTCTCTTTTGTTTAAAATGGACAGAATTTTAAGTGAAAACAACAACTGACGTATGTAAAATTGACCAAATGAATTCATATTGTTTTGATACTTCAGGATAAAAATAAATGGGTCATATGTTATGTGTAAGGTTCAACCCTGCCTCAATACAAGGCACAATGTGTCTGGTATCACTCAAAGTGTCTCTCTTTTGTTTAAAATGGACAGAATTTTATGTGAAAACAACAACTGACGTACAAAAAACTGACCAAACACATTCGGATTGTGTTTATACTTTATGAGAACGATCCATGGGTCATTTTTGACGTGTAAGAGTCAACCTTTCCTCAATATGATGCACGATGTTACTGGTATCACTCAAAGTGTCTCTCTTTTGCTTAAAATGGACAGAATTTTAAGTAAAAACAACAACTGACATACAAAAAACTGACCAAACACATTTTTATTGTATTGATAATTTAGTATAATGATATTTAGGTCATATTTGATGTGTATGAGTAAACCCCGCCTCAATCTGAGGCACAGTGTGTCCGGTGTCACTCAAATTTTCTCTCTTTATTTTAAAATGGACAGAATTTTAAGTGAAAACAACAACTGACATACGAAAAACTAAATAAACACATTCAGATTGTGTTGATACTTTAGGAAAAAGATCCATGGGTCATATATAACATGTAAAAGTTAATCCCGCCTCAATACGAGACATAGTGTGGCTGGTATCACTCAGTGTATCTCTTTTGTTTAAAATGGACAAGATTTTAAATGAAAACAACAACTGATGTACGGAAAACCAACCAAATGCATTCTGATTTTGTTGATACATTAGGATAAGGATACTTGGTTAATTTATGACGTTTAAAAGTCAACCCTTACTCAATAAAAGGCATGGTGTGACCGGTATCACTCAAATTGTCTCTCTTTTGTTTAAAATGCACATAATTTTAAGTGAAAACAACAACTAACTTACGAAAAACCAACCAAAGACATTCATATTGTGTTGATACTTTAGGATAACAATAAATGGGTCATTTTTGATGTGTAAAATTCAACCCTGACTCAATACGAGGCACAATGTGATTGATATCACTCAAATTGTCTCTCTTTTGTTTAAAATGGACATAATTTTAAGTGAAAACAACAACTGACATACGAAAAACTGACCAAATGCTTTCAGATTGTGTTGATACTATGATACATGGGTCATATATGAAATGTAATAGTCAACCCCACCTCAATAAAAGGCACGGTGTGGCCGATATCACTCAAAGTGTCTCTCTTTTGTTTAAAATGGTCAGAATTTTAAGTGAAAACAACAACTGACGTACGAAAAACCAACAAAACGCATTTGTATTGTGTTGATAATTTATGAGAACTATCCATGGGTCATTTTTGATGTGTACGAGTCAACCTGCCTCAATATGAAGCACGGTGTCACCGGTATCACTCAAAGTGTCTCTCTTTTGTTTAAAATGGACAAAATTTTAAGTGAAAACAACAACTGACAAACAGAAAACTGACCAAATGCATTTATATTGTGTTGATACTTTAGGATAACGATCCATGGGTCATATTTGATGTGTACGGTTCAACCCTGCCTCAATACAAGGCACGGTGTGGCTGGTATCACTCAAAGTGTCTCTCTTTTGTTTAAAATGGACATAATTTTATGTGAAAACAACAACTGACGTACGAAAAACTGACCAAACACATTCAGATTGTGTTGATACTTTAGTAGAACGATCCATGGGTCATTTTTGACATGTACAATTCAACCCTGCCTCAATCAGAGGCATGGTGTTGGCAGTATCACTCAAAGTTCTCTCTTTTGTTTGAAATGGAAAGGGCTCTTAGAGTTCATAGTGAGGGATGAAAACAAAGAGGAAAGGGAGAGGGAGAAGAATTAAATGGAAAAGAAAAAGAATAGAGGATTTAAATTGGATAAATTTTCAAGATAAAGGGATCTTAGAATAAGTTTCGGGAAGGGAACAGGAGGAAATAGATTTAAATCCCTTAAATTATGCCATATCATCGGTAACTTTCATGGTCTGGTTGGGCAGTTTTCCAAACTGTTCACCAACTTTTTGGGATTCATTGTATAAGAGAACCTCTTCTACACAGTTTGGAAAAACAATTAACTAATTTTGTTACAATAATTTAAAATGACTTAGTTAAACTATAGATCCATACCACATGGTTTCTCCTAACTGTGAACAACTCATGTTCTTAACAACTCCCTCAAAAGGTAAGTTTCATGATTTTTACTTGGAGTTATACAACCCATCCTTTTACTATATATGTAAAACAGTAAAAGTTCAAAATGAATAGGAAACTTCTCCATGAAAGTGCACCCACATGGGTTCTTCTAAATTGTGTCCCCTAATAAAAGCACTACATGACTACTAATTAAGAGTATAGGACAGAAAAATAATAAGCATATATCTTCCCACCATTTATAAATTCTATAAATGACATGAAAAGAAGACAACACACCATAAGATAAAGGCATAAACCATAAGAACTCATTTCCTTAAGTGCCTGAAGAATCACCCAAATCTATCTACCATGAGGAATCTATAGGGGAAACTCTATAAGTCCTAAGGCAACATATCCCAAAAGGAACTCAAAATCTATAAACAAATTCCATATCCAAGCTTGACATGAATCTTAACCACAAAAAACATGAGCAATAACTCACATTCATTCTTTAATCAAATTTTTCTTAAGGTTTTGACATTGAAATCTCTCAATATATTTTAACTAAGGCAATGTAAGATATCATTTGGAGGAGATATTACTTAATGACACCTTTTGATAATAATAATTAATAATTAGTAAATCACATTAGGTATGGACTTTTCCCATTGTTTGATATCAAATTAACTACCAATTCATATTTTATCTATGTGAACTAGTTGTTTGATATGTTGATTTTTTTGTAGGTCTTGTTTGGGTGTGCTACTACAGGATTTCATGTTACAGAAGGAATGACATTTATCAGTGATAAAAAAGTGCTGATAAAGGGATCCTTTATCAGTGCTAAAAAATCACTAATAAAAGATCCCTTTATCATCGCTTTTTAGCACTGAAAAAAGGGACCCCCCATTTATTAGCGCTAAGATTTTCAATGTTTTTTAGCGCTATTAAAGCCCGTTTTGAGTGTTTATAAAGACCGTTTTTTTAGTAGTTTCATTTTCTGTTAATATATAATTTAGGCTCTTATGATCAATATATATCTCACACTTATTCCCATAGAGATAATGTTGCCATATTTTCAACATGAAGATCAAAACTACGAACTTTAGATCATGCATGGGATTGTTTTTATCATGAAATTTTAGACGCCTTGAGGAGTACGCTATTACTTTATCATTTTTCTTCAGCATGCAGCCTAATCCTTTATTTGAAGCCTCTCTATATACCACAAAGATTTCCCCACTTGTGGGTAGTATAAGTACTGGTGTAGGGGAAAACCTATTTTTAAACTCTTTGAAATAGTTTTCACATTCACTGGTCTAGATAGACTTTACCCCCTTTTGATTCATCTTGGTTAGTGGATTTGACAATCATGATAAGTTCTAAAAAAATCATCAATAATACCCTAATAGACCGAGGAAACTATGGATCTTCAATATAGATGCTGTTATGGGGAACTCCTCAATTTCCTATCACTTATAAGGGTAAAAAAATATCCCTTTTTTGGTGATAACATACCCCAATAATGATCTTTCATCCATACAGAACTCAAATTTACTATACTTTTCACATAGTTTTTCCCTTAAAAAATTATTTAGCATAATATTCGAATGCTCATCATGCTCCTCCTTGATCTTGGAGTATATCATAATATCATCTATAAATACTAATAAAAATTTGTCAAGGTAAACTATAAATACTATATTCATTAAGTCCAGGAATATTGCTAGAGTATTAGTGATACTAAATGGAATAATTATGAAATCATAGTGTCCATACCTCATTTAAAAGGAAATCATGGGAATATCTTCCTTTTTCACCTTTAATTGGTAATATCCCAACCGAAGTCTCACATTATAGAAATACTTTTCTCCACATAGTTGATAAAACAAATAATCTATCCATTAAAGGGGATACATGTTATTTATCTTGATTTTTTATCTCAAGATAATCAATGCAATGGTGTATTGATCCATTCTTCTTCTTGAAAAATGGGACCAACACACCCCATGATGAAGCACTCAAGCATATGAAACCCTTGTCCAGATTCTCTTGTAATTTCTTCTTCAATTCTTAAAACTCCATGGAGACTATCCTATAAAGAGTATTTGATATGGGTAGATATATATGTATAATTTCAATTGAGAAATCAACCTCTATTCCAAGATGATGACTAGAAAATTCTTTAGGGAACATATCAGTGTAGTCACTCACAATAACCATGTCTTCAAGCATGATACTATCCTTTGTCTCAATAATTTCAGCTATATATAATTTCCCATGATGTAATTACATCCTCACTTGAGTTAGTGATTCTAAATTATATTCATCCTCCTCCTTACACTTGTATATAATTGGAGGATTCTTTAGGATGTGAAGGGTGATATTCCTCTTCTAACAATTGATATTGGATTTGTATAAATATAGACAACCCATGCCCAATATAGAATCAAACTCAACCAAAAGAAGTAAGATGATATTTTTTTGGGAGGTTTAGTCCACCAACTTTGACTGGGGATGAGTTATATACTTTATATGCAATAATTTTCCCATTATCTATTCTCAGGGATAACTCACCTTCCATATTTTGAGGTGGTGTTTGAATAGTTATACTAAAATTTCAAGATATAAAAGAATGCATAGATACAAAATAAAAAGGCAAATTTTTTATTATTGAATGAATAACTAGTGTACCTATCACAAAATAATTTTTAGGATCCACCTCATTAGTAGTGATAGCATATTTGCTTCCTTGCTGATTTGGAGGTTTTTGTTATTGATTGTCTCTAACAACCCTTATCTTAGGGAATTGGCTCACATAATAACCATGTTACTTGTTGTCGAAACAATGTATGTAGGATGAATTTTGATCTGAACCTTTCTTTATTAATCTGCATTAGTGGGATTCTTCATATCACCTCAAAAATTATTAGTATTATTCACCTTATTTTCCATATTTGAATAATATCTTGGTTCCATTTAGATAGTTCTCAAGATGCTTCTTCACACACTTCTGACATATGGGATGTTGGGTTTCTTATCCTCCATGGGATTTATCTATTGATCCTAATATATTAAACTCAATATTCCAATTTTTATCTCTGATACCATGAGATCACTGAGAGTCTCAAATCTCTATCTCATCCTTAAGATAACAACAAACAATCTCTTCATAGATTTCAAAGTCTCGAATCTCCAAGGATTTTTATAGACTCAAATTTAATCCACTAAAGAAGTGATCCACTTTTATTTCAATGTTCATGAAAAAGCCATAGGTGTATCATGAGAGACTTTTAAAGTTTTCCTAATATGCCCCGATAGACTCATCTTCCTTTTTCTTCAGTATTAGGAACCCTCTCTCTAACTTAAGAGGAAGAGTTTGGGGAAAATATTAATTGAAAAATATTTTCTTGAATCCTACCCAGTCCATGGAATTAATTTCTTATTTTGATTTTTTGTTTTTGATTAGTGTCCACCACCGATAAGCTTCTCTATCAAAATGATAGATCACCAACATGAATTTCTCTTTTTATAAGCACTCAAGGACATATAATATATTCTTAATGGAGTTAATACATTTTTTTATGACAATTGGATCAAAAGATATGCTAAAGGTGGGAGGAATTTGTCACATAATGAATTTAATATCAATGTGATATTTCTTAGGAGAAGGAGGATGTTTCACATGATTCAAGTTATTATTCATAACTTGATCCAGTTGATCGAATACTTTCATGAATTTCTGAGCTCCCATTCCCATCAGGTTTGGAATCTCGTTAGGGAAATCATCAATTTTCCTATCACATTGGTTGTTGGCATGGGTTTTCCTATTTAACTCTATTAACCAGAAAAGGAAAATAAAATCACAATTCTTTAATACTTATCTAATGATCATATAAAAAGGAAACTATAACATATAATTAATTACTTATAAATGAAAAATATATCTTAACTTATTATTCCCTATGTTTCAATATAGGTTATCCAAAATGATAGAATTTCCCCTAGGGCTGTTACTGATGTTTTCTAGTCATAATCCCTCAAAATATCTAGACCATCATCTGATACAAACTATATTAAACCTATCATTTTTCACATATTTTTTCTTTATTTTAAGCATAATTATCCATGAAATAAAAACCAAGGATCAAAAATCCTAGTGTCCTTAAAATATTAGGTACATAATTATAAAAAATAAATTTTGAATAAAATTTTTTTTTATTAATATCCATAATGAGATACTAATTCACTTTGATCTCCTATAACTACATAGTTTAACCTGGGTAATACATAGACAATAGGGGTGAGCTAAAAGTCCTAGTAAGGGAATAAACATGGAAATGAAACATAGAACATGAGTCAGAAGGCATAACAAGATAACATAAAATGGATGGATCATCAATAAACATATGAAGATATAATATATATAACATGGAATCACATGATCATGTAAATATAGGAATGTTGGAGAAATATATATCATGACATAAACATGAGTCAAGGATAACTGCCAAGATAGTATCACATGGTGGAAAGAGTCCCATAATGGATTAGATTTAATTCCTAATCTCATACATAACATCTCTTGAGACAAAACATTACCCAATACATTGGAGTGTTTTCTAAGAATATCTATCATAATATGTACATGAATATGTGTGTGATATAAACAAATCAAGCATAAGGCATTAACAAAAGGATTACCCATGGAAAAAATGGATTTTATAATCATGTTATAAGGCATAACAAAAGGTTGCATCATAAGGGTATTCATGAAATAAGGGATTAAATAATTATTGGAAATGCATAAAGGAAAAATAAGGATAGTTCATGAATAATTAAGTCCAACTAAAGTGTAAACATTAAAATGAGTGGTTAGGTAACATTAGAAATGTTCCACTTAAGCATAGTTTTAGGGAAAATAATGAAGAGTATTTAAAGATAATAAAGGAATAATTATTTAAATAAAACAAGAAATGAACTAAAATTATTTTTAATTATAAATTTATTGAATTTATAAAAATATTGGAGGATTAAAATAGTTTATGGATTATACTTGAAAACGGGTAAGAAACATACAAGTTCCATTCAATCGGGTTTTCTTATCGAGAGGAATTGAGAAGGAAACCTTTTAAAACATATATTTCCCCATAAAAGAAAGAATAATTGAGATAGATATATATATTTTTAACATTTATAAATATTTTAGGATAATTATATAAGAATAATTAAGAGATAAATTGAGGTAATGATAGATAAAGCATAACCTAATGGAAAAATTGATGTTCGAAGAGATCGCTTACCTTATGTTGGAATGTGTTCTTCACTTTCACTTAATGTCTTAGATAATAAGATTATATCCTTTAATTAATTAATTAAAAATATTTTAAATATATATTTTATTTATTATAATTTAATTAAGTTCATTTATATCCATTTCTAGGAGTTATAATATTAATTTTTGTCATTCAGGGAGCATTCGTTTCATAGTTTCGTGGTCAATTCACTTGTATATAATTATGGATATTTTTATAGAATGGGAATAATACTCTATAAGTGAAATTAAATGATATTAATGCACTTAAATAATTTTAAATTTTTCCATATATCATTTTTTATGACATGTAGATGATTCTTTTAGTAAAAATGTTATCATTATGTGGTTAGTTCATTTAGGTGGTTTTACCAACCATCACGAAATAGATTTGTTTTATTTAATATTATGTCTATAAATTTGTTACATAACATGAAATAAGTTATAACATAATTATTAAAATCCAATTTAAACATAATAATAGTTTTATGACCATCCTTGAAGGTGGTAATGGAAAACAAAAACTCATTATCCATAGAGATGGTAAACTGCCATAATTTGGATAATGTTTTAATTTATTTGAATAAGAGGAGATGAGAAAAGGGGAGGATAAAATTTATTAAATTATCAATATAAAATTTTTGTATATAAGTGATACTAGAGTTATTATTCTTTTATATATGATGGATGTGAGGATAAGGTAAAAGAATAAAAGAAATAAAAAGTGGTTGTTTGATAATGTTACCTCTTGAATATCACCTCCTTGAAGAACCCATTAAGGAACTTGGAATTGGTCTTTTTGTGAGACCAGAAGCACTTGGACACGGGGAGGCTTGGTAGGAGATATTTTTTAAGATATTTTTAAATATTAAAGGCTCATAATGTGTTAGGATAAGGGGTGGTCATGGGTGGTGACAGGTAGTATTTATAAGGGGAGAAGATGATTGTTTCTGACAATTATATTCATTAGTTTATTATTTTTGATCAATACTATAAACAAGATTGAATATCGTGACTATACACAGTAACTTATTCATGTGAGTTCAAAATAATTGGTGATTACATCATCTATTACTCAAAAATTCATGTATTTGGATTATAATGGAAAATACCATAAATTACGGTATTTCACTGTTCACAAAATTCAACTATTTTAGAAAAATACTAAAAATTTAACCTAAATATTTTTTTTATGTGTAGACTTAAAAAATAATATCCATTTTATGAAAATAATTATTAGTATAAAAAATTTAATTTTTAAATAATATCATCGTTTATTCGAAAAATACCGATTTTATTATTTTAATCGATTTTATAACCTTTTAAAAAATTACTTATGGTCTCATAAAATTATATTATAATTATAATAAAAATTAACATTAATTTATTAATCCATTTTATGGAAATAAATTTTCTTTTAGATCATTATATTCTTTATAAAATTACAAATAAAATATTTACATTTTACAAAAACACAAACACTTAATTTATCATTTTAAAAATGTTTATTTAATTGTACTGTGATATAAATATTTCATATTTTAATTTTATAAGATACATAAATATTATTTTACATTTCCATAGGTGATGTTACTATTCTAACAGTTATATTACAATTCCTAATGGCCAGATTACTATTACTAACAATCATATTACTATTAAAATGGTTAGGTTACTATTTCAATGGTCATGTTACAATTCCAAAAATAGTACTACTATTCCAATGATCATATGGGTCCCTACTTTCTATAAATACCACTTATTCAATTCATTATTCATTAAATTATATTTTCTCTCAATTTTATATATACTTTCATCTTCAAAATGAATATTTTGTTACTAACATATTTTTTTCTTTCTACAAATTTTTTTGTGAGTGTAGTAATTCTGGTGTATTGAGAATATACAAATTACACTACTACAAATGGTCCTTTTAACAGCGCTAAAAATCGACATTAACAGTGCTAGAAAAGCGATGTTAATGCCGGCGCAGATAAAGGGGGGGGGGGTGGGTTCCCTTTATCAGCGCCTGAAAAGCACTGTTAAAGGCGGCCTTTATCAACGCTAAAAAAAGTGCTGATAAAGGACCCCCTTTATCAGCGCTCTTTTTAGCATTGATAAAGGTCGGATTTAACAGTGCTTTTCAGAGCGCAGATAAAGGGGACCCCCCTTTATCTACACCAACATTAACAATGATTTTATAGTGCTGATAAAGGGGTTCCTTTATCAGCGCTACCTTGAGAACTGATAATAAGGCCCTTTATCAGCGCTCTTTTAGCACTGTTAAAGGTGTCCTTTATTAGCACTCAGAAAAGAACTGATAAAGGCACCTTCCCTTACAACTGCAGAACTAGCACCTGCACACCTGCACAAAATAGCACACACACACACACAATATTTTGACAAACAATGCTATATACATTTACTTAACATCATGAATATAAAAAAACACACTGCTATATACATTTCAAACAATGTTTTACATGGTTACAATTACAATTATCCAACAACAGTTATAAACATTAATGTTTCATCCTTTGATACCTGTGATGCACTCTCAAAAATTGTTGTCCATGGTATTTGTTGCCGAACAAAGTATCCGAACTCAAGGAAAAAAATTCACCTATATAAGAAAACAAATATTATGTTCGTAATACAATAATTAAATAAATTAAAACATTAATATGAAAGAATACATTAATATGGAAATGTGAATCTAAAATATGAAAATGATAAACTCAAATGTTTTCAATCCGATAACAATGAAAGGGAATAATGTAAAACCAATATGTTTTTGGATGATTTATCTCATTTAATAAATACTGATTTTTTATCTAATGAAAAGCTTTACTGGTCACACCGTGCGTCAGATTGAGATTCGGTTGATTCATACACATCAAAAATGACTCATGGATCGTTTTCTTAACGTATCAAAACAATCCAAATGCGTTTTCTCGGTTTTACGTATGTCACTTGTGTTGTTTTCTAAAGTTTATGTCAATTTGAAACTGATATCAGACACTTTTAGCCATACCGGTCACATCGTGCGTTGGATTGAGGTGTGATTGATTCATACACATCACAAATGACTCATGGATCATTTTCCTAAAGTATCAAAACAATCCAAACTTGTTTGCTCGGTTTTCCGTATGTCACTTATGTTGTTTTCTAAAGTTAATGTCAATTTCAAACTGATATCAGAAACTTTTAGCCATACCGGTCACACCGTGCGTCAGATTGAGGTGAGGTCGATTCTTAAACCTCAAAAATGACTCATGTATTGTTTTCATAAAGTATCAAAACAATCCTAACATGTTTACTCGGTTTTTCCTATGTCACTTGTGTTTTCTAAAGTTAATATCAATTTCAAACTGATATCAGTCACTTTTAGCCATAACAATCACAACATGTGTCAGATTAAGGTGCGGTTGATTCATACACATAAAAAATGACTCATGGATCGTTTTACTAAAGTATCAAAACAATATAAACGTGTTTTTTTGGTTTTCCGTAAGTCACTTGTGTTGTTTTCTAAAGTTAATGTCAATTTCAAACTGATATCAGACACTTTTATCCATACCGATCACACCATGCATTGGATTGAGGTGCGGTTGATTCTTACATGTCACAAATGACTCATGGATCATTTTACTAGTGTATAAAAACAATCTGAATGCGTTTTATTTGTTTTTCGTTTGTCACTTGTGTTGTTTTCTAAAGTTTATGTTAATTTAAAACTGATATCAGACACTTTTAACCATAACGGTCACACTGTGCATTGGATTGAGGTGTGTTCGATTCTTACATGTCACAAATGACTCATGGATTGTTTTCCTAGAGTATCAAAACAATCCGAACGCGTTTTCTCAGTTTTCCGTATGTCAGTAGTATTGTTTTCTAAAGTTAATGTCAATTTCAAACTGATATAGACACTTTTAGCCATACCAGTCACACCGTGCATCAGATTGAGGTGCGGTTGATTCGTACACATCAAAAATGACTCATGGATCATTTTCCAAAATTATCAAAACAATCCAAACGCGTTTGCTCGGTTTTCTGTATGTCACTTGTGTTGTTTTCTAAAGTTTATGTCAATTTCAAACTGATATCAGACACTTTTAGCCATACCGGTCACATCATGCGTCGGATTGAGGTGTGTTCAATTCTTACACATCACAAATGACTCATGTATCGTTTTCCTAGAGTATCAAAATAATTTGAATGTGTTTGATCAGTTTTCCATATGTCAGTTGTGTTGTTTTCTAAAGTTAATGTCAATTTCAAACTGATATAGACACTTTTAGCCATACCAGTCACACCGTGCATTGGATTGAGGTGAAGTTTATTTTTAAACATAAAAAATGACTCATGTATCATTTTACTAAAGTATCAAAACAATATGAACGCGTTTTCTCAGTTTTTCATATGTTACTTGTGTTGTTTTCTAAAGTTAATGTCAATTTCAAACTGATATCAGACACTTTTATTCATACTGGTGACACCGTGCATTTGATTGAGGTGAGATTGATTCATAATCATCACAAATGACTAATGGATAGTTTTAATAAAGTATCAAAACAATACGAATGCGTTTTTTGGGTATTCCGTATGTCACATGTGTTGTTTTCTAAAGTTTATGTCAATTTCAAACTGATATCAGACACTTTTAGCCATATCGGTCACACCGTGCATTGGATTGAGGTTCGGTTGATTCGTACACTTCACAAATGACTCATGGATCATTTTACTAAAGTATCAAAACAATCTGAACGTGTTTTCTTGGTATTCCGTATGTTACTTGTGTTGTTTTCTAAAGTTAATGTCAATTTCAAACTGATATCAAACACTTTTAGCCATACCGATCACACCGTGCGTTGGATTGAGGTGAAGTTGATTCTTACACATAAAAAATGACTAATGGGTCATTTTCCTAAAGTATCAAAACAATACGAATTCATTTTCTTGGTATTCCGTATGTCACTTGTGTTGTTTTCTAAAGTTTACGTCAATTTCAAACTAATATAAGACACTTTTATCCATATCGGTCACACCGTGCGTCGTATTGAGGTGAGGTTGATTCGTACACATCACAAATAACTCATGGATCGTTTTCCTAAAGTATCAAAACAATCTGAACGCGTTTTCTCAGTATTCCATATGTTACTTGTGTTGTTTTCTAAAGTTAATATCAATTTCAAACTGATATCAGACACTTTTAGCCATACTGGTCACACCGTGCGTCAGATTGAGGTGCGGTCAATTCATACACGTGAAAAATGACTCATGGATCGTTTTTCTAGAGTATCAAAACAATACTAATGTGTTTTCTTAGTATTTCGTATGTCAGTAGTTCATAAGAGTCTCTCATTAAGTTATTCTTTTCTAGAAACTCAAATCATTTCTAAAACCATTCTTCATAATATAAGGATATGAAACATAAGAAAGGGTGATAATAGATGCTCAATAAGTGTAAACAAGGGAGATATAAATGATCATATAAAGATAACATAAGTAGTATGAATTCACCTTCATTGTCCTATTTGTTTACATTCTTCCATCAGGTACGCTGCCCATTCGTTTCTAAACACTTCTATATCATCTTCTGAATAGGAGTTTTTGTGATAGTCATAGTAGTACTGAAAAAATATAAATACACAAAAGATTAATAATTATTTTAAATTAATTAGTAATTATTTTCAAAAATACCTCTTCAGGGATGCTAGTTTGTTCATGAAATATGATCTCTTTCATAAATTTACAAACATAATAACCGCAGTCTTTGTCGTTTGTTTGTTTTGGACACTGCAGAAACATCGAGAAAAATAAGTAATATGTTTTGATATGTATTTGGATAGTGAAATATAATTATATATACCTCGATACTTCTCCATTTATAGATCTTGTGCGCCTTTTCGTCCTTAGGCCCTGGATTTATTCCAGCCTTTAGACGATATTCATACACCGCCCTGTCATAATAGAATCCTCATTAAAAGATAATATAAATTATATAACTAGATATTTAGTTCTAAAATGTTGTATCTAGTGTATTATGAATTGAAAATTGCCATCGTGTGTGGTCAGTTTGTTGGATATCTATGCAGTGAATCCAGAAAATAAATCTTTGGAGTATCCAAATTGACTGCAATGAGCATCCCATGTTGCCTAAAAACACAAAAAAGAATAAGTACTGATAGAAATGAAAATATAATTGATATGATTAAAATGTATAGTTTTACCCCTGAAATGTTGGTATTAAAAATAGTCTGTCAGTCGTAATTATGCATTGAAACGTTCTGAGCAGGTTTGAAATTAATTCAGCCTGAAAATCAGAATATATTTCTTCTCGTTGTGTAGAAATGGTGTGAGGACTAATGAGTCCAAATTTTTATTCATGGGAAAATACTTTCAATTGTTTTTAATATATACGACTATGAAAAATATGAAATGTATTTAGCCATAATTAACATAGTATATCAGCTTCTGTAAAATCAAATCATGAAAACATACCTCATTTATACATTTATAACTGAGTCTCCTAGCCAGTCATATGTGATGATTTCAGCTACAACATCATAACTAACGAAATATAATGTTTCCTCTCCATACATATCTTTTTCACAAATAATTGTGTGACTCTTTCCGCCTTTAATTTTCATATCCACATGAGCTTGCAATGATATTAAATGTGGATATAGAATGGGCAGGGTGAAGGTGCTCTCAGTAGATTGTTTTGATCGGTTGGTTGATCCTTTTGAGCTGCTCTTTCATTTTAGATCCTCCATTTTGTCCTTCTATAATAACATTCATCGGTTCAGCCATTTTATAATTTAATGTTAAAGGTTATTCTTGAAAAATGAATTTGAAATGAATACCTCCTGGTCGACATGTTTTTTTACAAGATTCGATGGCCATGCAATGAATGTTCCAACAGCATTTTCCACTGTATGAATGCCGTCATCATCATTTGGCATGGGTATCTCGGTGCTTGGTTCATGAGCTACGTTAATCGATACTTTTACATGACCGGTTGAAAGTGGTCTGGAGTGTAGTGTGTCATTCTGCATATTGAACACCATAGCTCTCGCTACAAGGTGATGGGTGGGAGTTGACAGATATAAATCACAGTCATTTTCACCCTATAGAATATCATTAAAAGAAAGGTATCAGTGTCTATGTGATTCACATTTCACTGAAACAAATATTAGAACATTTATTACCTCGGTTAAGTCAGGTCTTTGAGGGGAATGGCTTGCCTCAAAGCTGGTGGGGGGTGGGGTGGGATCTTCTCATGCGCGTTGTTCTTGAGTTGTTTGTTCTCTTCACCTCTCCCCCATCAAAGTTGCTAGCAAGTCTCCCTGACTTTAGATTTTTTCTTCAAGGGAAGCTACTCTATCTCTCATCATTTTCATTTCTTTAGTTTGTTCATCCTCTTGTTTTTTTTCCTGAAAATATGCCCGGGGTGTCACCCCAAAACCCACACCTCTGACGTGGACATACTGTTCTGGCTGTTTCAAGGCTGCTAAAAGTATGTCTGCATCTGGTGCGGGTGTTGTTGATTCCTGTGACTATATAAAATAGAAAATATAGAAAATAAGCAATCATCGTTATGTAATAGCGATTTAAATCAAAACAAATTTATATTATGTCATAATTACACATGTTTCCCACACTTTTTGTGTATTTTCATCTACCAGTTTCCACTCTTTATTAACACGAGCTTCCTTCCATAGAACATGGTGTGGGATGGAAGTGGCTTGAGATTTTGATTCATAAATCTTCATATAAACAGAGAAACATGGTTACAATGTTGTTTTATGTCACATAAAAGTATTACATAACTTTTAAAATACGTACCAATTGTTTTTCAATTGAAGCATACCCCAGCCTTGCTTTACGGTAGGGGTATGCTGGTTTTGCTGCCCGTTCTTTATTTTGAGCACTCAATTGCTATTTCATAAATAAAAAACTATCAATCAAAGTGTTGAATAGAAGCAACTTTAAACAACGTGTAACCAAACACAATGTACCTGAAAAGTATGCTCTGCACGATGGTTGCAAAATGCATCCCACGCTCCTTGGGATTTCAAGTGTGCATAAAGAGGAGGTGGGTGTGACTTGATTTTCCCTTAAGCATATTTTAGATGAAATTTCATTAAAATGGTTCAAAATCCTCTATGAACCCTTCCTGACAGTATTAACACAGATTCTTTGTGCGAGACATCTACTATAAATGCACTCTGCAAGAGATGATGAAGTGTCAGTCAATATTTCAGTATTTTATTTTATTTTATTTTAATAAATTAAATAAATGATATTGTAATGTTACTGTAATCTCTTCCCACATTAATGTTTTCATCCCGCTGACAACATGGTGCCACGAATCTACATCAATCGGCACGCGTTGCTGAGTGACGATTCCAATGTAGCTACTAAACATGGCTTTGTTGGGGTTTACATGCTGGACTTGCTTATTCCATTCCACCTCATATTTGATGCCTTTTTCTTCTTCCTTAAGGATTTTGGATAAAACTGTAAAACTACAGCGCACCTATTTTTTTTGTGCCACCGGGGTTTCATTGCCTACCATTTCCTCGGTTTCTGCACCATCATTATGTTCCTCCTAAGCGCTAGCATCAACACTGGGACCAGCTGCAACAGGTTGAGAAACCTGTTGTACCTCAACAGTGGGACCAGCTGCAACAGGTTGAGAGACCTGTTGTACCTCAGCAGTGGGACCAGCTGTAACACGTTGAGAGACCTGTTGTGTCTCGGGATTGGGTGCATCAGTAGGTGTAGAAGTCATTATCTGCCGAAGTGGTTTAACATTTAATTTAGATCACATAAAAGCAGCAACTAACAGATAATAACATAATGTAAAACAATCTATATTACAATAAAAAATTAACCTGGTTATTGAACTCTCTTTTTTTTAAAGGCTGAAGGGATTTGAACCCTCTATCGTCTATCCATATCCCTTCATTGTGGTCTCCTCTGACATACAAAAATTCATCTACATTGGGACCACTGTGAAATGATTACAAAGTCCCAATGAAAGGGTCATCCTCCATTGAATTTTCATCTGACCCTTCGACTATTTTGGTCGATAACAGAACAATTGACCATTTTCAGTTTGTGGGATCTGGAACATAAAATACTTGCACTGCCTGTGATGCCATTATAAATGGTTCATATTTCTCCCCTTCTTTACTGAAATCAACTTTCACAAATCCCAATTCATCTATTTTAACAGCACTCTTTTTATCAACCCACTTACATTGAAAAATATGAACTTGGAATTCCGTATAAGCCAAATCCCATATTTTTTTGATGATGCGAAAGTATGACATATTCGCATAAATTGGATTTATGTCCTTAGCACCAGAAACATGCATCACTTCAGCCACAAGTGTAACCCCACTATTTTTCATGGTACTGTCTTCATCATGTTCATTAGTATAAAATGTATAACCATTAACTACATAAGCATTGTAAGATAATACATACACATTTGGTCCTCCGGCTATCCATCGAAGTTGTTCTGAAATTGACTTTGGATTTTCATCTGACTTCTTAAAAATATGGTCCCAAAACCATCCTATAAACTTTCGATTATGTGTATCTAATATCCATTTTTCAGACCTAGATGGATTCAAATGCCTAAGAATTTATTTGTGGATTTCAATATATGGGTCAACGTCAAAACTGTTATGCAAAACATAAAGGTGAGCCTGCTTCCGATCTGTAATATTTATTGTGACAACCTGTCTTCCAGAAATTTTTTCACCCTCAAGTCACCTAGTGTGACGAGATTTCAGTAGGAAAATGATTTCCACACCAGACATGTATTCAGTACAGAATTCAATGGCTTCCTCAACAATATATCACTCTATAATATAACCCTATGACCGACTTCAATTTTTGACATACCCTTTCAAAATCTTCATATACCGTTCAATGGGGTACATCCATCTATAATGTACAAGACCACATAGTTGACTCTCTCTCACCAAGTGGACAATAAAATGAACCATCATATCAAAAAATGAAGGCGGAAAGAACATTTCTAATTCACATAATATGATGGCAATTTCTCTTTCCATAGTTAGAAATTTCACTGGGTCTATAAATTTTTTGCATATATCTTTGAAGAAGAAACAGAGTTTCATTAATGTATGGAGGACATTATTGGGAAAAATTCAATGTAAAGCAATAGGAATGGGATCTTACATCAAAACATGGAAGTCATGTGATTTCAGACCTTTTAACTTCAAGTCGCTCATTGACACGAGGTTCCTGATATTTGACGAATACCCCTCTGTAACCTTTACGTCATCCAAGAAGTTACAAAACTGATATCTCTTCTGCCTGGAAAGATTTTAAGATGTAGGAGGAATAAATGTTTGTTTTTCACCCTTCACTGGTGCCAACTCTTCTCGTATTCCCATCTCAACCATGTCCAACCTATCATTAATTCCATATTTTGTTTTGACAGATGTATTTAGCAACGTGCCGATGACACTATCAAATACATTTTTTTCTACATGCATAACATCAAGAAAATGTCTGACATAAAGACAATTCCAGTATTGTAATTAAAAAAAATTGATCCCTTTTTCCATCCGATTTTTGTAATGTTTTTCGAAGCCAGTTTACCAAAAGTAGTGCCCACATTTTTTACTTTCTCAAACAATTGATCACCTATTAGTGGAGACAGTACTGTATGTTCTTCTGAACTTCCATCGAATTATGTCGTCTAATAACGGTACTTATGTCATCGGGGTAGAAATATGCGATGTCCTAGAAACACAGTTTTCGATGAATGTTTCAACCTAATTGATTGTGTACCTTGTTCACAAACGGGACACCCTTGAGTTCCTTTAATGCTATATCCTAAAAAATTTCCATAAGCAGGGAAGTCATTTATTGTCCCATACAACATGGCTCTCAAAGTGAAATCTTCCTTTCTGTAAGCATCATACAATGTAACACCTGAATCCCAAAATAATTTCAAATCTTCGATCAATGGAGCTAAATAAACATCAATATCATTACCCGATTGTTTTGGTCCTGATATAAGCATACATAACATGATTTATTTTCATTTCATGCATAACCACGGTGGTAGGTTATAATTTACCAACATAACTGGCCATGTACTGTGACTGTTGCTTTAAAAACCAAAAGGATTCACTCTATCTATAGATAATGCAAGACGAAGGTTTCTCGACTCGTTTCCAAATTCAGGATACTCATGAAAAATTCTCTTCCACTAAGGAGAGTCTTCTGGGTGACGTAGTATCCCATATTTAATTCTTATATCTTCATGCCATGTCAATTGTCCTGCAGTCTCCTCACTTCTATATAGGCGCCTAAACCTTAGAATGATTGGAAAGTACCATACAACTTTAGTAGGACTGGATTCATCTTTCTTGTATCGAGAAGCACCACACTTTGGGAATTATTTAAGTGATTTGTGGTCCTTGCAAAATAGTATACAGTCATTCGGGCAGGAATGTATTCTTTTAGAGATCATACCCATCGAGCATAGCATTTGTTTGGTGTCATATGTTTGGCTTGGGAGCTCATTATCTTCTGGGAGCATGTCATTCAGGAGAGAAAGTAGTTTTGTAAAACTGGGGTCACTCCACCCATTGTCTACTTTCAAATTATACAGCTTCAGTATGGATGACAATGCTGTATATTTAGTGCAACCAGCATACAATGGTGTCTTTGCACAACTTTTTAACTTCTCAAACAATTTTGGGCAATCATGAAGTTCATCTTTGACGGTCCTTGTCATTTCCTCAGTATGATCTTCATCATCATTCACATATATAATCACATCCTCCATACAGTCATCTTCATTGTTCATGTTTGTAATCAATTCAGATGATCCATAAAACGCAGTTTTATCCCAGCCACTACCTACATTCGTTGTTTCCCCGTGTTTATTCCAACATGTATAACTCTGATCTATTCCGTGATAGATCAAGTATTCTTTAAACTCCTCTGGACTAATTTGTTTTGAATAAAAACAGCGTAAACACGGACAAAGGATTTGAGAAGGGTCACATACATGATCTTTTGCAAACTTGATAAACTCATTCACGCCTTTTCATACTCTTTTTTCAACTGATTTTCATTCATCCATTCTTTATTTATATTCATCCTATTTGAAATCCATAGGATGGGTATATAAGTTAGGGGAGAAGGAATATGAGTATAATTTAGATAAATAACTAGATACTTCAAAAATGGTGGGAGGCGTGCTCAATAATAGAAAATATTGGGTGGTTCTTGGGATTCATCCATTCTCTTCCTCTCTTAGATCCCCCCTGATGAGGGGTGGTTCTTGGGAATTTTTTATAGTGCGTTAGTGAGTTCTTCCCTCATACTTACTCTATTACTATTATCCTTTATTTCCCTATGATTTTGGATGATTTTAACTAGGATTTGTGTGATGATTTCACTATATCATCTTCAAATCAATTCAGATGATGTAGATTTTGTTTGTATTGGCTAGAGGTTATCCTCATATGACGAACACACCATGTTTTGTGTGGTTTAGGTGGTGTTGTGTTTCCTAGTGAGTTTTTAAAATATCATTCCTAATTATATTAAGGTGAATAATTAATTATAATTTTCTATAATTAATTATTTGGGAATTGTGCCTTGAGATTGGGTCTCGATCATTGGTACAAGATTAGATAAGGCATGTATAGTCTCGGTTGAGGATGAGTTGATCTTTGTGAGGGGGTTAATCCATTTTTTGAGGTAGGTGGACCCTATACTACAAAACCATGTTTCAATTTATGCATGATTGTTCATTCATGCATGAGTATATGTGTTCCAGTGAAAGGGATAGAAATCAAGAGCAACCAAGGTAAATAAATAGGGTGTTTTTGATCCACCAAGAGATAGAGTGAGGGTTCTATTGAATGTTTGTGATTTTGTGATCATCTAGAGATTATGTCTCCATGGAGTAGTTGTGTTTATGAAAGGATTAGGTTTGGTATGAGATTTTTATAGCCTAGTTAGGTTTTCTAAGGCTATTTGAGTAGGTATTAGAGTCTTAGGCATAAAGAAAATGGATCATATAGTTTTATATCTCACGTATGATGAGGAACACCCTCTTAAGGATATATAAGAGTCATGGTGTGTGTGATGAGTAGGATATTCCATATAAGGATTGGTGAAGTGTGACATAGAGGATTTCCTCCTTATAATTGGATTAAGAGATATATAAGGGGAGATATGATATGGTACCTAAGTGAGGGTCATGGTAATAGTCTGGATGACTTAGCATAGGGTATCCAAGGCTCTTAGTGTGAGTTTCTTAGGATGGTCATTATTTAGTTTTAATTAGTTTTAATGTGGGAATTAGAAGATGATATAGACTGGAATATCGAGGCCTAGATCAAGTATAGCATGTGGGTTGTGACATTACCATGTAGAGATGAGTGTGTGTTGGTATCAATGAGTAGATACGGGTTAGGCTTTTAGAACCCAGTAGATTCCCTTATAGGCAGAATTAGAATGTTGATAGGTTGAGAATAATTTTCATGTATAACCAAGATGGTTTTAAGGAGATTATTATGCAAGGCTAAATAGATGATGACTTTTATCATTTATGGTCAGACCGACTAAGAGATTGGGACTTCATATGACTTTCACCTAGTTGAAGTATGATCATCCATGGGGCCCACCTATTGATGATGTGGTTTATCTAGTAAGAGAGGTTGGCTATCTAGATACCCTCCTTAGATTACTATTTATATGTTTTGTGGCTTGATACAAGATGGATGGACTTTATTTAAGTGATAAGGTGTTGGTAGGAACCTACTTTGAGTGAGAATGCATTGGTCATAGGGGATTGGTGTGTGACTTCCATGGGATCCACCTATTGATGGTGAATTTTGACTTGTGTTAGAGGTTGGATATTGTGATTCCCTCCTTAGATCATTTTTTTTATGATAATATGATGTGAGATATAGAAATGGGGATCACTTAGTATTGGTTTGGAGTAGTTTTGTGAGAGGTTGTCTATAGAGATTCCCTCCTAAAATTGTTTTTTATATGATGTGATGGTGAGACCCACCGTAAGTGGGGAGATCTAATCAAGATCAAACAAGTTACCAACCACATATACATGTGTCACACACACACGCATCACACACAAGAATCACGCCAAATCATAATTAATCTCAATATTGAAAATAAATGCAAACATAATTAATTCATTCAAATTAAATTTTAATCACCTTAAGGAGGAGGACCTGGTGGCGGAGGAGGAGGAGGCGTCCACAGCGGAGGCATCAGAGGCAGTGCGGAGGCAGCGCGAAGGTAGCACAGAGGCAGCGCGGAGGCAGCGCGGAGGCAGTGCAGAGGCAACTCAGAGGCAGCTCAGAGGTAGCGAAGGCAGTGGAGTAGGCGGAGTAGGAGGAGGAGGAGGAGGAGGAGGAGGAGGAGGTGGTGGTGGTGGAGGAGGAGGAGGAAGAGACCGCGGTGGAGGAGGAGGAGCAGGAGGAGCTGCGATGGAGAGGAGGCAGAGGAGTAGGCGGAGGAGGAGGAGGAGGGGGAGGATGAGGAGGAGGAGGCACCAGTGGAGGAGGAGGCCATGGTGGAGGCGGAGGAGGAGGAGGAGCAGCGGCAGAGAGGAGGCCGCGACGCAGGAGGAGGAGGAGGAGGAGCCACGGTGGAGGAGGAGAAGGAGGAGTAGGCGCCGGAGGAAGAGGAGGAGGCGGCCGCAGAAGAGGAGGAGGACAAGGAGGCAGCAGCCGCGGCGGAGAGGAGGCAGCGGTGGAGAGGAGGCAGTGGCGCAAGGTAGGGCTTTTGTGAAAGCTTGAAGGGGTGCGGGGAGGAGGAGGACCTGATGGATTTTATAAATCCCACGTGGACCTTTATCAACGCTAGTAAAAAGCACTGATAAAGGGGGTATTTATCAGTGCTAAAATGAAAAGCGCTAATAAAGACCTCCTTTATCGGCGCTTGTTTAAAGCTGATAAAGGTTGAACTTTATCAGCGCTTTTATAGCACTAATAAAGAGTGACTTTATCACCACTTTACATTTTAGCGCTGATAAAGACACTCTTTATCAGCGCTTTTTTAGTGCTGATAAATACATAGTTTATCAGCGCTAATAAAAGCGCTGATAAATGTATAAATTTAATAATTTCTTTATATTATTATATATTTATTTAAAATGATATTTATGATATATATATATATATATATTAATAATTATAACTCTAAAAAAATATATCTCTAAATATACTTATAAAATTATTTGAAAGGTATATATATATATATCATTGAAAATATAATAAAATATATATTTATTTTTTAAATATAATTTAATTTTAATTATTAGTGTACATTTTTTATAACATATATATTATATGGGTAACATAATGAATTATAAATCAATAAAACATCAATGTGACATGTAATTATAATCTATAAATGAACATTATTCATGCACATATATATACACATGTATGATATATTCATTGACCCCAATTAATTGGAAAACACACATATATTCAATAATTTTAATTATACATATATATTAAAACGTATTATATTTTTATTAATAAAACAAATACATTAAATATAAACAAATATAATAAATATATATATTAAATATAATGAATTAATAAATTTAATAAATATAATGAATTAATAAATCTTATAAATCTTATAAATCTAATAAATATATTTATTATTAATCTTATAATTATTTAATTATATATATATATATTTATTTATAACATGTGTTTTTTCATTTAATGTATACGATAAATATTATCAGCGCAAAGAAAAGCGCTGATAAAGGGTACACATTTATCAGCACTTGTTTTAACGCTGATAAAGGGTACATTTGTGAGTGCTTTTTTAGCACTGATAAAGGCCTACCCCTTTATCAGTGCTTTTTCGTTAGCGTTGATAAAGGTAGGTGCCTACCTTTCCCAGTTTTGTGGTTGTGTTATGCTATTTTTATTCTATTATTTTTTATTTTATCCCATTATAATATTGGGAATTCTTATTAGGTTTTTTGCTAACTAATATATCATTGTTTATTTATGAGAATAATTTATTGTTGGTTTCTATATGTTATGTATGTGTTCTATACTTCATGAAAAAATTATATAAATGGAAATTTAATTGATGAAATTTTGGGTCCTTACATTCTTCCCCCCTTAATAAGTTTCACCCTAAAAATTTCATTTTACATACTAAGGTGAAAATAGGTGTGGGAACTTCTCATTCATCACTTCCTCTAGTTCCCATGTTTCCTCTTAATATATATGGTTATACCATAGTACTTTTACCAAGTGATTGGTCTTATTGTGTAGATGTTTATCTCTACAGTCTAAGATCTTTACCTACTTATTCTCATAAGAGAGATCATTTTACAGCTGTACCACCTTTGAATTCAATAAATGTGAGGGATCTTGTATGTACTTACTCAAGAGGGATATGTAAAATACATCATGTACTTAAGACTTGGTTGGTGGAAGTTCCAGTCGATAATCCACATCTCTGACATGAACAAGAATCTCAAAGGGGATGATGTACTTGGTACTTATCTTTCCCTTCTTCCCAAATCTCACGACTCTCTTCCATGGAGCTATGTGAAGGAATAAATTACCTCTAACCTCAAACTCCAGGTCCCATAAAAAATTGTCTACATAGATCTTCTATTGATTTTGGATAGCCCTGATGTGATTATGAAAAGTATCCAATATTTATACTATTTCCTAAACCATTTTGGGTCCTAACTTCTTATGTTCCATAACTTCATCTCAGTATGCTGGTATTCTACATCTATTCCCATAAAATGATTATATATATATATATATATATATATCCATTTTTATGATTGATTGGAAACTATTTTCATAAGATAACTTGACCAGTGGAAGATACTGATCCCATCCTCCTTTGAAGTCCATTGAGAATGATCTCAAAATATCTTCCAGGGTATGAATGGTCCACTCAGGCTGGCCATTAGTTTGAGGGTTATAATCCGTACTGAAGTTCAACTCATTATTTAAAGAATATTGTAAATTTTTCCAAAATCCAAAGGTAAATATCATATCATGATCATATACAATTGATAATGGTACTCCATGCATCCTCAACACTTCTATGATGTATATATGTGGAAGTTGATTGAGTGAGACAACCTTGTGAATTGAAAAAATGTGATCTATCTTTGTAAGATGATCCAAAACTACCCATAGAGAATTATTTACTCTGTATGTCTTCATAAGTCTAGTGAAAAAGGGAATGGCAGTGTTTTCCCATTTCTATACAGGTACGAGTAATAGTTTTATCATCCCTTTAGACCTTTCCCTTTCAGCCCTCACTTTCTGATATACCAAACAATTTAATGTATATTAAGTGATCTCTTTCTTTATATTTTCCCACCAATAGTGATCTTGAATATATTGATACACCTTTGTGCTCCATGGGTTGACAGATAATTTTGAGCTATGTGTATCATTCGAAATCTGCCTCTTTATCTTAGGATTTGATGGAATACGTAGCCATGGCCAAAATCTTATGAATAATTACTCATCAATTTTTAACTATGTGGATTTACCATTTCTAATAGATTCCACCTTTCTTTGAATTTACAGATCACCACTTTGAGCATAATTTGTCTTCTCCATTAGGGATGGTTGATCAATAACTTGATAAATGGATGATGATGTTCCTTTCTTTATTATTCCCATGTCTATCCTTTTCAACTATAATAATATTGGATCCTTCTTAATTCTCACCATCGATAAAGTTGTATAATCCTTTCTAATTAGAGCATCTTCCACTTAATTTTATTTACTAGGATAATAGTGGATTGAGAATTGATAATCCTTGATGACATCTAACCATCTACAATGGATCATATTAATCTCATTATATATGAATATATATTTGAGGCTCTTATGATTAGTACATATCTCACACTTCTCCACATAGAGATAATACCTCCAAATTTTCATTGTGAAGATAATAACTACCAACTCCAGATCATGCATGGGATAGTTTTTCCCATGAAATTTAAGATTCTTTGATCTATAGGATATTAATTTATCATTTTTCATCAGTACATAGCCTAATATATTCTTTGATGCATATATGTTTACCTTGTGGGTAGTTTAAGTATGGGTATAGTGAAAAACCTCCTTTTCAACTCTTTAAAGCAATATTCACAGTCACTGGTTCCGAAAAATTTTACAGCCTTCTAAGTTATCTTGGTTAGTAGATTTTACAATTTCTATAAGTTCCTCAAAAATCATCAGTAGTTCCCAAATATACCAAGGAAACTATGGATTTCCATTAAATATGCTTCTATGGAAAACTAATTAATTGCCTTTTACTTATAAGGGTCCACAAATATCCCTTTATTGGTGATAACATTCCCTAATAATGATACTTCCACCATCCAAAACTCACATTTACTGTAATTTTCATATATTTTATTCATTTTCAAAGTCTTTACAACTATATTCAAATTCTCCTCATGCTCCTAATTTCTCTTAGAGTATATCAAAAATATTATCTATAAATACTACCACAATTTTTTTGATGTAATCTCTAAGGAATCTATTCATTATTTCTATGAATATTGATAGAGCATTAGTGAGACTGAAGGTAATCACTATGAACTCATAATGTCTATACCTTTTTCAAAATAAAATCTTATGAATATATTCATTATTCACATTTAGTTGGTGATATCATGACCGAAGGTCTACTTTAGAGAAATACTTGGCCCCATGTAGTTGATCAAAAAAGTTATTTATCCATGGTAGGGGATACTTGTTCTTTATAATGATTTTGTTGAGATCATGATAATAAATTCATAGGAAAATTGATCCATTCTTTTTCTTGACTAAGAGGACCAGGGTACCCCATGGTGAAGTACTTGGGTGTATGAAACCCCTCTCTAGATTCTTCTATAATGACTTCCTCAATTCTTCCAACTTTAGGGTGGTTATCCAATAAGGAGTCTTTGATATGGGTAGAGATCCAAGTATATGTTTAATTGAAAAATCAACCTATTGGTCTTGAAGAATACCATGAAATTATTTAGGGGACACATTAGTGTAGTCCCTCACAATGGGCATGTCTTCAAGAATGATCCTATCATTTTTCTCAATCATTTGAGCTAGATACGATTTCTCATAAGATAATAATATCCACACTTGAGTTTATGATTATGAAGACGATTTATCCTTTTCCTTACACTTGTATATAATTGTAGGATGCCTTAGGATGTGAAGGGTTATCTCCCTCTCTTGATATTTGATGTTGTATTTGTATAAAGATAGTCAATCCATTCCCAATATAGTATCAAACACTACCAAAGGAAGTAAGAAAATATTTTTTTGGGAGGTTTTGCCCATAAAAATTGACCAGGGAGGATTTATATAATTTAGATACAATTATTTACCCATTCATTTTTCTCATAGATAACTCAACTTCTATATTTTGAGGTGGTGTTTAAGTAGTTCTATTAAAATTTAAAGATATTAAAGAATGTGTATAACCTAAATTAAAAAAAATACATTTTCTATTCTTGAATTAATAACCAGAATACCTATCACCACATCATTTTTAGGATCCACCTTACTATTAGTGATAACATATACCCTTAATTGCTGTCTTGGAGGTTGTTTTCATTGACTGTCTTGGAAAACCCATGTCTTAGGGTATTGGATCACATAATTTTCATGTTCCTTATAGTCCAAACACTATACTTTAGGCTAAGTGTTGATATAAATCTTCCCTTATTCCTTCACATAATTAGGCATTTTCATATCCCTTCACTAATGATTATCTTGATGCCCCCCTTTTCTACATTTGACACATCTCCTAGTTCCCTTTAAAATGTTCCCAGAATTATTCTTACCACAATTTTGATATGTGGGATGTTGGGTTTTACTTCGTATATGGGATTTATCTATTAATCCTACCATATTAAAATCCATCTTTCTCTTTTTATATCTAAACCCAAGAGACTATTGAGAGTATCTAATATCCATCTCAAACTTAATGGAATAATGGAAAATATCCTCATAGATGTCACTATCTTGAATAACCAAGGATTTTCATAGACTCATATTTAATCCACTACAGAAGTGATCCACTTTGATTTCTGTGTTCATGAAAAATCTAGAGGCATATTATCCAATATTTGTAAATATTTCCTTGTATGCCTTGATAGAATCATCTTCATTTTTCTTCAGTATGAGAAACTCCCTCTAGATCTTAAGATGAAGAGTCCATGGAAAATATTTATTGAAAAATAATTTCTTGAATCCTTGTCAATCCATGGAAATAATTTCCTCTTTAGAGTTTGTGTTTTTTATTAGTTTCCACCAATGATCAACTTCCCCATAAAAACAATAGATCACCATCATGAATTTATCTTCTTATGATCACTAAAGGATATATAATATCCTATAAATGGATTTAATCCATTGTTCCAAGACAAGGGGATCAAAATATACACTCAAGGTAGGATGAATTTGTTACATTCAATATTTTACTATAACCTGATATTTCTTAAGAGAAGAAGGGAATTACATATGATTTAGGTTATTATTCATAACTTGAGCAAGTTGATTCAGTATTATCATGAAGTTTTGATAACCCATTACCACAAGTCTTGGAATCTCATTAGGGAAATCATCACATTGCCTATCACAATGGTTTTTGTCATGAACCAAACCAGGTTGACCCTGAACCAGTCACCCAAGATAACCCACAACAAGGCTCAAGAATCATTCATAATCCTCATGTGATAGTAACTAGTTATAAGAAACAATTATACTCAATTGAGAATGATTTATCCAATAAAATACAGATAAATAAAAAAGAATAAAAAATAGGAATTGGAAAAATAAATAAAACTAAATGGCTAAACATACCTCCAAGTGACATCGTGGGTCACCACCAATAACATAACTACACTTTCTTAGAGAGTGATCCCAAACTGGAAGAACCTGAAAATGAAAAGATAGAGTAGGAGTGATCACTGAGATACTCAGTAGGGATTCCAAGGATAAACAACAACCTATTACCTATATTTAAATTGAAATACATTTTTGCTAGTTTGAAAATAGGTTATATTAAAATAAGGTTTTTACATTATTTTCAAAATAAAAGTAACAATATTCCATTAAAAAAACCATTTTCCATTACATTTCTAAAAATAGTTTCCAAATCATGAAAAGACGTTTCCAAAAATTTCTTTAAAAGATAATCAATATTGGATTGGGTATTTTAATATGAAATACAAAGAAGGGGTCACATGAGATCAATTAAAAAAAATTCCACAAAATGAAATAGGAACATAAAAATATGAAATCATGGGAATTTCCTAAAAATATCTAAAAGCGATCACTAGAAGTACTCGGTTTAAAATCAACTACTGGTGTATGGTGAATCTCCATAGTCTATAACCAATTGGATTCCCTAAACTAGCCTCATAAGTGGCACGTACCACCTAGAATCTCAGAAATCCATGGGGTACCAACACCTCTAATGGGGTCAATAAGAAACCATCATTATAACCTCTAGATGACGCCCAATAATCCCATGATAATAGTACATGATGAATAGGGAGGTCCTCACACACGTGGCCTAAACTGAAACCCACATCTATTATGATTGCCTATCCCAAAAACTAACACCACCTATGTGATAACCCTCTCCTTAGAGGCTCCACCATAGAGGTTCCCATCTCACATCAAATAATACAAAAGTGACAACCAGGTCTTCACATCACATGAGTTTCAAACTATTTTACAAAACCATTTCCAAATCCAAGATAAAAACACAAAACAAACTAAAAAGGTTCCAAACAGGCATTTATGTCATTTAATTTCTAAAATACACTTTGAGGTTCCAAAAAAGAAAAGTTTTAGATAAAAAATTTAACAAAACCCTTTAATTTTTGAGAGACTCACATCACAAGATAGAAATCATTTAGAAAAATATATTTAATGTTTAGAAAAATCCACATTTAAAAGAAAACTTATAAATAGGCTTAGAAAAGTTATGTAAATAAATAAAAGAAACCATTCTAGGAGGTGCAATAATTTTTTCCTAAGATTTATATATATACCACATAAATATAAAAAAACACTTTTAAAAATTCTAAGCAATTAAGGAAATCCAATTAAAGGCACGATCATAGGGAACCTACCTTGAACTCAAGGCACGCTACATTAGCGAATGATAACTCAAATATTCCTTTTACTACTCACACACAAACACGCACCTTCACTTATATTCAAGGAAACCTAGACCCTATGTACATATTTTCATGGCCAAATATGCACAAGGGGATCCTTATATATATATTCTCATACATGCATATACCCCTTTACACTTACACATTTACACATTTTCATATATATATATATATATATATATATATATAAGAACACTTAGACCTATTATATATATATACATCCTTTCATGGGTGAATATATATAAAGGGGGAAATTATACATATACATTCCTACCTATGAATACACCTATAATTCATCAACAACGGTGACTCGAATCAACCCCAAAAATTTCCAAGATACACTATAATAAAATTGGGGAACCAAAAATAAAAAAACTAAATAAAATTGTTCCAAAATAAAAGGCATAATAAAACCAACCTCAAAATGGTGGTGGGTGGATTGAAACTGTCCGAAACATTACGCCTTCAGTGATGGATGCCAAAATATGCCAGAAGCCAACCCAAGAAACCCACTACACACCCTAATGATAGAAGAAAACTAAAAAATGGGTTAACCCTTGACCAAGGGATTGTATGAGAAATATGGGATGATAAGGAAGATAAAAAATTTCTGAAAAGAGGAAGAGGAGGGAGCCAGAGTGTTTACCTTGAAGGATCGATTGTAAAATCAGAAGAAATATGGTGGATCCCCGCAATGGAGGAGGTTGGGAGGAGGGATGTCATGTGCCTTGGGGTTTAGCTAAGGGGGCTGTTGCTTGAGACTAGGGATAAAGGGGGGGGGGTCTTGTGTGATGCATAGTGAAGAAAAGAAAGAAAAAAAAGATAGGAAAAAAATTAAAGGAAAAATAAGATGAAAAATAAAATAAAAGCCAAAATTTTTAAAAACCAAGAATTCTGCACTGTCTATGCATGGTTTACCAAACTGTGCGCCAACTATGCTGTCCCAAATGGACAAGAAAGAGGAATCACATAGTTATCCCTAAACAAGCCACACAATTGGACAAATTGTGCTCTAACCATGCCAAAAAACACTTCCAACTCACAAATCCAAACCACACGCTTTCCACATGGTTTAACAGACCATGAAAAAGTCGTGCGCCACACCACTAACTTATCGGGGCACTTTCACTGGAACTTAACAATTACTACTAACCATGTAGGATAAACTTGAAATAAATAAGAAGACTCTAAAAATTTAAATTTCATCCCATAGACTACTAGAACTAAAAATAGAGGATAAAAATAATAAAAATAATTAATAATTCATGGTTGGGGTGTGATAATTCTCCCTACCATTAACACTATCTACCCCCAAAAAGTCACCCATCTAAACGAAGAACAAAACTTGAACTCAAAATGGAAAAAATACAACCGAAACCATGAACCTCATTGTGACCTTTCTACTCCAATGTCACAGCCAAAAATCCATAGAGAAAACCAAAAGGAGATATATGGGGAAAATAGAGAGGTATTCCCACCATTAAGGAACTAATTAACATAATGAAACCAACATGGGAACTCCTAGATCAATCCAAAAAACACAGACTGAACCTCCCAACATGAACCAACCAACACGGGTTGACCCCCAACACAAGGGGATCCCAAAAAAATAAACCCAAGGGAGACACTGATCCAAAATTCATCATTCCCTCAAGACATGAGAATCTCCAGAATGAAGAAAACCCAAACCAAGATCAATTCACAATAAGGATAACCACACAGGTTCTAAAACACCAGGTGCAACCACCGAACTTTTAAAACAAAGAGAGACTTTCAAAAAATAAGAAATATACAACAAAAAAACTTAAACTATTTCCACTGTAACATCATAGACAAAATCTATACTGAGGTCCTCCATACCCCTATAATTACTGACTGTATAAAACATTCTCTTTAGGTCTTATGACTAGAGCCCTAATGTCTTGAAGCATCCACTACCTCATAGCCCAAAGTTGAAATCATCAGGCCAATAATTTCTCTTTTGATGACACAACTTACAGAACTTCTCCATGACCACACCAAAGACAATCATTTGTAATTTTATGTTAGTATGGTCTAGAGTTCCAAAACTGACCATACCAAAAACAAATGAGTGAGCAGTCTGAAAAATGAAAGGCATAAGCTGATCCTTGAACCCTGGACGGAGACCCCACATGAAAAGAGGATATTATAATTAATCTCTTGACATTATCACTGGGGGAAAGGAAACTAGATCATTGAAATGGTCAACATTCCCATTCACCATCAGTTTATCTTGTCAAACATCCACAAACTCTAGTACTTTCGTCTCACTCACTTACCTAAGAATAAACCATTGGGTGAAATTGGTCTTGAAGATCTCCCAAGACATACCAACTCACAAAAATAGTGGAATGATCACATTATACTAGTCTAGTCCAAGTAATTCAAACACACACAAGATAACTTGCACTCTCATGTGATATGGAGTTCCCAATCTAAAAACATTCCCAACTTCCTCAAGACTCCCCACAACCTCCAACAAACTTTGATGACTATAGAAAATAGGCAATGATTAAAAAGAGTTTGGCTCCACCATTCCTATATGATTTTGGGAAGATCCAACAACTGGAAGAGATTAATTAGAAACCTTTTGGGCATTTCTAGGTGGCATACTCCAAACAACGTAAATCATAAAACCAAATCAACATCGAACCCGAACTCAACCACTTAACATTTTATACCAAACAACAAACTCATAAACTGACACATCAAAAAACTAAATCAAATCCAAATAAAATCTCAATAAAAAAACCACAACATCTCAAAAAATCCAAAAAATATCTTTTAGAAACCACTATTTTCAAATTCACCCATTTCCCAATTTAATTCCCCCTTTCAAAATCAAAAATAATTTTCCATTTCCAAAATCATTTCACCACATCCACTTTAAAAATTCAAAACACTGCATCAATTTTATTTAAAAAAAAATATCTCATTAGAAAAGAAGACCATTTTTAATGGAAAACATTTTAATTTTTTTAAAAAACTTTGTAAAAAACCAATTCAAATCTATGCTTTTTAAACACTCACACATGGTATCCTATAAACCATCAGATATGTGTTCACCCCCACTACTACTTATATCCATCCACACATAAATACCAACATACACATTACATACACACCCATACATATTTTAACATCTATAAGGAATACCAAAGGTCACACATAACATTTTATCATCAAAACCATGTAATTAACAAATTCACAATTCACTTTTCCTCCACATTTTTTCAAAGTTTTCAAAATTACAAATTAATTTCTCTTTTAAAACCTATTTTTATCACTCTAAAAAAAATTTTGAAAAATTATTTTCCTTTAAAAACTCACCCACACTTACCTGAATCATACCAGAGCATCACCAATACTAAAACAACTAGAAAATGGAACAGGTGGTCATGCATATCCCAACCACATGGCTTAGAAGACTATGCACTGAGCATGCACTAACCACTATAAGCTTATTTAATCATTCTTATGAGCTCCACATGGTTCACTACACCATGTAAGATAACCTAATAACACCAGCACACTTCCACTATTATCCCATAACATACAAAATCTCATCAAACTAAACAAACACCAAGGATATAACTCAAAACCAAGAATAAAGATTTGAAACCCAACTACCATGGTGACTCAAGTCTCATCACAAGTGGTGGTGATTAGGCACTGACCCATGACCTACCTAATGAGACTCGACAACCCATATATGATCAACCTAACACCTTAAATAGCAAGAACCTAGACCAGATACCATTTTTTCACAAAACAAACCAATTTGACCTTGATCGATCACCCGAGATGGGCCACAACAAGTACCGAGAGGTGTTCCCAATCATCCCAGACTAGAAAATATTGTCTAGCATGAATTATACTCAAATGGTAATGATTTATCCCATAAAAGATAGATAAATAAATAAGAATAAAATAAAAAAAATTGGTAGTAGAAAATTAAATAACACTAAATGGCTAAACATACCTCCAAGTGACCTCATGGGTCACCACTGATCATAAAACCACACTCGCTCCAAGAGAATTCACAAACTTGAAGAACCTAAAATTAAAAATATAGAGTAGGTGTGAGCACTGTGATAATTAGTAAGGATTCTAAGGATAAAAAATTCCATATGTACCACCATTAAAGTTAAATCCATTCTTGCTAGTTTGAAAATAGGATATATAAAAATAAGGTTTTTTTGTTCTTTTATAAAACAAGCAACAAGCTCCCATTAAAAAAAACCATTTTCCATTACATTTCCAAATACAATTTCCAAATAATGAAAATTTATTTCAAAAAATTTATTTAAAATATAATAAATACTAGATAACGTATTTTAATATGAAATAAAGATCAAGGGTGGGATGAGATCAAGTACCAAAAGTGATAGAAAATGAAACATAAATATAAAAATATGAAATCATGGGAATTTCCTAAAAATATCTAGAAACAATCCGTATATGTACTCAGTTTGGAAACACCTACCATTGTAAGGTGTAGCTCGATAGTCTATAACTAATTGGATGACCTAAAGTTGCATCACTAGTGGCATATCCCACTTGGCCTCTTAGAAAATCAAGGGGTACCAACCCATCTAATCAGGGTCGATAAGAAACCATCAATCGATACTATAGATAATTACCAAGAATCCCATGATAATAGTATGTGGTGAATAGATAGTTCATCCCATGCATAGATCAAACCGAAACCCACATCTACTATGATTTCCTAGATTAAACACCAACACCACCTGTGCGATGTCCCTCTCCTCAGAGGGTCCAAAATAGAGGTGCCCGTCTCACATCAAGTCAAACACAAGTGAAAACTAGGCCTTCACATAACATGAGTTTCAAACCATTTTCAAAAACCATTTCCAAATCCAAGATAAAAATACAAAACACAGTAAAAAGGTTCCAAATGGACCTTCATGTCATTTAATTTCCAAACTACACTTCAAGGTTCCAAATGTGCCTTGTTTTAGATAACACATTTAAAAAAATTATTTAAGTCCTTAGAAACACACTCCATAATCTAGGAATAATTTTGAAAAAATCTTTAACATTTACCTTACTTCATATTTAAAACAAAACTTACAAACATGCTTAAAAAGTTATGTAAATAAATAAAATAAATAATTCTAGGCAGCACAATCAATTTTTCCTAAAATATATATATACCACATAAATATAAAACACACTTTTTAAATTGATAAGAAATTAAGGAACTCAAATTAAAGGCATAAGAATGGGGAATGTACCTTGAACTCAAGGCATGATTATTAAGATGACGATAACTCAGATATTCCTTTTACTACTCACACACACATACAACTTTTCTTATATTTAAGAACACCTAGCCCCTATGTACGTATTTTCATAGAAAAATATGTACAAGGGGATCCTTACATATATTCTCATATGTGCATATACCCCTTTACACTTACACATGTATGCATTTTCACATATATATATATATATATTTAGTCACACCTAGCCCCATTATATATATTCATCCTGACATGGGTTAATATTTATAAGGGGGGAAATTATACATATGCATGCTTACCTATAAATATACCTATAAGTCTTCGATAATGGTGACTCAAATCCACCCCAATAATGTCCAAGATACACTATAATAAAATTAGGGACCCAAAAATTAAAAAATCACCAATTAAAATTGGTCCGAAAGCAAAGGTAGAAGAAAACCAACCTCAAAATGGTGGTGGGTGGACCAAAATGGTCTGAAACACTTCACCTTCAGTAGAGAATGATGAAATATGTTTGAAGAAAACCCGAGAGACCCACTACACACCTTAATGATGAATTAAAACAAAAAAATGGGTTAACCCATGACCTAGAGTTCGACCGAGAAATATGGGGTGAAAGGGAAGAGAAAAATGTTGGAAAAGAGGAAGATGAGGGAGCTAGAGTGTTAACCTCAAAGGATTGACCACAAAGCTAGAAGAAATATTGTGGAATGCCGCACTAGAGGAGGCTATGAGGATGGAGGTCACACACCATGGATGGTTTGGTTGAGGTAGTTTTCACCCAAGGAAGGGGAAAAATGAGGGGGGATCTCACAACACACATGGAGGAAAAGAAAAAAAAGAGATTGAAAAAAGTAAAGAAAAAATAAAAATAAAAATAAAAATAAAAATAAAAAAAACCAAAATTTATAAAAACCAGGCATTCTACATGGTCTACACACGGTTTACCCAACCATGCACCAACCATGATGTCTATATCGGAAAAGCATGGGGCACCTCATAGTTATTCCTAGGCAGGATGCACAGTTGAAAAAACTATACTCCAACATTGACAAATGACACTGTCAACTCATAGAGCCAAATCGCATGCTATCCACATGTTTAATAGACCATGTGCAATCCATGTTCCACACTACTGGACCACTTGGGAAATCACATGGGTAGAACACAATTACTAATAACATTACATGATAACCATGCAAAATATAAAAAGCCTAAAAAATTAAAATTTTGACCCTCCGACTACCGCAACTCAATAAAAAGGATAAAAATAATAAAAATAATAAAAATGATTAATAATTAAATGTCTAGGTGTGATAGTTATTTTAAAAGGTTCTCCTATTTACCTCCATTAACTAAAAAAGAAAAATAAAATTAGGGGGCTTGAATACTTAGCTAATGATCTTATAAAAAGGAAAATATGAACATAGAATTAATAACATATAAATAAAAAGTATATCTTGAATTATGATTCCATATGTTTCAATCGAGGTTACCATGGTGATAGAATTATCCCTAGTGTTAGTATTGAATTATACTATTCATACTCCCCCAAAATGACTAGATCATCCTATAATACCAATTATAACTACCCTATACTTCTTCACATATCATTACATGATTTTAAGCCTAATTATCCATGAAATACAAACCATGGATAAAAAAGGATAGTGTCTTTATAAGATTAGGTACCTAATTAGAACACATGAAACTATATTTTTTTAATATCCAAAATGATCTCCCAACTCACTTTGATCTTCTATAATTTCTTAGGATGAAATGGGGAATACATAGATAAAATGGGTGAGCTAAAAAGAAAAGTAAGGGAATAAACATGGAAATGAAACATGGCATGTGAGTCTGAAGGCATAACATGATTACAAAAAAGGTATGGCTCATGAATAGAAATATGGAGGTATAAAATATTTAACATATAATATTATGATCATGAAAATATATGAATTTGGCATTAACATATATCATTACATAAACATGAGTTAAGGATAACTACTAAGACGACTTCCCATAGTGAACAAAGTCCCATAATGGATTAGGTTTACTCTCCAATGTCATTCATAATGTCTCATGAGATAAAAAATTATCCAATGCATTGGATTACTATTTAGGATCACCCATAAAAACATGTAAATGCATATGTGTACCATAAGAATAAATCAAGCATAAGGAATAAACAAAAGGATTACCCATATAAAGATATGGATTTTGTAATCACGTCATAAGGCATAACCCAAGGGTGTATCATAAGGGTATTCATGAAAGAAGGGATTAAATCATTCTTGGAAATTCATAAGGGAAAAATAATAATATATCATGAATAATTAATTCTAAATAAAGTGTAATCATTAAAACGAGTAGTTAGGCAACTTCAGTAATGTGACCCTGAAGCATAGTTTTTGGGAAAAGAAGGAAGAGTCTTTAAAGAGGATAAAGGAATAATTATTATCATAAAACCAGGAATGAACTAATTTTTTATATGATAAATTTAATTAATTTGAATAAATATTGGACTCTTAAAACAATTCATGGAGTGTACCTAAAAATGGGTAAGAAACATAGATGTTCCCTTTAATTGGGGTTTCTTATCGAGATGAATTGAGAAGGGAACCTTTTAAAACATATATTTTCCCATATAATAAAGAATAATTTATATATATATATATATTTAAAATTTATACAAAATTTAGGATAATTATATAAGAGTAATGAAGAGATAAACTGAGGTAAAAAGAGAAAAAATATAACCCAAAGGAAAAATGAAGGTTCAGAGAGATCCCTTATCTTATGTACAGATGTGTTCTGCACTTACAATTAATGTATTTAATAATAAAATTAGATCCATTAAATAATTAATTAATAACATTTACCTCTATATTTTATTTATTAAAATTTTATTAAGTTCATTTATGGTCATTTTGATGAGTTATAATGTTCAATTTCGTCATTTTGAGGGCGTTCGTTTCATGGTTTGATTGTCGGTTCACTTGTGTATAATTATGGATATTATTTTCAAATGGTAATAATACTACAAAAGTGAAATAAAATAGTATTAATTAACTAGAAAAAGTTAAAATTGTACCATATATCATTTTTTCTAACATGTGGATGATTCTTTGAGCAAAAATGTTATCGTCATGTGGTTAGTTCATTTAGGCAGGTTTATCGAGCATCAAGAACTAGTTTCATTTTATTTAATATTATTTCAATATATTAGTTCCATAGAATTAAATAAGTTATAATATACTTAAAAAAATCTTATTTTATAATATTAATAGTTTTATGACCAGCCTTGGAGGTGGTAATGGAAAACAAAAACTCATTATCCATGCAGATGATAAACCACTATAATTTGGACAATGATTTCATTTCTTTGAATAAGAGGAGATGAGTAAAGGGGTGGATAGAATATATCCATCCGAAATATAAAATTATAGAATATAAATTATACTTGAGTTATTATGATTTTATTGATGAAGTATTTGAGGAGAAGGTAGAAGAAGAAAGGAAATTAAAATAGGTAGTCTAAGAATGCTGCCTCTTGAATATCACCTCCTTGAAGGACCCATTATGGAACTAGGAATTGGTTTTTAGTAAGACCAGTATCTATTGGATGTGAGGATATTGGGGAGGATAATTTTATATATATATTTTTAATGATTCAATTTTTATAAGGTGTGAGGATAAGGGACGATGAGGGGTGATATTTATAAGGGGAGGAGAGAGGTGTTTCTTATTATTATATTCATTAGTTTATTATTTTGGCTCAATATTATAAATATTATTGATTCTTGTTACTATATATAGTAAATATTTCCTGTGAGTTTGAAATAATGGGTGATTACATCATCCATGATAAAAAATCATGTATTTTTCTTATAATGATAAATACTGCAAATTACTATATTTCACTATTCACAAGAATTCAACTATTTCAGAAAAATATCAAAAATTCACCCAAACCATTTTTTATTATTAGATTTAAAAAATGGTATCCATTTCATGAAACTAATTTTCTAAATATTAAAAAAATAATGATTTTAATATTATAACTGATTTTATAACCCGTTGAAAAATTACTTATTGTCTCATAAAATTATCTTATCATTATAATAAAAATTAATATCAATATACGAATCATTTTTATGAAAATAAATTATATTTTAAATTATTATATTCATTATAAAATTTCAAATAAAACATTTACATTTTACAAAAATACCAACACTTAATTTATCATTTTAAAAACATTTATTTACTTGTACCATGATATAAATATTTTATATTTTTATTTTATAAGAAAAATAAATATTAATTTACATTTCCATAGGTTTTTTTTACTATTATAACGGCCATATTACTATTCCCAATGGTCATATTATAATTTTTAATGGTCAAATTAGTATTCCAATGATCAGGTTACTATTCTAACAACTAGGTTACTATTCCAATGGTCAGATTAATATTCCAATGGTCATATGAGTTACCTAATTCATATAAATAACTATTATTCCATTCATTATTAATTCACTTATATTTTCTATCAATTTTATATATAATTTCATTTTCAAAATGAATATTATGTTTCTAACATTATGTGTTATTTCCACATATTTTTCATGAGTGAGGTCATTCTAGTGGATTGAGAAGATAAAAATTATCCAATTATTATTCTATTATTTTCTATTTATTTTTCCATTATAATGTTTGGAATTATTATTGGTTTAGTTGGTGACTAATTTATCATTCTTCACTTATGAGATTAATGTTTTGTTGGTTTATCTATGTGATTTTTGTGTTTTATATTGCATGGCTTAATTGTAAGAAGAGAAATTTCATTGATAAAATTTTGGGTTGTTACATTCTTCCCCTTAAGAAAATTTTCCCTTGAAATTTTGTTTTACATACGAAAGATAAAATAGGTGTGGGTAATTCTCCTTCATTTTATCCTCTAGTTTCCATGTTGCCTCTTCATATTTATAGTTCCACCATAGTACTTTGACCAAGTGAATGTTCTTGTTGTGTATAAATTTATCTCTATGGTGTTATATTCACCGAATTCTACTCATAAGAGAGATAATTTTCTAGATATACCACCTCTGAATTTAGTACATGTGAGGGATCTGGTATGTACTACCTTAAAAGGGATACATGGAATACATCATGTACTTGAGACATGGTTGGTGGAAGTACTAGTCAATAGGTCACAACTCTGACATGATCAAGAATCTCAAAGGGGTCGATTTACTGGGGAATTTTCTTTCCCTTCTTCATAAATCTTATAACTCTATTCCTTGAAGATATGTGGAGGAATACCTTATCTCTAACCTCAAACTCCAGGCCCCATCAATGATTGTCTGTATAGCTATTCTATCAACTTTGGGTAGCCCTGATGTGTTTTTAAATAGTCTTCACCTTTTCTACAATTTCCTCAACCATTTCATGTCCCAACAACTTACATTCACCAAATTCATCCTATTATGAAGGTGTTCTACATCTCTCCCCATAAAGGTCTTCATATGGAGCCATTTGGTTTCTTGAGAGAAAACTATTGTTGTAAGAGAACTTGACTAGTGGAAGATATTGATCTCATCCTCCTTTTAAGTCTATTGATCATGATATCAACATATTTTCTAGTGACTAAATGGTTTACTTAGACTGGCCATCAGTTTTAGGGTGATAAGCCATACTGAAGATCAACTCAGTGTTTAAATCATGTTGGAGACTTTTACACAACTTAGATGAAAATATCGTATCTTGACCAGATACATTAAATAATGGTAATCCATGAAGACTCTCCACTTCTATGATGTATATACATACAATTTTATTAACTGAGAAGCCCCCTAAAATTGTAATAAAGTGAGATGTCTTTATAAGATGATCCACAACAACATATATATAATTATTTCCTATAGATTTCTTCAAAAGTCCTATGAAAAATTCCATGGTGATGTTTTACCATTTCTATGTATTTATGGGCAATGTTTGCATCACCCCTTTATAATTTTTTATTATATCCTTCACTCACTAACATACTATAAACTTTAATGTATATTTAGCGATCTCCTTCTTCATATCATTCTGCCAATAGTTCTCTCAGAGATCTCGATACATCTTTGTGATCCATAGGTGGATGGAGAATTTAAAGTTATGTGAATCATTTAAAATCTCCCTATTTATATCATGATTTTATTGTATACAAATTCATGACCCAAATCTTACAAATCCTTTCTCATAAAATTTGAACTCTGAGGGTTTCTTATTTTTAATCGATTCCACATTCTTTAAAATTTACACATCATATCTTTGAGCATCCTATATCTTATGCATAAGGGATGGTTGAGAAATAATTTGAGAAAATAATTATTATTTTCCTTCGTGATTCCCAATTCATCCTTTGCAAGTCTAGGATTCTTGGATCCTTCTCAATTTTAATCATTGATAAAGTTACATGATCTTTTCTACTTATAACATCTTTCACTTTATTTTCTTCACTAAGATTTTAGTGGATTGAGAAGTCATAATACTTTATGAGATCTAACCATATTAAAAGGAACATATTAATCCCATTATATGCGAATATATATTTGAGGCTCATGTGATCGATATATATCTCACACTTCTCCCTATAAAGATAATGCCACCAGATTTTCAATGTGAACTTAAAAACAACCAACTCTATATCATTCATGTGACAACATTTCTCATGAACTTTTGAATACTTTATGTCATGGGCTATTACTTTATCATTTTGTATTAGTAAATAGCCTAATCCTTTCTTTGATGCATCACTATAAACCACAAAGGTTTTCTTACCAGTGGGTAGTGTATGTACTGGGGGAGTGATAAGCCTCTTTTTCAACTCTTTGAAGCTGTATTCACATTCACTGGTCTAGAAAAAATTTAATCCATTCCAAGTCATCTTGTTTAGTGAGTTTGAAAATAATAAAAATTTCCTCACAAATCATCGGTAATAACCAGATAGACAAGAGAAACTACGGTTCTCCATTATAGATGCTAGTTTGGGATACTTATTAATTTACTTTATCTTAGAAGGGTCCACATATATCCCTTTGTTAGTGATAAAATTCCCCAACAATGATACTTTCTCCATACAGAACTCACACTTACTATACTTTTCATATAGTTTCTCCCTTCACAAAGTCTTTAGCACATTATTAAAATTATCCTCATGATCCTCCTTGCTATTGGAGTATATAAGAATATTATCTATAAATACTATCATAAATTTTTTGAGGTAATCTATAAAGAATCTATTAATTAATTCCATGAATATTTCTAGAGAATTAGTGAGTCTTAAGGGAATAATTATGAACTCAAAGTGTCCATACATCATTTGAAAGACACTATGGGGAATATATTCCTTGTTCACCTTTAATTGGTGAGTTCCCGACCAAAGGTCCACATTTTATAAATAATTCCCCCCACATATTTTATCAAACAAGTCATATATCCATGGTAGGGGATACTTATTATTTATCCTAATTTTGTTGAGTTTATGATAATAAATGCATAGGTGCATTGATCCATCCTTCTTCCTGATGAAGAGGACCATTGTACCCCATAGTGAAGCACTCATACATATAAAACCCTTTTCCAGATTCTCTTATAACTACTTCAATTTTTCCAACTCCATGGTGGAATCCTATAAGTATTATTTGATATGGGAAAAGATCTAGGTACAGGTTCAATTGAGAAATAAACCTCTTGGTTAGGAGGAAGACCATGAAATTCTCTAGGGAACACATCAGTGTAGTTCCTCACAATGGGCATGTATTTAAGCATGAACCTCTCCTTTGTCTTAATCATTTGATCTAGATATGATTGATTATAAGAAAGTAATATCCACACTTGAGTTGATTACTATGAAGGATATTCATCCTAATATTTAAAATTATAGAGAATTGTACAATTCCTTGGTATGTTAAGGGTGATCTCCCTCTACCAACAGTTGATGTTGGACTTGTATAAAGATAGCTAATCCATTCCCATTATAGAACCAAACTCCACTAATGGAAGTAAGATGGGGTTTTATAAGAGGTTCATTCCACAATCATTGATTGGGGAGGATTTATATACTTTATATGCAATAATTATCCCATTTATTATTCTTATAGATAACTCACCTTCCATATTTTTAGGTGGTGGTTGAATAGTTCTACTAAACTTGTAAGATATTAAAGAATGTGTAGAACCAGAATCAAAAAAATTATGTTTTATATTATTAAATGAATAAACAATGTAACTACCACCACATAATTATTAGGATCCATATCCGCAATGGTTATTTAATATTACCTTCTATTTTAACATGGAGGTTATTTTCATTGATTGTCTCTAATAACCCTTGGCTTAGAGAATTTGATCGCATAATTCTCATGTTCCTTATAGCTGAAAACTATACCATAGGTTTAGTGTTGATATGAACCTTCGTTTATTTATCTATATTGGTGGGATTCTTTATATCCCTTCAACAATTATTATCCTGATTCCCCTCTTTTCCACATTTTAAGAATCTCTCTATTGCCTTTAGATAGCTCTCAGAATGCTTCTTCCCACACTTTTGACATGTGGGATGTTGGATTTTCTTTCCTCTATGGGACTTATATATTGATCCTCCTATATTAAACTTTATCTTCATATTTTTATTTCTGATACCATGAGACCACTAAGAGTCTCCAATCTTCATAACAACCATAATGGAAGAATAGAAAATATCCTCACAGCTGTTAAATTCTCGAATCACCAATTATTTTAATAGATTTAACTTTAATACAATAAATAAGTGATCCAATTTTATTTAACTGTTCATGAAAAATCCATAGGTGTATCATGAAATCCTTGTAAATTGTTCCTTGTATGCCTCAATAGACTCATCTTCCTTTTGGTTTAGTTTGAGAAACTCCCTCTATGACCACCCTTCTTTTATTACAAACTTAAACCTGATTTATTACATAAACATCACTTGATAAAACATAGAAGATCGAGAGGTATAGTCTCTTTGGGGATTAGGATCATTACATAACAACTTAAAACATGAAATAAAATAACTTTATTGAAAAATTCCTTTACATGACCACTACATTCCCTCATACTTAGCATTGCATGTGATAACCCGTGGACATGCATAAGAAAAAGGTGAGCTATAAAGCACAGTAAGGGAATAATCATGGAATAACATGAGTATTAAAATACATGTTAGACAATATTCATATAAATAGAGAACAAGATAAGAATAAACATAAAGTCATGATAAATCATGATAATCATAACATGGAAATGTAACAACAACACTTAACATGAAATTAGCATGAGCCAAGGATCATTGCACATGGAGCATGAGTAAATACTCAATGAAAATGAAGCATGAGTAAAACCCATTGAAATTGAATTAGAATGATTAAAAACCCATTGAACATGATTTATCATGATACTATTCTTAAACCAATGCATTGGAGCGCTATAAGGATGCACCCTTCTTAAACATTTCATTTCATGCATAAGTGTGACACATGGATCATATAACATGGATTCATAAAACACAATAATTTATTACACAATAAAGTAATGTGGAATTCAAACATGAAACTTTATAATCAATAAGTAAATGTGCATAAATTTGAATACCCTTGATAGAGAAATGGGCATGGTATTCACTACACAATGACATTGGCTTGAAAAAACAGTGTAATTTCGGCAGCGTAACGACGTGACGTAAGAATTCATAAAAAATGGTTGATGAGAGAGAAATGGGCGTCTCATAATATTTACATGAAATGTACATTAATGGGGTAATATATATACATTTCCCAACAATTGTAATGGAATTTAGAGTCATTATACAAAATAATTGTTTGAATGTAAAAGAGGGGAGAGAAATTCCTTTCGGAATTTCAGCATAGTAACAGGTGTACATGGGAGGCATTTAATGAGAGAGAAAGGGGTATCCCATCATTAAAACATAAAGAGGGATGTATGGGGGAGGTTCTAAACCATACCCCAACATTTATAATTGAAATTAAAAGGGCATAACAACATTAAGAAAATTGGACAAAAATGAGAAGGGAAGAAAAAACCCTATGGATGTGTGCTTTCAAAGGCTTGAGAGAGGCTTGAGAGAGGCTTCTTGGGAGCTTGGGGCACCTTGGGAGGATTCTAGAGAGAGTATGGAAGAGGTTGGACTAACTCCAATGGATTTGAGTGAGGAGAAAGTGGGATCTTGGGTGGGTTTATATAGGAAAGGTGAGGGAATTCTTTATTATTTAGGTTTGGGATTCCTCACATTAAACTAATCCAAACCACAAACCATACCATAGTTTTTGCCCATGTTTTTCAGAAAAGGGAAGTGGAAAAAAATATTTTATAAGGCAAAATCCCAAAATTTTTAAAATAATAGGGTTTCTTATGTGGAGGTGAGTCACACTCCCAAGGAAAACAATTTAAAAAGACAAGATGTTTAATAAGCCTTGAAGGGTCCATTAATGCTTTATAAAATAAGTCAAAAAAAACCCAAAATAACATTATTTTAATGTTAAAACATATATCGTCCGATCATAAGGCTTATAGTATTTTATTACAGCACTATTGGGTCATTATGATGTCATAAAACACATTATATATTTAAATGGTATTTAATTTTTACCCAAGAATTTGACTGTCTTAGAAAATTATGAAAAATTCAACGTTGGATAATTTCGACATCTTGACTCCAAAAATAATATTCATTTTATCTGAATAATTTTCTAAATATTTTAATTTTCACTTTTAAAATAAAAACTGACATTTATCGAAAATTCATGGGTTTTGACAAAAATGGATTTCAAACCTTAATAAAAATTACAATTGCATTCATAAAATTATACGATCATTTATATTTAATAAAAATTAATTTAATAATGATAATAATATTTTATTAAAATATTATTTAATTCAAAAATCCATTAATTCATAAAAATATATTTCTTAGTTGAACATTTACTAAAAATACTATTTGTGCTTTAAAAACTATTTACAAGGTAAAAATAATAAAATGAAAGTATATTCATTATTCTATAAAAAAATAATGTACATAATCATAGTGCTAAGTTCTTGTTACATAACCCCTTATAACACCTACATATAACCGAAGAGTAAGGTGTGCGATGGTGACATACTCTTGTGGTGGCTCAGATAACATTGCTCGGGTGGTAATCTCTATCAACTTCCACTTCTCTCATAGGCGGTCTCGATTGAGCTTAACCTGTTAAAGCTCAGCTTGGGCTTGGTAAAGAGAGAAGCCCAATGACGCCACCTCTTTTCCGAGCTCTGACAAATGAGATTCTTATGGGGCACATCTACTGGATGAGGCCATCACCTCCTTTGTCTGAGTAAATTGGATTCGTTAAAGACCCATATTTATACTAATCATGTGATCACTATTCAACGACCATATGAGCAACAATCAAAATTCTTAACAGTATTTTAAAATCAAAAAACATATAACCAAATAAGTTGAAATTTTATATAAACATTTTACATAAAGGGACATTTAATTAGATCAAGAGGGATTTCCATTAATGAATGTTTGAGTCGTTACAATCTTCCCCCCTTAAAAAATTTCGCCCTCAAAATTTTCTTTTCCCACACTAAAATAGATGTGGGTAACTCTGCTTCATCATTTCCTCTGATTCCCACGTCGCTTCTTCAAACTTGTGGTTTCACCATAACACCTTGACAAGGGGCATTGTATTATTTCGTAGAACTTTCTCTCTATGATCTAAGATCTTCGCTGGTTGCTCCTCATAAGAAAGATCATCCTCTAATTTTACCACCTCTGAAGAGAGTAAATGTGAAGGGTCTGGTATGTACTTCATTAAGAGGGATACATGAAAGACATCGTGTACTTTGGCCAAGGTAGGTGGAAGTGCTAGTTGATAGGCCACATTCCCGACACAATCAAGAATCTCGAAGGGGCCAATGCACCTTGGATTTAACTTCCCTTTCTTTCCAAACCCCATGACCTTCTTCCACAGAGATATGCTTAGAAATACAATGTCTCCAACTTTAAACTCAAGGTCTCGTCGACAGTTATCTGCATAACTCTTCTGTCGACTCTGGGCTGCCTTGATATGCTGCTGAATGGTTTTTACCTTCTCCATCATTTCTTCAACCATTTCTGGTTCAAGTAGCTTACACTCACCGACCTCATCCCAACACGCCAGTGTTCTGCACCTTTTCCCATAAAGGGCTTTATATGGTGCTATTTGGATGCTCGAGTGGAAACTATTATTATAAGAGAACTCAACCAGAGGAAGATGTTGATCCCATCCTCCTTTAAAGTCTATTGAGTATGATCTCAACATGTCCTCAAGTGTTTGGATAGTCTTCTCGGATTGGCCATCAGTTTGAGGATGATAGGACGTACTGAAATTCAGTTCAGTATTCAGAGCATGTTGAAGACTCTTCCAAAACTTAGAGGTGAATCATGGATCTCGATCGGACATAATAGATAGTGGTACTCCGTGCAGCCTTACCACTTCCCTGATATATATCCGTTCTAGTTGATCCAATGAGAAATCCTCTCAAATAGTAATGAAGTGTGAGGCCTTTGTAAGACGATCCACAATAACCCAGATTGCATTGCTGCCTTTGGATGTCTTCGGAAGTCTGGTGACACAGTCCATGGTGATTTTCTCCCATTTCTATTCTGGTATGGGCAATGGTTGCATCATCCCCTTAGACTTTTTCCTCTCTTCCTTCACTTGCTGACACGCCAGGCACTTTGATGTATATTTAACGATCTCCTTCTTCATATTATTCAACCAATAATGCTCTCAAAGATCTTGATACATATTTTTTGTTTCCTAGGTGAATAGAGAAATTTGAACTATGTGCATCATCCAAAAGTTCCTTCTTTAGCTCCGAACTTTATGGAAAACATAGTCTTTTCCCAAATCTTACAATTCCTTCTTCATTAACATTAAACTCTGAGGATTTACCTTTTTTGATAGCTTCTACTATTTACTGAATTGCCACATCATATTTTTGAGCATCCTTTAACCTTTCCAAAAGTGACGGTTGAGAAATCATTTGTGAAAGGATTGATGATGTTCCTTTCTTTATGATTCCCATTTCCATCTTCATAAAATATAATAATATTGGATCCTTTTCAATTTTCATCAATGATAGAATCGCTGGATCCTTTCTACTTAGGGCATCCTCCACCTTGTTCGCCTTCCCAGGGTGGTAATAGATTGAGCAGTCATAGTCTTTGATCAGATCTAACCATCTTTGTTGGCGCATGTTCAACTCTTTTTGTGTGAATATATACTTGAGGCATTTTTTGTCTGTATATATTTCACACTTCTCCCCAAAGAGATAGTGCCACCAAATTTTCAAAGAGAAGATCACTAAATACCACAAAAAGTTCTCCACTTGGGGGTAAAGTGAGAACGGGCGTAGTGATAAGCCACCTTTTCAACTCCTTGAAGCTTTCTTCACATTAATTACTCCAAGACAAATTTACTCCCTTCTGAGTTAGCTTGGTAATAGGGTTGGAAAATCGTGAGAAATTTCTCACAAATCATCGATAATATCCAGCTAACCCCAAGAAGCTATGAATACTTGTTACCGATGTTGGCCTCGACCATCCTTCAATTGCATCTGTTTTAGAGGGATCTGCATATATCTCATTTCTTGTGATGATATTACCTAATAATGTGACCTCTTTCAACCAGAACTCACATTTTTTGTACTTTACATAGAGCTTATCCTTCTGCAAGGTCTTTTGTACAATTATCGGATTCTCCTCAAGATCCTCCTTGGTTTTGGAGTATATCAGAATATCATCTATAAAGACTACCACAAATTTGTCGAGGTAATCTCTAAAGACTCTATTCATCAAGTTCATAAATATTTCTGGAGCATTAGTGAGTCCTAAAGGCATTACTATGAATTCATAGTTCCCGTATCTTGTATGAAAAGAAGTCTTGGAGATATCTTCCTTATTCACCCTTACTTGATAATATCCCGACTGCAAATCCACCTTGGAGAAGTATTGTGCTCCGTGCAGCTGATCAAACAAGTCATCAATTCTTGGGAGAGGGTAGTTGTTCTTTATCATGATTTTGTTGAGCTCATGATAATCGATGCAAAGGCGCATTGACCCATCCTTCTTCTTGACGAAGAGGACTGGTGCACCCCATGGTGAAGCACTTGGGCGTATAAACCCTTTATCCAAATTATCCTGTAGTTATTTCTTCAGCTCCTTAATCTCCAAAAAAGCCATTCTATATAGATTCTTGGATATTGGTAATGCCCTAGGTATAAGTTCAATTGAGAATTCAACATCTCTTCTAGGAGGAAGACTAGACAATTCCCTGGGAAACATTTCCGTGAATTCCCTCACAATAGGCATGTATTATAGGATGGTTTCCTCCTTAGACTCAATCATCTGATCCAGATATGCATGCTCATAGGGCAGTAATATACACACTTGAGATGATGGATCTAAAGAAGATTCATCTTCCTCCTTGCACTTGTAAAGGATCATGGGCCGATTGTCCACATGGAGAGTGATTTCCCTCTCACAGAAATTTATGTTGGATCCATATAAAGAAAGCCAATACATGCAAAGAATTGCATCAAATTCCACCAAAGGGAGTATAGTGAGGTTCTCTGGGAAGTTTAATCCATAGATTATGATAGGGGAGGTCTTATATTCATGGGATACAATGATTGCCCCATTTTCCGTACTCACCGACATCTTCACTTCCATGATTTTTGGTGGAGATGAGATTTTTATACTAAACTTTCGAGATATAAAAGAATGCGTAGAACCTGAATAAAAAATTACGCTCTCTATTCTTGAATGAATAACTAGCGTACCTGTCACCACTTCATTTTCGGGGTTCACTTCGGAAATAGTGATGGAAAAAGCTTACCCTTGCTGCCTTGGAGGTTGTTGGTTGCCTCCAAAAACCCTTGGCTTAGGGCACTGATTTTCAAAATTCCTTGGTTCTTTGTAGTTATAGCAATGAACAACGCATTGAGGTTCTAATGGAGAATTAATCTCCTCTGTTGCAGCCGCAGATTTTTCTTTCCCACAATTAACAGCCTGGTTCCCTTCTCTTCCACACCTAAAACATTTTCTCATACCCTTCAGACAATTTCCAGGGTGCTTCTTTTCTACACCTTTGGTAAGTGGGGTGCTGGATCCTCTTAGCACCATTGGATTTATCCATCAGAACAACAACATTGAATTCCACCTTACGCTTCTTATCCCCATGATATGCCTAAGATTCTCCGATCTCCATTTTGACCTTGAGGGCACATCGAACAATTTCCTCATAGGTGTCGAAGTCACGGATCACCAGTTCTTTCCACAGGCTAGGTTTCAGTACACCAAAGAAGCGGTTAACCTTTCATTAGGGGGTAACGAAAAATCCGGATGTGTATTGTGCAAGCCTTGTGATTTTTTCCTCATATGATACAACCGATTCGTCATCTTTTTTCTTGAGAGGAAGGAAGTCCCTTTCCATCTTAATCCGAAGGGTACGTGGAAAATATTTATCGAAAAACATCTTCCAGAAATCCTTCCATTCCAACACCTTGATCTCCTCCTCAAGCTTCGTATTTTTGATCAACATCCACCATTGATCAGCTTCACCCTCCATACGATAAGAATCTAGGAGAACCTTCTCTTGTTCAGAACATTGAAGGACGGAGAAGATATTTTCAATGGAGTTGATCCATTGTTCGGCGATTGAGGGATCAGACGATCCATTAAAAGTAGGAGGCCTTTGTCTCATGAAGCTCTCGATAGCGACTTGTTTTTTCTTAGGGGGGGTTGAATGTTCCTCTTGATCCATGTTTCTATTCAAATCTTGAGTTATATGAGAGAGAATAATGAAAAAGTTCATGATTCCCGCTCCCATTGGATTGCGCATCTCATTAGTACAGTCATCACATTGATCTTCACATCGATTGTCAGCCCGAGTCCTTCTATTACCAGCTATTGGCTGGAATAAAAGGAAAGTTAAGAGTAACACATAAAGGGTAACACAAGGACAAAATTGATGACTTATAAATAACTCTTATTTCCTTAACATATTAATCTATTGTCTTTAGTCTATGTTATCCATGATCTACTTTCTAACATATATTCTTAGGGAATTTTTTGTCCCTTAATAATGGTTCATAATAAGCTTGTGAATTTACCGAAGCATATACCCTAGGAGTGTCATAACCAAGAGTGCAGCAAGGCCTGTTGTCATGCACTAGTTCCCGTTCAAGTCTAGCTCAAAGTGGTGTTTTTGGGTTTTACCCCTAGGATACATCTGTACCTGAGCCACCTCTACCAGCTTGTTTCCAGACAGGTATGTATTTGCTTTATAAACCACTTACTCAATACTTTACAAAACTTAGGGATGTTTTTATTATACTTAGTCTTGTATCTAAGTCTTTACTAGGATTTTATAATCCTAATCCCAAAAATAACTAAACCTATCCTCTGATACCAACTATGACAACCTTGCTTTTATTATAAACATAAACCTGATTTATTACATAAACTTCACTTGATACAACATATAATATCGAGAGGTCTAGTGTCTTTGGGGCTTAGAATCATTACATAACAACTTAAAACATTAAATACAACATATTTATTGAAAACTTCATTTACATGACCACTAAAATCCCTCATACTTAACATTGCATGGGATAACCTGAGGACATGCATAAGAAAAGGGTGAGCTGTAAAGCCCAGTAAGGGAATAATCATGGAATAATATGAGGATTAAAATACATGTTAGATAATAGGCATATCAATAGAGCACAAGAGAATCATAAACATAAAGGCATGATAAAGCATGATAATCATAACATGGAAATGTGGCAACAACACTTAACATGGAATTAGCATGATCCAAGGCTCATTGCACATAGAGCATGAGTAAATCCTCATTGCACATGAAACATGAGTAAAACCTCATTTAACTTGAATTAGCATGAGTAAAAACCCATTGCACATGACGTATCATGATACTATTCTTAACCCAATGCATTGGAGCGCTATAAGGGGGCACCCTTCTTAAACATTTCATTTCATGCATAAGTGTGCCACATGGATCATATAACATAGATTCATAAAACAGAATAATTTATTCCACGATAAAGGAATGTTGAATTAAAACATGAAACTTTATAATCAATAAGTTAATGTGCATAAAGTTGAATACCCTTGATAGAGAAACGGGCATGGTATTCACTACACAATGATATTGGCTTGGAAAAATGGTGTAATTTAGGTAGCGTAATGGTGTGACGTAAGAATTCATAAAAAAATGGTTTATGAGAGAGAAAGGGGTGTATCATCATATTTACATGAAATGAACAGTAAGGGGGTCATATAGATACATTTCCTAACAATTGTAATGGAATTTAGAGTCATGATACAAAAGAATTTCTTGAATGTAAAAGAGGGGAGAGAAATTCCTTTCGGAATTTTGGCATAGTAACAGGTGTACATGGGAGGAATTTAATGAGAGAGAAAGGGGTATCCCATCATTAAAACATAAAGAGGGAAGTATGTGGGAGGTGATAAACCATACCCCAATATTTATAATTGAAATTAAAATGGCATAACGACATTTATAAAATTGGACAAGAATGAGAAAGGAAGAAAAAACCCTTACATGGAAGTGTGCTTCCAAAGGCTTGAGAGAGGCTTGAGAGAGGATTATTGGGAGCTTGGGGATCCTTGGGAGGATTATAGAGAGATTAGAAAAGAGTTTGGACGAACTCCAATGGCTTTGAGTGAGGAGAAAGTGAGAGCTTGGCTGGGTTTATATAGGAAAGGTGAGGGAATTCTTTATTATTTAGGTTTGGGACACCTTACATTAAACTAATCCAAACCACAAACCATCCCATGGTTTTTGCCCATGGTTTTTGGAAAAGGGAAGTGGAAAAAATTATTTTATAAGGCCAAAGTCCGAACTTCTCAAAATAATGGGGTTTCTTATGTGGAGGTGAGTCACACTCTCAATGAAAACAATTTAAAAAGACAAGATGTTTAATAAGACTTGAAGGGTCCATTAATGCTTTGTAAAATAAATAAAACAAACCCAAAATTACATTATTTTAATAGTAAAACATATATTGTCTGAACATAAGGATTATAGTATTTTATTATATCACTATTAGGTCGTTATGATGTCATAAAACACATTATATATTTAAATGGTATTTAATTTTTACCCAAAAATTTGACTCTCTCAGAAAATTATGAAAAATTCACCGTTGGAAAATTTTGATGTCCTGATTCCAGAAATAATATTAATTTTATCTAAATAATTTTATAAATATTTTAATTTTCACTTTTAAAATAAAAACTGACATTTATCGAAAATTCATGGGTTTTGACAAAAATGGCTTTCAAACCTTAATCAAAATTATAATTGCACTCATAAAATTATAAGATCATTTATATTTAATAAAACTTAATTTAATAATAATAATAATATTTTATTAAAATATTATTTAATTCAAAAATCCATTAATTCATAAAAATAGATTTCTTAGTTGAACATTAACTAAAAATACTATTTGTGCTTTAAAAACTATTTACAAGGTAACAATAATAAAATGAAAGTATATTCATTATTATATACAAAAATAATGCACATAACCATAGTGGTAAGGTCTTGTTACATAACCCCTTATAACACCCACATAAGACTGTATAGTAAGGTGTGCGATGATGACTGAATCTTGGGGTGGCTCTGATAACATTGCTCGGGTGGTAATCTCTATCAACTTCCACTTCTCTCGTAGGCAGTCCTGCTCGAGCTTAACCTATTGAAGCTCGTCTTGGGATTGGTAAAGAGTGAAGCCCAATGATACCACCTCTTTTCCAACCTCCGACAAATGGGCTTCGTATAGGGAACATCTATTAGAGGAGGCCATCACTTCCTTTGTCTAAGAAAATTGGATTCGTTAAATACATATATTTATACTAATCATGTGATCACTATTCAAAAACTATATTAGTAACAGTCCCAATTATTAATAGTATTTTAAAATATAAAAACATATAACCAAAGAAGTTGAAATTTTATATAAACATTTTACATAAAGGGACATTTAATTAGATCAAGAGGGATTTCCATTAATGAAAGTTTGGGTCGTTACACCCTCTTTATCTTAAGACAGAGAGTTTAGGGATAATATTATTGAAAAATATTTTATTGATTCCATCCCATTCCATGAAATTAATTTATTCTTTAGGATTCATGTTTTTGATCAGTTCACACCACTATTAAGCTTCCCCATTAAAATTATATATTGCTAGAATGACTTTATCTTCTTTTGAGCACTGGAGTACAAATAATATATTATCAATGGAGTTATTCCATTATTCCATGACAAGGGGGTTAGAAAATATAATATAGGTAAGAGGACTTTACCATAAAATGTATTTGACCACAAATTGATATTTATTAGTATAAATAGGGTGTTCCACATGATTCAAGTTATTATTTATAACTTGATCCAGTTGAGCCAGTACTGTCATGAAGTATCGAGATCCCATTCTCATTAGTTTTGGTATCTGATTAGGGAAATCATCACATTTCCTATCACATTGGTTGTTAGTATGGTTTCTCTTATTCCCCTCAATTTACTATAAAATAAAATAAAATTAGAGGGCTTGAATACTTAGCTAATGATTATATAAAAAGGAAACCTTGAACATAGAATGAATAAACTATAAATGAAAAGTATATCATAACTTATGATTCCCTATATTTCAATCTAGGTTATCCCAGGTGATATAATTATCCCTAGGGTTATTAATGATGTTTTCTAGTAATAATCCCAAAAAATAACTAGATTTTTCTCTAATAACAACTATAGATACCCTAGAATTTTTCTCATATTATTACACATTTTTAAGTATAATTATCCATTAAATACAAACCAAGGATAAAAAACTCTAGGGTCTTTAGAAGATTAGGTACATAATTATAAAACATGAAAATAGTATAAAATATCTTTTTTATTAATATCCACAATGATCTCCTAACTCCCATAACTACACAAGATAACCTGGGGAATACATAGACAAAAGGGGTGAGCTAAAAATACCTATAAGGGAATAAATATGAAATGAAACACAAAACATGAGTTAGAAGGTATAACATGATAACATAAAAGGCATGACTCATGAATACACACACAAAGGCATAAAATATAAAACATGGAATCATATGATCATATAAATATTGAAATTTGGAAAAAACATATATCATTACATAAATATGAGTTAAGGATAAATACCAAGACAATATTACATGGTGGACATAGTATCACAATGGATTAGGTTTACTCCCTAATACCATAAATAAAATCTCATGAGAAAAAAAATTACCCAATTAATTAGAGCACTATCTAGGAACACCCATCATAACATGTTCATCCATATGTGTTCCACATAAATAAATCAAGCATACAACATAAACAAAAGTATTTTCCATGGAAATAAATGGGTTTCGTAATCATGTCATAAGGCATAACCAAAGGGTGTATCATATAGGTATTTATGAAAGAGGGGATTAAATAATTCCGGGACAATCATAAATAAAAAATAAGAATATATCATGAATAATTAAGTATTACTTAAGTGTAAACATTAAAAAGAGTGGTTAGGTAACTTTAGAAATGTGCCACTTAAGCCTAATTTTAGGGAAAAGAATGAAGAGTATTTAAAGACGATAAAGGCATAATTATTTCCATAAAACTAGAAATGAAATAAAATTGTTTTTAAGGATAAATTGATTGAATTTAGAAAAATATTGGAGGCCTAAAAAAATTATGGAGTGTATTTTAAAATGGTTAAAGTTCCCTTCAATTGGGTTTTCTTATCGAGAGGAATTGAGAAGGGAACCTTTTACAACATGTATTTCCCCAAAAAATAATGAATAATTGAGTTATATATATACATGTTTTTAAAATTTATAAATAATATAATATAATTATATAATAATAATTAATAGATAAATAGAGTTAAAGAGATATAAACACAACCAAAAGGAAAAATAGAGGTTTGGAGTGATCCCTTGCCTTATGTCCGAATGTGTTATGCACCTGCACTTCATATCCTGGATAATAAAATTAGGTCCATTAATTACTTAAATAATAAAATTTTACATCTATATTTTATCTATTATAATTTTATTAATTTATTTATGTCCATTTTTATGTGTTATAATGTTCAATTTCATCATTTTGGGAGTGTTCATTTCATGGTTTCATGGCCGATTCACTTATGTATAATTATGGATATTATTATCGAATGGGAATATTAATATATAAGTAAAATGAAATGGTATTAATGAAATTAAAAAAGTTTAAATTTTCCCATATTTCATTTTTATGACATGTGGATGATTCTTTGAGTGAAAACGTTATCGTTATGTGGTTAGTTCATTTAGGCGGTTTTACCGACCATCACAAAATAGTTTCTTTTTATTTAATATTATATCTATATATTAGTTACATAACATGAAATAAGTTATAATATACTTATTAAAACATTATTTAACCATAATAATAGTTTTATGACCATCCTTAAAGATGGTAATGGAAAAAAAGGAGATAATAAAAGTGGTGGATAAAATATATTACATTATAAATATAAAATAATAGTATATAAATGATACTGGAGTTATTATTATTTGATAGATGAAGGAGGGTAGGAGAGGATATAAGAAGAAAGGAAATAAAAAGAGGTAATTTGAGAACGTCACCTCTTGAATTTCACCTCCTTGAAGGACCCCTTAAGGAACCTGGTATTTCTAATTTGGTGAGACCAAAAGCACTTGAATGTGTGGAAGATTGGGGAGGGAATTTTTTAGTAGATACTTCCAAGATTCATGGTTTAGAATGTGTGAGGAGGAGGGGTGGTATTTATAAGGGGAGTAGAGGGGTGTTTTTTATTTTTATAATCATTACTTTATTATTTTGGATCAAGACTATCAATAATATTGATTATTGTTACTATATATAGTAAATAGTACATGTTATTTCTAAATAATGGGTGGTTACATCATCCATGTCTCAAAAATTCATGTATTTGGATTATAATGATCAATACTATAAATTAATGTATTTCACTATTCAAAAAAATTCAACTATTTTAGAAAAATCCCAAAAATTCAACCTAATAATTTTTCAATGTGTATATTTAAAAAATGGTATCCATTTCTTGAAAATAAATTTCTAAATATGAAAATTTTAATTTTAAAATAAAATCATCATTTATTTGAAAAATACTGATTTAATATTATAATTGATTTTATAACCCATTGAAAAATTACTTATGATATAATAAAATTTTCTTATAATTGTTATAGAAAATAATATTAATTTATGAATCCATTTTATGAAAATAAACTTTATTTGAAATCATTATATTCGTTATAAAATTTCAAATATAACATTTACGTTATATAAAAATACTCATACAAAATTTATCATTTTAAAAACATTTATTTACTTGTAACATGATGTAAATATATTATATTTTCATTTTATAAGATATATAAATATTATTTTACATTTCCATAGGTGAGGGTAATATTCTAATAGTTATATTACTATTCCTAATTGTCAGATTACTACTCTAAACAATTATATACTATTCCAACTGTGGGTTACTATTCTAAAAACTAGGTTACTATTCTAATGGTCATATGGGTTCCCTAATTCATATAAATATATCGTATTCCATTAATTATTAAATAAATTTTATTTTATATCAATTTTATATATACTTTACTATTAAAAATTAATATTGTGTTTTTGACATTATGTTTTATTTCTACATATTTGTCCATGAGTGTGGTCATTCTGGTGGATCGAGAAGATCAAAATTATCATATTATTATTATCTTATTTTCTATTTACCGTCCCATTATAATATTTGGAATTATTATTATTTTAGTTTCTAACTAATGCATCATTCTTAATTTATGAGAATAAATTTTTGTTAGTTTCTTTATGTGATGTATGTGTTTTACACTGCATGACATAATTATAAGAAGGGAAATTTCATTGATAAAATTTTGGGTCATTACAAACACTACAAAGTATAGTTGTAATATAAGTCCTCTATTTCTTCCTCTCTCACTCTCTCACTCCACACCATATCACTTCATGTGTTTACTTTGGGAGGCATTACATTTTTAGGAAATGTATGGGCGGATTCGTCATTTTTCGTCACTTTAAAGTTAGCAAACACAAGTCATTCCTTCATCACATTATATTTGGCACCCTATTCTCATAAGAAAAAAAAATTGTGTAAATATGAAAAGTAAAAATTTTTAAAAATAAAAAAATAGAAAAATAGAAAATGGATTTTATTTTTCCTTGGAATCATGTTTTTGACGCATGAACCAATAATACAATAGTGGGATTGTTATGAGAAATTACTGTATGGAAGATTGATTGAGGTACATTCCATCAAGCATACTGAATAAATCATGTATTATGTTAAAATCCAAAATATCATCTTCTTGGCCATTTTTTTAATCCATACCCAATATCCATCACCCAACATTATAACCTCAAAAAAATCCTCATGATTAGTATAATTTCTTTTCATATTTCATGGTAAAGTGATAATTTTATCAATTTTGTGAATTGAAACACATGTTCTTGATATGAATATAAATTTTAAAATCAATATTACAGTAGATAATAGTGACATAACATTCAATATAATGTGGGTTAAAAAGTGGTGCATTAATGGATAATTAAGGTTGAAGAAATTTGAGTATGAGAGAAGATAAAAGAAGGAAAACTGATTACCTAAAATAAGCACAATGAATTTATTTAAAAATAATGATTAGATGTTTTTTCATATTGTATTTTTGTGTGCAATTTTCTTGGGGATATCATGTTTTTATATAATGTGACAAATCTAGGCACAAGAAAGTGATATCTTGTGTTTTTTGTTGAAAATTTATTTTTTTATTTCATCAAAGCAATTCTTTTATTTCATGTAAAAAATCTTGGATTTTTTTTCACGATTTTACTTTTTTTAATTGAATATATAAAATCCATTCTCATTATGTGGTATTAAATAATAAAATCTACATATAATTATAAATTAATACATGATTAAGATTTTTCATCATTATCATTAAAATTCATGTGAGTTTTTTAAAAAAATATACCTTTTTATTTCTAATTAGAATTTAATAATTCAAAATTAAACACATTTTTTTTTCTGAAAATGAAATTGGAATGTGTATATTTGAAATATATTTTTATTGGTGAAGTTTGAAATGTTCATGTTTATTATTAGAATTAATATATTAAAATTTGAATGTAATTTTTCTTTATAATTCACTAGATAAATAAATGAAATAAAATATTTGTTTTATTTGTTTTAAAACTATAAATACATGTTTTTTAGTATATTTATTTGAAATGATAAACTTATCTAAATTTTATACTAGCAATTATTTATTCATTATATTGTTTTTTAGGTCATGGGAGTAAAAATTTTAATAATGGATAGACAATGACTTCACATTTTGTGGGGAAACTTCCGCATCACTATTTAAGGCCCATGGACTATTGAATTACTGGACCAAATTATCTCTATCAAATAAAGTGAGGGGATATCAAGCCATTGCTTCCAGCCCTAGCTGGGGAGTCCAATTATCATGTGGTTTGTGTGAAATTTGTATCAAATGTTGATGATATGCAGAAAAACTGTTTGATAGAAGTTCCAAGTAAGGACGCTAGTTAGGGTTCTGGTTGAGGGATGTTTTTATGAATGCCTATGACTCAAGGCAGGTTGTTAATTATTGGGTTTGAATTCATGATAAAGTCTTCCAATGGTGATCAAATATTTTCTAAGTTCACTATAATTTAATAGGGATTGGTCAGGTTCATCATTTGTTGCTCCGTGAGCATTGTTTTAGCTGCTTAAATACTTTTCCATTGTAACCTATATTTTTTACCCCATTTCCAATAACACAAGAAACTCCATATAAACGCTAGACTTTCCACCCATTAAATGTGAACAAAACCCATATGAAATTATAGCCCACTAAATTTAAACTTATATTCCCCATGATTAATATAACTGGAGGACCTTAACAAATTCAAAATAAAAGGAAGGCACCTGGCATGATAGAGGTGTGAAATTTTGTTAGATTTAAGTTACGAAGGCCATTGAAAGAGGTCAACTAAGGGTTTCTAAATACATACTAAGGAATTAAAACTTATTCCTTAATACTATTATAATTTGTATCTATTTATGATTCCATGGTTTGGGATTATATATTTACTATGATGGTGCCTTTGGAGGGAAAAAGTCGCAGACACTACCCATTTCAGACAGTATGTAGGAGGCCCACCTGGTCACCTGGTAACACCAAACACTGACAATAAAATATATCCATCCATTGTTCTATTAAAATTCTATTTACATACTTATATCTTTGGATTGAACACCTATCATTTCTATAAAAATAGTTTTCTTATGCCTCACCTTTTTCCCATAAAGACCATACAAAGTGTGATTCAACCACAAACACTGCCTCTTTCTGATGATCACAAAATCCAAAAAACTTCTGGCAATTCAATCACCATGATGAACCCAGAAAAATTTCATGAACTTCAGATAAACTCACTTCAATTCTTCTAAATCCTACTACCTTTTCTCTAACTCAATCGAAGGGTCATCTATAGTTCTTTCCTTCTGCTGAACTTACTCATGTATGATAAAAGGATTCACATAATTTCAACCGTTCTTTACTTTTCTTAAAATCATCCCCCCTTTTTATTGTGTTCTCCTATATCCATACATTGAGAGATAAACCAATTCTCTAGACCAAGGGAGTGAAGCTTTAATTATAGTATTTGAGTTCAAAAATACATTTAATTATTTTTTTCAATTATTTTATGAGTTTACAACAAAAGAAATAATAAGCGAGGTGAAAAATCATGAATCTCTTAGTACCACTCTCCTATTTTTAATTTTAATTTTTTAACTTCCCTTAACAAACAATATTTATTGAATGAGTGCATTGTAAACTCTATATGTGAAGTGATTTTTCATAGAGACATTTTTGAGATTTCACAACACGTGTAAGAATTGGACACTCCAAGGTGAAAGATATTCTAGTGAAGATATATCACTATTCTCTAAAATGAAGAGGGTTTAATGAAGTGAAACACCACTCATTTAATTGATCGAATAGTAATAAAAAAATTAAAAGTATAACAAGTATTAACCCATTTTTAGTGGAATTCACTTAGGACTAAAGTTCTTCTTACTGATTTCATTCCATCCATTGCATTTTATCTATCTCATGATTTTTAATTTATCTTCTTATCCTATTCACCACTCACCCTGATTTCCCTTTCTTTTTATAATAATAAAAAACATAAAATCATAATTTTTAAAAATAAATTAGAAAATATAAAAAAAAGATATAGAGCACTGTAGAAGATACATGGAGTTTTACTAAGAGAATGATACTTGAGATCATCCACTATGATACCCCTCACATGTTCATAAAATTATTAAGTACTGATCTAACCTTTGACATGTTATTCTTTCATTACTTTTGGAACTATATTTTGGGATCTATGTACTTTCTTAGTGCTCTCTTCACACTTTTTATTTCTTTTGTTTTGATTTTGTCCCTTTAAATTAAAATTTTTATTATGAATTCTCAATTTGATAATTCAAATGCACTAAAAATATACTGTTCAGTCATAGATTTTAATGATATAATTGTTGCCTATCAAAAAATAACATAGGAACACCATGTAAATGATTATCGGAGTCACAAATGGATTTCATCAATGGAATAAACTTCCTAGTAGTAAAGGAACCCACTATTATAAAATATGGAAAAATTAAAAGGGTATTTACACTATCACCAAATTATAAAAATGAAGCCAAGTTGGTGCTTCCCACATTTGAAACATCCATTGAAGTATCTCTAGAAGAGAATATAGAGGAGTATGACTACCCATCTCTTGAACCAAACATTCTCTCAAGAGTATTGAACTTTTGAATGGAATTGAAGGTTGATTTTAAATCAGGATATCAGTCATTCATGAATTTATTTGAATATAATTTCTTCAAGGAAGATCGATAAAATAACTTTCCATGTTCATATTATATAGAACTGGCTGAAGAGTACAACATCCTGGAGTATGGAGATGAAAAATTCCTAATGTGGGACTGTTAAAGCTCCTAATACCTCTTGAGGAATTTTTCAAGCAGGATTTGGAAGATGAAGTGGATTAAACTATTTATTTTATTCAAAATCCATTCAAAGTGATGAATAATGTTCTATCATGGCCTCTATTTTTTTGGGTTTTTAGGACACCAAAAAGAAAAGGATGTGGTGGTTCCTACCACTAAAATCAAAGCCACCATCAGATTGGGAATAACAATTGAAACTATCCAGTTATGGATAATCAAAATGACAATAATTATTTAAAATATTTAACCAAAAACTTTTTCTTATTTTCCATTGTTTCTAATTTTATTTTATTTAGTATCATTTAATAACATGTTTTAGGGTTTTTTTATCCATAAGAAAAGATTTCCTGTAGCCCTATTCATGTTCTAAAAACCAAAATCTATTGTTTTCTAGTTTTTAAATATGCATTAACTTACAATTTTTTGTTATTTAAAATAATTTTTAAGAAATAATGGTGCATTTTTGGTTTTATATTACTTGGAATCTTTAGGAAAACAATTATGCCACTATTTTAAGATCATTATAGGTTGTGTTCCACTGTATAAATAATCTTCCAGGTTAGTTCTTTTTACTTATTTTTAGTTTTTATAATGTGTTTTTTATTTTTATTGTAATAAACCTTAGAGGTAGAAGATTAAGGAAACTTTAAATTTCATTTGGAGCATTATGAAATGGGTTTTCTATACTACTCAAATTATTTCATGTTTTATTTCTCCAATCAATATCCCAGTATTTGTTGAAAATTTTTTATGGGATGAACTGTAAATAGTTTTTGTTTGAATACATGATAGGTAATTAAGGAAATAGGTACGGGGGAGACTACCATGGTGTGTAGTCTATGGTATTTGTGGGTTTTTGTAATTTCTTTTTTTATTAAGCTAAATAGAAATTTATTTAATCATTTTTCAGGCTTGGGTAAATTTTTATGGATCTCTTTTATTTTTAAAAAATGGATCTAAATGATTATTGATGTGTGATCCTTTATATTTCAATTTCAAATATTATTATTTGTTTTACCAATTTTTTCTAATGCATTACCATCAGTGATAGTCCAATATCATTTTCACCATCCCCATGAGTTACTCTAAAATAATTTTTGATATATTCTTCATAGTACCCCCTTTTCTGGAGTGAAATTAGGTCATGTTTTTTCATATAGAACTTGATGACTTTATACTTTAAATATTTATGAGAATAAAGAAATATATGAAAATGATTGATTATTTTTGGTAAGCCCCATGTATCCCCTTTGAGATGCACCTTAACATTACCTCTTGATAAACCATTAGTTTCCATGAATGTTGTTATAGGTTTAAGAAACATTACAAGATCATTCAATGCTTATCTATATTGACTCTAAATATTTTTCATAGTTATTTAAAGGATAAAAGTGGGGTAAGTTCCTTCATGATAGGAATATTGGGGATTTAGAGAGGATAAAAAAATAGGGAGGTACTGGAGGGGCGATGATGGAGTGTTGTTATTGTAGAGGGGGGTTCTTGGGGATGGGCTATTAGGGCTATTGATGCTTATGGGGAGGGAAGCTACTTCATGTTTGGGCAAGTTACTATCAATGTAGGGTTTCATTATAATTAGCAATAGAAAGTTTTTAGTTAGTAGGTTATATTTTTTATAATTTGTTGTTAAGTAATAAATAGGGGGATGTAGTGTGAGGGAGATAATACATGTATTTTTAGAGTTTTGGATTTCATTGAAAATATCAAAGGGTTAGGCCTCAACCTGGGGTGCAACATCTCCTATAGTTATTCTCCTTCTCCATTATTTCTCCTTCATTTCCACTTCTTTGATACTATTCTTTTATTGTTATGGAATTATTATATACTGTCAAGGATGATTATAATATAAATCCAGTATTTCTTCCACTCTCTCACTTTTCACCCTATCAATTGGTGATTTCATTGGGAGAGAATCACTGTTGGAGTGAAAGGATCTAGAGATAAGAACTCAAGAATTCCATTATTGACAGAGAAAAATTAGAAAAAGATGAGGCTGGATAAGAAATATGCATTTCTCCCAGGGAGATGATTATCAGTAGAGGAAAAAATGACTCACAAATGAATTAAATTCAAGAAAGTTACTTGTTGCAGTGGATAACATATTGGTTCTTGACTAGCGGGATAAAACCATCATGATATATAATTTAATTTAAAGTAAATATATAATTGGTGTATGTAATAACTAGTTTCCTACTATTTTCCTTTCTTATGTGCATAGAGGTATAAATGTTGGAGATGTGGGTGTCACTATCATAATTTTATAGAAGTCAAGAAGAGATCAATGGATAAGTGAGGGTACCCACATTTTATTAGAAAGATCCTAATAATTCAATCATGGAAGATGAGGCATACTTCAAAGTCCTTTAAATTTTGGAAAATATAAAGGTATTAATAAAAAAATTTCATATGAAAGGTATGACTTTGGATTGGAATTTCTTGATGAAATTGAATAGTAACGGGATTACCTAGAAGCACTTACAAGAAGTGTTTGTTAGGAGATTTTGTAGTGTGATAGTGGTTTAAAAGGTGTCCATGACTACCCAATATGGGATCAGTTCAAGTTTACTACTGAGGAGGGGAAGAAATCTATTAAACTTGATCATCCACAATGCGAGCTATGGAAGATAGTACTAGAAAAATAACAATCTACTTTTGAGTTTCTTTTACAACTGTAGAGTAGATTGCAACAACCTGTGTTTGAACTCAAAGGATTGGAAATTTTTTAATAACGCTTTAATTTTTTTTATGCTGATTTGAAGAAGAGTGAAAATAAGAAACAACTAGAATCTCATGTAGTATGACCATATGAGGGAATTTTCAAAACTAGTTTAGTTTTATATTGAATAGAATACTTAGGAATTTTGAGTTGAAAAAAAATTCCTAGACAAGAGGCTGGGTTGTGTGAGAATCCAAATATTTTGATTATTGATTAGCTGTATGAACCTGACCAACCAAAATTTCCAATTGATGAAAATTATATTCAATAAAGGCATATATAATTGGTGACCAGTCCAAATAAGTAGTGTTGGATTTCATTTTAACCACTTGAACTAACTAAGTAAAATTTTGAAAAGTTGAAGCGACTAGAAACTTTGGACAGTACTAAAAAAAAGCTAGATTTAGTGAAGATGTCATTTGAGATGATGGTTTTTCTTGGGCTAGGAGAGCAGCTATGAAAGGTGTTGTTAATAATATAGTTCATGTTAAAAAAGTCAAGCTACTCCAAAGATTATAATAGAGAGCCTTAATAAGTTTCTATAAGTAGCTATAAGATTTGGTGTCATCTCTTGTTTCAGTCAAACATAAGAAAAAGAGACCATTACAACAGATGAAAAGTAAGGAAGGCATCTATACCTAGGGTAGAAATTGTTACAGAACAAGATACACGACTACCAAGGCCATCACTAAAACCTCTAGAAAATCACCCGGAGGACAAGGTGTTATTTTAAGGAGGTAGAAATGATAGGAATGTGGGTGTTTCAAAGAGGCTAAAAACTAGTGAGGAACCAAGGAGGTGAGGGTGGAGTGTTTCTATTTTGGAGGGGGTGGGGGGTGCATGGGGATGAGCTATTAGGGTTGTTGGTGCATGTGGGGAGGTAAGTTGTTTTATGTTTGGGTTAATTACTATTGGAGGGGTAAAATATTTTAAATAACAATATAAAGTTGTTAGCTAGTAGGTTAGGGTTGTTATATGTTGTTGATAAGTAATAAATATGAGAGGCTATAGAGTTAGGGGGATACCAAATGTATTTTTTAATTTTTGGCTTCCACTAGAAGATTTGGGAGGGATAGTGTATGGGCCTAGTTCATTCTATTCCTTTCCTTTATGTGTTTTTGAAGACTGTGGTGTTTTTAGGGAGCCTGAATCTGATTTGGTGGAGTTTGTGAGTAAAAATTTAGAAGATAGAGTAATTAATGATGTGAAAATTTATTCTCAATGTGAGAGAGTAGTTTATGGAAATATTGGAAATTTTCAACTTGAGTAAGGGTGGTTCACATGGGGAAATTCATGATGTGAGCTGTCAGTTCATGATGTGAATGGATGAGGGGTTGGATTTGATGGATCTGTCTCTAAAAACTCATGAAGTTGACACGAAGTTCATAATGTGAATTGATCTAGGTTTATTGGATCTAGGTGGTGCATTTTTTTGGTAATTCTTAAACTCGTTCTATTCATGACACGGATTACCCTTTCACATCATGAATGTGCATATAATAGCATTCCTATAAGTTATATTATACCGTCAAATTCTCTCAATACCCTTCAATTTTCTTCCAACTCCAACTGGCCATAGGTAAAATTTAAAGGTGTTTAAAATTATTTTTGATTGGGATTGATCCTTGAATTCCAATATTCGATTTGTGGTGATCCAAAGTGAGTTTTCCCTCTTTCTCATGTGGTTTCTTCCTTGTATAGTTTTATTTTCTCCTTTACTACCTTTTCATGATATGGAAGTTGATATAATTCATTTTCATGGATTTATTTTAATGTTTTGTGTCATGTTCTTAGTGAGACACCCATAGGGACCTTCGGTTCCTTGCAGGAGAGGTGATAAAAGATCCGTTCTTGTTGTTTTGTTCTCGTTCAGAGAATATTGAAAGATTTGAGGTTGAGAATTCATGGGTTATCCTTGTTTTTAAGTGAAATAAAAAATTTATCATTATTTATCTCATTGGGTAATAGTGTAATTAACCTTAATAAAAATTAAATCATAATTAAAATAAAGAATTGGTGTTGGGTTATAGTGATCTCTTGTGTTTATGTCGTGTTAATAGTTTTCCTCATGATTTTCTAGATAGTGTGGTATTTATAATTTATGATATAGTTTAGCATATTTTTTATGTTTAAATTTTTTATAAATAACATAAATATGGAATTTATTATCAGCTAAATACCAAATAGGCATGTTTAATTGTTACTATTCTTCTTATAATTGATGAAACTATAAGTTTTTCTTAAAGTATACTTAAATAACATAGTTGTTGGTAGCTGATGCCGTAGGGTTCATGTAGTTGTAACCTATGTTAAATAAATTGGTTAATTCAATGTGGTAAATAATTTTTTGGTTTTTTAAAGATAATTTTTTGGGACTGAGCAATCTTATTTATCTATAAAGGTTGGAATCCTTGGTTCTATGGCCTAGATTCTTTGTTGATGGTTCATTGTTTACTTAAAGTCTTGTGTGATTGTTCTAGATGAGGATCCTTGCTATATAACTTGATGTGAGCTAAGGATGGATGATGGTTTGGAAAGAAATGGTAAGGGATTCCTAAGATTATGAAATTAGTTGGAACATATAATGGCAGGATGGATGATGATATGCATAGTGGTGTCGAGGATGGTTCTGAGACTAATGGAGTGGGTTAAATTTATGATTTCCCATTGTTTTTTTATGATAAAATATGGGATAATTTTTGTTAATGAATCTCTTTTAAAGGTATGATGACTAGGTTTGTTGTTTTTACTTTCCTTTCCCTAATTTTTAACACAACTTGATGTGTATGGTTTATGAATCTTTTTTGGTAGTTTAGGTTGAGTGTAACACCCCAAGCTTCTACGGTACGCTTCTCTTTGAATAATGTGATAGCGTGTGTTGTACGCAACACCGAGTTCTAACACACCATAACCAATCAAACTAGCCGTTATGAATAGTAATAACTACTTTTTGAAATTATATATATATTATATTTTAAAATGGACTTCATTTCGGGATTCGGAATATCGAATTTAGCCTAAGGTGAAATTTTGGTACATTTCGGATAACTTTCATATTTTGATGAATAGTGAAAATTACTAAATTTTAATTAAAAACAACTTTTTTAATCAAAATAATTAATAGTGATAAATTATGAATTTGAGTGGTTTTAAAGTATATTTAGAATATATTTTTACCATTTAATATATTGTTGGTCATTGGACATAATTTTACAATTAAACCGAACATAAACAACTGTCAATCTTTTGATAGTTATTATCTCTTAAAAACACGCTTTTTGTTTTGACAGGGGGAATTAATTTTAATTTAATTTCTGCCACTTCTGTGTTTTGAATTTATAAAAATGGATTCCATATTTGTAATCAGGATGTTCAAATTGTGTAAATAGGTAACTTTTATTTTTAGACATTTTGAATAATTACTGCGGTAAATATTTTATTTACCATGGTTAAGGGTAAATCCGTTAAATAAGGGTTAAAAAATAATATTATAATAATACTAAATTACCCTAAAATGTGTCCTAGCCTTATTGGTTGATATATGTTCGACTATAGGCATCTTTGAGTCGATTTTGGGACCCCATGGTGCCACTTGTAGGTGATAGGGACACTTTATTTTAATTAAGTTAAAATGAATACAAAAATGACACAAACATATATCTTTTAGAAAAACAATTTGTACATAGGGTTATATATGTTGGATTTTAGATTATAAATATTAATTAGAAAGATAAACAGATTTCCTACATAATTATATTTTATTTATAATTTTTAAACATTAAATAATTTAATTTATTTATGACACAATGATGATGAATTAATTACTATAATAGTGAAAAATTAAAATAATTGATATTATAAATACCCAAATAAATATAATATGAAACTTTTAATGAATTAAACTAATTTCATAGGATAATATTATATATTAGGATTGATTTAATTGACTTTTTTCGAAGTAATAAATCTTTTATGAGTTTCACAAAAATCAACTATTGAATAGTGTCAAAATTGACATAAAAGAGTTCTTAAAACAAATATTATATTATTAATTGATATTAAATTCCTAAAAATCTAAGGTTCGTCCAATAGACTTATATCATGATATTTGCATCATTAATGGACCACTTGGGGGTCTCTTGGATGTATATAGTAAGTTTATTAACCATATTATATAAAAATACAAAGAGACATTGTAAAAGTGAAACTAATTAACTTAGAGTTAATACTTAAAGATAAGGTTAATATAAGTACCCAAACCTGTCTAAATTCTATTGGTTTAGTTTTTTTAGACCCATCCCCACCTTAACCTTTTAATAATCAACTTTGGAGCCATTGGAAACCGAATATGAATTTATTATAAACTAATATCTCTAGCTTTTCCAAAGGTGCCCCTCACCCCTCTTATAAAAGGGCACTCCTCCTTCTCATTTATTCACATCTTCAAAGCCTTTTGGTTCGGCCAAACTCTGCCCAAATACTCTCCCAACTTCCCTCACTACAACCTAGAGGCCTTAGTTTGATCAGAAAGCCAACCTAAGGATCCCTTTTGATCAAATCAAAAGGAAGAACCCGAAGAAGAGGTAATGATTTCACCACCCTTTTCCAAGTTCCTTTCTTCTTCCACTTCTTCTTCCGTTGTTTTTACCATTCTAAAATAATAACTCCAGTATCATATATATAATGTGATGTTATTATAAATATGGTACAAGCATATTCAGTATTCTATCCACCCTTTGAATAACATGTCACCATACGTGCGTACGTACGGCTTACCGTCTCCACATCGTGGTGTAATTGTTATTCAATATATTATTATTTGGATGAGTATAATAATGATATGTAACTCATGTAAATAATAAATATAACATGTTAATGATTCTGTATATATGATATAACAACCATTTATATATTATTTTAATATCAAAAGAATGATATTGTCGCTCGTGCGTACGTACGAACTACCGTCTCCACGAACGCGATGAGATTCATTATCCATCGTATCCATTCAAGTATAATTATCATTTGATGATTTAAAAATTATGTTTAAGGACTTGATATCATTCTGGATATTAATAATATACAACCTATCCATTAAAAACATGGCTTACGTAACAAAACATATAAAATTAAACGAGTAAGTTAACACCCGAAACAACGATAATACTAAGATATTATTAACAAAGAAAAGTTAAAAGATCATATATGATATCATATTAATGTATATGATTCTTGTATAATTTAATAACAATTATTTCACCATTATACAGGAGGTTAACCTACCCCAACCAAGGAAAAGTACAAGGTAAGGGTTATTTCACAATCTCTTCATTATCCGAGGTTGTTTATATGTAATAATCTACTGGGATCTCTTTATCATCCACATCCATGTTTTCTTAAAAATGTATTTAAAAACATTTTTATTATTTACAAGAATATGGTATAAAGTCATTTATACCCTTTTTTTGACTTTTTATAAGAGGTTTATAAAGGAATCTTTCCGTCGTTTTCAAAACAGGTTCCTTTTTAACCTTTTCGACAGAATTAAGGTAAGAATGTTTTTTTAACTTATACGGCGGGTGCGGCTATTTTCCACCGTTATAAAATCTTCAAAGATTTCCTTACAAGATTATAAGAATATTTTCAAAGAAAATGTTTTATTTTATATGGCTCTTAAATGATTTCAAAAATAGAAAGAGATATTTCTCTAAAAAGAGTTTTGATTTCATCTATGTCAACATCCATTGATGGATTTTACGCTTATTTGAAGTTGATTTATTATGATACAAAAATTCTATATTGTATTGAAGGTTCTGTGATATGTTTGACTGTGGATGTGCTATTTTTATACCATTCATAGTTTATGGTGAAATTATTTACATTTCGTATGCTAGTTTTAATACGAATGTTTATGTTATGTTTAAACCTTTTCATATGGGAATGCATTGGACTTAATATGTGACGGGTGGAGCCCGCTATAGCTCCTCGATGCATTGGTAGGTCTCATGAGACAAACTAGTGTCTTGGCACAAGGCCTTGGCAAACTCTTATTTGTAGTCTTGGCACGAGGCCTTGGCTATGTGGTTTTGATAGTCTGGCATTATGCATTCCATCATTATGAAAGTGGTTATTAATATTGCATGTGATTATTCGATTAGTAGAATATCCATGTGAATAAGTAAATGACATTATTTCATTTTATTTTTGTCATACTATGTTGAAGTTCAAGTTTAAAAGGCTTTTGTTTTAGTTATACATTGCCTTAAATGTTTATGCATATTTTTTAAAGTTTCCGCTATATTGTTATCCTTACTGGGCATTTGAGATCACCCCTTTTCTATGTTTTATTTTTCCCAGGATGTGAAGAAGTAAGTTATGAATGACCTGCAGGGATAGTATGTGGGGATATGAGTGTGGAATATGGAGACTATTTTGTTGTAGTAGTTTTTCACTTTGTGATGTAATGTAAAATTTTATGAATATATCTAGTGTTTCCAAGGCTACTAAACCAATCGGTCTTTCGAGAATTGATCTTTCTTGTGATCATGCCAATGTTATGTAATAATGCACCGACTCTAGGTAACTAGGGTCGGGGCGTTAAAGTTGGTATCAGAGGAAGTTTAGTACAAACCTTGGAAGCTAGATTTAGATAAACTCTGATTAGAGCACATAGACCTAAGATGAACTTTGAGGATTAGTATAGAAGAACTTCCTAGAATTTTGGTATTTTAGAGATTTTGTGAGTTTTCCGAGCAATACATCCCTGTCTGGATATGAGCAGGTAGAGGAGGATCTGGAACAGATGTACCTAGGGGTAAAACCCGAAAACACCGCTTTGAGCTAGACTCGAACGGGAACTGGTGCACGACAACGGGCCTTGCTGCACTCTTGGTTACGACACTCCCGGGGGATATGCTTAGGATAACTCTCATTTCCTTTAAAAATCATTATGAAGGGTTTATGAGTATATACTTCCTCAAAGAAAACATTTTTATGATTATGGATTATATCCATAAATAGTTCAATTTATGTTAAGTGTTTTATAAGTATGGGATTATGTATTTTGATTCATAAACTGATCTAGCTTATGCCATTGTTTAGAAATGGCGCCTAGTGGAAGAAATGGAAACCGTATCAATGCACACACTCCATGTAGGGATTGCCCTCCTGCTCAAGATAATTATAGTGGAGCTGGTGATGCAACTGGTGCCGATCAGCTAATCACCATACTGGGACAACTTACTCAGGTTATGAATAATAACCTTACCCGTATGGAGCACCCTGATCCACAGCGTGGAGGATCAATGTTAGATCGATTCACGAGGCAACAACCACCAACGTTCAATGGGGGTAAAAATCCCTTAGTAGCTGAGCAATGGATAAATTCCCTAGAGAAAATATTTCAGGCTTTGGGGAGCAGTGAGAAGGAAAAAGTTATCATGGCAGTTTACCGCCTCACTGGAGATGCTGATCAATGGTGATCATTGATTCAAAACATGAAGGAAGATGATGAAGTATCAAATATGGAATGGAGGGAGTTAAAAGATCTGTTTTTAGAAAAATACCTTCCCCGCGACCATCGAGCAGATATGGAAAGACAATTTCTGAGTCTGAGACAAAAGGAGGATGAGAATGTCACAAAGTATGAGGCTAACTTTACAAGGTTAGCAAGGTATGATGGAGATTATATACGTAACCTAAGAAGTAAGATTGATCGTTTCTTTGATGGGTTAAAACCATTTCTTCATCGAGCATTAGTCTCACAATCCTTTTCGTCGTACGAAGACATTGTCTCATGTGCTATCAAGACCGAAAAGAAATTCTCTAAGTCTTATGACTTTAAAGCAAAGCAAGAGAAGAAGAGACCTGCTGATCAATATGGGAATGGAAATAAGGGGAATAAGGGAAAGGTTGAATATCCATCCTGTGATAAATGCGGGAAGAAACACCCTGGTACTTGCTTGAAGGGAATGGGAGTCTGTTACAAATGTGGTGAAAAGGCCACCAAGCTCGTTATTGTAAGGGGAAGAAGGAAGCTACCAACGTTCAGTGCTACAATTGTAGGGATATGGGGCATTATGCAAATGAATTTCCTAAGCGTCAGGAGAACTTACCTCAGAAGAGGCCAAGGGATCAAGGCCAGGCTTATGCTATCACTACTGCTGAGGTAGAAGCTCCGAAAGACGTGGTGGCAGGTAATTTAATGGTTTCCTCAAGTTTAGAAAATGCATTATTTGATTCTAGATCATCACATTGTTTCATATCTTCCCAGTTTGCTAAGAAAATTAGATATTTCCAATTTGATTTAACAAGGGAGTTGTCAGTTAAAACTCCTAAGGGAAGAATAATTGCAACAAAGTTTTGTGAATCAGTCCCCATTAGAGCACATAAATGTTCGTTATCTGCTGATCTCATCGTCATACCTATGATTGAGTTTGATATAATCCTCGGTATGGACTAGATTTTGGACTATGATGCGAATATTTATTGTAAGAAGAAAGAGGTTACGATTCTTGATGATAATGATAAGGAACACCTTATCTTTAGAGCAGAATCGTCAACACCTAATTCTTATTTAGATCCACCCTCAATAGCTCAACTAAATTCAATTATTGGGGAGGAAGAGAATGAAATAACTGTGGGTGAGGAAAGGAATGTTCAAATATAGGATGTACATATTGTGAAAGAATTTGTAGATGTATTTCCGGAAGATTTACCTGGACATCCTCCAGAACGAGAAGTTGAGTTTTCCATTGATTTGATTCCTGGATCAAGGCCTATATCGAAGACCCCTTATAGAATGGCCACTGTAGAATTAGTTGAACTAAAGAAACAATTAGAGGAATTGAGTAATAAGGGATTTATTCGCCCTAGTGTTTCTCCATGGGGATCCCCTGTTCTTTTTGTTAAAAAGAAAGATGGATCTATGAGGTTATGTATTGACTACATGGAGATCAATGCTATAACGATAAAGAACAAGTATCCCCTACCTCGTATTGATGATTTATTTGACCAACTGCATAGAGCTCAATACTTTTCAAAGATTGACCTTCGATCTGGATACCATCAGTTGTGTGTGAATAAGGAAGACATTCCGAAGACATCATTTCGAACCAGGTATGAGCATTACGAGTTTACTGTAATGCCTTTTGGATTGACTAATGCACCCTCTGTATTCATGGATCTGATGAATAGAGTTTTCAAGGAGTATCTCGATGAATTTGTGGTGGTCTTTATTGATGATATCTTAGTATACTCTAAAAGCTACGAAGATCATGAAAATCACTTGCGCATTATCTTGAAGACTCTAAGAAGGCATGAATTATATGGAAAGTTTAGAAAGTGTGAATTCTGGATTCATGAGATTTCTTTTCTTGGCCATATTGTCTCTAAAGATGGAATCTCTATTGATCCTTCTAAGACCAAGGCAATCCAAGAATGGCCAGCACCTACGAGTATAACTGAGGTATGCAGTTTTATTGGTTTGGCAGGTTATTATCGACGTTTCGTCCAGAATTTTGCCCGATTGGCTAACCCATTAACGAAGCTCACACGTAAAGGGGTTAAATTTGTTTGGACAAAAGATTGTGAAGAATGTTTCGAAGAACTGAAGAGAAGATTAGTCAATGCTCCTATATTGACTCTACCATCGGGGAATGATGGGTTCGTTATTTATAGTGATGCATCAAAGAAAGGACTTGGTTGTGTCCTTATGCAGAATGATAGAGTTATTGCCTATGCATCACGACAGTTGAAAATTCATGAACAAAACTATCCTACTCATGATCTCGAGTTAGCAGCTATGATCTTTGCTTTGAATATATGGAGGCACAACCTCTATGGTGAAAAATGTGAGATTTATACTGATCACAAGAGTTTGAAGTATATTTTCTCACAAAAATAACTCAACATGAGGCAAAGGAGATGGCTTGAATTACTCAAGGATTATGATTGTATGATACACTACCACCTGGGGAAAGAAAACAAGGTGGCAGATGCTTTGAGCAGAAAATACCATGGAGTTTTGAACATGATGATAATTGAAAGGGATCCAATTTTCATGGATCTAGTGAAGATGGACATGGGAATAACTAGGGAAGGTGAAATATCAATGCTTTTTCAAATGGTTTCCAAACCATCTTTACTAGAAAGGATTAAGAGTTCTCAGACCGATGATGAAGAATTTCAAAAGAAGATTAAAGCTGTGAATGATGGGAGATTGAGAGACTTTGTGTATGAAGATGGAATTCAGAAATTTGGGAAGAGACTTTGTGTTCCCGATATACCTGATCTAAAAAGGGAATTGCTGGATGATGCTCATAGTTCTAATTTCTCTATACACCCTGGGAGCACCAAAATGTATAGATATTTGAAGGAACATTTTTGGTGGGACAACATGAAGAGGGATATTTCTGATTTTGTGTCAAGATGTATGGTTTTTCAGCAAGTGAAAGCTGGAAGGCAACAGCCTGGAGGAGTCATGCAACCTCTTCCCATACCGGAGTGGAAATGGGACAATATTACGATGGACTTTGTCATGGGGCTACCAAAGACTCCTAGAAGGAACAATGCAATATGGTTTATTGTTGATCGTCTTACCAAGTCAGCACATTTTCTTTCTATAAGAGAAGATATACCCCTGGAACGTTTAGCAAGACTATATATTAATGAAGTTGTGAGACTTCATGGAGTACCCCTATCGATTGTTTCTGATCGTGATCCCCATTTTACTTCAAGATTTTGGAAAAGTCTTCAGAAATCACTGGATACTGAACTTCATTTGAGCACTGCTTACCACCCTCAGACAGATAGACAATCAGAACGGACCATTCAAACCTTAGAAGACATGTTGAGATCTTGCTCACTTGACTTTCAGGGTATGTGGGATCAATATTTACCTCTGGTAGAATTTTCCTATAAAAATAGCTTCCATTCGAGTATTCAGATGGAACCATATGAAGCGTTATACGGGAAGAGATGTCGTACACCAACCTATTGGGATGGCGTTGGTGAAAGAAAACTTGTAGGCCCATAACTGGTGGAGGAAACGATGGAAAAGGTGAAGGTAATCCAAAATCACATCAAAGCAGCTCAAAGTAGGCAGAAGAGCTATGCCGATAATCGAAGGAAGGATTTGGAATTTCAAGTCGGTGATCATGTTTTCCTGAAGGTATCTCCATGGAAGGGAGTCATACGTTTTGGTAAGAAAGGTAAATTGAGTCCCAGGTACATCAGACCTTTCGAAATTCTAGAATGAATTGGGGCTGTAGCTTACCGATTGGCAATGCCGCCAAGTCTCTCCAAAGTTCACGATGTGTTCCACGTATCTCTGTTGAGGAAATACATGCCTGACCCAACGCATGTAATCACCTATGAGGAATTAGAACTGGAACCCGATCTGTCTTATTGCGAAGAGCCCGTCAATATTCTTGATACGAGAGAACAAGTACTGAGAAATCGGACGACGCGTCTGGTAAAAGTTTTGTGGAGAAACCATAAGATGGAAGAGGCAACGTGGGAACCCAAGGAACTTATGATGAAGAACCACCCAAGTCTTTTCATGCGGTAGTATTATAGAAATTTCGAGGACGAAATTATTTGAAGGAGGGGAGAATGTAACACCCCAAGCTTCTACGGTACGCTTCTCTTGGAATAATGTGATAGCGTGTGTTGTACGCAACACCGGGTTCTAACACACCATAACCAATCAAACTAGCCGTTATGAATAGTAATACCTACTTTTTGAAATTATATATATATTATAATTTAAAATGGACTTCATTTATGGATTCGGAATATCGAATTTAGCCTAAGGTGAAATTTTGGTACTTTTCGGATAACTTTCATATTTTGATGAATAGTGAAAATTACTAAATTTTAATTAAAAACAACTTTTTTAATCAAAATAATTAATAGTGATAAATTATGAATTTGAGTGGTTTTAAAGTTTATTTAGAATATATTTTTACCATTTAATATAATGTTGGTCATTGGACATAATTTTACAATTAAACCGAACATAAACAACTGTCAATCTTTTGATAGTTATTATCTCTTAAAAACACGCTTTTTGTTTTGACAGGGGGAATTAATTTTAATTTAATTTCTGCCACTTATGTGTTTTGAATTTAGAAAAATTGATTCCATATTTGGAATCAGGATGTTAAAATTGTGTAAATATGTAACTTTTATTTTTAGAAATTTTGAATAATTAATGCGGTAAATATTTTATTTACCATGGTTAAGGGTAAATCCGTTAAATAAGGGTTAAAAATAATATTATAATAATACTAAATTACCCTAAAACGTGTCCTAGCCTTATTGGTTGATATATGTTCGACCATAGGCATCTTTGGGTCTATTTTGGGACCCCATGGTGCCACTTGTAGGTGATAGGGACACTTTATTTTAATTAAGTTAAAATGAATACAAAAATGACACAAGCATATATCTTTTAGAAAAACAATTTGTACATAGGGTTATATATGTTGGATTTTAGATTATAAATATTAATTAGAAATATAAAAATATTTCCTACATAATGATATTTTATTTATAATTTTTAGACATTAAATAATTTAATTTATTTATGACACAATGATGATGAATTAATTACTATAATAGTGAAAAATTAAAATAATTGATATTATAAATACCCAAATAAATATAATATGAAACTTTTAATGAATTAAACTAATTTTATAGGATAATATTATATATTAGTATTGATTTAATTGAATTTGTTCGAAGTAATCAATCTGTTATGAGTTTCACAAAAATCAACTATTGAATAGTGTCAAAATTGACATAAAAGAGTTCTTAAAATATTATATTATATTATTAATTTATATTAAATTCCTAAAAATCTAAGGTTCGGCCAAGAGACTTATATAATGATAGTTTCATCATTAATGGACCACTTGGGGGTCTCTTGGATGTATATAGTAAGTTTATTAACCATATTATATAAAAATACAAAGAGACATTGTAAAAGTGAAACTAATTAACTTAGAGTTAATACTTAAAGATAAGGTTAATATAAGTACCCAAACCTGTCTAAATTCTATTGGTTTAGTTGTTTTCGACCCATCCACACCTTAAACGTTTAATAATCAACTTTGGAGCCATTGGAAACCGAATATGAATTTATTATAAACTAATATCTCTAGCTTTTCCAAAGGTGCCCCTCACCCCTCTTATAAAAGGGAACTCCTGCTTCTCATTTCTTCACATCTTCAAAGCATTTTGGTTTGGCAAAACTCTGCCCAAATACTCTCCCAACTTCCCTCACTACAACCTGGAGGCCTTAGTTTGATCAGAAAGCCAACCTAAGGAGCCCTTTTGATCAAATCAAAAGGAAGAACCCGAAGAAGAGGTAATGATTTCACCACCCTTTTCCAAGTTCCTTTCTTCTTCCACTTCTTCTTCCGTTGTTTTTACCATTACAAAATAATAACTCCAGTATCATATATATACTGTGATGTTATTATAAATATGGTACAACCATATTCAGTATTCTATCCACCCTTTGAATAACATGTCACCATACGTGCGTACGTACGGCTTACCGTCTCCACATCGTGGTGTAATTGTTATTCAATATATTATTATTTGGATGAGTATAATAATGATATGTAACTCATGTAAATAATAAATATAACATTTTAATGATTCTTTATATATTATATAACAACCATTTATATATTATTTTAATATCAAAAGAATGATATTTTCGCTCGTGCGTACATACGGACTACCGTCTCCACGAACACGATGAGATTCATTCTCCATCGTATCCATTCAAGTATAATTATCATTTGTTTATTTAAAAATGATCTTTAAGGACTTGATATCATTCTGGATATTAATAATATACAACCTATCCATTACAAACATGGCTTACATAACAAAACATATAAAATTAAACGAGTAAGTTAACACCTGAAACAACGATAATACTAAGATATTATTAACAAAGAAAAGTTAAAAGATCATATATGATATCATATTAATGCATATGATTCTTGTATAATTTAATAACAATTATTTCACCATTATACAGGAGGTTAACCTACCCCAACCAAGGAAAAGTACAAGGTAAGGGTTATTTCACAATCTCTTCATTATTCGAGGTTGTTTATATGTAATAATCTATTGGGATCTCTTTATCATCCACATCCATGTTTTCTTAAAAATGTATTTCAATTTTTTTTTATTATTTAAAGAATATGGGTTAAAGTCTTTTATACCCTTTTTTTGACTTTTTATAAGAGGTTTATAAAGGAATCTTTCCATCATTTTCAAAACAAGGTCCTTTTTAACCTTTTCGACAGAATTAAGGTAAGAATGTTTTTTTAACTTATACGGTGGGTGCGGCTATTTTCCGCCGTTATAAAATCTTCAAAGATTTCCTTACAAGCTTATAAGAATATTTTGAAAGAAAATGTTTTATTTTATATGGCTCTTAAATGATTTCAAAAATAGAAAGAGATATTTCTCTAAAAAGAGTTTTGATTTCATCTATGTCAACATCCTTTGATGGATTTTACGCTTATTTGAAGTTGATTTATTATGATACAAAACTTCTATATTCTATTGAAGGTTTTGTGATATGTTTGACTATGGATGTGCTATTTTTATACCATTCATAGTTTATGGTGAAATTTTTGACATTTCGTATGCTAGTTTTAATACGAATGTTTATGTTATGCTTAAACCTTTTCATATGGGAATGCATTGGACTTAATATGTGACAGGTGGAGCCCGCTATAGCTCCTCGATGCATCGGTAGGTCTCATGAGACGAACTAGTGTCTTGGAACAAGGCCTTGGCAAAATCTTATTTGTAGTCTTGGCATGAGGCCTTGGCTATGTGGTTATGATAGTCTGGCATTATGCATTCCATCATTATGAAAATGGTTATTAATATTGCATGTGATTATTCGATTAGTAGAATATCCATGTGAATAAGTAAATGGCATTATTTCATTTTATTTTTACCATACTATGTTGAAGTTCAAGTTTAAAAGGCTTTTGTTTTAGTTATACATTGCCTTAAATGTTTATGCATATTTTTGAAAGTTTCTGCTATATTGTTATCCTTACTGGGCATTTGAGCTCACCCCTTTTCTATGTTTTTTTCCCAGGATGTGAAGAAGTAAGTTATGAATGACCTGCAGGGATAGTATGTGGGGATATGAGTGTGGAATATGGAGACTATGTTGTTGTAGTAGTTTTTCACTTTGTGATGTAATGTAAAATTTTATGAATATATCTAGTGTTTCCAAGGCTACTAAACCAATCGGTCTTTCGAGAATTGATCTTTCTTGTTATCATGCCAATGTTATATAATAATGCACCGACTCTAGGTAACTAGGGTCAGGGCGTTACATTGAGTCATAGTGTACCTAAAAATATAGAATGGTAATGATGTATAATTTTAACCCATGGGGTTGGAGGATTAATGGAATGCTGAATGATGATAATTATTGAGGAACCATGTAAAGGGTTGGATTATGCATTTATGTCATGGTTTTTAGTTTTTAATTTATTTACTTATGAAATTTTCAAAATAAATAATTAAATGAAAGTCTCTTTGAATTATTTATATGATTATATGACATATAGTCTTTAGCATCAGCAGCTAGGTGTTCAAGAGGTGATAGCTGTAGATGAGGTTAATTCTAGATAGTTTCCAATAGTGTGGTTGTGATCTATATATAGTCTTTATGTTATATGATTTCATATGCTACCCAACCCATGTCGGTAGGGAAAATGACACCCATTGACTCTGAATGGTGTTTTCCCCAAAATCTAAGTTGTCGAGGAAGGATGAATGACTATGCCCTCTCCCTCAATACCTTCTCTTGGGGGTATTTTTATGTGATAGTATGCAAAGTGGTTACCTTTCCCACATATGTGTGTAGAGGGCTGTAATGGATTGTTGTTATTTCACACACATGTATCTCTGTATATAGTAACCTAAGTGTTATTATAGGCATGTTGCGTATGAGATGTGATGGATTGATGTGTAACACATGATGTAATAGCTACAGTAGATCTTAAAAACTACTTGGTTACTATCTAGAGATGATGATGTTGATGATGAGATTATATGATGCACAAGGTTCCTGTTGTTATAAAATTATCTTTGACTCAGGTGGATTATTTGGAGTGATATTTCTCAGGATGTGTGTTGTTGGGGTGAGTGCAGAAAACTAGCGGGGAAGTGGTAGTTGGGTACCTTTAATTAGAATTAGGTTAGATATTATATTATTACTTGTATTTGATACTTTTTGAGAAATCCATGGTGAGACTGAGAACTTAGAATACATGTTTAGGCGATGAATTATTTCCACTTTTTTATTCATTGGGATTTAATATGCTTTCCTTATATTTTCTTATGAGAGGCTCTAGGGAGGATCTTACTAAGTATTCTTTTTATGATCACCCTACATATATATAAATTTCTTTTCAGGTCTGAAGGAGCTATTTAGAGATCATGATGGATATTACTATCTCGTAAAATTGTTTAGGAGCTATTTGGTCTTCAAGGATGATTCTGATATTTTTTTAGGTACTTCTAGTTTCTATTTTATTTGTTTTGGTTGTATAAAATTATATGCATGTATTAAAAACTTTTATTTATTATGAGTAGATTTTTTTTGGTGGTTTTATCTTATTTCTTATTTCTTATGTTCTTCTTCGAGAGTAATGCCTCATATATGTGTGTATTATATGCCCTTGGTGCTAGTCATCAAATTGTGACATATTGGATGTGGACTTTGAGAATCATTATCTATCTTCAGTTATTGATAGACTAGGAGGAACACCCTTTTGGGTAGGGGACCATGACAGTTAGGACCCATCCTAGGGCGCGATATTTCCCAGGAGTTGTTCTCCATATATATTACTTCTTCTCCTATATTTCTACTTATTTCATCTTATTCTTCTGTTGTTATAGAATTCTTGTATTCCACCTATGGTGCCTCATTCTCTCAGTTTATTTTAATTATAAAAAACACTCATTATGTTACTATCCCTTTTTTATCAAGTGAATTTCAGTTATTAATAATGAAAATTAAGTTATAGAGTTGTCTGGGAAATGGGAAGGCATTAAACAAATTGTGGTGGTCATTTTCAACATCCCACACAAGTTGAAGGAACCAAATAATTAGTAGAATAATACTGACTAACTGGTATAATTAGGAAGAATATTACTATATACAGGAGTTCCACCAAATGCCTGGTAGAGTGTCACTAGATTTTCGATGGCACTAATAGGCCAACGAAGCTACTGGAAGTTCATTGGCTACTAGGTGGTAGCCAGTGGAATCCTGGTAGTTTCTAGAGAGAAAGTCAAAGAGCTCATTTAGTATGGTCAAGATTTCATTGAAATTTTTTCTATGTATTCATTTTCCCCCATTAAATTCTAGAATATTATAGGACCCCTTGAAGCCTATAAATACAACCTAGAGGGGAATGGAAACCCCTCATGAATGAAAACAATATCAAATTTCTCCAGGTTAAAATTTTCTCTCAATTCTAATCTAAATCATGCTGAAATTATAAATAATTCTCTATTCTATATTTTTATCCCTACCTCTTTGTCCTAATGTTCATTATTTTCAAGATAATAGAGACTAATATTCAATGTGTTTGTGCCTAAAAAACCTTATCTTCCTATTTTCTTACAGATTATTTATTAATTGTTGAAACCAAGGTTCTTTTTGTAACAACCTAAAAATTTATTAATGTTATTAATATACTAAATATTCTTTTATATTCACTATTTTATTACGAGTACATAAAAATACTATTAAATTTTATACAAATAATGTGTTGATATTTATGTTGGCACCTAGTTGGTTGAAAATTGCTTTTTAAAACTAGAAAAAGATTTTTTTTATGTGTTTTCTTTTTCTATCAAATAAAAATCAATCACCTCATTTTGTAGAAGTTGTTGATCAGACTCAAAATCATAATCAGAAGGTTGGAAACAAAATTCTTAAGAAATTTAATTGGTTTGAGAAAAATATTTCTGGGAGAAAAGGATTATCAGACTCACCTTGGGTTTGGAAAGGAAGTTATGATCGTAATGAGGAAGTGTATCAGATTCTGAATCGGTCCAATATAAATCTGATGATGTTTTTTTGTTCAGTAAGTTCTCATAAATCATAAGTTTTCTTGAAAACTTATGATGCTATCCTTATAAAGGAAAGTGGGAGAACATGTACTTCCAATCATATTAAGGTTTGGTTAGAATGAAATAAGAAACTGGAAGGATGGGAAGCTATTATACTTTCCAAATTTAGTTATATGATTATATTTAAACAATAAAGTTCTCAAATTCATGAAGTTGTCATGATATAAGTAGGAGTTTGTGGAAGAAAAAAGTTTGAAGATAAAGTCATCTAATATCAGTTCATCGATGTGAGATCACCAAAAGAAGAATTTTTTGAAGGTTATAAAGTTTTGTTGGAAATGTGAGAAGACTAAGATGATGGTTTTAAGTTAGACTAATAAGACACAAGATAAAAATCTATGAAGAAAGAAGTTTCTTCTAATATAGCTCATCGAACACAGAGTGCCACCTATCATCAAACACAAAGTTTTTTTATTGAATGTTTTTAGGGACAATGAAAAAGAAATTAAGTGGAGTTTGTTTTGACCAATGCTTGTAAGAAAGTCAGATACTGATCAGCCAGATGAATATCAATAATGAAAACAACCATTTTTCATCAATATTAATTGTTGGTTGTTTTTAATTTGGGCCAATGGAAAAGAAATCTCTAATTTGTTTTGTATCAAATGGGTCATGATATATCATACAACATGTGGTGTTAACCATCAAACAGGAGGTGACACTATTTTATCAGAATTAAATAGAGACTGATTCATCCAGTGTAGAATGATACTAATAAAATTATTCGAATGTTGGAATTCATTGGATACAGGATCATCGGTCCGAGGAAAAGAAGAAAATGATATTTTTTAAAGTAGTTTCAAAAGTGTTTTCAAGGGGATCTTGAATGGTTGTTTGAAGAGTTTAGCATAATTATTTTCTTGAATAAGTTTTTAATCTCCTATCGATGTGTTTTCGTGTAAGTGAATGAATATTTTGAAGTTGCGACTATGTTTATGGTAGAATGATTTAAATGTTTAATTTTTATTATCTGGTACGGAGTAACCTAATTTAGAATATGTCATGAATATGTCTTTATAATAATGATGAAATCATAATGGAAATCAGAATCATACTAAATAATGGTTAGAAAGATTGAAGTGAGATGAAGTTGTGAGAAGATTCAATAAGGTTGAAGAAGAATCGAAGAGAGTTGATAAGTGCTAAAGAATTCAAATATATATCTAAAATTAAGGAGAATTTGAAGTTTCAAGAAATTTGGTTAAGTAGGAAAACTATTTATAATCCCACATAAACTATTTTTGGCGAACCTATAAAAGAAGGAGAGTAATTTTTACTTTTTGACATATATGAACACTGTTCACATACAAAAGAAGAGATATGATCTCTAAATATTCAAAGAGAAGAAGTTTCTATTTTGATCCTTCCTAAGGAAGTATTATGGATAAAAGAAGAAGAAGGAAGGAAGATCATATTCACCATCTTTTCAAATCATACTTGATCATTAGATCAGGAAATCAAACTGAGATTTCCATAACGAGAAAGAAATAGTTTATAACTGTTTTAGTGGTTTTATAGAAGAGCTATATTTCTATTCTGAGAAATTGGACAGGTAAATCAGACTAGGAAAGTGAATAATTGTTTACCTATTTCTGTTTTAGTGAATAATTGGACAACTATATTTCTGTTTTAGTAGTTTACCTATTTTTGGGTAGGAAAGTGAATAATTGTTTTGAATATTATATTTTTGAATGTTGATAGGGTATAAAAATAAACTTGTTTTGAAGAAATTGGTGAAATTTTCTTAACTTGTCACACAAACTTGTATTACATCATTTCATGCTACTTAAATAAAATGAACTATTGTATTGAACATAGTTCAACAAAACTGTAAGGGAATTTCCAACATATTTTATCCATTCAAAAGGATTGTTTTTTAGTGGATTGTGTGGTGTTATATTGTTTCCATACCACACCAAAGACATAACTACTCTTGTTGTATACTGAACCTTGTAAATTATTGTGTTCCTATGAATGTGTGATTATTTTTTTCCAATAAAGTGATAAATATTTAATATGAGGAAAAGGTTATTTTAAAATAAATTAAAATTAAAAAAATATATATACCATTGATTCATCCACTCCCTATATCAGTGATACATTGATCTTGGTTGGGTAATCTCAATTAGTATCAGAGGGAAGGTTCCCTTCATTTACTCATTGTTAAAGTTTCTAAAAGAGAAGTTGTGATGGAGAATCTGAATTGATTGAATAGTAAGGGAATTCAGGTATTTGATGGTAATAACTATCATATCTAATGTAACACCCCGACCCTAGTTACCCAGAGTCGGTGCATTATTACATAACATTGGCATGATCACAAGAAAGATCAAATCTCGAAAGACCGATTGGTTTATTAGCCTTGGAAACACTAGATATATTCATAAGTTTTACACTACATCATAAAGTGAAAAACTACTAAGACAACATAATGTATCCATAGTCCACACTATTATCCCCTCATAATATCCCATGCAGGTCATTCATAACTTACTTCTTCACATCCTGGGAAAAATAAAACATAGAAAAGGGGTGAGCTCAAATGCCCAGTAAGGATAACAATATAGCGGAACATTCAAAAATAAGCATAAACATTTAAGGCAATGCATTACTAAAACAAAAGCCTTTTAAACTTGAACTTCAACATAGTATGGCAAAATAAAAATGAAATAATGCCATTTACTTGTTCACATGGATATTATACTAATAGAATAATCACATGAAATATCAATAACCACTTTCATAATGTTGGAATGCATAATTCTGAACTTTAATTTCTTTGTCAAGCCCTCGTCCCAAGACCTTGGGGCTATCTGTAACCGGAACCCAACCCGGAGTGCCTCTAATAACTAGACACCAACCCGGAGTACCTCTAATAACCGGACACCAACCCGGAGTCCCTCTAATAACCAGAGACCAAACCGGAGTTACTCTAATAACCGGAGACCAAATCGGAGGGCTTACTTTTACCGGTCCCCAACCCGGAACATACTTGTCTAACACATTCATCTGAATGAAAGGTTGAAATATAACATAAACATTCGGATTAAAAATAACTTATAAATTGTCAATAATTTAAAGAAAACCATGAGTGACATAAGAATAGCTTATCCACAGTCAAAAATACCACAAAACCTTCAATACAATATAAAAGTTTTGTATCATAATAAATCAACTTCAAATAATCTTAACAGCCATCAAAGGATGTTGACATAGATGAAATCAAAACTATTTTAGAGAAATATCTCATTTTTTGAAATCATTTTAAAAGTAACATAATTATAAAATAATACATTCAATTTGAAAATATTCTTATAAGCTTGTAAGGAAATCTTTGAAGATTTTATAACGGCGGAAAATAACCGCACCCGCCGTATAAGTTAAAAAAAAACATTCTTACCTTAATTCTGTCGAAAAGGTTAAAAGGACCTTGTTTTGAAAACGACGGAAAGATTACTCTTATAAAAAGTCAAATAAGGGTATAAATGACTTTAACCCATATTCTTGTAAATAATAAAAATGTTTTGAAATACATTATTAAGAAAACATGGATGTGGATGATAAAGAGATCCCAGTAGATTATTACATATAAACAACCTCGGATAATGAAGAGATTGTGAAATAACCCTTAGAAATTTGGTAAATTATGAAACATACAACCCATGAAAGAGGTATCATACAATGAATATGTAAATACACATAAATTAGAGTGTATTACACAAAGAATATAATTATGGGCAGTACATACACCACACAAAAGGTAATGGTGGCAATATGGCATGAATCTCACGGGAATAAGGAGTGAGATGAAAACCCCTTACCTTGTAATTTTCCTTGGTTGGGGTAGGTTAACCTACTGTATAATGGTGAAATAATTGTTATTAAATTATACAAGAATCATATACATTAATATGATATCATATATGATCTTTTAATATTGATTTGATAATAATATCTTAGTATTATCGTTGTTTCGGGTGTTAACTTACTTGTCTTATTTTATATGTTTTGTTACGTAAGCCATGTTTTTAATGGATAGGTTGTATATTATTCATATCCATAATGATATCAAGTCCTTAAAAATAATTTTTAAATCATCAAATGATAATTTTACTTGAATGGATACGATGGAGAATGAATCTCATCGCGTTCGTTGAGACGGTAGTCCGTCCGTACGTACGAGCGACAATATCATTCTTTTGATATTAAAATAATATATAAATGGATGGTATATCATATATACATAATCATTAACATGTTATATTTATTATTTACATGAGTTACACATAATTATTATACCCATCCAAATAATAATATATTGAATAACAATTACACCATGACGTGGAGACGGTAAGCCGTACGGACGCACGTATGGTGACATGTTATTAAAAGGGTGGATAGAATACTGAATATGGTTGTACCATATTTACAATAACATCACAGTAGATATATGATACTGGAGTTAATATTTTATAATGGTAACAACAAAAGAAGAAGAAGTGGAAGAAGAAAGGAACTTGGAAAAGGGTGGTGAAATCATTACCTCTTCCTCGGTTTCTTCCTTTTGATTTGATCAAAAGGGCTCCTTAGGTTGGATTTATGATCAAACTAAGGCCTCTAGGTTGTAGTGAGGGAAGTTGGGAGAGTATTTGGGCAGATTTTGGCTAAACAAAAAGGCTTTTAAGGTGTGAAGAAAAGAGAAGGAGGAGTGCCCTTTTATAAGAGGGGTGAGGGGCACCTTTGGAAAAGCTAAAAATATTAGTTTATAATAAATTTATATTCGGTTTATAATGGCTCCAAAGTTGATTATTTAAATTTTAAGGTGGGGATGGGTCAAAAACAACTCAACCAATAGAATTTAGACAGGTTTGGGTACTTATATTAACCTTATCTTTAAGTATTAACTCTAAGTTAATTAGTTTCACTTTTACAATGTCTCTTTGTATTTTTATAAAATATGGTTAATAAACTTACCATATACATCCAATAGACCCCCAAGTGGTCCATTAATGATGAAAATATCATAATATAAGTCTCCTGGCCTAACCTTATATTTTTAGGAATTTAATATCAATTAATAATATAATATTTGTTTTAAAAACTCTTTTATGTCAATTTTGACACTATTCAATAGTTGATTTTTGTGAAACTCATAAAAGATTGATTACTTCGAACAAAGTAAATTAAATAAATACTAATATATAATATTATCCTAGAAAATTATGTTAATTAATTAAAAGTTTCATATTATATTTATTTGTTAATTTATAATATCAATTATTTTAATTTTTCACTATTATAGTAATTACTTCATCATCATTGTGTCATAAATATATTAAATTATTTAATGTCTAAAAATTATAAATAAAATATCATTATGTAGGAAATATTTTTATCTTTATAATGAATTTTTATAATCTAAAATCCAACATATATAACCCTATGTAAAAAATTGATTTTCTAAAAGATATATGCTTATGTCATTTTTGTACTTATTTTAACTTAATTAAAATTAAGTGTCCCTATCACCTACAAGTGGATCCATGGGGTCCCATAATCGACCCAAAGATGCCTATGGTCGAACATATATCAACCAATAAGTATATGACACGTTTTAGGGTAATTTAGTATTATTATAATATTATTTGTTAACCCTTATTTACCGGATTTACCCTTAACCATGGTAAATAAAATATTTACCGCAGTAATTATTCAAAATGTTTAAAAATAAAAGTTAACTATTTACACAATTTGAAAATTCTGATTCCAAATATGGAATCCATTTTTCTAAATTCAAAACACAGAAGTGGCAGAAATTAATTTAAAATTAATTCCCGCTCTCAAAACAAAAAGCGTGTTTTTAAGATATAATAACTATCAAAAGATTGATGTTTGTTTATGTTCGGTTTAATTGTGAAATTATGTCCAATGACCAAAATTGTGTTAAATGGTAAAAACATATTCTAAATATACTTTAAAACCACTCAAATTCATAATTTATCAATATAAATTATTTCGATTAAAAAAGTTGTTTTTAATTAAAATTTAGTAATTTTCACTATTCATCAAAATATTAAAGTTATCCGAAAAGTACCAAAATTTCACCTTAGGATAAATTTGATATTTCGAATCCAAAAATGATGTCCATTTTGAAATATAAAATATATATAATTTCAAAAATTAGGTATTACTATTCATAACGGCTAGTTTGATTGGTTGTGGTGTGTGTTAGAACTCGAAGTTGCGTACAACACACCCTACTGTATTATTTAAAGGAAAGCATACCGTGGAAGCTTGGGATGTTTCATTTTAAATTTTTGATGTCCCCATTTAGTAAAAAAGTTTAAAATATTGTCTTTAAAAAGGGTTCACTATTAAAAGTTGGTAAAAGTGCAATACTGAAAATGAATTTGTTCTTATATTATGTCTAAGAAACTCATAATATGGATTCTAAAATTATTAGGATTATATAAAGATTAAAATTTAGTTAATACTATTCATAACCTCTTTTAAATGGCTTGTTTGGTAAGTCATGGTGCCCTTGAACTTAGTGTTGCGTGTAGTGAAAGTTATTGTATTATTTTGAAGAAATAACACACTATGAAATCTTGGGGTGTTACATTCTCCACTCCTTCAATAAATTGCGTCCTCGCAATTTGAAATTGTTCTTCGAAAATAAAAGGTTGAAAATAGAAAATATATTGGTGGGAAAACCCACATCGGAAATTGGGTTACTAAAATTTAGTCTTAATATGAGGAAAAGAGAAATGAAAGGGTCACCACCAAATTATGATCTCGATTAGGAGAACATTAGTGGAAATTAGAGACATATAATTGGAGGAAAAACGTAAATATTTATAGGTAGTGATTGAGGTCATCAATCACAAACAAGTATAAAATTGAGGTCCTTAAATTCATCAATCTACGATGATTTAAAATACCATCGATTCAACAAAACATAAGGTATTAGGATAACACATTTTTGGTGTTTCAAAATATCTTAGTTGAAATCCCACATCGAAAAATGAATTAATGAGGCCTCTATTTAAAATAAAGAGTGGAAAGTATGAAGATTACCGAAAATAACACATACTAGGGTTCCATGTAGGAAAATATGGATATGGAAGAGAAATCTAACCATCAATTATCTGATGGAGAGTGGTAGAGAACATGGCTATAAAAAGGCCAACAATCCCAAAGCCATAAATTAGTGATGATTTAAGGTACCATCTAGGACAACATTTTTGTTCTAAGTTCCTTTTATTAATGTTGAGGAATTTATTTATGAGATTGGCGAAGATCATAAGGAGATATAATTACTTTATAATTAGAGTTTTATCCATTAATAAATTTCTACCACAAACTCATCTTTCATTCTAAAAGATAATAGAACGTAAAAAAAATTTCTATTTATACTATTCGTACAGGGTTCCAAAATAAATGAATTTATAATTCATCTACCAGATCTTTTAAAAAAAACTACATTATTTAATCCAATACATCTCGTGGGCCAGTGGTAGGTGATACACCCTTGTCGCCCTTCGGTTGCGGGTTCAAGTCTCGCAGCCTTGCCGGACGCGACGGGTTGCCGCCCAACCTCCGGGTTGTCCTTTTATGGCAATAAAAAATAATCCAAACTAGAACTATCCAAAATACTTCTGTCCAAACTCACAGTCCAACATTTATAAGGAAGGTAAACATAATGTAGATCCTTTTTACCCCGTAATAGCATATGAATACCTTCATCATGTATTCTTTTAATACACTAAAACATCCTGAATTACCATATTCCTTATTGATTACATTCATGCTCCCTTATTCCATATAGAATGCTGGATATACTTCATCAATCCAAAAATGTTCTAAACCCCAAAAAATTATGGAATATACAAATCATTAATCAGTTCCAAGGTATTCAAGAATATCCAATATAATTTATCCAAATCAATCATGTATTATTCTAAAATCACTACCTCGGTATCCGAACCATATTATGGTTTATCATTCTCTCAACCATATATTTTCCAAAAATTTATCCTGCTATTGAGTCGCTTTTCTTTGTTCCACACAATCTCAAGTCCTTAATGAAATAGTACTGCAGTACAATCCTTATATACTCCATAATTATTATAACAAGTACATTGTTGATACAACACTCAAATGGCATAATCAACATAAGAACTCTAATCATTCCTCTTCATCTGTGGTAGTATCATAACTTGATTATTATCCAATAGCATCATTTGCGGCATAGTCTGATGACTGGGACATAGGTTCATGTAGTGTCCAAACTCCTTGAAAATGAATCATTGTACATTTGAAACCATTTTCTTAACCTTGCAGTCACGTACTTTGTGCCCTTTTCCTCCACACTTATAACAAACTCCCATTCCTTTCAGGCAAGTTCCAGGGTGTTTCTTTCCACAGTTATCACATATGGGAAAATTCTTCTTTTCCCTCTTCCCTTTATCCATCTTTCTCTCTTCCATCCTTTTCTTCTCTTGCTTCCCTTCAATGCCATATGACTCAGTAAAATCTTTACTTATCTTATCAACACATGATATTGTTTCTTCATATGATGATAATACTTGGGAGACTATTTCTCTTATAAATTCTTTCTTAATACCATGAAAGATATGATCCTTCTTTCTCTTTGGATCATGTGCATTGCTGGAGTTCTCATTCCTTCTACTGGGCGCCATTTCTAAACAATGGCATACACTAGATTAGTTTATGAATAACAATACCTAATCCCAAACTTTTAAGAATCATAACATAAATTAAATAGTTTATGGATATAATCCATAATCATAAAAATTTATCCTTTGAGGAAGTAAATACTCATAAACCCTTCATAATGGTTTGTAAAGAAAATGAGAATTATCCTAAGCATATCCCCCGGGAGTGTCGTAACCAAGAGTGCAGCAAGGCCCGTTGTCGTGCACCAGTTCCCGTTCGAGTCTAGCTCAAAGCGGTGTTTTCGGGTTTTACCCCTAGGTACATTTGTGCCAGAGACGCCTCTACCTGCTCGTATCCAGACAGGGATGTATTGCTCAGAAAACTCACAAAATCTCTAAAATACCAAAATTCTAGAATGTTCTTCTATACTAATCCTCAAAGTCCATCTTAAATCTATGTGCTCTAATCAGAGTTTATCTAAATCTAGCTTCCAAGGTTTGTACTAAACTTCCTCTGATACCAACTGTAACGCCCCGACCCTAGTTACCCAGAGTTGGTGCATTATTACATAACATTGGCATGATCACAAGAAAGATCAAATCTCGAAAGACCGATTGGTTTAGTAGCCTTGGAAACACTAGATATATTCATAAGTTTTACATTACATCATAAAGTGAAAAACTACTACGACAATATAATGTCTCCATAGTCCACACTATTATCCCCTCATAATATCCCATGCAGGTCATTCATAACTTACTTATTCACATCCTAGGAAAAATAAAACATAGAAAAGGGGTGAGCTCAAATACCCAGTAAGGATAACAATATAGCGGAACATTAAAAAATAAGCATAAACATTTAAGGCAATGCATTACTAAAAAAAAGCCTTTTAAACTTGAACTTCAACATAGTATGGAAAAAGTAAAATGAAATAATTTCATTTACTTGTTCACATGGATATTCTACTAATAGAATAATCACATGCAATATCAATAACCACTTTCATAATGTTGGAATGCATAATGATGAACTTTAATTTCTTTGTCAAGGCCTCGTCCCAAGACCTTGGGGCTATCTGTAACCGGAACCCAACCCGGAGTGCCTCTAATAACCGGACACCAACCCGGAGTGCCTCTAATAACCGGACACCAACCCGGAGTTCCTCTAATAACCGGAGACCAAACCGGAGTTCCTCTAATAACCAGAGACCAAACCGGAGGGCTTACTTTTACCGATCCCCAACCCGGAACATACTTGTCTAACACATTCATCTGAATGAAAGGTAGAAATATAACATAAACATTCGGATTAAAAATAACCTATGAATTGTCAATACTTTAAAGAAAACCATGAGTGACATAAGAATAGCTTATCCACAGTCAAAAATATCACAAAACCTTCAATACAATATAAAAGTTTTGTATCATAATAAATCAACTTCAAATAATCTTAACAGCCATCAAAGGATGTTGACATAGATGAAATCAAAACTATTTTAGAGAAATATCTCTTTTTTTGAAATCATTTTAAAAGTAACATAATTATAAAATAATACATTCAATTTGAAAATATTCTTATAAGCTTTTAAGGAAAGCTTTAAAGATTTTATAACGGCAGAAAATAACCGCACCCGCCGTATAAGTTAAAAAAAACATTCTTACCTTAATTCTGTCGAAAAGGTTAAAAGGACCTTGTTTTGAAAACGACGGAAAGATTACTCTTATAAAAATTCAAACAAGGGTATAAATGACTTTCAACCATATTCTTGTAAATAATAAAAATGTTTTGAAATACTTTTTTAAGAAAACATGGATGTGGATGATAAAGAGATCCCATTAGATTATTACATATAAACAACCTCAGATAATGAAGAGATTGTGAAATAACCCTTACCAATTTGGTAACTTATGAAACATACAACCCATGAAAGAGGTATCATACAATGAATATGTAAATACACATAAATTAGAGTGTATTACACAAAGAATATAATTATGGGCAGTACATACACCACACAAAAGGTAATGGTGGAAATATGACATGAATCTCACAGGAATAAGGAGTGAGATGAAAACCCCTTACCTTGTACTTTTCCTTGGTTGGGGTAGGTTAACGTCCTGTATAATGGTGAAATAATTGTTATTAAATTATACAAGAATCATATACATTAATATGATATCATATATGATCTTTTAATATTGATTTGATAATAATATCTTAGTATTATCGTTGTTTCGGGTGTTAACTTAATTGTCTTATTTTATATGTTTTGTTACGTAAGCCATGTTTGTAATGGATAGGTTGTATATTATTCATATCCAGAATGATATAAAGTCCTTAAAAATCATTTTTAAATCATAAAATGATAATTATACTTCAATGGATACGATGGAGAATGAATCTCATCGCGTTCGTGGAGACGGTAGTCCGTACATACGTATGAGCGACAATATCATTCTTTTGATATTAAAATAATATATAAATGGATGGTATATCATATATACAGAATCATTAACATTTTATATTTATTATTTACATGAGTTACACATCATTATTATACCCATCCAAATAATAATATATTGAATAACAATTACAGCACGACGTGGAGACGGTAAGCCGTACGGACGCACGTATGGTGACATGTTATTAAAAGGGTGGATAGAATACTGAATATGGATGTACCATATTTATAATAACATCACAGTATATATATGATACTGTAGTTATTATTTTAGAATGGTAACAACAAAGGAAGAAGAAGTGGAAGAAGAAAGGAACTTGGAAAAGGGTGGTGAAATCATTACCTCTTCTTCGGTTTCTTCCTTTTGATTTGATCAAAATGGCTCCTTAGGTTGGATTTATGATCAAACTATGGCCTCTAAGTTGTATTGAGGGAAGTTGGGAGAGTATTTGGGCAGATTTTTTCCGAACAAAAAGGCTTTTAAGGTGTGAAGAAAAGAGAAGGAGGAGTTCCCTTTTATAAGAGGGGTGAGGGGCACCTTTGGAAAAGCTCTAAATATTAGTTTATAATAAATTCATGTTCGGTTTATAATGGCTCCAAAGTTGATTATTTAAATTTTAAGGTGGGGATGGGTCAAAAAAAACTCAACCAGTAGAATTTAGACAGGTTTGGGTACTTATATTAACCTTATCTTTAAGTATTAACTCTAAGTTAATTAGTTTCACTTTTACAATGTCTCTTTGTATTTTTATATAATATGGTTAATAAACTTAACATATACATCAAAGAGACCCCCAAGTGGTCCATTAATGATGAAAGTATCATGATATAAGTATATTGGCCGAACCTTAGATTTTTAGGAATTTAATATCAATTAATAATATAATATTTGTTTTAAAAACTCTTTTATGTCAATTTTGACACTATTCAATAGTTGATTTTTGTGAAACTCATAACAGATTGATTACTTAGAAAAAAGTCAATTAAATCAATACTAATATATCATATTATCCTAGAAAATTAGTTTAATTCATTAAAAGTTTCATATTATATTTATTTGGGAATTTATAATATCAATTATTTTAATTTTTCACTATTATAGTAATTACTTCATCATCATTGTGTCATAAATAAATTAAATTATTTAATGTCTAAAAATTATAAATAAAATATCATTATGTAGGAAATCTTTTTATCTTTATAATGAATATTTATAATCTAAAATCCAACATATATAACCCTATGTAAAAAATTTATTTTCTAAAAGATATATGCTTATGTCCTTTTTGTACTTATTTTAACTTAATTAAAATTAAGTGTCCCTATCACCTACAAGTGGCTCCATGGGGTCCCATAATCGACCCAAAGATGCCTATGGGCGAACATATATCAACCAATAAGTCTATGACACGTTTTAGGGTAATTTAGTATTATTATAATATTATTTTTAACCCTTATTTACCGGATTTACCCTTAACCATGGTAAATAAAATATTTACCGCAGTAATTATTCAAAATGTCTAAAAATAAAAGTTACCTATTTACACAATTTGAACATCCTGATTCCAAATATGGAATCCATTTTTCTAAATTCAAAACACAGAAGTGGCAGAAATTAATTTAAAATTAATTCCCGCTCTCAAAACAAAAAGCGTGTTTTTAAGATATAATAACTATCAAAAGATTGATGTTTGTTTATGTTCGGTTTAATTGTGAAATTATGTCCAATGAAAAAAATTGTGTTAAATGGTAAACAAATATTATAAATATACTTTTAAACCACTCAAATTCATAATTTATCAATATAAATTATTTCGATTAAAAAAGTTGTGTTTAATTAAAATTTAGTAATTTTCACTATTCATCAAAATATTAAAGTTTTCCGAAAAGTACCAAAATTTCACCTTAGGCTAAATTCGATATTCCGAATCCAAAAATGATGTCCATTTTGAAATATAAAATATATATAATTTCAAAAATTAGGTATTACTATTCATAACGGCTAGTTTGATTGGTTGTGGTGTGTGTTAGAACTCGAAGTTACGTACAACACACCCTACTGTATTATTTAAAGGAAAGCGTACCGTGGAAGCTTGGGATGTTTCATTTTAAATTTTTGATGTCCCCATTTAGTCAAAAAGTTTAAAATATTGTCTTTAAAAAGGGTTCACTATTAAAAGTTGGTAAAAGTGCAATACTGAAAATGAATTTGTTCTTATATTATGTCTAAGAAACTCATAATATGGATTCTAAAATTATTAGGATTATATAAAGATTAAATTTAGTTAATAATATTCATAACCTCTTTTGAATGGCTTGTTTGGTAAGTCATGGTGCGCTTGAACTCGATGTTGCGTGTAGTGCAAGTTATTGTATTATTTTGAAGAAATAACACACTATGAAATCTTGGGGTGTTACATATAAGAAGATAGAATATTTCTTTATCTTATGTCTCCTGGGTATGATGTTATTAAAGCTAAGATTGAAGGATTTTCTCTTATTTATGAAAAAGTTCCTCTTACATCTATTGATAAGAATAATCTTGAGAATTATGGAAGAGAAAAAAATTATTTACTCTCATCACTTTATGAAAGTGAGTTTATAAGAGTTAATGGTTTTTATACTACTAAAGGAATCTAGGATAATCTGAAGAACATTTATGAAGGAAATACAAAAGTGAAGAAAGAAAATTTACAAATCTAGAGTATGAAGTATAAAGGCCTAAAAATGGGTGTGTATGAATCTATTAGCGACTTCTTTATAAGGGTTAATGATATTGTAAGCACCATAAGATGTCTTAGGGAAAAGTTAGAAGAATCAAATATATTTGAACAGATTTTGAGAATTCTTCCAAAAAAGTTTGATATCAAAGTTTTCTTATTGGAAGATAAGGACCCCAAAAATCTATCTCTATATGATCTTTATAGTACTCTCATTACTTATGAAACAATAGGGGAGAAGGTTATAAAAGTAAAAACACAATTTGATCAAGAAATTATTTTTAAGGATTCCAAGAAAGGAAAGTATAAGAAGGTTCTTGAATAATAATAGGTTTCTGAACTTGATTCTAAAAATGAAGAATGTAAAAATATTGATGACTTTTTATCCTTGTTTTCCAAAAATATGAAAACAGGTTCATGTAAATATAAGGGAAAACTTACCATTAAATGGTTTGAATATAGAGTTATTGGGAACTTTGTGGATAATTTTCCTCGAATACATAAAGAAGAGGATAGTGATGAATATGGAAGAAGTATGATAAGATAAAAGAAGAAATAAGGAGATAAAATGAATCTTATTTCAAAGGGAAAGATATAAAATTCTTTAAATCCAAGAGAAAATGTTTTTTGTATAAATATATTGAATAGAAATATAGTGTAGTTGAATCTAAAAAGTCTAATGATAATTATATAGATAATACTTTCATTAAAATAGTGAACAATTAAGAGTTCATAAGTAGTAGTTATAAGTAAGAGGAAACTCAATTAGAATTTAATCTAAATGAAGAGTGGAAATAATATATGTGAAATATTGGAAGTCTTGAGATAGAAATTAGGAAGCTCAAAAATTAAAGTTCCTCAACAAACAATCAATAATGTTTTTTTGATGAGAAAGTTAAGATTCTAGAATAGATTGACAATTTTAATAAATCAATTGAGAAATAGAAGAATTATAATAAACATATGGAAGTTAAGTTCAATGAAAAAGAAGAATCGGAAGTTTCCCAATAAAAACTTTCTAAATCTGAACAAAAGAATAAAAGTTTCAATAATTATATTTCTGAATTTGGTGAAGGATCTTGGAAGGATAAAACTGAGTAGGATCAAAATTTACCTTTAATTATTAAAAATAATTTTGAAATTATTTATGAGAAGAAGAAAGATGGGGAAGTTATATATGTGTCCAAGACCAATAAAGTGGAGAAATAAAAAGTTTCTAAAAATCTTGAGTCCAAAAAAGTTTCCACTACTTCTGGTTCTAACAAGTTTAATAAGAAATATGAGTTGAAAAATACTATTTTGGGCGATAATAGGAAGGTTGGTAGTCAACGAAATTATAATAACAAAGATGCTGAGAAACATGCTCACAAATCCTGATAGTATGGAAGTTAAAGAGTTAAATATTATTTCTATGGATATTATTGGTATTGTGGTGGATTCAAGCATATAAAAAACATGTGTTGGTTTAAACAACAACATTACAACTATTCCACACATTATATAAGGAAACGTTTTAGGGGGATTCAATCATCTTAAAAGAAGAAGTTAGGGAAATATGTTTTGAGGAAATCTGATAAGGTTGGGGTAAAAGTCGAAAATAGGTTCCAACCTCTAGAAAATATTTGTGAAATATGCTAACAACCTAGACATCTCACAAAAGTATATCTTATTTTATTACTATAATAACAAAAGTTTCTTAACAATTCATAGAATCCGGAGGTGAAAAAAGATAATGGGAAAGAAAAATCTCTTGTTGTAGAAACATCTCTTAAAGATAGAAAAGGAGAAAGAACTTGGCTCAAGATAGTGGCTATTATTCTCATATGGATGTGACTTAAAATTGTTGAAGAATGTGAAAGACTTCAAATAAGGAATAATGGAATTTGGAAATGATTAATCTCTCAGAATCAAAGCTATTGGATCAGCCATCATAGGGGAAGAAAGTTGAAATCCAAGAAATCATTGTTTATTGATGGGCTGAAACACAACTTTCTATGTGTTTAAAAACTATGTGATTAAGGGAAAACGTCATTTTTAGAAAAGATGGGGTTTTTTTAAAAAATGAAGGAAGAAGGAAAGATAGTTACTAGATCCCGACATACAAAAGGAAACTTATTCTAGGTTGGTTATGTTCAGAACTCTTGTTACATAGGTATGGTGGAAGAGAACCAGTTATGACCTAAAAGGATGGGACAAATGTGTCAGATAAACATAGGAAATTTATCAAAGTGGTACAATGTTTGTGGAATTATTGATATGTCAAGAAGAAGATATTGGTGTTGCAAAATTTTTCAGAAAGGAATGATTGAAAAATCTATATATAATAAAGTTTACATTTGTTCAAAAATACCCCTGAAACTTATTCATTTTTATATGTGTAGGACAATGAGAAAACAATCAACTCATGAAGATAAGTACTTAATTAATTTCATTGATGACTTTAATCATATTACTTGCATTATTTATATGAAATATAAGTCAAATGATCTGAAAATGTTTAAAATTTTTAGATGGAAAGATGATAAGGAATGTGACTATTCAGTAAAGAAGTTGAGAACATACAATGGTGGTGAATACAAAAAAGAAGAGTTTAAAAGTAATCTCAAGAATCATATAATTTGGAATGAGTTTAGTACATCATAAACTCCTAAAAAATGGTGTTTATAAAAGGAAAAATATACATTTGGTTGAAATGGGGAAAATATGTTACTTGAGCATGGTCTCTCTTATTACTTTTTGAGGAAATCCATGAGCGCTACTATTTATATTCAAAACAAATGTTTCTATAGGTAAAGTATAGATATCACTCCACATGAAGGGTTTTATAAAAAAACAAAGTTTGAAACACTTAAGGGTTTTTTGGATTCCATGCATCATAAAGATGAAAGGTGGAAACCTTGGAAAGTTTGATTATAGAGGTGAATATGGAATTTTTCTTTGATATTCTCCAGAAGGAATTTGATATAGTTTTTTTAAAAAAATAGATAGGAAGATTAGTTGTCTATGTTGATGTGAATGTTATTGAAAATATTGAGGATGATTCTAAGAAAACTCATGAATATATAGAAGATGGATAATATGAAATAATATTTGTTAAAATTCCTGATAAAGATGAAAACAATTCTAATCCTACTTAAGAAGAAGATTCAGAATCATCTATTTATAGTGATGAGGTAGAATCTCAAAAATCTCATCACAGGATGAGGAATCAAGTGGAGAACCAAAATATAATTGTTGATAAACATAAAAAGGTTCAAACAATAAGAACATCAAAAGCTATTACACATATTTACTTGTATTCAAAAGTTGATTAAAAAAATGTGAATGAAGCTTTTGAACATCTTGAATTGGGTCAAGTTATGAATGAAGTGCTAGATTAGATTGAGATGAATGATACTTAGGAACTCATACCTAATCCAAATATAAAAATTTTATTAGTACAAAGTGGGTTTTCCAGAATAATTTGAATGAATAGGGTGAAGTGATAATAAAATAATTCAAGGTTAGTATGCAAAGGTTACTCATAGATTTAAGGTATTGACTTTGATGAGACATTTTCTCTTATGGAAAGGTTAGAAAAAATCCGAATATTTATTGATATTGCCACAAGAAAAAGTTAATTTTTTTATATGGATATAAAATCATAATTTTTGAATGGTGAAGTTGATGAGGATGTTTATATTTAACAACCATGTTGTTTTTTTATTTGGAAAAATTAAAGTTAAGTGTGTAAGTTAAAGAAAGCATTGTATGGGATAAATCAAGCACCGAGGGAATGGTACTAAAAATTGGATACCTACTTAAGAAGTATGAATTTTTAGAAATGAAGAGTTTATAGTAATCTGTATATCCAATAAAGTTAAGAGTTTTCCCTCATTGTAATTTTTTATGTTTATGAAATTATCTTTTCTAGGAATGATGAAAGAAACTATGAATGATTTGACTAATAGATGGAAAAGTTGTTTGATATGTCCATACCGGGTGAAATGAAATAATTTCTTGGGTTAAACATATCACAAAATAAGAAATAAATTTTTCTTTCTCAATAAAAGTATGTTAAGGAACTTCTTAAGATGTTAGGTATGGAAAATTCAAAACCATTTTCCACACCGATTTTGGTGGGAACCAAGTTTTCTAAAGATGGAGAAGGAAATTTTTTTGAATCTAAAGTGTTTCAGAAGATGATTGGAAGTTTTTTATATTTGATTGCCTCAAGACCAGATATTATTTATATTGTTACCTTATGTATAATATTTTATATTTCTCCAAAATAATTGCATCTATTGGATGGAAAAATAATTCTCAGATATATGAAAGGCATAACAAATTTCGGAATTAGGTATGATAACTCATAAATTATTGAATTTTTTGGGTAGTGTGATGTTTTTTGGACAAGAAATGTTGATGATTGAAGATCCAAATTTAGTGAAGTTTTATTTCTAGGGAAAATTTTTGTTAGTTGACATGCTAAGAAATAAAATTTTGTAACTCTTAGCATGAATTGAGCTAAGTATGCTGATTTTACTCAAGCTGCTACCCAATATATGTGGATGGGGACTAGTTGGAAGAATTATTTATTGAAGGGAAGTTACACTTTCTGTAGGTTTGTGATAATTAAAGTTCCATTAGCCTTACAAGAAATATGGCACAACATTCTCATTAAAAACATATAAATATAAAATGAAACTTCATTAAATAGCATGTGGATAAGAATAAATTGAATCTAGAGTATGTTCCAACATTGGAACATGTTGCTAACATATTCATAAAACCTTTACCAAATGAATCATTTCTCAAGCTGAGGTTTAACATGGGATTCCAAATTTTTATCATCAAGGTCGAGTAATGTGTTTTATATCCTCTATCATCTAGTATTTGGATCTTTTTGTCAAGGGGGAGGATTAGTTATAAATTTATCCATTGATATGTACTAATCCTTTTAAGAAATCATGTATATAAGGGATTTGTGGGTAATCTATGAACTCATAATTTAAGTGTGTTAACTATTAAATATATTTTTTGGAGTGGTTGTAGGAAACATGTGTTATAGGAAAGTTGAAAAAGTAAATAAATATGTTAATAAAAGATAAATATGTTTTCAAGAATCACTATTTTGGGACATCATGTTTTTTCTATCAATTATTCTTTTTTCCAATAATGACCTTGATCACGTAGGATTAGAATTGTTGATAAGTGATCCATTTTTTGAAATAAAAAAGTTTAGTGATTTATAAACCTTGGTTAAAAAGAATCCAAAGGGGTAGATTGTTGGGAACAAGTTAAGTGGAAGTTGTTTTTGAAATCTGGAATAAGATTTTAGTATGTTTTTTATTTTTTTGTCAAAGAAAAAGAAATCAACTTACTTTGTAAAAGTTTGTGATTAAACTCACAATACTAATCAGAATATTGAACAAAAAAATGATTAAGAAAGTTCATCAGTTTTAGAAGAATATTTAAAGGAGAAAAGGCTCATCGACCTAACCTTAGGTTTGGAAAGGAAGTTTTGATCATAACGAGGAAGTGTATTAGAGTTGGAATAGTTTTGATGTAAATTTTAAGATGTTTTTTTGTTCTCTAAGTTATCATAAATCGTAAGTTTTCTGGAAAACAAGTGATTCTAGACTTATGAAGGAAGGGGGGGACATGTGCTACCAATTGTATTGAGGTTTGGTTGGAAATAAAGAAGACGCTGGAAGGATGAGAAGTTATAATAAATTACAAAGTTGGTTAGAAGATTATACGATGATCCTAAATTTCTCAAAGTCATGAAGAATAAAGGATGCATGTAGGAGTTTGTGGAAGAAGAAATTTTGAAGACAAAGTCTTTCAGTCTTAGTTCATTAGTGTGAGATCACCAGATGTATAATTGTTTGATGGATGTGACGTTTTGTTTATAATGTGTGTAATGACCCAAAATTTTATTAATGAAAATTCCTCGTGATCTAATTAAATGTCTTATTATGTAAAATGGTTATATAACATATTCACTTCCTTGGTTTTATGTTTTAGTATTTTAAAATACCGTTAAGAATTTTTACTGTTGCTAATATAGCCATTGAACAGTGACCACATGATTAGTACAAATACAAGGCTTTAACAACTCCAATTTACTCAGAAAAAGGAAGTGATGACCTCATCTAGTACAATTTATCTATACAAATCCCATTTATCAGATCTCATAAAGGAGGTAGCATCACTGGGATTCTCTTTTAACCAAGCCCAAGCTAAGCTTCAACATGTTAATCTTGAATGGATCTGCCTACAGTAAAAATGGTAGTTAATAGAGATTACCACCCGAGCGATGTTATCTGAGCCTCCCCAATAGTCTGTCACCATCACACACCATACCCTTAGGTCTTATGTTAAGGGTTTATATAAAAAAACCCTAGAACTATTATTATGTGCATTATGTTTTTATAGATAATATACATTCATTTTATTATTGTTACTTTGTAAATAGATTTTAAAGCACACATAGTATTTTTAGTTAAAATTCAATTAAGAAATATATTTTGAGGAATTAATAGATTTTTGAATTAAATAATATTTTTAAAAAATACTATCACTAAATTAATTTTTATTAAATATAAATGATCATATAATTTTTTATGAATACAATTGTAATTTTTATTATGGTTTGAAAGCTATTTTTGTCAAAACAAATAAATTTTTGATAAATGTCACTTTTTATTTTAAAAGTAAAAATTCAGATATTTATAAAATTATTTTTATAAAATGGATATTATTTTTGGAATCAGGACTTCGAAATTATCCAATGGTGAATTTTTCATAATATTCTAAGATAGTCAAATTTTTGGGTAAAAATTAAATACCGTTTAAATATATAATGTGTTTTATGACATCATAATGACCCAATAGTGATGTAATAAAATACTATAAAATGTATTTTCGGACAATATTTGGTTTACCTTTAAAATAATGCGATTTTATATTTGTTTGATTAAATTTATGGTGCCTTAGTAGACCCTCCAAGACTTATAAAACATTTTAACTTTTAAAATGATTTCTTTGAGAGTGTGATTCACCTCCACATAAACAAGCCTAATATTTTAATAATTTCGGCCATTGGAATTATAAAATATTTTTTTTTCACTCCCCTTTAGCAAAAACCATGGTAAAAAACCATGGTTTGGTTTGTGTTTTTGATTAGTTTAATGTGTAGTGTCCAAAACCTAAATAATAAAGAATTCCCTATCTTTTCCTATATAAACCCACACAAGCTCCCACTTCTCTTCACTAAAAACCCTTGGAGCACGTCCCTACCCATACCTCCTCTCTCTAAAATCCTCCCAAGGTTCCCCAATCTCCCAAGAATACTCTATCAAGCCCCTCCCAAATCCTTTGAGATCACACTTCCAAGTAAGGGATTTCCTCCTTTCTCATTTTGTCCAAATTTATTTATGTTGTTATGCCCTTTTATTTTTAATTTAAAATGGTGGGGTTATGATTTAACACCTCCCCTATACTTTCTTCCTTATGTTTTAATGATGAAAAACCCATTTCTCTCTCATTAATTCTTCCCATGTACACTCGTTACCATGCTGAAATTTCGTAAGGGATTTCTCTCTCCTCATTTACATTCAAGCAATTATTTTGTATTATGAATATAAATTCTATTACATATGTTGGAACATTTATCTATATGACCCTCTTATTTTCCATTTCATGTACATATTATGAGATTCCCCTTTCTCTCTCACCATCCATTTTTATTAATTCTTATGTCACACCATTATGCTGTTGAAATTGCACCACGATTTTCCAAGCCAAAGTCATTGTGTAGTGAATACCACGACCATTTATCTATCAAGGGTATTCACTTTTATTCACATTTACTTGTTGATTATAGATTTTAATTTATGAATTCCACATTACTTTATCATGGAATAAATTATGATTTTTGATGAATCCATGTTATATGATCCATGTGGCACACTTATGCATGAAATGAAATAATTAAGAAGGTTGCGCCTTGATAGCGCTCCAATGCATTGGGTAAAGATTAATATCTTGATACGTCTTGTGAAATGAGGGTTTACTCATTCTAATTCAAGTGTAATGAGGGTTTAATTATGCTCCATGTGCAATGAGCCTTGGCTCATGCAAATATTATGGTAAATGTTATTGCCACATTTCCATGTTATGATAATCATGCTATATCATGCATTTATGTTCATGTTTCTATTATTCTCCATTGATATGCCTATTTCCTAACATTTACTGTATTATTCATGTTATGTCTTTTTTACTCCCTTACTGCGCTTTATATCTCACCCTTTTCTTATGCATGTCCTTAGGTTATCCCATCCAATGCTAAGTACAAAGGAATGTTGTGGTCATGTAAAAGAAGTTTTCAATAAAGATGTTGTGTTTTATATTCTAAGTTGTCATGTAATGTTCCTAATTTTCCAAGACACCAGACCTATATATCCCCAGTGTTGTCTTAAGTGAAATTTTATGTAATAAATCATGTTTAAGTGTATAATAAAGAATAGTGTTGTTATATTTGGTATCAGAGGATAGGTTTAGTTATTTTTTGATTAGGATTATATTACCCTAGTAAAAGCCTTAGGGATAATACTAAGCACAATACAAACATACCTAATTTTTGGTAAGTTTTGAGTAAGTGATTTCTCAAGAAAATACATCCCTGTATGGATACGAGTAGGTAGAGGCGGCTCTGGAACAGATTTATCTAGGGGTAAAACCCAAAAACACCGCTTTGAGCTAGACTCAAATGGGAACTGGTGCAGCAAAATAGGCCTTGCTGCACTCTTGGTTTTTAAACTCCCGGGGGATATGCTTTTTTAAATTCACAAGCTTAGTATGAACTATTATTAAGGGAATTAAAAAATTCCCCTAAGAATATACATTAGGAAGTAGATCATGGATAACATAGATAAGTTAAGGAAATAAATGTAATTTATAAGTTATCCATTTTTGTCATTGTATTACCCTTTATGTGTTACCCCTAAATTTCATTTTATTACAGAAAATCGCTGGTAATAGGAGGAATTAGGATAACAAATGATGCAAAGATCAATGTGATGAATATTCTAATGAGATTCCCAATCCGATTGGAGTAGGAATCACAAACTTTTTCATGATACTCTCTCAGTTAATTCAAAATTTGAATAGAAACATGGGTTAAGAAGAACGTTAAAACCCCCATAATAAAGAACAAGACCCAATCAAGATATTTAAGAGACAAATGCATCATACTTTTAATGGATCATACAATCCCTCAATCACTGAACAACGGATCATCTCCATTGAGAAGATATTCTCCATCCTTAAATGTTCTAAAAAAGAGAAGGTATTTCTGGCTGCTTATCATATAGAAGGTGTAACTGATCAATAGTGGACATTGATAAAAAGTACGAAGCCTAAGGAGGAGATTTAGGCATTAGAATGGAAAGATTTCTATAAATTTTTTTCAATAAATATTTTACTCACACCCTACGAATTAATATGGAAAGGTACTTCCTTCCCCTCAAGAAAAAAGTTGGAGAATCCATCAGAGCGTATGAGGAAAACATCACAAGGCTTGCACGATATGCCTCCAGCTTTGTCGTTACCCTCAAATTCAAGGTTGACCGCTTCTTTGGTGAGATAAAACATATCCTATAGAAAGCCCTAGCGATCCATGACTTTGAGAGCTATGAGGAAATTGCCTGATGTTCCCTCAAGGTTGAAATGGAGATTGGATAATCTCAAGGGTATCATAGGGATAAGAAGTATAAGGTGGAATTTAATTCTAGAGGCCTAATTGATAAATACAATGATGCTAAGAAAATCCAGCACCCCACATTCCAAAGGTACGGAAAGAAGCACACCAGAAATTTTCTTAAGGGGATAATGAAATGCTTTAGGTGTTGAAGAGAAGGGAACCTGTCCATTAACTGCCAAGAAGAAAAACCCACGGTTGAGACAAAGGAGAGGAATGCTCCGTTTGACCCTCAACGCATTGCTCATTACTTCAACTACAAGGAACACATGCAATTTGCGAACCAGTTCCCTAATATAAGGGTTTTTAGAGGCAATGAACAACCTCCAAGGTAGCAAGGGTGAGATTTTCCATCACTACTATTGAAGTGAACCCTGAAAAAAAAGTGGTGACAGGTACACTAGTTATTCATTCAAGAATAGAAAATGTACTTTCTGATTCTGGTTCTATGCATTCTTTTATATCCCAAAATTTTATTAGAACAATCCCAATACCACCACAAATCATGAAAGTAAAGATGTTGGTGAGAACGAAAAATGGTTCAATCATTTCATCCCATGAATATAACACCTCCCCTGTCATAATTTGTGGATTGAACATCCTGGTGAACATCATGATACTCATTCTAGTGGAATTTGATGCAATTCTTGTCATGTATTGACTTTCCTTATATAGAGACAACATAAATTGACTTGAGAGGGAAATCACTCTTCATATGGAGAATCGATCCCCGATTCTGTACAAGTGCAAGGAGGAGGAAGAATCTTTTTTAGCACCATCATCTTAAGCACAAATATTACTGCCCTATGAGCATGAATATCTTTCTTAGATTATTGAGTCTAAGGAAGAAACCATCCTTGAAGACATGAATATTGTGAGGGAATTCACTGAAGTGTTTCCTGAGGAATTTCCTGGTCTTCCTTCTAGAAGAGATGTTGAATTCTTAATTGATCTTATACCTAGGGAATTTTCAATATCCAAGAATCCATATAGAATTGCCATTGTGGTGATTTAGGAGCTGAGGAAACAACTACAGGAGAATCTAGATAAAGGGTTTATATACCCAAGTGCTTCACCATGGGGTGCACCAGTCCTCTTCATCAAGAAGAAGGATGGGTCATTGCTCCTTTAAATTGGTTGTCATGAGATCAAAAAAATCACGATAAAGAACAAGTATCATATTCCATGAATTTTTTACTTGTTCGATCAACTAAATGGAAAAAATACATCTTTAAGGAGGATTTGTGGTTGGGATATTGACAAGGGTGAAGAAAGAGGATATCCCCAAGACTACTTATTGTACAAGATATATGCACTATGAATTCATAGTAATGCCTTTCGAACTCACTAATGATCCAAAAATCTTGATGGACTTGATGAATGGATTCTTTAGAGATTACCTTGAAATTTTTTTGGTAGTATTTATAGAAGATATTATAATATACTCCAAAAACAAGGTGGAGCATGAGGATCATCTAAGCACTGTACTAGAGACCGAGCGAAAAAAGAAGCTCTTTGAAAAGTACAACATGTATGAGTTCTGGTTGAAGGAAGTCTTATTATTGGGTCATATCATCACAAGCAATGAGATATCTAGGGATCCCTCCAAGAAAACTTCAATTGAGGGATGGATGAGGCCAACTTCGGTAATAGATATCTATAGTTTCCTGGGGTTAGCGGGATATTATTGCCGATTTGTGAGAAATTTCTCACAATTTTCCAACCCTCTTACCAAGCTAACTTGAATGGGAGTAAAATTTTCTTGGAGTGATGAATGTGAAGATAACTTCAAGGAGTTGAAAATGAGGCTTATCACTGCGCCCGTGCTCACACTACCCACAAGTGGAGAATTTTTTTTGGTATTTAGTGATGCTTTGAATAAGGGCTTGTGCTGTGTGTTGATGCAAAATGAAAAAGTCATTTCTTATGCTTAAAGGAAATTGAAAGTTCATGAGAAAAACTATCCAACACATGATATGGAGTTAGCTGTAGTAATATTCACTTTAAAAATTTGGCAACATTACCTCTTTGAGGAGAAGTGTCAAATATACACAGATCACAAAATCCTTAAGTATATATTCACACAAAAAGAGTTGAATATGCACCAATGAAGATGGCTCGAGATGATCAAAGACAATGAATTCTCAATCCATTGCCACCCTGGGAAAGTGAACAAGGTGGAAGATTCTCTAAGAAGAAAGGACCCAATAATTCTATAATTTATGAGAATTAAAAATGATACAATATTCTTAGATTTTATTAAGATGGACATGGGAATAATAAAGAAGGTAACATCATCAATCCTTTGACAAATTATTGCTCAACTATCTCTTTTATAAAAGTTAAAGGATGCTTAAAAGGAGGATGTGGGAATTTATATGAAAGTGGAAACTATCAGAAAAGGGAAATCCTTGGAGTTCAATGTTAATGATGAAGGAATTGTAAGATTTGGGACAAGACTATGTGTTCCATCAAATCCAGAATTAAAGAATGAACTTTTGGATGATTCAAATAGTTCAAATTTCCCCATTCACCTAGGAAAAAAAAAATGTATCGAGATATCTGGGAGAATTATTGGTGGGATAACATAAAGAAAAAGATTGTAGAGTATACATAAAAGTGCCTGGTATGTCAGAAAGTGAAGGCTGAGAGGTAGAAGTCTAAGGGGACGATGCAACCATTACCCATACAATCATGGAAATGGGAGAACATCACCATGGAATTTGTCACTGGACTTCCAAAGACATCCAAAGGAAACAATGCTATTTGGGTTGTTGTGGATTGTCTTACAAATACTAAACACTTCATTTCAATTTGGGAGGATTTATCATTGGATCAACTAAAACATATATATATCAGAGAATTGGTAAGGTTGCATGGAGTAACACTATCTATTTTATCCAATCATATCTAAGATTCACCTCTATGTTCTAGAAGAGTCTTTAACAAGTTCTAAATACTGATCTGAACTTCATTACGACTTATCATACTCAAATCGATGGAAAATCTAAGAGGACTATCAAAACACCTGAGGACATGTTGAGAACATTCCCAATGGAATTCAAAGGAAGATGGGATCAATATATTCCTATGGTTGATTTCTCTTATAATAACAGTTTCCACTCAAGCATCCAAATAGATCATTATGAAGCCCTGTATGGGAAGAGGTGAAGAACACCATCATGTTGGGGAGTGAAAAATCCTAGGTCTAGAAATGGTCTATGAAATGGTGGATAATATTAAGACCATCCAACAACACATTAAAGCTACTCAGAGTTGAAAAAAGGGTTATGATGATAATCATCGATGAGACCTAGAGTTTGATTTTGGAGACATGGTATTTCTACATATATCACAGTGGAAGAGAATTATGTGATTTTGGAAGAAGGGAAAGCTTAGTCCAAGGTACATTATCCCTTTTGAGATTCCAGATTGCATTGGATCAGTGGCCTATCAACTATCACTCCCACTGAAGCTATCTCAAGTACTTGATGTATTCCATGTATAACTCTTGAGGACGTACATACCTGACCCATAACATGTACTCAATCCAGAGGTGGTACCATTATAGAATGACCTCTCTTATGAAGAGAATCCGGTGAAGATATTATATCATAGAGAAAAATTTCTACGAAATAAGACAATTCCCCTCAGGAAAGTGTTATGGAGAAACCACAAGTTTGAAGAAGGAACATGGGAACTAGAGGATGTGATGAGGTGAAGTGACCCACATCTGTTTTAGTGTGGTAAAAGGAAATTTCGAGGGAAATTTTTTTTAAGGGGGGAATATTGTAATGACCAAAACATTTATTAATGAAAATTCATCTTAATCTAATTAAATGTATTATTATGTAAAATGGTTATATAAAATATTCACTTACTTGGTTTTATGTTTTTGGATTTTAAAATACCATTATGAATTTTTACTATTGCTAATGTAGCCATTAAATAGTGACCACATGTTTAGTATAGATATATGGCTTTAAAAAATCCAATTTACTCAGACAAAGGAAGCGATGACCTCATCCAGTAGAATTGATCCATACAAAGCCCATTTTTTAGAGCTCGGAAAGGAGGTAACATCATTGGGCTTCTCTCTTGACCAATCCTAATATGAGCTTCAATACATTAATCTTGAATGTAACTGCCTATGGGAGAAGTGGAAGTTAATAGAGATTACCACCCGAGTGATGTTATCTAAGCCTATCCAAGAGTCTGTCACCATCGCACAACTTACCCTTAGGTCTTACGTGAGTGCTATAAGGGGTTATGTAAAAATACCCTAGCACTATGATTATGTGCATTATTTTTGTATAGAGAATATACATTCATTTTATTATTGTTACTTTGTAAATAGTTTTTAAAGCACAAATAGTATTTTTAATTAATATTGAATTAAGAAACTTATTTTGATGAATTAAAGGATTTTTGAATTAAATAATATTTTAATAAAATATTATTACTAAATTTATTTTTATTAAATATAAATGATCGTATTATTTTTTATGAATACAATTGTAATTTTTATTAAGTTTTGAAAGCTGTTTTTGTCAGAACCCTTGAATTTTCAATAAATGTCAGTTTTTATTTTAAAAGTAAAAATTCATATATTTAGAAAACTATTTAGATAAAATGAATATTAATTTTGGAATTATAATGTCAAAATTATCCAACAATGAATTTTTCATAATTTTCTAAGACAATCAAATTTTTGGGTAAAAATTAAATACCGTTTAAATATATAACATGTTTTATGACATCATAATGACCCAATAGTGATGTAATAAAATACTATAAAAAGGTTTTTCAGAAAATATATGTTTTTAATTTAAAATAATGTAATTTTTTATTTGTTTGATTAATTTTATGGTGCCTTAGTGGTCCCTCCAAGACTTATAAGACATTTTAACTTTTAAAATGATTTCCTTGAAAGCATGACTCACCTACACATAAGAAATCCTAATATTTTAATAAGTTAGGCCATTATAATTATAAAATAATGTTTTCCACTCCATGTTTTTAATAACCATTTGAAAAAAACCATGGGCTGGTTTATGGTTTTGATTATTTTAATGTGTAGTGTCCAAAACCTAAATAATAAAGAATTCCCTTTCTTTTCCTATATAAACCCACCCAAGATCCCACTTATATTCACTAAAAACCCTTTAATCATGTCCCTAACTAGCCCTCCTCTCTCTAAAATCCTTCCAAGGATCCCCAATCTCCCAATAATCCTCTCTAATGCCACTTCTAAGCCTTTGGGATCACACTTCCAGGTAAGGGATTTCTTCCTTTCTTATTCTTGTCCAAATTTCTTTAAGTTATTATTCCATTTTATTTTCAATTAAAAATTATGGGTTATAATTTATCACCTCCCCTATACTTCCCTAATTACATTTTAATGATTTTATACCCATTTATATCTCATGAATGCCTACCATGTACACCTATTACCATGCCGAAATTCCATAAGGGATTTCTCTCTCCTCATTTACATTCAAGAAATTCTTTTGTATTATGAATATAAATTCCATTACATATTTTGGGACACGTATATATATTACCCCCTTAATATCCATTTAATTTAAATATGATGAGACACCCCTTTATATTTCATCAACTATTTTTATGAATTCTTGTGACAAGCCGTTATCCTATCGAAATTGCACCACAATTTTCCAATCCAAAGTCATTGTGTAGTGAATACCATGATCATTTATCTATAAAGGGTATTAAACTTTATTCACATTTACTTATTGATTATATAGTTTCATGTATGAATTACACATTCATTTATCATGGAATAAATTATTTTGTTTAATGAATCCATGTTATATTATTCATGTGGCACACTTATGCAAGAAATGAAATGATTAAGAAGGGTGCGCCCTGATAGTGCTCCAATGAATTGGGTAAAGATTAGTATCATGATAAATCAAGTGAAATGAGGGTTTACTCATGCTAATTTAAGTGCAATGAGGGTTTACTCATGATATATGTGCAATGAACCTTGGATCATTCTAATATCATGTTACATGTTGTTTCCACATTTACATGTTATGATAATCATGTTATATCATGCCTTTATGTTCAAGTTTCTCTTATGCTCTATTGATATGACTATTGTCTAACATGTATTGTATTATTCATGTTCTTCCTTGTTTAATCCATTACTGGGATTTATAGCTCACCCTTTTCTTATGCATGTCCTCAGGTTATCCCATGCAATGCTAAGTACGAAGGAATGTTGTGTTCATATAAAAGAAGTTTTCAATAAAGATTCTGTGTTTTATGTTCTAAGTTGTCATGTAATGTTCCTAATTTACAAAGACACTAGACCTATCAATCCAAAGAGTTGTCTTAAGTACAAGTTTATGTAATAAATCATGTTTAAGTTTGTAATAAAGAGTAAGGTTGATATAATGTGAGAAGATGAAGATGATGGTTTTTAGTCATACTAATAAGCCACAAGTTATAAATCATCAGAGAAAGAAGTTTATGATGACACTGGTCATTGGATGAAGAGTGACACTGATTATCGGAATAAGAGTTATTTTTATTGGGAGTTATTAGGATGAAGGTAAAAGAAATTATGTAGAGTTTATTGGGATCAATGCATGTAAGAAATTCAGAGACCGATCAACCAAATGAAGCTCAAAAATGTACTAAATTATTTCTATTAAATATGAATTATTTGTTGTTTTTAATTTTGTCCAAGATATAAGAAAGATATGTTTTTATATGAAATGGGTCAAGAGTCATCAGATAACATGTGTTTCTGACCATCAGACTGGAGGTGAGTCAAAAGTTTGGTAAAGTGGATCTTGAAAGTGTAATTCCCCAACCCCAGTTACCAAGAGTCGGTGCATTATTAGATAACATTGGAATGATCACAAGGGATAAAATCCCAAAATACCGATTAGTTTAGTATCCTTGGAATTACTAGATAAATACATAAGTTTTACATTACATCATGAAATAAAAACAACAACAACATTTTTTCTCTATTGACGACATTCATATCCCTTTTTCTATCCATTCAGGTCAACCATAAAATACTTCTTCACATCCTGGAAAAAAAATAAAACATAGAAAGAGGTGAGCTCAGATGCTTAGTAAGGATAACAATATAGCAAAAACTTTCATAAATAAACATAAACATTTAAGGCAATGTATAAAACTAAAAAAAAATCCTTTTAAACTTAAAATTCATCAAAATATGTAAAAGATAAATCAAATAATTCCATTTAATTATTCACAAGGATATTCTACTAGTCGGATAATCACATGTAATATTAATTTCTAATTTCATATTGATAGAGTGCATAATGTCAAACATCATAACCATATAGTCAAGGCCTCGTGCCAAGAATATAAATAATATTAAGTCAAGGCCTTGTGCCAAGACACTAGTTTGTCTCATGAGACATACAGATGCATCGATGAGCTATAACAGGCTCCACCCATCACTTACTAACCCCAATGCATTCCTCATATGAAAAGGATGAAATATAACATAAACATTCTTATTAAAACTAGCTTAAGAAATGTTAATACATTAACCATAAACCATGAATGGTATAAAAATAACACACCCACAATCAAACATATAAAAAAACCTTCAATAAAATATGGAAGATTTGTATCATAATAAATCAACTTCAAACAAGTATAAAATTCATTAAAGGATGTTGACATAGATGAAATCAAAACTATTTGAGAGAGATAAATCTTTCTATTTTGAAATCATTTAAAATTCATGTAATTTTAAAAGAAAACATATATTTTGATTTTTTTATAATCTTTTAAGGTAATATTCAAAGTTTTTATAATAGTAGAGAATAACCGTACCCACCATATAAGTTCAAAAAACATTCTTACCTTAATTTTTCAAAAAGGTCATAAAGTACCTTGTTTGGAAAATGACAAAAATATTCCTTTCAAACCATTTTATAAAAAAGTTAAACAAGGGTATAAAAGACTTTAACCCATATTCTAGTAAATAGTAATTTTTTTGAAATACATTTTTAAGAAACATGAATGTGGATGATAAATAGGTCCCAGTAGACACTTACGTAAAAACAACCTCAGATAATAAAGAGATTGTGAAATTAACCCTTACCTTATACTTTTCCTTGGTCAAGGGTATGTCAACCTCTTATATAATAGTTAAATCATTTTTATTAAATTATAAAAGAACCACATTCATAAAAATGATATCATACACGATCTTCTAATTTTGCATTGTTAATAATATTTTAGTAGTATCATTGTTTCGGGCGTTAACTGATTCATTTTCCTTTATATGTTTTGTTACATAAGTCTTGTTTGTTATGAATAGAATGAATTTGATTTATATCCAGAATGATATAATGTTCTTAAATATTATTTTTAATAATAAAATGAAAATTATTCTGGAATGGTTACGATGGGGAATGAATCTCATCGCATTCATGGATACGGTAATCCGTACGTACGCACGAACGCTACTTCCATTTCATTTTTTTTAATTTTAAAAGGAAAGAAGACAAAATGATACATAGGTATATTATTATTCCATTATAATATAATATTTTATATATGTTACGTAAGTTCATTAACACCATCATTTATACATTCTATGTATGGTATGAATGATTCATATCACTTTGAGGGGGCGATAGTCCGCACTTCCTCAAATGAAATTATAGTATATATACAACATGAAAAAATAAAGGTATGCTACAAAAGATAATTATAAAATATTATAGATAAAATAAATATCATAAATATAATATTTAATTATAGTGAAATCATAATTTCCACCATAAGAGGTGGTGGTAGAAGATTGAACAATCATCGTTTCGTGAGGCAGTAGTTCGCCGTCCAGAGAAACATTATGTTCTATACCCATTAGATGGAGGTGTGTGTAAGTGTAGTTAAAATAATTCTCACAAAAACAACCTAGTATATTGAGGATACTGGTGTTGTTATAAAAGAAATGAATAAATAGAGTTTAGGGGGTTGGAGAAGTAAAATAAAAGAAAAGAACTTAAGATGAGATGTTACCTTTAAATCGGATAACTCTCTTTGGTTCGAACCAAAAGGCTTCCTTGAAGTGACTTATAACTAAGGTAAAGCTTATAAGAGGAAGAGAGGGATTTAGGGAGATTAACTGGTTAGAGGTTGGGTGAGCCAAGGGGCTTGAGAGGTGTGAGAAATGGGTTATAGGTGAGGGATTTTTATTAGGGGGAGGATGGGATCTTTAGGAATGTTTGAAAATATTATTTTATTATATAATGATTTTCAGTTTATTAAGGACCCAAACTCATTAAAGTAGAAGATAAGATGAATCATGTTTGAAATAAAATAATCCAATAAGATTTGGAAATGTTTTGGATATTGTTTTTATTTTTATAATCTCATTTATTTAAATCATTATTTAATGAGGTAAACACTACATCATTATTGAGTCATAAATAATTTTATTTATTTGAAGTATAAAAATTATAAAAAAATTACATGATGTAGGAAATATTTTAATCCTTAAAAATAATATTTATAGTCTAAACGATAACTTATATTACCCCTTGTAAAAATTATTTTACTAAAAGATATATGTTTATGTCATTTTTGTCTTTACTTTAAATTAATTAATATAAAGTGTCATTTTCACCCTCAAGTGGCTCCATGGGGTCCCAAAATCGACCCAAGGATTCCCATTGTCGGACATGTATCAACTAATAGGAATAGGACACATGTTAGGGAAATTTAATATTATTATAATATTATTTTTTTCCTTATTTACCGGATTTTACCCTTTTACCATGGTAAATAAAATATTAACCGAAGTAATTATTCATAATGTCTAAAAATAAAATTTACATATTTACAAAATTTGAACCTCATGATTCCAAATATGGAATCCAATTTTCCAAATTCAAAACACAGAATTTACATAAATTAATTTTAAATTAATTCCCGTTGTCAAAACCAAAAAGAGAGTTTTTAAGAAGTAAAAACTATCAAAAGATTGACATGTTTTTATGTACAATTTAAATGTAAAATTACATCGAATGATCTTAATTATATTAAATGATAAAAATATTATCTAATGATACTTTAAAATCTCTCAAATGTAAAATTTTACACTATAATTTTTTTGATTAAAAATGTTATTTTTAATTAAAATTTAGTATTTTCACTATTCATAAAAATATGCAAGTTATCAGATTTCTGCCAAAAATTTACCCTAAGATAATTTTGATATTTTTAATCCAAAAAATGAGGTCCAATTTGAATAATAATATTTATAAAATTTAAAAAATCGGGTATTACTATTCATAACAGCTAGTTTGATTGGTCGCGATGTGTTAGAACTCGAAGTTGCGTTACAATGCAAGCTATTGTATTATTCAAAGAGAAGCATACTGTGGAATATTGGGATGTTACATTATTCCCTCCTTCAAATAATTTCATCCTTGAAATTTCTAGAATACTAATACATAAAAAGATTCAGATGGTTCTTCATCATAAGTTCCTTAGGTTCCCACGTTGCCTCTTCCAGCTTAAGATTTCTCCATAGAACATTCACAAGACGAGACGTCCGGTTTCTCAAAACTTGTTCTCTTGTATCAAGAATTCTGATAGGCTCTTCGCAATAAGACATATTGGGTTCTAGTTCTATTTCTTCATTGGTGACTACATGTGTTGGGCCAGACATGTATTTTATCAACAGTGATATGTGGAACACATCATGAACTTTGGAGAGACTTGGCTGCATTGCATAACAATACGCTACAACTCCAATTCTTTCTAGAATTTAAAAAGGTCTGATTTACCTGGGAATTAATTTTCCTTTCTTACCGAATTGTATAACACTCTTCCGTAGAGATACCTTCAAGAAAACATGATATCCTACTTGAAATTCCAAATCTTTCATTCGGTAATCGACATAGCTCTTTTGCCTATTTTGAGCTACTTTGATGTGAGTTTGGATAACCTTCACCTTTTCCATTATTTCCTCAACAAGTTCTGAGCCTACAAGTTTTCTTTCACCAACATCATCCCAAAAAGTTGGTGTGCGACATCTCTTTCCATATAACGCTTCATATGGTGCCCTCTGAATACATGAATGGAAACTATTGTTGTAGGAAAATTTTACCAGAGGTAAATATTGATCACAAATTCCTTGAAAGTCAAGTGAGAAAGATCTCAACATGTCTTCTAATGTTTGAATAGTTCATTCTGATTGTCCATCAGTTTGAGGGTGGTAGGCAGTGCTCAAACGAAGTTCAGTATCGAAGGCCTTCTGAAGACTTTTCCAGAATCTTGATGTAAAATGGGGATCATGATCATAAATAATTGATAGGGGTACTCCATGAAGTCTTACAACATCATTAATATATAGTCTTTCCAGACGTTCAAGTGGTAAGGATTCTCTTATAGCAATAAAATGAGATAACTTGGTAAGATGATCAATAATGTCCCATATTGCATCATTCTTTCTAGGAGTCTTTGATATCCCCATGAAAAAGTCCATCGTAATATCATCCCATTACCACTCAGGTATGGGAAGAGGTTGCATGAAACCTCCAGGATGTTGCCTTCCATTTTTCACTTATTAACAAACCATACATCTTGACACATATTCAGCAATCTTTCTCTTCACGTTGTCTCACAAAAAATGTTCCTTCAAATCTCCATACATTTTAGTGATACCAGGGTATATATAGAAATTGGATCTATGAGAATAATCCAACAATTACCTTTTTAGATTAGGTTTGTCAGGAACACAAAGTCTCTTACCAAATTTCAAAATCCCATCTTCATATATGAAGTTGATCAATCTCCCATCATTCACAGCTTTAATTATTTTTTTAAACTCCTCATCATTAGCCTGAGAACTTTTTATCCTTTCTAGTAAAGATGGTTTAGCAACCATTTGAAAAAGTATCAACGTTTCACCTTCCATGATTATTCCCATATCCATTTTTACTAGATCCATGAACATAGGATCCCTTTCAACTCTCATTTTGTTCAAAACACCATGATCCTTTCTGTTCAAAACATCCGCCACCTTATATTCCTTCCCCAGGTGGTAGTGTATAGTGTAATCATAATCCTTGAGTAGTTAGAGCCATCTCCTTTGCCTAATGTTGAGTTCTTTCTGTAAGAAAATATACTTCAAACTCTTGTGATCAGTATATATCTCACATTTTTCACCATAGAGATAGTGTCTCTATATCTACAAAGAAAAGATTATAGTTGATAACTCAAGATCATAATTAATATAATTTTATTCATGAATTTTTAGCTGTCATGATGCATAGTCAATAACTCTATCATTCTACATAAGGACACAACCAAGTCCTTTCTTTGAAGCATCACTATAAATAACAAACCCATCATTCCCCAATGGTAGAGTCAATATAGGATCATTGACTAATCTTCTCTTTATTTCTTCAAAACATTATTCATACTCTATTGTCCAAATGAATTTAACCCCTTTACATGTTATCTTGGTTAATTGGTTATCCAATCAGGAAAATTTTTGGACGAAACACTGATAATAACCTGCTAAACCAATAAAATTGCATACATTAGTTATACTTATTGGTGATGGCCATTATTGGATTTCCTTTTTTTTAAGGATCAATAGAGATTCTATCCTTAGAGACAATATGGCAAAGAAATGAATTCTCATGATGCCATAATTCACACTTGCTAAACTTCCCATATAATTCATTTCTTCTAAGAGTATTTAGAATAGTGCGCAAGTGATTTTCATGATATTCGTAGATTTTATAGTATACCGAGTTATCATTAATAAATACCACTAAAATGTCATCAAGATATTCCTTTAAAACTCCGTTCATTAGATCCCTGAAGACAGAGGGTGCATTAGTCAGTCCAAAAGGAATTACTGTAAACTCATAATGCCCGTACCTAGTTCGAAATGCTATCTTTGGAATGTCTTCCTTCTTCACACACAACTGATGTTATCCAGATAGAAGGTAAATCTTTGAAAAATATTGAACCCCATGAAGTTTATCAAATAAATAATCAATGTGAGGTAGGGGATACATGTTCTTTATTGTTATAGCATTGATCTCCCTATAGTCAATGCTCAACCTCATGGATCCATATTTCTTCTTAACAAAAAGAATAGGGGATCCCCATAGAGAAACACTAGGGTGAATAAATCCTTTATTACCTAACTCCTCTAGTTTTTTATTTATCTCCACTAATTCCACAGTGGCCATTCTATAAGGGGTCTTCGATATAGGCCTTGAACTGGGAATTAAATCAATGGAAAAATCAATTTCTCATTCTGGAGGATGTCTAGGTAAATCCTCTGGAAATACATCAACATATTCTTGTACAATAGGTAAATCCTCTATTTGAACATTCTTTTCCTCACCCATATTTATTTCACTCTCTTCCGCCTCAATAATTGAATTTAGTAGATCTATAGTGGGTGGATATAAATAAGAATCAGATGGTGATGTTTCTACTCTAAAGATAAGGTATTCCTTATCATCATAAAAAAATTGTAACCTTCTTCTTCTTACAATAAATATTTGCATCATGGTATGAGAGACAATCCATACCGAGGATTATATCAAATTCAATCATGGGTATGTCGATGATATTAGTGGATAGAGAACATTTATATGCCATAATGGGGATTGATTCACAAAACTTTGTTGAAATGATACTTCCCTTAGGAGTTTTGACTAATAACTCCCTTGTTAAATCAAATTGGAAATATTTAATTTTCTTAGAAAACTAGGAAGATATGAAACAATGCGATGATCCAGAATCAAATAAAGCATTGGATAAACTTAAGGAAACCATTAAATTACCATCTACCATGTCTTTTGGAGCTTCAACCTCAGCAGTAGTGATTGCATAAGCTTGACCTTGCTCCCTTGGCCTTTTCTGAGTTAAGTTTTCGTGGAGATTAGGACATTCATTTTCATAATGCCCCATTTTTTTTAAAATTGTAGCATTCAACATTGACAACCACTTTCTTTCCCTTGCAATCATGAGCTTGGTGGCATTTTTCAACACACTTGTAACAGACTCCCTTTCCCTTCCGGTAAGTACTAAATTGTTTCTTCCCACATTTACTATAGGATGGATTTTCAACTTTTCCCTTCTTCCCCTAATTTCCATTTCCATAGAGTTCAGAAAATCTCTTCTTCTCTTGCTTTTATTTAATGTTGTAAGACTTAGAGAATTACTTTTATGTCTTGATAGAACATGAGACAACATCTTCGTATGATGTGAAGGATTGTGAGACTAATTCTCGAAGGAGAAATGATTTTAACCCATCAAATAATCAATCAATCTTAATCCTTGAGTTATGTATATAATCTGCTGCATGCCTTGCTAACCTTGTAAATTTAGCCTCATACTTTGCGATATTCTCATCCTCCTTTTGCCTCATACTCAGAAATTGTCTTTCCATATTCGCTCGATGGTCACAAGGAAAGTAATTTCTAAAAAAATATCTTTAGACTCCATCCATTCCATATTTGATACTTCTTCATATTCCTTTGTGTTTTGAATTAATGACCACCAATGATTTGCATCTCCTGTGAGACGATAAACTGCAATGACAACTTTTTATCTTTTTTTTTTCTCCCCAAAGCATGAAATATTTTATCCAAGGAAATTATTCATTGCTTAGCTACAAATGGATTTGTAGTCCCATTGAATTCTGGTGGTTGTTGCCTCATTAATCAGTCTAACATTGATCCTCCGCATTGTAGATCAGGGTTCTCTATACGGGTAAGGTTATTACTCATAACCTGAGTGAGTTATCCTAGTACGGTGATAAGCAGATCAACAACAATTTCATCACCAGCTCCACTATAATTATTTTGAGTAGGAGGGAAATCCCTACATGGATTATGTGCATTCATATGGTTCCCATTCCTTCCACTATGCACCATTTCTAAATAATGGCATACACTAGATTAGTTTATGAATTGCAATACATAATTCCAAACTTGTAAAACACTTCACATAAATTGAATAGTTTATGGATATAATCCATAATCATAAAAATGTTTTCTTTGAGGAGGTATATACTCATAAATCCTTCATAATGGTTTGTAAAGAAAATTTGAATTATCTTAAGCATATCCCCTAGGAGTGTCGTAACCAAGAGTGCAGCAAGACCCGTTGTCATGTACTAGGATACCACAGGTCAAGCCCAAAACTCCTTGTCAGAGTTTTCACTCCTAGGTACATTTGTGCCAGAGCCGCATCTACTTTCTCATATCCAGAAATGGATGTATTGCTTGGAAAGCTCACAAAATTTCTACATTACCAAAATTCTTGGAAGTTATTCTATACTATTCCTTAAAGTCTATCTTAGGGTAATGTGCACTAATCAAAGTTTATCTAAATCTAGTTTCCAAGGTTTGTACTAAACTTCCCCTGATACCAACTGTAATGCCCCAACCCCAGTTATCTAGAGTTAGTGCATTATTATATAACATTGGCACGATCACAAGGGATCAAATCCCAAAAGATCGATCAGTTTAGTAGCCTTGGAAGTATTATATACATACATAAGTTTTACATTACATGATGAAATAAAAAAAACTAAAATATTTTGTCTCTATTGGCTACATTCATAACCCTTAGCCTATACCTACAAGTCAATCATAAAATACTTCTTCACATCTTGGAAAAAATAAAACATAGAAAGGGGTGATCTCAGATGCTCAGTAAGGATAACAATATAGCAGAAACATTCATAAATAAACATAAACATTAAAGGCAATGTATAAAACTAAAACAAAATCCTTTTAAATTTAAAATTAAGCATAATATGGAAAAGATAAATCAAATAATTCCATTTACTTATTCACATGGAGATTCTACTAGTCAAATAATCACATGTAATATCAATCGCTAATTTCTTAATGATGGAATGCATAATGCCGGACATCATAACCACATAGTCAAGGCCTCGTGCTAAGACTACAAATAATATTTTTTCAAGGCCTTGTGATAAGACACTAGTTTGTCTCATGAGACCTACTGATACATCTAGGAGCTATAGCAGGCTCCACCCATCACTTACTAAGTCCAATTCATTCCTCATATTAAAATATAAAAACATAACATAAAAATTCGTATTAAAACTAGCATACTAAATGTTAATACATTAACCATAAACCATGAATGGTATAAAAATAACACATCCATAGTCAAACATATCACAAAAAATTAAATACAATATGGAAGACTTTTATCATAATAAACCAACTTCAAATAAGTATAAAATCAATTAAAGGATGTTGACAGAGATGAAATCAAAACTATTTGAGAGAAATATCTATTTCTATTTTAAAATCATTTAAAATTCATGTAATTATAAGAGAAAACATTGATTTTGAAAATATCTTTATAAGATAGTAAGGGAAGATTCAAATGTGTTATAATGGAAAATAATTACCACACCCACTATATAAGTTAAATAAACATTCTTACCTTAATTTTTCAAAAAGGTCATAAAGTACCTTGTTTGGAAACCGACGGAAAGATTCCTTTCAAACCATTTTATAAAAAAGTAAAACAAGGGTATAAATGACTTTACACCATAGTTTAGTAAATATTAAAAATGATTTGAAATACATTTTTAAGAAACGTGGATGTGGATGATAAAGTGGTCCCAGTAGGCACTTACGTAAAAACAACCTTGGATAATAAAGATATTGTGAAATTAACCCTTACCTTGTACTTTTCCTTGGTCGAGGGTACATTAAAATCTTGTATAATAGTTAAATAATTTTTATTAAATTATACAAGAACCACATACATAAATATTATATCATATATAATCTTCTAATATTTATTTTTTAATAATATCTTAGTAGTATCATTTTTCGGGTGTTAACTAATTCATTTTCCTTTATATGTTTTGTTTTATAAGTCATGTTTGTTATGGATAGAATGTATTTAATTAATATTTAGAATGATATAATGTTCTGAAATATTATTTTTAATAATCAAATTAAAATTATTCTTGAATGGTTACGATGGGGAATGAATCTCATCGCATTTGTGGAGACGGTAATCCGTACGTACACACAAACGCTACTTCCATTTCATTTTTTTTATTTTAAAAGGAAAGAAGACCAAATGATACATAAGTATATTATTATTATAGTATAATATAATATTTTATATATGTTATGTAAGTTCATTAACACCATCCTTTATATGTTCCATGTATGGTATGAACGAGTCATATCACTTTGAGGGGGCGGTAGTCCGCACTTCCTCAAATGAAATTATCGTATATATACAATATGAAAAGAATAAAGGTATGATATAAAATAGAATTAAATAAGATTATAGATAAAATAAATGTCATAAATATCAAATATAATTATAGTTCCATCATAATGGCCACCATAAGAGGTGGTAGTAGAAGATTGAACAATCATCGTTTCGTGAGGCAGTAGTTCACCGTCCACAGAAACATTATGTTCTATACCTATTAGATGGAAGTGTGTGTAAGTGTAGTTCAAATAATTATAAAAAAAAACCTAGTATATTTAGGATAATTTTTTGGTTATAAAATAAAGTAATAAATAGAGCTTATGGGGTTGGATAAGTAAAATAAAATAAAAGAACTTAAGAGGAGATGTTACCTTTAAATCGGGTAACTCTCTTTGGTTTGAACAAAAAGGATTCCTTGAAGTTCCTTATTCCCAAGGTAAGTCTTCTAAGAGTAATACAAGGATGTAGGGAGATTAATAGGTCAGAGTTTGGATGATTCATGGGGCTTGAGAGGTGTGATAAATGAGTTATAGGTGAGGGATTTTTATAAGGGGAAGGATGGGATCTTTAAAAATGTTTGAAAATATTAATTTATTATATAATGTTTTTCGGTTTCTAAAGGTAAAAAACAAATTAAAGTCAAATATAAGATGAATATTGTTTGAAATAAAATCATCCAATAATAATTGGACAGGTTTTAGATATTGTTTTAATGTTTATAATCTCATTTATTTAAATCATTCTTTAATGAGGTAAACACAGCATCATTATTGTGTCATAAATAATTTTATTTATTTGATGTATAAAAATTATAAAAAAAATACCATGATGTAGGAAATACGTTTATATTTATAATTAATATTTATAGTTGAAAAGATAACTTATTTAACCCCTTGTAAAAATTATTTTACTAAAAGATATATGTTTATGTCATTTTTGTCTTTACTTTAAATTAATTAATATAAAGTGTCATTATCACTCTCAAGTGGATCCATGGGGTCCCAAAATTTACCCTAGGATGACCATGGTTAGAAATTTATCAAAAAATAGGAATAGGACACATGGTAGGGTAATTTAATATTATTATAATATTATTTTTTAGCCTTATTTACCGTATTTACCCTTTAACCACGGTAAATAAAATATTTACCGAAGTAATTATTCATAATGTCTAAAAATAAAAGGTAAATATTTACACAATTTGGAACTATTGATTCCAAATATAAAATCCATTTTTCCAAATTGAAAACATAGAAGTTTCAGAAATTAATTTTAAATTAATTCCTGTTGTCAAAACAAAAAAGCGGGTTTTTAAGAAGTAAAATCTATCAAAATATTGACATGTATTTATGTACAATTTAAATGGTAAATTACATTAAATGATATAAATTATATTAAATGATAAAAATATAATCTAATTATACTTTAAAACCACTCAAATGTATAAATTAACACTATAATTTATTTTGATTAAAAATGTTCTTTTAAATTAAAATTTAGTATTTTTCACTATTTATCAAAAATATGAAAGTTATCAGAAAAGTGCCAAAAATTTACCCTAATATAATTTTAATATTATGAATCCAAAAATGAAGTCCAATTTGAATAATAAAATTTATAAAATTTCAGGAAGTGGATATTACTATTCATAACAGCTAGTTTGACTGGCGGCGGTGTGTTAGAACTCAAAGTTGTGTACACAAAAATCTATTGTATTATTCAAAGAGAAGTGTACAATGAAAGAATGGGGTGTTACAGAAATGTTTTTTGAAGATTTTAGAGGAATTTTTTGTCTGAATAATTTTTGAATCTATTTATGATGCATTGCTGATGAATTATAAGAATATTTATAAATTGTGACTATGTTTATAGAAGAATGATTTAAAAGTTTTGTGTCTATCATTTGGTGTAGAGAAACATAATGAAGAATCTATCATGCATTTGTATTCATCTTAATGAAAAAATAAAAATGAAAATCGAATCGGAATAAAGAATGTTTAAAAAGTCTGAAGTGATATGAAGTTTTGAAAATGTTTGAGATGGTTTGAGAAGAATAAAAAAGATTTAAGAAGTGGTGAAGAAGTCAAATATGTATTCAAAATTAAGGATAGTTTTAAGTTTTAGGTAATTTTGTTAAGTGGGAAAACTCTTTAGAATCCCACCTAAACCATTTTTGGAAAACATATAAAAGGAGGAGAGTACTTTGTACTTTCTAATGTATTTGAACACTATTCACATGAGGGAGAAGAAAGAGGATCTCATAATTTTTAAAGAGAAGTAGTTTTCAGACTGAGCATTATTGAGGAAGTTTTCTAAACAAAAGAAGAAGAAGGAAGATTGTATTCAGCGGTTTATCTAATCAGTCTGGATCACCAGACTGGGAAATCAAACTAATATTTAAAAACTGAGATAGAATAAGTTTGGAACTATTTCAATGGTTTTCTAGAAGATCAATATTTTCGGACTGAGTAATTAGTCTAGCGAATCAGACTAGGTAATCAGAATGAGCATCATTACAAAGTCTAGATAATTTCTTACCTGTAGTTGGTCAGGAAAGTGAATAATTGTTTTGAAGATTATATTTTTTAAAGTTAACAAGACAACACAATAACTTATCTTGAATAAATTGGTTAAAGTTTCTTAACTTGTTAGACAAACTTTTCATACATCATTTCATGCTACTTGAATAACATGCACTATTGTATTGAACATAGTGCTACAAAAGTGTAATGGAATATCCTACTTGTTGTATCCACACAAATGGATTGTTTTCTAGTGTATTGTGTGGTATTAGATTATTTTCATACCATAGCAAGGACATATATACTCTTGTTAAGTAGTGAACCTTATTAATTATTGTGTTCCTATGGATATGTGATTGGTTTGTTTTTTTATAAAATTGATAACTCATTAACAGGAGGTGAAGGATTTTTTAAAATAAAGGAAACTTAAAAGAAAAATATATCACTGATTCACCACTCCCCCTCTCAGTGATACATTGATCTTGGTAGGGAAATATCAATTTGATTTTAGTAACTTTGAATAGAAAAGAGATATAAACACAAAAAATAGTACACTCACTAAGTGGTACTCTATATTCATGAATTATCCCATTAAGATAATTCATACAATAATAATTGTTAAAATTAATAGAAAATTTAGGAAAACAATAGACATTATGAAATAATGTGTAAGAACCTTTGTAAGTTTTGAATGATAAAGTGAGAATGATGCTGTATTTATAAGGAAATATAGAAATTTGACATTATGAACATGGGAAAATATAACTAATGGAAATTGTGACCATTAATCAATAATATACTTGGTCATTATTATTGTTGGTTGACAATATGTAATAAAGTGGTCATTGGGATTATGAAGGAAGAAATCAAAATTTTATTTTTAGAAACTATAAATATATTTAAATTCTATTAAAAATATTTTTATGAATAATTTATAAGTTTTAAATAAAAATCATTTTTATAAAATAATTATATAAAACAATTTTTAAATGATATCATAAATTAATGAATTCCTAAGTATTCTTTGAAATTACCAGATAATTTACTATGTCATTAAAATTGTTAATGTTAAATAAATAGGATTTTTTTATTTAAAATTAAAAAAAATATCATATTTAGATAATTATTTTCATAAATAAATATCATTTTTGGACTCCGAACATTATAATTAACTTAGGGTGAATTTTTTTATAATTTTCTAACAATTTTTTTTTGTGAAAAAGTGAAAATTACTATTTTACGAGTAATACAATTTTGTGAAATCATTATGATTTGATCATGATTAATTTTTTTGAAACATTTTATTAATAAAATAAATTAATAATAATTTAAAATATTTAAAAAAAATTATTTTAAATTTTAAATTTGTTATTTTACATTTTGGAACAAAAAATTGGATTTTTGAGTTAAAATTTATATTTTGGATTTGGTGTCTTAAATGGGATAGTTAGTAGGTGAATTTTTAATTGGGTTGTATTTTAACATAAAAAAACATTCAATAACTCATTAATAACTCATCAAATTAGTTATAATTGATTAAAAATATAAGCGGTTGATTTATATAATAAAATAACCAACATTTTAACCCCTAATGCCACCTCTCCACAAGTATAACTAGTCACCCTTTATATAATTACTCTCCACTAAACACCCATTGATAATGACTTTAATCTCCCAATCCATCTCTAAATCCAACCTAAGGTGTTCCTATGCCTCAAATTAGACTCTTTTTAGCTCTAAGAAGCATCCTCTCAAGGTAATAATTCTCTTCTTCCACTTTTTCAATTCAAGTGATTCTTTTGTATAGGCCTTTTGATTCTCAATTTATTATGTTTTCAAGTCTTTATAAACACCCCCATTATTATGAATGTGAGTTATTTTTAAATATATACTTTATTTCACTCTCATTTAACACATTTCAAGATCCCTTCTGTATACTCGTGATGCTGTTCAAATCAACCCTTGATTTTCCATGTTATATTTTCATGTAATGAATACCCAACCTAATTTTTAATTCAACGGTATTCATTTTGACGTATCATTTAACTATTTATTGAGTACATCCATTTATGAAACCCAAATTCCCTACTCATGGGTTATAAATTATATGTACTTATGATTTTTGATTGATGAGGTACACATAATGTTAGACATATAAAGGGTACACCCTGATAGCACTCCAATGAATTGGGTAAAGAAGTAATATCAAGAGATGACATGTTAATGATACACTGGTAGCATTAATTAGTAATGTTTTATGATACCTTGGTCAAAATCCTTAGTAATATTTTTTATGACACCTTAGTGATGTGATTTGGTTATATTTTTTTAAATGGATCATGTTTAGGTTGTAGCCACATTTCCTTATTATGCTGCACATTATTATGTTCACGTACTTATATTATGCTTCAATTTATTATGAACATTTCCTTATGTTATGATTTATGTTTTTCCTATGATTTTCTCTTAAATTTTTTATTCCTTACTAGCATTTGTGATAACCCCTTTAATTTGATAAATGTCCCCTGGAAATCCTATGCAGTGAGATGATCTAGGATGATATAGTAAAGAAGCCTTTCAAGAGTTGAAAAATTGTTTATGTTTTATTTTAGGTTCCATGTATTTATTATACAATGTACCTAGTTTACAAGACACTAAACCTAAAAAATTTCATTTGATGTTATTTATGTAACATGTTTTTAGGGAGTTATGGTTAAAATCATAAAATAAAAGGTGAGTTTCCATAGTTGGTATCAAAGGATGATTTAGTTACTTTTGGAAATTATGACTAGAAAAAAATTAGTATGAACCCTAGGGATACATATACATATAGGAAATCTTCCTAAAATTTTGGTGAAGTATAAAATGAATGGTATCTAAAAAATGAAATTAACATCTAGATACTACAATTAGATATTGATATAATACATTTTTATATAGGATTAATAACCCCAAAAAGGGTGGATTAGGTATTAACTCGATCATCTCCTAGTTCATGAAAAAAGGGTTTTCTTCACACCTAGTTTGACACTCCTAGGGGATATTCTTTAGTTATCATATAATTTTTACAAACTATCATGAAAGGATGTATAGAAATGGTAACTATTTTTTTTAAAAGAAAGGATTAAAGTATATGATCCTAGAACCCTTATATTAGAAAAAATAGTATTAAACTCTCCTTTGGAATTTACTATCTTAATTATTCTTAAAAGTATCTTCTTTATTTAAGTTTTTCATTTTAGAAAATTCACGGAAACATGTTGTAATTAAACATGTTATAATTTTTTTAGATAATTAATTATATGTTTTAACGTTTTCATTTCAAAAGATAAAATTTCATTTATAAGATTGAAGGGAAAAAATAATATACAACATTTTTATCCCTTTCAGATGATATAATCATCATCACTATTAAGAAATATAGTTCTAATGATTTAAAAAGTTTTTCAAATATTTGACACACCTATAAGAATATATTTTATATATCAAACAACTTTTATTTCTTCAAAATATCTATGAATCATGGTGTATTTTCAATTTTATTTCAAAATCTCAAGTCCATAATCTCATTCGATAAGGGAAACACCACCAAGGACTTGACCACTTCTATATTGGATTTACGGACTTCTTACTAAAGGATGAAGGAAATATCAACAACATTAAGGAAAACCCTGATTATTTAAATTAAAGGTATGAATTACAACTTATTGATCAATAAAAGAAATTTGTAAGGATGATTTTTTTAAGTTGGGGAGAATGTAACGACTCTAAAATTACTTAATGTTATTAATAGAAGAAATATTATTTTATATTGATTATTTTATTATGGTCATACAGAATCACTATTACATTTCATACACATCATGTGTTGATATTGACTACAATAACAATGAATAGTAAAGGGATATAAAAACCTAAAAATATTATAATCACAAGGTAATCCATATGTATTAATTCTACCATGAATATAATTCCTCCCATAATAATTGTAAAAATAAAGAGAAGCATTTGAAAAATAATAGACATTATGAAAGGATGTGTAAAAACATACATAAGTATTGAATGATGAAGTGAGAATGATGGCGTATTTATAAGAAAATATGGATGTTCATTATTATGAACATTGTCCAATACAACCTATGGACATTGTTACCATTAATCAATAATATAGTTGGTTATTACTATTGTTGGTTATAAATATAAAATAAAGATATTGTTGATATTATGAATGAAGGAACGAAAATTATTTTTTTGGAAGGTGTAAATATATTTAAATTATATTGAAATTATTTTTTTCTGAAAAATTTATGAGTCTTAAATAAAATTTATTTCCATTAAATATTCGTATAATTTTTTTTAATTGATAATACAAATTAACTATGTCCTAATTAATTTTTATAATAGTTAGACATTTTTATTTGTCATAAAAACTATAAATTTTCAATAAATTATGATTTTTAATTAAATTTTAAAATTATCATATGTAGAGAAATATTTTGATAAAATAAATATCAATTTTGGACTTTGTACATCATAATAAACTTAGTGTGATTTTTTATAATTTTTTGATAAATTTATTTTTATTGAAAAAGTCAAAATTACCATTTTATAAGTACCAAGATTTCATGATGTCACTATGATGTGAGAATGGTTAAAAAAATCATAAATTTTTTTATTAAATAAAAAATAAATTTAACAAGTATAAAAATAAATTTTAAAATAATATTTTGAATTTAGAAATTTATACTTTATATTTTGGAATAAAAAAATTGGATTTTTAGGATATATTTTTTGGATTCGGTGTATTAAATGAGTTGGTTGGAAGGTGAATTCAAAATTGGGATTAATTTTAACATCAAAAAAATCTCAATCAGTAGTTAATAATCCATAAAATTGGTTATAATTTATTTCACTAATAAGTGGTTGATTTATCTAATAAAATAACCAATATTTTAACCCTTAAAACCGCACCTCCAAAAGTATAAGTAATCACCCTTTCTTCCATTCCTATCTACTAAAAACCCATTGAGAATAAATTTATTCTCACTATCTCTCTCTAAATATCTCCCAATATGTTCCCAGTCCTATAATAAATCTATATCCAACTCTAAGAATCATCCTATTAAAGTAAGGGTTCTATTCCTCTACTTTTTCAATTCAAGTGCTTCTTTAGAATAAGCCTTTCACAACTAAAAAATGGTCATATGACCATGATTTATATCCATTTTTAACAAAACCATGGACATAGGGTATCTTACCACAATGTTTTTGTTAAAACTAGTTGTGGGTCTCCTTGGGTCAGCCTATAGCCACTATACTACATAACCGTGGTGACAGGTGAGTACGAGAATGTAACACCCCGAGATTTTATGGGATATATTATTATTATTATTTTTTTCTTTGATGTCTTCTATTATACACTACAATAAGATTAGCTTGTACTATACGCAACACCATATTAACTTGTAGTATACGCAAAACTATTCTTGGCTCGTGTTACACACAATTTCAAGTTCGTTTTGTGGATATTATTCTACACAACATTAAGTATAGATTTTGTTTAATGCATAAATGAAATAAGTTTTGATTATGTTATACACAACACCAAATGGAGATTTCACTACACGCAACCCTGAAATTTCTTGCATTACACACAATCAAGACCTTCTCCTATAGCGTGTGTAGTACGTAATACCGAGTTTCACTAAACGAGATATTATTATAATATTATTATGAACTAGCCATTATGAATAGTAATACAAACTTTTTGAAATTTTATAAATTTTATCTTTCAAAATGGACATCATTTTTGGATTTGGAATATCAAAATTATCCTAGGGTGAATTTTTGGTATTTTTTTGAAAACTTTCAATTTTTGATGAATAGTGAAAACACTGGGTTACTATTTAAAAATCGACTTTTTATTTAAATAATTATTTAAATAATTATTTATCTTATTTAAATTTATTTTAGGTCAAAATTGGTAAATAATACCTATATAATTTCAATGTAATTCATTGGATTTATTTTATAATAATTTTAGATATATAAAAATTTTATTGAACTTTTCACCGTCTTTTACCCACCTCCTAGGAGAATTTGAAAATTTACATAAAACTTAATTTTACCGCTTCTGTGAGTGGAATTTAGAAAATTTGAGAGAAACGGTTAATATCAAAGGGTAAAATGTGGTTCAATAAGATAAAAATAATTTTTGGTGGATAGTAACTTTTTACTTTTATTTACCACGGTTAAAAGTAAATAGGGTAATTATGGATACAAATGATATTATTATTACCCTAAAACATGTACTAATTCTATTGGATATGTGTAATTCGACCAAAAACAACCTTAGGAATAAAATATTACCCTTTAGGTCCACTTGTATTAGATGAGGACATTTATTATTATTTTATTTAAAGAAGAGTTAAAATAGTTAAAATCAAAGTTTTATAACTAAAACATTTTTAATATTGGATTATACATAAGATAAATTCGACTATAAATATTCATTAGAAATCTAAAAAGATTTCAAACATAATGGAATTTTATTTATAATTTTTAAACATTAAATAATTTAATTTATTTTTGACACAATGATGATGCAGTAATTACCTTATTAATAAAATATTAAAATAATTGATGTTATAAATACCCAAATAAATGTAATTTGAGACTTTTTATAAATTAAACTAAATTTTTAGGTTAATATGACATGTTAGTATTTATTCAATTAACTTTTTTAGAACTAATCATGCTGTTATGATTTTCACAAAAATCAATTACCAAATAGTGTAAAAATTGACATAAAATAGGTTTCAGAACAAATTTTATATTATTAATTGTTATTCTATTCCTAAAAATATAAGGTTCGGCCAAAATACTTAGATAAGGTTATATATATTAATAATTAACCACTTGTGGTTCTTTTGGCTTGTTATAATAAGTTTATTAACCATATAGTGTAAGAAAACAAGAAGGCACGGTAAAAGTTAAATTATTTAACTTAGAGTTAAATCTAAATGATAAGGTTAAAATAGTAACCTAAACTTGTCTAAAACCTATTTGTTGAGAGGATTTAGACCCATACTCACTTTATATTCGAAATAAGTCACTTTGGATCCATTATAACCCGAATATGACTTTATTATAAAATAATATTTTAAGTTTTTTCCTAAAGTGCCCATCTCCTCCCTTATAAAAGGGCACCTCATCCCTCTTCTCTTTACACAATTTTGACCCTTCAAGATCGGCCAAACCCTGCCCATTTCCCTTATAAACTTTCTTAGAAACATTATAGAGGTTATGGTCTCCACAAAAGACCAACTATAGTGCCTTAAAAGGAATCTTAAAAGAGGTGCATCGAAGAAGAGGTAATCTCTTCTACCGATTCTTTCAAGTTTCTTTCTTCTTCAACTTCCTCTTCTTTAGTTGTTTCATTGTAAAGTAATAAATCAGTATCACCAATATACTGATATGATATTATAAATATGAAACAACCCCATTTCACCTTCTATCCATCCTACGGAAAATGAAATCACCGCGCGTGTGTACGTACGGAATACCGTCTCCACGCCGTGGTGTAATGAGTTTTTCCACCATCACCTTACTCAGATGGGTATAATGGTGTAAAGAATAACTATATATGGTTATTATAACATCATACTAATTCTTAGATATTATATCATCCACTCCAATTCCATTCAATAATTATGGGAACGATATCACCACTCGTGCGTACATACGGATTACCGTCTCCACGACACGATGAGATTTATTCTCCATGTTAACCATTAAAGAATGATTATAAAGTATATATAATGAATAATAATGAAATATATGACATTATGAAGCTACTGGATTTATGTATATATATATATGTCATCTACTTACTTCCATTCAAGTCAATAAGGAAAGGAAAACAACGTTTATGCGTACGTACGGCCTACCGTCTCCATGAACGGTGTATTTCATTTCATTCATCTATCTATTATATATATATACTGAATATATATGATATATAAATCATTATTTACATTCTGGAAGTAAGTAAATCATGATATAAGTAATAATAATATCAATAACAACAAGTCCAAACACGTACAATAAATAAAACGATTTTACCCAAAATGCTGCTTTAACATGGAATTTACAAAAGAACGGGTAATATAAAGTCATAAGTGAAACATATATGATATAATAACAATTAATATGATTCTATAATAAGTAAATGACATTATCTAAATCATTATATAAGAGTTTCGGATACGTACAAAGCATATCTGACCTAAGTTAAGGGATAATTTTGCAAATCTTATTTTTATCCGAGATTACTTATACGTAAGTATTTACTGGGGTTATGTTTATCATCCATGTCCATGTTTTCTAAAAATGTTTTCATAAAATGTTTAATATTCTTACATGTATTTATAATGTAATTTTTACCCTTTTTTGACTTTTTACTACATTGTATGGAAGGAATCTTTCATTTGGTTACCATATAAGGTATTTTTTGACTTCTCTGGCGAAAGTACGAGAAAAATGTTTTTTAAACTTATATGTCATGAATGGTCTTTTACAGTTTCATAATGACCTATTTCAATGAAGCTTACTCTACCAAATTTCATGATTATTTTCAAAAAAATCCCTTTATTTTAAAATTTAATGGCATTTTGATAAAAGAAAATGATTTTGAAGAAGAAAGTATATTTTCCTAAAGAATTTATTTCAAGTGTTTTATCAAAACTATTTTCCATCTAAGATGAAATTATTAGTATGTTTATGTTTCAAGTAAAATGTATCTATTATTTACATGGTTTGATTTTTCTTATGATGAAATTTTATCCATTTCTTTTATATGAATTATGTTATGATGGGATGATGTTTATGAAACCCATTTTATTCGTTGGGTTATTATGAATGATTTATGTTTATTTTGTGGCACATGAAAGAATGGTTTCATTATGAGATGGGTGGGACCTATATCTCCCTCTAATGCATTGGGTAAAGATTTATATCTCATGAGATAGACATGGATGGAATGATAAGTTAATCCGGTTCAGTGATACAAGACTGGAACGAGGAGTGAACTCGATTCAGTAAGGGACTTTTTCCACTAAGATGGCTTGGCAGTAATGCCTTGGCTACTATGGAAATAATATCATGTTCTTAATGGTTTGAAACAATTAAATGTTTTATTTCCATTCTATTTTATCATGATTGATGTTCCTTTATGATCTATGCCTTACATACTGCCAAGATTTATTTCACAACTCAAGATTTTGATGTTTAAACTTTATGTTCATGTTTTGAAGTTCAAATGTATATGGTTTGTTTTATTTTCTCCATGCTTACCCTTACTGAGAATTTGAGCTCACCCTTTATATGTCTTCTTTTCCCCAGGATATAAAGAAAGGTTTTCAGTAAGAAAAAATGGGAATATCTTTATGGGAGATGTTGAATATATTTCACTAATATTTGAAGATTATGTTCCAAGTTTCCAAAGACAATAAACTATTACAGTACTTTGGTGTCTGTTTTTGTTATGCATTAATTATTCTGAAAAAGTAATGTAATGTCTATGTACGTCAAGATTTGGGTATCTACAGGGAACCTCAAAAATTACGTGGGAAAATAGAAAGAAATTCATATTTCAGTGGTTTTAGAAAACCATGGAAATATATATCTCTTACAAATATGTCTTTATAATCCCATGAAAACATATCTCTGGGGAAATACCTACAACCATGGTTTAAGAAAACTGTGGAAATACTTATCACCTACGGCCACCATTTTTAAAAATTATGGCAATAGGCCAACCTGTGGTCACATTTTAAAAAATACATGAAAATAAATAACACTTATTTCTATTGTTTTAGAGAACCATGTAAATAGGGCTCTCCAAAACACCTACGACTATAGTTTTCTCAAACTGTGGCAATACATCACACCAATGAAAATGGTTTTGAAAAATTATGGATATAGATTACCCAATAAAATTTATTATTTTTTAAAAGATAAATAATTATAATTATATATAATTATATACAAACATATATAAATTTTTATATATATTAATACATATATTAGGGAATATCATAGTGGTAAATTCTAAAGAGGATTCTATAATTGGTTACAAGATCAAAAGGTAATGGTTTTATTTTATTTCTTAAAGGATAAAGACATAGTTTAGTAAAATATATTAATATATTCCTTTTCCATTGGGTGTCCAAAATATGGACGCATCTTGACGCTATTTCTATAGACTTTTCCCTATTATAACAGTTATAGAGGCCATAGTTCATGTAAACCATGGATTTAAGCTATGGACATGGTCTCAAACTATGACAATATGCTTATTTTTTTGTTGTGTATTGTTTCATAATTTATTATATTGTCATGTTTTTATAAACACCCCCATTTTGTTTATTCTGATGTCTTTTCAATGATATATTTCCTTTCACTATCAATAAAACAATTTCAATATCCTTTTTTCATACTCGTTATGGTGCTGAAATCAAATCTATATTTTCCATTTTTTATTTTCATGACATGAATACCCAACCATATTTTTCATTTAAGGGTATTCATTTAGATGTATCTTTTAACTATTTGTTGGGGACATCCATTTATGAAACCCACATTCCTTAATAATGGGTTATAAATTATATGTACTTATTATTATTCATTTATGAGGCACACATAATGTTAGACATATGAGGGGAGGTCCCTGATAGCACTAAAATACATTTGGTAAAGAATTAATATATAGAGATGACATGTTCATTATTCCATGGTAGTATGACTTGGTAATGTTTTATGATAAATTTTTAAAAATACACATTAATATGATTTATGATACCTTATGGATGAGATTTAGTGATATTTTTACAAATGTATCATGTTTATGTTGCAGAAACATTTCATTACTACGCATCATGTTTTTATGTTCAGGTACTTATGTTATGACTCAAGTTCTTATGTACATGTTCTTATGTTATGTTTCATGTTTAAAATATAATGGAATCTTACATTTTTATCCCTTACTGGACTTTATTACCACCCCTTTCATTTAATAAATATTCCTAGGAAATTCTATATAGTGTGATGATCAAGGACGAGACAATAAAGAAGTATTTCAAGAGAGATTATTTTTTTATGTTTTCTTATATGTACCATGTATGTCTTGTATTGTGTACCTATTTTCCAAGGAAATATACCTAAAAAGGTCTATTATGGGTTTTTATGTAATATTTATTCAAGTAATTATGGTTGAAATCATGTAATAAAATATGGGTCACTCTACTTTCAGTTTCTTTCTTTCCTTCAGTAAAAAGAAAGCTTATGCCTTCTTTCAATTTCTTGATTGCTTCCAGTAAAAAGTAATTGTATTCCTTTTTATAGGTTTCCTGGAAAACACTTTATTTTATAAATCCCCAAATGTCTGAGGTGGGAGATATATGGTCTAATAATCGAGTTATTACCGAACTTCCATAGCAAATTTTGTGCCTTATCTTTTATTTACTTTCCAAATTTTTTATTCATCAACCACTATCGATCAATCAATAAATTAAATAATCAGAATATCAATCACTTAATATCTTAACCTATTAATTTATATAAGTCAATACCTCATTTAGTTTATATATTTTTCCACTATTCTCATTGTTTTGAATTCCAAATACACTTATCAATTATATGGCACTTTGATTATTTCAATTTATCTCGCAATTGAATATTTTAATTACTTATTTTGTTTTAATTTTTTTAATAAAATTCACCCCCATATTATCATATTACTCTAACCAACAATTGGTATCAAATTATGCCTTATTTAAATAAAATAGAACTTATTTTTAAAATTTTCTTTAGATCTTATTTTCAAAAATTTTCTTTAAAACACTTAAGGAACAATATTTAAAAAATAGCCTCTACCTTTCACATACTATGTTCTTTTGAAGGATATTACATGGTTAATGACCCTTTATTTGATGAAAAAAACTATAGTCATAATAAAAATCACATATCTTCTTTTCTAAGAATCATTTTATATCATGTTTGGAAAATAGTTTTGTATGGTTATACATCTATAAAATAATAAAAAGAGAAATGGACTCCCAATGATATTTCTATTTTTGAACATGATAGAAAATCCATGAACCTTATTCCCTATGGTTTATATAGAAATGAAATTAATTATTTTCTACTTTAAAAATTTTCATGAAATTTATAAATTACTTGAAGTTACTCCTGAAGGCACTAATAAAGTTATAGATACTAGACTTGAGTTTTATGTACAAAATTTTGAAAGTTTTAGTATGAAACAAAATTTATATATTAATATTATTTTTACTCATTTTATTGACTTATTAAATGGAATAAAATCTATTGGTTATACTCTTACTATAAAAACTTTTGTCAATAAAATACATTGGTTATTTCGAAGTACTTGGGTTACTGGGGTAACTACAATCAAAGAACCCAAATATATAAAGAACATGGATGTTAAATAATTGGATCACTCATGGCCTATGAGATTACCATGAAACTAAAATATGAAAAATGAGTCAAATAAGTCAATGAAATTAATAATACAATTTACTCTAAGTAAATCAATGTTGACGTGTTCTGAAATGACATCGAAATTGATCATCTAGCTGAGAAATTGAATAAATAGATAAAAAGGAAGAAATAATTCCAACATACCAAAAATGAGAATGATAAAAAGGAACCCGAGGTATAATGACATCATTATAATAAAAGGTTTACATCAAACTAGAGTGCTCTATAGACAAACATAATATGAAAGACAATAAATCTCTTGAAGTCTCTACCTGGAGTGTAAGTGATGACTCACTCTCATATTAAAACTCAAGTAAAGATTGTGCTAAATGTATCATGTATAAAATTTAGGTAAGTGATTTGGTTAGTTATTAAAAATTATAATTATTCTACATATTATTATTCATATAGAAATTTAAAATATAAAGATATAAAATATGATAAATATAAATCCTTGGATGTTTTTTATGAACTTACCACTATTTCCAATGATCTCAAAAATAAATATTCAAATGCTGTTTTTGAAAATAATAATCTTTCAAATGAAAATGAAGAGTTATATATTTTAAATTAAAATAGTATCCTAGTGTTGAAAAGTTTGAATCAACCATTAAGGATCTCGAGAATTCTCTTGATGAATTCACCCAAAGTGAACAAAATTTAAATAAACTTATTATTTCTCAATGACATGTAAAAAATATTTTTGGTTTATATTTTTCAAATCAAGATAGAAACCTTAAAAATACTACTAATTTTGTGAGAGGATTCTCTCAAGATAAAATATTCAATTATTATATGAAAACTAATCATATTATATATAGATTTGATTATAAAAATGCTTATTACGATTAGACTAATTCAATTCACCTATATTCAAATTATTTTTAGGTATTATTAGGGAAAATCATATGCTAAAAATGCATGGATAGCAAAATCACTTTTGGATAACATTTGTGGTCCCAAATTTTGGGTACCCAAAGATTTAGTTTTTTGATCATTTTTTAGGAAAAATGTATTAAGAGAAAATCCCATGGAGCTATATGTTACCTGTATAGCGAGTGATTGAGACACATATACTATGAATGATCTGAATTTAATTTGAGTAAGATAATTTTAATTGGAACTATTTTTTTCTATTCAAATTATACCTTTAGTAAGTATGTTTTATTTATGTTTCAAATGTGCTTAAACACCATACTTTTGTTTCTCTCATAGAACCCCTTACTTTAGAGCATCTTAATTTTATTAAGGGAGAATTAAGTGTAGTTATTTTATGTCATTAACTTTTTGAACAAAGAAATCATGATCTTTATTAATTATTTTTTTTGAAAATGTTTTCTAAATTAAAATTTATCATTTGATGAATTAAGCCTTTCAAATTTAAAAGGATTTAAAAATTTATTTTTTTCCTTTCCTTTTTTCCAAAATGGAAGTTGATATCTGATTTTATGAATTTTATTCTTTTAAAATGGAATTGTTTTTAAATCATTTATTTTTATAAAAACATTTTAGATAAAATTTTCAATATCTATTTAAAATTGACTCTTTATTTCTTCTCTATGCTTTAAAGGCATTTTTATTCCTTGGTTAAATTTTATCATCTTTTGAGTTATGTTTCTTTATCTTTAAATTGAATTAAATTTATAATCCATGAATATTTATTAGATAAATATTTTCATCTTTATTTATTTAACTTAATGATAAATATCTCTCTTTATTGTCTTACCCTCACTCTATTTTTCTGGATGTAAATTTTTGATTTGTTCCTTTGATATGAATATTTTTCAAATAGATTTATTCTTATCAATAATTGAATCATTAATCATATTTATGAAATCTTTTTTATATATTTACTTGACATTAAATAGTTATTTTAGGCTTTAGGCATGAATCAATTTCTCATATATTATCCATTCTTTATTATGAGTATAATCATTGTCTAAATCCTTTAATTGAAATTATTTATCAATTTTTTTTGTTCTATATACATTACTCATCCAACCCTTAATTTTCAAGAGTTTCTTTTTTATAAAGGGGAGAATGATTTGGTTTATTCAAAGGTGGAAATGAAATTTTGTTTTCTTTAAAGGTTTTCTTTAGATTGTTTATGAAATTCTACTCATGCTTATTTTTTATAGAATTTCAATAGCTTATGAAATTTTTTTAATTTCACCTTGCAATCCTACCTAAAATATTTTATCTCTTGGATGTATTTCCAAATATATTATTATTTTTAATTTATACCAAAATATCTTAAATCTTGTTTTTTTTCAAATATCTTAAATCATGAATTTATTTCCAAATCAATTAAATCTTGAATTCATTTCCAAATCTCTTTAATCATGAAGTTTTTGAAAGATATTTTATATCTTGAACTTATTTCAAACATTCTATTAAGTTTGGTAAACTAAAGTGAGAGTAATATTCCTGAAAAAAATTCTTATATAGATACAAAAAAGTGGATGAGGCACTGACTCAGATGATCCTAGAGGTATTAATTCTCAAAAAGGGCTAGTTGGATTTTTTATCTGATCTTTACCCTGGGAATGAGTAGTGGGATTTTACAACACTCCTAGTTTGACACTCCCAAGGAATATGATTTAGACTATTCACATGATCTTTCATAACCTTAATAATGGATTGAAATTTTAAATTTTCTTTTAAATTCTTTATATTACAAATGTTTTCATGTTTAAAGTTTTTTTAATGGTTTTTTGATTTACCTATTAAGTTTCATTGTTTTTTGGTTCCTTTTATTTAAAAAATTAATTTTGGGGGTTCCAAAGCTCTATTATAAATTCTTCTATGTTCCTAGAGAAGAACCCATTTTGAAAAAAAACCAAATTCTTAAAAATATTTTTATTTTTCAATGTATTGATTTTAAAATTCATTTTTTATCTTTTAAATCTTCAAATCTATTTTTGCCTCTCTTATATAATAATTTTCTTTATATTGATATTTATTTTATCTAACACTTTTTATGTATTATTTTTTTGATGATCACATGTCGGTAGAAATTTAGGATAAATTCATGAGAAATTTATGATATATTAATTGTATTCATAATATTCATTATTTTCATCCCTTTTAAATTCGAAGAAAATTTATAGTAAAACAAATTTTCTATATGTTATTTTTTTTGTTTCAAAAAGGGTGTGGGGATTATAAGTTCAAAGGTACATCTTTTTTAAATTTCAATATGAAATACTAAAATTATTTTTGAAAATATCTTGTATGTATTAATTTGAAAATATTTTCACATCGCTTCACATTTCAAGTGTTGTGATCATCGAAAAAAGGATATAGATACACCTCACCCCATTGTTTTAATGATAACAAACATTCATTATGTTACTAATCCTTTTAAATTACGTAAAATTCATTTATTAAGAATGAAAATTAAGTTATAGAGTTCTTTGGGAAAGAGGAAGGAAGCAAACAAAATGTGTGGTCACGTTCAAAATCCCATACAAGCAGAAGGAACTGGATATTGAGAAGAAGACTACCTACCATCCGGTAGCACAGGGAAGAATCTACCCAGAGGCGGTCCACCGACTACTCAATGAAGTTTCATTGGACATCCATTAGCACTGGAAAGAACAACAGAACTACCTGATGCTCACCAAGTAGCTAGTGAGGTCTGCAATAATCTAAAGAGTTGTAGGTATCCCATTGACTATATGGTGGTGTCAGGATAACAATTCAAAGGGAACATTTATTAAGGTCAATATGTCCTTTAATTGGTCTTCCATGACTTCACTGACCTCCATTATATTTTAGAGGATCTATAAATACATGGGACCATATAAATACAACCACAGGAGGCTTAAAAATCTTTTATGAATGAAAAATATCACAAATTACTTTCCCTGTAAATTACAATATAAAATGTGCTCTCATTGTAAAAAAATATCTATTATGAATTTATATATTTCTCTATATCCTCTTTTTTATTCTCATCGAGATATTAGAGACTAAAATTCAATGGGTTTGTGCCTAATTTTTTTTCTTACTCTTTTCTTATGGGTTCTTGGTTAACCATTAAAACTATATTTATTTAGATCTATTGAATTATTCTTGTCAAAAGTAAGTTTCTACATTCTTTTGTTTTTTGGATTACTTCCAATAAAAATAAAATTTATTCCTTTTTCTGTGTTTCATGGATAGTACTAAAGTCAAATGATTTATTTCATAAATACTCAAGCAATTAAGGTGAGTGACATTAGGGGCTCATAACTGAGTTATTTTCAATTTTTTCAACAAATTCTATGACTTGGTATTTTATTTAATTTCCATATTTTTTATTTATTAATATATATATTTCATTCAATCAATTAATCACTCATCATATAAATCACTTAAACACTTAATCTTTTAATTTATATTAATCAATATATTTATTAATTTATATTGTTTATATTGCACAAATTATTTCTAATTCCAAATATGATTTTAAATTACCTCACACTTAATTTTATTATTTTAATTTATCGATCAATTAAATATTTTCATAACTTTTATTTTAATTTTTTAAAAGACAATTCATCCTACGTCTTTACATATTACTATGACCAATACTACTAAGGCTGGTTGTAATAGAATTCCTATATTTCTTCCTCTCTTTCTCACTATTCCCCTATCACTTCATGTGTTTAATTTTGGATTCATTACATTGTTGGGAAATTTATTGGTGAATTCATCATTTTAGGGCACTTTAAAGCAAGAAAACACAAGTCATTCCTTCATCACAATACATGCAGCACCCTATTCTCCTAATAAAAAGAAATTGTGTAAATATGATAAAGAAAAAATGGTAAAAAAAGAGAAAAAAATAAATTATGAATTCCATTGTTCATTGGAATATTTTTTTTGACTCATGAACCAATAAGAAAATAATGGTATTATTATGGAAAATTTTTATAATGGAGATTGAGTGAGGTTTATTTCATCAAGCATTCTTGAATTAATCATGTATTGTATTAAGAAAAAAACCCACCTCTTCTCAGTCTTTGTTTTTTAAGTCATACATCCCATACCTTACCGAAAATTATAATCTTGAAAAAATATTATGATTTGTATAATTTATTTTCCTTTTTTCTTGGAGATGTGAGATTTTTTTCAATAATATGGATTGACATGCATGTTTAGGGGATGAATATAAATTCCCAAATCAATCACACATAAAATAATAGTGACATAAAATTCAATATAAGGTAATATGAAAAGTATTGCATTGATAGATAATTTGTTGATGAAATTTGAGTATGAGAGAAGAAAAAATAATTAAAATTGATTACATAAAAGAAAAATAATGGATTTATTTTTAAAAAACGATTAGAGGTTTTTTCATCTTTGATTTTTGCATGAAATTTCCTTTGGGATATTATGTTTTTACCTATAGTTAAAAATTTAGGTGCTGGAAAGTGGTAAATTATGTTTTTTTGTTTAAAATTTATTTTTAATTCCATCAAAATAATTATTTATTTCATATAAAGAATCTAGGAAAAATACATTTTTCTTGATTTTATTATTTTCAATTGAATAATATAGTCCAGTCACATTTTGTGGTTTTATAGAATAAAATCCACATGTAATTATAAATTGTGATAGGAATTATATTTTTTTATCATTATTATGAAAATTAATGGGAGTTTTTTTCAAAAAATATAATTTTTTTATTTTTAATTGGAATTTAATTGTTCCAAGATAAATATATTTTTTTCTAAAAAATGTAATTGGAATATAAATATTAACAATATATTTTTTTGGTGAAGTTTGAAATGTTTTTGTTTATTCTTTGAATTAATATGGTAAAATTTGAATATACTTCTTTTCTAGAATTAAATATATAAATTAATGAAAATAAATATATTTTTTTAGATTTGTTTAAAACTATAAATACATGTTTTTTGTTTAGTATATTGAATTTCAACTATAAAATTATCTAAGTTTTATACTATCCAAAAAATGTGTATTCTTTGTATTGATTTATAGGTTACAGAATAACAGTTTTTAATAAGGGATGTACAATAACATCACATTTTATGGGGAAACTTAAGTAACACTATTCATGGCCCATGTACTATTGAATTGTTGGACTAAATTATATCTTCCACATAACATGAGGGACTGTCATGATTGTAATTCTGGCCCTATTTGAGGAGTTGGCTACTCATGAGGTTCATATGCTTGATGCCGATGGGAGTTCACTGATTGGCGTATGTCACAGGTGTTTTGCTGAAGGGCCTTGGTTTTGTTATTTATAAAGATAAATATGGGTTCATTATAATGATGCATTAGAGTTTTAATGAGACCTAGTGTTGTCTACTCATAGGTGGAATCAAGATGGAGATACTAACACTTGAATTTTGTATATTCATGTGAAATGGAGGGTTGTTTCAGTCTTTTCTTATGGAGTCTACTACTACAAAGTGGATATCGGTCTGGGTTGTGCATGCTGGAGAGAAAAGCATAGGAATATTTTTTATGCAAGATACTGTTTCCCTCTACTTTGTCAAAGGGGGTGGGTTGTGGTAGGTGGTTGGTGGACAATCTCACTAAACCTCCAATTAAGGAATACAACAGTGGTGGGGTTTGCCTATTAAAGTTAGTGGGATCCCTTGGTTTTATTATGAGCTTCACCATCATCACATCCTATCATTATATATGGTATTTTTGGAGGTTGTTTGTATATTATTCAATGGAGATATTATGAGAATTTTCTATAAGTAATTGTAAGGGAATATGTACCAACTTTTACCCACAGTGAGATCCTTCTATTTTCTTGTGGGTTTTTACCCCTTTTAATTTTGGTGGTTTTTCCACATTATATCTAGTTTAATTTATTTATACATTTTAACTTTATTTTTATCATGAAATTGTCACTGCATCGGTCATCTAATCAATTACAGTCCTAAGAAGTTGTATTAAAGGAATGTTATGTACTGGTACTATTCACTTCATTTTTGGATATTAATAATTCTCATAAATTTTAGTATGCTCTATGATTGTTACTCTGTATGATATTTTGCATCAAAAATAATTTATTAAGATTATTAAATACAATATTGTGAAACATAGGTGGTTATGTAATGACAACATGTCGAGAAGGCGGTGAAATTCAAGATCGAAAAATTTAATGGGAATAATTTTCTATTATGGAAAATGAAGATGTATGCAGTGTTGTGGAAGGAAAATTTCCTGTTGATAATTATAAAAAGTATGGTGGGTGTAATGGGGGAGAAATAAAATGAAATGGATGGGAATTATATTGTCAACATCAATTTGGATTTGGAAGACGAAGTCTTATAAATCATTATAGAGAAAAAGATGATGAAGGAAATATGAGATGCTCTGATGAAGTTATATGAGGCAAATTCATTGCACATTTTTTTTCCTAAAGATAATTTTGTACACTCTTCGAATGGTCAAATCAGGATCAACAAATAACCCCATAAACACCCTTAATACCATGTTCACTCATCTCACAATATTGGGCTATAAAATTATAGATACTAAACACATGATGTTTTCTCTCTAGAGTTTCCATATTCGTATGACCAACTCATTTCAAAATCACCCATAATATCTAAATGGATATTCTAATTTTCAACGGTTTTATAACCATGATTCAAGAAAAGGAAAGTCGATGAAATAATAATAAGGAAAAATAGACAAATTCACACCAAGTAGAGGCTCTGTTAATAGAGAGAGGAAGGATGATGGAGTGTGGTTCTTGTGGAAAAAAATCATGGAAGGTCTAAGTCAAAGAGTAAGAAGAAGAATGTAACATGTTACAATTGTGGAAAGGAAGGAAATATCAAGAATAATTTTTGGAATAAGAAGAGTATTGAAAATAGATCTCAGGAAACTTTGGTGAGTACTTATGGAAAAAGATATATACTAGTTAGTGAAGTGGCGATGACTAATGGAAGAAAAAAACATCTCAATGATGAATGGATAATCGACTTAGGAGAAATGTGGAACATTAAGTATCAATGAGAATGGTTTGATCAGTGTGAATCTATCCCACAAGGACTTGTGTACATGGGGAGAAATCACACTATGAATATTTTTGGAGTTGGTACTATCAAATTGAATATGAATGATAGCGTGGTATGAACTATCCAAGGAGTACTCCATGTGAAGGTCATGAAGAATAAAAAATTGTCTTTGGGAAAATATGATAATATTATATACAATACTTGAACCAATAATAGAGTGATGAGAATTGTGAAGGGTGCACCTATGGTGATTAAGGAAGAGAAGATCTCAAAGAACCTATACATGCTTATTTTTCTTGGAGCTAGCAACACAGGTTAAAGTTTGGGACGTCAACATCACAAAGTAATAAGATATTAGAGTTGATCCATTACAACAGTTAGAAAGCACTTATTATATCTCTAGGAGGATCAAGGTACTTTATATTCTTCATTAATGATTTTTACAGGATATGTTGGATATACCTAATTAGGATAAAGGAAGATGTTTTTGAATTATTCAAAACATTCGATGTGTGGACATAACTTGAAACTATAAAGAATATCAAGTATTTGAGGACTAAAAATGGTAGAGAATATTCAATAAAGGAGTTTGATACTTTTTATCAATAGTAATACATCAAGATATAGTTCATGATGTATTAAATCCTTAGTAGAATAAAGTGGCAGAGTAGATGAACACAACCCTATTGGATAGAATAAGGGAAATGTTGAAGACTAATGGAATTTCCAAAACATTTTAAGAAGAAGCAGTGAATTTTGCCTTTTATGTGATCAATTGATCTCCTTCAATGGAAATTGATATGAATATACTAATGGATAAGTGGAATGGTAAAACCACTGACTATTATTTGGTACATAATTTTGGAATTTCTATATATGCATTTTTAATGACCAAGAAAGATCAAAGTTGTATTCAATATATAGGAAATATATCTTTTTAGGGTGTGCTGATGGTGTGAAGGGGTATCATTTGTGGACCCCAACACTAGATAACTTATTATCAACAAATATTTTATTTTTATATAAGATAATTTGAGAATGAAAATTAATAGAGACATGGAGAAAGAGAATACAAAAACTACAACAGTCGAAGTAGAGGAAACATCCAAGGAAGAACCAGTTTCCTCTAAGGCATTATTAGAGCAGGATGATCGTGTACCAGTTGAGTCTGAACCACAATGGTCATTTCAGGAGAAAATAGAACTAGCATGTAACTCAAACTATTCCACTGAGAGAAATATTTTTTATTTCTTATTGATGGTGGATGGAGAGCCATCTTTTTTTTTGAGGTGAACCAGAGCCAGATGTATGCTCATGGATAGTAGGGATGCAAGAGGAACTTGAATCCCTACACAAGAACAAGGCTTGGAATCTTGTTCCATTACCTCATGGAAGGAAGAATATTTGAAAAAATGGGTCTTTAATATCAAGTAGGGTGTAAAGGACCAGGTGGAAAGATATCATACAAAACTGGTGGTCAAATGATTTCATCAGAAGGAAGGTATTGATTTCAATGAAATATTTTATTCTCCTATTATACTAATGACTATTCGGATAGTTTTAGAGATGTTTTATACATATAAATTACATCCAGAAAAGCTGGATGTGAATACAAATTTTCTATATGGTTATCTTGATGAATAGATATATATTGTCTCACTATAAGGATTTATAGAAGAAGTAAAATAGAACTTAGTTTATAGATTGAACATATATCTGTATGGTCTCAATAAGGAACTGAGGTGTTGGTAAAAGATATTTGATTCCTATATCATGATAATTGGATACAAAATAACTCATTCATGTAATTTTTCATATTTAATGGGTTCAGATGGTAATAATTTTATCATTATTCTATTGTATGTGGATGACATATTGGTTGCAGGTCCCAAAAACTATCATATATAAAAGATAAAGGAACTGTTGTCTAGGGAGTTTGATATGAAGGAATTTGGACCAATAAACAAGATTCACGGGATGAAGATTTACCATGATAGAAATATTGGGAATATTTGGCTATCATAGAAAAATTACATAGGGAAACTCTTGAAAATTTTCAACATGAAAGATTGTAAGACAATATGTACCACTCTTCCCATTAATTTTAAGTTATACTCTATGATGATTCCTTTATGTGAAGTAGATAGGATAGAGATGTCTCAAGTACCGTATATATTATCAGTGGGAATTATAATGTTCCCTATTGTTTGTACTAGAACATACATTGCACATGTAGTGGGAGAAGTTAGTTGGTACAAGGTGAATTCAAGATCATGGAATTGGATCACAGGGAAGAGGATCCCGAGATACATTAAGGATACCTCAAATGATATATTATGTTATGGATGATCAGATTTTACTATCAGGAGTTATGATTATTCAGATTTTGCAGGTGATTCTGACTAGATGAAATCCATTATTGGTTATGTGTTTACTCTTGTAGGAGGAGTTATGAGCTGGATTACAAAGTCACAATGAGTTGTGTATTTATCTATAATAGAGGTAAATCACATGGAAGCTACACAATATTGTTAAGAGGTGATTTATATGAGAAGTTTGTTAGAGGATCTTGGGCTTAAAACTGTAAATATTCCATTTTCTTATGATAGTTATAGTTTCTTGAGAATTACAAGGAATTCATCTTTTCATTCCATGATGAAGCACATTAGGATACAATATCACTTTGTGTGAGATGTGGTGGAGGAAGGAAGTGTGGGAATGTAGAAAATTAACACTAAAGAAAATCTAGAAAATTTATAGATGAAGGTGATTGAATCTGATAAGTTCAGATAGTACATATCCTTGAGTGGCCTCATAGATATGTGAGAAAAATAGTTTGGAAGATAGAAAGGATGTGTAGAGATGTGATTGGTTCACAATAAAATATCCAAGTGGGATATTTGATGACATATTTTTTTTATGTAGGATGATTATTCCCCCCACTTAGTCAAAGGGGGGTGGTCTATAGTAGATGGTTGATAGAAAACCCCACCAAACCACCAATGGTGAAATGTATAAGGGGTGAGGTTTTCTTATAAAATGAAGTGAGATCCCTTAGTTTAATTATTAGATTCACCATCACCATATCCTATCAGTATATATGGTAATTTGTTTGTTTTTTATCCATTATTCAAGAGATATATTATGATGGTTTTCTCCTTGTAATAGCGAGGGATTGTGTATATGCTTTTACCCATGGTGAGATGCTTCTATTTGCCCGTGGTTTTTACCCCTTTCATTTTGGGGATTTTTCCATGTTACATATGGTGTCATATATTTCCATATTTTCACTTTATTTTTATTTATTTTATTATTGTTTCATGGGTGGTCCAATCATTTATGATCCCAACACAAGCTAGGTTATTCTTTTTTGGTGTTGTTGCTACAAAGAGAAGGCTAGGTCACAAAGAGGATCTAAAAGGGTTATGATGCTATAGATTGTATGTGATACCTATTATCTATTGTTTTTTAGGTCTGCTTCTTATTTTAGGTTACTTTAATGTTATAGGAGTTTTATTGGTATTATTTTATTTCTTCAATTCATCACGTTTGTTTTTGTACACCAAATGTTCGATACCCCCCACGAGTGCTAATTAGTGATGGGGGATATGGTTTATCATTAATTATACAATTTAATAGGATCTAAGAAAAGATATAATAGAGTTTATAATGGTTTAAGAGTCTTCACAGTACACCTTAGCTACTTCCCATGAAACCAAAAGACCAATCTTGTCGATTCAGAGCTACTAATGGGTTCGCGGTAAGTTGAGGAGGGTTGATTGTGTGTACATCACTCTAAGAAAATATATATGGGAATGTACCACTATAATTAGGGGTTTCACATCTAGGAGAACCCTTGATGAAATCTTCATTGTTGGTGCTGCAAGGTATAGGTCCATGTCGGGGGTGTCTCATGTATACTTTATGCTGATTTTCATATGGAAGGAGATTAGTGTGCTTCATGTTTAGGATAATCCTAGATAGTTTAGGTCCTGAGATGGGGCACATTTTTGTTACATGAAATTTCAATGGTGGATTATGTAATTATTGGTATTCTGTTACTTTAGTTCATATTTGATGGGATTTTCCTACAAGTTGAGTGGGTTTGGTTCTAATCCATTGCTATTGGATTGAAATACGGAACTATGGTGGGATTAAGGTTCATATTAAAGGGTCATTTAGGGATTCTTGTGTTGATGTAGGATGTTGTAGGTTCCTTGTTCATGTGAAATGTGTACCAAATGTCACTACTATGTAGAAAAACTATTTCGATGACTACCTCTTCTAGCTGTCGAATTGGTTCAGTTATGTTTTGATGACTTCATTCGCCTTAATGAAGGTTGTTCAATATAGGGTTTGATTTGACAATGAAGTATTAAAATGATGATAAAATAGGTTCTTGATTCACTATTATTTAATAGGTATCATCCAAGTTCATTTTTGTTTCTTTCTAAGCATTTTTTTATCTTTTTAAAAATCATCCCCTATAACCTAAATTTTTTCCCATTTGCAACAACACAAGCTAATCCATATCAATACTAGAACTTCCACCCATCAAATTCACACCAACCCCCACATAAAATTACATCCCACTGAATATAAACTTATATTCCCTTAGAATACTACAATTTGAGGCCTATAACTAATTCAAAATCCAAAGAGGAAACCTGGTAGGAGAGAGGTGTAGAATTTTGTTAGAGATAGGTTACCAACGACATTAAAAGAGGTAAACTAAGGGTTTCTATATAAAGACCAAAAAATTACAATTTATTAACTAATATCATTATAATTGGTCTCCCTTAACGATTCTATGTTCTAGGATTAGGTATTCACTATGCAGGTTCCTTTATAGGAAAAAAGGTGTGGATGCTTCCCATTTCAGGTAGCATGTAAGAGGCTCACTTGGTTATCAGGTAACATCAAACTTCAATAATCATGGAGCTCCTTATATTATACTATAAAACTGATGGTTCTATGTTTCTCTCATTAGTTTGACCTCCTATCACTAGTATAATAACAATCTTCCTATACCTCAACCTTTTCCTGCAAAGACCAGGCAAAGTGTGATTCGAATGCAAACACTGCCTTCTTCCGGTGATCGAAACTGAAACACACTAAGTTTTTAAAAGAATAATATTATGTTAAATAGAATAAATGGCATGAAACATTAAGATTATAAGATAATTTAACACCCCAAGACTTTACAATATATTTAATCTCTTTTATATCTTGCAATTCATGCAACACCAAGTTTGAACAGAACACGATACTTAATAATATGTTATTATTTATTGTGATTTTTATCTATTAGCCATTAGAATGATTTGTATGAATAGGATTAACTAAATTATCAAAATATTAATTTTAAACATATTTATTTTTTATTTTGTGGTTAAAAATAAAATAATAATCATTTAAAGGAAAAAAATATTTTCTAAAATATGTTATTTTTCTAAAAGACGAGTTAATCGGGTTTTGTGCACATAATTTAAAATTAATTTTTAACAAGTTTAAAAATATTATTTTAAGAAATAAACTTTATTTTGGAAATTATTAAACCAAAATTTTCATAGGGTAATTTTATTTGAATTTTTCAGAAAAGTTTAATTTTTTGATGAATAGTGAAAAATACTGAATTTTAATTGAAAACTGCATTTTTGTTTAAATTATTTATAAAGTTAAATTAAATTTATTTTTTTTAAAGTAAAATTATTTAAATTATATATCAATTAATCCAAATTAGTTCATTATAATTATTTTCATTTTGAGTTCTGAAATAAAAGCATTGTAAACATTTGAATATTTTCTATTTGAAAACCCGCTTTCTCATCACATATGTAGGATTAATTTTAAATAAAAATTTCCAAATTATATGAATTGAATTTAGAAAAATGGATTCAGTATTTAGAATAACTATAATTTATAATATCTAATATGTTTAACTTAATTTCTAACAAAAATGAATAGTGAAAAATGTAAAAATTAATTACCATGGTTATGGTAAAAATAGATTTTCCCATGTGTTAAGCTAAGAAGATAAGGGATAAAATGACCTAAAAACTTGCCAGAAACCCATTGTATGGACCTTTTTCCTCCTTATATCTTCCAAGTTCAATAATGGTCCATTTTTTAATCTTTGTGAATGATAAAAACGTAAGTGTGATTGAATATTTTCAAATAATTATAAGTGTGCCACTCACCTCACTTATAAAAAGTCACCCCTTCTTCTATCTTCTTTAAACCTTAAAACCTATATTTTCAGAAAATAATTGAAAAAATAAAATAAAAAATTCCCTCTTCTCATTATATAATCCTTATTTTTGTCATGAAACCAACCTAGGATGGATTTGTTGCAAACCTAACGAGGATACTCGAAGAAGAGGTAATGTTCTTCAACAAGCATCTTTATATTATTTCTTTATCCACATCTTTATATTATTATTAAAACATGATGATATAATAAAATAATTATCTTCAATATACTTTCATGTTGTTATAATAATTTCATGACCTAAAACCATCACCACTTCCATAAAATGAGTTATGGAAGCATCATTCTTGTGTACAATAGACTACAGTCTCACGAACTGATGTCATTCATTTTCCATTACCACCTCTCATGGCAGTGTATGATTATGAATAAAAATATTATATATTATATTAATAACATAATTATACCTATTGAGTCATTATATCATATATATATATATTTATTCCTCCCATTTCATTGGAGATATGATAATATTGCCTGTGTGTACAACATACTACTACCTCGCTAAGAGATGTGATTCAACTTTCACTAAAGCTTTACATGGAAGGTGATAAGGATAAATTTAATGATTATATGTGATATAAATGAAATAATTATATTATTAATTACATATTTACCATTTTTTAAAGATAATATATAATTTAATTTCTTACCTTTTCACTCACTTAAAGATGATAACATCGTTCGTGTATGTATGGACTGCCGCCTTCACGAAGCGATGTGACTCTATTTTCATCACCACACCACACAGATAATAAATATAAGAATATAATATGGTATAAACATGACATTATTATCATTATTGAAATATAATATTTCACTTACATTCTTTCCATAATGATCATTGGAAAATGGAAACGTTACTCATTCGTACGTACGGCCTACCATCTCCATGATTGAAACATAGTTCATTTTTCATAACCATATTTTAATATTGGTTATAAAATTATAATTGATGTAAAATATTATAATTATTTTATTATTATTATTATTTATATGTTTTAATAATTACCTGTTTGACCATATTTAACCTACCAAAGTCATTTTTGAAACGTAAGCAGAATATGGTCAAAACATACGATGTAAACTTAATTGATTAAGTAATTTTATAAAATAATATAATAAGTGAAATAAAATTAATAATAAAAAGTAAAAATGTTCTAAAAAACTAAATAATTAACATAATTTTACTATTCATGAAGATAAAAAAACACATGAAAAGTCAGAATCAAGGTAAGGTACTTCGTCACAATTTCATTTCACTGAGACATATTTTAATATTATACACATATAATATTTTATGAGGTGTATATAAATCCCATTTAATATATTATATATTGAATTTATATATTATAATGTTATTTATAGTTTTTATAATGTTATTATTTCAAGTGGATTATGATTTGAATATTTCCAAAGTGATAAGGGACATTTCTTTAAAAAAATTATCTTTTAATGTTTTCATTCCAACTTCTTATTTCCCATGTAAATGTTTTAATAATTATTCTATAATTTTTTTATATGTATATAAAAGATTTATAAATTATATTTTTTTCTTCTATTTTTACTTTATCTTTAATGGTTTTGAAAATGAATATTTTGACCTGATTTATATGGAGCATTTTGACTAACGACAAAAGGAATGTTCTATTGTTAACATACACGATGAAAATAAATTTTCTACCACCATGGAAATTATTTGATTTCAGGATTCCTTTTCAATATTTTATTTTTTCTTCAATAAATAACTATCTTTCTCTTTTCTTTTATATTTCAGTATTGAAAATGGGTTTTTAAGGAAAAGTGTATTTTTATCTGAAAGTGTTTTTCATATGGTTTTAAAATAATTTTTCCAAGGGTTTTATAATAAAAGTGTTTTATTCATGATATGGTACTTAAGAATTATATGAAATAGCTGAGTCCAATAGATATTATATAAAGGGTTAAGCTCCATTATAGCTCTTGAGTGAGCCTGATGTAACTTTTGTGAAGGGATGAGACCCATTATAGCTTATGAAAAATAGATGAGAATGAAATAACTTATATGAAGGGTGATCCCCATTATAGATCTCATATGCATTGGGTAATGATTATATTATAATTCATCTATATGTTTATTCCAATTAAAACAAATTTGAAATGGTTTTGTGAATGCAATTATCTAAGTTATTGAAAAGTGTTTTAATTGCTTGCTATGGTTTTTAAAGTATTTATTTGAGAAAAACATATGTTTGTTTTTCATGTGAAAATGTTTTACTTCATACGCTCAAAGAAAATTAAAGGTAAATCTAAATGTTATGCGATTCTTACTATTTTTCATCAGACTAATGGTTTTCATTATTTTTATGTATCTTAGTAAGATTATTGTGATCGACCCACATTTTATAGTGTTTTTCATAAGTTTTAATGATTATTAAGGGAAATGAAGAGGTCATGTTAAAAGTTGATGATATTTTCTATGAAAAGAAATCATGATTTATTTTAAAAGTTTTATATTATGAAAAAAATGGATATGAATAAGAAGTTTCTACTTTGTATTTTATTGATCTTTATGTTTAATTTATGACCTAATTATAAAAAAATATAAACCTCAAAAGATTTTAAAATATAAGAGAATGAATTCGTGACTTTAAACTTAATATTATGTACTTATTAAATAGGAGTCCTTATAGTTGGTATTAAAGGATGATTTATAAAACTTTTGAGGTTAGGATAGTGTTAATATCATTTCCAAGAAACATTTTTTACTTTTGGATAAGTTTATATGATATCGAATTTTAAGATTATTATGTTTCTTTATCTAAACTATGTATATTGATAATGATTTTCTATAGAGGAAATAGGGAAGCTACAGTGGAAAAACACCGAGAAGAAAATATCCTTCCAAATTAGCATCTCGATATGGTCAGAATCAAAACAAAATATTTTTCATAGTGATGGATAAATTTAAACAATATATTAATTTTGGTGGTATCCATGATAGAGAGGAGCCTAATATACCATGAAAGAACATGTCTATAGTAGATCATTTCATGAAGAAACATTCCCCATTATCCAGTGGATAATCTAACCCAATGGTGGATTAAGTATGTATCAAGTCCTTGGAGAATATATTTCAAGTCATGAGATGTTTATAATGTCAAAAGGTAACCCTTAACATTTATCATTTTGAAATTGAATCTCATCAATGGTGCTATTTAATTAAGAGTACTAGATAGAAAAATGATTATGATTCAATAGAATTTGAAACATTTAAGAAAATATTCCTTGAGAAATATTTCCACAAGGTTGTTCAACATAGGATGGAGAAATAATTATTGGAATTAAATAAAAAAGATAAAGATTCAGTGGCCATGTATGAATAAAACTTCACAAGATTGGCCATGTATGTTCTCAATTTTATTCTGAACACTGATAGTAAACTTAATCAGTTTTAATAAATATTTAAACCAATTCTGTGAAGAGATTTGGCCTCATGATAATTTAAAAGTTATGAAAAAGTGGGGTTTTGTGCTGGGAAAGTTGAGAGGGAGTTTGATGACACTTATGTTCCACAATATGGAAAGTGTAAGAAATAATCAAGGTGATAGGAAATGGAGAAGTAACAAATTAATAATTATTTATGTAAGATAAAAAACTATTTTAAGTGAAGTTAAATAATTGTTTGTTTTTTTGAAAGGATTTGTAATGTATTTTTGATGTGGTCATTTTGGTCACAGGGCTCGTGAATGTAAAGAAAAGAGTCCTAAACAAACAAAGAATGGGGTAACTGATATCCATCCAATGGTGAGGTGTTTTAGTTGAAATGAGTTGATGAATTATGATAATGTGTATCAAAAGTTTCTTACTTAGGGTTGAAATCATCATGATTAGAAATGGATAGTTTGGGAAAAATAATTTTTTACTAAGTTAGTCTATGTTGGTCTATCTGGTGAAGTGGTGGAAGCTCCAGGGAACTTGGTATTTCTCAAAGGATAATAGTATGTTCAAAGTTTTAGATAATTCTTTTGAGGTTTTAAGTGATGAGATATTAAATTAATTAATGACATTTTGGGATAAGTTTTTTTGGATTTATATATAAGTAAGGATTTAGTTTAACGTGAAGTATTCGTTTACTTTTTTGGACATTATTTTTAAGGCATTGATAAACTTTAGGTTTTATATGATCTTTGATGATTAAGTTTATTTTTAAGGATTCTCATCATATTTTTGGGAATGTTATAAGGAATAAAGTTTACGAAAAATGATATCTTGAAGGTCAGGCAACGACCCGTCACAATCGGCAAGGCTTCAGTGCTTGATCCCATAATCTAAGGTCGATAAGGTTGCAACACCTACCACTGGCATATACGATGTCCTGGTCAATATGAATTTTTTTAGTTAAATGTTTTAAAAAATAAATATTAATGATTAACCATTGGTGTTACTTTTTTAGGTTTATAGTTTAATTTATTATATTGGATAACTTGTGATAACCATATTGGATTTGGAAAATAGTTAGAGATAAATGAAAATACTTTTCACTCATTTATAGATCTAATGATCCATTAAAAGTAAATTTTAGTGATTTAGGTATAAAAATTTCATTTTTGGATATTCATTTATTAGAATAAGGGATGGATTGAAAATTTATTGAATCACAAAAAAATGATGAAATTGTGCTTCTGAAATAGAAATATACCAAGTAAGTACATTTAATTATATTATAAGATGGTAAAATAATTCCTTGAATTTTTGAAAAGAAACTTGAAACAAAAATGTTATCCTATTAGATCAATATCTAATAAATAAAATAGTATTTTAAATCCTCACATATTTATGGTATTTAGGACCTTAACTTTATATTTAATATTCAATTTATTTTTATTAATTCCCTTAATCAATCTATGTAATTACTTATGCTTTTCTTTGATGTCCAAATCATCTCTTCCCACCAATGTTCTCTTATTTGGAAACCTGGTACGTGTTATTCCATATGAAAATCATACTCCCCCTATAATTTTATCAAGAGGATGTTTTATTAATTATTTTTATGATGTTATTTCTTGTAAAAAGTATCTTTAAATTTCTATCCTTTTATTATCAAAATATAGTTAAAATTATGAGGATGAAATTTATTAAAGGGGGAGGGGGATGCAACACCTTGAAATTTTAAAAGAAGAAAATTATTTTTAATAGCTTAAATTACAAGAAAATTTTATCTTATATGAGAATGTAAAACCCTAAGACTTTATGATATATTTAATCTGTTTGATATATTTCAATGTACGCAACACCAAGTTGGAATGAAACACGATACTTTATTAAAATATTATTATTCAAGGCGATAGCTATCACCGAGGAGTTAGAATGAAAGGTATGAATATTATTAACTAAATTATTAAAACATACAGTGTATATATATTAATTATTTATTTATTTATTACAAATAAAATAATAATCATTTAAAATAAAAATAAATATTTTTTGAAAAAAAATATTTTTCTAAATGACGGTTTAATTACACTTTACACAAATAATTTAGTATTAATTTTTACCACTTTTAGGAAATTTATTTGAAATTTTTTTAATTATAATACTAAAATTATCTTAGGGTTAATTTTTGGTATTTTTCAGAAAAGTTTCATTTTTTGATGAATAGTAAAAAATACCGAATTTTAATTAAAAAATTCATTTTTATTTATATTATATATAAAGTTAAATTATATTTTAAATTGGTTTTAAAGTAAAATTATTTAAATTATATATTAATTAATTCAATCTATGTCATTTTAATCAATTTCATATTGAATTTTGATATAAAAACATTTTAAACTTTTGAACATTTCCTCTTTGAAAACCCTCTTTTTCATAACGTCTGCAAGATAAATTTTAAATTAAAAATTTCAAATTATTTTAATTTAATTTGTAAAAATGGATTAAATATTATTAATAATAATAATTTATAATTTATAATAAGGTCAACTTAATTTATGATCAAAATTAATAATGAAAATGGTAAAAAATAATTACCGCGGTTAGGGTAAAATTAGATTTACTAGGGGGTTAGACAAGGAAGGCAAGGGTTAAAAATGACCTAAAAACTTTTCCAACACCCATTGGATGGCCATATATCTACCTTATCTCTTCCAAGTTCTTTAATAGTATATTTTTTAAGCATGTAACATGATAAAAACATGGGTATGATTGAATCTTTTCATAAAATTACAAGTGTGCCACTCACCTCACTTATAAAATGCTACCCCTATCCTCTATTCATTACACCTTAAAACCTATTTGGTTTAGAAAATACTTGGAAAAATAAATTAATAAATTACTTAATCTCATCATAGAATCCTTATTTGTTATAGAAATCCAACCCAGGAAGGCGTTGGTGAAAACTTAAGGAGGATACTTGAAGAAGAGGTAATGTTATTCAACGAGCATGTTTATATTATTTATTTATCCACCATCTTAAATTATTTTAAACCATGATTATATAATAAAATAAGTATATTAAATATACTGGTATTTTTTTATAATAATTTCATGACCTACTACCATCTCCATTTCGATAAAATAGATTACAGAATCATCGTTCGTGTGTACGAAATACTACCGCCTCGTGAAACTATGACATTCATTTTTCTATTACCACCTATAAAAGTTGGGTATGATGATGAATATAAAGTTTAAATATTATATTTATAACATAACTATACAAATGGAGTGATTATATCATATATAACTTCTTAACTTACATTTCATAGAAGATTCAATAATGTCGCTTGTGTGCATGACAAACTACCACCTCACGAAGCAACGTAATTTGTATTTAGTTACCAAATCACATGGAAGGTGATAAGGATAAATTTTTTGATTATAGGTGAAATAAGTGAAAAAATTATGATATTAATTACATATTTATTATTATTTAAATATAATATATCATTTTCTTTCTTAACTTTTCTATCCCTTAAAGATTATAACATTGTTCGTGTACCTATGGACTGCAATCTTCACAAAGCGACGTGAATCTCTTTTTACAACCACACCACATGGATGATAAATGTAAGTATATAATATGAAATATATGATATTATAATAATTATAGAAATATAATATATTACTTTCATTTTTCTAATAATGGTCATTGGAAAATGGAAACGTTACTCATGCGTACATACACCCTTCTGTCTCTATGATTGTAACATAGTAAAAATTTCATAACCATATTTAATGATTGATTTTATAAGTATAATTTATGTATAAATATAATAATTATTTCATTATTATTATTCTTGATATTTCTAAATAATTACATATTTGACCATAGTTGATGCACCAAAGTCATTTTTGACACATAAACCGAATATGGTTAAAACATCTGACATAAACTTAATTAATTAATAAATTTTATAAAATATTATAATAATTGAAATAAATTAATAATAAACTTGAAAATTTATCTCAATAAAGTAAATAATTAACATGATTTTATTATTCATGATGATAAATACACACATGAAAAGTAAGACTTAAGGTTAGGGACTTCATCTCAAGTTCCTTTCATTTAGCCATATTTTGATATTATACACCTATACTCTTTTATGAGGTGTATATAATAAACCTTTGACATGTTATAAATGAATTTATATATTATAATGGTATTTATAGTTTTGTTTAATGTTATTATTTCATTGGCATTATGATTCAAATATTTTCAAAGTGATAAGGGACTTTTCTTTAAAAAAATTCTCTTTTAATGTTTTAATTCCAAATCCTTATTTTCCATGTCCATGTTTTTAAAATTGTTTTATGAAAAAATTTATATGGATATAAAATATTTATTAAGTAAATTTTATTTCTATTTCTAACTTTATAGTCAAATTTTTTCAAAGGTAATATATTTTTTGTTTTATACTGAACATTTTGAAAAATGATAAAATAAATGTTCTATTTTTAACATACATGATAACAACAAAGTTTAAACCAACATGGAAATTATTTGATTTTATGTATTCCATTTAAATATTTCATGTTTTATTCAATTAAAAAACCCTATTTATCTTTTCTTGGGTATTTCGAAATTGAAAATGGGTTTTTAAAAGAAAATTGGATTTTTATCCGAAACTATTTTTCATATGGGTTTAAAAGGGGATTTCAAAGGATTTTATGATGAAAGTGCATTAGTCGTGATATGGTACTTGAACATTATATGAAATATATGATACCGATATAGATTATATGATGGGTTTATCCTAGTTATAGATTATAGGTCAGCCAGATATAGATTATATGAAGGGTTGAGTCCCATTATAGCTCATAAAAAACAGGTGATCTTAATATAGCTTATATGAAGGGAGATCCCCATTATAGCTCTCCAATTCATTGGGTAATGATTATATTGTAAGTTGACCATATGGTTCTTCTAATTAAAAAAGTTATATGAATATGATTCTCTATATTAGTAAAAAGTGTTTTAATTTCTTATTATGGGTTTTCAAGGCTTTATTTGAGCAAGACTTGTGTGTGTTTTTCATGTGAAAATGTCATAATTAATACAGTAAAATAAAATCAAATGTAAAGGTAAAATTTATATGTTTTTCAATTTTTTAGTGGACTAATTGTTTTATTTATTTTTATTTCACCTAAATTTTTTTCTTATCCCACATTTTAAAATTTTTTTCACAGGGTTTAAGGATGGTTAAGGGGAACGAATAATTCAATTTTAAAGTCATGGAGATTTTACATGAAATGAAATCAAGATATATTTTTATAGTTTTATATTATTGTAAAATTGGATACTAATAAAAAGTGAATACTTTTTATTTTATAGTTTTGTTAGGTATGAGTTATGACCTAATTATCTAAAACTCTAAACCTGAAAAGATACTAAAATGTAAAAGAATCAAATTTTTATCTTAAAAATCGTTATTATATAATGTTTATGGTTGGTTACTTATATTTGGTATCAAAGTAAAGTTTAGAAAATTATTAAGGTTAGAAAAGTGTTAATATTATACCCTTGAAATAGTTTACTTTATGGTTAAGTTGAAATGATATATCATTTTAAAATTACCATGTTACATCATCTAAAATATTTATGTTCAAAATAGTTTTCCATATTGGAAACATGGAATATTTAGTGGTAAGGCATCAATAAGAAAATATCCTTCCAAACCAGCTTCATGAGATGGTTTTAATTTTAACATAATAGTTTTTTGTAGTGATATATCAATTTAAATAAGCTATTAATTATGGTGGCATCAATTCTAGAGAGGAACCTGATCTACCATGAAGTAACATGTCTATATTAGAGAATTTAATAAGGCAAAATCCACCATAATTTAGTGGATAATATGACCTAATGTTTTCCAAAGGATGTATCAAATCCAAGGAGAAGATATTTAAAGTCATAGGATAATCGGAACATCAAAAGGTAACTCTTTCCATTTATCATTTTTAAAGTGAAGTTTATTTATGTTTGTATTTGGTTAAGAATAATAAAGATAAAGATGATCTTGATTCCTTTGAATGAGAAACATTTAATAATCTCTTCCTTGATAAATATTTCCTTAAGGTTGTTTTCCTTAGGATGGAGAAATAATTATTAGAATTGAAGAAAAAGAATGAAGATTCAGTGGCCGTATGTGAAGAAAACTTCACATTATTGAATAAGTATATTCCAAATTTTATTCTAGAGAATAATAATAAAATTAATAAGTTTTACTAAGGATTTAATCTAATTCTATGAAGATCATTGGCCTCAATATAATTTAAATGTTATGAGAAAGTGGTTCATTGTGATAAAAAATTTGAGATTGAGTTTCCTGACACTTATGAACCAAAAGATGACAAGATTGATAAACGATCAAGGTGACAAGAAATGGAAAAAAACCAACTAAGAATTCCAGAGGTAATCCCAAAATTTGTTCCAAGTGTGATAAAATACATTTTATTAATTTTTTTATAGCATTTGGAAAGTTTTTTCAGTGTGTTCAGTTTTGTCACAAGGCTTATGATTGTAAATAAAAGATTCCTAAACAATGAAAGAATGGGGTAATTGATAGATATCTAATGGAAATGTGTTTTAGTTTCAATGAATTGATTCATTATACTAATGTGTGTATAAATTTTCTTACTCTATGATGAAATCATCATGATTGGAAACAAAAAGGTGTGGAAAAATTAGTTTCTACTAATGCAGTTGACATTGGGACATCTGGTGAATTGTTGGAAGATCTAGGGATCTTATTATTTTTCAAAGTTTAACTTTAAGTTCAATGTTTTAGACAATCCTTTTGAGGATTTAAGTGATGATATCTTAAAGTGATTACTAAAATTTTGGGAGATGTATTTTTTGGGTTTTTTACACGTAAGGATTTAGTTTAACGTGAAGTACACCTTTACCTTTTTGGACATGAGTTTTAAGGTATTGATATATATTAGGGTTTATATGATTTTTTATGATTAATTTTATTTTTAAGGATATTAATCATATTTATAGAAATGTTGTAAGGATTAAATTTTATGAATAAGTATATCTCAAAGGTTGGGATACAACCCATCACAATTAGTAAGGCCACAGGGATTGATCGCCCAATAGAAGGTCTACAAGGGTGAAACACCTACCACTAGCCTATGAAATGTCCTGGTTAATATGAAATTGTTTCTAGTTAAATGTTTTAAAAAATAAATTTTAATAATGAACTATTGATGTTACTTTTTAGGGTTATAGATTAATTTATTATATTGGATAACTTATTTTAACTATATTGGTTTTGAAAAATAGTTATAGAGAGAAAGAAAGAATTGTCACTCTTTTATGGATCTTATGATACATTCATTGCTGAAAATTTGGTCAATAACAATGGTAAAAAATTGTTAGTATAGGATGAATAACTGTTAGTACAACCTATACTAAAGGTTCTCCAAACCACTGGATAAGTTTATATAGGTATATCTATATACCAATAGTTTATAGTAAACTTTTGGTATAGACCTTCTGTAATTTCATTTTACCAACGGTTAATATAAAATTGTTGGTATAATTAATTACCAATGGTTTAAAAAACCATAGATTAGACCATTTACTAATGGTTTATAAACCATTGGAATAGGCTTCCCTAGCTGCAAGATATACCAATGATTTCTTAAAATCGATGGTTTAGGTCTATTCCAATGGTTTTAAAAACATTTTTATAGATATACCATAACTTCCTAGGTAGTTTTAACCCACATTTCCCAAAAAAATAGTAAAAATGAACAAATAGGAAGCACCACCCACACCTTGGACAACTACCTGCATAAATCACCAAACATTTACAAGAAACACCACCGACCAATATATAAACAATGATTACACAAGAAACTAATTACTGAATTCAACTAGTGATAAATCACTCTTAAAACGTCACATATATTCATTTATAACTAATCATTAAACATCATATGTCATAAATATCAGTAAAAAATGTAATGGATCAATATATCTCTCATCACCATCACCATCACTATCATAATTATTATCATGACTGTCATCCTCACCATCACCATCATCATCACCATTGCCATCACCATCTCTAGGAACATCATTTTCTTGACCTCCACCTTGACCACCACTTAGTGAAATATATAATGTAAAAATTTCTAACATATATAGATCAAAAACCAAGGTGGTATCTAGTGGAACTGATGGAAATAAGACTACCATGAATTTCATAAATTCATAATTGGCATTTTAATTATGTTCACGCTCCTATACAGCCATTTTTTGACTCTTCTATCTTGACCTGATCATGTGATGCCTATGTATGAGTTATTTTTAACTCCATTATACCATAATCAGAACATGAAGTGGTCCAATATCTTATTAGGATAACACTCTTCCCTGGTTTACAACATACTCTACCATGGTTCTAATCTCCTAATACTTGATGTAAATGATCATTTGGACCAAATTTTTTAGTTTAATTCTTATCAAGGGCTTCCAAATAATACTGTTATAAATATAAATGGACTATTTTGTTAAAAATATATATTAAAATTTGAAAATAACAAAGTGAAACTTACAATCTACTGCTGTGTCTATTCATTTAAAACATTTTCAGAATTATTCCTTCTTCTCAAGAAAAATAATTTTTTCTTGAGGAACACATCATTCAATATTATAAGCCTCCCTTTATAATGAAATTGAATATAGAAAACCATAATTCAAAATAGGTTATTAATAATGAATTTTATAACTAAAATCAAATAGATAAACTAAATGATGAAATATGATTTATTATCATGATTTATTACTATGTTCTAGTATGATATGTGTTAATTTATAAAATAATTTTTATATAATAAATTGTGAAAATTGAGAATATGAATAAATAATGATTTGATCAAATAACATAAATTGAAATTTAAGGATTCTTTTTTGTATATATTATTTCTAATAATATAAGGTAAATGTAATTATAGAATAATGGAAATGGAATGTATTTATTGAAAAAAACTAATAAAGATTAAATATATGTAAATTGTGGTAAAATGGAAAGGTGAAATTTATAACACATTTCTTCTTATTTGGTTGTTTCTATAATTATATTATTTAATTTATAAGTGGTTAAAATAGGGAAACACAAGGTAAACGTTTAATTGATGTCTATCAATCAAATCATAGAGTCAATATTATTGATTGTTTTTGTTAAAAGGCACGTGAAATAATTGTATTTATTTTATATTTGGTTAAATAATGTTAATGTTTTGTTATTATGAGAGTATTTAAAATTAAATTTTTATGTTCTAGGAATATTAACATATTGTTTGTTTTGTTGAAATGATGTGTATATTTTTTTCCTTATGGTTTAGGGAAAAGGAAAAACAGTTTTGTTTATTTCATGTTTTAATTCTAGTTTTTCTTTTAGTTCTTAGTGGATTCTTGATATTTGGTAATTAGAGTGGAAATTAGGCTTCTAATTATTCTGAGTAATGGTAACTTACCTTGAGGTAAGTGGTTGTAAACATATTTAATCTTATATTTCACTTCTCTAGTATATTATGGTTAATTTGATAATTGAATTTATTTGTTTTCTGATTATCTGATATAAAATTAGCTAATAATTCAAAGAGGTATATTCCAACATGATTTTTTATAGGTTAATAATTATAACACATATGAAATTATATTATTTTTATCTTAGAATATTGTAGGTAATTAATTATGTTATGGAATAAAATTGAGTTGTGTGATTTACTAGAGACCTTAAGTGGAATAAAATGTTTTATGATATTTTATTTTATTTAATTTATGTTGTGAAAATTTTATTATCTAGTATTTAATAATCATTCCATGTGATTTGAAGGGGTAAATTGATGGAATAGTGTTTAAAGGTGATAAATCTGTCAATTGTTGAGTTAATTACATTAAATCATATTTATGTGTTGGAATTTTTTGTTTTAATAGTATTTTTTTGCGTTGAGTGATCATTAATGATCTATAATGATATTTTAAAATCATCATGTGGCATGTTAACATGTAAAAGGCATTTTACATGATATAATTTATTGTTTGGGTTTAATGAATTGTGTGTACTATAGAACTTTAATTTAAACTTGAGATTAAGAGTGGTATATGTGACTAAATCATGTGTGAGTTTTAAGGGAGATAGTTAGTTTTTAAATAGGCATAGGAAGGGGATTAAATTAGGATTTAATATGAGAATTTATGTAATTTTCAATGCTATAAATTAAATAATTTCATCCTATAATCTTATATAAATTCTTTATGTCCGCTTTTGAGTTACAAAGATGTCTTATTAATTCTTAAGGGAGTTTATAGACATAATTAAAAGGGATATAGATGATAAATTCTGATATAATTTTTTATAGCAGGATATTATTATTATGAAATCTAATAATGGGTGTCAAAACTACATTCATTAATTAAATTCTATCCTAGGATGTTTGTATGAAATAACCTAAAGGTTTTAATCATCTAAATAGTGATGTAAGGGATTTAAGTTGTGACAGTTCATTTATGGATTGAAGAAATAATCTCAAAGTTTTTATATACATTTTATTGATGCATTCAATGGGATTAGTTTCATAATAAATGAGTTAAATATTGGATATATATGTTGATTAAATGAAATTATAAAGGGTTAAATACAAGATTTTCAAAGATTTTTAAACTCTAATATAGTGAAAGTGAGGGATTTTCAAATTCAATAATAAATATAAATTATTCTATTAGAGAATGTAGTAAATTTTCAACTCACAAGAAAGTTACAGAGGTATTAGAAAATATTTTTTAGGTGAAAAATAATCCATATAATGCATAAATTCTACTTAGAATTTCCAAAAATCACAAAACAACAACATTATCAAGAAGATATTGAAAGTTTTAAGTGCAAGAATAGTGAAAAGTAGATATAATGATGAATTATTTCACATTTTTAGTTCTATAAATCTATTCAAAAATATATTTTTATAGAAATTTTTACAAATAAGATAAACCATAGGAGCACAACACCACCAATACCACACAATAGTGCCAAATTTTACATTGTTCATTGCTATCAAATATAGTTTTAATAATTACCTAACACAACTACTATAATAGAAATGAGAGGTGTTAGATCCATCTGAAATGGGAAATTATTCAAAGGATTTTTATATTTGAGTTGTTTTTATCGAAATAAAACAAAAATAGAATGACACATGAGAAAATGAGGGATAAAAGGAAGTATGATTGGTTTGGTCCTAAAAATACTTCAATAGTATCTTAAAATACATAACTTATGACTACTAATAGAAAAAATCATCACTAAATTTTCACTATCATGTTAATAAAATGTATTTTATCCATCGCATTCCTTCAAAACATTACGTTTATTAGTATTGATACAAATAAGTTCACACATGATCAAATTTCTTTGACTTTGTGAGGTAAACAATTAGAGACAACTCATTTTGTCAATATTTTCCAAATATTTTTGTCTTATAAATAAAAAAATATAGAAGAGAAACAATAAATTAAAAGTTGTTAAGGATAATTTAGTCCTATTTTTTCAAAGTTCTCATGTATACCATGTTTAATACTAATCTATATGTTATATATATATATATATTATAAAAATTTGATACTAATACAATTTTGGTAAATGTATCATGATTACTATAAAAAATATCCTTAAATACTAATGAATAATTAAATATGTATCCTTATTCCTTAAATATGAGTAAAAAACAATTTGAAATGGTAAAATTTATACTATAATCTAAATTAACAAGGATAATTTAGGATATCAATATATTTTTTTCCTCAACTGTGGATCTATTAACAAAAATTTATCTAAGTATCCAATGTTGACTAATTATATAGTAGAAACTGAGCACACTATTGAATCAAATACTATAAAGGAAAATATTTATATCATTTAATATGATATGTATTACTTGGATTGATGTATTCAATATATTTATATTTCAAGTACTACATTTTTTAGAGGATAAAATTTTTTAGAGGACGATTCATTAATGAATTAGGCTTATAGTATGGATTTCGTTTATTCATTTAAAGATGTACATAAAAAATAGTTAGTTATAATAAATGAATCACTATGAATATTATTACTTCCCATACTGTATATGTGGAACTAGAATACAGTTGGATAGAAATAAGATAATTCTAATGTTATTTAACTATTTCAAGGTTAGTGGATTACATTATATTAGGTGTGTTATATTTAGGTTCATCATGTTTATTTTCTATTATTCTAAAAAATTATATTTCTAATTGGTTTTAAGTTTCAATTTTTTTTATACATGTTTTATATCACTGATATCTATCATATAAATCATCCCTTTTTTAATTATTAAGAGGTTATATAAGATTATACAAGATAATATTTTATATTAACCACCCTTTTACACTTCCCTATAATAAAGAAATATTTAACATATCACAAAATATCTAATTATTCAATATAGTTTTTATGAAAAAATTCTAACGAATCTATATAATTTAAAATTAATGAAATTTAATTTCTATAATTTATTTAAATAGAAAAAATTAAAAATGAGTGTTGTACATGCTTCCTCTCATCTTCCTTTGTAATAGTCCACCCCAAAGTCTAGAGGTATTTCATAGAATCCTTGTTTTATTTACTTATTTTTGATTCTTCTTAAATAATAATTTTTGATAATACAAAAATAATATTAATTAAAATCATGGTTATTTTCATTAAAAAACTTCGAATTTCATTAATACCTTAAACTAAACCCTCATCCAATAAACCATCATTTCTTAATAATGTGATATTAGACACACATTAATGATTAGTGTGGAATCTAAATCCATACCAACTTTAGCACTCAAACCGTTATACAACTCATTCTTATATGATCTCCACATCTCACCTAATTCTATGAGACTTTTTGTCCATAAAACCCCCCCATCAGGAAAATTATAATGAATCAGGAACCAAAATATTAATTCATATAAATATAATAATAATATAACATTAAATCCAATGAATTTTCTTACCCATATTTTTCACCCAAGAATTATCCTTTACTTCATTTTTAGTGTGTCTCTAGTAGAGTGGACTGAAGGGAATGATGTTAGAGTATTTGGAAGTCATCCTTATAAAATTTCTACATTATCACCCTATTTTTTCAATCTTTTGATTGTATACATTGTACATAACCATTAGCTGTGTGCGGAAGTTCCACACCTTATGCATGTGTGTACACCCACACCTCCAAGTGACAGATCTAACTAAGAAAGCAAAAAAACACAAATATTATATTAATAAATATTATATTAAAAATAGATAATGGTCAAAAAAATTTACTAGGGTTCTATAAATATTACATATCCTGTCTGATCAGTGAGTACTATTGGATCCCTTGGCTCCGAAGGGTCATCAACCTGTACAGGAGTGGGATCCAATGTCTTCTCAGAAGGTTAAGAATATATTGGAGTAGAAATCAAAGAATCATGAACATAGAATCTTAGGGAGAATAAAGTAGAAGGATAATAATATGGAATAGACTTATATAGAAATATATAATACAGATAGAGATTAAGAGCCATTATTGAATAATGGAAATAGAGATAAGGAGGATCAAATGTAAATGGTTGAGAAACTATATGTAGCTGAAATATCATGGGTTCCTCTAAAAAAACTATGAGATAATAAATTGTGGTAGATGGTATTTTAGATAAAGGGACAAGGTGTGATAGGGTGCTACGAGTGGTGCATGTAGCTCTTGTACCACCCCTCAAATCATCTGTATGAGCACCGCTGCCACCATTTTTGTGAGAGAATATCTGTCTCTAGGGTGGGGTATCCTGATTAAAAGTAAAAAAAATTAATCACATGATATTATATGTTATTGAAATATATATTTAAAATAAAATACTCACAATAGACACCAGAGGAGGAAAACCCATCTCTCTAATGCAACAATTATTGTCTGTCATTCTCTTCCTTTGTATCTCTTCCATGTTTTTCATTTACTACATTTGAAAAAATTAAAAGTTATTATAAATTCATAACTAAAGTGTAATACAAAAAAGAAAGAATATGTAACATGAATGAATTAAGTAATACCAATTTTCAAACCAAATAAATGATATATAGTGATATAACAAAATTATATTATATTTAGTGGGAACAATTTCAAAACCTAAAAGACATGTCATAGAAAAATCAATATGTTCAAATTATAATGTTTAATATGGGTATGATAAAGTCTTATTCTATGTTCAATTCGATCCAATTCAATTTTTTTTAAGGAATTTGGTTCACTTTGGTCAATTGATTAGGTCATTTGCCCATTTTTTTGGCTTAGTTCATTGGTTCATATTTTGGGTGAGGTTATTTTCCCTTTTTTTGGTTAGGTCATTGTTGAAACCCACCAAATGAGAATTAGAAAATTCAAAAAGAAGGAGATGATTAAATATGTGTATATTTATCCTCTCAAATAAAAGAAAGAAGAAGGTATCCAAGATCATGTTGATTTCATGAAACCCCAGGAGACACACGATTGCATGACCTGAAGAAGGTTATGTAGATGGTCACTCACAACGCATATTCTGTGGAAGAATCCCTTGAATCCCCTTTTGACAATTTCTTATGCTATTATAAGGGCACCCCTGATAACTAATAATCATACAGAGGTATCCATATAATCTCTACTAGTTCATGTGACTTGTCAATTTACAGACTCCTGACAAACCATCCAAAAGTCATTGGAAAATAGGAGGAAAATATCCAAAAGGTGAGAGCCTCTTGTGGTCGTAAAACTCATGCGACATATCACTGATGGGGAGAATGATTATCTTTGAAAACATTCATAAAATCTCAAAAAATCACCAATTTTTTAAAAATAAACAAATAAATTTAAAATAGGAGAAGGAAGGAGCTTCTTACGGTCATAGAAATCATGCGACATGACCCTGACGACCCATAATACACTAAAATATCCCAGTGAAATTTCCATCTCGTATCACAAAATCCCACTGACATGTCATCCTTATCACATGAATGTCCTCAGATATGTATAGGAAACCTAGTGCACCCCCTTTGGCTCCATAAGGGAAAATGGAACTTTCCATAAAATTCTCATGCATCTCCACAAGACCTTTTATTTGTCATGCGACACATCACCAAGAGGAAGATTGATGGTCTTCGAATACAATCATAAAACCTCATGAGATCCCCAACCATTGTAAAATAAAAAAGAAAATAAAAGGGGAGAGTACAAGTGCCTCTCACAATCATAATACTCACATTATGCACCTAGGTTATCAACATCATGGTCTTGATAGACCCCTTGAAAAGATGGTTTAATTTCATGAAGGCCCCCTATAAGGTCATTCCTATATAATAAAAAGTACCAGAAATGTCACATGGGATCATGTGAAGGCCTTTTGACTGGCACCCTGATCTCACGAAGACCCTTGTACATGACGATATGACAATATGAATGTCCCTTGGCATGTATACATAAGCAAAAAACCCCCATTAATTTAAAATAATCAAATAAATAAAGAATTTATGGGATGGTATTATGGTTGATGGAAATCACCCAACACCCCCATAGTGACATACGATATGACCTCACAAAGACACATGATGGAAAAAACATGCACCACCTCTTGCTAAAATTTTCATGATATGCACTACACAAAGCGGTGAAAAACTAGGGTGATGAGGCCTATAAATCCCCCACCTCACCATGAAAAAAATACCTTCATCATGAGGTAATACATACAAAGAAGTACCAAAAATAGGAACTTGAGTGAATTTCAAGGAGCAGATGATCTCATGACTGGAAAAGCCTCATGTCAGTTAAGATCTGGGAAAAAACCCAAGAGATCATGCAGTATGCATAATCACTTCATGAGATCACTCATAGATCACATGAAGGACTCTTGGTGGGTCACACAAAGAATATCATGTTAGGCCCAAGTTGTGTTTTGGTTACATTTTTTGTCAATAGATCAATATGTTGATTATGTTTTATAAATAATGTATGATGAGAAGGTGATGCAAATATAGATTGAATAAGGATGTGTGTATAAAGTTTCCAATCTGATCTAGAATAATCAAAAGCATGATAATTAGATCCATCACATCAACATGAGTCAGTACAATGGACCCTATTAGGATATTGGTAAAAATTAAAAAGCTGTTGGAGAAGGTTTTTAGAAATTTGAAGATGTTTGTTGTCTTTTTTTGTAAAATAAATGTACAAGGAAAGAAATAACCTACTTTATAGAACATGGATATCTGAATAAAAAATAGTGTTCAGGAATTTTGAAACAAAAATCATATTTAGGAATTCTGACTCAAAAAACATATTTAGAAATTATGACTCAAAAACATATTTATAAATTCAAACTAATAGTGCTTAATAAATTCCATCATATTGAGAAGAAGTTTTATAGAATAAAGGTTTATTGAGATCAACTTGGGTCCATTATGAAAGGAATGGGAAGTTTTAATAATTTCCATTAAAAATGTGATGATGTTTTTTAATCTTGAAGTTCTAATAAATTACAAGTATTCTATAAACTTGTTATTAAATCTTGATGAAAGAAAGTTTGACTAAAAAAGATTCTGCAAATTGTATCTATTCTTATCACAATCATGTCAATTTTATTTAGGTTGAGTAGGAAAGAAATATGTTACTAGAGGAATATGAAGTTACAATACTTTACATTGTAAGTTAGATGATTCCAAATCTAATCTCAAATGTATTAAAAGTTATAAAGAGAGTCATGATACAAGAACAAGTGTGTGAATGAAGGAATTTGTTGAATACTGATCCATCGTATTCGATATACCTTTACATTAATCAAAGGAATAATTGTTCTCATCAAGACCGATGATGAAACTTACATTTTTCTTCATTATAATGACATTATTTTTAATATCAATTTGAACTAGAATTAGAAATGAGTTTTGAAGGAGTGTGAAGGAGATGGTTGGATGTATTGTAAAAAGGAGTAGCTTTGAATTTAAAGGATGGAGGGATTTGTGGAAAATGTGAGAAACCAAAGGTACAGGTTTTCAGTCAGACTAAATTCTAAAAGATACAAATCCACAGAGAATGAAGTTTATAGGTATCATAATAAGAAGATAAAGAAAAGATCTACTTTATTTTCAAAGGCTTTCATTTATTAGGTCAAGAGACATCCTATTAGAGTTGATAATAGATCATTGACCAGATCAAAAAAAGTAGTATAAGAAATTGAAGAAGTATTGAAATAATCTATTAACTTCATCGTAATTAAGAAGTTTATAATGGTAAAGTCAGAAAGGGAATTTTTTTTGGTGTAGATAAACGTAATGGATAAATTGTATCAGGCATTCATAATGGATAAAGGGAATCAGACTGGGGTTTGTAAAGAAGAGCTATCTATTCCTTCTTTCATACAATTGGAATAGAGAATCATATTAAAGGAATTGTATTGGTAAAATAAAAAATAGTCTAATGTTTGTGAAGAAATTAAGAATAGATATGAAGAGTTTATAAGATTTGAGAAGGATCGATATGAATTGAGAAGATTTGAGAAGCATTGAAGAAGTCATTTATGCACCTAAAATTCAAGGATACATGAAAATTCAGGTAATTTAGTTGTGTGGGAAAGTTTTCAAGAATACTGCACAAACCACATTTGGGGTGAGTATAAACGGTGAAAGTACTTTGTACTTTCTAAGGAATGTACTATTTAGAAAGGAAGAGAGAGAAGATCCACATTTGTAGGGTGAAGAATTTTCCGTATTGATCTTTGTTGAAGAAGTTTTTTTAGTCATTAGAAGAAATAAGAAAAGACAAGATTATATTCATATGATCATCATATTCATATGATCATCATATTCATCGGATCATCGTATTTAGTTGATCATCGCATTCAACTAATAATTTTATTCAGTGGATAATCCTATTTATTTAGGAATTATATTCAGCTAGGAATTGTATTTAGCAGAAAATTTTATTCAACTGGGAATTGAATTCGGTAGAAAATTGTATTCAATTTGAAATCATATTGAACTGAGAATCGTATTCATCTAGGAATTTTATTTAGTGGAAAATCATATTCACCTAGTAATTGTATTCAGAAGAAAATTATATTCATTTTGGAATTTTATTGGAATTTTAAGACTCATAATAGGAGTGGTTCAGAATTGTCTCAACTATATTTTGATAGAGAAATATTATCTTATTGAGAAATCAGACTTTGGAATTAGAATGGACAACCAGAATGAGTTCTATATCAAAGTAATTGATGTTATTAACTTATTCTATGTAAATATGTGAAGAATATTTTTCAAAAGAATACGTTTGTGGAAGTCGATAAAGAATCACAGGTAACATGTATTGTTACACAATCTTCTTATTATATCATTTGTGATAGAGAGAGTACATGCACTATTAGATTATTTTCAAAGTTCTAAATGAGTGAAAGGGTATATCTTAATCGTTGTATTCCACACAAAAGGATTTTTTTCTAGTGTATTGTGTGGTATTAGATTATTTCAAAACCATAACAAGGATGTAGTTATTCTTATTTAATAGTGAACCTTATAAATACTTGTGTTCTTATATATGTGTGTTTGATTTGATTTCAGAAGGGAAATAAATATTTAAAAGGAGGCTAAGTTTATTTTGTAAGCAAGGAAACATATAAGAAAAAGTTATCACTAATTCACTCTATCCCCCTCTAGGTGATATAACTATCTTTACTGGGCACTTACAAGTGGTATTAGAGTTGAAGGTTCCCTTCATTTATTCTTTACTGAAGTTTTGATGAAGATTTTTTGATGAATAATATGTGTTTTTTGAATATTAATGGGATTTTGATCTTAAATGATAAGAATTCTCATATTTAGAAAATAATAATTCTTCAATATCTTATTTATTTAGGGTATGATTATTTAAGAGATGTTATAGTTGGTTTCCCTCTTTTTATTGAGAATGATCCTCTCACAAATATTGATAAGGAAAACCTTGAGAATGATGGAATAGTTAAGAATGCTTTACTCACATCACACTTTGAAAGTGATTTTCTAAGAGTAAAATTAGTTACCACTAAGACGAACAACATTTATGAATGAAATACATAAGTAAGAAAAGGAAAAGTTACAAATTTGGAGATTAAAGTATGAATATCTGATAATGGGTGAGTATGAATCTATTGGTGAATTTTTACTAGGGTAAATGACATTGTTAGTACGATCATTTTTCTTGGTGAAAAGTTAGAATATTCTACTACTATTGAAAATATATTGAAAATTCTTCATGACAAGTTTGATGCCAAAGTTTCATCACTAGAAGATAGATATCTTGATTCATTATCTATGAATGATTTACATAGTACCCTCATCCCATATGAGATGAGAAGGTAAAAAGTTAGAAAGGGAAAAAATAAAAACTGGTATAGAAATATCTTGCAAATCCACCACAAAAGAAAAGGTTAAGAAGGTTCCTCAGGAAGATGATGTTGCTGACTCTGACTCTAAAAACGAGGTATGTAAAAATCTTGATGAGATTTTATCCTTGTTTTTTAAAAATGTGAAAAGAGGTAATGTTAATTATAAAGGGATACATCTTCTAATTTTTTTTAGATGTGGATACATTGGCTATTTTTTCCAATTTTCCTCAAAGAGGTGATGAAGAAGAAAGTGATGAAGAATAAAGTGAAGAATAAGAAAGAAGGCCAAGAAGATCTTGGAAGAAAAAGGGTGTTAAATAAAAATTCTATTTAAATAAGGAAGATAAGAAGTTCTCTAAATCAAAAAGGAGAAGTTTTTTGTCTAAAGATGATGATTTTGAGGAGGTGAAAAATGGTGTCGAAGAAAACATGTTTATTTCTATAGTTAATGAGGAATGTTTTTCTAGCAGTGAAAGTAGTTGTTATGAAGAAAAAAAGTGATGCTAAATCAAAAAAATCTCTCGAGAATGATGAGGATAATACTTTCATTTTAAAAATTAATAATAAATAATCTGAAGCAGTAATTCTAATGAAGAAGAAACTGAATTAGAATATCATCTAAAAGAATAATTTAAATAATTTCTAAGGAAGATTCATAGCCTTAAAAAAAGACCAGGGATTTGAAAAGTGAAAAATCTTTCAAAAAAAATAAAGAGTTTATTCCTGATTAGAAAATTCATTTTTATGGAAAATATTTATGATTTTATGAAATCTCATGAGGAAGGAAATAATTGCAATGAACATATACAAGTGAAGTTGAGACAAAATAATAAGAGTTTGAACTTTTCCAACAAAAAGTTTATAAAGCTAAACGTAAAGGTATAAGTTTCAAAAACTATATCTCTATAGTTGGTGGAATTTCTCTTAAGGAGAAACCTGAGAAGGATCAATAAAGTTTACCTTCAAAGGTTGATAAGACATATGGAATTGTTTCTAAAAAGAAGAAAGCTAGGAAATTTATGTAGGTGGTTAAGACTAATAAATTTGGGAATTCAGAAGTTTCTAAAAACCCATAGTCTAAAAATGGTTCTAAATATTATGAATATAGAAAAGTTCCTATTACATCCGATTCTAATAAGGTTAAAAAGAAAAATAATATTCTGATTGATAACCGAAAGGTTGGTGGTTTAGATAAGAAAGACAAGAAGGTTGCTCAAAAACGTGATCATAACTCCGGTTAGTATAGAATTTTGAAAGAAAAATATTCTTTATATATATACTTATGGTATTTTTGTGTATTAAAACATAAAATAAATATGTGTTGGTTTAAACAATAACATTACTATTATTTTATAGGTTTTGGAAATAAAATTTTGAGTGGGAGTCAGTCCCCTCAAAGGAAGAAGTATGAGATAGATGTTTGGAAGAAACCTGATACGGTTGGTGTGAAAATTGAAAATAGGTTCCAACCACTAGAAACTATTCGGAAATATGTGAGAAAAATAGAAATCTTAACAAAGGATATATTGTTTTTTACTGGAATAACAAAAGTTTCTGAAAAGTTCTCTAAATATGAATGTTTTTAAAGTTAATAAAAACAGATTTATTTAGTCCAAAAAGAAAAAGTGATTAGTTATTTTGGTAGAATACATTGACTTGGATAGGAAGTTAGAGGAAGAAAAAAATCAGTGAAATAAGAGGGGAAGAAAAATAATTATGAATATATACGAAAATTTGACAAAAAAGTATTAAAAGATTGTGGATATGAATAAAAAGTCCATGATATCAAAAATTTGTTCAACTATCCTTCCAGAACAAAAGACAGGCATGTAAAAAATGTTACAAACTGATTGTAATAAATATGTTATTAAAATGAAGAAAAGATTAAATCCCAATTAAAATATTCTATAGATACTAATAAATTTGTTACAAAATTTGTGAAGAATGAACAGAAGGAAGAAAACCCATCCAATGAAAAATCCAAGAAAAAGAAGAAAAATTAAAGACTGAGAGTGGTATCTTAGTTAGAATTTTGTTTCTAAGAAACAATCAAGGTTCTTTCTTGTTCCCAATTTTTTTTATATTTGTACTAACATGCAGGGAATTGAAGGAGTCAAAATAAGTAAGCTAGAATTGATGAGTCTCTTAATATTCTTGAAAAATAATGTAACGAGGTTATGAAAAATATGAGTTTTTGAAAAGTTTGGTTTTTATACACCTTGAATTTTTGATATGTTTTTTGAGATGGGTTCGAGTTAATTTTATCATAAACAATTTCTTTCAATGATTTCCAAAATCATGATAATGTTTAAAGAAACATGAAAAGGGTATTACTTGAAAGTTGTACAATGGAAAACATTGAAAACCTATATTATTCACTCTTGTTTTCTATATTGTTTTCACCCATATATAATTAGAGTTTAATAATTAAAGGTTCTTTGTTAATAAAATTATGTGATACCTATTTTGATGAAAATGTTTAATATTTGGAGAATAAATTTCCATCCCCTAGAAATGAGATCATTTATCAATAAGAGAGGAACTTTTCATGATGACCCCTTGGAATTTTATTTTCAATAAGGGGGAGAGATAAGAAAAATGGAGGGAGAAAAGAAATAAGTAGAGAAAGAAATGAATGGAGAGAAGAAAAATTAATAAAAGAAAACAATAATTCTTATTATTTTAAAGTGGTTGAAGTGGGTATTGATAAAAAATACAAAGGGGGTGATTATTAGGCCCAATTTGTGTTTTGGATATATTTTTCATCAACAGATCAATATGATGATTATTTTTTCGAAAGGATTTGTGATGCAAAGGTGATGAAAATATGGATTAAATAAATGTGTGTGCATGAAGTTTTCAACTGAATCTAGAACAATAAAAATCATGATAATTAGATCCAACACATCAGTATGAGTCAATTCGATGGATCATATTGGGATATTAATAAAAATTCAGAAGCTGATTGAGAATGTTTTTGGAATTTTGAAGATGTTTGTTATAATTTTTTTTCAAATAAATTTCAATGGAAAGTAATTAACTCACCTTGTAAAACATGATGATCTGACTCAAAAATCATGTTCAAGAATTCTAAATTAAAAATCATATTCCAGAATTTTGACTCAAAAATCGTATTCAGAAATTCTGACTCAAAAACTTATGTAAAAATTTGAAATCACATTGCTTAAGAAATTCCATCATAGGAAGGAAAGATTTTTTGGGTTGACCTTGGGTCTGGTATTAAATGAATGGGAAGTTCTAATACATTCCATTACAAATGTGATGATGCTTTGCTGATCTTGGATTTCTCATAAATCACAAGTATTCTATAAACTTGTGATGTAAGAATGATGAAAGAAAGGGGGAGTGAAAGAGATGCTGCCAATCATATCCAGTTTAATCATAATCATGTCAAATGTATTCAAGATAAGCAAGAAATAAAATATGTTACTAGAGGAATAGGAAGTTACAATACTTTCCATTGTAAGTCAGATGATGCTGAAGTTGATCTCAAATGTATTCAAAGTTATGAAGGGAGTCATGATACAAGAACAAGTGTGTGAATAAAGGAAGTTTATGAATATTGATCCATTGTATTTAGTATACCATTGTATTCATAAAAGGTAGAATAGTTCTCATCAAGGCTGATGGCGAGACTTACATTTGTATTTATTGTAATGAGACAATTTGTAATGTCAATTTGAACTGGAATCAGACTAGTGTTTGGAAAGAGTTTTAAGGAGATGGTTGGATGTTATGTTAAAAGAGGGAGCTTGAAATTTTAAGGATGGGAGGATTTTTAGAAAATGTGAGAGACCGAAGGTACTGATTTTTAGTTAGACCAAAAGCCAAAATAAATAAATCCTTAGAGAATGAAGCTGATGGGTATCGTATTGAGAAGAGAAAGAAAAACTCTGATTTATTTTCAAAGGATTCCATCAAGTGGGTTAGGAACCATCGTATTGGAGTTGATAATAGATCATCATCCTAAAGAAAAAGAAGAAGTAGAATCAATTTAATAAGTATTTAAAGAATCTATTATATTCATCATAATAAAGAAGATTGTAATGAAAAATTACGAATGGGAAAATTTCTTTTTTGGTGCAGAGTAATGTAATGGAGAAATCATATCAGGCATTCATAGTGGAGAAATGGAATCATACTAGGGTTTTCAAAGAAGATTTTTCTATTAATTCTTGCATACAATTGGAATGGAGAATCATATTGGAGGAATAGTATTAGGAAAATTGTAATTTTTTTGATGTTTGTGAAGAAATTAAGAAGAGAGTTGAATAATTTAGAAGATTATAGAAGGATTGGTAAGAATCAGGAATAATTGAGAATCATTGAAGAATTTATAGATGCACCCAAAATTTAAGTATACATGCAAATTCGGGTAATTTCACTGAGCAGAAAAGTTTTCAAGAATCCCACCCAAACCAAATTTGGGGTGAGTATAAAATGAGAAATTACTGTGTACTTTATGATGGATGTGATATTTAGAAAGAAAGATAGAGAAGATCTCTATTTATAGGGAGAATAAGTTTCCATGTTGATATTTTTTAAAGACATTTTGTGTAACAGAAGAAGAAAAGAGAAGATCCAAGATCATATTCAGCCGATCATCGTATTTATCTGATAATCATATTTTATTAATCATAATATTGAACTGATCATCTTATTTAGATGATCATAGTATTTAGCTGTGAATCATATTCAGATGGTAATTGTATTCAACAGAAAATCATATTCAGCTGGGAATTGTATTCAGGTGAGAATCATATTTAGTTGGGAATTGTATTCAACAAAAAATAGTATTAAGTTGGGAATTATATTCAGGAGAAAATCATATTCATCTAGGAAATTTATTGGAATTTCTAGACTCATAATAGAAGTTGTTTAGAATTTTCTCAGCCATATTCTGACCGAGAAATATTATTGTATTGAGCAATCAGACTAGGGAATCAGACTGGAAAACCTGACTGAGTTCTATATCAAAGTCCTTGAAGTTATTACTAACTTCTAGGTAATAAATTAAATAATTTTTTCAAGATAATACATTTTTGGAATTTGATAATTAAGTATAGGTTATATGTGTTGTTACACAAAATTTGTATTACATCATTTTTGATAGAGAGAGAACATGCACTATTGGATTGTTTTAAATGTGATACATGAGTGAAATAGAATATCCAACTTGTTGTATTCCACACACAAAATTATTTTCTAGTGGATTGTGTGGTATTGAATTATTTCAAAACCATACCAAGAATGTATCTATTCTTATTTAATAGTGAACCTTGTAAATAATTGTGTTCCAGTGGATGTGTGTTTGATTTGTTTTCAGCAGTGAAAGAAATAATTAATAGGAGGTGAATGTTATTTCATAAGAAAGGAAACATAGAAGAAAAATTTACCACTGATTCACCCCTCCGCCTCTTAGTGATACAACTATCCAGACTGGGCACTTACACATCACACATATTTTCTAAGACATATAAGAATCAAAATAAGCTAACAATGAACAAAACTAAGACATATGAAATAAAAGGATAGAAAAAAAGACTAAAATATGAGAGGATTATGTGAAAAAAATATACATTGATCTTCATGTGTTTCACATGAACCACTCGAGTCATGTGAATATACAAGGAAATTTCACCCATGTCATGAGACACACCTTTGGTATATTATTTTGATCATGTGAAGTTCCTGAGACTTGTCAGAGCATGCCACATGGCACCCCTGGGCCTGCCAACCAAGTGTCGTGAAACCCTTCGAGCTCACCATCCAAGCCTAGAAATTTCCTCTATATCTGTCACTGAGATCATATGGCGACATCAGTATATTTCTACTAAAATATCATGATATAACCCAGGCATGTCAATTGGATCTCATGACACCCCCGAGCAGGCCAGCCAGATCTCATGATGTCCTCTATACATGTTAGCTTGGATAATGCATCACCCATTGAGACATGTCAAATTGACTCCTGGGTCACCCTCTAAGTGTTAATTTCATGATGATTCCAAGGAAATTTAGTTGGATCATGTGATTCCCACTAATCATGTCAACTAGATGTGATGGATTCCAGGAAAATCTGGTTGGGTCTTGTGATATCCTCTGGACAAGTCATCCTTGATCACATGAATACCTTTAGGCATGCCATCCAGGATATGAAATGTCCATCAGAAAAGTCAACTGGATCATATGATTTTCTTTACACATGTCAATAAGACATTCTCCTACATGTTAAGTAGAAAACCAAGGCATGTCGAGTAGAAAATTAAATACATGTCAGGCAGGCAAGCAGGCCATGTTAAATTGGAATCCTAGGACTTAATAAAACTGTCTATCCTCAGTGTGTAAGCCCCGATTATAAGGGAAACATCAGTGTATAATCTCTAACCAAATGAACTAAAATAACTCTAATTCCTACCATAACTAGGATATGTAGGATGCCTCCCTAATTCCCAAGCTCCATACAAATCCTACAAAGGGTTGTCCCTGTGGACAAGTTCCACATCCATAAGAAACGAGATTGATTATTTTCCACCCCTTGTTTATCACACTGGGCATAGATGATGTGGTCTTAGAGAGTTTCAATGATCACATCATTCATTCCATAATCCTCTATAAAGACATGGTAAATCTCATTGTGTAAGATCTAATCAGCGACATTATATGATATGTCCCACATATAAGGAAAATGTTAGTTTATAAGCCCCAAAAAAATTGAACTACATGGAATATGATTACTTCCATAACTAGGATACATATGAATCCTTCATAAGTTCTAAAAATGAACTCAAATGGGAACCCACTTTGGTATACGTCCTCCCATGTCTATGAAATTTCAACCATTAGAACCCAATCATTCCCATGGGATGATCATCTTACCTCATCCATCTGCAGACTTAGAATCTAATAAAACGATGATAACTCCAATTCCTTCCATAACCAGGATACATAAGATCCTTCCCTAAGGCTCGAGATCCATATTAAATGTCCCAAGGGATGTCCCAATACATAAGCCTCACATCCACATGTAGTGAGGCTGATTACTTGCCATCCCTTGTTTCTCAAATCAAGCATATCTCACATGGGTTTAGGGAGGTGAAATATTCACATCATATGCATCGTGAATTTCCACCAGTCAAGGAAATCTCAGTATATAAGTCCTGATGAGTGTAATGATATATTCATCGCTCCATATTAGTTCATTTACCTTGGGGAAAATCCCAAGTGTGTGCATGAACTATGGAAACTCTAATTCCTAATATAATCAGGATACATATGAACATTTCATCGATATTCGAGCTCAAATATCCTGTGAATAAGTGCCCACACATATTTCCTTCATATATAATGTTAAAATTCATAGATTTAACAAACTATGTGGGATTGATTCATGTAACCAAAATGATACATAGTATGCTTCATAATGGCTCAATCCCTCCTCCGAATATTAACCGCTTCCTTGTATGGAAGCACATTACCAAGTACCTAGTTATAAAACTTCAGTATATAAGTAGATATTCCTTAATGAGAAATGGATGAAAAATATCTGATACATATAAATGAATTCACTAATGAGATCCCCTTCTTCAGCACATAAAATGGTTTGACCTATGATCATTTTTGTGCACAAAAAAGGGATTAACATATGATCATTTTTTTAGGGTAACCAGTTCTGTATCAAGATTAGGAAGAGATTTTTGAACTTATCTTAAATATATAAGAGAGTCCCATAGTTGGAAATAATTCGTCCAAAAGGGTGTCATGAGCCTGAACTCCCATGTTCTTGACCAATTCGAGTCCCTAAGTGTCATTTCTTTTGAAATTCCAAATGCCCACTTGCCTTTGGAAAGAAGGCCTATACATAGTTATGGATGGAGGAACCGTTGGAAGTTTCTATTAAGAACAAAAATTTTAACCCAATGTAAATGATTTTACAACACACTTATACCCCCTTACTCACAATCAAGCATTGAGAAAAACCAAACAAAACACATAGGTTGTCTCTTTCCCGTCAAAACCAAAAGGTGAACCCGAAGTGAATCTCTCAAAAAATATAATGATTAGTTAATCATGCACCAGGAAACATTATTTTTTCATATACTACACATAAAATTTGATAATACTAACATTAATATTATAACTTATGCTATGTAATTGGGGTTCTCATGAAATAACTCTATCCCTGTGTTGGAAAGACCACATGAGCAGAATGACAAGATCATGAATAAAAGTACAATCATGTTAACCATGAATATCCGATTGAGGACATTATGTATACGATATTGCACTAATAAGTGACCTTTTTACTTATTGTATGAATGATTAAAGATAGTTATCTCATCAAAAAAATCCCAATATGAGATAATTTCATCATCTAAAGAGCATTTTGGCAAGTGAATTGTGGCTGCAACTCCCACAGGTCGCAAAATGATCCCACCTTCCCAAAAACTCCAATGTTAGGTAGAGAATATAATCATATGAGAGTACCATCAACATGATATAATCCAATACCTTGAAGCTTCCCACGAGGTCCTCTAAGTACTAAAGTTGATGAGTCTAAATCATCCAAGGAAAGTTGCAGCTAAGACAATGGCCCTCATTGCCATGACCAACTTCTTTAGGAGCTTAACCCAAGAGCACAAAAATCACCACCTTCAGTCTTTGATGAAGGTGGAACAAGGAGTCAAATATAGCTCCCTTCCAATTCAGAGGAAGCTAAGGATCACTCTTATCAACTTTCATCGCTAGCACCACCCTTCTGGTAGCCACCATTTTCCTGCTGAGGGTACCACCCGACACACTTCCACCTTTGATTCCCACGCACGAGCAAAAAGGCAGACACATCCGATGAGGAAGGTTCTAGATAACTAGGAGGGGTTTCATATCCCCACCCCCACTAATGATGTATGCCAACATATTTTGGAAGTAATTTGTGAGAATTCTCAAATACCTACTCACTCAGAGCAAGTTAGTGGGAAAATTCTTGCATCAGACATGCAGGAGGCACATATCCTTAGCCCCATGCATGAATATCATTAGAAAATTATGATGGTCCAAAGAGAAAAGAAGTGGGATAATATCCCTACTTCAATCGAAGATATCTGACATAACATAGTGGAGACAAAAAATGTGTAGGCTTATATCCCTACACCCAATTTTCTAAAATTCTTTTAAATCTTAGAAATAATTAAAGAACTCCACTATCATATTCGTACACTAGTAAAAATACATGGACTCGAGAATATTCTTATACCTATGGATATAGAATCTCAATACTCTAATCATTATGAACAAGTGGTTACTCTAGACAAAGTGAAAATTTCAGCCCTTTTCTAGGAGGATTATTATCATATTCTATTATAGGATGAGGCATCATACTGGGATCATATTCCCGTTCCAACTAGGGATCACCAGGTGAGAGAGACACATGCGTCGGGATAGGGGAACATGTATATCAAAAAAGTTTGAATGTATAATCCAAAGGCACAGGATCAGGATCATATCCCCATTATGGTGGGACTCACCAAGTGAGATGGGAACATGCCTTGGGACATGCTCATATTACACTTGAATAAGACCACCAACATTTTCTAAAGTCCTAGGATTAGGCTCATATCCCAATTCTAGATGGGACTGACCAAGTGAGAATGACACATGCCTCGGGACATGTTCATATTCTTGTTAATGGATCTACCTAACATATTCTATTAGATCACATAATCTAGGTGAATATTCCTAATTTCAAAGATTAATGACTAAACCAACATCCTTGTAAGGAAATACAAGAGGAGGCTCATATCTGTTATCCCATTTTGGAGGTCTGTCAGTATATTCTAGTGGGGAATGAATATTTAGAAAAGGATCATATTCCTGTTCCAACAAGAGATCACCAAGTGAGATAGGTGCATGCCTCAAGGAAGGATCATATTCATTCCATGAAAGACCAATGGAATATTCCAAAGGCTAAGGATTAGGCTCATACTCTCATTATGACTGAGGCTCACCAAGTGAGAATGGAACATGCCTAGGGACATGCTCATATTCCTATCAATATTGAAGAATATAATTGGAGTACTCCAAAAGATTACCAATAGTGGGATCATACTCTTGCATTATGAGACAATTATAAAAAGGTCTTGGAAATCATCATACAATAGGCTCATATCCCTACAAAATTCCAAAAGGTTGGTTGGCATATTCCAGCCATGACATAGAATGAGACCCATATTTCTAACCTGCTCAATGCCAGTGTCCTTTAGGCCATTTGAGATACATTCTCAATACCCAAAGGGTTCATCAACTCTTTAAATTATGTACAATATGATCATTACCATATTATTACTCCTTTTGATAGTGTAGAGATATATCACATGGACTCTACTCCTGAAATCCACCATGGTCAACCTACCCACAATGATATATCTCATGGACAAAGAAATCCTCCATTTTCCTAGAAACCTATTTATAGATAGGTGTTCAAAACTCATAAAGATTTTATAGAGAGGTGATTAAATCATCATGGTTAACCGCATATAGTTCTCCATAAACTTCCAGTAGCTCTCCACCCGGGTTAGTAGGTGACCCGAATAACCATCTTCTATATCCTGATCAGATGTAGGAATATAAGTATAATGATGAAGAGGGTTACATTGTTATGTGGAGAGGGTTAGTTGGAAACAACCTCCCCACCATGTTTTTTCCCTCAATAATTCTAACTATGAGGACACAAATGAGCTAGAAAAGGAGTGAATGCCTTATCTACGCCGAAATACATGGTCTACTAATCAACAACTGAAGGCAAGACATCACCCCTATCTAGGATATGAGTAACACCTTAAAGTCATCACAATACTATTTTTTCATCTAGATATGGTTTCCATTTCCATATCCTGGAACCCACAAATGGAGAAGTATGAAAAATTCATATACATTGTTTTCCACTGCATCACAATAACCCTTCACCGACTGATTTCCAGAGCATCTCCAGATGTGTGTATATGATGATGGGTGAAATATGGATCATTTAACTTCACTATGTACATATAATAACATAACCCTTTATATGAAACATCCTACAATGTCATAGCCTCTAGATAAATTAGAGGATTGGGTAATGTGTGAGCTAGTTGGTCACTACAACAAAATCCCCCCACTCTAATGATGCCCAGACATCATGAATGGAGGGATAAAATAGTCAAAAAAACATTAAAATGGTCCACTGAAAGAAAAATGAATTCATTTAGGACATGGATGTTGAATTTAAGATCAACTAGACAACTTCCCATAAAGAATTATTCCCATCATGGGTGGATATCGTACCCATCTTCTATAAGTGAAAACAACTGCGCTATATTAGACGGGCCATAGTAGTAGCCTCCATGTCATCCATCTAGAAGAAAACCTATCTTACTAGTCAATGGTAATATCTAACACTACCCCCACCTATCAGATCTTGATTTTTCAAAAAGATTTAGGATATATCAGTAGTAGCTGTGAACAAACCCCATCCCACTAGGATGGAAGAATTTGTATCTTAATCACCATCCCCAAGTTCATTATCACCTAAGAGGGTCATAGGGAAATCAACAATGATTCTAGATCAACCCTAGACCACTAGGCTGGGTGCATTTATATCCTATGTACATCCTTGGAGTCATCAAATCCCTGACTAGAATCATTTGATCCTCAATAATAGGATCAATCAATACCAATTAAGGCCTTGAATAACCCCCAAACCATAAGGTTGGAGGCATTTTCATGATAATCATCACCATAGAGAAAACCAATCTTCTCTTGGTTGGGAGGTAATAATCAATAGTTGACATCTGATCTGTTTCTCCTGCCACAAGGAAAACCTATGTTATTCAAGAACTATTCAACAAACATGACTAGAAACTCCCTCAAGGTCAATATTCATAGACCAAGATGGGAGGAGAGTATGGTAAAGGCGATCATAACCCACTAGGGCCGCAAGCCAAAATTTCCCAATATGGACAAGGGATTGAAGAAAATCTCTGATGAAGGCATAATGAAATCATCCTGTTTCATAAAACGTAATGGAACAACCACAATTTCCTAATATTCATCTATAAATTTCACCAATATGAACACAAAATACATAGTTGATCAGGAAAAAAATAAAGTGTTCTGCGACATAGAAAATATAGCATGAGAGGAGGGTGATTTGGATACACCAACTGAGGTTCCATGCACTCATAACCAAAGAAGGATCCAAAATCCAGAACCTCCGAATATTGAGTTTCCACCTCTCTGGAGGAACACTTCTAAAGAAAAAGGGAATGGTATGGATACATCTCAATCAACACCCAGGAGAGTTGAGGTTCCTTCCACGGAGGAATAATTGTCTCAATATAAGAGTGAGATAAAAACTCTCAAAAAACTCAATGAAGAGCTACTAAGAGGGAAATAATCCCATGGGTTATTGTCTTCAAAGAGAGAAAAATATTATCCATCCCATAGAAAATCCTCCATAAAGGGTGGAATATGAGCATAAAATTGGATCTAGATCCAGGAAGCTGGTCTACATAAATTAGGAAGTCAAAAATGATCACAACTTCCCTCTATTGTGGCAACAACCTCTCCCTCACTATGGTGATCATTAAGTCTTAGAACAAATTGAGAATTAGTAGGAGATGAAATCAGGGCCACCTCATCAACCCGCACCGTCTCTTTATATATTGGAGGAATCATAGAAAGTAGTTCCCCTAGAGATACTTAACGTCATCGATTCCCTAGAAACTCAAATGAAATCCATGGAAGGGCGACACACACCTGTGAAGCCTAAGAGAAAGCCATATCCTAAGTGGGTGGATGATACTCTCCCCCCACCCAATTTCAGAAATCCCACCTTATCAACTTTTTATGGAGCAGGTGACCTCAAACAACATCATACACACTTCATATCTCAATTTGGGCTGACAACGGGCCTTTGAGATCAAAGTGAGGAAACATAGATATGGTGTTTCATACAAACTCTGATAGGGCCAGCCTTTATTTGGTACAAAAGTATGCCAACATGACCCATTGTAGTATGGAAAGACCTTTTTCATCAATTCCTTTACCAGTTCATCTACACCCTATAAAAAATGAGAATCATCGACTTGATGAACTACAAAAAATGTGAAAATGAGAGGGTTTCAATCTTTATAGAAAAATGTTAAGGTTTAACCTATTCAATAAATATCCATCTCTCATAGGAGAAACTATGGGAACTCTGTGATGGAAATATTTAGAATGAGTTGTAGACACCTATGATCCTAATGAAGTATCCAAGTGGATTCCATGAGTTTTAGAACAAGAACAATGTTTTGAGGACACTATTCAGCGAACCTAATCAAAATCTAGACTCATTACCTTTGTATAAGGGAAAGGCTAGAAAAATAAAAAAAAGTATTTTTCACTCTCAATCTAGTTAAAGTTCCCATCCAAGTAGCTAGGTTGGTCCCAAAACTCCAAGCACATCTTTTTGAGTGGAGAAAACCACAAAATTTCCCTCAGCCACAAGTACAAAGAGATTAGGGTCACCTAGGATTTGAAGAATGAATGAATAAAGAATGATCCTTATAAGACGAACAAGTCCTTGATTACTTCTTAGTATCCATGGACAATAACTTTCTCATGCTACCATATCTTAGGAAGCCTGATGAGGTCATGCTAACCGACCATCCCAACTACTGTGCTTCCCATAGAAGGCTTGGTCATAATATCTAGGGACAATTTATGTTCAAATACATCCTTTGATGCATGGTAAATTCTAGAAAGGTGGTTTTAGATAACTCCTTATAGAAGGTGGCCGACATAACCATTGTCTAGAAAGAAGAATAAGAAGATTGGGAAAAAGTACCATACAAGAATGGGTGGAAGTTTGAAAATTGGATGACTCAAAATATAGTTGAGTGAGCTCATTCCACCCTGAGAGAAAAACTGTGAAGATCAAAAATAGCTCAACCACCAAATAAAGTGATATTGCATATGTCTCCCAAATCTGGTAATGACCCTCAGAAGATGAAAAAAATAAGAGTAGGAGTAATATTCTAATATAATGAAAAGATCTAAATCTTGTAATGTTCTTCACTGAATCATCTAAATCACAGGCACTACCCCACCAAATGGAATCCTCGTCAGATTAAGAGCTCATATTTGGTTTTTTAAATTTGATACCCTTGTATGAAACCTTATCAGATGATGAATATATCTCATAATATGAGTTTCCCATATATAACCATGGAATAAGAGGTTGCATGCGTAGGAACCATGGATACATGGGACATCAAAAGGCATGGACGGACCCAATATTTTGGTCATGTCCCCATAGAGGACATATATGTAGCTGAGAGGTATGGGAAAGTGCTTTAGAAGGCCCAAAAGAGACATGGAGGTGTCCAAGAACCCTCCAACAGTCATCTTCACCCAGTTTTCTAGCATGAACACCTAACAGGGGTTTGATTATCCGATTAACCTAGACAATGAGGAAAGCCAACACAACCCACTCCACTGGAAGAAGATTCTCCCAAAACCTTTGGAAATGCACTAGGCCCATCCACCTTGGGTGCCTCAGTTCCTGAGCCACATATCAAGGAGTAACCCCATATCAGAAAGTGCTAACCTATAACACAAAAGTAATACATTTTGAAAGAGATGGTGGTTGTACCAACCAAGATATCAATCCTGGATGCACTCCATCTTTCAACAGAACTCATATAGGGACTCATTAGAGCCCTCAAAAGACAATAAGAATTCAAGACATAAGTCGCTGCATCTGAGTTCCATTGAATGGAGACCATGTTAGTTTAATTCTATTCTGCCATCTTGTTCACTTACTATGACTAGGAAGAGGTCATTCAGGGACACATCAGACCCCTATATATTTTGAGCAGACTCAATGATGTCAATGTCTAAAGGGATCTAATTGATAATGGTTCTAGGATAAATATCATCTTGGTTAGAGCCCTTTGATGTTTAGGATATAGTAAAGGGGATTTATCTTCCACAAATATGACCATTCAAGGGTACGATAAGTGTTATAAAAGACCAATCATGAAGATTAAACTCAAAAATAAGTTTGGGTAACTCACATCTGATGTCGAGTTTATGGTTATCCAGTAAGACACCATATAAAATATCCTTCTTGGAAGGACTTGTCTCCCCAACCACATAGCGGTACCTACAATATTCCATCAGTGTTTGAAATATCCCATCTATGGAAAGGTTATTATACTACATGGTGATAGTTCCACCTTTGAGATTTGTGGATCCACATATGCTGAAGCAAGTTTCTATAAAAATGAAATGAAAAAACCAATGGTGGATGATGATACATAGGTTTCATCCAAAATTTCTTGGGTACATTCCATATAAATCCTTGGATTATGCTCGGTAGTGACTATGTCCTCCCCATAAATCTAGTTGAGGTGATAGATACAGTCCCAAAGGTATAATCGCCTCTTATCCCTTATTATAGTGTAAAATAAAATCATCTATAGTATCTCTCTATAATTAATTTAACAACAGGGGCTGATAATGTATCTTCTTATGGACTCTCTCACCTCAATGGTGATATCTATTACCCAAGATTGGATCCTCCATATTAGAATGCCTCCATAGACTCATAGATGGAAGAAGAAGAGGATGACCTCTAGAACGTCCCTCCCACATTCATGGAAGAAGTATCCACCACCATTGATGAGCTCAAGAAGATAAATCTAGGAGCATGAGAAGACTCATGACCTATACTGATTAGTTCTTCCATGCCCCTTAAAGAGAAAGAGATGTACATTACTTTTATAAAGAAACACCAATATGCGTTCTCTTGAAACTATAAAAAAATTCCCAGACTGAATTCAGATGTGGCTATGAACCATCTAGGCTTACCTGATGAGCATAGAGGATTCAAGAAGGTATCTAGGAGGATACACCCCTCTCATCTCACTAATATAGAGGTAGAAGTTGACAAATTGATCAAATACAACTTTTTTTGAGAAGTGAAATACCCAAGATCGCCCAACAAAATAACCCCTTTCAGGAAAAATTATGAGTATATTAGGGTCTACATTGATTTCAAATAACTTAATCGGTACTTCCCAAAAGGCTATTTCCCATTAAAGGTCACATAACTCTTGATCTATGAAACAGTTGTCTTCAAACAACTTTCATTCATGGATAGGTACTTTGGGTAAAATCAAATCAAAATAGCCCCTAAAGATGAGGAAGATGCTACCTTCAGAGAACATTAGGGGATATTTTTCTATCAGGTCATTCCCTTTGGATTAAATAACATTCGAGTCACTTATAAATGTGCCATGCATCATATCATTAATCCATTATTGGGGAGGATAACTAAACGTTATTTCGATGACCGGTGGTTAAATCCTAACAGTTATGTGATCACTTCATAGATCTCCAAATAGTCTTTTAAAAACTGTGACAAAACAATCTAAAGATGAATCCACTCAAATGTGATTTCAGGGTAACATCAAGAAAGTTCCTTGACTTTGTGGTATGACACTATGACATCAAGGTCAACCCGGATAAGACTAGTTTTATTTTAGCAATTTCATCCCCAATTCTCAAATAACTAAGGGGGATCCAAGGGAAACTCACCTAAATTCATCATTTCAAATCCAATTTGGTTGATAAAGCTCTCCCCTTCAATAGGATAATGAAGAATGGAATCACCTATCAATGGGATAATGACTGCCAATAATCCTTCAAAAGTCACAAGCCGTATCTACTACATCCACGAATCCTAATTCCTCTGGTGGAAGGGAGGCCAATCATCTTATATGTGGCTAAAATAGAAGACTCATTGATCACCCTCCTCATAAAAAAATGATTTGGGGAGTGATAATAGTTTCTACTACCCCAACCAAACAATGTGGGGTACTAAGACCTGATAATATAATGTTGAGAAGAGCTACCTTCCACTCATATTTACAATGCAGAAGATGAGGAATTACTTAAAGAACCACAAATTCCATCTAGGCTCCATTATTGATCCTTTCAAGTACATCCTTGGACGTCCTATGTTGACTAGAAATATAGACCCATGGGAAGTCATTCTTTATTAATATGATATTATATTCATATAATAGAAATTAGTGAAAGGTAAATCCCTGGTTGATTTCCTCATGGAACATCCTACTTTGGAGAATATACTAGTGGACACCGAGATTCTGGATGTGTAGGTCTTCTATGTCCATGAAACTCCCTAGACATGGGAGATGTATTTTGATGGTTCCTTCTAAAGGCCTATCAAAAAAAGGATGGAAAACCCGAGACTCAATTGTCTTAGCTTAGGGATTGTATTTTTATCACCAGACAATGTAGTTTTTCACTACTATTTCTCACTATCTGATCATTGCACGAATAACAAGGAAGAATACCAATCCCTCATCACAGTGTTAGAACTATCCCTACAAATGCAGATAGTCTACCTAAACATCAAGGGGGACAAAGAACTAGTGATAAAGTATATCAATGGATAATATGACATCAAAAAGGAAGAATTGGACCCTATCACTAACTACATCAGGGGAATGATGAAAGAGTTACCTTTTGATCCCATGTTTCATCATGTTTACCGATCATAGAATGCTCGCACCAACGTGTTGGATAATAAAACCATAGTCATGTCCAACCCTGATTAGAAAGAAGAAATCATTTGTATCACAATTTAAGAATGGTCTTGTCAATCTTCATCTATGATATGAAAGAAATCAAACAGGCCAATATTTCCCTTGAGCATGATGAACTGAAATCCACCCCCGAATTGATGGAGATCATAATAGGTTATCCCCAAAATAGAGATCTCCAAATAGACCGAATCAGAAGGGAGTATATTTAGTGTCATGTAGTGAACATTACACTATAGAGTGGTCTAAATGATTATAGGAACCTCTATAAGAATGGATTCAATAAAATCTTCCTCATATGCATACCAAAAGAAGATATTCTAACAATCATGGAATAAGTCCATGTGAGCTTCAGTGATTCTCATCAATCTAGGACCAGGTTCTCCCATAATACTAGGAGTTTGGGTTATTAATGGAGAACTATGATACATGACTGTGTGTAATTCACCAAGAAATATCATGAATTCCATATCCATGGAAACTTTATCCATCAATCCCCATAATTTATATATAAAGATAAATATTAAAGGAAATTCTCCATTTGGGGAATGGATATTGTGGGACCATATCCCCTAGCCATAAATAAAATGTTAATGTACATACTTAATGATATTAATTATTTTACAACTGGTATGAGGAAATACCCCTCAATAAATTAAGGATGAAGAATTCCATAAACTTTATAAAGTCCCATATCATCACCAGATTCAGATTCCCTCACATAATATTGTTAGAAATTGACACCAAATTCTATTCTACAAAGTTGAAGAAATTTTATTAGGAATAATACATCGAGTCCAATCACTCATATTTCTAGATAAATGGATAGATAAAGACCTTCAATAAGACTCTGTCAAATATACTCCCTAAGATGGTGAATAGAGAAAAGAAGTCCTAGTCATACAATATCCTCCATGATTTATGGGCCCACTTTACCATCACACGTACTATTACACAAGAAACTCCTTACTAGTTGTTGTACGAGACCATGTTAGTGTTAACCATATAAGTCTAACTACCTTCACTCTAAACAGACATTTTTTTACAACTCTCAGATTGTGAAAAATAAAAAATGAAGCAGGATAAATTAGAAAGACTTGATGAGAACAGTCTGTGTATATTCAAAAACATTGGATTCCATCATAATTGGATCACATGATACTTTAATAATAAAGTTTTCCTCTATTCATTCCTTTAACGAGAAATAGTGTTTTCTCTCAGGACCCCAATGATACCAAGAAAGAAGACTCTGAAGCTAAAACCTAAATGGGAAGGGCCTTACATCATACATAAGTTTTATCAAAAAAGAAAATAATCATTGGACACAATGTATGGGGAGAATTTCACACCCCCACTAATGATTTTCTTAATAAATACTTCATATAACTATCATCAATCACCTTTTGTTCTAACATCAATACATTAAAATGTGTGGATTCTTACATACTGATCACATAATGTTAAAAAGTATCAAATATATATTGAAAACATGTTGTTAAACTGTGCAAATATTTCTTGATCATATGATGTTAAACTATATAAAATTCATCATGGTAGTAAGAAATTAAACTACACAACGACTCAAGTCCTCATAGAAAGACTTTAAACTGAAAAACATCCAAAGTTGTAACACCCCAAGATTTTATGAAACTTTTTTGGGAATAAATTAATTTTATTTTATTTTCTTTAATTTAACTATAAAATAAGAAAAAATTTCATTATACAATTCAACAATATTAGATTTCACTATACACAACACTAACTTGGCTTTTATTACATGTAATACTAAGTTTCTACAAAACATTATATTATTATTATAATTATTTAAATGATATAGTTATAAACTAACCATTAAACTTAGAAATATGAATATTAATAAATAATTTTTAAATATTATTTATAATGGTTTTATATTAATAAAACATGTTTATAGTAAACCATGTATTTTTTTGGTAATGTCTTTATATGTTTGAAAATACTATTTTCTCAAATGAACAGTTTTTATGTCTTTCTATGAAAAATAATAAAATTAATTTTAGAAAATTTCAGAAATTTAATTTGATAAAATAAACTTATTTTTTAATTCATATTGTAAAAATTATCTTAGGGTGATTTTTTTTTGGGTTTTTATGGAAAACTTCAGTTTTGGATGAATAATGAAAAATACAGAACTTTAATTCAAAACTAATTTTTTATCTAAATAATTTGTAAGGTTAAATTATATTTTAAATTGGATTTAAAGTTTAATTAGATAAATTATATATATATTAATGTAATTCAGGTAATTGGAATCAATTTCAAATTGAAATTGGATATAAAAACATGTCAAACTTTTGAACCTTTTTACAAACCAATTTTGTCGTCCTGTCTGCGAGATTAAATTTAAATTAATTTTATAAAATTATGTGATTGGAATTTTTAAAAATGGATTAAATATTTAGAATCATAATAATTTGGAATTTATAATAATTTCAACATAGGTTTTTACCAAAAATATTAGTGGAAGTGATTAAAATTAATTATAGCGATTAATAGAAAAATTACTTAACAAAGGACTAAACCATAAAAGTAAGGAAAAAATGACCAAAAATATTTTCAAAAAGTGATTGGTTGCTCATATTTATACTATATAACCTATTTTATTTTATGTTTACCATTATTATATCCACTTTACTTGGGAAAAACTTCGGTAGTGTTCCCTTTTAAAAAATTTACAAGAATGCCACTCCTCCTCCACTATAAAAAGGCACTCACCCCTCCCACTTATTCACACCTATAAAACTATTTGGATAATAATAATATACTAAATAAATCTCAAAAAATCCATAAATTCATCTTATAAGTATACCTTTTTCAATAAATCCATCCAAGGAAGCCCTTTGGTGCAACCAAAATGAGGTACCCAAAGAAGTGGAAACAACCTTCCTCAACATCCTTTGTTTTATTTTTATTATCCACCATAAAATATTATTACTACATGATTATATAATAAAATAAGTATCCTTAATATAATTAAATGTTTTAATTATAAGGATTCCACCTAAACTTACACACACTTCCATCTAATGGGTAACGAACTTACCGTTATTGTGTACAGTGAACTACCGCCTCACGAAACAATGTTATTTGTTTTTTCCTTTACCACCACTCATGGGTGGGAATTATTTTGGAAACTTTATTTTTATATGATATATATGATATTTATGATTTATTTATACTTATTTAATTATTATATAACACATACCTTTATTATTTACATTTTTTGTAAATATGATAACTTCGTTTGTGGACATGTGGACTACCGCCGCATCAAAGCGATGTGATTCGTTCACTATTTAAATAGAAAACATTGAGGATGGGTTTAGTAAAATTATATGATATATATATGAAATAATAATTATAATTTAATGATATTATATATATACATATATTTCATTTACATTCTCTCTTTCAATACGATAATAAAATAGAAACAACGTTCATGTATACATATGGCCTGCCGTCTCCATGAATGGTGTATTCTATTTCATAATTCAGTATTTAATAAATTATTATAAATAAATATATTCTGAATATATATTATATCAATATAATTGTTTAAATTATATATATCATGATATAAGTATGAGGACAAAAAATATTAAAAATCAAAACACAAGTGAAAAAAGTCGTTATTACCCAAAACATAACTTTAACATGGAAGAATTTATTAAGTGGATAATAAAAGGCCATGATAAAATAAAATATGGTATTATATATATTAATATGTTTATTTTTTTATATATATAATAAATTTATATTTATTATATAGTAGGTTTTTATGAGTACGATGATAGTTAAGACAAAAGGTAAGGGGATTTCTTCTCTCACTTTTATTTCTGCGAGACTTATGCTTTATTCACCATTAATTACTTTGTGTGATGTATATACTTAAAATTAATGTATTTTAGTATTATTATAATTAAATATATTGGTATTTACATATTCATTTTATGAACTCTCTTTTATGGGGTTTTATCATTAAAAAGTTACCAAATCAATAAGATAGTTTTGTCCTAATTTTCCTTATTTGTTACCCATGTTTTGTTATAAACCTATATTATTTTATGAGGTGTATGTAAATCCATTTGAGATTTTATATACTGAATATAATTATTTTGATGGTACTTTGGCCTCCTTCTAAATTCATTTTCTTACATAGAGGGTATGATTCAAAGTTATCAAGTGGTAATAGTTTATTTAAACAATCTCATCATTTATCGAGATTATTAATGATTATGCTTCCATTGATGAAATATCATGATCCATATCTCAATAAACCTCATGAATTTTATTCTCATAGGTTAATTCATGATATCATCATATATTTTTACAATTTTCCCACTCTTTGGTACTTAACATAATTAAGATTTTTTTAATAAAATTTGATCTCATTTCTCTTTTTGGCCGGAAATCTGTTTATTTCAAAAACCATGTTTTCCAAAATTATTTTAAAAAATGTTTTTAAAATTTTCTTTAAGGATTATTTAAAAGGAAAAATTATTTAATTTTTTTTTAAAGTTTTTTTTTAAAAAAATATATTTTTTCAAAGATATTTTCAAATAAAATGGTTTTCAAATTTTTTTATGTTTTAAAAATAATTTTTCAAAGAAGAATGGATATTTTCCTCAAGAAATGTTTTCAAAATATCTTTAAAAATTATTTCCCATATAGGATGACATCATTTGGTGTTATTAATTCCTTATTGGGAATATTATGCAAGAATACCATTCATATTCTTTCGTGAATGGTTTAAGTTTTGATGGAATGATGTTTATGGCACCCATTTCTTTTTTAAAGTTTATATGCTTATGAAAACCAAGTATTTTCATGGGTTATGATTTAATTAAATGATTATGAAACATATATATTTTCCATAGGTTATGATATGATTACATTTTTATGATACCCATTTCATTTCATGGGTTATGATATGATTTTTATGATCTTGTAGAACATATATGTATGGTCTCATTCTCAGATGGGTGGGAAATATACCACCCTACAATACATTGGTTAAATAATTATATATCATGAGATAATTATGGGAATCAAGTCAATGAGATTGATACACTATGGAATATGGGGAAACCCGTTCCACTATGGGAAGATGGGGAAAATCAATCCCTTATAAGGAAAGGACTGTGACTGGGGATGGTGGTGTGTCTCGCCCAGTTGGTGTAGTCCCCATAAAGTGTCCGGGTATGTTTTGGAAATGATCCTTGACTTATAGGGAATGATATTACATGTTTATGTGTGTTCCATAATTCCATGTCTTATTCTTATTTTATGCCTTCATGGATTATTCTCTCGATTCCCTCATTATTCATGTCTTATGAACTACTAATATTTATTGCATGATTCATGTTTATAATCTTTTAATGTTATTATCACATTCTAATACACCTATTCTCTTTTTTATACTTACATGTATCCTTGGTTTACCCTTACTTAGCATCTTGGATCACCCCTTTTTATGTTTCACTTCCCCAGGTTATGAAGATATGTATTATATATGACGTGTCTAGGAAGGATAATAGTCATGAAGAGCCTAGTGGGAGGTAATATAGATCACTTTTATATTAGTGTTTATGATTTTATTTTTATAAAGGCACTACAATAATAAAGTCTTTAGGTGTATTCTTGTGTAATGTATTAAGTACTTTGAAAAAATTATGTAATGATATTATATGAAAAGTGAGAGTTGTTATAGTTGGTATCATAGAAAAATTTTAGATAAAATTTGGAAACTAGGATGAGAAAAACCTTAATAAGTACCCTAAGGACATGTGGAAGGACAAGTCTAAGGATAATGGAAAGTATAGGAAAATGTCCTTAATTTTGTTAAAGGATATAGTGAGTGGTTTCTTTACAATACATACCTATCTAGATACTACAAGTGGAAGTGGATCTGGCATAATTTACATTGGGTTCCAAACTCGAAAAAAAAGTATTGAGATATACTTGATCATGAAATGGTGAATGACAACGAGCCTTACTGCACACCTAGTTTGACACTCCTGGGGGTTATGCTTCAGAAATTCACAAAATCTTTACAAACCATCATGAATTATTTAAATATAAGTTGAATATGGAAAACCTATTATAAACCTATAGTTTCATAGATTAAATAAGGTTTCATAATTTAGACATCCTATAATTGTTTTTTCATCATTATGTTGTTCCCCACTATGATAAATGTTTCTTACCACTACAAGAGAATCACAGTTTAGCAGCAGTTTCTATAAACCGCCGCCTAATACGGCATCTCCAATCTATTAGCGGAGGTTATTTCCATTTCGCGGCAGTTTATGGAACGTGTCGTGGCTGCCTCAGTTCGTGGAGGTTTTACTGAGTTTAGAAGCGGTTTTTATGAGCCCTGGACATCAGTTTATTCGCGGCGGTTATAACTTTCATGAATAAACTCAAATCCAGCGGCCGTAAAACCACCACTGAAGTCACCAGAACCGCCGCGGAATGAGCACCTATGATGAGACTAAGTAGCGGTAGTTAAAACCGCCGCGAAACATAATTTTTTTACATTTCGTAGTGTTTATCAGTGTTTAGAGGCAGTTTAAACCGCCTCCAATATACATTTAGTGGCGGTTTAAACCGCCATGAAAAGCTGACCAGAAAAAAAAAATTGGCTTCCGCTGCACCACTGCCCTGAAAGACAAATCAAACCAGAAATACTATATTGTACATACCAACAGAAAACAAGAAACATCAACCTAGGAAATCAATATAGAATAAATTGAAAAAAATAAGTAAACATTGACATGCTATATAAGAATGAACCATATTGTACATACCAACATACAATAAGAAACATAAACCTAGGAAATCAGTATAGCATAAATTGAAAATATATATGATAGAATCAACTATAAAACATAGGTCCATTATTTGACTACTCTCCAAACATACATCTAGCCGATACTTCTTGATCCCCTATAATATATATCACTTGAAAATGAAACATGAGATCTACATGTGTGTCGGTGTTCCCATATAGGGAGTGAGCATAAAACACTGTTAGATTTACCATATGTGGGCCTCCTACTTGGTTTAATACCCCATATATACCATCACCACACACATCTACTATACCAGGTGTCTTAGAGAAGATCGTGTGTTAGTCTCACTCAATACTTTATTTTTCACTTTTATGTAACACAACTAATATTCTATTAACTTATTTCTTAAAAAAATCATGATACAGAAAAACATTATGTTCTATTTCATCATAATTTAAAATAATTATTGAGTTACATTATAGTAATCACCTTATAAACCTGATAGGATGACTCTAAAATTCATTACACATGTCATTTCAACACAATTTTAATCTATGATGAATCATGTCACATTACCATAAAATGTATGACTTAAATTATATTGTATTTTATTCCTCTTAACTAGGATACAATATATTCCCCTATGAGGTTCAATCCCAACATCAAAAAACATGCTATTATTCTTATGCGATAAAAATAATATGAATCACTTTTAGAAAATACCTTAGTTAAAGACTCTAGTATTAGATTCTTTATATAGTCCTTAATCATAGATACCCCTCCTAGTACCGCAACATCATATCCACCTTCAAGTTGTATGCCCCAGCCTCTTAAGAATTCATCCATTATCATCATACCAAAATATATGATATTAAAAACAATATATGGGACCTCTAATAAGGGTAATCCACAACCATACCTTCTCCAAATTAGTTATTGAAGACATAGATGAAACATAAATGGAAACTCATGATAAATTCAAACACTATCTATTTCTAGATACCTTTCACAAAGTGTTCCCCTTCACAAAAAGTTAATATTCTTGAAATATTTCTATTTAAATTGAACATAAATGGTATTATTTATCCCACTAATCATTAATAAACTATGTCTGTTATGATTCTATTTATAGAGATTCATATGATGCTCATCACATGGGCATGATCCCAACAATTTAAACACCTACGACCACAGTATATGGAAAAAAATGAATAATTTCCTAACTATGTGGCCTTAAACAAATGAGTCATAAACATGCATAATATATATGATTAACCTAAAAATCATATATTTTCATATCTACATAGATTCAGAGAGATCATATGAATAGGGGTAAATCTTTAAACACTAGTATTTTGATATTATTCATTAAAAAATCATAAATATATAAGGGAATCCAATAATTCAAATGATTCCACCCAAAGAATATTTGATGATCCCAAAATCTCACACCTTTCACCAATACCTATTTTGAAGAATATATAGTATATGAATCACTAGTGAACACCTTTCATTGTAATTTAGTTCTAAAAGGACATCCATACCAAATATTCATATACATGGAAGCCAATTGGAGGTTCTCATAAAAAAATAGATAACCTAATGTGAATCCATTAACATGGAATTGGATTGATAAACTACAAACTCTTATATTTGATGACGTATTGATGGGTATCTTCATTTTGTTTCCTTTTCAATACCTTCATCACGTCCTTCAATTAAAATTGAATCACCAAATGCACCAATTATGTTCAAGACCAAAAACAAGCTGATAGTACCCATAAGGAACACAATGGTGAGGCATGAAAATAGTTGTTATGTCATACATAAGACTAAATTTCTATGAATATATGTTCCCCATACCCCGACATACATTGTCTCCTACCCTTGTAAAATGAGTGCATGATGGTTCAAACCTTATTTCAAGAATACCATCTAAATGGATCTATCCTGACATCATATGACACTCATGGTAATCTATAGGGAATAATTCCCCACAGGTTGTCCAACTAAAAATATTCTATGGAAAAACCATTGGTCCATAACTTCACATCCAACCTTTTTGTATCCTTTCAATAGATCATGAGAACATGTTATTCTCTTATCATATTGATTTGGATAAATATGTCCACCATAAATTAGAAATCAACTTAGAACTTCATTAGGAGTATCATGTTCACTATAGTCATTTTTATTAACATGTGACCTTGAGTACTCAAGAAGATATATAGGGTGTTTTTCCTTATTGTATATACTCAGGCATCTAAAAGTTGATCCCACTGGGGATATCCAACCAATGACACTCAAGAGTATATTTATACCCCTACTAGTTTAAACACCCTTGAGGCCCATTAGAATATCTAGATAATATACTAGGGATGATTACAATTCTCTAATATATAAAAGCATCAGAATCTATCCTAAGTGGCATTTGTGACTATAAAATTACAATGAAAAACATAACCCACATGGGTGGGGGAATTTTTTATCATTTTTTCCTCATGGTCATCTCCAGTATCATTCATCCTATGGGATCACACCCAAAGTAATGATATCTCTCTTATAATGTAAATATGTGTTTCCTGTTGCTGGTAACACATTAGTATATTTCTTCAATTTTAACCCAATTGATGTTTGGAAAAATGATTCTATTGAGTATGAAACATGTGTGGATGAATCCACTCCTCCCTCACCACTAAAAAATAGTAAAACCATCTCAACATAAGAGAATATTACTTAGTTAAAATTCAAAATAGTATAACATGTGAAATGAACCAATTTGTTCAACACATCAACAATGGGTTTAACTCCTAGTCATCCAAAATCTCGACTACCAATTCAAACACATGCCTAAATGGAATGATGTATACCACACTCAAGAAATCAAGACATAAAAATAAACATTAGAAATCAATAAAACGCATAAAAGGAAACATGAGAAATCAAGGTTATTTTAGGACATGAAAATGTTTGGTGGGAACTATGTGCCACAAATGTTACATATACAAACCAACTGTTCCTATATTTTTTCAACACATGAAAAATACAACTACTCATGGTCTGATGATGCATCGTCACCCTCACCACCTTCATCACCACTTTCTGCTGTCACCTGTAAGAACATTATATTGAAAATTAAATACGTTTGCATATTTATATTAAAACTTACAAAAATTAAAGTTAGCAAACAAAATAATTTTAATTTTTTGTGATTTACCTGCATACAACCAGTCGATGCACTACCACCAGGGGCATATCTACTCATATGCTGACGTATTTCAATCAACTCTTTTTGCAAAGCAGATATCTAATCCCCCTGCTGGTGAACTGTGTTTAGTAGAGAAACAATCTCTTTCTGAGAATCTCCGAGTATGGGCTGACTAAAGCCAGGAGTAGATGCAGCTGCCATCCGGTGGCCTGCTAAAAACCTCAAATGTAATGAGTCCCAAACCCATCCCATGAACTCTACCAGGATGCTCCTTCCCAAGGACTTTAGCAACTGGGTCATCCTGGGAGACTGAGTAGGACTGCACATGATTGACATCCCATAGTTCTTTAATTTTTACCTATAAATCAAATATCAATATAAATTAACATAGTAAAAACTGATAATAAGTTATTATAATAAAAAATTGACTTCATACCCCAACTTCTTTATCAGGCTCATTAATAAAACTTTCATCTGATTTCTTGTGAACATCCAACCACAGTTCAGTTCAGGATGCTTCGTGCCCTAAAATCTGTGACCGCATTAAGCAAAGATAAATCAATAATTCAATATATTAAACAGATAATACTATCTTAAAAATATTTAAACTAATTAAAATATTACCAATATTTTTCGGCTTCTAGAAAAGATTTTTGAGCCCGTAGTGTGAGGGATGACTTGCTTAGCCCGGTTTGAAGCATTCTTTCTTGAGAGATCCTGAAATAAATAAAATGAAATTTAATAGTAATTTATTCAATGTCATGTCCTCTTCATATACATGTATAAATGTAAAATGAGGATAATATAATAATATATATTTCAATACCATCCGCTTCTCATCATGATGTATGTCAACAAAAACTTTCCACTGTTCTTTCGATACCCCACTACGTAGCTTCTTGTACATTTGTTGCACAGTCAACAAGGTATTGTTGACATCACACCAAAATCTCCATTTTAAATCTTTCCATTTCTGACCTAGTTTTTTCAACGTCCACTTCCATGCTATCACATTAGCAACTGTAAAGTGGAAGAACATCTGTATATATAAATTCATTTTGAGCATATTAGTAACATGACATTAAATTAAACCATAATGTAGTAAATTTACCTTTATTTGAGAATAAAAAACTTCATTTTTCCAGATTGGAGGCATATGTCTCCAATAATCATATGAAATAGGAAGGGAAATGAGATCCGCAGCCAGCTGGCCTAGAATCTGGCCAAGTAACCCCGCGGCATCATCCGTCGGGACCCCATAAGAATCAAATGGCACAACTATCTTTTTTCCAGTCATATTCCAAACATCTTCACTTTTTATGTTTTTCTCCATGTTTGTATTTTTTTTCATATTCAATGATTCAATTATTAGTATAAACAAAATACAATAAATATATTAAATTAAAATTTGTACCTATGACAGTGACACTCTAGTACACCCGTGATGAACTGGAATGGGCGTGTCGCTGCCCCACTAATGAGGCTCCTGAAGGGGGAGTCGACTAATCACCCTCTAATGGGACATCCAAAGATGGTGTGAGATATGGTGCATGGGGAGATGGTGTAGGAGTGTAGGCATCTGGTGCCTCAGATGTCGTGGGGAGGCAGCCAGATAGATCGTTATCTGTCACGGAACTAGATGAAATAGCATACCGCATCTTCCTTGGTATTCCTGTCATTTAATCAAATAAAATTAAGTTCAAAATATATATTTCAAAAAAATTATGTAGAAAAAAAAATTTAAATGATAATAAATGCCCAGTACTAACAGAAAAAATATATATAACAATGATAATAAATTACTGCAGAAATGAAACAAGTGGTTGCTGAATAAATAAAAAATTATACATACAATCATTTTCCACTACAATCATGTTGGTTTCCTACTCCATTGCTTCATCAACTTCATTCATCCTTGCTAGACTAATATTTTCAATATCACGATGGACAAATAATTCTGCTTCCTATTGTTGATTAAATTCAATTTCAGAGGTCAAATTATCCACTTCATCACCCATATCAAACAAATCTATTTGTATTAAATGAGAAACTACACTCCACCCTTCATTGAAAACATCATTCACATAATATACCAATGTTTCTTGCAATGCTAAGATATATAGATCATGCAGTTCATGATCACCAACATCCATCAAACGAGAGAAGTTCACAGAAGTAAATTGCAAGGAATCTCTTTTAACACCTCTGATAATACTGACCCATTTTCATTTGAATAAAACAACAGAAAAATGTCCTTGGTAGTTTAATTCAATAATATCATGCAGCTTTCTATAGTATTCCACTTCAGCAAATGTAAATATTCCACTATTTTGTGTTTTCAAACCCACTTCTCGATCGACTGTACAAAATCTAAAGCCATTCACATTATAAGCGTCGAACATTCTAACTTGTTTTAGAGGACTTCTAGCAAGAAACTTCAAATCTTTAGACACCTCTGCTCGAGTATCATTATTCATGATCTGAAAAAAGAAATATACTTTATTAGAATTACAAAATGTATGTGCCAAACTAATATTCATACTTATTGCAATATTTATGAACTTACACGTCGTGCAAACCATTCTACAAGCTCTTTATTAATAACTTTCGTTATATCTTTATCATTTCGTGTTCTAACACTTATTTGTCTCTTTTTTTGTATCCTCAACTCTTAAATAAATGGATATACAATTTCACTATTCAGAATCACATATCTATGTGCCTGTAATAATTCCAATTCAGTCAGTGTCACATTTGAGGTCCTCCCAACTGATCGGCCAATAGCAGGAAATATTTTCGATTTCTGATGTATTTGAGATTAAGTCGATGTTTTGTCAACACGTCCAACTCGATTAAATATTGTCTCAATATCATCCAAGTATCGAGAACAAAATTTAAGACACTCCTCAGTAAAATATCCTTCTGCAATAGAGCCTTCTAGTTGAGCTTTATTTCTCACGTATGATTTCAAATGCCCAAGATATCTGTGAAATAAAATAAACATAATTACGCATTTAATTAAGTACCAAATTTTTTTTACTGAACTGAAAAACATATAAATAATGTACCTCTCAATTTTATACATCCATCAATAATGAACAGGGCCTCTTAATTTAGCTTCCTTAACAAAATGCACAGTTAAATGCATCATTACAGTAAAAAATGACGGAGGAAAGATCATCTCCATTAAACAAAGGGTCAATAAAAACCTCTCCTAGAGGTTGTCAAGATGAAATGGATGTATAGATTTCTCACATAGTTGTCTGAAAAATGTGCAGAATTGGAGTACAATAGCAGTAATTGTTTCAGGTAATATTGTACGCAATGCCAATGGTAGTAACTGTTGTAACAAAATTTGTGAATTGTGACTTTTAAATCCATGTAACTTACGATTATTCAAGTCAACACACCTCGAGATGTTACTTGAAAACCCATCAGATACCTTAAAATTCTTTTAAATTCGAAGGAGTGTATCTTTATCCCTATTTTTCATTGCAAAAATTTCCAGAGGATACTCTTTATTCTCATCTGGCTAGAGATCACATTTTATTTTCATTTCTTATAAGTCTTTACATGCATTGAGATGATCCTTCGACTTTCCATGCTCATTAAGAAATGTGAAAATCAAATTATCACAGACATTCTTCTCAATATGCATCACATCATGATTATGTCGCAACAAATTAAATTCCCAATACAGATGTTTGAATAATATACTTTTTTTCTTCCATTTTTGCTTTCCGATTTCGCTTGACGATGCACTTCAGACCCGTTTTCCGCTATCATTCAAATGATGAACCTTCCCAAATTCTGTTTCAAAATTTTCAAGCTGTGTCAATATTTCAGAACCATTTAACAACTTTGGAGGTGGTCTACGATCAATGGAACCATTAAATTTTGATCTGTTCAGCCAAAATCTATGAGATGCATCGAGAAATATTCGATGACACAAGAAGCACCAGTTTCTACTATGAGGTAGCCATTTGGGCTCAAAATCAAAGGTACAAATGGGACAAGCCAAACCCGTGTAAGTGTTCCAACCAGATAACTTCCCAAGCCCAGGGAAGTCACTAATGGTCCACATTAAAGCAGCATGCATTTTGAACATTGTTTTAGAAGAAGCATCAAATGTCTCAACACTGTTGCTCCATAACTCCAGCAATTATTCAATCAAAGGCTGCAAGTATACATCAACATCATTTCCAGGCATTTTTTTTCCAGGAATAATCATCGAAAGGATAACATATTTTTGTTTCATACACATCCATGGAGGCTGATTATAAGGGATCAAAACAACTGGCCAAATGCTATAACAGGTACTCAAAGTCCTAAATGGGTAGAATCCATTGGCAGCCAATCCCAATCGAACATTCCTAGGATCAGCTGAGAAATCTAGATATAATGAATCAAATGTCTTCCACGATTGGGAATCTTGTGGATGTCTCATTAACCCATCATTTTTATTATCTACAGAATGCCACTTCATGTATTCAGTGGGTTTCAATGACATGGATAATCTTTGCAATCGAGGCTTCAAAGGAAAGTAATATAAAACCTTTGCAGGTGTGTTTCTTTTCTTCTTCTCCATGAAATTATGTTCATTCAGACTTCCAACATCACCCTTTACCTTCCATCTAGAAGAATAACATTTCTTACAATTATGTCTAATTGAATCCTCTCCCCAATAAAGCATACAATCATTGGGACATGCATGTATTTTTGTATAATTCAGACCAAGCTTGTTAACAACTTTTTTCATATCATAAAAAGATTCTAGGATTTTTGCTTCAGGAAATGCATCACGAATCAATTCCAATATCATGGACATTTCCTTATTTTTAATTACACATAGACATTTGATATGGTACAACTTCAGTAGAAAGGAAATATTTGAATATTTCAAACACCCACTATACAAATCTTGATTTCCATTGTCAACTAAATCATGAAACACATTTTCCTCAATGAAGTTTTCTCTTATATTTGGCTCCATAGAATCAAGAGGAGGATCCAATTATATGTTACAATCTTGATCTGCTTGTGTTACAGTCTCAAAAACATCACTTGTCAGATTGCAATTTGTAGCACATTCTTTTGTTTGTTCTAATATGTTTTTATGATGATAATGGTGTCTTGCAGTGCTGAATTCATCACTTATGAGGTTTTTCATTTCATTTTCCATTGTCGATGAACTTGGGACCTCATTCTGTGGATTAACATATGTGCTCAATCTTTCTTTAACGTTCTATTCTCCAATCCAAATCCAACATAAATAATGACCGGGGAATTTCTTTAGTATTAAATGTTTATAAACTTCATCTCTCTTCAACCATGTTCTGAATTTACATTTAGGACATGGAAATTTTATTCTCCCTTCAATGGATCAATCAGAAATTTCAAAATCTAAAAACTCATTCAATCCCTTAACATATTGAGGTGTGTTCCTCAGTAATGCGATCCAACTTTTATCCATGTATATCACAATGTGCCTACACAATAATAAAGAAAAATAAAACACATCGTTACTACTAAATAGAGAAAAATATTCATATATATGATAGTATAAGATTACAGAAACATAATATAATAAAGATGAGCCCCTAAGTTAGATATGAACCCTCTAGTGTTTGGGATAGGGGAAGTTTCTTTGGTAAAGAGAAACAATGTGCTAACAACATGGTAGCTACTCTACCATGAAAACCAAATCACATTGTTAATTTGGAATAACCCCAACCTAAGTTCTCTATAGAGTCTTCATATAAATCTCTAATATCGAATAAATCTTTTATAAATAATGTTTAGGGAAAACCTTATGATGCTTAAAAAACTCAACACATTGTTAATTTGGAGTTACAAGAACCACGTGAGGGACTGTAGTGTTGAGGCATGATAAGTGGTGGTGTTCATGGAAATTCATGATGAAATAACTTGGAAGATTAGGTTTTGAGGTTCTGCGAACCTTGTGTGGATTGTATTCCTAGACCTCTCTTTGGTGTATTCACATAGAAAAGAGTGGTGGTGTGACTTGAGGGTGATTTGGATCATATATGTGTTAATACTCATGAGTGTAGAATTATGGTTAAATGTGATGATCGAGGATCTGACCATGGAGTTGAACTAAGAGTCATATTCTGACTTCGGTGTGGGCATTGAACATTTTTGTTATTCCTTGAGTTTTAAGGAATCGTGGTCGGGATATGATAGTGCATTGGTGTGTGGGATTGAGCACCTTTGGTATATTTCATCTAGAGAAGGACTTACTAGTGTTGTTGTATAAAAATTGATGTGGTAATGTGGAGACCACATCAGAAATGGCGTTCAATATGCAGATGATGTGGTTTGGGGATCAAACTAGGGTATTTGAAGAATAGTTGATGTGTTTGGGCTTGGTGTTTGGAGTTTCATAGTAGAATCATGTAGGGAATTTGGAGATGAAATGTGGGGTTTTGGTACTATCATCCAGGACAACATAATACTGAAAATGTCCCAAGTATCTCTTAAATTAACGAGGATATTATTGTTATTACATCTATTGATAACAATTATCAAAAAAATTAAAAATCCATAGTACAAAACAATTTAAATTCATGGTATAATTACTATCTAGCATTTCTTTGGTTGGATAGTGAATAAACAAGTTAGTCACACAGTCCCAATACTTACCCTCATAAAAATTAAAACTAATAATCAGTTTCAATACAATCAAGAAAAATTCCATCATCCATCAGTATAATTACAACAACCCATTCCTCAACCTAAATATTCTCCTGGGATAAACCTACCAGCTCAACACCTATCCTATCAATTCCATAACCATTACTTGTGAAATTGTGAAATAAAATGGAAAAACTAAAACCAAATGTTTTATCTATAAAATCTCACTTAAAAATCATGAAAAAAGTAAGGAACTTATACCTACTTAGGTTTTCCATTCCTCGTCCTTTAGAGGATAATATTATTACATTGAATCTTCTTAGAAAAAACATAAAGTTGTGACTATATTATGGAGTAGGAAAACCATTAATAACCATAAAACAACTAGTACCAAACTATTAAAGGGTTCCAAATCTCAGGATAATTCTTCATAAAAAACCCATAGAATCTAAGAATTATGATGAGGATACAAAGGAATCCACACCTCCCAAAACAATCCAGTAGGTTTCTTTATTAACTCAAATAATGAGGGGAAATCCAAACCCAAGATAGGAAAAAAATCAAGGGAGATATTATCTCTTGTTAAACTCAATATCTCCCTTCATGATATAATAAAAAACATAAAAACCAACTCGGATTACCATACAAACTTGAGAAAATTGAAAATTATGTTTCCTTATAAAAATTTATTTCTTTTGACTATTAATTTTAGAACTACCATCTAGGTAACCATGTATTCTATATTAAAGGAAATTTTTATCATTACATCAATGTTGAATTTGGGGAGAATTTTTTGTAATCCATATGTTATCTAGGATCTAGTTTTAACCTCATTCCATGTGTTTAATATTATTATTTAGGGATTGAGGAAATAAAATCCTCAATTATCACTCTCCAACTCACTGATCATAGTGGTTAGGTAAATAATTGGATCTCAATATGTGTTTTGGTAAAGGTTATAAATTTCATTAACAATGCCTTAATACACCATAAGTAATCATAACTATAAAATATATAAACATCAATATCACAACCCATAAATTTCAAAATTTTAGAAAAAATAATACTACTCACCTAATTTCAAACCTTAGTGTTCGTATAGGTCACCGGGGTTACGGGGGGCCGGGGGAACCGGGGTCTCCGGGGTCGCGGGGTCTCCGGGGTTGCGGGGTCGCGGGGGGCCGGGGTTGCCGGGGGAATCGGGGTCGCCAGGGTCGCGGGGTCGCCGGTGTCGCGGGGGGCCGGGGTCATAGGGGAAGTGGGGTCACGAGGTGCGGTCGGGGTTGGGGGAAGTGTCGGGGTTGTAAAAAATAACATTTTTCATGGAAGTTTATTAAAAACCACCGGGAAACCATTTTTAAAAAATGTTTAGCGGCGGTTCCCATAACCGCTGCTAAACAATCGCTACTAGACACCATTTTTGTTGTAGTGTACTCTATGATTTATGGATTTATTCAATGGATATAATCCAAAGGAATCATGTTAATGGTGATTACAACAAAAATTGAAACAATTGTCCTCATGAGAAACTGAATGCTATGGGAGTTAGAATGAAAAATATCATTGCAATGCTCACCCAAATTTCTCAAGTTATGAATCACGATGGACTTCAAAATGAGAAAAGGTGGAAACAAAATTCTGTTGAATACTTCATGAGAAAACGTTGACCTCCTTTTAGAGTTTCTTCTAATCCACTTATTTCTGAATAATCTATTAGTACCACTAAAAATATATTTTATATCCTCTAGTGTTTGGAACATGAGAAGTTATCATGGATATCTATCAATTTGAAGGTGAATCATACCAGTGGTGGACTCTAATCAAGAATATGAGAAGGCAATATGAAATTAAATCCATGTATTGGAATGAGTTCAAGAACTTATTATTCAATATGTACATTCCTCGTGTTGTTTATACAAATATGGAAAATGAGTTCCTTGAGTTGAAGAAAAAGGAAAATGAATCTGTCGGTACATATGAGGATAATTTTTCAAGACTTCTGAGGTATACTTCTGAAATTATCATCCAACTAGAAATTAAGGTTGATAGTTTCTCTAGTGTCTTAAATCCATGTCTAATAATTTCATTGGACCTATGAGACTTTAGTACCTACAAATATATTGTTCATTGTGTAATCAAAGTTGAAATGGAGGTTGGATTTATATATCAATCTCATGGATCTAACAAGAAAATTAAGATGGAGTTCAAGGGAAAATCTAAAAACTATGGAGATAAGAAGATGATCCTTTTTTATGCTCTAACTGTGGAAAGAACTATGGCGGGAATTGTCTTATAGGGTCTAATAAATGTTTTAAGTGTATAAGGGAAGGTCATCAAGAAATTGATTACCGAACTGATGGGAAGAAGTTGACCAATGATGAAAATATAGGGAAATCTGTACAAAATGCACCTCCCACACTTCAATGCTTTAAGTGTAAGGAGTATGGGAGTTATACAAAATAGTGCCCAATCTCTAGGGTTGGTGAAAATGATCAGTGTTAAAAAACTCTTAAACCAAGGGAAAAGGTTAAATCTCATGTGATCACTATTTTTTATGAGGGGTGCGATAACGATGAGGTGAAAGGTATACTTACCATCCACTTGATAACTACTAATGTATTATTTGATTATATATATACCCATACTTTCATATTTAAAGAAATTTCCAAGAGTATTAAGATTCCAACCAAATGATTAAATGTGGAATTAGCATTACAAACCCCAAATGGTATGATCATTGCATCTTAAGTTTATGATTCCTCTCCTGTTGATGTTTATGGGAACATGATTCCTTAAAATATTATCATTCCCCATTTGGTTGAATTTGATTTCATCTTAGGAATGTATTGGATTTCTCTGCATAAATACCATATCAATTTTTGAGAAATAGAAGTTACTTTTGAAATGGAAAACCAACCTATGATTTTATATATAATGTGATGATAAGTATGAACTTAATATGGAGATTACATCTAGTTTATGAGTCCTAACTACCATTAATAAGGTTTTGTTTCCTCAAATGGTTTGGGAGAAACTCTAAATTGATGATATTACTATTGTTTAGGAATTTTTGGATGTCTTTCTATAAGAGTTTCCTAGAATTCCACCAAAATGTGAATTTGAGTTCTTGATAGAACTAATACCTGGTTCCACACTAATTTCAATGAATCCCTATATAATTTCCCCAATTGAGTTGCAAGAATTGAAGAAGAAGCTCCATAAAACATTGATAAGGGTTTCATTCATCCCAGTGTGTAACAGTGGGGGGAACTTATTTTCTTTGTGAAAAAGAAAGATGGATCAATGCGAATCTGTATTGATTACCGAGAGTTGAACATGATCAGGATCAAGAACAAGTATCCTCTTCCGTATATTGAGGACTTGCTTGATCAACTATGTGGAGATTAATACTTTTCCGAGATGGTCCTTTGTTCTGGAAATCATCAATTGAGGGTCCGGAAAGAGGATATACCCAAGTAGGAATTTTGTAAAAGTTATGGAAACTATGAGTATATAGTGAAGCCTTTTGATCTTAATAATACCCCCATTATATTCATGGTTTTAATGAATATTTTCTTTAGATATTACCTTGATCAGTTTGTAGTAGACTTTATAGATGACATCATTATCTATTCTAAGTGTAAGTGAGAGCATGAATAACACTTTATAATTGTACTAAATACCGTAAGGAAGAATAATCTATTTGAAAATTTTAAAAAGTGTTAATTTTGGCTCCAAAAGTATTAGTTTTTGGGTCACATAATATAAATAGATGGTATAGTATTTGATCCATCAAAGACAAAGGATTTTGAATACTGGACTAGAAAAACCACTATGACTGAGATCCATAGTTTTCATGGTTTATCTAGATATTATCAATGGTTTGTGGATAATATTTTTTGACTATAAAATATTATGACCATGTTAATTCGGAATCATGCCAAATTCCTCTAGACAGATGAATGAGAGAAAAAATTCAATTAACTAAAGAGAAGTTTGGTTAGTGCACCTGTGATTACATTACCGTGTAGTGAAAAAAGGTTTATAATCTATAATGATGCTTACAAAAAGGTATTGCTATGTGTTCTTATGAAAAATAAAATGGTTACGACGTATTCCTCGTGAAAATTTAATATTCACAGGAAAAAATACCCAACTCATGATTTGTAGTTAGCAGTGGAAATTTTTTCATTAAAGATATAGAGGAATTATCTTTATAGAGAAAATTGTGATATAAATATAGATCATAAAAGTTTGAAATATATATTTAAAAATAAGGATTTGAACATGTTCTAGAGAAGATGGTTAGAGATGATAAAGTACAATGACTTCTCAATAAATTACCACCTTGGTAAAGAGAACAAGGTGGCTGATGATTTGATTCAAAAGGATCATGTTAGACTATCCATGATGAGGATAAAAAAAGATCCAATATTTCTAGATTTGAAAAGGATGAATGTATAAATCCAGAAGGAAGGGGAAAATTATTATCATGATCAATTTAATGTTCAAACCACTATCCATGTAAATATTAAAGAAGACAGAAGGAATATGTAGAGCTGAAAAAGAAGGTTAGAAATGTTCATGAGTTTAACCTTGACCATGATATATTGATGGGGTTCAAGAACCATGTATGTATTCCTTCAATACCATATTTGAAGAAGGATATATTATAATTATATCATAGTTCTTCATTCTCTATTCATCCTGAAAGTATGAAAATGTTTTGAGATTTTAAATAATACTTATGGTTGGATGGCATGAAGAGGGATATCATAGATTATTTATCTCGATGCTGGGTATTACAGTAATTTAAGGATGAAAGTTAAAAATATATATTGTATTTTTCATCCATTTCCTATACTAGAATAGAAATGGGAGAACATCACTATGTATTTTTTCATTGGACTAATTAAAACATATAAAGGGTTGAATGTTATATTGGTAGTATTCAATCACCTTGCAGAGTCAACACACTTTATTTCTATATGATAAAACTTCTTTCTAGATTATCTTGTCATGATATACATTAAGGAAGTAGTAAGGTTACATGGGGAACCAAATTCTATTGTATATGATCGAGATCCATGTTTTACCTCAAAGTTATAACAAAGTATTTAATAAGAACATGATATAGAATTGAGTTTCAACACTGCTTATCATCCTCAAATGCATGGTCAGTAAAAAAATAACAATTCAAACCCTAGATAATATGTTGAGATCTTATTCTCTAGATTTCAAAGGTGGTTGGGATCAACACCTTCCTCTAGTTGAGTTTTCTTACCACAATATCTTTCACTGAATCATTCAGATAGATCCTTATTAATCCCTCTATATGAAGAAATTTAGAGCTCTAATGTGTTAGAATTAAGTTGGAGAAAGAAAACTGTTGGGACTTGAGATAGCTGAAGAAATGAGAGAGAAGTTTAGAACCATTTAGCATCATATTAAGTACGTTTGAAGTTGGTTAAAAATTTATGCTGATAATCATTGTCATGATATAGAATTTGAAGTTGGTGATAAGGTGTTTCTATGAATCTCTCCCTGGAATAAGGTTATAAGATTTAGGAATAAAGGTAAAAAATACCTTGGAATATCAATCCCTTTGAGATTATTGATAATATTAGGAGTATAGACCTTCACATGAAAATTCCTCTAAATCTCTCTCAACTCCATGATTTTTTCCATGTATCTCTCCTAAAAAAGTACATACCCAACCCTTCATATTTACTAAACTAAGAGGTCATACCGATGGAGCCGGATATTTCTTATGAGGAATAACAAGTTGAAATTATAGATTGTATAGAGAATGTTCTATAAAAAAAAGACAACTCACCTAGTCAAATTTTTGTGGATAAACCACCAGTTAAAGGAAGATACATGAGAAATTTAGGACATGATGAGACAAAATTATTCTCATTCTTTTATGAGAATGAAAATTTTCTAAGTAGAAATTCATTTTAAGGGGGTAGAATTTAACACCCCAAGTTTTTTTAAACCATTTTTTGAATAAATTAATTTTATTTTATTGTCTTGCGATTCATGCTATAGTAATTATAAATTTCATTTTATAATTAAACAAGATAATCTTGTGCTACACACAACACCTATTTCTCTTATGTTACACACAACACTAAATTTCTACAAAACATTATTTTATTATTATAATTATTTAAATGAGATAGTGATAACCAAGAAGTTAAACTTATTAATATGTGTGGTAATAAATATTTTTTAAATATTTTTTATAATTTATTTATATAAATAAAACCTATTGATAATAAAACATTTAATTTTTGGTAAAGTCATTATATGTTTGAAAATAATATTTTCTCAAATGAAATGCTTTTTACATCCTTCTATGAACTATAATAAAATTAATTTTAGAAAATTTTATAAATTTAATTTCAAAAAATAAAACTTATTTTGTAATTAATAATGTCAAAATTATCTCAGGGTAAATGTTTGGGATTTTTCAAAAAAACTTAATTTTTGGACGAATAGTGAAAAAATACTAAATTTTAATTCAAAAATGTTTTTTATATAAATAATTTATAGGGTTAAATTATATTTTCAATTGGTTTTAAAGTTTAATTAGATCAATTTTACATCAATTTATCTAATTTATTTCATTTAAATCAATTTCACATTGAAATTTGATATAAAAGTTTTTCAAAATTTTGAATATTTTTACTTTAAAAACCCGCTTTGTTGTCCCGTCTATGGGATTGAATTTAAATTAATTTCTTCCATAAAGGTTATTATAATTTGAAAAAATGGATTCCATATTTTTAATAATCATAATTTATAATGTCTAATAATGTAAAAATATTTTTTGACCTAAAAAATTTGGGAAAGTGATCAAAATTAACTATAGTGATTAAGAGAAAAATTAGCTTAACAAAGAAATAAACCTTAAACATAAGACCCAAAATGACCTAGACACTTTTAAAGAAGACAAATTATGTTAATATTTGACCATATTCTCCATTTTCTCAGATTGTGACCATTATTGGATCCACTTGACTTGGGAAAATCAAGGGTGGAATTCCCTTTTCAAAAATTTATAAGAATACCAATAATCCTCCACTATAAAAAGACACTCACCCTCCCACTTATTAAAACCTATAAATACCTTTGGATCACTATAAATATATCCAAATAATATAAAAACATCAACTATTTACTCATCTAATCCCCCATTTTGTAATAAATCCATCCAATGAATCCCTTTGGTGTAGTCCAAAAAGAGTTACCCAAAGAAGAGGTGACATCTTTCCTCAAGCTCCTTTATTTTATTTTCATTCTACAACCTCAACTATTATTATTCCAATATTATATAATTACCTAAGTATAATAAATATACATATATTTTTTTTATTCTATGTGTTTGATCTACACTTACACACACGTCCATCTAATGGGTAACAAACTTACCGTTCTTGTGTATAATGAACTACCGCCTCACGAAATGATGTCATTCATTTTTCCATTACCACATATCATGGGGGATAATTATGATATATTATATATTTTTATATGATATATATGATATTTATAATTTATTTATTCATTTGTAATTATTATATAACACATAACATCATTCTTTCCATTTCGTGTAAATATGATAACTTCGTTTTTGGACGTGTGGACTACCGCCTCCTCCAAGCAATGTTACACTTTAAATGAAATGTATTAAGGACGGGTTTAGTGAAATTATATGATATATATATAACATAATAATTATTCGGGAATGATATTATATATATATATACATATATTTCATTTACTTTCTCACTATCAATATGATAATAAAATGGAAATAGCGTTCATGTGTACGTATAGCCTACCGTCTCCATGAATGCTGTATTCTATTTCATACATCTATATTTTATAATATATTATAAATAAATATATACTAAATATATATGATATTTATATCATGGTTTACATTCTATAGATTATTATATAAGTATGAAGACCAAAAATATAACAAATCAAAACACATTTGAAAAACAAAGCGGTTATTAATTGAAACACAAGTTTAACTGGGAAGAAGTTATTAAGATAGTAATAAAAAGTCATGTTAAAATAATATATGGTATTATATATATGAATATAGTTCTATATTATATTTATAATAAATATATATTTATTAAACATGATGTTTGTATGAGTATGATGAGAGTTAAGACATAAGGTAATGGGATTTCTAGTCTCACTTTTATTTCCACAAGACTTATGCTATATTCACTATTTATTCCTTTGTGTGGTGTATATACTAAACATGAATGTATTCTAATATTTTTATCCTAAAATTTATGAGTATTTAAATATACATTTTATGATCTCACTTTCATTTGGATTTCCATTAAAAAGTTACCAAATTAGTAAGATAGTTTTTCTTTAATTTCCATTCTTTGAGACACATGTATTTTTAGGAACCTATATTCTTTTATGAGGTTTATATAATTTAATTTGACATGTTTTATCATGAATATAGTTTTTTTAATTATATTTAAATCTCCATTTAACTTCATTTTATTACATGTAGAGTATGATTTAAATTTACCAAGCAGTAAGAGTTTACTGAAACAATCTCATCATTTAAGAGGATTGTTTTTTATTATGATTCCATTGATGATATATCATGATACATTATAAATAAATATCATGAATTTTATTATCTAATGTTCATTCATGAAATGTTGATATAATGGTACCATTTTTTCACTCTTTAGTACTTAATATAATTAAGAATTTTTTTAGGAAAATCTGATCTCATTTCTCTTTTTAGTCAGAAATATTTTTTATTTCGAAAACCATGTTTCCAAAAACATTTCTCAAAAATGTTTTTAAAATGATATTTAAAGATAATTTTCAAGGAAATATTACTTAATTTTTTTATGATTTTAAAATATTACTTTATATGTTTTCAAAGCTATCTTAAAAGAAAAAGGTTTTAAAAAAGGTTTTATGTTTTAAAAATCATTTTTCAAAGAATAAAAGACATTTTCCTCAAGAAATGTTTTCAAAATATATTCAAAATTATTTACCATATAAGATGTAATATTTATGTGTTATTCATGCCTTATTGGGTATATTGTCCATTAATACCATTATTATTATTTATTGAATGGTTTATATTTTTATGTAATGATGTGTATGATGCCCATTTCTCTTTCATAGGTTATATGATTATGAAAAATGATTATTTTCATGGGTTATGATTTGATGAAATGATTATAAAACATGTATATTTTCCATGGGTTATGATATGTTGACATGTTTATAATACACATTTTATTTCATGGGTTATGATATAATTTTTATGATCTTGTAGAGCATATATGTATGATTTAATTATGATATTATTAGGGCCTATATCTCCCTACAATACATTTAGTAAAGATTTATATCTAATGTGATAATGATGGGAATAAAGTCAATGGTCTTGATCCACTATGGAAGATAGGGAAACCCGTTCCACTATGGGAATATGGGGAAATATGAACCACTATGGTAATATGGGGAAACCCGATCCCTTACAAGGAAAGGGCTGTGACTAGGAATAGTAGTGTGTCCCACCCAGTATGTGTAGTCCCCATGAAGTTCCTTGATAAGTTTTGGAAATTCCCTTGACTTATAGGTAATTATATTACATGTTTATGTTTTTTCAAAAATTCCATGTATTATTCCTATGTTATGATTTCATGTCTTATATTCTTGACTCCCTCATGATTCATGTCTTATGAACTGCCAATATTTATGCTAGTATTAATGTTTATAATCTTTGATATGTAGGGTATGATATTCTAATGTTATGATAACGTTTTCATTCCCTTATTCTCATGTTTATTCTTATATATATCTCTGGTTTATCCTTATCAAGCATCTTATATCACCCCTTTTTATGTTTCATTTCTCTAGGTTATGAAGATATGTATTATTTATGATGTATCTAATAAAGGTTATAGTCATGAAAAACCTATTGAGAGATAATATTGCTCACTTATGTACTAGTATTTATGATTCCATTTTTCCAAAGGTTCTATACAAATACGATCTTTGGGAGTCGGTTTGTGTAATGTATTAAGTATTATTTAAAAATTATGTAATGTTATTATATGAAAATAGAGGTTCGTTATATAAGTTATGTTAGTGATAATTTCAACTACACAACACTCCACTTCCTTAACACATTAAATTAAACTGCACGATAGACGTCCTCACTCTAGGATGTTAAACTGCATGGGAATCACCATCTCACTAAAAACTATCAACACACAAGCCAAATATATGAAAAGGATGAAATTACCACATCCCTATGTGATATATATATCCACATGGGGAATATATTAATTAAATAACTAAGTGTGGATATATTTTTCCATCATAGGATATGTAGAAATGCCCAAACCTTAAGTCTTGGGCCCAATCACAACACTCCTCTCTTTCATGTCAAGTGATCCTCATCTTCACCACATGAACTTAAACTAAAAAGATCCCCCAATGGATCATCTTCATTCACATTTGGTGAGCTATATCATTACTATATGACTTTAAACTACATAGATTATGTCATTTCTTCATGTCATTAAACTGCGCAAGTTTGGAAGAACTATGCATGACTTGATTATCATTTTCAAAGATATACATAGGGATGCCTCAATCCTATATCTTCTAGACACCATATGATGCAAATTGACCATATACTATCCTTAATTGACTCTACATGATGAGAGGAACCCTTTCCATTCTTTGAGTCTCACACCAATCATAGCTCACATGAGCTTAGGAGTTTTTCTAAGGATTCCCCCCATAAAAAAGGCATAACAGCTAATGATGGATTCATCACGGTTCTGAATACAGGACCATAAATGGAATACTAAGAGTCCCCATAACATGATGTTAAACTACACAATTTATGTCCCTTAGCATGACATAAAACTACACATCTTGTGGACCTCGCTTAAGAATATCACTATTTTTGGTGCTGGTATGCTTCCATACCAGCCACCCAAGAACTATGTGGGACTTGATTCTTGACATTACATGATATGTACTGACACCTAGATATTAAATCCTAGGTCCATTCAAAACAAACATAAAAATAAATCCCCCACCCTATGTATAGGCTAGACTTGCGTAGTAAGGTCCTTCCTTAAGAACTATGTATGGATTGATTCCTATTACCATAGGCTATGTAGTGATGCCTAGATTACATATATTATGTATAGACACAAAACCCCTTTTTCATTTCAAGAATAATATGTTTTTTCTATATGATGTTAAACTTCATGGTTCCTTATTAACTACATGTGTGTTGATTGTTATCATCATAGGACACGTAGTGGCACTCATATCTCCAATCCTGAACCCAACTACAACAATCAACATAAGCAATGACCACCTATACACACATACCAGACCTCTATAGAGTGTTTCCCATTCAAGAAATACATGTGTGTTGATTCATATCATTATAGGATACATAGTGACATCTGGATATCAAATCCCAGGTCTTGCTACAACAACTGACAAAAAAATGCACCCCGAACCTGTAATGCCCTAACCCTAGTTACCCAAAGTCAGTTCATTATTACATAACATTGGCATGATCACAAGGGATCAAGTCTCGAATGACCGATTAGTTTAGTAGCCTTATAAGTACTAGATACATACATAAGTTTTACAATACACCATGAAATAAAAAAACTACAAAATCGTGTCCCCTTTGAACACACACATATCCCATAGCCTAACCCTGCAGGTCAATCATAATATACTTCTTCACATCCTGGGAAAAAGAAAACATAATAAAGTGGTGAGGTCAGATGATTATAAGGATAACAATATAGAGGAAACTATCATAAATAAGATTAACCATGTAAGACAATGTATAAGAATAAAACACAAGACTTTTGAACTTACACTTTAGTATAATATAGAAAAGATATATCAAATAATTCCATTTACTTATTCACATGGATATTCTACTTGTCAAATAATCACATGTAATATCAATAGTTAATTTCATAATGATGGAATGCATAATGGAAAACATCATAACCACATAGTTAAGGCCTCATACCAAGACTACAAATAAAGATTTTTTCAAGGCCATGTCCGAAGACACTAGTTTGTCTCATGAGACCTACCGATACATCGAGGAGCTATAGCGGGCTCCACCCATCACTTACTAAGTCCAATGCATTCCTTGTATGAAAATGTTGAAACATAACATAAACATTCATATTAAAACTGGCTTACAAAATGTAAATACTTTAACCATAAACCATGAATGGTATTAAAATAGCACATATAGAGTTAAACATATCAAAAAACTTTCAATACAATATGGAATATTGTATCATAATAAATCAACTTCAAATAAACGTAAAATTCAATAAAGGATGTTGACATAGATGAAATCAAAACTATTTGAGAAAAATATCTCTTTTATTTTGAAATCATTCAAAATTAACATAATTATAAAAGAAAACATTTATTTTGAAAATATTATTATAATATTATAAGGTAATATTTTAAGGTGTTATAATGGTGTAAAATAGTCGCACCCGTTATATAAGTTAAAAAACATTATTTCCATAATTTGTAGAAAAGGTCATAAAGTACCTTGTTTGGAAAGAGACGGAAAGATTCCTTTCAAACCATTTTATAAAAAGTAAAACAAGGGTATACATGAATTTAACCTATATTATAGTAAATAGTAAAAATATTTTGAAATACATTTTTAAGAAACACAGATTTGGATGATAAAGATGTCCCAGTAGATACTCACGTATAAACAACCTCAGATAACAAAGAGATTGTAAAGTTAATCCTTACCTTGTAATTTCCCTTAGTCGATGATATGTTAACCTTATATATAATATTTAAATAGTTGTTATTAAATTATACAAGAACCACATACATAAATATTATATCATATATTATCTTCTAATATTTATTTGTTAATAATATTTCAGTAGTATCATTGTTTCAGGTGTTAATGGATTCGTTTTCCATTATGTGTTTTGTACGTAAGTCATGTTTTTTATGGATAGGATGTATTTGATTCATATCCAGAATGATGTTAAACTCTTAAACAGTATTTTTAATTATAAAATGAAAATTATTCTCGAATGGTTATGATGAGGAATGAATCTCACCGCGTTTCTAGAGACGGTAATCCATACATACGCACGAGTGACAATTCCATTCTATTGATGGTGAAATAATATGTAATTGGATGTCATATTACATATAAAGAATCATTAACATGTTATATTTTTTATTTACATCAATTATACTCATTATTATACCCATCCAAATAATTAAGTGTTGAATAACAAACTACACCATGACGTGGAGACGGCAAGCCATACGTACACACGTATGGTGACTTTTTCATTCATAGGATGGATAGAATAATGAATATATTTGTACCATATTTATAATAAAATCAAAGTATGTATAAGGTACTGGATTTATTATTTTGGTATAGAAACAAAAAAGAATGAGGAAGTGGAACAAGAAAATAACTTTGAAATAGGTGATGAAGTAATTACCTCTTCTTCATGTTCTTCCTTTTATTTTGATCAAAAGGTCTCATTAGGTTGGATTTATGATAAAATTGAGGCATCTAGGTTGAAGTGAGGGTAGTTGGTAGGATATTTGGGCAGGGGTGGGCCGAGTCAAATGGATTTGGAGGTGTGATTTTGAGAGAAGAGGAAGTACCCTTTTATAAGACAGGTGAGGGTCACTTTAGGAAAAGCTTGAAATATTATTTTATTATAAAATCATTTTCGGTTTATAATGGCTCCAAATGGATTTATTTCTAGGATAAGGTAGGTATTGGTTGAAATACTCTCAACCAATATGTTTAAACAAGTTTAGGTCACCATATTAACCTTATATTCTAGATTTAACTCTTAGTTAAATAGTTTAACTTTTACAATGTCTTCTAGTATTTTTATATTACATGGTTAATAAAATTACTGTAAAATTCCAAGAGAACCTCAAGTGGTTCATTAATTACATATCTATCATTATATAAGTCTATTTTATAAACCTTATATTTTTAGGAATATTTTTTCATTTAATAATATAGTATTTGGTTTAAATACTCATTTATGTCAATTTTGACACTATTTAGTATTTGGTTTTTGTGAAAGTCAAAAAAACTTTATTACTTAAAAAATATATATTAAATCAACTCTAACATGTCATATTAACCTATAATTTTTTTTAATGTATCAAAATTCTAAATTTACATTTATTTTGATATTTACAATATCAATTGTTTTAATCTTTCATTAATAAGTTAATTACTGTATCATCATTCTGTCATAAAGAAATTTAATTATTTGATGTATAAAAATTATAAATAAAAATACATGATGTAGGAAATAGTTTTATATTTATAATTAATCTTTATAGTCGAATTTATCTTATGTATAACCCTATATTAAAAATGGTTTAGTTATTAAACTTTTAATTTAACACTTTTAACTCTTTTTTAAATAAAATAATAATAAATGTACTAATCTAATTTAAGTGGATCAAATGGATAATATTTTCTTATTAAGGTTTATTTTGGTATAAATAAACTTATCCAATAGAATTAGGACATGTTTTAGGGTAATTATAATATCATTTTTACCTTTAATTACCCTATTTACTTTTAACTGTGGTAAATAAAATTCAAAAACTACTATTCACCAAAAATTATTTTCATCTTATTGAACCAAATTTTACTTATTGATGTCAACCATGTCTCTTGGATTTTTGAAATTAAAATCACAGAAGCGGTAAAATTATGTTTTATGCAAATTTGCAAATGTGTCTAGAAGGTGGGTAAAAAATGATAAAAAGTTTAATAAAATTTTATACATTTAATCTTATTATAAAATGACTCCAATTAATTAAATTGAAATAATATAGGAATTATGTATTTATTTTGACTTTAAAATAAATTTAAATATAAAATAATTATTATTTAAATAAAATTCGGTTTTAAACAATAACGCAATGTTTTCACTATTCATCAAAAATTAAAATTTTTCATAAAAATGTCAAAAAATTTCCCTAAGATAATTTTAATATTCCGAATCCAAAAATGAAGTCCATTTTAAAAAATAAAATTTATAATTTTTTAAAAATTGGGTATTACTATTCATAACTCTTTTTTAAACGGCTAGTTTGATTGGTCGTGATGTGCAAGAACTCAAAGTTGCGTACATTGCAAGATATCGTATTATTCAAAGAGAGATGTACCATGGAAGCTTGGGGTGTAACATTCTCCCCTATTTCAAATAATTTCGTCCTTGAAATTTCTAGAATATTACTACATAAAAAGATTTGGGTGGTTTTTCATCATAAGTTCATCAGGTTCCCACGCTGCCTCTTCCATTTTATGATTTCTCTATAGAACTTTTACTAGATGAGTCGTCTGGTTTCTCAACACTTGTTCTATTGTATAATTAATCTTGAAAGGATCTTCATAATAATAAAGATTAGGTTTGAGTTCAATTTTTTCATAGGTGAGTACATGCGTTGGGCCAAGCATGTATTTTCTCAATAGTGATACGTGGAACACATCATGAACTTTGGAGAGACATGGAGGCATTTCGAAATGGTAAGCTATAACTCCAATTAATTCTAGAATTTCAAAAGGTCTGATGTACCTAGGGATCAATTTACCCTTCTTACTGAATCACATATCACCCTAAATTGCCATAAAACCATATTGATTACATTCATGCTCCCTTATTACTTATAGAATACTAGATATATTCCTTATATCCAAAAATTTTGAATACTCCAACAATGCTAGAATAAAAAAAACATTGATTAGTTTCAAGGTAGTCAAGAATATCCAATATAATTTATCCAAATCAACCATATCTCATTCTAAAATCACTACCTCAGTATCAGGACCATATTAAGGTTTATCTTTCTTTCAACCTTGCATTTTACAAAAAGTTTAACTTGCTGTTGAGTCACTTTTCTTAGTACCATATAATCTCAAATCTATAATGAAATAGTAATATAGCATAATCCTTATTTATTTCCATAATTAATATAATGAGTACATCATTGATACAACACTCAAATGATATAATTCATTAATAAAATATATGAACACTAATTATTCCTCTTCATATGCGGTAGTATCATAACTTGATTATTATCCAATAGAATCATTTGTAGTATACTCTAATGATTGGGACATTGATTTAAATAGTGTCCCAACTACCTTTAGATGAATCATTGTACATTTGAAACCTTTTTTTACCCTTAAATACTAAAAAAATACCCTATACCAACGGTTTGGAACCATTGGTATAGGCCTCCAAACCGTTGGTATAGCCTATACCAACGGTTTGGAGAATCATTGGTACGTAAGCCATGGGGATAGGTCTATACCAACGGTTTTGGGAAAACTGTTGGTATAGACCTATACCAAATGTTTTGAAAACCGTTGGTATAAGTAATGTGAAAATCTATACCAACGGTTCCATAAAACTGTTGGTATATGTAATTCAAAAAATAATCATCCGGTTTGTTTTGATCCCAGCACCTCCCGTTTTTGATTGAACGACCTAACCACTAACCTAAATTACTTTTGTGAACATAATTTCATAAATATATATTTTTATTATCATAAATATTTTAAATTTTGATTTATTTAATGTCCTCTATAAGAAGATTCCATTAAAAATACATATGTACCTATACCAACTGTTCTCAAAACAGTTGGTATAGACCTATACCAATGTTTTTGAGAACCGTTGGTATAGGTTCTTTGATTTTGGAACCTATAACAACGTTTTGGGAAAAACGTTGGTATATGGTCTCTATAATGGACCTATACCAACGGTATTTTCCAAACCGTTGGTATAGGTCCAAATTAGTGAACTATACCAATGATTTTCTTAAAACTGTTGGTATAGATGATATTTCAAGTAGTTCCTGCAATCACGTACATGATGTCCTTTTTCTCCACACTTATAACAAACTCTCATTCCCATCATGAATTTACCAAGGTGATTCTTTCCACAATTATCATATATGGGAAAATCCTTCTTTCCCTTCTCCCCTTTATCCATCTTTCTCTCTACCATCCTTTTATTATATAGCTTCCCTTCAACACCATATGACATAGATAATTCTTTACTTATCTTATTAACACATGATACTATATCTTCATATGATGAGAATACGTAGGAGACTATTTCCATTATAAATGTTGGCTTAAGACCATGAAAGATATGATCCTTCTTACTCTTTGGATCATGTGTATTGCTAGAGTTATCATTCCTTCTACTGGGCACCATTTCTAATCAATGGAATACACTATGTTAATTTATAAATCACATTTCATAATTCCAAACCTGTAAAATACCTAACGTAAATTGAAAATTTTATGCATATAATTCATAATAATAAAAAAAAAATTCTTTGAGGAAGTATTTAATCATAAATCCTTCATAATGGTTTTTAAAGAAAATGTTAATTATCCTAAACATATCCCTCGGGAGTGTCATGACCAAGAGTACAACAAGGCCCATTGTCATGTACTAGGATACCTCGGGTCAAGCCCTAAACTCCTTATTAGAGTTTTCACTCCTGGGTACATATGTTCTAGAGATGACTCTACCTGATCGTATCCAGATAGGGATGTATTGCTTAGAAAATACACAAAATATCTACATTACCAAAATTCTAATACATTCTTCTATACTAATCCTCAAAGTTCATCTTAGTGTAAGGTTATCTAATCAAAATATTTTTAAATATAGTTTCCAATGTATGTACTAAACTTCCTCTAATACCAACTGTAACACCCCAACCCTAGTTACCCAGATTCGGTGCATTATTACATAACATTGGCATGATCACAGGAGATCAAGTCTCAAAAGACCGATTAGTTTAGTAGCTTTAGAAGTACTAGATACATACATAAGTTTGACATTACATCATGAAAAAACAACAACATTGTGTCCCTTTTTAACACACTCATATACTTTAGACTAACCCTACAGTTCAATTGTAATATACTTATTCACATCCTAAGAAAAAGAAAACATAATAAAGGGGTGAGCTCAGATGCTCAGTAAGGATAACAATATAGCAGAAACTATCATAAATAAGCCTAAAAATTTAAGGCAATGTGTAAGACTAAAACACAAGCCTTTTAAACTCAAACTTCAGTATAATATGGAAAAGATAAATCAAATAATTCCACTACTTATTAACATGGATATTATACTAGTCAAATAATCATAGGTAATATCAACAGCTAATTTCATAATGATTGAATGAATAATTTCAGGCATCATAACCACATAGTGAAGGCCTCATGCTAGGACTACAAATAAATATTTTGTCAAGGCCTTGTGCCAGGACACTAGTTTTTCTTATGATACCTATTGATGCATTGAGGAGCTATAGCGGCCTCCACCCATAACTTACTAATTCCAATGCATTCCTCATATGAAAATCTTGTAACATAACATAAAATTTCGTATTAAAACTAGCATAGGAAATGTCAATACTTTAACCATAAACCATGAATGGTATAAAAACAGTACATCCATAGTCAAACATATCACAAAACCTTCAATATAATATGGAATATTGTATCATAATAAATCAACTTCAAAATAATTATAAAATCCAACAAAGGATGTTGATATAGATAAAATCAAAATTATTAGTGAGAAATATCTATTTCTATTTTGAAATCATTTAAAAGTCACAAAATTATAAAAGAAAAAATTTATTTTTAAAATATTATTATAAGATTTTAAGAGAAGCTTTGAAGGTGTTATAATGCTGGAAAATAGCTGCACCCGTCATATAAGTTAAAAAAACATTCTTTCCTTAATTTTTTGAAAAGGTCATAAAGTACCTTGTTTGGAAAGCGATAGAAATAATCCTTTCAAACAATTTTATAAAAAGTAAAAAAAGGGTATAAATGAATTTAATCCATATTTTAGTTAATAGTAAAAATGTTTTTAATTTAATTTTTAAGAAACACGGATGTGGATGATAAAGAGGTCCCAGTAGATACTCAAGTATAAACAACCTCAGATAATATCAAGATTGTAAAATTAACCCTTACCTTGCACTTTTCCTTAGTAGAGGGTATGTTAACCTCATGTATAATAGTTAAATAATTTTTATTAAATTATACAAGAACCACATAAATAAATATGATATCATATACATTCTTCTAATATTTATTTGTTAATAATATTTCAGTAGTATCATTGTTTCGGGTGTTAACTAATTCGTTTTACTTTATATGTTTTGTTATGTAAGTCATGTTTGTTATGGATAGGATGTATTTGATTAATATCTAGAATTATATTATGTTATTAAATATTATTTTTAATCATAAAATGAAAATTATTCTTGAATGGCTATGATGGGGAATGAATCTCATCGCGTTCGTGGAGACGGTAATCCGTACGTACGCACGAGTGACAATATCATTCTATTGATGGTGAAATCATTTGTAATTGGATGTTATATTACATATAAAGAATCATTAACATGTTATATTTATTATTTATATCAATTATAAAAATTATTATACCCATCCAAATAATGAAGTGTTGAATAACAAACTACACCATGACGTGGAGACGGTAAGTCGTACGTACTCACATATGGTGACTTTGACATTCATAGGATAGATAGAATAATGAATATGGTTGTCCCATATTTATAATAACATCAAATTATGTATAAGGTACTTTATTTATTATTTTTTTATGGAAACAAAAAGGAAAGAGGATGTGGAAGAATAAAAGAACTTTGAAAGAGGTGATGAAGTAATTACCTCTTCTTTGGGTTCTTCCTTTTGATTTGATCAAAAGGCCCCCTTAGGTTGTCTTTATGATCAAATTAAGGACTCTAGGTTGAATTTAAGGTAGTTGGGAGGATATTTTAATAGTGGTATCCTGAATGAAATGGATTTGGAGGTGTGATTTTGAGAGAATGGGAAGTACCCTTTTATAAGAGAGGTGAGGGTCACTTTAGGAAAAGATTGAAATATTATTTTATTATAAAATAATTTTCAGCTTATAATGGATCCAAATGGATTTATTTGGAGGATTAGGTGGGGAGTATTCTAAATACTCTCAACCAACATGTTTTAGACAAGTTTAGGTCACCATATTAACCTTATCTTTAAGATTTTACTCTTAGTTAAATATTTTAACTTTTACAATGTATTCTTGTATTTTTATATTACATGGTTAATAAAATTACTATAAAATTACAAGAGAACCTAAAGTGGTTTATTAATGATATATATATCATTATATAAGTTCCTTGGATGAACCTTATATTTTTAGGAATATTATATCATCTAATAATATAGTATTTGTTTTAAATACTCATTTATGTCAGTTTTGACACTATTTAATATTTGGTTTTTTTTAAGTCAAAAAAACGTGATTACTTAGAAAAAAATACATTAAATAAACCCTAACACATAATATTAACCAATAAAATTCGTGTAATTCATCAAAAGTCTCAGTATACATTTATTTTGACATTTATAATATCAATCATTTTAATATTTCATTAATAAGGTAATTACTGCATCATCATTCTGTCATTAATAAATCTAATTATTTAATGTCTAAAATTTATAAATAAAATACCATGATGTAGGAAATATTTTTATCTTTATAATTATTATTTATAGTCGAATTAATATTATATATAACCATATATTAAAAATGGTTTATTTATTAAACTTTGAATTTAACACTTTTGAGTCTTCTTTAAATAAAATAATGATAAATGTCCTAATCTAATCCAAGTGGATAAAAAGAATCATATTTTATTCCTAAGTTATATTTTGGTCTAAATACACTTATCCAATAGAATTATAACATGTTTTAGGGTAATTATAATATCAATTATTCCTTTAATTACTCTATTTACTTTTAACCATGGTAAATAAAATTCAAAAGTTCATATTCACTGAAAATTATTTTCATCTTATTGAACCAAATTTTACTTACTGATGTCAAACATGTCTCCTAGATTTTTGAAATTTAAATCACAGAAGTGGTAAAATTACGTTTTATTCAAATTTACAAATGTGCCTAGAAGGTGGGTAAAAGGCGTTAAAAAGTTCAATATATTTTTTTAAATCTAATCTTATTATAAAATGACTTCAATGAATTAAATTGAACTAATATAGGTATTATGTATCTATTTTGACTTTAAAATAAATTTAAATAAAATAATAATTATTTTAATAAAAGTCGGTTTTAAACAATAACGCAATGTTTTTCACTATTCATCAAAAAATTGAATGTTTTCAGAAAAATACCAAAAAATCACCCTAAGCTAATTTTGATATTCCAAATCCAAAAATGAAGGCCATTTTAAAAAATAAAATTCATAAAATTTCAAAATGTGGGTATTACTATTCATAATCGCTTTTTAAATGACTTGTTTGATTGGTCATGATGTGCTAGAACATGAAGTTGTGTACAATGCAAGCTATTGTATTATTCAAAGAAAATCGTACCATAGAAGCTTGGGGTATTATAGAACTGCATAGGGGTCGAGTCATACAAGATCATTTATCATACATACGAGCCAAATATGTGTACAACTTTCTTGGGATTACAATGTGTCTTGCAAAATTTTGTCACCTTAGATCCCACATCCTTATCACATGATTTGAAACTATTGGGAAAATGTATTGGTCACATGAAATTAAAACTACACAACTAAAATTTCCTTACCGCATGACATTACAATTCAAGAAAAAAACATCCTTACCACATGACGATAAACTTCACAACAAAAATCATTAACGTATAGTGTTACACTTTCCAAAAAAAACTTCCCCACTACATGAAGATAAACTATACAAAACATCACCCATTTTTCATCCCTTATAAAAGGATCACGAGAGCCTTACCCCATCCAGCCAGAGTATGGGGTGCTTATTCCATCTATTAATAACCTTAATCCACAAATAACAATTCAAATATTGAGCACCTTAGGTTGCAGAAAATCATTCGAGACCCTTGGAAAAGGCTACCTGGCTTCAAGAGACCCTTTGTTTGTCTATGAATGCATACCTATGGATCTTGCCTATGCACCTATGTTCTTCAACAAAATACAACACTCTACAAAAGGTCTTTCTAATCCTTGTGATCCCGGACATCACCATAATAGATCTCAATAACTCAGTGTGTTCTGATCCATTCCTAGTATGATTATCCAATGTCACTATTCCTAACCTGAGAACATCAATCCTTGATTTACAATATTTTAATGTCCCACTTAGAAATACATTGTAGTGATCTTAACCTCGAGTATCCAAATTAGGATCTTGTATAGCGTTCCCTATATTAGGTCCATGTGAGTCATGACCTTAAACTGTATTCATTTTCTTCAAAGATATACGACCTTAAAATCTAGCCTATAATGGTCCAAATTGTATGTCTTTAAACTAGTAGGAAAAGAGACACAAAACTTTTCAGGTTAAAAACCTGCAAAGGATGGCCTGAGAAAAAGGCAAGTCTATGCTCGATAAACTCTACATCTCTAGAGTTTAAAAAAAATATAGGGCCCAAATAAATAAGGAATAATGCTCATAGGGTGTAAATTGTAATGCTAGTAAAAGCCAAGATATGTTCTGCAGACCTCCTGGTTCAGAAAAAAGATAGAGTAATGATTTGTCACATCTCTTCATTGTGAGAAAATGTTTTCTAGTCAGTAAAACAAATTTTAGGGTTCCCAAACCCTTATTTTCTATTAAACTTTCTACAAATCACACTTCATGATTTGAGTGATTCAAATCACCACAAACTTCTATTTCCCTTGGAAAAGGATACTCAAATTCAAGGGAACCTTTTCTTGACTATTCATGCATGCTTATGGCTCCTGCATATGCACTTATGGTTTTCAACCAAATGTGTCACTCTGCAAAAAGGAATTTACGATCCTTGTGATCCATGAAATCACTAAAAATGAAATCATAAACTCAGTATTTTTTTGGTCATTCATGATATGATTTTAACATATCATCCTGTTGAACCAAACACTTTAGACCATGATTTACAATCTCCATTCCAAACTATCCTAGTGGATTCGATATCTTAGACATTACATCACCATGTTTTGTACCATTTATCAAATAAAGAATGTGACACTCCATTCATGGACCATTAACAGCCCACACTTCATGATTCGAAACCACAAAGAATAGGGCTCAAGCTTCACAATCATGAGATAAACTGAATGATGAGAAGCTTAATTTACTACCTTGTCTCAGTTATTCTTCACTGAAGAGAAGGCCTTAGTAGATACCACCCTCAACTCAAGGGACCTCTTCTATTATATCCGAGAGACCACCTCCTTTACCCAGGTATAGAGGGTGGTATAATCAAATACTTCATAACCAAGGGTAGGAAGCATAAACTGTAGATGACCAAACCAATCCTTCAACTCCTACAAGGGGGTCTCCAAAACTAGGACCTAAATCTACCCCACATTTTTTTAACATCAACTGGTAGAATGATGCAGAACCTATGCCTTGATCCATGTCCATACTGTGAATGGGAACATATTTTGGGACTAGGTCTTTCATAAAAAGATTCATACTCATGGTTTTGGATGAAGTGGGAAGGGAGATGACATCAATATTGGTTAAACCAGTCGATGGAACCCCCAAGGGAGTAGGGACAAGAGTCTTCGAAATCTGGGGCAAAGACATTACTGAAAGGGGAACATGGGTTTATTAGTCACATGATAAATTATACGGTATCACTAGGTAATTGATGGATATGAATTATGTTATAAAAATACATTTCTTGATCCTATCCTTGGATACATCCACTACACAGACCCCATCTGTAGGGGAAGAGATGACTCTTTATTATGAGAAGCTTCATGGTACTTTTGATTCTTTTCCTGAGGATGTGATTTACTCACCAACCATAAGATATTAATAAATAAAAGATAATATCAAGAAAAATTACACAAATAAAAAAAGTATCCAGTCTTAAAGAAGTACCAACCTTATCCAAAACTCTCTTCCATCATGGATAAAAAAAATAAAATAATAGCTACCCATGTCAGTATAATATAAAAGGGTTTTCAACCATGCCAGATCAAGTGGTGTGATCACTATGACCCCTACAATAAGAAATGAGAAAAACTAATACGACACCTCAACTACCTACTATTCATAATGGGTTAGCCTCAAAAGTAAAGGTTCTTCTTAAAAAACCAAATGCTCACCCAAATCCTCATAAGAAAATACATGCTCTTCCAAAAGATATCTCTTAGGATCTGTACTTTTTTGACAAATCCAGACGTGTTTTCAGAATAATATGAAATAAGAAATAAGTGAAATACTACACTTAATTGGGGATTATAGAGGAGAATACCCTGAAAATGTAGATCAATCCTTTTCCCATTCCCTTATAGGGAAGGCTCTCTATAAGGTTATAAATCCAATGTTATTTCTCTAGAATTGAAAATCCCCACCGTCATCTGGAATAGTTGATTTGGGGATCCATCATAATCAGTATCTCAGTCTCTACCAAACTTCTCTAACACTGATATAACATGGGGAGAATATATATGGGATAAAAGGATTTAACGGTCATCTAAAACCACTCATTATGACAAGAAGAATAAAATCAAAAAAATGATAGTGTGGTTGTGATGAAACTATAAACCTTTAAGAATAACAATGAGTTCAGCCTCACTATTTACTCAAAAATTAGAAAAACATGTTCATCCATAGTAATTTTTAGTTTATCTTGAACAACCATTTGATGGACTAATGGGAAAGAAAATAACCGACTCCTAATTATTTCCAAAGCTATGTCAATGTCTTGGAAGAAGGCTATAACCTATTTAGGTTGGTCTTTAAAAGTGATACCTAGAGGGGTATTGACATTAGAAAAACCCTCCAAAGGTAACTCTTATTGGTACATGATACACCAGAGCTAAAACTATAAGTTCTACATCCTCCAATACACCCACTGTCGAGATGTGATAGGAAATAATAGGTCTGATGTAGTTTTACCCTCATATTACACACTCATTGCAGCTGCATCAACAAACACTTCTGATGGGAAATAAGATGATGTTAAATGCATTATCTTATTATGGGGTGCTTTTAGAGCCGTTGTCCCTCTAGAATCTAGTTTATTTTTAATCCTAGGATTATGTTTTTTAGCTAGTGGTAATTGGGAATCCTTTTTTACCAATTTGTATAATTTCTCATTGGGATATGAGTGAACCCAAAATCTCATCATAGTTACGAGATAAACCGATTCCAGCATCATATAAAAAATGTTTTATCTTATACCAAGTATCCTTCTTAGTGAACATCATCCAAAATTAGAAATCCAACATCAGATGCTCCTCTGATCATACATAAACTGAGTGAGGAAATATCTACTTAACATAGAGTAACTGACAGCTAAACTGGTAGGGTGCATACCATTCATTGAGAAGATCCCTATAAATACGAGTGGAAAGAACACCCCTGTAAAATGAAATCATATAAGACCATGCCTCAAGAATGACCTTATTAGTATCAACCATATAACTCATCAGTGCTAGCCCAGAAGGTTTGAAGGAGAAATGGCCATAACATCTCACATAAGCCCTAACACTCTGATCCTTCATTCTAATAGGTCTCACCCCATTGATACATTGCAGATATGGTTTGAAGTGAACATTATGGATATATTGGATTTTCATATATTCATAGCCTCCTATATGAACTCTTATCCAACCCCATAATAATTGGAAGGGGCCCATGACCTTGTAAGGGGATTTCCCCTTGTAAACATGGAATAGAAGATGATAATGTTTGGACATTATAGGGAAAAATGGACCAATATGCTCCCCAACTTCCATGGAGGTCACCATAATGAATGTTGAAACTCTTACTAAAACCTTTTAATTTGTTTGATGTAAGTACCCACTCAGGTACATGGTGAGAAAACCGGCTAGTTGGAGAATCTTATTAACACTAGGGACAACTTCCCATCCCCAGTATTTAAATTTACCTTCTTCAACCATATGAAAGTGTTCACTTGTTTCAATATAAGAGTCCTTTTTAATAAATGACTTTGGTCTATTAGATTTTTGATTAGAGCGGGCCTTCCTAATGAAGTATCTCACACATGTCTTGAACTGAATATTCTCTCCAGGAAGTGGCTCCTTTTAGAGGGCCTTTTTGGCCAACCTGATCAGTTCTTGGGATAGAGGATGAGTCCCTGTTACATCATCCCAAGAGGAATGTGGAGGAAAAAAATAATCATACGTACCACCAAATATATGTGAAATTCATATCTTCCCCACATCTCAAAGGCTGATACCCACCTCTCCATGCATGAGGTGGAAAGTTTTCATTTCCGGACTTCAATCACTGAACAATTCCATCGTCAGACCCTTGTTGCAGTAGGAAAGTGTCTGGAATATCTAGAAAGCCTCATACATCCCAATTTTTTAAGCTCCTCAGTGAATTAAAAAGTAATTTATTATACCTAGAAGGTCCATCCCTAATCCATTCCACTGCTACCTCCTAGTCTGTATTCCCAGTTGGGAAACAACCTAAACTTCTAGTTGGAGGTGAACATCCAAATTATTGAGAAGTATATATGAACATCCATATAAGACTCATGATAATTCCCATCAAATTATATGGGAATATAAGTCATTATATTCATGTCTTCTTGAAATCCATGGGTGACAAAGTAGGCCCCCTGAGATATGTTTGACCAGAAAGTGTTATGGTTTTTACAAATACAAGAGGAGAGTATGAATGATGACTGCAGAAGAGGAATAAGAACATAATTAGTAAGATAAAACCTATAAAGAGGAATAATGTATGAAATGTGATATCCACCAAGTTTATCTCCCATCAGCATTATCAAACTCCACTACAGGAAAACATGCATTTCGCGGGGGTTTTTTCACGACGGTTTTTAAAACTGCCTCGTAAAAACCGCCGCAAAATGTGTCGGATTTTTTTTTTAGGGATTAGCGGCGGTTTGTTAAAAAACCGCCCCAAAATAGCGGCATTTTGGTTAAAACCTCCGTGAAATGAAATGAAAAAATAAAAAAACATGGGAAACCCCAAAATCACTAAAACGACCGTAACTTTTGATCCGGGTGTCTGTTGGAGCGCCACGACCAGTCAGATAGAAGCTCATGAAGAGATCTAGAGGCATGTATAATCAAAACCATGTGAAAGTATAAGGTGTGGAAGATATGAGAGTTATAAGAAAGTTGAAAAAATTTGTTCAACTTCAAACGACCATAACTTTCACTTCGGGTGTCCGTTTGGGCTCTACCACATATCAAATCGAAGCCAACGAAGAGATCTACGCACTAGTTCAACACAAGAAAGATTTTTTCATGTTTTTATACCCAAAAAACCCCTACTAAGGCCTCCAAATCCCCGTTTCTGTCATCAGTGTCCCGTCGAACTTGTCTTCAAACGGACCTAACTTTCGATCCGCATGTTAGTTCAGACTCCTCCTCCTTCCAAATCGTAGTTCGCTCCATGAGCTTCAGTTTGACTAGTCGCGACGCCCACACGGACTCCTGGATCATAAGTTATTGCCTTTTTAGTGGGTATCAGGTTTGTTATGTTTTTCAATGCCTCGTTTCTAGCACCCGTTCCCCGTCAGTTTTTTTAAATTGTCGTAACTTCAGATCCACCGGTCTATTCGGTATCTTTCACCTATCAGCTCGAAGATCGTTTTAGGATCTTTGATTTGATTGGTCATGGATATCGAATAGACTCTCGGATCATAAGTTACCTCCATTAATGTGAGTCTAAAGTTTTTGCCACTTTATGACCGTTTTGACGTGTTTTAACGGTTGCTCAATTTATTACTATTTATTTGGGTTTCCGTGATTTTATCTTTATCAATCATTTTTTTGTGGGTTATTATGATGATTATGTTGAATTCTTAAGGGGTTTTCTAGAGTTTTCATGAGTTTTCATGTGTTCTCATGCTTTCTAATGCTTCCTTCTTCAAGCTTCTCCATCTGTTTTCATGCGTTTTCATAATTGTTCATCCCTTAGCACGCCTTTTCGTACTTTTTCATGTGTTTTATTTATTATTTATTATTTATAATATACTTTAATTTTTCTATAATCTATTATTTGTTACTGGTTATTTATTATTTATTATTTATATTTATTTATTATTTATATTTATTTATTATTTATTATTTATTATTTATTATTTATTATTTATTATTTATTATTTATTATTTATTATTTATTATTTGTTATTTATTATTATTAATAAGAATATTTGTTACTGGTTATTTATTATTTATTATTTATTATTTATTATATATTATTATTTATTATTATTAATAATAATTTTTTATTTATTATATATTATATATTATATATCATATATCATATATTATATATTATATATTATATATTATTATATATTTATTATTATTTATTGTTTATTATTTATTATTTATTGTTTATTATTTATTATTTATTATTTATTTATTTATAATGATTAATTATGTGTTATTTATTATTTGTTGTTTATTATTATTATTTATTATTATTTATTATTATTATTTATTATTTATTATTTATTAATTATTAATTATTATTGATTATTGATTATTGATTATTGATTATTGATTATTGATTATTGATTATTGATTATTTATTATTGATTATTGATTATTTATTATTTAATTAATTATAATTATTAATTATGTGTTAATTATTATTATTATTATTATTTATTATTTATTATTTATTGTTTATTATTATTATTTATTATATATGTATTATTATCTATTATTAATTGTTGTTTATTATTTATTATTTATTATCATTTTTTATTTGTTATTTATTATTATTTATTGTTTGTTATTTATTAATTATTAATTATTAATAACTAATAATTAATTATTAATTATAAATTATTAATTATTATTAATTATTTTTTATTATTATTATTTGTTTATAATTATTTGTTATATATTATTTGTTATTTGTTATTTATTATTTATTTTTTGTTATTTATTATTTATTATTTATTATTATTTATTATTTATTGTTTATTATTTATTATTTATTATTATTTAATATTTGTTATTTATTATTATTTATAGTTTGTTATTTATTATTTATTATTATTATTTATTATTTATTATTATTATTTATTATTATTTATTATTTATTATTATTTATTTATTATTTGTTATTTGTTATTTATTATTTATTTATTATTTATTATTATTTATTATTATTTATTATTTATTATTTATTATTTATTATTTATTATTATTTATTATTTATTATTTATTATTTATTATTTATTAATATTTAATATTTATAATTTATAATTTATAATTTATAATTTATAATTTATAATTTATAACTTATTATTATTTATTATTTATTATTTATTTATTATTATTTATTATCTATTATTAATTGTTGTTTATTATTTATTATTTATTATTTAATTAATTATAATTATTAGTTATGGACTGTGCTATTGCTGATATCCGTGATATTGTCAATATGAATGATCTTTTACCTGATCATCTCCGTCTGTAGATTGCACGGTTCAACTATGTTGACTCTGACATTATTGTCTGGATGCCTAACCTGAACGAAAATTTTTCTACAAAGGAGTGCTATGAGCTGTCTTGTGGTCCTCCCTTGAACCCACCCTCTTGGATTAAAGCAGTTTAGACAGCCTTTTTTCTACCTGCTACAACACTCCTCACCTGGAAAATCTGGAAACAGCGCCTCCCAGTCCAGCATCTGCTACAGTGCGCTGGACTGTAACTGGCTCCTGCCTACTGCCTCTACCTTGATGTCGCTGAAACACATCAGCACCTCTTTATCTCTTGCAAATTCACGATCAAATTCTGGAGTTATCTTCATGATATTTTTAGATGCTGCTTTGACCTTCAATATTTGGAGGATCTTCTGCACTCTATTTGCAGGAAAAATTGCAGTGAGTAGATTTTTTCTCTCTGGTTGGCCACTGTGATGAGTGTTTTCTCCTTCATCTGGAAAGAAATGAATGATTTATATTTCAACAACATTAAACCAACCTTTCATAATGATGTTTTGTGCATTCATAGTGCAATTCAGACGACCTCTCTTTTACAAACAGGTTCCATGAATAATGATGTTGCTGATCTTGTGCTTTTGAGATCTCTTGGTGTGCCTGGCAGGTCCAAGAAACTGTTGATGATGAAGTATGTCCGGTGGATACCACCCATCCCCAATTGGATCAAAGTCAATGTTGATGGAGCGGCCTTGGGTGCCCCGGGCCCGGCTGGATGCGGTGGTGTTTTCCAAACCTCCCGTGGATTTGTGAAAGGATGCTTCTTTCATTTTATTGGCAACGGTCTTGCAATTGAAGTGGAACTTTGGGCTATAATTAAAGCAATCAGATATGTTGTCCACTTTAATTGGCATCAATTGTGGTTGGAGTCTGACTCGACCACTAATGTTCAAATTCTTCGAGATCGATCCAAAAATGTACCATGGGAGATCTTTCCTGACTGGATTGAATGTCTGCGGCTCGAGGAGGTACTATCTCTTGAAGTAACGCATGTTTATCGTGAGGCCAATCGGGTAGATGATGCTCTGTCCAAGGGAGCAATTTTTGAAGTTAGTTCGAATTGGTCCTGCGTCACGCCTGAATTTTGCAATGATCTTGTCCAGGCTGATATTTGTGGTAAGGTGTATACCCGTCTTTCCTGATCAATTTTGTGTCTCTGCTCTTCTGTGTACTTTTACTTTTGATTAATATATTTCTATTAGGAGCAGGTCTTTGCCTGTCTCATGACTTTTTGGGTATATTAAATTCTGTTTATTAACAACATGACGAGTTTGTTGGAGTGGTAAAGTCTTTGGAAAATATGCAAGAGGTTAGGGGTTTAAATCTCACTAAACGCAGTATTTCTTTATATTGCATGGGCATGTGCATGGACATTTTCATGGGCATGTGCATGGGCATGAGCATGATAAAGTAAATAAAGTAATGCGAATTAAATGAAATAAATAAAATAAATACGAAATAAATAAAATAAATACGAAATAAATTAAATAAATACAAAATAAGTAATATAAATACGAAATGAATAAATAAAATACGAAATAAATAAATAAAATATGAAATAAATAAATAAAATACGAAATAAATAAATAAAATAATTATGAAGAAATAAATAAATACAAATAAATAAATAAAATATGAAATAAATAAATAAAATAAATACGAACTAAATAAAATAAATAAAATAAATAAAATGAATAAAATAAATAAAATAAATAAAATAAATACAAAATAAATAAAATAAATACGAAATAAATAAAATAATTAAGAAATAAATAAATTAAATAAGAAATAAATAAACTAAATACGAAATAAATAAAATAAATACGAAATAAATAAAATAAATAAAATAAATAAAATAAATAGGAAATAAATAAAATAATAAAATAAATAAAATAAATATATAAAATAAAATAAAATAAATAAATAAATAAAATAAATAAAAAAATAAATAAAATAAAATAAATAAAATAAAATAAAATAAATAAATAAATAAAATAAATAAATAAATAAAATAAATAAAATAAATAAAATAAATAAAATAAATAAATTAAAAAACCGCCGCTAAAAAACCGCCGCGAAACGTTCTACGAAGGTTTTGAAAACCGCCGCGAATAGTTTCCCGACGCACGATTTAGCGGCGGTTTTTCAAAACCATCGCCAATCGATTTAGCGACTGTTTAAACCACCGCGAAAAGAAAAAAAAACCGCTGCTAAATCTGCATTTTGCTGTAGTTCTCAACTGAAGTGACCCAACATCAGAACAACAAGTAAAATCCCCACTTGCTACAATGGAATCGTGACAAGCCAACACTACCTTTGAATCCTTCCTTAAATGTTTTTGAGAAGAGTGATGAGAACCAAAATCCATATGAATATAAGTAAGAGTCATATGTTAGATAGATAAAATAAAATAATTTCAAATAAAAGGAATAAACCAATAGAATCATGATCATCACATGAACCAAAAGGGATTCACGAATCACATAATGAGATCATGAATCGTATGACTCATGAAGATATCTCGGTTCACATAAACCCACAAAGAATCATGCATCATCATGAACCTTCATAAGACTCACAATCGCATGACCTTGACATGGTCATGAAAGTTGCATAATAGTCCACAGATTATGAGATCAAGCCAGTAGATCCCGCTAACCCCTTAAGATGATCTTTCACCCACACAACCAATGTTAAAAAAATTACAAATGTTTAGTTTTTGGATGACTAGAGTTAGAGACTAGGAAAAGAACATATTGATAAGTAGTTTTCATGGAATGGACTCACAGTGAGGTCTCACGATGGTTTTTTTGGGATGGTTTTTCGACAAGGGCACGTGACATCAGCATGGCTTAGTAGCTTTGGAAAATGGAGTATCCAGTGAATGAATCCCTATGCACTCCCCTATTTATATAGAACTATGAGGAATACTAAAAATCACATGGAAAACTGAGTATCTCCCAAGACACCAATTGGTTATAGCGCCAAAGACTCAGGTGGACATTTAATTACCTCAGAATTAAGCCTCTTTCCCCACCGACGTCGCTCATGTGGGGGGTATTTGTTGATGCCTGCTAAATGAGAATCAAAACATTCACAAAAGAAGAAACACCTAAATATGGTTATCTTCTTCCCTATAAATTAAAGGAAGAATAAGGTGTCCTAGATCACATGGATCACATGAACCCTAAGGAGACAAGAGATCGCATGACTAGAAGAAGGTCATGTAGATGGTCACATGCAACACATAGCCCGAGGGAGAAACTTGTAAATCCCCTTTTGAAAAGGCTTTTTTCTCTTGTGAAGGAACCCCATACAACCAATAATCATGTGAAAATATCTTTATAATATTCCCCATGTCACATGACTTGTCAATAGGTGAATGACTAGAAAACAATCCAAAAGCCCTTTGAAAATGGGAGGAAATTTTCCAAAAAGAGGGAGCCTATTGCGGTCATAAAGCTCACACGACACATCACTGATGGGGAGAATGGTTGTCTTCGACAACATTCATAAAAACTCATGAGATCCAAAATCCTTTTTAAAATAATCAAATGAAATAAAAAGGGGTGAAGTTGGGAGTCTCTTACAGTCATGGAAATCATGTGACGCGCCCCTGGCTATCTAAAAGACACCACAATCACCCACCAACATGTCTTCTTTATCTCACGAAATCCTTCTATCATGTAATCCTCAACACATGAAGGGCCTCAGATATGTACAAGCAACCTCATGCTCCCCCTTTGGCTTTATAAAGGAAGACATATGGAATTTTCCAGGAAATGTTCAGGCATCTCTATAGAACCTTTTATTGGTCACGTGATGCATCACTAAGAGGAAGAGTGATTGTCTTTTACGACACTCATACAACCTCAAGGGATCCTCAACCTTTACAAAATAAACAAATAAAATAAAAATGGAGAATATGGGTGACTCTCACAGTAGTAAAAATCACACGATTCACCTAGGATGTTTGCAGTATGGTCTCAAAAGACCCCTTGACAAGCCGGTCTAATTTCATGAAGGCACCCTAACAAGTCATTCCCATCTCACGAAAATTCCCATAAAAGTCAAAAAGTATGACACGAATGAATTTATATATTCCCCCGAATATTGAAAAGGCCCTAGGACATGTTGACATGAAAATATTAAAGTCCCATGGCATGTCCGTATAAGGAAAAAATACCCAATTAATTGGAAATAATCCAATAAAGAAAGAATTGATTGGATGGTATTGTGATTTTTGGATATCACATGAAACCCCCAGAGTGACCTATGGTAGGACTTCACAAAGACATGTGATTCTAAATCCCTACTTCGCCTCCATCTGGGATTTGGATGATATGCACCACACAAAGAGGAAAACAACTGGGGTGGAGAGGACTATAATTCCCCCACCCCAACATGAGAAAAAGACCTTCAGATTGAGGCAATACATGAACAGAAGGACTAAACATAGGCACCAAATAATCTTTCTTAGAGTGGATAATTTCATGAACATAAAAGCTTCCCATTAAGTAAGATTTGAGGAACAACCGAAGTGATGATGTAAAATGTATAAAAACATCATGTGATCAATCATAGAGCAAAATAAGGAATTATGGTGGGTCACTTGAAAAACATACAACATATTTTCTAATACACATAATAATTAAAATAAGTTAACACTAAAATAAACAAAGACATATGAAATAAAGTGATGGAGAAAAATAAAAAAAAGATTGGAGACTTATGCGAAGAACATATATGTTGATCCTCATGCACTTTTCGTGAACCACTTAGGTCATGAGACAACAGCAGGACATGTGGACTAGGTTATGAGACACTCCTTTGGTATACTATTTGGATCATGTGAAGTCCCCCAAACATGTTAGAAAAAGTCACATGGCTCCCCCGGGCCTACAACATGAGTCTCACAAAACCCTCCAGTATTTCCACCTAGGCCTCGGAATGTCCTCTAGACATGTCATTAAGATCTTATGGTGACATCATTACATTTCATCTATAGTTTAGCGAGGCACCCAGACATGTCAATTGGATCTCGTGATGCCCCCTCAGGAACACCAATAAGATCTTGAGATGTCTTATATACTTATCATCCTGGATCATGTATCACCCTCCGAGACTTGTCAAATTGACTCTCACAACACCCTTCAAGCATTTCATCCAACTTTCATGATGATTCTAGGGAAAGTTAGCTGGATCATGAGACTCCCTCTATGAATGTAATTGGGGATCATGTGATGGATTCCAAGACAAGATGGTTGGTTCATGTGATGTCCTCTAAAAAAGTCATCCTTGATCAAGTGACAACCTTCAGACATGCCATCCATGATATGCGATGTCCCTTGGACAAATAAAATTGATCATATGATTGTATTTTTTAAATTTAAGGTAGACATCCTCTAACATGTCAAGAAGAAAACCAATGCATGTTGATCATACAATCAAACACATGTTAGGTAGGCAAGCGTGCTAGGTCAAATAGGCATCCTAGGACTTGATAAACTTGTATATCCTCAATGTGTAAGCCCTAATTATAAGGGAAACATCAATGTGTAAGCTACAACCAAATGAACTATGACAAATCTGATTCATGCCATAACCAAGATATATAGGACACCTACCTGATACCTGATCTTCATATCAAACCTCCATAGGGCTATCCCAGTGCATAAGTCCTACATCCATAAGAAATGTGACTGATTATTTTCCATCCCATATTTATCACACTGAGCATAGCTAACTGGTATTAAGGAGTTGTAATGATCATATCATTCTGGTCATAATACTCTAAAAGGAAAAGGAAAATCACAAAGTGTAAGCCCTGATCAGCGGCATAATATGATATATCTCGCATATAAGGGAAATGTTAATGTCTAAGCCCTGACCAATTAAACTTTGAGGACTCTAATTCCTATTATAACCATGATACATAATATTCCTTACTAAGGCTCGATACCAAACTCAAATAGGAATAAAATTTGGTATAAGAACCCATGTCTTCAGAATTTCAACCATTAGGACCTAATCATTACCATGGGCTGATCATCTTACCTCATCCATCAACAAACTTAAAATTGAATCAAACTGTGATAACTATGATTCCCTCTATAACAAGGATATGTAGGATTCCTATCTAAGTCCAGATCTCTATACTAAATATCCCATGGGTTTTTCTAATACATAATCCTTACAACCACATGTAGTGAGTTTGATTACTTGTCATCCCTTGTTTCTCACACCAAGTATATCTCATGTGGGCTTAGAGAGGAGAAATAGGCACATCATCCACATAATGAATCTCCACTAGCTAGGGAAATCTCAATATATATGTCCCAATGAGTGGAATGATATAAATATCGACCCCCATATGAGGGAATCTACCTTGGGGCCATTCCTAAGGGTATGAAAAAACTATGGTAACTCTAATTTATTCTATAACCAGGATACATAGGAAATATATTCAATATTAGAGATCAAATATATAGTTTTCAAGTTCAAAAAAATATGTCCTTTCCAAATGAAATTAACCATCATGTGTTTAATGAACTAAATGGGTTTTGATTCCTTCAATAAACATGATATATATGACACCTCATAATAGCTCAATCCTCTCCTTCGAATATTTACCGCCTCTCTGCATGATAGAAAATTAAAAATTACCTAGTTATATGACTTTATCATATAAGAATATATTCATTATTGAGATATGTATGAAGAACCTCAGATACATACAAATGGATTCACTAACAAGATCCCTTTCGTCTACACAAAAAGGGGTTGACCTATAATCATTTTTTTCACATAAAAGGGATTAACCCATGATCATTTTTAGGGTAATAAGTCCCATTTTAGAATTAATAAGAGATTCATAAACATATCTTAAATCTATAAGAGAGTCCCAGAGTAGAAAAAATTACCCCCAAAAGGGTGTGATGAGCCCAACATCCCATCATCTCGACCAATATGAGTCCCTAAGTTCTATTGGGTATGAAACCCAAACTAACCACCTACCATTGGAAAGCAGGCTTGTACCCAGTGATGGATAGGGGAACTATTGAGAGTTTCTATTAAGAATAATAATGATAACCCAACATAAATGATTGTGCAATATATTTATACCCCTTACTCACAATCAACCATTGGCCCAAACCAAACACAACACACCAATTTTCTCTTTCAGGTCAAAATAGTCATTCTTTTGATTAGTTTTTATTTTCATTATAATTAGTTTAATATGTTTCAATTCAATTCATTTATTTTTTATTATAATTGAATTTTTTCAGTTTTGTATGGTTTGGTAGGTTCTAATATAGTTCATTTCAATATTACAAAATGAAACTCAAAGAAAAATACAAATTGTATATAATGAAAATTCTCATGAAGGTCAAGTTTGATACAAAATATTTGTAATAAATAGTAAAAAAATTTAAATAGTACTGACATAAACAACATATGTTGAGCTAAACTAAAAGAACTGATAACATTCATGGATGATTATATATATTTCCCACTAAAACGATAGGTTCACAATCAACTCTAAAAATAGAACTATTGGATTCATCATAAGTAATACATTGATTAGGGACAATGGGAGCAGTGATTGAGTCAATTTCATCCTCACCATCATAAAAAATATATATCGGTTTTACTTCAATAATGACACCAAATTCTGGTCACAAATGAGATAACATATACATGTTTAACTTTATTTCTTAATTTAGTCATCAAACAAATCATAGTTAAACAAAAATATGTTATGTGCCATCTCTTACTTTTAAAGGAATAATTTAGTCAATTTATATGATCGTAAAACTACCCATGTTTGGAGAATTTATGGAAAACTGGGTTCAATTTTATCATAATTCTATTATTCATTTCTCATTTGTTTGTTCTGTCTCATATTCATATCAGACAAATACATTGAATTGAAATACATACATTCTTTATTCAAGCAAGCTTTCATGATAGAACCTTCGGGATGATTCCTATTCCAGACATAAGTCACAAATGTGTACACATTTATTTTAGTTGGATACATCCAATTAAAAGTAATAGGTACTCCAAGTATTTTTTTGGTTGGAAGATGGATTGTTATATATATGTTTAACTTTATTACTTGATGTAGTCATCAAATAAATCATAGTTAATCAAAACTATGCTATATACCATCTCTTACTCTTCAAGGCTCAATTTAGTCAATGTATATGATCCTAAAAATCCCCATGTTTGGTGAATTGATGGAAAATCGGGTTCAATTTTATCATAATTCTATTATTCATTTCTCATTTGTTTGTTCTGTCTCATATTCACATCAGAAAAATACATTGAATAGAAATACATACATTCTTAATCCAAGTAATCTTTCAAGATAAAACCTTCAGGATGATTCCCATTCCAGACATAATTCACAAATGTGTACACATTTATTTTAGTTGGATACAACCAATTAAAATTAATAGGTCCTCCAAGTAGTATTTTGGTTGGAATATGATTGTTATATGTATCATTCATGTGAAAAATGATAGAGTGAATATTTTATCTAACTCACAAAATATTAATAGAGCCCCTTCAATTTTATTTTCAAGAAATACTTGGAAAACTTATTATCATAAATATTTATATAAAAATGGAACAAATTAATAACTTCTACCCATACATTATTTTATAGTAGTTAATGAATTTATATTGGAATAAACTCTTGAATAAGGATACGATAATCATGAGTAATCAAATATTTTATCTTCAAATATCTTCTATTTACTTGTTTTGATATGTTTCTTGAATAGCCATTATGAAATTTATTTGTCTCTAGTACTTTTAGAAATTAATTTTTTTTTGAAAGTTTCATCACATTAAAATCACAAAGATATTTCAATTTATTTTAATTGATACACACATGACTTAATTATGGTCTGATACCCCATTCCACTATGTCACACCAAGATTGTAAATCATTTTTTTTCATTTTCCTTGAAATTTATAAGAATTGAAATGAATAATTTGTATATATATTTTTCAATATGAATTAGGTCCATGCAATGATATAAAAAGTTAGATGAAAAATAAGGTTACTCAAAAAAGATATTTTTCTTCCTCTAATTATAATTGGTTTCAATGGAAACATTCTTCCTCTTTCTAGATTTCATTTGACCCTTCCTTAATGAAAAAATAAAAAAATTTCAATTCATTAAGAACATCAATTTTGGACATACCATGAAGTGGATTTTTGATCTCCATGGTATTCTAAATCCTTCGATGATTATTACTATGTGGAGGATCCATTATAAAGAATCGTTGATGTCCCATTAAACTAAAACTATGATGATATTTAAGTATTATGGATCATGTATTCTTCATACAAACAGGACGTGAAAGTTTTCCCTTTATACTACAGCTATACATTATTGCATAATTAGTAAAATAATTTATCTTCCACATAAGTTCATCACACATTTGAAATATTTATTTAAAACGAGCATCATATGTGGGCACACCCATATTCCAAAGATAATTCAACTCTTTTTTAAAGGTTTCATGTATACATCTATATCATTTTTAGGAATAGAAGGTCCAAATATGAGTATAATTAGGAAAATGAAAGGTTTTTTCATACACATCCATAGAGGAAGGTTATAAATGTGTATGAAAACTGACCATGTGTTCTGTGAAGTAAGAATATTCCCAAATAGATTAAAACCATCACAAGATAGACCCAACCTCACATTACATATGTCAGCTACAAAATCAGGATACCAAGAATCAAATGTCTATCATATAAATACATCTACAAGATAAATTGACTCATCATTATCCTTATTTCACTTAGTATTATTCAATCACATATTTATTGATATTTCATCTGGCATGAAATGATTATGGAGTATGGGAATCAATGTAACTTTCTACATTACTTTATGTGGAACACATGATGGTGTTACATCAACATTTGGATTCCATTGGGATGTTCCACATTATAATCAATCATTTCATTTAGAAATTTATTTCCAGAATAAGATATAATCTATCAATAAAGAATAAATTTTGTTTCTAGAAAATCTATGTTTTTCAACTAACTTCCATGCCATATAATGGTTTGAGAGAATATAAACATTATATGGAATTAACTCCTTCAAAAAATAATAATATAATCCATATAATTATTAGAAATCCCATAAATTTTTTTCTCGTGAAACAATAACATTAAAAATTTCATCTTTTTATTTTACCACATTATCAATATATTAGAGTCTTGGAAGAATCATTAAATTTTTTGCCCCATCAACATCATCATTTTGATTACACATATCTTGTGTGATCATTTGAAATTCTTCTTAGTTCTAAATTCTTTCTTTATCATGATGAAAAGTAAATTTAAACCTATTATATATTAAATTATCCCGTCCAATCCTCTCATTTATATCATCAACATTTTGATATTTTATTTTCTCCCTATTGTGATAACCGATATAGTATTCTATTTGAAAACAATATTTTGTTATATGGTAGATAAATTCTTCATGAATTAACCAAATTCTTCAAACACATTTATAACATGGTCAATGAATATAAACTCTATATGAGGCATTGATAAATGAAAAAACTAAAAATCTCTATAATAAGTTTTCAAAATCACATCATATTTGATCAGTTTCATGCATCCAATTTTTATCCATTCTATAAAAAAATTTACATGTCATGTCATAAATGAAATTAAATAAAATTTATGTTAAATCAAAAATATATTTAAGGAAACAAATATTTTTCACTTTATGTGAAACCATAACTGACAGACTAGTCTATAAGAGAATCATAATATAAAAGATAAAAAATACTATATATATGACCAGAAAATATAAATATAAAACCATGATATTAAATTCCATTATATCAATGAGTAATAAATATATATAATACTACAAAACACTATTTTTATAATTTCTGTTTTTATTTTTTCTCGAATTATATACACTCTTTATATTATGTTATTTTATTCTATAATTTCATGTATAAAATTTTACTATTTCAAGGTAAGAATCTTCTATATCACACATAAATTATGATTTTATGTTGGATAAATCCATAACTACTGGTTTCTTATATTGAGGTATGTTAAAGTAAATCCTTCCACACCTTAAGATCAATTCAAAAAGGTGATTCTCTATATGTTATAGGAATGATAATTCCTTGTATTTATATGAGGAATGAACCTTCTGTGGATGTTTTTTTGGTATCAATAATGGTTTTAAGGAAATTATAATTTGGATTCATAACCCTATAGACTTATTGTTTTGTGGTTTTCAATGGGATTGTTGGTGATGCCTCTAAATGGGTATATATTAGGTGGAGAAAGTGTTGATTGATATTGTGGATTATGGATCACTTATCTAGGTGAGATCATGATAGTTATTGTGGATGGTTCAATCCTACCATGGGGATTATACATATATTAATGTTCAACAATCAATGTTTCTATTGATAAATTTTAGGATTCCTTCAAGTGGTATGGCCTAATCATTTAGTTATTTATTTGTGAGTCAATGAAAGACACTGAGAGTTTTGATGAAGGTATGACATAGGAGGCTTAACTAGTTATTTTAAATATAATGGTATGGGATCAGTTTGAAAATACCATTGCAATATGGAATTGAATGTTAGAGTTTTTTTAATAATATGATCTAGAATTTTGAGGAATAGTTGGTGTGTGTGGGAACAACTCCTAGGAAGTGGAAAATTTTAAAAAGTGTTATTGAATTGATATGAGGTATGATATTGAATTTTTACCATTGTTATTTCATAGAGTTGGATGTGGTGAGATGGGAATTGTACCAAGCATATCATTATACCATTAAAAATGAGATTCAATGGAAAATTTATATGGAAATGAGTGTTATGGATGTGAATTATATAATGTTTGTAGAAGCCTATTATGTGGAGTTTCATGAGCTAGGGAAATATATAATCTACTCAAGACACTATATTATAGTGGAGTCAACCAATTTCTATATGGATTTTATGTTCCTTGTGTAGAAGATGTCCTAATATGATATTACCAAGACATCAGAAGTTATTACATTAAAGGTATATTACATGTTGGTTTTTTATTTGGGTTTCAAATTAAATTGAATTAATGTGATTATGTTTTTTTTGAGTGATGAAACTTTTTTCAGATATAGTTTAGAGGGTATGTTATAGACTATTTTTAGGTGGTTAGTCCTAATTTCTATGTATTATGGCCACTAGATGAATTAATCTATTTTTAGAGATATTTAAAATAAATTTTTTAGTTATTATAAATGTATAATTATTTTTTTAGAAGTTCTTGGAATTAGATAGGGTTACATGTGTGAGATAAATAACCAGTACACTTTGAAAGGCCTAAAAAGTGATGACCAGGTGGTGTATGAATTGGAAATTACTTCACTTAAAAGATAAGTGGTACTTTAAACCTACCCCTTAGTAATATACATGTTTTTTTTATTGATTTTAATATGGGTTGTATCTTCACATTGTGCAATTGAACATTTTTAAAATTAATTAATTATATATTTTATGATGATATATATGGATTTGAATTAAATAATGTGCGAAATCCATCAAGGTTCAAGGATTTAATTATGATAATATACCTTATAAAATATAAATACGTAGAGGTGTTATTTAAATGAGTTATAATTGAGTGAATAAATTTAGGAGGCATAAAGGACCTATGGATAAGTGCCTAAGTGACTCTACCCTTCAATAGATAATAAGGAAACACTAGATATATGTGAAAAACTACAGTTATGGGGGATAATTATAATGATAAAAATCATATTGATGGATGTTAAAGTGGATCCTTTTGCACATGTAAAGGAAAAAATAAAAAAAATGATAAGTAAAAAATCTTCCCAAGAGGGTCAAATTAGGTTATGCATATAAAAATGGAAGGATGATAATTATAGTGAGAATACCATTAGTAAAGAAGTCGCCTAGTGGGATTTAGTTATTAAAATAATCCACTACAAAAACTAAAATTTTATAGATCTCAATAGTCAATGTAAAAATAAAGATAAATAAATAATGAACAACTAAAAAATTAAAAAATTATTTTTCAATATAAGTATGGATAACTCTTTTTTTGAGAGCAATAACCAGATTTAGACATATCAAAATAAAATAAAAAAAAAATTATCTACCATGGTGTTTTAGACCTCGAATAAAAATGAAATTGATGGTTGATAAAATACCTAAATGGTTTTGAAGTCACCAATTTAATATTGAAAATGAATGAAATTAAATAAAGAATGCATGATAGATAACCATAGGTTGAAAATAAACTAGAATGATAAATGTTATGGTTCTAGATGAGAATTAAATGGTAGGTGGGGAACCTATATAGGATGTGTATTTTTGGAAGGCCTATACCAATGGTTTCTTAAAATAGTTGGTATAACCAACTCAATACCAATGATTTTAAAAACCATTGGTATACATATAACCATACAAATGGTTTTTAATTTTTTTGATAGGATTGATATAAAATACCTATCCCAATAGTTATACTAAACCATTAGGAAAAGATCACCTATAACAATAGTTTTTTAAAACTATTGGTATAATCGCATTGGTATATCTTACCTTTCCAATAGTCATTAAAAGTAAATTTTAGTGGTTTAGGCATAAAAAATTTGTTTTTGGATATTTGTTTCATGGAATAAAGTATGAATTAAAAATTTATCTAAGCATAAAAGGATGAATTTTTTTTATGAAATATAAGCCTATCAAGTAAGTATATTTCCTTATATTCTTAGATAGTAAATAAATTCTTCAACTTTAGGAAAAGTTTCTTAAAACAAAAATGTTATCCTATTAAATTCATATCTAATTAATCATATGTTATTTTAAATAATCCTATATTTATGATTTTTAGTCCCTTAAATTTCTATTAATCATTCACTTTCTTATGATCAATGACTACAATCACTCTCTCTAATTATTTATGCTTTTCATCAATGTCTAAATATTTACTTCCCACTAATGTTCTCTTATTTTGAAACCTAACATCTGTTATTCCATATGAACCTCATAAATAACATTCAATTTTACCAATATTATGTTTTATTAACCCTTTTTACTATGTGGGTTTATAACAAAATTATTTTCAAATCTCCATCCTTTGATAACTGGGATAAAGTTCAAATTGCGAGGACACAATTTATTAGGGGGGATGTAACACCCCAAGATTTTAAAAGAAGAAAAATATGTTCAATAGTGTATATGAAATGAATCATTGATCTTATATAACAATTTAACAACCCAATACTTTATTATATATTTAATCTCTTCGATAGTTTGCAATTTATGCAATATAGTGTTTGAATGAAATGTGATACTTTATTAAAATATTATTATTTAATGTGATTTTTATCACATAGATTATATAATGAAGGAAATAAATAGGATTAAATAAATTATCAAAATATATAGTTTACAAAATTTCATTTATTATTTATTGATTATAAATAATATAAGAATCATTTAAAAGAAAAAGAATTGTTTTCTAAAAAATAGTATTTCTCTAAAAGATAGTTTAATCATTCTTTTCTCTCATAATTTAAAAGTATATTTTACCAATATTATAAGTTTTATTTCATAAAATAAAACTCATATTTTAAATTATAATACTAAAACTATCTTATGGTGAATTGTTGGATTTTTTTAGAATAATTTCAATTTTTTATGAATAGTGAGAAAATTTTAATTTTAATTGAAAACCACATTTTTATTTAAATTATTTATGAAGTTAAACTATATTTTAAATTGGTTTTAAATAAAAATTATTTAAATTATTCATAAATTAATCCAATTAGGTCATTTTAATCATTTTCGTATTGAATTTTGATATAAAAACATCATAAAGTTTTAAACATTTTCTCTTTGAAAACCTGTTTTCTTGTTATGTGAGCGACATTAATTTTATATTAAAAATTTCCAATTTTGTGAATTTAATTTGAAAAAATGGATTCCATATTTATAATTATCATAATTTATAATATATAATAAGTTCAAACTTTTTTTTACAAAAATTAACAGTGAAAATAATAGAAATTAATTACCGAGATTAATGTAAAAATGGATTTACTGGGGGTTAAAATAAGAAAAAAATGGTTACAAATGACCTAAAAAACTTGTAAAACACCAATTTTATGAAATTATATACACCAATTATCTTATAGGTTCTATAATGGACCATTTTGGAAGCTTGTGACATGATAAAAATGCGGGAATGATTGATTCTGTTCATAACATTACAAGTGTGACACTCAACTCACTTATAAATGGACACCCCCTCTACTCTCTTCATCACACATTAAAACCAATTTTATTCATCTAATAAATCCCCAAATAACGTCAAAAATTAACTGAGATAATAATATAAGACTTATTTTTTATATAAGTCCATCATAATAAGGCTTTGGTGCAAACTTACAGAGGATACCCGAAGAAGAGGTAATGTTCTTCGACAAGCGTCTTTATTTTATTTCTTTCTCCACATCCTTAAATTATTATTTAACAATGATTATATAATAAAATTAGTATATTAAATATACTTTTATGTTTTTATAATAATATAAGGAGCTAAAAATATGTCAATTTCCATCAAATGGGTTACGAAATAATCATTTGTGTCTACGATAGACTACCACCTCATGGACCGATGTCATTGGTTTCTCCATTACCACCTATATCGGTTTCGTATGATTATGGATATAAAGTTTATATATTATTTTTATAACATTATTTTACCTATTTAGTAATTATATCATATAACCCTTTTTACCTTCCATTCTATAAGAGATATGATAATTTCACTTGTGTGTATGGTAGACTACCGCCTCACGAAGCGATGTGATTCATCTTTCACTAACACTTCACATAAAATATGAAAAAGATAAATTTAATGATTATATGTGATATAAATAAAAAATATTATGATATTAATTAAATATTTATCATTATTTAATGATAATATATAATTTTATTTATTACATTTTCACTCACTTAATGATGATAACATCATTCATGTATGTGTGGACTATCACTTTAACGAAGCGATGTGATTCTATTTTTATCACCACACCACATGAAAGATAAATATAAGTATATAATATGGTATATATTATATTATGATCATAATTAAAATATAATATATTACTTATTTTATTTCCTTAATGGTCATTGGAAAATGGAAACGTTACTCATGCGTATGTACGACTTACCGTCTCCCTGATTGTAGCGTGGTTTATTTCTCATAACCATACATAATGAATAGTTTTAAAATTATAATTGATGCATATATATGACAATTATTTCATTATTATTATTCTTTATACTATTAAATAATGAACTCTTTGACCATAGTAAACTTACCAAAGTTATTTTTGTCAAATAAACTGAATATGGTCAAAACATATGATGTAAATTTAGTTGATTAAGAAATTTTATAAAATATTGTAATAAGTGAAATAAAAGTAATAATAAACTTTAAAAAGGTTCCAAAGTAATAAAATAATTAATATAATTTTATTATTCAAGAAGATAAATACACATGTGACAAGTCAGACTCAACGTAAGGGACTTCGTCTCAATTTCATTTCATTGAGACGTATTTTAATATTATACACCTATAATATTTTATGAGGTGTATATACAGTACCATTGAAATTTTATATCACAAATATATATAGTATAATGGTATTTATATTCTTTTTAATGGTATTATTTCATGGTTCTTATTATTAAAATATTTCCAAAGTGATAAGGGACTTTTCTTTTAAAAAATCTCTTTTAACGTTTTCCTTCCAAATCATTCTTTTCTATGCCAACGTTTTTAAAATGATTTTATGAAAAAATTTATATATAAATAAAATATATAAGGTTCATTTTAGGAATATTTTAAATTTTTTTTCAAAGGGGTTCACAAATAACATTTTACATTTTTTGTATGGAATTTTTTGACAAAAGATAAGAGGAAGGCTTTATTCATAACATACATGGGAAAAATGAATTTTCCACCACCAAAGACATTATTTTATTTATGTATTACTTTCAATATGTCATGTTTTATTCAATGAAAAAGCATAATTATCTTATCTTTGGTATTTCTCTTTTGAAAATGTGTTTTTGAAAGAAAATGGATTTTTATCTGAATTTTTTTTCATATGGGTTTAAAAGAGTTTTTCTAAGGGTTTTATGATGAAATTTTTTTATTCATGATATGATAATTGATAATTATATGAAATGGTTGATCTTGATACATCTTATATGATGGGTTTATCCCCATTATATCTCACAATAGAGCCCGATATAGATTATACAAAGGGTTTATCCCTATCATAGATCATGAAAAAATGGGTGACCCTGATATAACTTATATAAAGGGTGATCCCCATTAAATTTATATAATGAATTGGGTATGATAATATTAGGAGTTGGACATATGGTTATTACAATTAAAAGTTTTTTCAAAGGGTTTTATGAATATGATGCTCTATGTTATCAAAATGTGTTTTAATTTCTTCTTATGGGTTTTAAAGGTTTTATTTGAACAAAACATATATGTGTTTTTCATGTGAAAATGTATTCATTTAAACACTCATGGAAAATTAAAGGAAAAGGTAAAAGTTATACGAGTTTTCCAAATTTTTTATATACTAATGGTTTTATTTCATTTTTTATGTCCCTTACTATGTTTTTTTTCCTTCTTTTCCAGTGTTTTAAATTTTTTCACAGGGTTTAAGGATGGGTAAGTGAACTGAAGAAGTCAAGGTGAAAGTTGTGGAGATTTTACATGAAAAGAAATGAAGATTTATTTTAAAAGTATTATATTACAGGGAAAATGGATACTTATATGAAGTGTCCACTTTGTATTTTATGGTTTTTTATGTATGAGTTATGGAATAATTATCTAAAACTATAAACCTAAAAAGATACTCAAATGTAGAAGAATTAATTATTGAATTAAAAATCAAAATAATGTAATTTTTAAGGATATGTCCTTATAGAAACATTTGACCAAATTATTTTAAGTAAACTATAATACTGAACCCATCAGAAGTTCAAAGACTTTCAATAAACTCAATTCCATCCTGTTGAATCCTAACTTCATTTCTCTAACTTAGCTAAAGGTTCCTCCAGAGTAATCTCATTCTAGTGGACTTTTACTCCTGTACAAGCAGTGGCTTCTCATAAATCTAAATTTTATTTTTTTTTCTTAAAATTTTTCCCCATTTTTATTGTGTTATCTTATCTATATACATAGATATATAAATCACTTCTCTAGAACTAATTAGTGAAGTTAGAAATATTTAATTTGTTTTCACAAATACATTTAATTGTTTTTGTCAATTATTTCTTTGACTTTGTAGTGAAAGGATAAATAAGTGGGAAAAAAACTCATGAATGTTTTGGATCTTCTCTCTTATTATTCATTTAAATATTTTAACTTCCATTAAATAAGAATCTAACTAGAATTAGTAGGTTGTAAAATGAATAAGTGAAGTGATTATTCATAAAGAAATTTTGTATATTCCACAACACATGTAGGTAGAGGCCACTCCAAGGTATAGGATAATCTTGTGAAGAGACATAACTATTATATAAAATTAATAGGGTTTGATGAAGTAAAACATAAATCATTTAATTGAGTGAACATTAAGAAAGTAGTCATCACAAGTAGAACAAGAATTTACCCATTTTAAGTGGACTCAACTTTGAAATAAATTTATTCTTACTAATTGAATCCGATTTATTTAATTTCATCTTTCCCCTATGTTTTAATTTATTTTCTTATCTTTTTCACCACTCACCCTAATTTCCATTTATTTTTATAATATTAAAAATCACAAAAACATAAAAATAATTAATAATTAAAAAATGTAACAAAATAGGTAGATAATTGTTGAAGATACATGAAGTCTCGCCAAGAGAATGATACCCATGGTCAGACACTACAATACCCCTAACATGTCTGTAAAATCATTAATCATTGAGTGTTCCTTTGACAGGGTCTCATTTTATCTCTTTTTTGGAACTCTTTTCATGGATTTATGTATTTTCTTAGTTTTCTCTTCAAAAAATTTATTTCTTTTGTTTTTATTTTCCCCCTTTGAATTAATCTATTTGTGATGAGTTCTCAATGTGATAATTCAAATTCACTAAACACGTCTATCATTACTATATTTCAATGATATAATTGTTAGCTATCCAAAAGTACCACATACACACCAATTGAATCATTATTAAAGTCCCAAATGGATTTCATCAATGAAATAAACTACCTAATAGTTATGGTATCCACTGCTATTAAAGAGGAAAAAATTCAAGGAGAATTTCCACTATCACCAAATGATGAAAATTAAAATAAGGTGGTATTGTCCACATTTGAAAAAATCCATTTAAGTGTACCTAGAATAGAATATGGAGGAGGATAACTACCTACCACTTGATGTAAAATTCTCTCAGGATCAATTAACTTTTTAATCTAGTTTAAGGTTGAATTTAAACAGGGAGATAATTCATTCATAAATTTAGTCGAATATAATTTTCTCAAGGAAGATCTACAAACCAAATTTTCTTGTTCATATCTTATTGAACTGGAAGAAGAGTCTAACAACCTAGAGGATATAAATTAACAAGCACCTAATGAGGTACCTTTAAATCTCTTTATGCTCCTTGAGTAATTTTCCAAGAAATATTTTGAAGATGAATTGGATTCCACTTTTTATATTATTTGAGAGGGATTTAAATTTATGAATAATGTTCTCTCATGGAATCTATTTTTTTTGTTTTTTAGGATAGTAGAAAGAAAATGATGTTGTAGTTTCTACCACTAAAATAAAACACACTATCATATTGAGAATAAAAATATAAACTATGAATTAGTAGTTAGTTAAAGTGAAAGTACCTATTTAATAGATTCAACCAAAAAATTTTCTCCCCTATCCATTGTTTCCAATTTTATTTTATTTATAATGTTTTAATAACATGTTTTTGTGTTTTTATGTGTAGTAATGAAGCTTTCTTGTAGCCCTGTTCATGTTATGGAAATTGAAATATGTTTTGGTCTAGTTTTTAAATACGTATTACCTTACAATTTTTAATATTTTTAAATTATTTATAATAAATAATGGTCCATGTCTCATTTTATTTTATTAAAAATCTTGAGGAAAACAATTATGCCACTATTTTAATATAATTAGAGGTTTTTTCTACCACATAAATAAGCTTCTAAGTTAGATCTTCATGCTTTTTCTTAGTTTTTATAATTCCTTTATTTCTTTTTATTATAAGAAATCATGAAGATAGAAGCTTAAAGAATCATTAAATTTCATTTGGAGAATTAAGACATTGGTTATACCCTCTACATATCAAACAATTTCATGTTGTATTTCTATAATTAATATCCTATTACTTCTTGAAAATTTGTTCAGTTTTGATATGTAAATATTTTATATGAATACACGGGAGGTTATTAAAGAAATATGTGTTGGAGAGACTGCTTATGTGTATTGGATAGGGTATTTGGGCGTTTTCAAATTTCTTTTTATTTTTTTGTCTTAAGCTAAATTAAAATGTCATTAATAAATTTTAATAATTGATTATTTTTTAGGGATCTATTTGATTTTCAAAAAATGGGTCTAAATGGTTATTCATTAGTGATCCTTTAAAATTCAATTTCAAATTTTATTATGAGTTCTACCAGTTTTTCAATTTTCATTCCCATCAGTGACAATCTAATATCATTTTCACCATCCCTTGAGGTACCCTAAAATATTTTTTGACATATTCTTAAGAGTACATTCTTTTCTTGGGTGAAATAAGTTCATGTTTTATCATCTATAACTTGATTAATTTACCACTCAAATATTATTAAGAATAATGAAATTTATTAAAATGATTGAATATTTTTGGTAATCCCAATGTATTCACTTTTATATATACATTAACATTCAATATTGATAAGACATTAGTTTCCTTGAATGTTGTTATATGTTTAAGAAACATTATGAGATTATTATATGACTATTTATATTCACTCTAAATATATATCATGGTTATTTCGATGATAAATATGGGAGAAGAGATATCATTATAGGAATTCTTGGGATACATGGAGGTTGGAAAACTGTGGAGGTACTTGGGACGCGAGGCTAAAGTGTTTGTGTTGTAGAGGGGGGTGTTTGGGGTTTGCCTTTTAGGGATATTGGTGAGTGTGGGGAGAATAGTGGTTGTATGTTTTGTTTAGTTACTATTAGAGGGGTTTGTAATGTAATTAGCAATAGGAAGTTGTTATTTAATAGGTTATAGTTCTTATAAGTTATTTGTAAGTAATAAATAGGGGGAATATAGAGTATGTGGGATACCAAACGTATTTTTGGAGTTTTGGATTTTGTTGAAAGATCTCAGAGGGTTAGGATTTGACCTAGGGTGTGGAATCTCCTAAGAGTTATTCTTAATCTCTATTCCTACTTATCTTCAATTTACACTTCTTCCATCTTCTTCTTCTATTATTCTATATTTTTTGTATATTTTCAAGTATAGTTATAAAATCAATCCTATAGTTCTTCCTCTATCTCACCCCACACCCTATCAGTTGGTGATTTTATTTGAATAGAATCACTATCGTAGAGATGGAATATAGAGTGAGAAATGAAATAAATTTGTTCTTGATTAAGAGAAAATGGAAGAATCTAGGGTGGGTTGAGGTGGATGCATTGGCCTTAGGGAGAATATTAACATCATATAAAAAAACGACTCAAAAATTAATAAGTTTCAAGAAATATCCTTGATACAATGGATGATGTAGCAGTTCTTGATAGGAAGAACGTATTTGTCATGATATCTACTTGAATTTATAGGTATGTTTAAAAATTTATAGATACAACAACTAGTTTACTTATATTATCATTTTTCATGTGTATGGAGGTATAAATTTAAGATATGTGGGCATCACTAGATGAATTCTCCAAAAATCAAGAAGATATCTATAAAAAAGTGAGGTTACCTGTATTTTCTTAAAAATATAATAAGAATTGGGTCATGGAAGAGGATGCATACTTTTATGCCCTTCAAATTCTAGAAAATATGAATGTTTTGATAAAAGAATTATTTATGCATGATACGACTTGGGTTTGGAATTTATTGTTGGAACTGAATAAGAATGGGATTAACTAGAATTACTTTAAAGAAGTGTTATTTGGGAGATTTGGTAGTGAGATAGTAGTTAAAAAGGTGTCCATGACTACCAAATCTGGGATCAATTCAGGCCTGCTACTGAGTAGTGGAAAGAAGCTATTAGACCTGATCAGCTACAAGGTGAGTTGTGGAAAATAGTCTCAACATATTGAAAGCATATTTTGAGCTATTGTTATAGTAACATGTTAAATTTAACAAACCATGTTTGACCTCCTTGGATTGGAAACTGTTGAAGAATGATTGGAAAAATGATACTGATTGGGAGAATAGTGATAAGGATTAACAACTTGAATATAATCTAGTATGTACATATGAGGTAATTTTTAAACCTAGTTTTGGAATATATGGTGTAGAAAAACTAGGGATTATGAGTGGAAGTAAAATTACTAGAGAAGCATCTAGGTTGCATAAGAAGCCAATTACTGTGATTATTTATCAACTGGATGAATATTCCCTAACAAAACTACTAATTACTAAAAATTCAATTCGATGATGGTATATAGAACTGATGAATAGTAAAAAATATAAGTTTAAGATATTATTTGAACCATTGGACCAAACTGAGGAAAATGATGAAAATTCAAAGCAGATGGAATCTACGTCTTGGATTGAAAAGAATCTAGAGTTAGTGAATATTTCATTTGAGTTGATAATTTTTCTTAGGCTATGAAATAAGCTCTAGAAAAGAGATTATGATCCTATAGGAACATTTTAGGGAATTCAAGATGATATAATGGTTATAAGTTTGATCCTTAATTAGATTTTTGAAGTATCTACCAGATCTGGGGCCAGCTATTGTTTCATCCGATCACAAGAAAAAGATACCAATGAAGAAGTTGAAAAGTGATTAAGGAAACTATAATCAAGGTAGAAATTATTATTGAACAAGCTACACGGATTCCAAGACCATTGTGAAACCCACTAGAAAATCACCCTGAGGAAAAGGTAATATTTTAAGGAGGTGGAAACGATAGGAATGTTGGGGGTTCAATGAGGCTAAAAACTAATAAGGTTCCAAGGAGGTGATGTCAAAGTGAAACTACTATAGTGGGGGGGGGGGGTCATGGGGATGAGCTATTAGGGTTTTTGCTGTGTGTGGGTAGGGAATCTATTTTATGTTTGGTTTAGTTACAATTTTAGGGGGATAATATTGTAAATAGTGTTAGGAATTTATAATCTAGTTGGCTAGATTTGTTAGATGTTGTTAGGAAGTAATAAATATGGGAGGATACAGAGTGAGGGGGATAGTAATTTTATTTTGGGAGTATTGGATTTCTCTAGATGATCTCATAGGGTTAAGGTAAGGGACTATATCCTTCTATCCCATATCTTTGTGTGTTTTTGAATCCCATGGCGATTTGAGGGATCCTAGATCAGGTTTGATGGAATTTGGGAGATGAAATATGGATTCATGACTAATTCATGATGGGGAAAGTTGTTAATGACATGAGTGAGTAGTTTTTGGCCAGATTGGTGGTTCATGACTTGAGTAAGGGTGGGTTTTAGGGTATAATTCATGAAATGAACTTCACAACATTAATGGATGAGGGTTTGGATTCGATGAATCTCTCTTTGAAAACACATTATGTGAATTAATTCAACTTTGTTTGATATAAGGGAATTGTTTTTCAATGAGTCTTAAAATTGTTTCATTTGTGACATGAATGACCCATTCACATCATGAATGTACATCTACAAGTGTGCCTATAAGTTCTATCACACCCTTATATTTTCTCAAAATCCTTAAATTTTCTCCCATCTCTTGGTATCCAGATGTGCTATTTTAGGGTTTTTTATCCCAATTTGATTGGTATTGATCATTGAATTCCCATGTTTGATTTGTGGTGGTCTGTAGTTATTTTTACCTCTTTTACTATAGTTTCTTCTTGGTTAAGTTTTTCCCCCCACGATACCTTTACATTCTATAGAGGTTGATCTCCATCATTTTCATGGAGTTATTTTGATGTTTGGTGGCATTTTCGTGGTGAGATTCCCAAGGTACCATCAATTTATTATAGGAGAGGTAATAAAATATCTGTGCTTATTTTTTCATTCTTGTTTATAGAATTTTGAAAGACTTGTAGTATGGGATTCATTGCTTCTCATTTTTTAAGTGAAATCATAAGGTTATCATGCTTTATCTCATTGGGTAACAGTGGAATTTACCTTAATAAATGTTAAACTAGAATTAAAAGAAATTATTAGTTTTGGATTATAATGGTCTCATGTGTTCATGCCATGTTAATGGTTTTCCTATTGATTTGATAAGATAATGTTCCATCTGTTATTTATGCTATGGTTTATCATGTTTTTTATTTTTGTAAATTTTATAAAGAATGTAAAGTAAGTAATTCTTGTTGGATAAATAATAAATATACATGTTCAATTGTTACTATTATTATTATAATTAATGAAACTAGAAGTTATACTTGAATCATGATTGAATAACATAACTATTGATAGTTGATTCATTAGGTTTCATGTGGTTTTGAACAGTGTTAAATTAACTGGTTAACTTGAGATGGTAAATAATTGATTGGTTTTTAAAGATAATTGTTTGGGGCTGAGCGGGCCCGCTTTCCTATGAAGGCTAGATGCCTTGGTTCTTGGGCCTAGATTCTATGTTGACTGTTCATTGTTTTATTTATTTCTTGTGTGATTTACATAGATGACGAGGCTTTTTATATGACATGATGTGACCTAAGGATGGATGATGGTTAAGTAATAAATGGGCAAGGATGCCTGGGTTTTTGGTAATAGTTGGAACCTATGATGGTGGGATGGACAATGTAATACATAATGTTGTTGGGGATGGTACTGAGACTGATAGAATGGGTTAAACCTAGTCTTTCTCATTGTTTGTTGTGTTGAAAACTTGGATGCTTGTTTTTACCAAATCTTCTTTAAAGGTCGGATGATTGAGTTGTTTGTTTCTTCTTTTCTTTATCTATCGCTTAATGTAGCTAGATGTTCATGGTTTATTCATATTTTTGGTATCTTTAGATGATTCCTAGAGTACCTGGAATAGTATAATCACTAATGTACTCTATATGCATGAATTCTAACATGAATATCATTTTTTCCATTATAATTGTAAAAATAAAGAGAAGCATTAGGAAAATAGTAGACATTTTGAAAGGATTTGTAAAAACATATGTAATTAGTAAATGATGAATTAAGAATTATGGTGTATTTATCAAGAAATAGAGGAATTTGACATTATGAATATTTTCAATACATATGCTGAACATTATGACCCTTAATCAATAAGATAGTTTTTCATTATTATTTTTGGCTATGAAGATGTAATAAAGTGACCATTGAGATTGAAACGGGAGAAACCAAAAAATTTATTTTTGGAAACTATAAATAAATTTAAATTCTATTAAAAGTATGTTTTATAATAAATTATAAGTTTTAAATAATTTTTATTTTATTTAAATAAACCCATAAAACACTTTTTAAATGATAATATAAATTAATGATGTCTGAAGTAATTTTTATAATAGTTAGATTATTTTATTGGTAAAAAAGTTATTAATTTTAAATAATTAAATATTTTTATTTTAATGTCAAAATTATAATATTTAGAGAATTATTTTTATAATATAAATATCATTCTGGACTCTGTACATCATATTTAACTTAGGGAAAATATTTGATAATTTTATGATAAAGTTGATTTTTAGTGAAAAAGTAAAAATTAACGTTTTACGAATACCATGATTTTATGACATCATTATGATTTAATAATTTTTTAAAAAATTATAAAAAAATTATTTAACAAATATTTAATTTAATAATTATAAAATTATATTTAAAAATATTATTTTGAATTTATAAATTTCTACTTTATATTTTGGAATCAAAAATTGGATTTTGGAGATAAATTTTTTTTTGGATTCAGTACATTAAATGAGTTGGTTGGAAAGTGATTTTAGAATTTATATGACTTTGAACATCAACCAACTCCCACTAATTCATTAATAAGATATAAAATTCTTTATAATTAATTTCACCGACAAGTTGTTCATTTATGTAATAAAATAACAAATATTTTACCTCTTAAAACAACACATATACAAATATAAGTTGTCACCCTTTCTCACAATCCTCAATACTAAAAATACACTAAGAATGAATTTTTTCTCCCTATCCCTCTCTAAATATATTTCATGGCGTTCCTAGGCCTCTAAGGATTCTCTACATAGATCTAAGAAGCATCCTCTCAAGGTAAGGGGTATATTCCTACACTTTTTCAATTCAAGTGCTTCTTTTGTATAAGCCTTTCATAGCTACAAAATTAGCCTATGACCAAGGTTAGATCCAAGGTTTAAGAAATACATGGAAATATGACATATTAACACCTTGGTTTTTTTAAAATTGGTCATGGGTCTCCTTGGGTCATCCAATTGCCATAGTTTTACATAACCATAGTGATTGGTGGGCACGAGAACCACCAAAATTACACAAGAAATTGGAAGGAAATTCATATTACTATGGTTTTGGAAAACCATGTAAATATAGCTCTCCTATTTATACATTTTTAGAAAACCATTTCAATAATTTTCTAGGAGAAGAATTATAGCCTTGGTTTGAGAAAACTATTGCAATACATGTCACTTATGGCCACAATTTTCAAAAACTGTGGAAATTGGCCGACCTATGGAAACAGTTTGACAAAAGCATGTCAAAAAATTACACCTACTTCCATGGGTTCAGATAAACAAGGAAACAAGAATCTCCTAACCACATAAGTCTATAGTTTTCTCAAACTGTGGCAATACATCTAACTTATGGCCATGGTTTTGAAAAACCATGACAATTGTTTACCTAATATAATTTTTTATTTTCTAAAATATTACAAATTATAATTATATATAATTATACTCACTCACACAAACACACACACACACACACACACACATATATATATATATATATATATATTAATACATATATTAGGGTGTAGTTTAGTTTTAAATTCTTTGGTGGATTGTATAAATGGTTACAAGATCCAAACATGGTGGAATTAATTTTTTGTTAAAGGTTGAAATCACAGTTTAGTAAACTATGGTAATAGGTTCCATTTCTATTGGTTGTTCATCCTATTTCTATGTTATGAAATTATGGCTATATCATGGACCCTATTTCAATGGAAATAGGGTCCATAGTTCATGTAAACTGTGGATTTTAGATAGGGCCATAGTTTTAAACCATGGAAATAAGCTTATTTTGTAATTGTGTTTTGATTCTCAAATTATTATATTGTCAATTGAAAATAAAACCCCCATTGTTGTGACTATGATGTATTTTCAATGAGATTCTTCCTTTTTCTTGCATTAAATCCATTCTAAGATCCATTTTTCTTACTCGTTATGGTACTGAAATCATTTCTTGACATTCCATGCTATGTTTTCATGTTATGAAAACCCAACCCTATTATTCATTTGACGTTATTCATTTAGATGTATCATTTAACTATCAATTGAGTATATCCTTTTATGAAACCCCCATTCTCTACTAATTGTTTGGAAAAGATATGTACTTATGATTCTTCATTGATGCGACACACATAATGTTATACATATGAGGGGTGTGCCTGGATAGCACTCCAATGCATTGGGTAAAGAAGTAATATCTAGAGATGACATGTTCATGATACCTTGGAAGAATTCCTTGGTAATGTTTTATTATTCCTTGGTCAAAATAATTATTAATATTCATTATGACACCTTATGGATAATGTTTAATGATATTTTGACAAATATCATATGTTTATGTTGTAGCCACATTACTTTATTATGTATCTTGTTATTATGTTCATATACTTACATTATTCTGAAGTTATTATATACATGTTCTTATGTTATGTTTCATGTATCACATATGATATTATTCCACATTTTTTATTCCTTAATGGGATTTATTACTATCCATTTAATTTGATAAATATCCCCAGAATATCCCATACAGTGAGATGATTTTTGATAAGATAGTAAATAAGTATTTCAAGATAGTTTAATTTTTTTATGTTTTCTTTTATATACCATGTATATCTTGTTCTATGTGCCTAGCTTCTAAGAAAAGAAACCTAAAAATTCCCTTAATATTTATTTCTGTAATATTTATTCATGGAATATGGTTAAAATCATGTAATAAAAGGTGGGTTGCCCTACTTTTAGTTTCTTTATTTATTTCAATCAAAAATAGGCTTATACCCTTTTAATATTTCTTAATTTCATCCAGTAAAAATTAAGTCTATTCCTTTTTCTGGGATTCTTGGATACATATTTATTTTATAAATTTTCAACTGATTGAGGAAGAGATATATAAGTTAATAATTGAGCTATTACTGAACTTCCTTAACAAATTTTATGCCTTTCCTTTTATTTAATTTCCCCATATTTTATTCATTAACCTCTATTGATATATCAATCATTTAATTTTCATCATTTCACTCATTTAATCATTTAATCTCTTAATTTATATAATTAAATATCTCATTTAGTTTATATTATGTACACTGTGCTCATTATTTTGAATTCCAAATACATTTATCAATTTTATCGCACTTACTTCGATTATTTTAATTTATCTTTAAATTTAATATTTTCATTTATTATTTTGTTTCAATTTTTTTTAAAAAATATCTCCATATATTATCATCTTACATTGACAAAAAATGTTTTCAAATTAGATATTCTTTTTAAAATTAATTTCAAACATATTTTCAAAAATATTATTTAGATTTTATTTCCAAAATTTTACTTTAAAAATATTAATCAATTTCAAGGAATGATCTTTAAAAAATGAACTCTACCTTTCACACCCTAGCTTTTTAAAAATAATATTCAATGATTTTTTCCATTTTATTTAATAAAACATAGTATAGTTATTGGAAAACATGCAAGTCTACTTTTCTAAGAATCATTGTATATCATGTTTTGAAAAATTTATGTGTGGTTATACACATACTAAAGAATCGAAAAAATAGACTCCTGATGATATTGTTTTTCTAGATCTTGATGAAAGATCCATTAACTCCCTCCACTTTGGTTTAGATATAAATGAGTTTAATCATGTTTCCATTTACAAAACTACTTATGAAATTTGAAAATTAATAGAAGCTACGCATGAAGGCACTAATAAAGTTAAAGATACTATAATTGGTATGTACATACAAGATTTTGAAATTTTTAGTATGCAACCAAATGAATATATTAATGATATGTTTACTCATTCGAATCACACATGAAATCGAATAAAATATATTGGGGATACTCTCACTATAGAAATCTTTTTGAAGAAAATAATTTGTTTCTTTTCAACAACTTGGGATCCCGAAGTAATGGAAATAAAAAAACAAATATATCAAGAACATGGTAGTTAAAGAACTCATTGGATTTATGATGACCTATTATATTACCAGGAAATGAAAAGATTAAAAATAAGTTAAAGAAATCAAAGAATTTAAGAAGATAATTGACTTTAAAGAAATAAATTTTTACTCATTCAAAAAATGAAATCGAAATTGATCATATGACCATGAAATTGAACAAATAAATGAAAAATAATAAATCCTTCCAACATGCCAAAAAGAAGAATGATCAATAGGAAATTAGGGTAGTATGTTATCATTGCAACAAAAAGGGTCACATAAAACTGGAGTTCTCCATATACAAACACAATATGAATGAAAAGTTGAAAGATATGAAATCTCTCAAACTCTCTTACAAGAGTGTAAGTGATGACTACCTCATCTAAAATGACTCAGGTGATGATCACACTAAATGTATCATGGAAAAAATTGAGGAAAGTGATGAAGATAGTTCTTTAACTTCTAATTTTTCTACAACTTCTTATTCTTCTATCCATTTTAACTATTAATATCTTAAATATGTAAGAGATAAACTCTCATATGGTTTTTTCTAACCATACCACTATTTTAAAATATCTCAAAAACAAATAAAATTAATTTATTTTTTGAAAATAATCAACTTTATAAAGAAAATTAAGAGTTATATCATTGAAATTAAAGGAGAATCCAATTTTTTAAAAGTCAAAATAAATAATTAATGATCTTGAAAATTCTCTTTCTAAATTCACCCATGGTGAAAAAAATTTAAATAAAGTTCTTTCTTCTAAATGAAATGTAAAAAATAATTTTGGTTTAGATTATTCAAATCAAGATATAACCTATAAAAATACAACTAATTTTGTTAGAGGATTCTCTCAAGATAAATTTGTTAGTTATTATAGGAAAACCTAGCATCTTATTTATAAATGTGATTACAAAAATTCTCATAATAGTAGTCCAAAGTCAATTAACTTCTCATTTAATTAATTTTTTAGGAATTATTATGGAAAATATTAGGCTAAAAAAGTATGGATTCCAAAATCACTCTTGGATAACATATGTGGAAATGAATTTTGGGTAACAAAAGCTTTAGTTTCTTGATCATTTTTTTGGAAAAGTGTCTTAAGAGAAAATCCCATGGAACTACATGTTACCTGGAGAGAGGGTTCTTGAGACACATTTGTGAAGACATAATTAAATTTAACTCAAAAAGTAAGATTATTAGAATTGGTACTATTATATTTTCAAATTCTACCTTTTTTAAAGATGTTTTATTCATATTTTAAATGTGTTTAAACATCATTCTTGTGTTTCCCTACTAAAACCCCTCACTTTAGAAAACCTTTATTTTATTATGGGATAAATTTTCATAGTTCTTTTATGTCACTAAATTCTTGAATAAAGTGATCCTAATCTTTATTCATTCTTTTATTTTAATTTTTTTTCTATATTCAAAATTATAATTTGATGAATTATGTCTTTACAATTTTAAATGATTGAAAAATTTATTTTTTTCATTTCTTTTATTTTTTCAAAACTATAATTAATCTATTATTTTATTCCTTTTATTATTTTAAAAGGGTATTATTTTTAAATCATGTATTTTTATAAAAACATTTAAATAAAATTTCTAGTCACTTTTTAAAATTTAATCTTTTTTTATTCTTTATACTTTAAAGTAATTTATATTATAAATTTAAATTTTATCATATTTTGAATAATGTTTTTTGATTTTTAAATGTAATTTAATTCCAAATTCATGAATATTTATTAGATAAATCTTATTGTCTTTATTTACTCAACTTAATGATAAACTCTCTTTTTATTATCTTACAATTTCTGTATTATTCTAGATCTAAATTTATTATTTGATTGAATGATATGTGTTTTTTGTCAAATAACATTCCTATTATCATTAATTGAAGCTTTAATCCTGTTTAGGGAATCTTTACCATAATTTTTCTTGGATTTAGATTGTAATTTTAGGATTTAGGAATGAATCTATTTCTCATATATGTTCTATTCGATATTATGAGTACAATAATTTTTTAAATCCTTTTACATGAAATTATTTCTAAAATTTTATTTATTCTAAATAATTTATCCATTAAACCCTTCATTTTCATGAATTTATTTTTGATACAGGGAAGAATGATTTGGTTTATCCAAAGAGGGAAATGAAAGTTTGTTTTCTCTAAAGGTCTACTTTATTTTATTTTCAAAATTCTTCTTGTGACTTACATAGATTTATAAAATTTCAATATCTTATGAAATTTTTTCAATTTCATCTTGAAATCCTATCTCAAATATTTTATCTCTTGGATTTATTTCCAAATATCATAATTTTTTAATTTATTTACAAATATTTTAAATCCTAAATTTATTTCAAAATTTCTTAAATTATGAATTTATTTCCAAATCTTTTAAATATTTAATTTATTAAAAATATATTTTAAATATTGAATTTATATAAAAATAAATTATATATTGTAGTTATTTTAAAAATTATATTACGTTTGGTGACATAATGTGAGTGTGATATTCCTAAAAAAAATTATTTTCTAGATATAAACTTGTAGATGTGGTTTTCATTTAGATTCTCCTAGAGGTATTAAACCTCGAAAAGGATGGTTGGATTTTTAATTTTATCTTTATCTTATGCATGAGTAATGGACCTTTAATGCACACCTGGTTTGACACTAAAGAGGAATATGCTATTTATTATTCACACAATATTTTATAATCTTAATAATTGATTGAAATTTCATTTTTTTCATTTAAATTATTCATTTTAAATTTTTTTTCAGGTTTTAAAGTGTTGTTTTTAATGGATTTTTCATTTAAATATTAAGTTTCATTAGTTTTTGGATACTTTTATTTAATGATCCGGATACAAACCTCTATTCTAAATTCTTTTATGTTCTTAGATAAGAACTCATTTTGGAAAAAATATTATCTTATTGAAATTATTTTTAATTTTTAATGTTAAAGCTTTTGAAATTAAAATTTTATTTTTAGATTTAAAATATTAAAATATATCATTTTATTTGTTATATAATAGATTTATTTATATTTACCATAATTTTATCTTACCATATTTATGTACTCATTTTTTATGATCACAATGGGGTATAAATATAAGAGAAATTTAGTAGAAATTCAAGATAAATTTAGGGAATCTTTTTTGTATTCAAAATATCCATTATTTTAATCTCTTTTAAATTGGATGAAATTTTAGCATAAAATAAAATTTTTATCTATTCATAGTTTTTTTCACAAACGGGGAGAATTATGGGTTCATAGGTACATCTTTTTTGAATTTAATTATGAAATATTTAAAATATTTTTAAAGATATCTTGGTTGTATTCCTTTGAAAATAATTTCAAATATCTTCTCATTTGAAGTGTTGTGATCATCAAAATAGGGGAGATTAATACAATTTACCCCATTAATTTGTTTTAAAGATAAATAAAAATCGTTATGTTACTAATGATTTCCTATTAAGTGAATTTTAGTTATTAAAATTGATTATTAAGTTATAGAGTTGTTCAGGAAAGTGGAAGTCATTAAAAGAAGTGTGGTGGTTAGGTTTAACATCCCACACAATATAAAGGCACTGAATACCAGTTATAAGTCTACCAAACAACAATTAGAACAAGTCATAATCTCCCCATCAATAGGAGGTCCACTGACTACCCAGTAGAGTGTCACAGGCCAACCAATAACACTATATAGAACAACAGAGCTACTGGAAGCTCACTGACTAGCTGGTGTGGTCTATAATAATCTAGAGAGATGAATGTATCCCATTGCTACCGGATGATATCCAGCGGATACCCAATGGTGTTTGGACAACTTGTCAAAGGTATCATTTATTATGGTCACTATTTCCATGAAATAGTATTCTATGACTTAATTGACCCCCATTCAATTCTAAAAGATTCCCAAATCCATTGGATCCTATAAATACAACCCTGGGTGGCTTGGAAATATTTCATGAATGAAAATGATCTCAAATTGATGTCAGCTACACAAAACCTCTCTATTATTATTTTAAGTGTGATCTCATTGTAAATCAGCCTCTGTTATATATTTGTCTCTATCTCTCATTTTCTTCTTATTCATTCATAACTATAGATTAGAGACTATGATTAAGTTGGGGTTTTCATAATTTTTTTTCTTCCTATTTTATTATGGGTTTTTGGTTTACTATTAAAATCATGATTCTTTTGATTTTTTCTTTATTCTAGTAAAAATAAAGTGTACACCTAATTTAATTTTTTACTTGCTTCTAATCAAAAGAAAATGAATTCCTTTTTCTGTGTTTCTTGGATACTCTAAAATTCAAGGGACTTATTTCATAAATACTCACAAAATTGAGGTAAGAAATACAAGGGTTCATAATTGATTTATTACCAAACTTCATGAAAATATTATGTTTATTTTATTTTATTTAATTTCCGAATTTTTTATTTATTAATATCTATCATTCTATCAATCAATTAATCACTATTTATATCAATCAATTCAACTTTTAATCTATTAATTAATATAATTCATTATCTCATTTAATTTATATTTTTTTTCACTCATTATTTGGAAATCCAAATATGATTATCAATTACATCACACTTACTTTTATTATTTAAATTTATTTTTAAATTTCATATTTTCATCACTTATTTGGTTTTAATTTTCTAGAAAACAATTAATCCTCCTTTTTTCCATCTTACCTAGACCAACACTACCAAGTATGGTTGTAATATAAATCCTATATTTCATCTTCTCTCTCTCTCTCTCACTCTATCCCATATCACTTCATGTGTTTAATTTGGATATAAATACATTTTTGGGAAATGTATGTGTGGATTCATCATTTTAGGGAACATTAAAGAATATACACATTTTCCATTCCTTTATGAAATTACATGTTGAACCCTACTCTATTAAAGAAAATAAATTTTGAAATTATGAAAAAGAAAAAAGTGTAAAAAAGAAAAAAGAAAAAAAATAGAGTATGGATTTCATTTTTCATAGGAATCATATTTTTGACTCATGGTCCAATAAGAAAACATTGGGATTTTTATTGAGAATTTCTGTATGGGAGATTGAGTGAAGTACATTCCATTAATAATTCTTTAATTAATCATGAATTTTATTAATATTTATATTCTAATCTTCTTATTATTTATTTTATAAGACATACCCACCATCCCTTAACCATCATTATAACCTCGAAAAAATCATCTTGATTAGTACAATTTACGTGACTCTTTCACAAAAAAGCAATAATTTTATAAAGCATATAGATTGATATAAATGTTCTTTAGATGAATGTATCTTTTCCAAATAATCACACATGAGAGTAGAGTGAGGTAAATTTCCATGTAAGGTAGGTTGTGAAGTGAAGAATAAATGAATATTTGAGGTTTAATGAATTTGAGTATGATAAAAGATAAAATAAGTAAAATTGGTTACATAAAATAAACATAATGGATTTATTTTTAAAAAATGATAAGTTGTTTTTTCAATTTTTATTTGTTTGTGGAATTTCATTTGGGATACTATGTTTTTCCATAGACAGAAAACATTAAATGCGGGGATATGCTTTTTTTTTCTAAAAATATATTTTCAATTTCATCAAAACATTCTCTCATTTTATGTAAAAAATATATGAAAAATAAATTTTTCATGATTTCATTATTTTTAGTTAAATAAATAAAATCTTCATTTATTATTTGGTTTTAAATAATAAATTTCACATAGAATTATAAATTCTGACAGGAATTATATTTTTATCATTATCATGACAATGCATGTGAGTTTTTTTCCAAAAAATATACCTTTTTTTAATTATAATGCAATTTTTCATAATTAAGAATACTTTTTTTTTGAAAATTGAAATTTTAATGTAAATATTGGAAATATATTTTTATTAGTGAATTTTGAAATGTTTTCGTTTACTCTTAGAATTAATGTGTTAAAATTTTAATATACTTACTTTCTATAATTCACTAGATAAATGAAATTAAAGAAATATTTGTTTGATTTGTTTTAAAAATAGAAATATATGTTTTTAGTAGATTTATTTTAAATGATAGACCTATATAAATTTTATATTACTAGAAAAATGTGTATTCTTTGAATTTATTTTTTGGTCATTGAAAGACACTTACTAATAAGGGATGTACAATGAAATTAGATTTTATGGGGAAATTTAGGCATCCCTATTCATGGCCCATGGATTATTTAATTATTGGCCCAACTTATCTCTTCTAAGTAAAGTGAGGGGTTTTCAAGCCACTGATTCCATCCCAAGATGAGGAGTTGAATTATCATGAGGTTAAAGAGATTGGTGTGGATGGGATTTCGATGATTGGTGTTTGCCATAGCTGGTTTTCTAAAGGACCTTGGTGTTGCACTTATGAAAGCTTTAAACTGATCCATTTTGTTGATGCATTAGAGTTTTAAAGATACATAGTGTTGTATACTCATAGGTGGAAGTAAGTTGGAGATTCCTACTCATTAATGTTGATGATTCATGTGAAATGGAGGGTTGTTCCGGTATTTTCTCATGGATTTTGACATTATAATGACAAGCTTGGTATAGGTTGTGTGTGTTGGAGAGCAAGCTAGGTTGTGATAATTTGGTGTTGAATCTACAAAGAGAAGGCTGGGTCATGAAGAGGATCTATAGGGGTTTTGATGCAACATATTGGATGTTATTTCCTAATTTCCATTATTTTTTGGTTCCAATACTTACTAAATGTTACATTAAATTTGAAAGCTTTTGATTGGTTTTATTGTCTTGCTTCAATTATCCATGTTCATTGTTTAAAAAAATGTTTATTATCCCTATAAGTGTTCAATTTAGAGATGGAGGCTTTGGGTAATTGTTCATGCTATACATTATGATGATCGAATCTAGACTAGAAAAAAGTTTATACTTGTTTGAGATTATTCATTGTATTGCTTAGCCGCTTCCCATGAAATCCAAGGACAAATTTTGTCAGTTTAGAGAAACTTATGGGTCTATGGTAAGATGAGGATGAGGGAATATTGTTTGTATAACACTCTATAAAAAATGGGTGGGCATAGACCATTACAATTAAGGGATCACATCTGGGAGAACCCCTGTTGCGATATGTCTGGTTGACATTGCAAGCTAGTGGTATGCGTTAGGGGTAGATCAAGCATGGTTTACCACTACATGTTGTCATTTGGAAGGATATCAATGTGTTAGGTTAGAAATGAAAAATCTAAGACACAAATGGGGCGTGGGAATTGAGTTCTTTTAGAAACTTGATAGAAACTAAACCTCCCTCTTAATATTAAAGTAATCATTTACTTATATCTTAAAGATGAGTAAGAATTGGTAAATAAAGGAAAGAGAAGAAAAATGTATCATGGTTCAGGGCTCCAAGATCCCCTAGTCCACTCCACCAATGCTCTCTCCATAAGCTTGGTGATTTTCACTGGCAAGTCATTTTACCGATGACTTCTAAAATTGAGTGCAGGTAGTTGAGACCTTATCTAATGGATTTTATAGGTAGTTTTGGTTATTTTAAAATAAACTAAAATATACACAACTTAGTATGAGAAGCTGAAGCCCCACCATGATTGAGTACGATAAGATGATACTCTAAAATACATAATATATCAGGATGTATATGTGAAAACAACTACAAAAAACGATTGCAGAAGCAATTGATAGTTGTATATGATCCTCCATAAAACACAACAACAACAAAAATTATTTAACATAAAAAGGATTTTGTTTTATTGCAATAGATAAAACACAAGGCATATGATTAAACATGCATTTCTAAAAAATGTAGCTATGGTAAGTATTTTATCAGAATACAGAAAAATATTAACAACGATACACAATAGTAAAAATCGCAGTTGAAAAAAAGACAAGGTTCAAAAAATTTATGTCTCCAAAGTGTAGATCAAATAATTAATTTTTAGAACTGTAGTAAAATTTTAGAAAATATATATAGTACCAATAATAAAAAAAATATTCAAACAAACAGAAAGGATTATAATATGCATATCTTTAATGTGTAAATATAGAGGAAATGAAAAATTTTATTTTTTAATGAACATTTGTTTATTTATAATAATAACATAATCTATTTAGAATATTAACATCTAAATATTTATCATGATGGTCAAATTCCTTTTGGTTAAATAGATTCAAAAATATCGAATGCAAAATTGTAAATATTTGAATTCAAAAAATAAAAATAAAGTTATAACTTCCCTTAGAAATAGAAACGATTTAATATATTGAACACATGAATTTAAATCAATTTTTAAATTGTTTTACAGAGATATTTAATTCCAGTGATATTATTATAGTGAATGTATAAATAATCTATAATTCAAAACTCTATATTTGACCATGTCAAATATAAGGATTGTCTGTATAGAGATAAACTCCAAAATTTCAGTCGATAGTGTATAGTTGAATAAAAAAGTATATATTATGAACAATATATTTTTTCCTCAAACATAGGATTTATTCCAAAAGTAGGGTTTATGGTCTATACATTTATTCCAAACAAAATGTATGCAAACCGTACGTTTTTCTTAAATTGTAGGGTATGCAAACTATTTCTAGATTACATATAAAACACATCCAGAATAATTTTCCTTTGAGAATGAAAATTTCCTCCCAAGTCTTAAAGACAGAATATGATTCCAGAATAAAAATAATTATTCTAATAATTAATATAATGAAATTCACTTAAATTAAACTCAAAATCACCATAAATATGTGTGTTTCTAAGAATTAAAATAAAAATTAATTTAACAAATTTTTTAATCAAGACATGATCAATAATATCCCCCCTTTTGGTGATTATGAAACTTTTAAAACAAATATAAAAGTTAAAAAAATATTAAATGAAATTTTAAAAATATTAGAATAAATATATTTCAAGAAAATTTCTCTCTTAAATATAAATTATTTTTACAAATAAATTTCTCTTGAATATATTTTAATTTTTTTAACATCGTACTTTCCATAAATTTTTCATATTTACTTATCAAAATATTATTTATAATTATATTTCCCATCAATTTATACCCCTTTTCTAACATCGAAAAATATTAAGAAATATTTTAATGTAATTTTAACAAAAAATAAAAAAAATAAAAATGATACTGAAACTAAGAGAAATAGATAAATCATTCAAAAAAAATTTAGCACTGACTTTGGACAAGATACAAAGGTGGATAAGAATCAGGATTTTCAGAAGGGTTAAATGGTTCATATTGTAAGAACTCGAGTTTTTTCTATAAAAGACTTTGGAATATTCTTGATGTTATTCCAGAGCAGCGCCTTCAGACGGCGTGCGATTCCGAGCCCCGGTGTGGCCAGAGTTAAATTTTCAGTGCATTCACACTAGGCACACCAAAAAATGGGATAACTCCTTAAATAAGCTTCATATCAGAAATCTGAATGTACAGATGGGTCCGAAAAGGTATGTTTACTGTAGGAACTACATAAAACATATCAGCACGAGGCATTTGGATCCCTCGCTCGCTATCAGAACGTGAAATGGATAAATTAAATAATTAATTTATTTGTTTAATGGTTAAACACAAGTATCTCTTAAATAGTTGTTCGTATGGGAAAACTGAGGGCACTGTTGAGTTTGGAGCATGCCATTTACCCTAGGAGGGGTATGAGTTTCGCGGGCGCGGACCTTCTGTGGAAAATGCCACCATGGGCGTTTCTGTAAATTAGCGGCCTCAGTCGTTAAATATTATAACTTTTGAATGGGGCCTCAGATTAAAATTCCAAGATTGCCGTTGGGCTCAGAATGTGGAGTTTACCCTTAGGTAGGCTTAACCTCGACCCCGATGAGGGTTCAGGTACGGGGCCTATGGGCGGGGGGTTTAAGTGGTTTCTATTTAGAAACTTCTCTTTCCCCCCTTGTTTGTTTCCCCCTGTAAAAAACCCTCCCAAAGGAGGAGGAACTCCTCCTCTCCTCCACCTCTATGGTGAGTCGTGACAGCTCCAGAGGATCATCGGTGAAGCGTCGGGTAACACCCATTAAGGTCGGATCGTGTGTTTTTCATTTTAAACTTCTGCACCTATGTTAAATCCATACATATGCATTGATTTACCATTATTTTGTTGAGAGAATCCCATAATCACATAGAAATTGTTCTGAGAATTCCAACACATATTTTGGATTTGAATTTTGAGCTCCGAGGTGTCCACAGCTGTCCGACAAAGTTTTGGGTGGTTTTGGGGTTTTCTGGCGAGGTTCCGGGGGTCCGAGGCGGAAACGATGCAGGCTAAGGCGGCGGCGGCAGAGGTCCAAGCGGAGGCGCGATCGGATGGGAGGTCCTCGGTGGTTTGGAAGAAGGGCGGTCGGGCTTCGGCAGCAAGGCAAGGCGGCGAAGACTCCTCCGCGTGGTGGGCTCCATGCGACGGCACGAGTGGACCGGGGTCGCGGCGCGCAACCCCTCGGGGGAAACACGACACGCGTCCCGCGGGTCTTGACGCGGCAAGAAGACCGACCCTCGTCCGGTCTGAGGGTGGATCATGGGTCCACGACCAGCCCGCACGGCTGAGACGTGGGCCGGTGCTGCAAACCAGGCCGATCGGCGCGGGCTGGCCCAGACCGGGCGGACCGGCCAGACCAGGTCGTTCCAGCCAAATGGGTTTGTCCCCTCTGATTTCCGACACCCGTATCTCCCACTACGAGTGTCCATTTTGCATACCGTCTGCGACAGCACGAACCTCGGCTTGATGCAGAGAATATGGGATGGTTTGGGGGGTTTTAACTTCTGTGATGGGGGCCTCAGTGGAGTAACCCGTACATTAAGTGTCTTAGCGCTTTTCCCAAGAGTTTTGTTTTGGGCGGCGCAGACACATCCGATGTCCAATTTGAGCACCGTCAGTGGTGTTGCGACCCTGGCGTCGAGAAGAATATTTATAGTACAGCTTTGGGCATTGAAACTGGATTCGATGCATGGACCCCACAAACCGACTTTATGCTGCGAGCAGCGTTTCACAACTTTTTCATCATATGTCCATTCGGGGCATGCGAGTAGTCGATTCTGAGTGTTTTTCTAAGGGCATTTCATTGGAACAATCTTCCCACTTTAATTTTACACGATGGTGCAGGCCCCATGTGGGCTGTTTTGGGAGTTGGTTGTAATTTCCATCTTATTCACCGGGTGTCTGATTCAGACAAGTGGATAGTCAATCTTGTGTACTTTTTCGAGAGGATCACAATGGCGCAATCCATTGGTTGTGCTTCAGAACCGGGATATGGGTACCATGAAGCACCACTCGTGTGAGGTACGGTGAAATGCATCTTTTTCTTCGGATATCCATTGCACTCAAGTGAGCAATCAATTTGACGTGTTTTCCAAAGGGGACCGCAATGTTGCGATGCGCCCGACTATTTTTGGGGCCAAGGCTCAGGATCACGGGACTCCGTTTGGGCGTAAAGTAGTCTTGAATAACTTTTACATCAGATGTCCATTGGAGGTGAGTAAATAGTCTATATCGCATGTTTTTCCATGAGGATTATAGTGGTATGATCTGTTTGGATATGAGGATTCTCTTTCAAGATCTCTTTAAATGTGGAAGCATAAAAGGTGTACTAGTGTTGGTTCTTCATGCGGTGTTTGTAGGTAACCCTTAGCGTGTGATCGCATTTACTCATGTGAGAGTGATGTTAGTGTTTCAATAGATGTGGTTGTCCATGCTAGGTCTATGGAGAAAGAAGGTTGGTGAAGTTGTGTTTTTGCATTTTTTTTGTTGACTTTGGGTTCCGTGTGCACGATAGCCCTTGAGATGGCAATGTGGCATACTCTGGGAGTGTACGAAAATGCCTAGAGGTACATGTTGTAGTTTGTACCTGATAACCTTTGTGCGCTTGGTTTGGAGATGAGTTTAGGCCACATATTAGGTGGGCCCCATGTGTGCGTCGTGTCCTTCTTTACATACCTTTGACCTCTTAAAACACAGAGAGCCCTTCTGTCAGCAGCGTTTAGAACAGCAGGGTTGAGTGGGTCCTCGGGTTCTGTTCTTGATGGTTTAACTGGCAGATTTTTGGTTCCCCTGTTCTTTCAGTTTAGGGGTTTTTAGTGTTGGGTCCCTTTCACCGGACTGCGACATCGTTTACGGCTACGTGTGTTCATACATTGTGGGTGTTTTCCCAATTTTTGGAGTGAGTTGTCTCGGCCTTCTTCGACAGTGACTCAGCGGATAGGAGCATGATCACCCTGAGAGGCCCGGGGAGATCCTCACATCCCTTCGTGTACCATGGTAGATTTCTTTGGGTATAAAGGTGACCAAAATATTGCATGGGCTCCGATCCTCTACCCAGGAGGTTGTTTCTAGTAGGTTTTGAAGCCCCCAATGAGCCCTGGGAATAGAATCCCTAGCTGTGTATCGAGATCATATCTTCCTTCTGTGATCTATCGTGACGTGTTTCCCTCTACGTGTTCCAGTTACCAGTGTTGTACCATGCAACAGGGATGGCCAGTGAGGTACCATCTAGTAGGGATGGCCAGTGGTGTACCATCCAGCAGGGATAGCCAGTGGGGTACCATCCAGCAGGGATGGCCAGAGTGGTTCTGGGTCTCCCTCCAGCGGATTACCCTTTCGCGGGGCTGGGCAGTGGGAACCCGTCGACTTTGAGAAGACCTCTCGACTGTGTGACAGTGATGAGGATTGGTTTGAATTCCCTCAGAACATTCAAGTATGAGGGGCGCTTTCCACACCGTGACGTGTCCTTATGACATGACATAAAACCGTGCAGGCGAGTCATTGCCTCCCAAAGTGAATAGTGTCAAGGGGCGGTGATTTGAGCCTCTTGACTTACAGTTCGGGGCAGACGTACGGATATTGGGCATCAATGGTGTTTACTTCTAGGACTGTTGGCTACTCACTTTCTTGGGCTGAGCTACAAGATAGAGACCCCCTTACAATCTTTATTGGGTTACTTGACAGAGCATATTTATGTGTATAACTTATTCCAGTACCCACTCCTTGGGTTTTGGTTACTCTCCTTCCAGGAGAGGCGAAGATGCGCGGGGTATGCCATGTGATTTCCTTTTCTAGCTTCTCATGGTTGGAAGAGTCTACTCTCCTGCTATAGGTAGCGAAGACTCGACAAGAAGTTCATCTTCTAACCACTTCTAGATCATTGTGTTTGGACGAGTCTACTTCCTTCCTCATGTTGGGTTGAGTTGTACTCTTTACTGCACTCTCGGTTGTACTCCTTTACTTTTCCCTATTCGATCTACTGCTCACCTCTTCAGTACCTCCTTTGTTGCTCCCTCGAGCCTTCGGGGCATCCTACTGAGTATTTTTATCCTCACCCCTGCTTGGGCTTTGCCCGCAATTAGTGTGTCCTTGCAGACGACAGACAGGTTGGTTGTGACTTCAGCGGAACTTAGGAGTTTGGGAGCTTGGACCACGTATGGTGGTCATAATCGGGTTCCAGGTGTGGGAATCTGCCAGCTGTTTCACTTTTGTTTACCTGTTGTCGGGTTGTGGAACTATTCTGGTTAGGTGCATGTTTTTCCCTTTTCTTTTTAGTTTACCTTCAACACTTTCTTTGTACTATTTAGAGGATGATGCACTTTGTGGTTTATTTATAGTAGTCAGTACTTTACTTTTACTTTTACTCTGCACTTCTATATTGAGTGGGTTGCGTGTGTGTACATGTACTCAGGCAAAGGCCTCCCTGAGTTTTTTAGCCTTCAGCACTTTTCTCCAGCCCCTGGCCTATGGAGGCGGGCCTAGGGTAGCTGTCGCTCAAGCCCGGGTAGGGTCGGGTCATGAAAAAGTGGTATAAGAGGTGGTTCGTTCCTTGGGACGTTGTTCGGATGTCCCTAAAAGGGAATTGGTTGGGATTTAGGGCAAAAATTTTAACGTGTCCTGAGAGTGGCTCTTAGGCCAGGGAGTCCAGTGATGGTGCGACGGCTGACGTATCCATTCACCAGGACCCTGATAACCCGCTTGTCGACTCGGCATGCTGAGACACTCATTGTAGGGAAAATCGATTTGTTCATTACATAGGATTGAGTCTTTTACTTTCTTTCTTGAGTCAGCTCCCCATTGTTGTTATTGTTATATACATATATTCTCATCTGGTCGCGACACTCCTTGATAACATTCAAGATGTCTCTGTGAAAACAGATAGCTAGGATACCAGCTTTGGTTCATGACGATGACCCTGTAAGCTACGAGGCCTCATTCCAGGACCCATAATGCGAGTCCCTTTCTTCAGATGGGTCGGTGGTGGCACCCCCACCTGGTGAGCAGCAGACAGCTTCAGCAGAGCAGACTGAGCTTGAGCACAGGATGAGCACGCTCCGTGAGTTCCAGCGATAGAGACCGCTGAGGTTTAGTGGTGAGCCAAACCCTCAGGCTGTAGAGATTTTGCTAGAGACAGTGGTTCACCTTTTCAGGCTTGTGCAGGCACCGGCGGATCTTATTGTGGCTTTGGCCACCGGTCTTTTCCATGGAGCAGCTGGGCATTGGTGGAGTCTGGTGACTCAGTTTCTCAATGAGTCTTTGCTTTCGTGGGGTGACTTTCAGCTGCTATTTCTTGAAGAGTTTTACCCCTCCTTATTATTCTCTGTTCAGAACCAGGAGCTCCTGCAGTTTCAGTAGGGAGGGATGACGGTGGCCGAGTATGTGACTAGTTTCGCAGACCGTGCATGTTTTTACCAGGACATGGTCTATGACGACAACATCCGAGGGTGGAAGTTCGATCAGGGTCTCTGCAGATAGAATCGTGTTGTCATAGTACCCTTGGAAATTCCCACTTATGCCGGGGTGCTATAGCAGGCGCTGGTGATAGAGAGCTTCCTGTCACACTTTATAGTTGATAGTGGAAGTAGGCACGATGGAGCCGAGATGTCTGCCACAGCTAGCAGGCATCAGCAGAAAGAACCTCAATGCAGGCGGCCTTCCACCCGCCGGTTTCGGAGATGTGGTTGTGCGCCACTGTGGTAGCAAAGTGCAGGGCCTCAGCTGAGGAGACCCTTCTTTGGGTGGACTCCGGGCTGTGGTCGTACACCACAGTGGCGCCGGAGGGCACCTGGGTAGACCAGAGAGTGCCAGTGCTATGCTTGCGATGGCTGAGGTCACTTGGCATGGGACTGCCCGACCAGGCATGCCGAGAATATCGGTCAGGCAGCAGGTGCACCACTACAACAGAGGCAGCGTAGTGATCAGAGTGGCGCCCAAAGAGGTGGTGCTAGCAGGGGAGTGGGGGAAACTGGTAGTGGGGGAAGACTTTATGAGGTCTTGCCATCACCACCAGGCGGTCTACGTCAGGCTCCAGGAGCTGACAGTTGGGACCAAGGAAAACCGCGAGCATTGGATGTCTACGATCCTGCAGAGCATGAGGTGATAAGAGGTACTCTCTACAGCTCTTCTACTTTTTGCAGTAGAATTGTTAGGCTCTGTGTGTGAAATGATTTTCTCCCTGCTCCTTGTTTGAGTTATTACCAGGGTGGATTGGGGTGTCGATGTAACACTGTGTTGGTAAGGTAAAAGGCGTGGGTCCTTTTCTCTAGTCGATGGTGTCGAATCCTTCGCTCTCTGAGCGTGTAAGAGAGTCTGGGCCGTGAGACATCGACTATTAAAACTTGTGTGACCAGATATCCTTGTGTGCTTCACCATATAGATATTCTGAAGGAGGTAATCACCGGGCTTTGTCCCAGGTCCAAATGATGATTCTAGTCGCGGCGTGCGACGTAGGGGTTCGGTTGGGGAGGTGGGCTACCCCCGAGAGCCTTCGGGCCATTTGAGACCGTGCAAAGGGATGGAGAGGTTCCCTACCGCCTTTCCATAACCCCAAAGGTTAGTTTGGGTGCATGACGTCTCCCATGTGACTCACCTAAGAAGAAGTGTGCGTGCCCCTATACACATCATCAGTAAGGGAAGACCTCGCGTGAATGGAGCAAATACTTTGTTCCATGCGCGGTAACACAGAACTATGTAAGAGTTCTTCTGGGTACGGGAAAGACTAGCGTGGGCTTAGTACCCTAAGTTGTTCCATAGTTTTGTTTTCGGGGACGAAAATCTTGAAGGAGGGAATGATGTAAGAACCTGGTTTTTTCTATAAAATACTTTGGAATATTCTTGATGTTATTCTAGAGTAGTGCCTTCATATGGCGTGCGATTCAAAGCCCCGGTGTGGCCGAAATTAAATTTTCAGTGCGTTCACACTGGGCACACCAAATAAATGAGATAACTCCTAAACGGTGCTTCAGATCAGAAATCAGGGCATATGGATGGGTTTGAAATGGGGTGTTAACCTAGGAACGACATAAAACATGTCAGCGTGGGGCGTTTGGACCCCTCGTGTCACGACCTGTCCTCGGGCCCGTGTCGTGACTACCCCAAGCCCGCCTTCCATAGGCCAGGGGCTGGCAACTAGCACCAAAGGCGTAAATCCTGATAACTGGGTAGGCATTGCCTTTATAAAAGTAAACAAAACACCATAGAGTACAAGAGGAAGTAATACACTAAGTACAAAAGAAAGTGCTGAAGGTAAAAAGGGCCAGAATACAAACCCAACTGAAAAGTATAGCTACAACTGAAAGGAAGTATAACAAAAAAGACAACAGCTGGAAGAACAGAAGCATCTCCTGGGTCGTCCACCTTGGATCCTACCAGAAGGGTAGGTAAAGATAGCGCATCTCCTGGATCGTCCACCACGAATCCTACCTGAAGGGTAGGTACAGATAGCGCAGATCCTGGATCGTCCACCATGGATCCTACCTGAAGGGTAGGTACAGATAGTGCAGATCCTAGATCGTCCACCACGGATCTTACCTGAAGGGTAGGTACAGATAGCCTCCAGAACGCTCTTGCCCATCAACCTCCTCCGAGTATCGTCTCGTCGTGAAGTCCACCACCGGGTATCGTCTAGTCCTCGAACATTAGGCCTCCGTCAGCGCTGCCCATTGTCTGCAACCAACACAATGAGGTGCGGGCATAGCCCATGCAGGGGTGAGTATACGATACTCAGTTGGGACCCCGAGACCCTCATGGTCTCACTAAATCCAACAAGGATAACCACAAAGAAGGATCTCAACAGATAACACTTACTTAGGTATAAGATCATACTTATACCTAAGTTATCAAGTAACCCATCTCAATCATGGGGAAACAAAAATATTATGAAATCAACGGATAACCACTACCCAGGTATATGCCCATACGTATACCTAAGTTATCAAGTGACCCATCTCAATTATGAGGTAAACACAAAGGTCATAGACTCAGCTCAAACCAGGATTTTCATTATCGAAACCATAACTGTTGAAGAGCCCCGTCTCTGGAGTGTAAAATGGTCCTGTCACGACTCCGAGGTACTGCTCACTAACCTATGACTGCTGAGGTACTCCTCCTATCGAGTACCATGGGTCAGCCACCCAAACACAGTAGTGCTTCCCTCCGGGGTCTGCCACCCAAACACAGTAGTGCATCCCCCCCTAATAGCCTGCAGAGGTACTCTCCGGACGAGTACCACGGGTCTTCACGCAAACTCAGTAGTGCTCCATCAGCCATGGGTTTGCACCCAAACAAAGTAGTGCTCCATCCACTGGGCTAGTCGACTCACTCCAAGTCGAGTCGGTCAAGCATTCGTCAGGTCTCAGCCGGCTACACGGTCTCCGTACTCCGTACGCTCATCTCCGGGAGGGTCCGCTCCACGAGCTACAGGTCGATACTCCAAGTATCTCAAAGTCCCACGAAGAAGTATCTCAAAGGACCGCCTTGTCATAGGGGTCTCAACGCAATATACGGCACGTCAATCGGACGCCCGGTCTGTGAGTTATTAGCCTTTTCATCCCAGGGGCCCGGTTGGTTTCATGTGAGAACCAACCCGGCCGTTTCTAAACTATACCCCAAACTTTCATAGGGTATACTCATAGGGACCGTTTCTCAACGTGATCACTAACTCCGCTGACAGTTCGTCAAACGGACATCCGGTCTGAAAGTTATCAGCTTTTCCGTTCCAGGGGCCCTGTTGGATTTCGGGATCAATCCAACCCAGACACTATCCAACTGCGTCCAATCCTCAGGCGAAGTATGCCAAAAGTTCCATCTCATCAAGAGGAATCCAAAAAAGTTGGCGGCACGCCTATCAGACGTCTGAAGGTCATGTTATAAGCGATTCTACTCTGAGGGCCCGGTTGGTTTCGGGTTCGACCAACCCGCATGAACGAGCGATCCGTAGATCAACCGGGCAGAGATTGATCCATGCTCATCGTCCTTTTCTCAAAAGATAAGAGAAAATCAAATATAAATCTCGTACCTAGAAGAAATCGTCGAGCGAAGGTTCGTCGCGGAATTGAACGTCGCGGAAGAAGGCATCGCAAGAGGAGAGGTTCGTTGGCGTCGCAGTACATGGCGCTGCGTCGTCGATCTCCGAGGAAGGCATCTCTCACCGTCGTCCTTCGTCGGAGGTCGGCATTCTTTGTCGGCGACGGTGCGTTCTTCGCGTTCTTCAAGGAGGAAGAACGTCCTTTGGAACTTGGAGCTTTTCCTCTCCCAATCCTCTCGCACCACCAACTATCATCCCTCGAAAAAAGTCTTAGTCTTATTTAATTAACACACAAGCCAAAAATTCATTTGAAATTAAAATGAATCCAAGAATTATTTACTTTGAAAAACCTACTCAATTAATGTGTTGACTTTAATTAAAAAGGGGGTTTTATTTTTGAGAGTTACAAACTTAAGAGGGAAATGGTTAAGAACGTTAGGGGAAGGTGAGGGGTTGGGATCATGTGGGCCCCACACCACCTTAATCCTCACACAAGTAGTTAACTACAAGTGGGTACCACCCCTAACTCCCTTACTTAGGTTATAACCACTTAAAAGAGGGATAAAGTGTTGTGACACAAAAATTAATCCACTTAACAAGAAATGAAAATATAATTGTAAAACAATTATATTTTTCTCCCTCACTTTTTTTTAAACAACTCCTCCCGAGAAAACGCAACTCCATAAAGGGTCTTCTTAAGCAATTACCAGCGCTGCGGTTTCATCGGTGCCCTCAGATTTCAATTCTGAGCACCAGTTCAAAAGATAGAAAAACCCGCTCGTTCGTTCACTGAACGTACCCAAGCTAAACTTCGGAAAAAGATTCTGAGCACACCGGGCCTCGGAATCAGGCGCCATTAGAAACTGCGTTCATGTAAAATTCCAAAGAAATTAAGAAAAAAATTTCCTCGAATTTTCTAGGTCTTTACACCTCGCTCTCTATCGGAATTTGAAATGGATAAATTAAATAATTAATATATTCGTTTAATGGTTAAACACAAGTATCTCTTAAAAAGTTGTTCAGATGGGAAAAACGAGGGCATCGTTGAGTCCGAAGTGTGCCGTTTACCCTAGGAGGGGTCTGAGTTTCGCGGGCGCGGACCTTCTGTGGAAAATGCCACCAGGGGTGTTTCCGTAATTTAGCGGCCCTAGTTGTTAATTTTTATAACCTTTGAATGGGGCCTCAGATTAAAATTCTGAGATAGCCATTGGGATCATAACTTGGAGTTTACCCTAGGGGAGGCTTAACCTCGACCCCACTGAGGGTTCGGGCACGGGGCCTACGGGCGGGGGGTTTAAGTGTTTTCTATTTAAACACTTCACTTTCCCCCCCTTGTTTGTTTCCCACTGGCACAAACCCTCCCAAGTAAAGAGGAACACCTCCTCTCCTCTGCCACTCTGATGAGGCGTGACAGCTCTGGAGGATCATCGGTGAAGTGTTGGGCAACACCCATTAAGGTAGGATCGTGCGTTTTCATTTTAAACTTCCGCACCTTTGTTGAATCCATGTATATGTGTCGATTTGCCGTTATTTTGTCGAGAGAAGCCCATAATTGCGTAGAAATTCTTATGAGATTTCCGACGCATATTTCAGATTTGAATTCTGAGCTTTGAGGCGTCCGCAGCTGTCCGACGAAGTTTCGAGTGGTTTTGGGGTTTTCCAACGAGGTTCCGGCAGTCCGAGGTGGCGGCGGCGTGGGATAAGGCGATGGCAACGCGGGTCCAGGCGGAGGCGCGGTCGGCCGGTTGGTACTCGGCAGTTCGGCAGCAGGGGGGTCGGGCTTCAGCATCATGGCGAGGCGGCGACGACTCCTCCGCGGGGCGGGCTCTAGGCGACGACACGGGTGGACCGGGGTCGCGGCGCGCGACCCCGCGAGGGAAACACGACCCGCGTCTCGCGGGTCTCCGCACGGCAAGACGACCATCCCTAGGCCAGTCTGAGGGTGGACCGCAGTTCCATGGCTAGCCCGCGCGGCTGAGCTGCGGGCCGGCCAGACCGGGCGGACCGGCCGGACCAGGCCGGTCCCACCCAAGGGGTTCGTCCCCTCTGATTTTGGACACCCGTACTTCACACTACGGGTGTCCGTTTTTCATACCGTCTGCGTTAGTGAAAACCTCGGCTCATGAGATGGTTTCAGGGGTTTTAACTCCTGATATGGGGGCCTCAGTGGAGCAACACGTAAGTTAAGTGGCTTAGCGCTTTTCCCGAGATTTTTGTTTTGGGCTGCGCGGACACATCTAATGTCCAATTTGAGCACCGTCAGTGGTGTTACGACCCTGGAATCAAGACAACGATTTCTAGTATGGTACAGGCGTTGAAACCGGAGTCGAGTCGTGGGCCCCATGGCCTGCCTTTACACTGCGAGCAGCGTTTCACAACTTTTTCATCGGACGTCCGTTCGGGGTGTGTGAGAAGTCGATTCTGAGTGTTTTTCCAAGGGCATTGCAATTGCGCAATCTGCCCGCTTTAATTATGAATGATGTTACGGGCCCCAGAGGGGTCATTTTGGGAGTTGGCGGTGATTTCCATATTCTTCATCGGGTGTCCGATTCAGACAAGTGGTTCGTCAATCTTGTGCACTTTTTCGGGAGGATCGCAACAATGCGATCCGTTCTTTGTGCTTCAGGACCGAGATGTGGGTCCCACGAAGCACTGATCATGTGTGATATGGTGAAATGCATATTTTTCTCTAGATATCCATTGCACTCAAGTGAGCAGTCAATTTGACATGTTTTATTGAGGGGATCGCAATGGTGTGATGTGCCCGACTGTTTTTGGGGATGAGGCTCGGGACCACGGGATGTCGTTCGGGCGTAAAGTAGTGTTTAATGACTTTTACATCAGATGTCTGTTGGAGGCGAGTAAATAGTCTATCTCACATGTTTTTCTTTGAGGATTAAAACGGTACGATTCCTTTGGATGTGCGGAGTATCTTTTGAGATCTCTTTAAATGTGGAAGCATGAAAGGTGTACCGGTGGTGGTTCTTCCTGCGGTGTTTGTAGGGAACCCTTGGCATGTGATCGCGTTCACTCCTATGAGAGTGAAGTTAGTGTTTAAAGAGATGTGGTTGGTCATGCTAGGGTCATGGAGGAATCATGTTGGAAAAGTTGTGTTTACGCCTTTTTTGCATTGACTTTGGGAGCCGTGTTCATGATAGCCCTTGGGCAGGAAATGTGGCATACACTGGGAGTGTACGGAAATTTCTGGAGGTACATGTTGTAGTTTGTTCCTGAGAACATTTGTGTGCTTGGTTTGGAGATGAGTTTGGGTCATATATTGGGTGGGCCCTATGTGTGCGTCGTGTCCTTCTTTACGTACCTTTGACCTCTTACGACACAGAGAGCCCTTCTGTCAATAACTTTTATACCAACAGGGTTGAGTGGGTCCCCTGGTTCTATTCTCGATGGTTTGATTGGTAGAGTTTTGGTTCCCCTGTTCTTTCAGCTGAGGGGTTTTCAGTGTTGGGTCCCTTTCACCAGACTACGACATCGTTTACGACTACATGCGTTCATACAATGTGGGTGTTTTCCCACTTTATGGAGTGAGTTTTCTCTGTCCGCTTTGACAGTGACTCAACGGATTGGAGCATGATCGCCCTTAGTGGCCCGAGGAGATCCTCACATCCCTTCATGTACCATGGTAGATTTATTTGGGTATATGGGTGACCAACAGATTATGCGGTCCCCGATCTATACCTAGGAGGTTGTTTCCAGTAGGGTATGAAGCCCCCAGTGAGCCCTGGGCACAGACTCCCTAGTTGTGTATCGAGATTATATCTTCCTTCCACGATCTATAGTGACATGTTTCCCTCTACGTGTTCTAGTTACCAGTGGTGCACCATCCAGCGGGGATGGCTAGTGAGGTACCATCTAGTAGGGATGGCCAGCGGTGTACCATCCAGTAGGGATGGCCAGTGGGGTACCATCAAGCAGGGATGACCAGAGTGGTTCCGGCTCTCCCTCCAGCGGATTAACCTTTCGCGGGGCTAGGCAGTGGGAACCCATCGACTTTGAGAAGACCTCTCAACTGTGTGACAATGACGAGGTGTGGCTTGAATTCCCCCAGAACTGTCAAGTACGAGGGGCACTTTCTACACCGTGATGCGTCCTTGTGACACAACCTAAAACCATGCGAGTGAGTCAGTGCCACCCAAAGTGGACAGTGTCAAGGTGTAGTGATTTGATCCTCTTGACTTGCAGTTCGGGGAAGACATATGGATACTGGGCATAGATGGTGTTTACTTCTGGGACTGTTGGCTACTCACTTTCTTGGGCTGAGCTACGGGACACAGATTCCCTTATGATATTGTTCGAGTTTCTGGATTGTGCATATTTATGTGTATAGCTTGTTCCAGTACCCACTCCTTGGGTTTTGGTTACTCTCCTTCCAGGAGAGGCGAAGACGCGTGGGAAATTCCATGTGCTTTCCATGTCTAGCTTCTCGTGGTTGGACGAGTCTACTCTCCTGCTATTGGTAGCGAATACTCGACGAGAAGTTCATCTTCTCACCGCTTCTAAATCCTTGTGTTTAGACGAGTCTACTTTCTTCCTCTTGTTGGGTTGAGCTGTGCTATTTACCGCACTCTCGGTAGTACTCCTTTACTTTTCCCTATTCGATCTATTGCTCACCTCTTCAGTACCTCCTTTTTTTCTCCCTCGAGCCTTCGTGGAATCCTACTGAGTTTTTTTATACTCACCCATGCTTGGGCTTTGCCCGCACTTGGTGTGCCCTTGCAGACGACAGACAGGTTGGTCGTGACTTCAGCGGAGCTTAGGAGTTTGGGATCTTGGACCGCGTACGGTGGTCGTAGTCAGGTTCCAGGTGTGGACCTCTCCCAGCTATTTTACTTTTGTTTACCTGTTGCCGGGTTGTGGCACTTTTCTGGTTGGGCGTGTGTTTTTCCCTTTTCTTTTCAGTTTACCTTCAGCACTTACTTTGTACTGTTTAGAGGTCGATGCAGTTTGTGGTTTATTTATAGTAGTTAGTACTTTACTTTTCCTTTTACTCTTCACTTCTGCATTGAGTGGGCTGTGTGTGTGTGTATAGGTACTCTGGCAAAGGCCTCCCTGAGTTGTTTAGCCTTCGGCGCTTGTCGCCAGCCCCTGGCCTATAGAGGCGGGCTTGGGGTAGTTGCGGTTCGAGCCCGGGTATGGTCGGGTCGTGACACATATGAACTCTCCAAACATTTAAATCTTTTAATTACAATAGCTAAAACCCATGAAATATGTTCTATTCTCCTTTGAACATCTCAATTTCTTTGAATCATCAATTTAGACGAGAGTTGTTTAACTAAAAAATTATTCATCTCATCAAGATCTAACTTCACAATAAATTCTCATATGAGTGTCTTCATTTGACTTATCATATCCATTTTAAGCGCATAAAATTATTATTTTGAATTTTATCTCACTATAAAATTTTTATACTTTATTTTAAATGAATCAACAATTTTTTAAAAAAATAATATTTTTGTAGCTTTTCATATGATTTTCAAGACACTTTTAGATATTCATGTAGCTTTACTACATTAATTAAAATATTGAAATTAGACACAAAATATTCAAAGATAATTTCATGTTTAACTATTTTAGAATATTTAACTTTTGGTTTTTCAAACTAATGAATTTATTTATCATTTCTAGAATATTTTTCTATGTAATCCTTAATAAAGAAAACTGATTGTTTTCCAAATAGATCAGAAAAATAATTAACTATCTTTATATTTTGAGAAAAAAATTTCTATGAACTTGAAGTTCTAGGTCTCTTTGTACCAATTAGACTTATTTACTTATATTTTTTAAATTTTACATTTTAAATAATGAAGACAAAGGGTTTAAGAGGGTTAGAGAAAAATATTTTAGGGTTTGAAAGAATAACAAGATATGTTTCATTCTGATAATTTACAGGTGACATTTTAGATTCTCAAGTCAAAAGATATATTGAACATTTCTGATTTCAATTTTGAATATAAAATTTTTTGCAAGAAAACTATTTTGAAAGAAAACAATACATAAAATAATAACATTTATGAGAAAAGAAATTAAAAAAAAAATCAAAAAAAGAAAGATTAAATTGAGAACCTAATTTTTCATTAAGATAAACCTATATTTCTTCCTATAATTTTAAATTAATACAAGAAAGTATTATATTCTCCCACTAAATGTTAATTCTACCACAAAATATTTTTTATGTGAGATATATATAAAAACAATTATAGAGACTTTAATAATTTTAGAAATATTGTTACATATCTTAATTTGAAATTAAAATAAACTTCTAAATAGTATATATAAAGTAATCAATTTTTTAATAGATTAATGCATCACATAAAATAATAGAATGAGAAGAGTTTTAATAGTTTAATATTAAAGATAAAAAAATATATCCCCCTATTTAAAATAGTTAGTGAATTTAAATTGAATATTAAGATGTAAATTAAATACTTACCAAATTAATAGTTCCGACTTTATAATTTTTCATTTAGAAGAAATTTTCATAATTTTTAGGCAGCCACTAAATGGTATAAAAATGAATTATAGTGGTGAACACATAAAATATATCAAATAAATGTGACTTTTGGTAACCATATTCTTTTGGGTATGAAAATGTTAACAACTAAATATATTTGTAAGAAAATATGTTTATTTAGAGTAGAGACTATATAATTAATGTTAAATAACTTTTTAGAGTAATATACATGCTTAATAACAACAAATTTAGATTCTATAAAATAGTAGTCATTTGAAGAATTACCATTTATTCCATAGCGTAAACACATAACATTAGATATGTTTATTCTCTTTGAATTAGGGACAATAATTTCTATAAATTTTGGGTTTTTCTCCATTACTACCAATCCAATGTTTCCCTTTATCATTACCTTTATTTTTACCGTGAATTTTATTTAAAGAGTTTTATCCTTTAAAAATAATGATAGATACTTGTTTTTAAGTATTAAATTGTTCTAATAGCTCCTTAATTTTATTTTCATACAAAATACTAGAATATTTAGATCATAAATATGAAATCTGTTTGGTTAAACATTATTTATCAGTAGAAATAACATCATAATATTTTTTAAGTCTCCTATTTTCTTTTTTTGATGATTAAAATTTTCATTGAATCATAAAATAATATTTATTAGGTTCACCATAATGTAAATGATCTAAATCAGAATTTTTAGAGTTAGAAGTGTGTACCCCATCAGCATGAGCCATGAGACATAGATTTGTCATTTTATTTTCATGGTCAAATTTTGAGTTTGTAGTAGATTCAACACTTAAATCCGATGTAGATCACTATTTAGTCATCATGAATTTCTTACCTTTAATTTTTTAATTAGTTTTCCTTTGATCTTTAATAATATGAAAATTAGAATTTGTGTGAACTTTATCCTTACATTCATAGCATCTATCTTTATTCATTTTCCCTTCTTGTTGTACAATTTTCCAGTTCTTTTATCAAGATGTAAAAATTATTTTCTTGAATCTGGATAACATGAATTAGAAAACTCATCCAATGTAGTTCTAAGTGAAACATCATCCTTTTTTATAGAAAAATAATTTTCAGCTTCAACTTGAATATAAACTTCATATATCATCCAGGAGCCCATCAGTTATTTCATTTTTAGTTCTAATACTGGATTGGATTAAAAAATAGAAATATATATTCCATTCTACTGAGAGGGTAAAAATCTAATAATTTTTAAATCTTGATACAATTATTTCATTGATTTTCCCCAAAATAATCATTGACAACTTATATCAATATTATATTCATCTGAGTGATGCTCTCATATTCATTTATCCTAAATGTATCAAATTTAAATTTTTTAGTTTTGTATATTAGTTGTTTAACATTATTTTTTGCATCATACAAAACATAAATAGTCTACCACATCTCATATATATTAAAACATTGAGAGACTCAATTAAATTAATCAGTTCCTAATCCATAGATAATTATATTCATTGCTCTCAAATTAAGATCATATTATTTCTATTGATCATCATTACAATTTTCTAGATGAACTTTAGGAATTTCATAAGTCTTGATTACCTTTAGATAAACTCTTATTATTTTATTTGTTAAATAAACAATAATTCTTGATTTAAAATAACCATAATTTTCACCATTAAAATAAAATTCTCAAATCATAGACACACCATCTCTAAGATTATCCATCAAGAATCAAATTAATCTAGATATTTAACTCTAACTCTTTAGAGTCAAAAGAAATATAAAAAATTGAGTGAAAACATCTAATATCAATTGCTAGCATTGGATATAATCATTATAATATTCAATTATTACCAGGAATATCCAATAGATATTTTTTGTCTAATTAAAGTTATTGTTATGAAAAATAAATGATCGGGTTTTCAGAAATAGAAATAAAGTAATAGAGAATAACCACTGATACCAATTGTTAGGTTAGAATAGAAAAGTATAAGACACAATAGGGGTGAATTGTGTTCCTTTAGAAACTTAATAGAAACTAAACTACCATCTTGAGATTAATGATATTCATTTCTTATCTCTTAAAGATGAATAATAAATGGTAAAAAAAGGAAATAACAAAACAATGTATAGTGGTTAGGGGAAAAATTATCATCCAATCTACTCCCCCAACACTCACTCCATGATATTGGTGATTTTAACTAGAAAATACGTTTATAAGGGACTTCTATAACTATGTGTAGGTTGATGAAACCTTACCACAAGACTTTTATAGGGCCTTATAGTTCTTTTTCAAGGAACTATAATATCTAAATCTTAGAATGAGAAGATGAAACTCCACCATAACTTAGTATGAGCAGTTGATACTCTAAAATAGTTAATATATTAGGATTTAGATGTTGAGACAACTTCAACACACAGTTACAATAGAAAATGGAAATTGTATATGATATTTAACATAACAACAACAAAATATTCATAAATGTTAAAAAAACATTAGAAAATAGTAGGTAAACCAAAAGGTATATGATTAAAAATGTATTCCTCCAAAGTGTATCTCTAATACCTACTTTTTTGTACTATTAAAAGATTAAAAAAGATATATAACAGAAATAACAGTAGTCAAAAACCAAAAAAGCATGAAAACATGAATATCTCTAAAGTGCAGCCCTTCTAAGTACTTCTTAAAACTATAGTAAAATATTGACAATGATATACATCAACAGAAATATTAGTATAACAAATATATAAGGATCCAAACATGTATGTCTCCAAAGTATAACACTAGATTCAATAAAACATTTTTATTTTCAAAAACAAATCTATATCTTCGGAATAAAACATTATCTATTTAGATTATTACCATCTTAGTATTTATCATGATGGTCAAATTATTTTACTTCAAAAAACTCCATAAATATCTCATGATAAATTTCAAATATTTGAATTCAAAATTTTCAAAGAGAGTCATAAATTTCTATAGAAATAAGATTGATTTAATCTGTTGAACACAAGCCCTTGAATCAATCTTTCAATAACTTTAAAGAGATATTTAATGCTTGGGATACCATTGTAGAAAATTTGGAAATAATCTATAATTAAAAACTCGGTATTTGACCAAGACAAACATAGGATTTTTCTACATAGCGAAAAACTCTAAAATTATAGTTGATAATGTATGGTTGAATACAAAATTAGGGAAAATAAACCATACATTTTTTCTTCAAATACAGGGTTTCTTAAAAAAGAAGGGTTTCTAATCTATAATTTTATTTCAAACATAGGTTATATAAACCATATATTCTACTTAAAATGTATGGTATTAATAGTGTTTCTAGATTACTTATAAAACACATCTATAATAATATTCCATTAAGAAATTTTTTACTCCCATGGGTTAAAGACTAAATATACTTCCAAAATTAAAATAATTATTATGGTAATTAATATCATGATATTCACTTAAAGTAAACTCATTAGTAACATAAATTTGGGTCTTTGTGAGAATAAAAATAAAAAATATTTTTTTGAATCAATGTATTTTCAACATAGTGGGCTTGATGGATGGACCAAATATGACTGGTCTAGGGGATGAGATGGGGCTTCTATTTTCATCTTGAAACTACAATGGTGTATTTTGTAATTGTTGGTATGTTGTTAATTTAATTTATACATGATGGGATTTGGCTACAAGATGAGTGACTTTGGTTTTAATCCATTACTCCTGTGTCTAAATCTTGAACTACACTCAAATTAAGGTTTATATTGAAGGGTTATCACGAGTTGAATGTGTTGACGTATACTATTCATGTTCCTTGTTCATCTGAAATGTATAACAATTTTCTTTTCTATACATATAAACTATTCAATGGAAGTTCCAAGTGTGGTTATTGGTTTGGGTGCTAGTCGAGGGATATTTGGATGAATGCCTTTACCTAAAAGGAAGGTTGTTCATTATTGGGTTCAAATTCATGATAAAGGCCAACAATGTTGATCAAATAGGTTCTAAGTTCACTTTAATTGAATGTGATCGTCTAGGTTTTTTATTTTTTGCTTCATGATCATTTTTTATCTTATTATAGACTCTTCCACTACAAACTACATTTTTTATCCTATTTTCAACAACACATGTTGCTCCACATGAATAGTATCCTTTCTACTCATTAAATTCACAAAACCCCACCTAAAATTATATCCCACTAAATACATACTCTTATTTCCATATAAAACTAAAAATAGAGGCTCTAAACTAATTTAAAATCCAAGGGGGAATCCTAGAAGGATATAGGTGTGAAATTTTCTTATAAACAAGTTACTATGGCCATTGAGAGAGATCAATTAAATCTTCCACACACACACTGAGGAATTCCAACTTAATATTTTTTTATGGGAATCCTTATATAAAAATAACACCCCAACTGAATAAAAGACTCTTTGATACCCCTATTTTCTTCATTATGAATAAAATTAATATTCTCTGTGGGATAATTTGTTCCTATTTTTTATTCTATCTACTAATTTCCATCTAACAATTTCTTAATTTTCTCCCTTGTTTGTATAAAAACTATCATCTTTATTTTATTAAATATTATTTTCATTTATAGAAATATATTTATTTTAATGTGATGTATGTGTTATCCTTTTCACCATTCTATTTTTTATTCTTTTGTGTAGTGTATTTGTATTTATCTCCTCTTTAGTGTTTTGTTCATTTTCCGAAATTCTGTTTATGGTGTTATGTGAGTTCTCTTCTTCATGTAGATTATGTTCCCTTTCCTTTATGAAATTATCCCCATATGTGGTAGTGTTCTCCTAGTTACATACATAGAGATATTATCCACTTCTCTAGACTAATAGATTGAATATAGATTTTTTTTCTTTGAGTTCGAAATAAATTTGTCTATTTTCAATCACTTCTCTGAGTTTACAGAAAAAGAAGTAAAGAGGAAACGGTCTATAGGTCACCTATAATTTCACAATACTATTTCTTTTTCACTTACCTTCAATATAAATCATGCTTTAAGAAGTGGGTTGTAAAATCAATAAGTGAATTGGTTCTTCATGGAGACATCCAAGAGATTCTGAAACACTTATTAGAAAAGGATACTCCAGGATGGACTGCATTCTAGTGAGGAGATTCCACCATTCTGTAGAATAAATATGGTTGAATGAATTGGTACATTTCTCATTAAATTGAGTGAATTTTAAGAAAAAAAAAATCAAATTTAGAATGAGTATTAATCAATTTTCAGTGGACATCCCGTAGAACTATAGTTTTTCTTATTAATTTCATATCATCCACTACATTTCATCTATCCTGCACTTATTTATTTATTTTTTATCTTGTTCACCACTCAACTTGATTTCCTTTGATTAAATAATATTTAAAAATATACGAGCATAAAATAATTTAAGAAATCCAAAAAATATAATAAAATAAGTAAAACATTATAGAAGATAAATAAATCCTTCTTAATAGAACAATCCTTGAGGTTAGTCACTATGCTTACACCTGAGTGTTTATAAGATTATAATGTGATGGATGAATATTTGATCAATCTTCCTTCAATCCATTTTTGAACATCATTCCCTTGGAGTTATGTACTTTCATAGAATTCTATTCCCATGTTTTATTTCTTTTTTTTGATTTTTTTCTTTAAATTAAACTTTTAATGATGAGTTTCCAAAATAATAATTGAAATACATAGAAAATATAATCACTCATTATAGACTTCAGTGACATAATTTATAGCTATAAAAAATTATTGATGGCACACCAACATGAAGGATTCTCAGAGTCATGGATGGATACCATTAATGATATAAACTAACTTATAGTGTATCCTTCCACTGTACTCAATATGGGAAAAATTCCACAGCCAGTCCCGCTATCACCAAATGATGAAAATGAAGGAAGGGTGGTTCTTCCCAAATTTTACACATCATTTGAAGTGTTCCTAGAAGAAAAAAATGGATGAGAATGACTTACATCCTCTTAAATTAATCAATTTCTCATGACCATTGAACTTTCAAAAAGAACCGAAGGCTGAATTTACACTGGGAAATCCCACTTTCTTGAAATTGGTTGATTAAAATTTTCATGAGGGTAAAATAATAAAAAGATATCCCAGTTTTGATTTTATAGAACCTTATAAAGAGTATAAGTTTCTAGAAATGATTATAAATAAGAACCCAATGAGAGATGGGTTAATATTCTGATGATCTTTAAAGAATCTATTAAGGAATATTTTGGTGATGATGTAGAGAGAACTATTTATATTATTCTAGAGGGATTTAAAGTGATGAATCTTCTTTTTCATGACCTTTATTTTTTTTAGCACATTAATGTTTCTAACTATACCACCATTGTTTTTCTATGAAACCACATTCCAAAGGTGGGGGACTGTTAATTGAACTTGGAGTATGGCATGAATAAATCGAGAGGATGAGAGGCTGACTCATCTCACCTTGGAGTTTATTTTCTAGTCTCTCACTCTCTTATAAATATAATTATATGTTCATTAAATCATTACCAGTTACAATATTGGTTTATTTTACATCACCTACCACCTTGTTAGGGAAAAAACCTTTATAAAAAGAGTTGATTGATTGATACATTGAACGAAAACCGTGTTTAAATTAAATCATCCCATGCTCATGGTGCATGGAATATTATGCACATTACACGAGGATATTTATGCACCTGATGAATTTATATTTTAAAGACATGTAAGAGGGAAATATAAAACTTAATTTCACATAGGAAGGAATTTCTATGCACTTGCTTATTACTAGGGAGATTTAGAGTTGACTGGCTCACCACCAGTAGGGATTTGAGTTTACTCACTCATAACCAGCAGGTTGATCTATTATCTCTCCAACATGGAGATGTGTTCACCAACTTATCACCAGTACTTTAATATATTTACTCATCACCAACATGCTGATGGGTTCACTATATCTTCACCATAGGATTAATCTATTAGATCATCACCAATATGAGGATGAGTTCCCTAGATTTTCACTAGTGGATTAATTTATTGGCTCATTAACAATAAGATTATGGGTTCATTGAATCCCCACAAGAAGATTAAACTTATGGATCATCGTCAACTAGATTATTGAGGCGAGTTACCCATTCAGGAGGATTCCTAATGAAAAATGATATGCTAGAGTTTTATGCAATATAGTAAGTCTAAAAAGGAAAAAATGGGTCCATTGGATTGTTACTAAAGGGTTCACGAATTCATTGGCTTGTCACCACTATGTAAATTTTAGAGAAGGTATCCAATTAAGGTGACACTAAGAAAAAAGAGTATCCAAGAGTTTCATTCCATATGAAAAGGCTTGAAGTTTAAAAAAGGGATTCTCTAGTTTTCCACTAGTGGATTAAAGTGTTTATTGGAACTTTATTAGTGGATTAAAGGTTTTATTGGCTTTTCATCACCAAATATATTTTTGGAAAGGAAAGAATTTTGGAAGATACAAAATAAGAGGGGACCATAAGAGTTTTTTGACATCTAGAATGGATTAATGGTTTTTAGGAGGTAAAATTTATAATGGAGTTGGGATTGAGCCCATAATTTGGCCTCCTACATATCCTTAGAAGGGTAATTAAAACCAACATAGTTCAGTACCATCTAACATGGCACGTCATAACTTTTATGATAACATGAAAAGGATTATAGTGGAGTCCTTTTAAGGTTGAGTATCCACCACCTATGATATACCTTTTAAGTTCATCAGACTAGGATCATTGTGCCTACAAATTAAGTTCTTATGATTAGGAAATTTTACAAGTAGTTTAAAGTCATAAAAAAATTACTTATAGGTGAAAGGTGTCTAGTAATGATTTAGTGTGGGAATTATTAATGGGTGTCCCATTCTGACTGGGGTTACCCAATTTTAGAGACCCACTTGTATTGATATCTCATTTGTCGTTAACTAGGAAGGAGGGAAGAATTATCAGATACTTGGGCGATGAGAATCAGGTCGAGAAAAGTTAGGGATTACCTTGGATCAAAAGAGTATTTACACATCTATTTAACAGATTGGATGCAAGTAGACAGATCAGATGGCTGAGAGCTGGGGAGGTTTCTTCAGAATTAATAGGATTACTGTATTGATCCATGAAAGGTTTCACTACTTGTCCAAGGTGAAATATCCTCATTATCAAATTAATACTTGATTGATTTTACTATAAGGAACCCATCGATTGAAGAAGAAAACTAATAAATTCCGATTATCAAATAAATACATGATTATGAAGGACACATGAATGTGGTATTCTAGATAACGTATATTACGAGACCATGTAGAAGGATTTTTTGAAGTAAGAATTTAAGGGGATTGGCCTAGATAGAGGTATTCGAACCAAGTATTTTGGACCACTAGGGAAAAAGGGTGTCATTTTTCCCTAATAAGTGACCTGAGGGAGTGGGATTTATATAGAGGAAAACTAAAATTTAATACCCACTGATGGGTCTAAATATTGTTTGGTACCAAATTAGAATTTACCCGAAGCACTCCTCATTCCATAGATGATGAACAATGGTGAAGTAGTTACATCCCATTAGTAATGGGGCTTACACACATGTGTGAGGGTCTCACTTTATGGCATGTAAGGCGGGGCTTATTTTCAAAGGAATACCTTTATGTTCAACATCTACGCACATGATCCTCATGGTAGATGGAAACTTTGTGTGCTAGTTAAGGGTTTTTTTGATGATTTGGATCTAGGGTGCAGTTTTCTGGAAGCTTGATTGAGAATTTCCATTATTATGGACCTTCACATGTGTTTGTATGTGGTGGGGGGGGGGGGGGGGTGTAACGAACCTAAGCCCAAAAGTCTATAGTTGGTTTCAATATTATTACATTGGAATAATATATAAGGAATCGAATCCCAAAGGACCGAATAGTTTATTAGTCTTGGTAAGCTAGATACATACTTGAATCACATTTACATTTTAAAATATAGAATACAATAAAGTATTTTCTTGATAACACCATTATTACCCTTCATAAATCCTTATATATCAATCTTGAAAGATTTCCTAGTTTTCTGGAAAAAATAAAACATAAAAAAGGGTGAGCACAAATACTCCATAAGGGTAAGCATACAATGGAAAATATAAATAAATAAGGCATAATAACTATAGAAAAGTAAATAACTGAAATAAATTCGATTTAATCAATAACTTGATCATAATATGGTATGAATAAATGATAATCAAATAATTCTATATAAATAATCAGATGAGCATGAAACTTAACCATTGATATTCTCAATAATTGAATAATCATATGGAGTATCAATAACTGGATTCAAAATGATGGAATGCATAATTTTGGACATCTAAAACATACCATCGAACCTCATCCCAAAAAATCTAATATTGTTAAGTCTTTTTTCAAAGACATATAATATTTTCTAGGCCTTATTCCAAGACATATATATAAATGGGTAAGGCCTCGACCAAAACCATATCTATTTTTTTCTCATGAGATATACTAATGTATCGAGGGCCTATATCATACCCTGCCCATCACTAAAAAAGTTTAATGCATTCCTCATATAAAATGTGTGGAACATAATTCACATAAAAATTCATATTAAAAAATAACATATGAAATGTTGATTCTTACCCCAATTAATAAACATAATCATAAACCATTCTGAGTAAAATAGTGAATGGTAATAAAATTCTACATCCTTAATTAAAATGATCATAGATTATCTAAGATAAGAATAAGTATGATATAAATTCAATATATCCCTAGTGGATCATAAAAAAATTAAAGGTTTTATGTCATTGATGAATAGAAATATAAAAATATCTTTATAAATATTCTTGAGAAAAATATCCCTTTCATTTTGAAAATAACTTTTTTTAAAAATTCTAAGAATATCCAGAATATTAGGAAAAGAAATTATTTAAAAAAACCCCTATAACCTTTCAAAGTAAGATTCAATGAAATGATGTTCATGATGGTAGGTAATTCCTTAAATGCTCTATAAGACAAACAAGAACATTCATTTTTCACTCTAAAAATGTTAGAAAAGTAACTCATCTAGAAAAGGAAAAGAATATTCCTTTAAAACCATTTTTTAAAAGTAAAAAATGGGTTAAATCTTTTAACTAAATAATTTTGAGAATGACAAATAATTTTTGAAATAATTTTTATAAAACAAGGTTTTGGAAGAAAACAATTTTTTGATTGAAGAGATAAATAAAGTTGGATTTTATTAAAAAAACATTTTCCCAATTATTTTAAGTAACAAAGAGTAGAAAAATGGTATAATTACTTGAAAATATCATCAATAAACATAGTATAAGAAAATTAATCATGTTCGTTAGGAAATGTTCAAATAATTCCCTTCAACTATAATTCAAGAATAAACAATCTCAATTAGAATGAGATTGTGAAATAAACTCTTAAAATGTTCATAAAATTTAAGTGAGAATTAATAAATTAATTCATAATGTGTTTAAACATTAAATACACAGAAAAAAATGTAAATTCAATATAAATTAATCAAAATTAATTATAAAAAAAATCATATAATTACATGATGAGTGGATGGAGCCTCACTCGCCTGGTGTCTGCCTTCGGGATCCCGAATCCTCCTCTTATGCTTAGGGTTCCGCTCCATTCCCGGCAGTGCCTGGTCTTTATACTCTTACGTCTCTTTGGCATCACCTCTCTTCGGGTTCTCTTCTCCGACTCTCTCGATTGGTTTCTCACTTTCCAGGTCTTCTCTTCTGGTCTGCTCCGCCTATCTCGATTGGTTTCTCGCACGCCGAGTCTTCTCTCCTAGTTTGTTCTCTCGGGGTCTGCGATGGGACTCTTGGTTACCTGTTTACTTGATTCTGCTTCTCTTTAGGGTTCTTTTAGTGTTTCAATCTCAGATTTCATTTAGGGTTTCAATCCTGCTCGTTACCCTTTCAGTGTTTTCTTCGTTCGTTCTAGGGTTTCTCTTTGGGTCTCGAAGTTTTGTTCTGTCGAGAGGTTTCAGCCACCCGCTTCTCTGCTCTGGCACATGGTCTCTACCTATCCCTTTTAGGTGGATTACGCGGTGGTCTCCTCAGTGCTATGGGATGTGAGTTCAAGTGGTTCGCTGTCTCATGGAAACTTCTTCTTCATAGGCCCTGGTTTGTTGATGGGGATGGCTTAGAGGTTTAGCTTTAGGGAGGCCCTATCACTTGTGCTCTGCTTTGGATTCTAGGTTCTATGAACCCTCCCAGGTCAGTTGGGTGTGTTTTCTTCCAAGGATATTTTGGATGTGTTCGTGCAAGCGGATGGACATCCTCCATGAAGATGCGCCTGAGATTCCTTTCTTTGGTTTCTTTATTCACCGAGGAAGTTTGTTGTTGTGAGTTTTGGGTATTCTGGATATGCGTCTGGTGTTCTATGTTCGTACAATGCATATGGAGTGGAAGCTGACGGTGAAGGGTGATTTTGGTGGAAGACATCGACGAAGTGGATGATGGTGTTGAGTGATGAGGATGGAAACGATAGTGTTGAGCGATGAGGATGGCGGCGACGGTGATGGAAGCTCCGACGATGACAACGGTGATGATGAAGACAGTGGTTCCGAGAAGCGATGATGATGGAAATGTCTGGATAAATCGAGGCAGGTGACCGAATCTACAGATGTACGACTAGCGTGATGGTTGTGATCTCGAGGCAGACATTGAATGATGGAAGGCTTTTGAATTTTGAATGTTGTGTTTTTTTGGAAGGTGGCAATGGTGGTAGATTGAGTTTGGTGTAGTGTTGGTTTAAAATTTGAATGTTGTATGTCGTAATTCTCATGGTGGTTTTTTGAGGGTCTACACTTAACCTTTAAAAGTGTTATTATAAAATACAAAAATATGGATTGTGGGTTTGTGACATAATCAATGAATTATAATTTTAACCCAATTAATGGGAAATCAGTTAAGAAACCCCTTACCTCATGTTTCCTTTTGATCAGATGTTATTTAAAATCACTTATAGTGTTTTTAATCATGTAATTAACATAAAAAATAACCATTTTACTATTTATAATTTCATATTAAATCCTTTTAAAAAATCATATCACCTATTCATTAATAACCTTTCATTATTTTCATTGTTTCGGGTGTTAATTGTCTTGTTTTCTCATGAGTATTTCAACATGAAAATACAATTCCTATTAATATAATATAGTTTATTTATCTCTATAAATAATTAGAAATAATTATCATATTTATAAATCAATTATAATTTTAAAACTATTCATTAATGATTTTTATGAGAAATGAAGTACATTACGATCAAGAAGAAGTTAGATCGTACTATGCATGAGTAACGTTTTCCATTTTACAATGATCATTATAGAAGGGAGGTAAGTAATATTTTATATTTCCAAAATAATAATAATAAAATATATACCATATTATTTATTTAAATATACTTATATATATCATCCATGTGGTGTGGTGATGAAAATAGAGTCACATCATTTTATGAAGGCGATAGTCCACACATAGTTGAACAACGTTATAATCATTCATTGAGTGAAATTGTAAGAAATAAAATGATACATATCATATTTTAATAATGATAACTATTTTATGAATATTATTTCATTTATATCACATATAATCATTAAATTTATTTTTACCACCTTCCATTTAAAATAAGTAGTGAAAGACGAATCCCATCACTTTGCGAGGTAGTAGTCCATCATACACATGAGTGATGTTATTGTGTCTTCCAAGGAATGGAACATAATAAGGTATATTTGATATAATTAATAAAGATGTATAATTATGTTATAAATATCATATATATACACTTTATATCCATCATCATACCCAACCGTTGGAGGTGTTAATGGAAAAATGAATGGCATCGGTTTGTGAGATGGAAGTCCGTCATACACACGAATGATGATTCCATAACCAATTTGATGGATGTGGGGGTTTTTTTAGATAATTAAATAAACATATAAACATATAAATATTTTTTATAAACTGATTTTATTATATAATAATAGTTTAATAAAAATTTAAGGAGGTGTAGGAAAAAATAAAATGAAAACGCTCATTGAAATACATTACCTCTTCTTCAGGCATCCTCATTAGGTTTACACCTAAAAGCCTTCCTAGGATGGATTTATGCCCAAAATAAGTCTTATAGGATTTGGGGAGGGAGGTTTTTAAGTTATTTGGGTTGTTAGGGTCTAAAATAAATGGGTTTTAGTGTGTTAAGAAGATATGATAGAGGCTGGCCTTTTATAAGTGAGGTGAGTGGCACAAATGTAATTTTTTGAAAAGATTCAATCATACCCACATTTTTATAATTCTAAAAGCTTCGAAAATGTTTTTTTATAAAACATATAAAATATAAGGTGAAACTATTTCCATCCAATGGGTTTTTGAAAATTTGGTAGGTTATTTTTAACCCTTGTCTTCTTAGTTTAGCCCCCGATAAATCCATTTTTACCTCAACTGTGATAATTATGTTTTTACTATTTTTACCATTAATTTTGGTCAGAACTTAATTTGAACATATTAAAAATTAAAAATTATAATTATTCAAATTACTTAATCAATTTTTTCAAATTAAACACAAATAATTGGTAAATTTTAATTTAAAATTGATCCTGTAGACGCGATGAGAAAGCATATTTTTAAAGAGAAAATGTTTAAATGCTTACAATGTTTTTATATAAAAATTCAATATGAAAATGATTAAAATTAAATAAATTGTATTAAATGATAATTTTTTTACCAATTTTAATTTAAACTTCATTTAAAATATAATTTAAATTTATAATAAAATTTGAACAAAAAGGATGTTTTAAATTAAAATTCAGTATTTTACCTATTCATCAAAAAAATATAAAATATTCAGAAACCATTAACCCTAAGATAATTTTGATATTCAAATTTCGAAAATTAATTTTATTTTTTCATATAAATTTTCTGAAATTGGTAAAAAATAATTTGAAATTATGTGCGCAAAGCACGATTAAACCGTCTTTTAGAAGAAAAACTATTGTTTAAAAAACTTTTATCTTTATTTTAAATGATTATTATTTTATTTATAATCAATGAATATAAAATGAATATGTGTAAACAATAATTTATCATTTTTTAGATAATACTATTCATACCTAAAAATCTAACGGCTTGGTGACAACTATCACATTAAATAATAATATTTTAATAATATGTCACATATCATTTAAACTTGGTATTGCATGTAATGCAAGATAAAATTAGTGTTACATGTAACACAATATAAATTCAGTGTTTCATATAAATAAATATAATCAAAAGGTTGTGTATAATTAAATTTATTAAAAATATTGAATTTATTTAAAAATTAGTATATCATAAAGTCTCAGGGTGTTATATTTTCTTCTATGGTTGGTGTCACGTGTAACATATGCTATTGAATAAAATATTATTATTTTATAATTTTGGGGTGTTATATTCTACCCAAATTAGATAAATTTATTCATTTAAATTGAAACTTGATCTTGGTAATCCAGGTTTTGATATTTGGAAATACCATTATTGAAAACCCACATCATAAAAGGGTTAATAAGACATCCTCTTAATAAGAGAGAAAAGGAATTATAAAGGTAATATGGAATAATACATAACTAGGTTTTCAAGTTGGAGAACATAAGTGGGAAATAAAAACATTGAAAGCAATGAAAATTTTAATTTTAGAGAGTTATTGAGGTCATTGATCAAAAGAAAGTGAACAGTCGATGAAAAGTTAAGGGCATCAAAATCATAAATCTGTGATGATTTAAAAGACCATATGATTCATCAGATATGAAAGTAATAAGATATTTCTTTGTTTCATGATCCATTTTCCAAAAGTTGAGGAAATATTTTACTATATATGGATATAAGTAAATATAATAACTTTAAATTTACCTACTTTATAAGTATAATTTCATCCTTTGGTTGTGCTTCGATAAATTTCCATTTCATTGCTTACTATAATGAATGAATATCCAAAAATAATATTTTTTATTCCTCAAGCACTAAAATTTAATTTTAATGGATAACAAGATCCGTAATATAAGGATAAGTCATTCCATTTATCTCTAGTTATTATTATAACAAAATGGTTTTCATAGGTTATCCAATATGAAGAAATCTTCATATGGTGGACTAATACATTAATCTCTTAAACATTGTCCAAATTTCAAATAAAAAAATTTCATAAATGGTTAACCATATGTTCCTGACAAAATATTATGATCCATTAATTTATAAATAAGGTCACTGAATTTCCAAAATGGACTTACCGTTAATTTGTTTTAAGGTAGTTAGTACTTTCCAATTTACATTATCCAAAACAAAAATCTATTTATCCCAACATCATTATCTCAACATCAGGAATATATTAAGGGTTATCTTTCCCATAATAATGTGGTTTCCAAAAATTTTAACTTTCCACTAAATCATTTTTCTTTTTCATTAGTACTATTTAATATATGCTTTCAAATCCTTAAAAAAACTTTAGTATAATACTTATACATTTCCCAATTCTTATAACCAAGATATCATTGATAAGATACTCAAATTTCATAATTTTTGAATCTAAACGTAATAAAATTAATCATTCACTTTGTCTATAGTAATATCATAACATTTACCTTGATCTCGTAACTTCTTTTGAGGTATATTCCCTTTATAGTTGGGGAATTTATTTTCAATGTATCCCATATCCTTATATTTGAATCATTGAACATTGAAAAACTCTTCATTTCCCTTGAAATCATGAGCATGGTGGAATTTTTCTCTACACTTATAACAAACTATTTTTCCTTTCATGTATGTACTGATGTGTTTCCTTCCACAAGTTTCAAACATTGGAAAATCCTTCTTTCCCTTCTTACCTTTATCTATCTTTTTCTCTGTCATCTTCTTCTTCTCTTACTTCCCTTCAAAGTCACAAAACATGGATAATTCTTCCTCTATCTTGATATAAAATGATAATATTTCCACATATAATGATAATTATTTGGATACTAGTTTCATTATAAGTATTGTATTAATACCATCAAATAAATGGTCAATATTTATCTTTAGATCACGTACGTAGTCCGTATTATGGCCTGTGAACCTTGAAATGTTGGATTCATACTAACCAAAATTTTCCTCTGCTTTCTATCTTTGACTGAAGAATTTTCTTTCCATATCTGATCGTTGAACATAAGGAAAATATTTTTCCAAGGAGATTACCTTGAAATATTTCTACTCCATGGTTTCTATTTCCTTTTCATCCTTAGTGTTTTGAATCAGTTAGCACCATTGATCTACATCTCTTAAGATATCATAAACCACTATAATAAATTTCTCCCCTTCAATACTTCCCAGAGCAAGAAATATCTTCTATAAGAAACTTATTCATTTCTCAGTTAAAAATGGATTTTTAGTCCCTTTTAATTATGAAGGTTGTAGATGCATAAAGTAGTCTAAAATTTTCACACCTCATAGCAGATCATCGTGATAATATATATAGGAAAGGGTATTTCTCATAACCTTATTCATCTTCCCCAATATGGTTATAATTTGATCAGTTCAAGCTCCAGCTCGAGCTATAGTTTCATAATATTTTCTAGGAGGGAAATCCTTTCATGGAGTATGTGCATTGATACAATTCCCATTTCTTTGTTAGCCTCTATTTTTAAATAATAACATACATTAGATTAGATTATATCATTATAAAACATAATGTATAATCCCTAAACTAGAAAAGTTCATAACATAAATTGAAAACTTATGCATAGATAATATCATAATCATAAACATGGTTTTATTAGGGATATCCCAATTTCAAAATATTCAAAATGGTTTGTAAAGAAAAAAAAAGTAAATTATCCTAAGAATATCCCCCAGGAGTGTCAAACCAGGTTTGTAATAAGGCTCATTGTTATGCACCAGGCGACAATCAGTTCAAGACCAATGTTCCCTTCTCAAATCTATTATCTCTATATACCTCTATTCCAGAATGATGTCAAATTTTAGTATTTATATAGGAATTTTTTTCTAAGAAAACACATAATATCTACCTTACCAAATCTTTAGAAAGTTCTTATATAATTATCCTCAAAGTCTATCATGGGGTTATATTACCTAATCCATTTTTAAAAAAATCTAGTTTCCAAGGTTTCTACTAAACTATCTCTGATACCAAATGTTACAAAGCTGACCCCAAAATCTCATAACTAATGTGTTATTTATTAAATTTTCATAATATATAAGGAATCAGATCACAAAGGACAAGATATTTTAGTATACTCTGTAAAATTATACATAATTGAAACAAATTTACATTTGAAAACATAAAATACAACAAAGTATTTTATTGAGAAATTCATTATTTTCTTTATTATATACATATATATCAATTGTAAAATACTTTTTGGTATCTAGGGGAAAATAAAACATATGAAACAAGTGTGATCAAATACTTAGTAAGGGTAAGCATATAGACAAAGCTATGAATAAATATAGAATAATCAATTTGGAAAGGTAAATAACTAAATCAAATATCATTCAATCAATAACATGATCATAATATGAGATTAATAGATGATGTTGAAATATTATAATATAAATAATCACATGATAATGAAAATTAATCATAGATATTCTAAATAATCGAATAATCACATGTAATATCAATAACTTAATTCATAATTATGGAATGTATACTTATGGAATTCTAAAACATACCGTCTTGGACTCATTCCAATACATCTAATACCATCAAGGATTAGTTCCAAGGCATCTAATACTGTCAATACCTCATTTTAAGACATCTATATAAATGGGTAAGGAATTAGAAAAAATCATATCTAGTTTTTCTCATAATACACACTGATTAATCAAGGGGATATAGAGGGTCTCACCCATCAACTAAAAATTCCAATTCATTACTCATATTATTGTGGTGAAACATAATTCACATAAACAATCTTATTGAAAAAAATAACATAAAAAATGTTAATACATACCCCAATAAATAAACATAATATAAAATTATTCCAAGTAAAACAGTGAATGGTAATTGTATATCCAAAATTAAACTAATCATAAATCATCCAAGAAAAGAATAAAGCTGTATCAATACAATATATTCTTAGTGTATGAAAAGTACATTAAAGGGGGTAATTCCATTGAATAAAAATATTAAAATATCTTAAAAACCTTTTTAAGGAAAATATTGTTTCCATTTTGAAAATAATTTTTTTAAATAATAAGAATATAAAGAATTTTAGGGAAAAATTTTCTGTAAAAATAACCTTGTAAAATTTAAAAGTATGATCAAAATAAATTATGGTCATAATGGCAGGTAATTTTGTACATGTTATATAAATTTAAAAAGAACATTCCTTTTTCACTATAAAATGGTTAGAAAAGTGCCTTATTTAGAAAATGAAAGGAATATTCATTTAAAAATTAAAACATTTGTATAAATTTATTTAATAAATCATTTGGATAATGCTAAAAAAAATTGGAAACCATTTTTACAAAACATGTTTTTCGAAAAAATAGATTTTCGATCGAAGAGTGAAATAAATTTTTATTTTCTTAAAAACAATTTTCTCAATTATTTTGAGAAAAAAGAGTTGAAAAATTGTTATATTACATGAAAATATAATGAATAAATATATTATAATAAAATGAAATTTTTTTATTAAGAAATGGTAATATAATTTCGTTCAACTAAAACTCAATAATAAACAATCTTGATTAGAATGAGATTGTGAAATAAAACCTTACAATGATCAAAATGTTTAAGTGAAAATTAATCACTAAATATATTATGTTCTTCAACTATAAATAACTAAAAAAATGTTTAAATACAATATAAATTAATCAAAAGTCATTATACACATAATCAAATAATTATATAATCAATGAAGTAGAAGTTTAACCCAATGAATGAAAATTGAGTTAATAAATCTCTTACCTCACATTTCATTTTGATTGAACATTTTCTAACTTCTTGTATAATAGTTTTAAAAATGTTATAAACTTACAAAATAACCATATTTCTATTTATAACATCATATGCGATACTTTTAAAACATCTTATCACGCATTTATTAATTATCTTTCATTATTTTCACTGTTTCAGGATCTAATTGTCTTGTTTTTTTATGTGTGTTACATCATCAAAGATCCAGTTCATGCACATATTATATAGTTTCATCATACACATAATAATAACAGTCATGATATATTTATCATATTTAAACATCAATTATACTTTTATAACCATTCATCAATTATGGTTATGATAATTTATGTATGTTACGATCATGAAGACGGTAGGTTATACGTACGCATGAGTGACATTTTCCATTTTTCAATGATCATTATGTAAAGTAGGTAAGAAATATTTTATCTTTATATAATGATAATAATAACATATATAACATATTATTTATTTAAAAATTTACATATATACATCATATATGTGGTGTGGTGATGAAAAGAGAGTCACATAATTTTTATGAAGGTGATAATCCACTTGTACACGAATGATGTTATCAAATTTCATTGAGTGAAAAGGTAAGAAATAAAATTATATATATTATATTTTCACAATTATAAAACTTTCATGGATATTATTTCATTTATATCACATATAATCATTAATTTTATTCTTATCACCTTCCAGGTAAAACATTAGGGAAAGATAAATCACATCGCTTCGCGAGGCGGTAGTCCGCTATACACATGAGGTGTCACCTATGGAATGGAAATTAATAAGGTATATATATGATATAATGAATTAATAGGTATAATTATATTATAAATATAATATATATACTTTATATCCATATTTTTACCCAACCATGATAGGTGGTAATGGAAAAATAAATGACATCGGTTCGCGATGCGGTAGTCCACCGTACACACAAAGGAAGATTTCGTAAGATATTTGATGAAAGTGGGGGTAGTTGTAGGTAATTACCTGAAAATATAAAAATATAATTATATGTAATATATTTATTTTATTATATAGTCATGGTTTAATATGAATTGAAGGAGTTTTAGGAAGAAATAAAATAAAAACTCTCGTTGAAGAACATAACCTATTCTTCAGGTATCATCCTTGAGTTTACACCAAATCTTTATTAAGATGAATTTCTAGCCAAAATAAGGCTTCTAGGATGCGGTGAGGTAATTTGGGAAGTGATTTTGGTAGTTATTTTTTGAACCAAATATATTTGAACCTGTGAAGAAGAGAGAAGAGTGGGTGACCTTTTATAAGTGAGGTGAGTGACACACTTGTAATTTTTTGAAAAGATTCAATCATACCCACGCATTTATAATATAAAGAATTAAACAAATGGTCCATTATAGAACCTAGAATATATAATATGTAAATTGGGATATAAAATGGTTTTGTTGAAATTTTTTAGGTCATTTTTAACCATTATATTCTTAATTTAATCGTTGATAAATCCATTTTTACCTTAACTGCGGTAATTAATTTTTATTTTTTTTTACTATTAATTTTTTTTCAAAAATTAATTTGACATTATATGACATTATAAATTTAAAATATTAAAAACATGGAATCCATTTTTATAAATTCAATTTACGTTAGTGGAAAATTTTATTTTAAAATTAATCTCATAGACGCAACGAGAAAGCATGTTTTTAAAACAAATGTTCAAAGGTTTACAATGTTTTTATGTCAAAATTGCATATGAAAATTATTCAAATGAACTAAATTTAATTAAATTATATAAATTTTAAATAATTTTACTTTAAATTTTATTTAAAATATAATTTAACTTTATAAATAATTTGAACCAAAATACAGTTTAAATTAAAATTCAGTATTTTTCACTATTCACCAAAAAATGAAACTTTTCAGAAAAATCCCAAAACATCACCATAAGATAATTTTGGTATTATAATTTAATAAATTAATTTTATTTTTTAATATAATTTTTTTTACATATGGTAAACATTAATTTAAAATTATGTGTGAAAAGTGCGATTAAACCATCTTTCAGAAAAATAATGTTTTTCAGAAAATATTTATTTTTCTTTTAAACGATACTGATTTTCATCCAAATCAATAAATAAAATGTGAATATGTGTCAAATATATATTTTAATAATTTAATTAATATTATTCACACCATTCATTCTAAAATATTGGTGATAACTATAACATTAAATAATAATGTTTTAATAATATGTCACCTCTCACTTAAACTCTATGTTGTGTGAAACATAGGATAAAATTAGTATTTTAGGTAATTCAAGTTAAAATCAGTGTGGCATATAACACAATCTAAAGTCAGTGTAGGGTGTAATTCATTTTATTAAATAGATTAAAATTATTTAAAAATAAATATATCATAAAGACTTGGGGTGTTATATTTTATTCTAAGCTTGGTGTTATGTATATCAAACTCTATCAGATACAATGTAATTATTTTAGAATTTAGAGGTGTTACATGGTGTCAAATACCAATGGGTCCCTCAATAGAAAATTCACCAATGGAATCCAAAATATGTTTGGCATACCAGTCTCATACTGAGACTAGCGCCAAGCGTTGGGTGATCAGGTGCCTCTCATTGGGTAAGTATACACCCAAGTGATGTCAGAGTCGTGGAATGTATGGAGGCACACTAGAGTATAGGGAACACTAAGGAGGCTAAATTGGCTTGTAGGAAGCTTTTATTTCCTTTTATAAAAGGATGGAAAATTCTCCCCCCCAATTTTTACTATTTCATGTGTATTTATAAGAACTTTGGGCCTAGTGTTCTAGAGAAAAACAATGAGATCCAAAGTCTCCCTATGTGAAAAGTTGAAGGTGTTGGGATGAGGGGTGCTGAAGCTAAGGATATATTGAAATCATTGACTATTAGTGGTTCCTCGTTTTGGTTTGACAATATCATTTTCACATAATGACCTTATTGGATCCATATTTCAGTTGTAAAGTGTCATTTCTATAGGTTGATGTTGGTGCCTTAGTTTGGGAATGATTCATCATTCACACATATTGATATTGGAAGCACCTCTGTTCGAGAAAATTGTGTTTTTAGCACGACTTGACGTCACCAACTCCTTGACTTGGGGACATTGTGTCATCGCCATGACTTGATTTTGGTAGTGCCTCTTCTTGGGAATGTACACTGGACTCATCAATTTTGATTCATATTTTTCTTTTCTTTAATTTCAAAATGGATCACCACTATAATCAAAAAATTGGGCCTTTTGGAAATTTTTTAGCACCAATAAATTCCCTCTAGAATTGGATTTTATCCGAATGAATAGAATATGACATTGAGGTCTACTGAATGTTTATGGGATTTTTTTGTCTTTAGAATTGAATGAGGGAAGATGAAATGTCCTTTCTATATCAATATATAAGTGGGTCTCTACTTGAATTCCAGTGGAATCCTAGATAGATCTCTATTTTCACTAAATAGTTTTAGTTCATGAATTAAAACTCATGAAAAGTTAAACCCATTCCATAGTGGATTTTGAATAAGTATTTTGAACAGTTCATTCTAGCGTGGTTTATCCAATGCCTTTCATAATTGTACACATGAAGAATTATTTCAACACGAGTCGAAGACTCTAAAACAACCATTACTTTTTCCAAATTTGTTCATCTTTAAGATTCAATGATACTTTATCAACTATCTTCTTTCATTTACATAGGATATGGACATAGGTTTATCCTAGCCTCCCTCTCAAACTTATCTTGAGAGAAAATTATAATGGGAGACTTAACCAAAAAGTTAAAGGATCACTTATACTTGATCCACTATATTCTTTCTTCATAGTACCGATTAATTGTTTCCCCTAAAATTGAAGGCCCAAGATTATTGGTTCTGATATAATAATGGGGCCATGAAAAGCTAAGACGAATGGTGAATTGTGTGTGTACTAATAAAATAAAATATGGTTGGGCATAGACCACTATAATTAGGTGGTTATCTTATATGAGAAACCTTGCATCAATATGATTAGTTAGTGTATCAATCTAGAAGTCCATGTTGTGGGTAGCTCAAGTATGGTTTACCCCTACATGGTGTTGTCTGGAAGGAGCTTGATATGGTTCATGGACTGTCCAAATATAGCTAGTTCAAGGGCTAATATGGGGCTTGTGTTTTCTGGTTTAAATGGTGATGGTGTCTGGTTCAATTTTTAGTTGACTGTCTCTTCAGTTTATACCTGATGGGAGATTATTTCTAGCTATGGGGGTTTGGTTCTTGTCTATTTCTCACGGGATCAAGTCTACTACTATAATGGGATTAATTTTCATATTTAAGGGTCTGCTAGGATAACTTTTTTTAATTTCCACTGATGATGGTTTCTTATTTATGTGAAATGTGTGCCTGAAATCGCTGCAATGTGAATGGACTATTCAATATAAGTTTTAAGTGAGGTTGTTAGTTAGGGTTCTAGTTTGAGGATGTTTCGATACCTATCATTGACTCAAGTAAGTTTTTTCATTATAGGATTTAGAGTTGTAATAAAGGCTCCCAATATTTATTAAACTAGTTTTGAGTTTTCTATGATTGAAGAGGGATCAACTAAGTTCATCATTTATTAAAATATGAGTTTTGTTTGAACTATTTGAAGACTATTACACTACAACCTAGATTATTTTCATCCTATTTGCAACAAAACAACTAGGAACACACCAACACTATCCCTGACACCAATTGAACGCACACCAACCTCACATGACAATCTAACCCACTATGACCAAAGGTTTTGTGAGTTTTAGAGGAATCGTTCAGACTAAAATTCACAAAAAAGAATAGAGATTGAGAAATAGAAATGGTTTGGGTAGAATAATAATAAAATAAATAGAAATATAATGATGGAAATAACATACAATAAAAGTTATTTACGTGATTTATATCTCATTGATCACATGTGCCTCATAATAACACCTTATACACAAATTTATTATTATGAAAAAAATATAATGGCAGATATACAATCAATGTAGATAAAATTGAGAGAAAATGGATATGGACCACATAATATATCTAGGTATTAAGTCCTTTTAATACCAAGAATTGATATAAAGTCATGTTGAGGATATGACATACATAAGAATATCATATGGGATCTCATGCAACCCCATCACGAAATGAAAAGAAAAAGAAAAGAAATAAAATGCGACATCAAAACAATAGAAAGAGGATGAAGAATCTTATAATCCTCGGCCTATAACAAGAACTCATGATAATGTTCATCAAAATAAGATGTTGGAAATGTTAGGACTATAAATCTTGAAGATTTCATGGAAAGATAGATTTCACAGGATGTGAGCTCTCCACTAGATAAGAACACCAGATCAAGGGGTTATGGAAGTCGAAATCATTAACTGTCTTCCTCTATTGAACCTCAATTCTCTCTAGAATGGTATAGTTGAAGGCCAAATTACCTCATAAGGATAAAGAAAACAACATGGGAAGAAAATGAAGTGACATATAGAAATAAAGGTAGACCATGAGGTGTGGTGATATGTGTTAGTCGAGGAAGACACACTCTTAGATGAGAGAGATTGGTGGAATTGAGAACACCATCTAGCGACAAAAACCCTAAAATTACATGGAAAAATTGTAGTGGTGGATTGGAAGAGAAAAGAAGGAAATAGACCTTCCATGGATTCTAATCTGTAAAAGAATCACAGATCATACAAAGGAGATCCATTGGATCAAGAAGATCATTGATTAAGAGAACATTTTAAAGGACAACTGTGTTCAAGCCATAAGAAATGACCCAACTAGAGAATGTTCCCAACTCCCAACATCAATCTCAAACACCCACCACAACGAGGCCCAGGTAATAAGACCAAGAAAAAATCCTGAATAATGACTCACATAACATATTTTTCATAATAATAAAACAAGGAAATTTTTCATGGAATAAAATAAAATAAAAATTTTAATTTGAAAAAAATTCAATAAATTTCCACCTTTTCAAAATAAAATAAAAAAATGGTGTTCTTAGAATATCTAGCCTACTAGTAGTTTAGGTGGATTTCTAAAACAAAAAACCTATGTTTAATATTTTCCCATCATGCATATCACTTATAATGTTACACAAAAGCACATGTTCTACCAAAACTATCCATCTATTGCTAAAAAAATATTAATCATCCTCATAAATTAAGAAAAAACATTAATACAGATCTTACCCAGATTATCTAAGTATCCACCAAAGAAAATTTATCTTGAAAAAATATACCCAAATACCTACACAACTAAAAGAAGCCTTTCTCAGGGTTAAGAAAATAGTGAACATGAAAACATAGCCAAGATCAAAATGTTTCATGCTGTAAAAAATAGTGGAAACATACAATAACCAAGTAAAACTAGAAGTCGAATGGATATGTAACATCCTGAACCAATTGACTACTAATACGGTAGCCAGATCAGTGGGTCACATGGCCTCAGGCATGCCTCCCCGTATGCTAGAGGCTGGCCACTAGTAGTGATGATGAAATGAGGTGATAGTTGGGAGTCTATACCCTCATGATCAGAGTAGCACAATGGTATAATAGATAATAAGTAACATGAAACAATATAAACAGAAATAAATTAATGAAAAAGAAGTATAAGACTAGTATAAACTTAATACAAAATATGACAAACACCAATATACAATAGATGTATGCATGTGTAGATGATGATACCAACTACTACAATAAACATATAACAGGTAGTGATACAATTGAATACAATAAAAAAAGGAAAAAAAAAAAGAAAACCCCCAAGGGTGATATCCATGAGTATCTTGATCTCTAGCTTGGTCCTATACTCCCAACTCCCAGGTACAAGCCAAACAACACAAGCAATCAACCAAGGTCTTCCAAGAATAAGGGCTAGTTAGGTACCCTAGTGCGATAGCGGCTTGAGCAGAGTGTGAGATAATAATCCCAGTAGGTTCCCAACCACAATGTCTATGATTGAATCCAGTCCATGAAATATAATGTAAACCAGTGTGTAGGTATAAACAAAAAGACAAACACACAGTACAAAAAAACAACAACAACACACCTAGGTTCCTATGGGGCACCTAGCAACTATACCTACTTTGGATCATAGCTGAAACAAGTGTCTATTCATTTAACATACATATAAAGTAATAATATATAAATATATATAATATAGTTCTATATTTCATCCACCTATATGAACCAAGTACATGTAGACATAAGTGGCCAGGCGCCTAAAATACTAGTTGTTGGATGGACCTGGGTGCAACTCAGACATCCATAGGTAGTCTAAATGAGTCTATAAGCTTAAACATTAAGGTATAGGACCTACATCCAAATAGAGTGAGATACGTCATTATAAAACACTCAGTATGGTGAGTGTGCCACCATTATAATACTATAATCATGGAACATGGCACGTAAATCCCATCACCCATATAGTATCACTAGTGCAAGATTCCATGCTCAGTACCCAATGCAAGGGAGCGTGATTCCACCATGCTCAACAGAACCCTTACCATCATTTCAAAACCTATATATAAGGTGTTATAATATTTATATTAAATATCCATGAGGAAATACCCCTCATTATTTTTATTTATCAAACCCATATAAAGGAATAATCATATATATAATACAAGGAATGAGGAAATACCACTCATGATTTTCATTTAATAAACCCAATATTCAAGGGTGTTCTCATTATAATAATTCAAACTAAGAATGTTCTAGACAAAATGACCTTACTACCCATTATATTTCATTTCACATAAGTAGTTTAATATAAACTAGTCATATCATTTAAAACTTGTAGAATCATTTAAGGAAAGCATTACATCATGTCAAGCCATTCCTATTTAATCTAATCCCTTACATTTCTTCTGACAAGGAAATTAAATTCATAAGGATATAAGGTTCATATAAGAGAAGACATGATCATAGCTCACAATCAACTATGAGGGAAATTCCAAATATAGGCGGGGACAAACACATAGGTAGTGTTGGGGTTCAATTAAACATTTAACAATGGGGGAAACTCCATTTAATAATTCCATTTTATGATAGGTTCTCAACATGAAATATATCACAATAACGTCAAATCATTAATCCAATCACATCATAAACCACAACTCATCATTTTGTAATTTTGAAGACATCACACCTCAACTGAGAGGTTTTATTATAAAAACATGACATTGTTCTTAAAAAAATTCATTAAGCATAGTTAAACATCTCTTCCAAGGAATGTCTCAATTCATCAAAAGAATCATTTTAAATTAACTACCAAATATGGCCATTCAATTCATAAAGGTTCAAATGGAATTAAAAATGTGTCTTTATCCTTTAAATAATTACATGAATAGGGGAGATCCATTTATAGTCTATGATGAAAACTTAGAAGTCATTCCATGGTTTTAATCATTTAATTAAAAAGGGGATGTTTGACTTTACACACCCATGGGGTGTATATATTTAAGGTTCTCATCCTATATATTACCAAAGGAGAATTAAAGGACGTATATCATGGGGAACATTAAATTTGATATGAAGAACTCAACTTAAAGGCTACATGCAGCAAATATCGGCATCCGACACAATGATGGTATTTATAAATGACATAAAATTAATGAAAAATCCATAGAACACCTACCTTATACCATGAAAGATATACACATACAATAAAAAGCTATGATTTGATCCCATTTAAAAGATATCTAAGAAATGGAAATTCACGCTGAAAATATAGAAAATGAGCTTGCACCTTAATAAATTTATCGAGAGAAGATAAAATGAAAAATGATTCAAAAGGACTCGAGATCTTACTGATGAAGATCCATAGAGACCGAAGACACTTGATTCAGACAATGAACAAAGGTGATCTAGCGATGCCTAGATTAGGCATTTGAGAGCTTCATTTGGTGAAAGTAGGAGGTCTCATGTGGGTTTAAGAGGGGGAATGAAAGACAGTTTAATAAAAAATTCATGAAGGGAAAAATCATCATTTTACCCTTAAAACTGGGTTGCATGGTTTGTCCAAACCATGCACCAACTGTGCAACACCCATTTTTTAAGAAACCACCTCATAAGGTTTGTGCCACATGGTTACCCTAACCGTGCACTAACCATGTGATTAATAGCACGACAATACTTCCCAAAATGTCACTAACCATGAGATCTAGGTTCATGGTTTGGTTAAACTATGTGTAGTCCATGTGGGGAGTTTATGCTCCTATGATATGGGCCACACATTTTCTTTTTCGGGCCACATGGTTTCAGACAAACCGTGCACCCTGTGCAGACCCTTCAAAACATGATATTTCCATCTCTGACACTCCCAAATCTCAATGAGACACCTGAGAAATCTATCAATCCTTTACATATGTCAAAAAACGGAACATTTAAGTATTCAAACTCTTGGAATTACATCCTGAATGATAGTAGAAAGAACAAACCATTTAGTAAATGAAAAAAGATTAAATCCATTTTTTATTTGGTTTTAAAACATGGGACATTAAAACCTCCCCACCTTAGAACTTATCATCCCTGAGAAGCCTTCAAGAATAATGAAACCATCACTCAACCTATGAGGTTCACCGACTCATGTTCAAATGGTCATGTTGTGTTTCCCCAATGCCCAACAAATGTCAAGGAATTTCTTAACACACAATACTTAATCTGGGAAAACTCGATCCAATGCTCACTTTGAATTGAAACATCAAAATGAATCTCACCTAAACCCATTTATCTAGATACATGACCATATAGTCATATCGTTACTCATTTGGTCGATGGTTCTCCTCACCATAGGCCTTAATATTAGAAGTGGGCCAATTCTTAATCATGACACCTCAACCGTCATAATTTTCCATCAAATCATGCCCTAATCATTCTAGCGATGATCCTAGTGTGGTTTATTTAATAGGGACGACACGATAATACTGATTTCAAATTAGGGACCTCATTAGAAAGAAACTATCAAATTCTAATCAACCTGAAAAACGTGATTGAGCAAGCTTTCCCAAGAAGACACTACCGACCTTTAAAAAACACTCATATTCACCTAGAGATGTGTTTAAACTAGTTCCTTGGGACCATATCTATTGAAAATGAGGGATAAAAAGTCAATCAAACTCCGACCAAATATTCCCATGACACCCGTCTAAGATGGTTTTTGTAACTCAATGTGAATTGTAACTTCTTCCTCCAATGCATTTTGTGTTCACAACAAGGATTCTCAACGAAGTCCACACATAACTTCTGGTGATGTTCCTATATCAAAGTATCACCGAGCCTGAAAACTAGTCTGGGATAACCTCAGAATCAATAAACTAGATCCCTACAAACAAACCCAAAGTAGTACAGACTCCTTATTTACAAAATATACATTATTACAAAGCCAAGATGTCTAATTTGAATAATTGACTGAGCCCAGAGTGCCATCCTCCTGGTGGTCAAGTCAAAAGAAAAAAGCTGGTGTCCAAGATTCCATCCAAGGAATTCCTACATGGGAATCTAGGTACCACTAAACACTAACCAAGCCATAATAAGAACCTCATGTATTGCATTCAACACTAATAGAGATACTTAGCAATCCCAACAACTTGTAGAAATTTAGCGTGGTGTAACACCAACACACTCTTAGTGAATCAAGGAAGACATCAAGATAGGGAACATTCTTGTCTCTTTAGAATAGTGATCTAAGAATACATCAAGAAAACTAAATGCATAATAGCCGAACCACTACTGGTTGAATTCTTAAAATATTCTAGGCTTCACATCCCGATGCACCATCAACAAAACCATGATGCCTTCACCATCTGATGCATCAGGTGGTCATTCACACTTAACCACAAAATCCATCCATGACCAATGGTGTTTCTCAGGAGTTGAATAAAAAATTAACCACATCAACATCATACTGTAGAGAATGAACTGATAGTAAACAAGACTTACAAACCTGAAAGAAATTCCAACAAGGCCAACCTTTTCAAAAGTTATTTCATGGTAACGTTCCTTTCCTGGAAAGGAACATTTTCACCAGAACTGACATGATGATACCCAACTTAGAAGTGTCTTAGACCTCAAAAGGGGATAAAGTATAACCACTCACAATCACACTAGGATAAATTCAACTTTGATGCACATGTGACGCTTCTCTAAGCCACACTCACATACATCATAACAATTAACATGAAAACCAAAACCAACCTGAATGACATATCAAAAAACATGATCCTATAGAAGTCATCCTAATCATTGGGATGAACTGATTCCTTTAACAATCAGGTCACTCTACTCTGGAGATGAACCAAGAATGTACTAAATAACTCAAGGCTCAACGATTCCACCGAAATCGACTAGTTCATTAAATCATTTTGAAACTTGATGGGTACTGCGTTTATCAATGCTTACTACCCTGAGATTACATGAGCAAATGGAACACCCTAAATTATATCCATAGGCAATAATCCCTATAAATTCAATCATTTTATGTCCTATGAAGAAAACTAGATCAAAATCACATTATCCTAAATGACTATAAAATATATTGAAGACCTCCCGATTAAACCAAATAATGAGGTAAGGGTTACGAGGCCTACTAGATGGATAACTATTCCCTAAGCATATCTAACTTGCCGAACCGAGCATTACTTGATGCTCAAACTTGTGAAAAAGGCTAAGGAAACATGACCACACATTTGAAAACGATTTTAATTTAGAATATAAGAGTCCCACTGGGGACAGAAACACCTGAACGACAATAAAAATTAGAAAACTCGCAACATTTAGCAAGTCATTAAGCTGTGAGGGTGATACATAGCATGAGATAGCCCCGTAAAAAATCATAATAATCGACCCTATCACTAGGCCACACCAAAAATATTTCACTAGTCCGCACACCAATCTTTTTATACATTATTATAAAGAGAAGGGCCTATGGAAAATTCTTACAGTTCTGTTACATGGAAACTAAAAGGGAATTTTAAATTACCCTTACAAAAGGGTTTAAACGAAGGACAACACTTAAGGTTCCAATTTCTAGTCTTTACATTTATTTACATTTAATGTTTAAACATGTAAAATATTTAAAATAGAATGTTAAGGAATATAAGAATTTATCATCAAACTTCCATTTTAGATATTAACTATTTATTAACATCTTATCTTAAATTAGTCATTTTATCATCAAATTACTTTTTAAGTTATAAGAGATAAGGTGGACTGCGAGGGGATCATTATGTAAACCTGGGTTTATCAAAATAAATTCCAAAACAGTTCATTAATTATAGATATTAAGAACACCAACATAGGTCATATCAAATGAAACATGCCCCAAATAACCTACTTGGGTCTATTTTTTCATTTTAGAAGTTAACCAATTCATTCCAGATTAAAATTAAACAACTTTTTCATTTAAAACCATCCCAAAATATATGATGGTTAGATAAAAAATGGTTTGATTACATGGGTTTCCATGGCCCAATATATAAATTTTCCATACACTTTATTGACCACAGTCGTGATCCCATTTAATAAAAAAAATTCATTTTAGAATATAACATGCTCATATATAACAGTTCAGTTATATGAGTAGCCATCTACCAATCCATAAAGCACCCATACACTTTACATTTTAGATTTTAGCTCCCATTAATTGAAATCATTTAAATTTATCATTTAATCTTTAACAACATTTACTTTCAAATAATATTTAGATATATATAAAACTCAAGGATGGTTCGACTATATAGGTTGTCCTTTCCCAATTATGGGGTGACCATACACCTTTTAAATTAAAACTGGTTCCCATTTTATCACAATCAAGAAATTTATCCCATGAAACCATTTAAATATATCAAAATCAAAAAAAATCATGTTGTCGTAAGTTGTAAACATATTAGAACATGCTATAAACATAAAATAATGATGTACATGAAAAACATGCTAAATAAATAGGAAACATGGCATATAATCACAAAATCATATTATGAAGATAGGTATGCTAAAGTAATCATAAGTATGGTATATAACATGAATGATAATAAAAATAAATACAGACAAATACTAATAAACAAAAGCATGAAACAACACTCAAGGCACACAATCAAACTAGTAGTAAATCTATAAATGAAACTACATGGCATGGAATATGCATAGAATGGTAATTTATACATGTTTATGATGATGAATTCAATTCTTCATCATTGATATATTAGGATATGGGGAAAATAACATAAATCCCATGAATCAATAAGTAGTGGAGAGTAAATTACTCACTCAAGGAGAAATAATAATCAACTATAATAGAAAACAACATGAACATCAATCCTATCCTAGGATACTTGGACTTTCCCCCTTGAGTGAGCTGATCAGTCCCTAACACAACTATTTACCAAGCACTGACACATTCCTAATATCCTGTCTACCAGTCCAATGTAGTAATACAAAAAAAAGAAAAAACCTATGATATCAATTTTTAACATCCCAACCCAACTAACCACTAATATGGTAGTCTTACTAGAGGGTACCATGGCCCCAAGCATTCCACCCCATTACTGGAGGCTGCTGACTAGAAGTGAGGGTGTAACGAGGTGATAGTGGGGATACTACAGCCTCATTATTAAAGTAGCATAGCGGTATAATAGATAATAAGTAACATGAAACAATGGGAGTTGTAATTAATTATTGAAAAAGAAGTGTAATAATAATATAAAATGAATAAAAAAGATATAAAATTCCAATATAAAATATATGCATGTGTGTATAAATGATGATACACAAATACTACAATTGAGATACATAAGGTAGTGATACAATACAATAAATGTATAAAGAAATGAAATAAAATAAAATCTCCAAGGGTGATCCCCCCCGCCATCCTGATCTCCAACACTTTTAAGTGCTTCTAACTCCCAGGTAAAAGCTAAATAACGTAAGAAATCAACCAAGGCCATGAAAGAATAAGGTCTACTTGGGTACCCTAGTGCAATGATTTCCCGAGTATGGTGCGAGATAATAATCCTAGAAAGTTCCCACCCATGGTGTCTATGACTGAATCTAGTCTGTAAAATATAATGTAATGTAGTGTGTAAGTATAAGAAGAAAGATAGATAAGAAATTTTGAATAAATAAAACCCCTTGGGATCCTACAAGACACCTAGTGACTATACATACTTTGGACCATAGTCGGAATAAGTGCCTGATCAGTTACCATACATATATTGTAATAATATATATTCATATATTATATAATTATATATTTCATCTGGCTATATGAACCATGTACATGTCGATGTAAGTGGCCATATACCAAGAATAATATCTGTTGGCTAGATCGAAGTGTAACTTAGACATCCATAACCAGTATAAATGAGCCTATAGGCTCAAGAAATATGGCACATGACCTACATCCTGATAGAGTAAGAGAAATCATCATACAACAATCAAGATGGTGAGAATGCTGCCATGAAGACACTCTAATCATATAATGTGGATCATAAATACCATCACCCATATAGTATCACTACTGTGAGATGTTATTCTCAACACCCGATGTAAGGGAGCGTGATGCCACCATGCTAATCAGAACCCATACCAATATTCTGCAGACAATGTATAAGGAATAATCATATTTATAATAAATATCCATGATGAAATACCTCTCTTAATTTTCATTTATCAGGCCCATATAAAGGCATCATCCTATTTATAATACAATTCATGAGGCAATAACACTCATGTTTTTTATTTAATAATCCCAATATATTAAGGGAATTCCATTTTAAAAATTCAAATTAATCATGTTCTAGTTGGTGTATCCTTATCACCCTTTACATTTCATTTGACATAAACAGTTTAATATAAACCATTCATATCATTTAAAAAATCTAGAATTATTTAAGGAAGGTATTCCATTATGTCAATCCATTCCTACTTAATCCAATAAATTCCATTAAATATAATGAGGAAATAAAATTCATAAGGACTTAATGTTCATATAGGAGATGACATGATCATAGATGACAATAATCTATGAAGTCAATTCCATGTATAGAAGGAAAAAAACACCTAGGGAGTGCTGGGGTTCAATTAAACATTTATGAAAGTAGGTAAAATCTATCTAATAATTCCAGTAGAGGCCATGTTATCAACATGACATATATCACAATAACATTAAATCATTAAGCTAGACACATCATAACCCACTATGCATCATTTTTTAATTTTGAAGATAGTGTACCTCAACCAAGGGGTTTTATTATAAAAACATGATATTGTTCTGCAAAATATTCATTATGTATATTTAAAAATTCATTCCAAGGAATGTATCAATTAATCAAAAGAATAATTTTAAATTAACTACTAAACATGGTAATTCAATTCATAATGGTTCTAATGGAATAAAAAAAGTGTTATTATCCTTTAAATAATTGTATAAAATGGTGTAATTCATTTATAGTCTAAGATTAATGTTTATAAGGCATTATAAAATTTTAACCATTTAATTAAAAGGGACAGTTTGACTTGGCACACCCATGGGGTGTCCATATATATGTTTCTCATCCTCTAAATTACCAAACAATAATCTAATGATGTATATCATGGTGTAACAATCAACTAGATATGAATAACTCAACTTTAAGGAAACACGCAATAAAGGCTGGTGTGTGGTACAATGAAACTATTTATAAATGATGAAAAATTAAGGAAAATATATAGACCACCTATAATATACCATGGACGATGTACTCATCCAATAACAAGACTTGATTCAATCCAATTTGGAAGATATCTAAGAAATATACATTCACCTTGAATATAGGGAAAATCATATTTCTCCTTGATAACTTTGTTGAGAGAATATTAAAAAAATAATGATTCAAAAGGACTTGAGAGCTTACCAATGTAGATCTATTGAGATCAACGACACTTGATTCATAAAATGAATAGATTAAAGTTATCCATGCATAGATTAGTCATTTGGGATCTCCATTTGGCACATGGAGGGGGTATCATGTGGGTTCTAGAGGAGGAAGGAAATAAAGTTTAATAAAAAATTCATTAAGGAGGAAAATCATTTTACCCCTAAAAATTGGGTCACACTGTTCGGCTGAAAGGTATAGTAAAACCATGAACCAACAATGAAATACCCATTTATTAAGAAACCACCACTCATGGTTTTTTCCATAGGGTTACCCTATCCATGAACCAACCATACGATGAATATTGTGAGTATACTTCCCAAAATGACACAAAATGTATGGGATAAGCACATAGTTTTGGTCAATAATTCACAATAGATGTATGGAATTTATTCTCCTATTATACAGGCTGCACAATTTTCTAGTCGGGGACACATTGTTTCAGATATACCATGAACCCTGTGAAGACCCTATAAAACATTATATTTCAGTCCCCTACACTCTCGAAACTGAATGGGACACCCGATAAACCTCTTGGGCCTTTACCCAAGTCTATCAATAACAAATTGAAGTGTTACAACTCTCAAAACCCCGTTATGAATCCCAATTTAAAGAATAGACCATTCAGTAAATTACAACAAGTTCAAATCCCTTCAGATTTTCATCTTGTTCTAAAACATAAAATATTATAGTAGAACTCTGTACCAAATTCATAATGAATCATACCAGCCCAAACTCACCATCTCTTCCAACTATGTTCTCTAAGAAACACAAGTAGGGCTAATCCTAGAATCACCGAAGAGAGACTACCTAGAATCTATACCTAATTCTAACTAAAATTGGTGCTAAATGGAGATAAAGAACATCTATAGTGGTGAAATTGGGGAATACCATACTATTGTGGGGCACACTATCCCATGTTTTTATTGGAATCACATGTTTTGATAATCCTAAATCATGTTTCATTTATATAAAAATCATGCTTCATTAGTTTTTATAGTTTTTATCATGTAACAATTATGTATTTTCAATATCACTAATTTCTTGATCAAGTTTACAATGTAAAAGATTCTAAGTAAAAGGTTACTGATAGAGGTTACTAATAGAGGTTACCGATAGAGGTTACTGATAGAGGCTACTGCTAGAAGGTTACCACTAGGTAACCTTACCGCTGAGTTATCAATGCAAGATAGTTCACCATTATGAGTCTATCACTCAAAAGTTACTGTTGTAGAGTTACCACTATAGGTAACTACTATAAGGTTACAGATGGGAAGCCTACCGATGAAGCCTACTAATGAAGCCTATCGATGAAGCCTACCAATGAAGCCTACAATTGACAAGGATACACCTAAAAGTCTACCGATACCTATACCCTTCTAGTCTATACATTTTCAATACTTTTGATATTATTCTAACGATCAAATTTGGTAAATTTAATGCTTCTGACATGAATTAATGAAGATTGTAGAAATTTCTGGAGACAGTACGAGGGACGTGGAAGACCACACATGGTTTTATCATTCCTACTATTAGACCTCAAGAATATAAAATAGAATAGAAGATCGAGAAAAAAGTGATATATACATACTGAGTGAGAGACATTACATGAAGATCTCTAAAACAAGGAGAATACTAGTACTTAATCGGCTAACCAAGAGCTTCAAAAAAATAATTTGACAGAAAAAATTCAAGACTTCCTTCTGTGCTTCATCGAATCTCTTTCATACGAAGAAAAAGCACACTTCAGTACTTAGAAGCTAAAACTTAGAGTTGTGACTCTCTGTTTTGGAGACAACTTCCAAAGAAAGACTCAAACTGAAATTTCTTCACTCCAAGGAGTCAAGAGATGAACTGCTAATACATAGAGCCTTTTAAACTCAATATTTATAATATTATCTCTATTTTGCTCTTTGTTTAACATTTCTGAGCAGTGTGTGTTTGTCTGTTACACACACACTATCTCCTATTCTTAAACTTAAGGATACTGAAAATCCTCACACTAAATATTTCTTACACTCTTGTTTTCCACGTATAACTATGGAATAAACCATGTGTGGCCTCATTGTTTATTTTTTCCATGAAGAACTATGGTAGGGGTTGTGATACCTAGAAAACTTGTGAAAACTATTGTAAATCCCGATACAGGTTGTGTATCATGTTTGTTGTTAATATAAACTGCTTGCTGATAGGTGATCACCAAGTGGAGAGAATTAAGTCTCAGATTGAGACTAATCATCTTGTTTAACTCTGTTTTGTACTCTATTTTTTAATACTCTATTTTTCTATTTTCCACTGCTTATAATTTAAAAAAACTGTTTTACATTAACTCTGATAGTTAGTTTTTGTTAGTGTGTATATGTGTTTAATTCAGTAAATCTGTTTCAAAAGTTGGATAAGTTTTTTCCACTGATTCAACTAAAGACCAATCAACCTTTGAGATACTTTTTGACCAATTGAACATTTCTATCTCTGATGCCTTAATTAACTATAATGTTTCAAATTGGGAGATTTTTATCATAAAGTTTTTAAAAGAAATTTTAAGTAGGAACTCAATTCACCCCCTCTTGAGCTTCCACCCCGACCAATATTTTGTATCAAAGGTCTGTTTATTGCTACCATCAGAAATATTTTCAGGATTTTCAAATTCTTTTCAACTCTGATTTTTTTGTATCTTAAAGATCTTAAAGTTTATGTCATGTTTAAATTTTGAGTTTATTAAATTCTAATTAACTATTGATAACTGAGTTGAGGGTGCAGATACTAACATCCCACCTTTCTTTAATGTTAATAACTATGCTCAGTGAAAATTGAAAATGAAAATGTATCTAGAAAGCATGGGTCCTAAAATCTAGGACACAATTGAAGAATAACATGTGTTACCTACTATTTCCAGGGACATATGGTCTCAGTTGACTAAAGATACATATAATAATAACTGTAAAGAAATGAATGCATTGTAATGCTTTCTAGGTGATGAAAAATTCAATAGAATATCTACCTGTAAAACTTAATATGAAATTTAGGATACTTTTGGTATTTCCCATGAGGGGATAACCAATGTAAAGGAAATGTTATTAAATAATTATAATATTAAATATGATAATTTTAAAATGAATCCTGATGAACCTATCTCTGAAATATATCTCAGGTTCAATGCAATAGTAAATACCATGAGTCTGCTTGGGAAACCAATGGACAGTAAGGATCAAATTATGAGATTTCTTTGATGCCTACCTAATAAATGGAGAGTAACTTCTATTTCTATTCGAGAATCCTGTGACATAAGAAAGCTACCAGTGAAGGAAATAATTGGAAAACTTATGATATATGAAGAAGAGCTTAAGGTGAATCAAGAAGCAAGTGAAAAACCAAGAATGAAATCTGTAGCATTCAAGACTTCCACCTCAAAGATAAAAGACAAGGAAAAGGTTTGAGTTCCTATAGATAGTTCTTCCTGGGAAGATTAAAATTCATACAATGATGATGAGATGTCTCATCTTGCTAGAAGATTCAAAAAGTTCTACTGAAAGAAGAAGTTCTTTAGAATGTAAAACTATAGAGGAAGGCATGATAGTAGAGGATAGTAGAAAAAGGAATGAAAAAGGAATGAAAAACCAAATGATATAGTTTTCTATGAGTGTAAACGAAAAGTTCATGTGAAGGCTGATTGCCCCAAGATGAAATTTAAGAAGAAATATGAAGACAAGGGAAAGGGATATAAAAAGTCTATGAAAGCTACTTGGAGTGCTTCATAAGATAGCTCCAGTTAATTTGAAACTTCTGATACTGAAAGGAAATATCATTCAAACTTGTGTCTCATGACAGAAACATCCGAGGTAATACATAATTCCCCTATACATAATTATTACTATTCTAGAAATGAAAGTGAATTAAATACTGATGAAAATATAACAAAGGATGAATTGTTTGAATACTATGGAATGCTTTAGGATAACTTTAATGAACTCAAGGATAAATATAAATCATTGAAAAGACAACATGCTTTAAATTCTAATTATATATCTGATTTGGATATTGAAAAAAAAATTCTCAGCTATTAAAATAAAATACTGAACTTATTTTATCAAATGAGCAATTAAAAAAGATCTTGAGAAGTTTACTGCTGGTAGAGATACCTTGACTCAGTTTCTATGGAAACAAATTTCTGAAAAATACACAATTGGTCTAGGATATCAACTAATACAGAGAAGGATTATTAAGAACAAATTTGTTCCAAAATCTGGACAGTTCACTACTAGTTCAAGTTCTATATAATCTCTTGAAAAATAATTTTCTAAAGGACCTAACAAAGTGTTTATATCTCAAAAAATGCCTGTTTATTATAAGAAACCTATAAGACAAATATGGTTTCCCAATGCTTTACTTGCTAATGTCTCTAGACCCAAGAAAATTTGGGTACCAAAGTTACCATATGTTTAATATGTTTTGCAGGAAAATTGTCTAAAGATCTCCTGTAAAACCCTATGGTACAAGGACAGTGTTTGTTTAAGACATATGAAAAGAGATTATTCATGCTTCAAGAGCCTAATCAAATTTTATGGTGGGTATTTTATATTTGGTGATAATGGTAAAGGAAATATCATCATCTTAGGCCAAATTGGTAACCCTAATACTATATTAATTTCAAAAGTACACTTTGTTGATGGGTTAAAGTACAATTTAATTAGTATCTCTTAGTTGTGGGATGATGGTTTTAATGTTAATATTGAAAATGATGCATGAAATGTTTTTAATTCTAAAAATGATTTAATATTCACTACTCTTAGAAATAAAAATATATATTCTGTTTATTTAAACTCTTTAGCTAAGCAAAATTTTTCTTATCTACATGCTTTTCATAATGAATATTGGTTATGGCATAGAAGATTAGGACATTGAAATGTGCACTAACTTAGGAAACTAACTAGAAAAGGTTTAGTTAGAGACATACCTAAATTGGAATTTCCACTTAACAATTCCTGTAATCGTCTTCAAAAGGGAAAACAACACAAAGTTTCTTTCAAATCAAATAAAGAAGTTTCAACTTCTCAACCGCTTGAGTTGGTTCACATTGATTTGCTTGGAACATCAAGAGTTTCATGTTTAAATGGGAATCACTATGTCTATGCTCTTGTAGATGATTTTTCTTGATACACTTGGGTATACTTTCTAGCTCACAAAAGTGAATCATGTTCCTACTTCATTAAATATTCCAAGTCTGTAGAAAATCTTAGTGGACTTAGAATTAGCACCTTGAGAAGTGATCATGGACGTGAGTTTAAAAATCACGAGTTTGAATCTTTTTTCTCACATAATGGCTATAATCATAATTTATATGCTCCTAGAACACCTCAACAAAATGGAGTTTTATAAAGAGGAAATAGGAAAATTCAAGAGATTTCCCAAACTATTATTAATGAGTATAACCTACCTATCTATTTTAGGGCTGAATCTATTAATACATCTTATTAAATCATCAATATATTTCTAATTAGACCTGTTCTTAAGAAGAACCCTTATGAGACATGTAACAATAAGAAACTTGATGTTAATTACTTTAGAGTTTTTTTTCTAAGTCTTTATCCCTAACACAAGGGATAATCTTGACAAATTTTCTTCCAAAAGTGATGAAGGAATTTTCCTCGGTTACTCAATCTCTAGTAAAGCCTATAGATTATTTAATACGAGAACCATAAGTTTGGAAGAATTAGTCATGTCAATGTTTATGAAACTGATCCACACAAACCTAAAACCTCTCTTGAATATGTTAAGGAATATATGTCAATTTTGGACCTTAATGATAAAAACAGTGAACTCCCAGTGAAAACAACTAATTCTAGAAAATTTCCAAAATTTGAACCTGTTGAATCTGAACCTATAGACAACCATGAGGAGTCTAGTCCAATCCTTTCTAGAGGTATTATAAATATTAAGAATCATTCTCTATATGTTTTATTAGGTAATCTAAATAGAGGGACACAAACTAGAGCTTCTATGAGAAACCAGGTTGAACATCGAGCTTTTCTTTCACAACATGAACCCAAAAATATTAATGATGCAATAAATGATGAATTTTGGGTGATAAATATAAAAGAAGAAATAAATCAGCTTGAAAGAAAAAAATTTTAGGAATTAGTATAAAGACCTAAGGAAACTTTAACCATAGGCACTAAATGGGTGTTTAGAAACAAAGTTGATGAGTATGGAAATATAGTTTGAAATAAGGATAGAGTAGTTGCACAAGGATATTGTAAAGATGAAGGAATATACTATGAGAAAACCTTTTCACCTGTAGTTAGACTAGAATCTATTAGAATACTACTTACTTATGCAGCTCATATGAATCTCCAACTCTATCAAATGGATGTCAAAAGTGAATTTCTAAATGGGTATATTTTTGAGGATGTGTTTGCTGAACAACCACTAGATTTACAAATCCCCAGTTTTCAAATCATGTTTTTAAACTTTCTAAAGATTTATATAGTCTAAAACTATCTCCTCAATCTTGGTATGACAGACTCAGTTCTTTTCTTATTTCAAAAGGTTTTACTAAAGGAATAACTGATCCTACTCTTTTTATTAAAAGGATTTCCAAAGATTTTGTAATAGTATAATTTTATGTAGATTACATTATTTTTGGATCTTCAAAAAATTCATTATGTATTGATTTTTCAAATATGATGAAAAATGAATTTGAAATGAGTTTAATGGGAGAACATAAATTTTTCCTTGGATTTAAATTTTTTCAAAATAAAAATGGCTTTTTCTTAAATCAAATTAAATATACCAAGGATCTTTTGAAATGTTATGGTTTTGATAGTAATAAAGGTAGTGATACACCTATGAGCACCACTTGTAAGTTGGATGCTGATGAAACTGGTAAACCAGTGAATCAAACCAATTACAGTGGTATGATTGAAAGTTTTCTCTACCATTCTACTAGCATACCTAATATAATGTTCAGTGTATGTATGTGTGATCATTTTCAATCCAATCCCAAAGAATCTCTTTTAACTACTATTAAAAGGATTTTTAAATATCTCAAGTATACTAAAAACTTATGAATATTTTATCCAAGAGGAAAATCATTTGATTTGATAAGTTATTCTGATGATGACTTTTCTGTTTTCATGTTAGATAGAAAAAGAACCTCTCGAACATGTCACATTTGGGGTAAGTCACTAGTATCTTGGTGTAGTAAGAAATAGAATTCTGTTGCATTATCAACTACTGAAGCTGAATATATAGCTGTTGGTAGTTGTTGTGCTCAAATTATATGGATGAAACACACTTTACCATACTATGGATATCAATTCAATCATATCTCTATAAATTGTGATAATAAAAGTGCTATTAACATCTCTAAAAATCTAGTATCTCATGCTAGGACAAATCACATTGATGTGAGACTTCCCTTTTTGATAGATCATTATCAAATAGGTGATATCACCCTTGAATTCATTAGCATTGAACATCAATTGGATGATATATTCACAAAGACTTTGAATTAAGAGAGGTTAAATTACATCCAACATGAGTTAGGCATGATAAATTTTTAATTAAGTTGGATCTCACCATTAGGACACCTCACCGTTGGACCTCACTATTAGGACACCTCACTGTTAGACCTCACCTTTGGGACACCTCACCATTAGAACTCTCCTTTAGGACACCTCACCGTTGGACCTCACTGTTAGGACACCTCACCGTTGAACCACCCCAATAGACCTCATTGTCATCACCATACCATTTGTTGAACTTAGTGATAGGTCCAAGACTTAGTGTTATTCTTCCAGATTATGAAACATTTTAATTTTATTTATTTTGTTTACTTAATTTTTTTGATCCCTAAATGATAAAAACAAATTACAATCCACATTTCAATCGACATCAATCATCTCCCAAACCTTGTTCTCCCAATGCATTGAATCTAAACTTCTGATAAAATCCTCTATCCTCATAAGATCGCAATGGAAAGACTGAAGAGACTGATGGTTGGTGATGAAGGAGACACACTGATACATAAGAGACCTCAAACTGGGTCTAGTAGTGGAAGCAAGGTTGTGGTAAATCTGACCAGTCCACATTTTTTTAGGTGGAAAATCGTGGTCAAAAAGGAATTATGTTCAGAATGGATGATATCGAGCAGGTATCTAGTGCTAAAAGAACTCGAACCTCAGGATTGGGTAGAATGTTTTACAAAAAACAATGGACCATATTAGCTGAAGCTAGTAAAGGAGTTTTATGAGTTTTTGAAGTTCGAACAGTCTGCGGATGAGAACTGAATGACTTCAAAGGTAAATAGAGTAAGTGTGAGATTGTCTTCTATTGATTGGGATGAATGATTATGAGTCCCACATGAAGGAATATTTTACTACTACTCTAGAGTGATGCCTCCCACCAGTGAGTATTTCTGTTATGAAGAGTATTTGGCCGAACTGATAAGGAATGGAATCCCTAGAAAGGTAAGTTCTGCTGAGAAGGATGGGGAAACAAGATTACTATTTAAATTTTTTCAACATGTCTTCAGTCCCAGGAGAGGGGACTTTACTACTTTTAAGTATCAAGACATATATTTTTTGTATCTGTTAAAGTATGGGAAAAGAATAAATCTTTGCAGGTTGTTGATGATTCAGTTAGAGGATATGACTAGGTATAGTTCCAAGTAAAATGATTTATTTCATTCCAAGTTGATATCTTTGATGTTGAAAGTGAATAAAGTTATTGGAAATAAGAAATAAACAGTAGTTGTAAGTGAAAACTTCTATATGACTAAAATGATCTGCATGTTTATGAAGATAAACTAGAATCCTTGGAAAAGGGAATGGGTGAATATTGAGGCTAAGCTATATGAATATTTCAACCCTATTTTCAATCCTACTCAGCCAAAGGATAAAAGGGATCCAGGTTTAAAACTTTATGAAGTGGAACCAATGTACTCAGATGAAGAAGAGGAGGTTGCTGGTGTGCAAGGATGAGAGGATTCTCTTTTAGATGACATGAGTGACCCTAAACTTCTCTTAAGTGCTCGTGTTAATGTTGTATCATTTGGTGAGCCTAGCCTACCAAAAAGGATTCTCAGAAGAGAGACTATCCAAAGGGATGGTGATGATGAGGAATCCACTGAAGAAGAAGGAGAAGAGAATGTCTTAAGATACATTACTGTTGGAGATACCTCGGAATACGAGGATGTAGTTTAATCTGATCATGAGGAGTTTAAGACAACTATTGATGAAAGTGAAGAAGAATAATTAAGTCTTAGCCCTTTGATAGGAAAAAATGGTAGAAAGTGAAAATGAAGAGGAAGTTGAATTTTTTCAAGATGGAATTCTAATAAAAGTGGTTAAACATTCTGTAGAAGAAGTAGGGGTAAACTCTCTTGCCAGTTCAGTTGATCAAGGAAGACTAGTAGAGGAGAATGCAGTTGTCCTGGAGGATGCTCTAAGTGAGGGGGAGGAACCTATTTTCATATGTTCAATTTTGGTTTCTCATGAAATAGATGATTGGCCGAAGGACCCTAGATTCATGGTTTTGGGCTTAGACTATGAAGACTCTGAAGATGACAAGACTAACAGAAGACCTTCAGTTCATTCTATTTTAGAGACCATAATAGTGCAATTAGTGGTTCCTCTACCTCAGGACTACGTGAAGAAGAATGACTTAGAGTCATTAAAATTATATTTGAAGAGACACATTGATGAGATATCCATTAGGATAGAGAGATCAGTGGCCCTCAATCAAGATCTTATGGTATCTTCCTTGGAATGAAAAATATCTACCTTTCACTCCGACTTGCTACATGAAGTGAAGGAATGCTAGAATCAAGTCAGAACCTTGGAAGAATCTATGATGTCTGTGAAATAGTTTATTGGGAGTTTGGGCTCATATATGGCTTCAAGAGATCATGTGGACAAAGAACTTAAGTATGTTAAGAGTTTTTTTTTTCAGCTGATGGTCACTATGTTTGATGATGTGAAGAGGTTGATCAGTGGATTGACCAAGTCCTTTAATGAGACAGTAGATTTCACCATGGTACCTCTATGTTCATCTGCTTCCTCATCAGCCTCTCATCCTATTGATCTATAAGTATTCAGATTAGTTGTTAGAGAAGAAATGGAGATGCTCTTTGGTGTAAGTACCTCAGACCCTCATTGTATGACTCAGGTAATTTCCACTACAAGATACATTCCTAAGATTGTATGAGATTACTTGAGGAAGGATGCCCAAGATCAGAAGGACATCAAAGAGAAGATTTACTTCTATTATAAATGAGTTTACACTAAGCATCAGATGGATGGTCACTTTAAGCTGCTATTGGAGAACTTGAGGATCCCACCTGTCACTCAGGCTTTTCAGGCTCAAGTTAGCAGACATAGAGAGTTGAATCCTTCATTGGAAAAATTTATGGGCAATAAGGATGATTTCATATCAGCTGTGGAAAGAGAAGGAATCATCATTATGGATTTTAAGAATCTCCTTTTTCTATTTCTCCATGTGGACTGTACTCCCATTATTGTCCCTCCAGCTTTACCTTCTTCCTTAGCTGCACCATGATCTACCAGTGATTCCCCTTTGATGACTCCTAAATAGGCCATCAGAAGCTTGAATCATATGATTCCTTAGAGATCTACTCATTATCGACCTACTGATGCTTCTGTAGAATCCCCTCATAACTTACTTACTGCTATCCCTAGGGTTGTACCTCTATCTTCTGAATTTTCCTGCTCAGCTCCCAAAGACAATGCTCAGTTATAAATCTCTAATGTGGATTGAATTTTTGTTGTCTTATTTGGTAGGGATAATTTTATTCTTTTATTATATTTTACTATTGTCTCATTAATATAAAAATTTCATTCTCTTTAATTTTGTCTTATTTTATTTTTTCTAATCCCAAAAGGGGGCGAATTTTCTAGATCGAAGACCATTAAAAAATGACATTTCTATCATTGTATATTCTGATACTTAATATATGTATATTGACACCACTAAAGAGATTATAAAATTTTCTTAACCCTGACTCAATAATACTTAACTCTAAATTTCACTGACATAATTTGTCATTATTAAAAAGGGGGAGATTGTTAGACTCACCTGTTTTGATAATCCCAAATCATGTTTAATTTATATGAAAATCATGTTTCAATAGTTTTTATAGTTTTTATCATGTAACAATTATGTATTTTTAATATCACTAATTTCTTGATCATGTTTATAGAGTAAAATTTTATAACTAAAAGGTTACCAATAGAGGTTACCAATAGAGGTTACTGATAGCGGTTACCGATAGAGGTTACCGATAGAGGTTACCGCTAGAAGGTTAACACTGAAGAACCTTACCGCTGAGTTATCAATGTAAGCGAGTTCACTAAAATGAGTCTATCTCTCAAAGGATACTGTTGTAGAGTTTCCACTAGAAGTAACTTCTATAAGGTTACCGAGGGGAAGCCTACCGATGAAGCCTACCGATGAAGCCTACCGATGAAGCCTATAGATGAAGCATACTGTTGAGAAGGCTATAGATACCAGTCTACCGATACCTATACCCTTCTACTATATACATTTTCAATTTTCTTGAGATTATTCTAATAGTCATATTTGGTATATTTAATTCTTCTGAAATTATTTAATTCTGATTGTATACATATTCAAAGACTATATCTAGAGACAATACGAGGTACGAGGTAGACCGCACGTGGTTTTATCATTCCAACTATTGGACCTCAAGAATATAAAATATAATACAAGATTGAGAAAAAAGTGATTTATACATACTAGGTGAGAGAAATTACATGAAGATCTATAGAAAAAGGAGAGTACTGACACTTACTCTGCTAACCCAAGAGCTTCACGAAGATCATTTGGGAGAACAAATTCAAGACTTCCTTTTGTTCTTCATCAAATCTCTTTCATACCAAGAAGCAAAAAAATTCCATACCTGGAACATAAAACCTAGAGTTACAACACTATGTTTTGTAGACAACTTCCAGAGAAAGACTCGAACTACAATTTCTTCACTCAAAGGAGTCAAGAGTTGAACTGTAAACACATAGAGTTTTCTAAACTCAATCTTTATAACATTATCTATATTGTGTTCTTTATTTTACATTTCTAAGTAGTGTGTGTCTTTCTATTACACACATATTGTCTCTTGTGATTAAATTGGAGGATACTGAAAATACTCACACCAAACATTGATTACACTCTTATTTCCCACGTATAACTGTAGAAGAGGCTTTGTATGTTCTAGTTGTTTGTTTTTCCTATGAAGAACTGTGGTAGAGGTTGTAAGACCTAGACAGTTTGTGAAAACTATTGTAAAGACTAGTACAGGTTGTGAATCAAGTTTATTGTTAATATAAACTACTTGGTAATAGGTGATCACCAGGTGGAGAGGATTAAGTCTCGGTTTGAGACTGAACCTCCTGTTTAACTCTGATTTGTACTTTATTCTCTAATACTCTGTTTTACTATTTTCCACTACTTATAATTTCAAAAATAGAAAACCTTTTAGATTAAATCTGATAGTTAGTTTTGGTTAGTGTGTATATGTGTTTAATTCAGTAAACCTATTTCAAAAGTTGGATAAATTTTTTACATTGATTTAACTGAGGAATAATCAACCTTTGAGAAACTTATTGACCAATAGAACATTTATATCTATAATTCCCTAATTAACTAGGCTGTTTCAGTTTGGGGGATTTTTATCATAATTTTTTTAACAGAAATTTTAAGTTAAAACTCAATTCACCCTCTTGAGTTTCCACCCCGACCAACAGTTTTGAAATCAGTACAGTGTCTTCTACTATTAATGGTCTTTCCACACTCAAAACACTAGAGTTACTTAAACAAGTTTTTATCGTTTAATTATTTATTATCATTTTTCAATTGACCCCTAATATGAATTATTTGTGGTTGAAAATTTACCCCACTAATCTTATCCTTCAAACCATGTTTTTAAAGATCACAAGACAAAACTTTAGGCTTAACGAATTCTAAATCTATTGAGTCCCTTCCATACGTCATAGAAAATTTTAATGAATTAAAATAATCATTAGGATAGGCTAGAAGAATAAAATCCATATATTCATCATTGAATTCAACATCTATATTGGATAAATCAGAAATCACTTTATTAAACTCATCAATGGGAACACGAATAGAAGATCCTGGGGTTATTTTGAATTTAAATGGCCTCATCTTTCTATATAGATGACCAAGAAATATCTTAGTCATATAAAGATGTTTGAGATTCAACTAGATAAATTTAGTAGTAGTTTCATGAGAGACTTCATGTAAGACTTTGTCTCCTAGGGTTAAGAGAAATGTGCAATGATCCTTTTCTAAAATATCAGGGTTGACATCAACATAAGTGGTGGCTGACTGAACATTGGTAGACACAATCACTTTGGGTTTCTTGGGTCCATGCAATATGTTAGCTAGTCCATTGTGGACTAATAACACCCACATATTAACTTTCTACATGCTAAAGTCATTCTCACCATCAAATTTCTCAAATTCAAACTTAACTGAAGAAATAACTTACTCAATGAAAAGGCAATGACACAAATTATTTGGTTTGGAGGGGTTAGTTGGACCAAACATCACATACTGGAATAATTATTGAGGAACAAAAATGGGTCAGGAAGAAAAATCATACAAGAAATAGAAATAGGATGACCTAAATAAGAACATATAAAAAATTAAAACTACTTAAAGTAATGAATATAAGGGATTTACATGCTTTAGATCTCGTTGATCATATGTGCATGAAAAGGGCACCACTACCAAAAATTTGTTATTATGAAAAAAAAGAATAACATACATGCAATCAAATAAGATAAAATATATAGAAAATAAACATAGACCACATATTCTATCTATGTATTAAGTCCTTATAGATTTAATACTTGATAAGAAATAAAGTTGAGGTTATTACATACACGGGATTCTCAAATGGAATCACTCAAACAACCCTAGCACTGATGGAATATAAAATTAAATAAAATACAATGCATCACTAAAACAATAAAAATAAGATGAAACAAATCACAATCATGAGTCTACACTAAGAAATTGGGATAGTTTTTATTAGAAGAAGATGTTGGCACTTCTAGGGATGAAAATAGTTAATATGTCACGGTTAGATAGAGCTCACAGAATGAGAGAACTCCACTAGAGAAGAACACCATAATAAGGGGTTGGAGAAGATAAAATTACCAAATATCTTCCTATATCAAACCTATCCTCTCTAGAATGGTTGAGAATTAGTCCCTTTAACCTCAGAAGGATGAAGAAAAACACACGTGAAGAAAGTGAAGTAATAAAGGGGAAAAAAGGTAGAGAAGGTAGCAAGGTGATGGTGTATCAAGCATGGTAGGTGAGGAATACACACATTCATATGAGATACATTAATGGAATTAGAAACCCCATCTGAAAAAACAAACTGATAAATTACATGGGTATTTGGAATTATTAAAGTTGTTGGGTGGTGGAGGAAGTCAGTCTCCCACTGATTCTGATCTTTAAATAAATATAAATCCCACAAAGGGGAGCTTCTGGATTGAGTGGATAATATTCCAAAAGAAAATACCAAACGATAATTGGAATCTAGCCACGAGGAGTAGTATAGCATGATAAAACACACAAAACCCATCTCTAAGCCCAAATTACAAGCACAATGAGGCCTAGGTAACATTCCTAATCATGAATCTAAAATAATAAATCACATAATAAATTATTCATAATAAAAAAAATGGAAATTTTTTATAGCATAAAAAGAAAAAATATTAATTAAAAAAATAAATAACCAAAATTCAACACTTTTAATTCATAAGATCATTATAATTGGAGGTATGTACTAAATTGAAAACTCAAAAGGATACATGGTAGGATATAGGTGCGCTATTTTGTTAGAAATTGGTTATGAAGGTTATTTAAAGATTTTGGTTGAGAGATTCCACATTTATTTAAATTATAAGAATACATTAGTAAAAATAACCCCCACCCCGAGGAAGCCTCTCAACAACCCCTCTATTTTTTTGTTTAATGTAAATAAAATTTCCCTTTTCTGTGAGATGGTTTATTTTTTTTATCTCTTATTACATATACTAATTTTCATTGATCAATTTTTTGTTATTTCCCCTTATTTTTTTTAAATTTTATCACATTTGTGTTATGTATTATTCTTCTCCATAGGATGATATCTATTTTAAGAAATGTGATATGTGTGTCACCCTTTTACCCATGTTTCGTTTCTTTCATTTGTATAGTGTATTTTAACTGTATTTCCTCTCTTAAGTATTGCATTATTTATTGTGAATTATATTTAGTTTAATATGTTTGTTCTTCTTTATGCTAAGTATGTTCCTTGTTCTTCTTGAAATTATACGCCATTTTGGCTATGTTCTCCCATCTCCATACATGGAGAGTGAACCCGCTTCTCTTGAATAAGGGAGTGAAACTATAGTTATGGTTTTGAGTTCATAAATACACTTATTTATTTTCTTCAATTATTTCTGTGATTTTTCTATGAATGGATAATGGAATGAAGTGATAGAAAATGAATGCCATACCCCAATTTTTTTTTCTATATTTAATATTTTTTTAGATTCCCTTAACTATTAGTCTATCTTGAAGAAGTGGATTGGAAATTGAATAAATGAAGTGGTTATTCAAAGAGACATCTTATAAATTCTACAAAACTCGTAGGAAGTGACTGCTGCAAGCTGAAAGAAATTCTAATTGGATATGTCACCATTCTTTAGAATGTAGAGGGATGAATGAATTGAGATATACCTCATCCAGTTGAGTGAATTGTAAGAAAGTAATCATCAAATGTAGAACAAGGATAACCCATTTTTGTAGGCTTTAATTAATATAAGATTTATTCTAGCTAATTTCACCCCATCCATTATATTTTAACCCTCCTATAATTTTTATTTATTTTTGTGTCCCGTTCACCACTCAAAATTATTTAAATCTCTTTAAAAACAATAAAAAACATAAAAATAAAAATTATATAAAAAATCCAAAAATATAAAAATTTAGAAAACACTATGGAATAAATATAAAACCTTCTCTAGAGAATGATTAACAAGATTAACCACTATGCAACCAAATGGGTGTTTATAAAATTACACATTATTGAGAAACCATTTAACAAGGCCACATTTCTTCAATTTCTAGTGTCACTATTAAGGGAAGTGTTTTCTTAGTATTCTCTTCACACATTTTATTCAATCAATTTTAATTTTGTTTATTTAAGGTGAAATTTCAATGATGAGTTTTTAAAGTGATAATTCAAATAGACTAAAAATATAATCTTATATTCTAGATTAAAATGATATCATTTCTTACTATAAAAAACTATTTCTTGTGCACTATGATGAAGAGAACCACTAATATCAATGAGGGAAAAATTAAAAAGGACAGTTCCACCTCTCAAAAATATGAAAATTAAGACAATTTGATATTTTCCATTTTTTACACATCCATTGATGTGTTCCTATAAGAGAATATGAATGAGGATGATTGACTTCCTCTTAAAAAACATTATCCCATGAGTTTTGATCATTAAAAATGAACCGAAGGTGGAATTTTAAATTGGAGATCAATCATTATTGAATTTAGTTTATTTTAATTTTATGGAGGTTGAGTTAAAAACCATATTTACCTATACATGTTTTATATAACAACTAAATAGTGCCAGTTTCTAGAGTATTATGATGTAAAAAACCTAACGAGGAATTAATTTATCTCCCAATGATTCTTGTAGAAATCTTCAATGTATATTTTGAAGATTAATTGGAGGCCACTATCTATATTATTCTAGAGTAATTCTGATAAAGAACCTATGCCAGAAAAAATAAACCCAAAAAAAGAAAGAACTGAAGGGGTATGGTGTGCATTATATCTGTACGGAGAAACACTAACAGTAATAATTATACTGATAGAATAATAGAGGAATAATTCAAGAGAACACTAAGTACTCTCTTACCCAATCTAGGTGGATGATTTCCTAAAATAGAATAATATTCTCCCCTCTACTTAGTTCCCCCTTTCCCCTTTTATAACCTATTTCCATTCTCTCCACTTCCCTTTGAGCCTCATAGAATATCCCCCCACATATTTCCCTATACTCTCTCTTGTAACCACTCCTTCCTCCTATAATAATTCTTCTGTCATTCCTTCACAAGATGTGCGTTAGTATCTATCACTCACCCCTCCATCAAAATCAATGTTTTCATTAATAATAATGAATGGAAAATGATTTCATATGATAATTCCCTACAAATATTCTTTAACATCCCTAGAATTTCTAGGTTTTGGGTAAGAACACCATTATTGTTATGATAAAAACTTGATGCAAAAAAAATTGTGAGAATCTAAAACTAAAACAGAAGCAATAATTGAAAGAAGAATAAAATAATCAACACATAAGAATTTATTGTAGAAAAATACTATAATGTGGTGGATTAAAAATCCATTAAGAAACTTATAAAAGTTTCTTATAATAAGAGATTCTATAAAATACTAGAAAATACCTAAACTTGAATTATAGTGACATTATAGAAAAAAATATATGAAAACCACACCTCAACACACCTCCTTCTTCTATTTAAAAACATCCCTCTGACAAAAATCAACCTTCAAAGAACAAATACAACTATATAGAATCATTGAGACACCTTATAAACACTCCAAGAATTATTTTTTCATAAACCAAATTGCATCTAGACACTATTTCTCATGGAACGCTTGCACCCATGATTTAATTCATTGATGCTCACTCCTTCCCAAGCCTGATTCATAGCCCACATTTTTTAAATTGAGTCACTGATGCCTCATGTATTATCCTTGAGTCTATACCCATTTACCCTTTACTATGTTCCCCCCTTTTAAGGATATCTAAAAAATTCCTCACATTCTATCCTTTTGAATTTTTAAATTAAAACATTTTAGATATAAACTTATCTTTTTATAAAGCATGCACCGAAAACAATGGAAGGGTCACTTTTCAAATTTAAAAACCATTATCATTAAGTTTAAAATATAATAGGGATAAAACCTATAAATATATACTTTGAATCTATCAAATAAGGATATTAATTCAAATAGAATCCGTTGGAAGGATAATCGATTGGTTTTGAACCAACCATGACCCTATATAAAAAATTTGACATCACTCTTACAACACTGATAGAAACCCAATAGGACACCCTATAAAAGAGAACCAAATTCCAAAGTATTCATCATACCAATATCTATACATACCTGAAAAACAAGACTTTAACCAAAAAACACCTGTATCCACCATAATATCAACCACCAAAAAAATGGAGCACCTATAGACTCTAATTTCCCCCATTCCCAAAATATTTTGAGCAGTTTGAAACTCTTAGTGAATCACATCAATTTTTTATTTTAATTATTTATTCACCAGTGAAACTATCTGAAGAAAAATATTTATGTGTAAGACCTGAAACACATAACCAAACCTTATTTAGCTTCCAAACTCTTCGTATCCTTGTCGATGGAATTGAACTCATGTATGAAGATCAACCATGCCACAAATGTGATGAAGTCACATTCGTAATTTCATTTTCACTTCACTGCATACTTTTTAATCGGTCATACAAAGCATGTAAACTATTATACCTTGAACATATAACATCGATCCCTTAGAAAAACTACATCTTCCATTACCATACAAACTCTTGAACACATCATAATTATGAATATAGGAAAATAAAAAATTATAGAATATACCTAAAAAATATCACACTTCCCCCAACATCAATATAAAACCTACATTTATAATGAGAAAAATATCAGAAACACTAATGAAACTAGTAAATCCTTCATTTCCCATCCTCAATCTACCAAAGCCACTTTCTTCCTAAAAAGAAAATAATTCCCTCTACAATTCAATCGGGTATGAAATTTCCAAATCAATCACTCATTCATTATATATATCTAAATTGAGACAATCAACACCAATTTAATGTAAATAATCCTTATCCTATATAAGTTTTATATTTTCATCCTTAGAATCAGTGTCATGCCACATATTTTCTTTCTAAGGATTATTTTTCCCAGCTTTAAAAAACAGATGCACATTACCATCATTTTCCCAATATAAGCATTTTAGATTTCCTTTTTACTTTGATCAACCTCTATAATTACCTCATCTATATTTCACATCCATAATATGACTATTATCTAACTATTGACCATCATTGGTAATTCTCTGAGTCATTTTTATCAACAATGGTGGAATCAAATCATTTAAATTCAAAGTTTCATTCACAAACAACAATGTGGTGACGATATTATCATATAAATGCGACAAAAAAACCCAATGGAATCAAAAGTTTATCTTTTTATTCCATTTTAATAGGCACAACATTTCATTTATCATTTATATTGGCCACCGCTAAAAAAATACCCATTAGAGTTTTTGTAAACTCATCAATATGATTACCTAAATCTCCATTCTCTATCATTCAAAAATGATACAATCTTTTTTCAAATATAAATGATTTTAAGAGATTTTGATTTTTACTAGTTTCAAGTTTTTCCCAAATCTCCTTCAGATATGTTAAATTCATCACCTCTCATGGTGTATTTTCTACCATATATATCTGAATTGTGCTTTTCACTAACTCTATTATATATTTCCAATCACCATCTCTCATATTTTCTAACTTCTCTGATTTTTTCTTTATTTAATTTGATATATTTTCACGATTTAAAATTTTTTTTACTCGTTTTGTCTATAGTGTAAAATAATTTTGATCATTAAACAGTTTGATATTGATATAAATCCATTGGCATGAATCACCCATATAAAATCAACAAGAAACACAGATTAGCACCCTCTGATACTAATTATTGGGGAAGAACATGAACATCCCCATCATAAAAACTCTATGCGACAAAAAAATGTGGGAATCTCTAATAAAAATGGAAGAAATAATTACAATAAGAATAAAACAATAAGAACACTAGATTTTAATGTAAAAAACCCCTATAATGTATAGGATTTAAAAAATAATGGATAAAATCCTATAATTACATTATAATAGGAGAGTTTACAAAATCTAAAAAATACCCAAACTTGAATTATAATGATAGTGTAGAAAACCCTGTGTAAAAAACACACCCTGATAAAACTCTGTATTATCTCTAAAAACACCTTGTGAAAAACTTCACTCTTTGGATATCAAATCCGATCATGAGATTTAATTATAGTACCTTTCAAACAATCCAATAAGTCTTCTCATGGCCCAGATTTATGTTTCACACTATTTCTCACTAAACAAAACTCCCACATTTTTTTCTTGAGTTGTTGATTCCTTATGTATCTACCTTGAGTCTATACCCATTTCACATTTTCTTAATTTTCCACCTTTTATATTCTCCCAAAAACAACTCACATGCTTTCATTTTTAATTTTGAAATTCAAAAATTTTGGAGACAAAATTACCTCCCCATTATGCATGCACTAAAAAATGAAAAGAACACCCTTTTCAAATTTTAAAACCATGACCTTTTAATTGAAAAAATAGGCAAGCTAAACACTATCAGCAGGAATCCTGTTTCCAAATCCCCAAAATTCAACCCCCAAACTGGTTTATGTCTACCATCATTTTTCATGTAACCGATTGCATTTTCCCCATGTTCCAAAACATCTCCATAGACCCATCAAGTAGATCAAACATTGAAAAAAAGACAATCCTAGAAATATAAGAGAATACATCTTTGGACACCACTTGATTTTCTAGAAATATCACCCACTGTCACCCCTACCAGCATTAACATAACGCGGTCCACCACATACCTCCCCAAAATATGCCTACCAAAAATTTCTACAATTGGATGACCATCAGGAATGAGAACACAAATGCTTGAAGTCTGCAGCCATGTTAACATAATTTTAGTTGGATCTCAACATTGTTTCTCAAAGATCACATAGGTATTTCTAGATGTCATAAACTAAAAATTAGAACATGAATATATATTTGTGTGAGAGTTCAACAACATTTTCTCACAATGATTTATTCATTCAACCAGGATACACCCTTCTACATGGAAACCATATCCTTCCCAATATGTTTATTTCTAGGAGGTTAATCCATAATAGAGTTTTACAATATAAGTGGATGATTATTTCTATTTGGAGTGTGCAACAAATCAATTATATTATTCCATGCATTTTATATTTTCAAGTACTCACCATGTTATCCTATCTAGTATGACTGTATATACATAGAAATGTCAAGATAGAGAGGAAAACGCTTCACAACCTTCCTGAAAGTATCAAACACTTGTGGAAAGAGTATATGATATGATAGCAGAATGAGATTTAAAATACAAATTTTAAAATTTTCATGTGACAGTATCTACAAAAACTTAAATCATCACTCATATTCCTGTTGTGTGGTACTTTTAAGCATAAAATTATAATTATAATCTTTTAATATTGTCCAGGGTAATCTGAATTTGGATTAAATATTTTGATTAGAATCAAATGATTTCTTAGCCAACCATTTCATACCCTTTTTTCTAAGAATCATCCTAAATTATTACCAACCATTAGTAAGGGACACAACCAATTGAAAATATCTGATAATTTAATATTTTTTCAAAGAAGTATTACATGATAAACACTCAAGTTCCTCCCAAAGATCCATGTGGTCATATTCAATCAATAAACCCCCTAAAGATTTCATCTCAAGTAACTTCCAATCTTCCAACTTATATTTTTTCCATCCCGAAATGTTTATTCTTAATAATTATACCTATTATAGTGACATTATAATGAACTTAATGAATTTCCATTCCCATCATTTTTTAACATCTAACAACACTTTGGACCATATGTTATAATGTTATGTATATCATTTATAAAACCATCATGAACCAACCACTCTAAGTATTCCAAACAACCAACCGTGACAGACAAAAATAGTGAAGTAATTGCATCTTAAGTTCCGTAAAAAATGAAAAAAAGCATTAATACATGTTACGATAGCTCATTATGTTTGAAAATAAAAACTCTCTCGTAGTAAGATAATCATCCATATTGATTGATTATTTTAAATTTTAAAATTATGATATGTTATCATTTAAAGATAAGTGCATGAGTCACTTGTTTCATTGATTATAATTATAGGATGTTTATGAAAAATACAATAATCCAAAATTGAAAATTTATCTTCCTTTTTATATTTTTTCGACCGGGTTCTTTAACTCCTTGATTTTCTTGTGATTCTTGGTCATCTTATCTTTAAATTATTAATGAAACCAATATATTTAATACAACTTAATTCATGATTTATTACCTTAATATACACATAATAAAATCCTAGAATATTGTGAGGATTATTTTATTTGATAAATTAGGTACATAACGCATTAAATTTATACATGAGTATAAAATAATTATTCAAAAACTATAAAAAATGACCTTATATTTCATCGATTTTTTAATACTACAAAAGATAAACTAGGGACATAAATAAGAAAAGGTTGACCTATAATGCATAATAAGGTAATATTCAACACACAACATAAGGTGAAATAGTGAATGCGAGTCAAGATACATAATATGATGACACAGAAAGGTGAGAATTATAACCATGAACATCAAAGCACGGTATAAGATGATAACATCAAGACAATATAAGGAGTTTGGAAAAAACATAAAACATGACATCATAAGAATAAGTTAAAGATAAACTCCAAGACATTATAACATAATGTGCTTAGGATAACCTACCATGTACTATACATGGAGTCTAATGAGATTAAAAAAAATAACCCAACGCATTTGAGGGATATATAATTTTCAGCCCACACTTCATATTTATATAACAAACATGTATTAGTGTACCACCTAGATCAAGAAACCTAAGAACACATTCCATCACCTGAAATCCCATGATTATGGAGTATGGGTTACATAAATGGATTTCCCCAATCAATTAAGGATAGGTACGTCTTTGTGAATACCTTTGAGTAGAAATGGGTATGGGTTTTCACTTTAAACATGTTTTTCATGGAAAATTGTAGGGTAATTTCGGAAGCATAATAGGTGTACATAAAAATTCATGGAAGAGTTAAATGAGGTCACTCATTACATGGAAATAATAATTATAGTAAATATTATGTGTAAAAACATATTCCAATATGAGAAATTTGAAATAAAAAGGAATAATACAAAGAAAGAGCTTGAATAATGAGGAGAAGAGAATCCCTTACCTTGAGAGGGAACTTCAAAAAGATTGGGTAGAGATTATTAAGAGATTGAGAACAATTTTGGAGAGATTTAAAGATAGATATATAGAATAAATTTATTCTCAATAGGTTTTTAGTGAAGAGTAGGGGAATTTGGCCGGGTATTTAGATCAATAGAGAGGAAATTTCTTTATTAATTTCTAAACTTAGTTTTAAAATATATATGATAAAATATTCAAAACCAAAAAATATCCCATTTTTTTATAGAGGAGTGATTTTCAATATTTTATAATTCAGTAAACTAAACTGTTTAAAATAATATCAATGGTGATATGGAATAGGGTCACGTTCATAAAAATTGATTTTAAAAAATTAAAATATAATATAGGTTTTAGAGGATTCATTAAATGATTTTAAAATCTATAAAAGAACATAAAAAACAAATTTTTAAATGATAAATCTATATTTGGTCATTTATTCTTTTTATAACATTTATTATATCACTTTTCTATCGTTATGATGTCATAATATAGACTGTGTATTTATAGCGTATTTTATTTTTACCCAAAAATTTGAATGTCTTGTAAAATTATGAAAACATTAACAATGGATAATTTAGAAAAGATATTTAACAAATAATATTTATTTTATTAAAATAATTTTCTAGATTTAATAATTTTCAATTTTCAATAAAAATCTTTATTTACTAGAAAGCACTATTTTTTAATGATATTAACCACATTCTAACCCTTATAAAAATAAATTGGACTTCATTAAATTATATTATAAATTATATTTAAATAAATTATTATATAATGTGAATATTTTACTAAAATAACATTTATTTCAAAAAGTATTTAATTTATCAAAAGAGTGTCTTAATTGAGACTATATACTTCCTAAAAATACAATTTTGATTTCTTCATATCAAAATATAATTTTTTTAAACTCATTATGTAATAATTTATAAAATAATTATAGCAAATAAGTATTAATATCATAATTATTTTATTAGAAATATATTATAAAAATTCATATTACAAGAGTCTAGATACTTAACCCCTTATTACACTGGTATATTCCCTAAAGGTAATTTGTGTGATGATGGTGCTTTATTCTGGTGGTTTGGAAAACCTAGTTTGGGTCATGATCTTGGTAAACCTGATATTATCGTTTAAATAGTTTTACTTGAGATTTAGATGTTGAATATTAGGTGGAGCTTGGTCAAGGGAAAATCCCAATGATTCCATCTCCATTGAAATCTATGATAAATGGGATTTATAGGGTATGATCCTACTAGTCGAGAACATCATTTCATTCATATGTATTAATTGGAATTCATCATAACCCTTAATATATAATAATCCCAATGATCAATATATAATGACAATATTATCCATGGTTAAGATACTTAAAATTATTTTGAATTTTATATATTATATTGTTTAATGGTTTAAAATAACAAAAGTAGTGTATGTGTTCCCTATAATTATAATACGTTTACTCAATCAAATTGGAATTTCATTTAAAAATGTTCAGGATGTTATATTCTCCCCTATTGAAATTTCACCCTCAAAATTTTATTTTATAAAGTATAATATATTAGGGTACATTTTTTCATATCTATTCCATTTCCCATGTCGCTTACAAAAACATATGGTATTTCCATAACACTTTTACCAGGTGAGTTGTCTTGTTTTCCATAACATTGTCTCTTTGATCAACGATCTTCAAAATATTCTAATCATATTAAATATCATTCTCCAAGGGTACCACCTTTGGATTCAGTATATGTTAGGGTACCATTATGTATTTATTTAATATTGATACATGTAACATATCATATACTTGATATAGGATAAATGTGAGTTCTAGTTGATAGGCCACCACTCTGATGCAATAAAGGATCTCAAAGGGGTTGATGTATCTGTGACTAATCTTTAAATTCCTTCAAAATCTCATGAATTTCTTCTACGATGATGTATGATAGAAATATTGTATTCAACCTCAAAATCCAGTTCTCATCAATGATTATTAGAATATATTTTCAGTTAAATTTATATAGATTTCATAGGAATTTGAATTGTTTGAACCTTCTCTGTCGTTTGTTAGTTAAGATCATGCCCCATAAGTGTATGCTCTCTAACTTCATCCCAACATGTTGGTGTCTAAAACCTCTTCCCATATAGATCCTCATAAGGTTCCATTTTGAATTATAGAATAGAAATTATTGTTATATGATAACTCCACTATGGTAATGTGTTGATCCATAAATCCTTGGAAATCTATTAAACATGATCTCAGAATATTCTCCAAAGTTGGAATGTTTCTCTCAGACTGAACCTACATCTGAGGGTGATAATTAGTACTGAAAATCAACTCTGTATTAAGTTCTTATTTAAGTATTTTCCAAAACTTTGAGGAAAACCTCACATCTTTTTCAAATATAATGGAGAGTGGTACTCCATGCAGTCTTACCACTTACCATATATATTTATCTTAGCAAATTGGAAAGAGAGAAATATTCCTTGATAGTAATTAAATGAACCAACTTTAAAAGGAGATCAACTACCACCTAGATGGTTTTATTTCCTTTAGATATCTTTGGGAGTCCTATAATGATATCTGTGGTTATGATTTACTATTTACATACTGGTATGGACAATGGTTTCATCACACCCTTTGACTTATGTCATTCATCCTTGATTTATTGGAATACCAAACATCGAGATAAAAATTCTATAATCTCCATATTCATTTTATCCCAACTAAATCTTTGCTTAAAACCTATATAAATATTAGTGATTCTTGGATGAATAGATAAGGATGAACTATGGACATTATCTAGAAGTTCCTTATTTCGTTTTGGTTTTTATGGGACACATAACCGGGTGCAAAACCATATAACACTATCTTTAGAAAATTTTAACTCTAGAATATTTGATAAATTTTTCTATAGATCCTAGTCATAATTTTGGGCCTCCTTGATCATCTCAATAATAGATGGTTGAGAAGTTAATTGAGAAATGCATTATGAATACACTTTTATTATTCCCATGTACTTCCTTTTCATGTACTAGAACTTTGGATCCATTTCAATCCTCATCCTGGATATTGTTTCAAGATACATTATACTTAGGGAATCTGTCAATTTTTTCTCTTTCCTAGGATGTTAATGTATGAAAAATAATAATATTTTACCAGATCTGACCACCTTCATTGATACATATTGATATCCTTTTATATAAATATATATTTGAGGCTTTTATGACCCGTATATTTGCCACACTTCTCCCCATAGAGATAATGTTGTTAAATTTTTAAAATGAATATCATTGTTTCCAATTTCATATCATGATTTGGGAAGTTCATATCAGATAAATTTAATTGGAGGGAGGCATAAGCTATCACTTTGTCATCTTGCATGAGTACACAACCCAACACCTTTTTGGATGCATCATTTTAGATCACAAATCCTTCCTATTGGTGGGTAATGTGAGAACATGTGTAGTGATTATCCTTTTATTTAACTCTTTAAATCTTTATTAGTATTCATAATTCAAGGCAAACATAAACCCCTTTATAGTTATATTGGTTTGTGGGCTTGAAAATTCTGAGAAGTTTCTCACAAATCGAAGATAATAACCAGCTGATCCAGGGTAACAATAAATCTAAATCACAGATGTTTTTCCAAGCCATCCATAAATTTTCCCTATTTTGAAAGATCCATAGAAATTTATTTACTAGTGATAACATGCCCCAATAATATTGCTCGATCCATCTTAAACTCATATTTTTTATACTTTTCATATAATATTTTATTTCATAAGATCACTAGTACAACACCCAAATGCTCCTCATGTTCCTCATTTATTTTGGAGCATATACGAATACCATCTACAAAGACTACCAAAATTTTATTGCGGAAATACATATAGACTATATTCATTATGTAAATTAAGATATATGATAAATTAGTGAGTCCAAATAGCACCAATGTGAACTCATAGTGCCTATACCTTATACAAAAATACCCTTGGTGATATCTTCCTTCTTCACCTTTACTTGATAATATCTTGATCAGAGATCTACCTTAGAGAAGTACTAGGATCTGCATATCTAACCAAATAATTCATAAACCCATGAAAGTGGATACATTTTTTTATTGTGATTTTTTAGCTTATGATAATCAATACAAAGGTTCATTGGCTCATCATTCTTGATGGAGAGGACCGGTGCACCCCATGGTGAAGCACTTGGGTGAATAAACCCATAATCTAAAATTTCATGCAGTTTCTTCTTCACCTCTTCAAGCTCAATAGTGTTCATTTCATATGGATTATTGGATATTATAAATTCTTTGGGTATAAGATTGATTGATAACTAAACCTCACATCTTGGAGGAAGACCAAACAATTCTTCATGAAACACATCAATATATTTCCTTACAATGGAAATGTCATCAAGGATTATCTTTTCATTAGTTTTAATAATTTAAGTATGATATGATTTCTCATAGGGAAATAACATCCATTCTTGAGATGATGATACCAAAGAACATTCATCCTTCTCATTGCACCTGTATATAATCAATGAGGGATTTACGGTATAGAGGGTAATTTTCTTATATTGAATATTTATGTTGGATTTATATAAGGAAAGATAATACACACCCACACTTGCATTTAATTCGACTAAATGGAGTCCCATATGGTCTTATGGGAATTTTATCTCCCAAATTTGGACCTGGGAGAAGTTATATACTTGGGATAAACTAATTCTTTGATTATTTATTTTTTATTGATAGCTCAACTTCCATGTTTTGATGTGATGTTGGAATAGTTCTACTAAAATTTCCTGATATGAAATAATTTATATAACTATAATAAAATATTTAGTTTACTATTCTTGAATTAATAAACAACATACCTTTCACCACATCATTATCAGGATCCACCTCAATAGTTGTAATGGAATAAAGTCACCCTTAATCTCTAGGCTCTAGAGGTTGTTGGCATCTGTTATTAGGGACAACCCTACTCTTAGTGCATTGATTTAAATAGTTTCCTTTTTTCTTTTTAGTTGAGACATTGGACAATATGATGAGGGTTGAATTGATAATTCCTTTCTTGCATCACATTGGTGGGTTTCTCTTATCATAATTCATTATCTAGGTTCCCTTTTTAACCACACCTAATGTTTTCAATTTCCCACATCAAGAAATTTATTATATTCCTCTTTCCACACTTTTTAAAATTGGGGTGTTGGAATTTCATTCCCCCACGTGATTTATGTTGTACCTCTCGTTCCCCTCGTTGTTTGATTTTCATGATCACAATCACCTTATTCTTTGTCTAATTTTGTTTGAAGTGTTTTTGAATGATAGGCACAAGGTTGCCAAGAAAATGTCCCAAGAAAGAATCAAGAAGTGGACTGAATTTCAGTCCACCGGCCAACCGGTGTGATAGAACCGGCCAGCCGGTGGACCTGGCAGAGGCATTGCCCACTGCCAGGCTCCACCGGTCAGCCGGTGGCTTGACCACCGGCCAGCCGGTGGCATCCAGTCAAACAGTGGTAGCTACTGCCAAGCCACCGGCCAACCGGTGGCCCATCCACCGGTCAGCCGGTGGAGCCAAGACTCGAAATCTCCCAAATTCCTCAAGCACCGGCTAGCCGGTGGGACTGTACCGGCCAGCTGGTGGAGCCAGTCAAACTAGCCGTTGCAGTTTGACCAGGCTGGCCCACTTGGCTCCCAACGGCTCTTTAAGCCTCTCCAACGGCTCCGAAGACTCCAAAAGGGTTCCTTGCCTATAAATAAAGGCCAAGGAAGCCCCGGACACCAACCGGATCATATACGAAGCCAACAGACATATTTTGTATCAATTGGCCAACCTCCGGCGACTTCCTTCAAAGGAACCTCAAGCGCTCCAACAACTTACACATCCAAGGAGCTCCTCCAAAGAAGCTTGGAAGCGGCCTTCAACATCTCCAATCAATCAAAGGCGCCCAAGGCTTCTCAACATATGGGTTTTATTGTTTTATTTATTTTGAGCATTAAATTTGGGTTTGTGCCTACAAACCCCAAACTCTTTCTTCATCCCTCTTTCTTTTGGGTTTCACATCACCATTAAGGTTTGAAGAGGTTTCTTCAAGCCTTTCCTTTTAAAAGGCTTGTGTCATAGGTGAGCTATCCTTCACCTGTAAGAAGGATAGTGGGTTCTTTCTAAACCATTAAAAGCAAGTGGGTTCTTGCTTAACCACCAAAAGCAAGCTGTAATAGGTCCTAGTGCTACCTCAAAGCCTAGTGGGTTTCTTGCTAAAACCATTGAAAAGCAAGCGGTAGGAATCTCTCAATGGTTGAGTTGGGAGCGGAGACGTAGGCCGGGTTTTGGATGAACTCCGTTAACAATTTCTTGTGTGATTGCCTCTTTTATTTTCCGCTGCACATACTTTGATTTCACTTTGATTTTAATTTGTTAATCATTTTTTAAAAGGCAATTCACCCCCCCTCTTGCCATCATTCCCATTTTCTCCGACCTAACAATTGGTATCAGAGGGATATTTTGAATAATTCCCTAACCGGTTTCAAATTAAATATTTTTTTTGATGGCATCTACCTCTTTCGCCCCCGAGGGCTACTCATTGGGTCGGGCTCCATTTTTTGATGGGACCGACTATAATTATTGGAAAACCCGCATGACCACTTTTTTAAGAAGCATAGGATATCCTATTTACAAAATTGTCATGCAAGGTTATTCTTTGTCTTCCCCCGACGAATCCAAATGGACCCCCGTCGATATTAAGAATTTCGAGCTTGATGGCAAAGCCATGAACGCTCTTCATTGCGGCCTTGACCGAAATGAATTCAATCGAGTGTCCACATGCACCTCCTCACATGAAATCTGGAAACTTTTGGAGGTTACCCATGAGGGGACCAACAAAGTCAAGGATACTCGATTGGATATGTATAGACAAGACTTTGAATCTTTTTCAATGCATCCAAATGAGTCTATTTCTGAAATGTTTACACGCTTCACTGACGTTTGCAATGGTAGAAAATCTCTTGGTGATGATGTTTCAGCTGAAGAAATGGTCAAGAAGATCCTATGGGTCCTTCCGAGCTCATGGTCACCTAAGGTAACGGCTATCCAAGAAGCTAAGGATGTAAAGAACATGCCGGTCGAAGAGCTCATCGGATCCCTAATGACGTACAAGATCACGATGAGGAGGCAAGCTCAAAAGGAGGGCACACCAATCAAGACACCAAAGAACATCGCCCTCGAGGTACAAAAAGAAGTAAGCTCCTCCTCCTCGTCATCATCTTTATCTTCTTCATCATCAAGCGGCGACTCGGAAATGGAGAATCTCGCCCGCCAAATGCACAAGTTTATGAAGAAGCACAAGAAGAAGAAATCCCGCAAGCATCGAAAGCAAGAATCCACTGCAAAAGTCAAGCCCAAGGTGAAATGCTACGGGTGCGGCGAAAAGGTCCATTACAAGCCCGATTGCCCACTCAACAAGAAACGGGCCACGCAAAAGGAAAAAGGAAAGAAAAAGGTCCTCAAGGCGACATGGAGTGACACCTCCTCATCATCCTCCTCCTCCTCCTCCTCGAGCGACCAAGGTACAAAATGCCTAATGGAATTTCACGAGGTAACTTCTTCCGACTCTTCTTCCTCATCCTCTAGTTCTTCTAATTCTTTCAATCATTTGTCATACGAAGAACTCCAACATGTGCGAGACCAATTAGAAAATGGTTTTCACGAACTCTCGTCAAAATTCATTGCTTTGAAAAAGAATTTCAAAAAGCTTTCCTCCGAAAAGACCAACTTCTCAAAGAGAAGGAGGAACTCTCCCTAAAAATCCAAAATTTCCCAAATGTTGATTCTTTGGAATCAACCATCAAGGACCTTAGAGAATCCTTAGCCAAGTTCACCCAAGGTGAACAAAATTTGTCCAAACTCTTAGGTTCTCAACGAGTATCTAGAACCACCAATGGACTTGGCTATACCAATGTAGCTTCCTCCTCCCATGCTCTAACTATTTTTGTAAGGGGGAGCTCTAGTTTTAAATTTTGCAATTATTGTAAAAAACCCGGGCACCTCATTTATGAGTGTAATTGCAAAAATGCCCGGTACGGCCAAACCAAGTCTATTTTCTATTCCGATGAGTTCTATAGGAGAAGACCCGCCATGAGACAAGTATGGATTGAAAAATCCCTTCTAGCGAGTCTCTCTGGGCCTAAAATTGTCTCTTTTCAAAATCCCTCTCCCCGGTGATTTGTTGTTTTATTTAGGGGGAGTTAGGTTTGTTTAAGCTTTTTGTTTTATTCAAAACTTTCTATTCAAACTTTCAATTTCAACATTTGGTTTCAAATTTCAAATTTCAATTCATTTTTGATTCAAAACTTTCAATTCAAACTGTTATTCAAATTTTCATTTCAATTTCAAAAATCTCAATTGATTTTTCAATTCTCATATCTAGTTTTTCAAACCCGTTCCCTCAATCAAATTTTTATGCCCCACGCTATTTTGATAATCACAAAGGGGGAGAAATTTCTTGATTGATTGGGGGAGAATCTTTTCTTTCATGCTTTGATTTATTTTCAAATTATCCTTTAAGAATGTCTTTAATTTCAGTATTTTACATTTATTGTTTTGGTGATTGTGATCATCAAAATAGGGGGAGATTGTTGTACCTCTCGTTCCCCTCGTTGTTTGATTTTCATGATCACAATCACCTTATTCTTTGTATAATTTTGTTTGAAGTGTTTTTGAATGATAGGCACAAGGTTGCCAAGAAAATGGCCCAAGAAAGAATCAAGAAGTGGACTGAATTTCAGTCCACCGGCCAACCGGTGTGATAGCACCGGCCAGCCGGTGGACCTGGCAGAGGCATTGCCCACTGCCAGGCTCCACCGGTCAGCCGGTGGCTTGACCACCGGCCAGCCGGTGGCATCCAGTCAAACAGTGGTAGCTACTGCCAAGCCACCGGCCAACCGGTGGCCCATCCACCGGTCAGCCGGTGGATCCAAGACTCGAAATCTCCCAAATTCCTCAAGCACCGGCCAGGCGGTGGGACTGTACCGGCCAGCCGGTGGAGCCAGTCAAACTAGTCGTTGCAGTTTGACCAGGCTGGCCCACTTGGCTCCCAACGGCTCTTTAAGCCTCTCCAACGGCTCTGAAGACTCCAAAAGGGTTCCTTGCCTATAAATAAAGGCCAAGGAAGCCCCAGACACCAACCAGATCATATACGAAGCCAACAGACATATTTTGTATCAATTGGCCAACCTCCGACGACTTCCTTCAAAGGAACCTCAAGCGCTCCAACAACTTCCACATCCAAGGAGCTCCTCCAAAGAAGCTTGGAAGCGGCCTTCAACATCTCCAATCAATCAAAGGTGCCCAAGGCTTCTCAACATACGGGTTTTATTGTTTTATTTATTTTGAGCTTTAAATTTGGGTTTGTGCCTACAAACCCCAAACTCTTTCTTCATCCCTCTTTCTTTTGGGTTTCACATCACCATTAAGGTGTGAAGAGGTTTCTTCAAGCCTTTACTTTTAAAAGGTTTGTGTCATAGGTGAGCTATCCTTCACCTGTAAGAAGGATAGTGGGTTCTTGCTAAACCATTAAAAGCAAGTGGGTTCTTGCTTAACCACCAAAAGCAAGCTGTAATAGGTCCTAGTGCTACCTCAAAGCCTAGTGGGTTTCTTGCTAAAACCATTGAAAAGCATGCGGTAGGAATCTCTCAACGGTTGAGTTGGGAGCGGAGACGTAGGCCGGGTTTTGGCCGAACTCCGTTAACAATTTCTTGTGTGATTGCCTCTTTTATTTTCCGCTGCACATACTTTGATTTCACTTTGATTTTAATTTGTTAATCATTTTTTAAAAGGCAATTCACCCCCCCCTCTTGCCATCATTCCGATTTTCTCCGACCTAACAATTTAACCATCACACTTCCAGAACTAAAATCCATTCTCACATCATATCTCCTAATCCATGATACTTGGGAGATTCTCTAATCTCCATTTCTACTTTGAGGGAATATTAGAAAATTAAATTATTGATTTAAAAATATTGAATCACCAAATATTTTCATAGAATCGACTTTATACCACAATAGAAGCAATCAAATTTACATTCAAGGTCAATGAAGAAACTATAGGTTTATCAACAAGTCTTATGAAGTTAAAATCATTCACTCGGATAGATTCATCATCCTATTTATTAAGGATAATAAAATCCATATCTATTTTATGTCATAGAGTGTGGGGATAATATTTATCAAAATACATTTTCAAAAATTCCTTACACTCCATCATTCCAATATATTACTCAATCTTTGTATTTTTGATAAACATACACTACTAATAAGCTTATCCTTCTATATGATAAATAACTACCACAACATTATATTTCTCAGAGCATTGAGGATAAATAATATTTTTTTAATAGAGTTGGTCCATTTTTCCATGATTATAGGATCAGAAGATCCATTTAAATATGGAGTCCTTTGACACATAAAGGTTTCAATTACAACTTGATCCTTGTTAGGTGGACGTGGTGTTTCCATATGATTCAAGATTCTATTATGAACTTGATTTAATTGAGTAAGAATTTTCATGATGTTCTTGACTCCTAATCCTATTGGGTTAGACCTCTCATTTGAGAATTTCCCATCACAATTTTTATTTACATGGTTCCTCATATTTCCATCCCTTAACTAAAATAAAGTGAAAAAATTGATGAGATTTTTATTAAAACTAATGAACAAATAAAAATAAAAATATGAACATTGAATGGATAAATAATAAAAGAAACACATTCCTTAGCTTATGAATTTTTAGGATTCATTTTAAATTATCTATGGTTCATTTCCTAACATAAAATTTTATGGGATTTTTTGTTCCCCTCACAATGGTTCATAGAGCCTTTGTGAATTTCCTAAAACACATCCATCGAGAGTGTTAAACCAGGTGTGTAGTAATACCATTTTTAATGTATTATTTGATAATCATGTCAATTTCCAATGAACTTTTTTAAGGGTTAATACCCCTATGTACAACTATTACAGATCCAAATCCACTTATAGTATCCAGAAAAAAATTTATTTCTTGAAAACCCCTTACTCTATAATTTAACATAATTTAGTTATTTTTTTCCAATGTTTATTCTTATTCTTAAAGATTTCCCCACAGTTTTTTTAATCATAATCCCCAAAAAATAACTATACCTTCCTATGATAACAACTATGATAATCCGTATCTTTAATTCACCTTAATTAATGATTTATTACATAAAGATACACATAATAAAACCCTAGAAGATCATGAGGCCTAGTGTATTTGGTTAATTTGGTACATAACATATTAACTTGAAACATGAGTACAATAATATTATAACTCCAAAACATGAGCTTATATTCCACCAATCTTTCAATACTGTATAAGATAACCTGGGATCATACATTAGAATAGGGTGACCTATAAATTCCAATAATGGAATAATAAAATAATAACATAAGTTAAAGTAGTGCATGTGAGTCAAGAGGCATAACATTATTACGTAAAAAAGTGATCATTATAATCATGAATATTTAATCATGGTATAAGATTATATCTTCACGAAAACATAAGAAATTTGGAAACAACATAAAACATGACATCATAAGCATAAGTCAAGGATAATTTCCAACACATCATAAAATATTGTTATTAGGATAACCTCCCATGAACCATAAATAAAATATCCTAATATTAAACATTACTCAATTCAATATAGGGCTATATAATTCCAATCCCACCCCTCACATTCATATCATGCACATGTGTTAGTGTTCCACAAAGATCATAAAACACCAGAACACATTTCAACACTATTAATCCCATGATTAACTAGTTTTTGTTACATAAAAGGATGTACCCTATCAATAAAGAATAAGCACATCTAGTTGAATATCCTTGAGGGTAAATGAGTATGGGTATTAACTATACAAATGTTTGGAAGAGATATTCATCGGATACTTTTGATAGTATAATCAGTGTGCATAAAGATTCGTGGAGGGGTTTAATGAGATTAAAAAGGAGGTATATAATTACTTTTAAATTATAAGGATACTAAAAGTTATGTGTAAAAACATATTCTAAAATTAAAAATTGTAAATTGAAAGGTATAATATAAACAAAGTTCTTTAATAAAGAGGAGGAGAATATGACCCCTTACCATGAGAGGGTGATTATAAAAGAATGTGAGGATATTATTAAGAGATTGGTAACACCTTAGTATGGATTTAGAGACTATCAATGAGAGTAAATTTATGATAAATTGGTTTTTAGTGAAGAGTGGTGGGTGGTTGGGTGGGTATTTATATCAAAAGAGTGGAGATTTATTTATTAATTTATAAACTTAGGTTTTAGACTCAATATGATAAAATAATCAAAACCATAAACCTTATCAGGGGTTTTACCCATGGTTTCTAACAAGTAGGATTGTTTTAAATATTTTATAAGGAAAATAACCTAATTTATTAAAATAATACCATTGGTGATGTGGCAGCGAGTCATGTTCATAAAAAATGATTTGAAAAACATAAAATATAATATTTGATTTGTAGGATTCATTAGAGAATTATAAAATTAATAAAATAACTTAAAAAATCATCATTATAAAGGATAAATCCATTTTTGGTCTCGGATTCCCTTTTTAGAGTTTTTGACAATATTTTTTTTCCATTAGAATAACATAATATATACCTTATATTTATACTATATTTATTTTTTGCCCAAAAATCCTAATTACATTGAAAGTTATGAAAAATTAACCATTATATAATTTCAAAATGGTGGATTAAATAAACATTTATTTCATTAAAATAATTTTATAAATATGATAATTTTCTATTTTAAATAAAAAATTATCTTTACTAGAAAATACTAATTTTTACACCATTATCCACTTTATGATCCTTATAAAAATTACATAAGACTTCATTAAATTAAATTAAAATCTATATTTAAATAATACTTATTTAATAAGACTATTTTATTAATGTAACATTTAAATAATTAATTATTCAATCTATCAAAATCATGTCTTAATGTTGACTATATATTCCCCAAAAATACAATTTTTATTTCTTCATTCCAAAATCTAATATTTATGAAACTCATTTTATAATTATTTATAAATTAATAATTTTAAATCAATAAATATAACCATTGTTTTATAAAAAATAAATAAATTTGTATTACTAGGGTCTAGATATATAACCCATTATTACACCAGCATATGCCCTAAGGGTAAGGCTTGCGATGGAGGTGCTTTCTTTTGGTTGTTCGGTGAACATGGTTTGAACCATGATCTCAATAAGCATTATATTCTCCTATAAATGTATCACATGAGATTTATTAGTTGAATATTGATTTGGTCATGGTCAATGGAAAATCCTAGTGATATCATCTCCCTTGGAAGCTTTAATAATGGGATTCATAGGGTATGATCCTATTATTTGAGACCATCACTTCTTCCACTAATATCAATTGGACTTTATCATAACCCTTAATACATAATAATCTTAATGATAACTATAAAATAGAAATATTATAAATTCATAATATTATTAATGGTATTTTAAATTTGATCGTATAAATATTATAACAGTTCAAAATATAAAAAGTAATGAATGTGTTCTCTATAACTATAAGACATATACTCAATCGAAATGTAATTTCATTAATAAAATTTCAATTAATTATAATTATTCAATAACATTCTATTATAATTTTGATATTTTAATCTATTCTTACATTTGATTATTATTAATCATGAATAACTTCTTTAGATCATCAATCTATTGATCCCATTGTTCAATATTTTCCCCTTTAACTTTGATAACTTCATCACATTAATCATTCCATTTACACAACTGTTCAAGATCTCGATAAAGATAAACATTCTGATCATTTTTGAACTTGATATATTATTCTTCAGAATTCCAATTTGTTGAAATATTTCTCAAATCTCGAGAAAATACTTATAATTATTCCTTAAGATTTCTCAAATTTAATTTCATTTTAACTACTGAATCTAATGTTTAAATTTTCCACTATGATTATTGAAATTTGGAAAGTTTCTCTTGAATCAAATTTACTATGGAATTTGTTTATGATATAATTCTGAAAAAATTTCAAGATTTTTCAAAGTACCATTTTGAGAATTTATCCTCTATTCATTGTTCGAATTCTAAATCCAACATTTCATTTCGATGAAAAATATAATATCCTAATTATAATATCTTGAAATTTTGGTTGAAATATCTATAAATTTATTTTTTAGGAGTTTCAGAATTGATATTATTGATAGGTTCACTAGATTTTTCATTCTCAACTCTTTTCTAAGCACATGAAGTATCCGATTAACTTGATGGGGATGAGCTATTGCTAAAATTTAATCTGATGATTTTTCTTCTATTGAAATAATATTACAGGATATAGATATTTCAAACTTTGATGAATGTATTGAATACTAATCTGGAGATGAATACCTCTCAACATTTAGCTTTTTAACATATTTCCCTTTTTACTAAACATTAATTTCAGTAATTTTAACAACACCCAAAATATTTTTATCTTAAAAATATAGTAAGATATATTTATCAGCAGTTCTATTTGATTCTTCTATTATATAGTGAGGAAGAAATTCTATATCCTAAAATTCAACTTCCCTTCATTTCATATTTTTATATGTATGGGTTTCAATAGAATTCGTTACTACTGATGATTTTCATTTCCAGGTTTCATTTTTATAGAATTTCCTAAAATTCCATTGATGTAACATATATTGATTATTTTATAAATTTCTTTTCCTTATATAGATGAATCAATCTCATTATAGATATTATTTCAATGTTAATTATATTTTCTTTGACTTTTTTTGAAGAGCTATTTTTCAACACATTTAACTTTTAATAACTTGACCAAAACTCTATTCCAAATCCATCTCTATAATTTTTTTAACTTTACCAGACATGTGCATATTAAATTGATGAGGGTCTAGATACGCTTTATAATAGTCAAATTTTGAATATTTACATGTAAATATAAAAGATAAACATGATATATTTTAATGGTATCTTTATCACCCTTCCTTGGAAATAAAAATAATTTCACGCAAAGGAAAACAATTCTTACTTATAATGGAAGATGAATCATTTATGAACATTCTATATTACAAAAAAACAACTTTCCTAAGAGAATATTTCAAAAAATAACCACGAACTTACATAAGATTTTTGGATACAAACATATATTTTCCCATAAGTGGAAGGCTAATTAATTTAGTGAATCTTACAAGAGATAAATTAAACTTCTGTTTAAAAAAATAAAAGATAACTTCTTTTCATCGTATGATTCTATGAATTGGGTATATCTATAAAATTATTGGATCAATATGGGTTAAAATATATTAGAATATTTCCTTGGGATAATAATGGATTTCCATCCTTGTAACATAATCACTTATTTTAATATAAATTCCTACATTGAAAATAGATTTAGACCCATAAATAATTCACAATAAAATTTTCTTATTGAAATTTCATTAGATGAATCAATTCATAAATAAAAAACATAACAAATGTATAAAAAATTAGAGAAATTTTATGCCAGAAAATGAATAATGAATATATCCAATTAAATTTGTGTCCACTTCTTTATATAGATTTCATAGATGATGTGAAAACCCACTGATCATTCTTGATCAGAAGACCCAAAAACATTCTCTCCAAAGTACACGATGTGAATTTCTTAAATATTTTGATTTAAAATTAGGATGATATTAAAGAGAATATGAAATTATATGTAATAAAAAGAAACAATTATTTTGTAAATATTTATGTGAAAATAATTAATATAAGGTTTTCTACAAGTTATCTTCTATTGTACCAACTTTATCTTCTTCCATAGAATATGGCTTCATAAAAAATTATCTTTAAAATAAATTCTATACAAATATTAAAGTAAACTATTTAAAATGTATCTAAACATAAAAAACTACCCTAAATAGAAGGAATTTATGAAACATATAAATCAAAACTTTATACAGTAATGAAACATTAAAAAATGATTTTAAGTTTTGATATGTAACATCATAAATGTTTAAAGATAATAAAAACTATCATTGATAATAAATTTGGATTATTTTTTATGTGAAAATGTAAATTTTCAATAGAAATGACTAAATAGATGATTTAATGGATTTTTGTTCAGGTAAAATACCATTTAACAGATTGGAATATTTTTTGGAATATATTTGGAGTTAGGTGCTGAAATAACATGGGATTTTGGGGCCCGTAAAGACTTAGTGCTGAAAGAATAAAAATATATCAAATATATTATTTTACGTGTGTGTATTTTTTAAAAATTAATTGAATATATCCAAAACATTTCATCATATGAGAAATGTGATACCACCATTAGGTCTAGTATGTGGGTTTTATTATGTGTGATATAACATTTGTTCTCGTCAGACATTTGGTTAGATCTCATGCAAAAATAACTTAATATTTTTATTATATTTTTTTTCTAAAAATATTTTAATATATCTCAATTAGTGCATCATATGATAAATATTATACCACTATAAGTTTCAGGATGTGGGGTTTACCCTAGGCTTGATATAAAATATATGTGTGTCAGATGTTTGGTCAGATTGCATGCAATGATAACTAATTCAATATTTTTATTATATTTTTTTTGAAAAATAAATGAATATATATAAATTAGTGCATCATATGAAAAATTGGAGTCCACTATTAGGTCTAAGAAGAAAGTATTACCCTAGGAATGATATAACCTTTGTGAATTCCAGGTTTTTGGTAACATAGAATGTAAGGATAATTTTTATTACACTTTTTTATTACACTTTTTTTTATTAAATTCATTTTTATTTGGTCATCTGCCCCATTCATGAATAAATAATTTTTTTTCATGGTGGGGTCACCCAAAACCTTTAATTTTAATTCATTTAGATTCTAAAACTTCACCAACACATTTATTAGGTGGAATTATATCATCTGGAATGAATTATTGATTGAATCTTGTTTTAAATCAGGGTACTAATTTCTTTGGTTTTGGAATGGAAATGGGTACGAAATTTGGGGAATTAACATAGCCAAAACATTTTTGTCTTAGTTCTCGATTGATATCATTGAGTCCAAATGATTCCAAAACACCTTTTTCATCTCTGAGAGACCTCCTCATATGTTCTATGAATTCTTCTAGGTTCAATTTTTCCTGGTTTGTGTTATATATATATAGAAACACACACATATATATATTTATATATATATTATTTATTACATGTTCCTTAATCTCCAATTCTGAGAAAAAATATAGAAAATTAATAATATGATAAAACCAAAATTATCTAAGTAATTTTTTTATAAAATTTATTAAATTATAATTATGTGAAATTATCAAATGATAATTATAACGAAAATTATCAAATGATAATTTAATTAAATAATTAGAAGATAACAGTAAGATCTATAAAACAATAATTACCTTGAATCATTACTATAAATAAGCCTAAATTATCAAAGGATAATCACATATAATTAACAAAGGATTATTTTTTGAAAATTGTAAATGAAAATTACTTTGAATTTTAAATGGAAAATTAATAAAATTTTCAAAAGATAATTATATGAGTTTATCAAAATAAAATTACACAAAATATACCAAAATATAATCTCATAAAATTATCATAGGTTAATTAAAAAAATTTCTAGGATAATTTTAGGGTATTATTAAAGAATAATTATAAATAATAATAGTTATGTTCTTTAATTAATATAGAGATATAAATTATCTAATGTGGTTTTATAATTACTCACGAGGAGAATATTTATACCATATGAGTTGACCAAAATGATAATTTGTAAATTATAAAGGGGATAAAAATTACTATCACATGTGATATTTTATTTCATTTTGAAAAAAATATCTGATTCTGGGTCTAGGAGCCCTTGGAAAACATTGAGTGTTGAGGTGTCAATAACTACGATAATAAGGCCCGTAAAAAGTTTTTCTTGACTGTTGAGGTTTCCAATCAAAATTTTTAACCAAAAATATTGGTTTATTATTTCTGTGTATGTTGATGACTTTGAGTTAAGAGGGTATTTACTTTTATGGGCCTTGTATAAATGATGTTATCATGATATTACCTTAATACTGGACTAACCCATGCTTGTTCTAAGCTGCATGTGGGTTTGTGAGTAGCTATAAAATTACTTGTTTATGTGTGATTATCCTAACTTTTATCTTGGTGTGGCTTATCATTCCTCTCTAAAACATATATTGTTTTTGTATTTCATAGCCTGTGGAATTGTGCTACAGGTTCCAAGATAATCAGGTGGACCCTTGAGGTTGGGAATACAAAATTACCCAACCATATATAGTCCTAACATCCTTAAAGGTGACCATGGATTCCCCTATAGAGGGAAAATAATAGTTTCTAGCTGTTAGGTACTGAGATACATAGGTTGAGGCATGATGTTGGAAGTTATGTGGTTCTAACATCCTTAAAGGTGGGTGTGACCACCCATGTAGAGGGGAAAGAATTAGTGACTGGTTACCCAACATGACACAGTCCTAACATCATTAAAGGAGGGTGTGGATACCCTTGAAGAGGGGAACAGATAGTGGCTTACAGGGAGATACCAGACATAGCTTCCTACGAACTTGGGCCATGGGTGATTAAAATTTTAAGTGGGCTAGGTATCAAAATTACTAAACAAGAATTGTTCCTAGGACAACCACCGAAAGGTTGAGGTGATCATTTGACATGGTGGAAAGTGTGAATTTCTCATGACAACCACAAACTATGTGGGGTGATCTTAGTTTCCTTGATAGAGTTATGGACTTTTCAATGTCCTTACTGGTAATGACCTAAAGCTGGTGGGGTCGAGGTTCCTGGAAACTTGGTTAGTGTATGATGACATAGCACATATATGGTTAATGGGAATTTACTTATTTCATATCACACAATGTTATATATATTTCATACTTATGGTAAGGATGCATTGGTGGTTTCATAATGAGTTTTGTACTCAAATCCTACCCTGTCATTCCATTATGATTGTAAACTTCATGATGAGAGATTTAGTGAAGGGAAAGGGCCTTATGGTGGATGGTTAGGTAGTGGAGCATGGTGCTAGAAAAGACTAAGACAAGAACTGACGTACCTCACAAATGTTTGTTTATTTTATTATCTTGTATTTACCTTCTTCATATATTGTAGAATGGTTTACCACTTTGGGATCTATTTTTATATCTATGTTACATATTCAGTTTCTGCATTTTTACTCAAATTATTTATTCACTGTTTTATTATTGTTCATTATTATCTTACATGATGACATGGTATAGATGATATAGTCTCCCCAATTTTATATTTAGACCCTCCCTGATAGATGATAAACCCTTATGTATTGATAGGTGCGCATGAGGTTATGTGAAATTCCAGATAAGACCCTATGGTTTAGGTTTGGATGTTACAAATTTGTATGAGAGCATTAAGATTTGCTGAGTTTTTCTTATATTTCCCACGGGATGGTATAATATATACAATATATAAGACAATTTTTACTTGGGTAGGGGAACAATAACAGTTTCTGAAAACACTATGTAGTTGACATATGAGTTACCATAAAATATGAATTACTGTTTTGTAATTATAGTTGATTAAAATCACCTCAGGTTATGCACATGATGTTGATATATGATTTGGAGTGTGTAAATTCATCATGACTAGGTACATAGGTTTAGATTCCATATATAGATATATACCTATTGTTATAATTAATAATAGTTTTCTTAATAAAATGCCTTGATTCATGCTATCTATTCGAGATAGTTTCATTTTTTGGGGGTATATCTATGTAATTATCCATTTGTGATATATCCTTATAGGTATTAATTAGTTGAACCTAGCATGTTGCTATGTTAGTATATATATATGATTACTTTGAATAATGTGAATGGATAGAGATCGAGTTTAGTATTAGGAGGGGTATACCTTGGGATGGTGGTAGACTCCTTAGAAAACCTTGTTTGATCCTGTATACTGATTAGGACTTTTTATGTTTCAAATGTCCTTCTAGATATAGATATTCCACCTAAGAGACATTTGACATGACAACCATCTAAGGTAGCTTAGGATATGCCTATGCCACCACCCGTATTATAGGAGGATGCTCCCCAACACACTATTGTAATGACACAAATGATCCAAGTTGCATATCCTGTTACGTTGAGACACTTTTGAACAGTTCTTGTTCCAGGAGAAGTCACTTAGAGTACTATGACTGACCATGTTTAGTATTTTGAACTTTAGTATCCTCTATAATTACAAGGTACCGGTGGACCCTAGGATATAGAGGATTGGATATACATTATTGAGTGTATCTAGAATTTTTTATATATTCCTGAGGAAGGATGAGTTATTTTAGCGATATTTATGTTCCAATGACCAGAAAAGATACGGTGGAATACCATGATTTAGTCTGGGAGATGAGAGGGTCTTACTTGGATGAACTTCATGTATTTGTTTATTAAGAATTAATTTCTGGAAATGATAAATCTAGACTCTATTCCAGAGTTCTTGGAGTTATGACAAGGTTCTATGACTATATCTTCATACTATTCATATTTTATGGAGATGATTTATTTTGATCCTTTTTTAGCTAGAAATAAGGAACAAATGAATCGAATGTTTTAGATAGGTCTTCGATCGAATATCAACCTTCAGTTTAGGGGATTTGACCTGATGACATACTCATAGGCAATTCATAAATCCTTGAACTTCATGAGATGTATCTGGACCTGACTTATTAATGGAGTTATGTTATCATAACTTACCTTTCTATGATACATTTTTGAATATTGATTTGTAGCCCTAGAATATGAGAGAGAAGATCTAGTTTTTCCATCAATGAGAGATTGATGAGTTACTTCCATATCTCTAGGTGTTTGTATGTCATGGTGGAATTTATGATGGGGTTACCTAGTACCCTGAGGAGTTTTTACACATACTAGTTGATTGCAGATTGACTGAAATTTTTCCCACTTTTTACTGACTAATGAGACTTAACCATTTTTAAAAATTTAAAATATTTATATTTGTGAGATAGTATGATCCTGATGAGTTCCCTTGAGTATAGATTCAAATAGGAACACATGTTTTATATTTTTGTTTTGGTAAGGCTTGCAGAAGTCCCTATAGACTCAATTATGATTAAGCACAACATACCATCCTCTAATAGAAATACTATATCAGTGGACTATATGAATATCAGATTACATGTGTTGAGTTTTCATCCTAGAATTTGTTATATAAAGGGATTATCACCCAGACATAACACCTTACAAGGATCTTTATAGGTGGCCATGTCATCCATCATCTTAATAGCATGAGGTTGGTGAGGTAATGGTTGTGAGCCCTAGTTTGGTTTGAGATACCTCTGAGAGAGTGAATCTAAAATAGAATAGGTTTATCACTACTCAGATAATAAAAATATTGTATTACGACCATAAGAGGAGACCTTTGGAGTTTTCTATGCACGACGTGGTTTTTTCTTGTGAGTGACTCCTCGGTTGTTGCACTAGCATCTGATAAAGAAGGGTAATCTGGAACCAAGTTTTTCCCAACCTTTAATACCACTGAATGGGTGGGTATAATGGTGTACCATCTATAGTTTCTTCAATGTTTTTAAGGAATCAATAATGTGCTCCAGGTTCCTCAACTTTATAGGTATACACCCAATCTTGTGCATGTTATAGACCACGAGGACATTGAATTAGAAATTTATACATCATATAAAGAGAATATAGTACAGATTGTAGTCCAAAGAAAAACATTATGAGGAAACAAAGTACCAATCGTTAAAATTTGAGGGCATCATGGACAAATACAACAGGATATGTGATAGTGTGAGTCTGATGTTCGAGTACAGTGGCCTTAGTTTTTTGAGTAAGATCACAAGAGTTAGTTCTTTGGAGTGATAGGTTTATAGAGGGAAATAATTGTATCATCCTAATTTTTTTAATATCACAAAAATCTCATTGAATATAATTTATGATTTTTAATTTGAAAATGTATTTTTTAAATAAAAATGACTTAACAGATGATTTAAAGGATTTTTGTAAGGTTAAAATCCTAGTTAACGCCTTGGAAAATTTTTCATAATATTTCTGGAGTAAGAAACTGAGATAACATGGGATTCTGGGGCCTGTAGAGCCTCGATGTTGAAATAATAATAAAAATATTGAATATATTAAATTACGCATGCATCATTTTTCCAAAATAATTTAATATATTATAAATAGTTTTTAGAATGAAAAATTTGAGATCACAGTTAAGTTCAGGATGTGGGGTTTACCCTAAGAAAGCCATAACATTTATGAACTTCAAAAATTTTCTCAGATTGCAGACAATGACATATAATTTAATATTATTATTATATTTTTATGAGAATAATTTAATATCTCTAAAATGGTGTATTTTAAGAGAAATTTGATACCACCTTTAGGTCTGGGATGTGAGGTTTACACTTAGAGTGATATAAAATTTGTGAACATCAGATTCTTGGCCAGATCACATAGAAGGATAACTTATTTAATATTATTATTATATTTTTTCCGGAAAATAATAGAATATCTATCAAATGGTGAATTTTATGATATATCTAAGTCCACTTTTAGGTTTGGGATGTGGGGTTTACCCTGAGCATGATATAACCTTTATGTGTGTTGGGTTTTTGGTAACATCATATTTAAGGATAATTTTTATTACACATTTAATTATAAAATTCTATTATTATTACTCTTAAATTATTTTTTTATTGGGTATTCCCCCCCATACATGATGAAACCAAATTTTTTTATGGTGGGGTCATCCAAAACCTTGGATTTTTATGTGTCTTGAACTGAAAACTTTACCAATGCATTAATAAGGTGAAATTATAGCCTCCATAATTAATTTTATATCAAATCTTATTTTAAATTGAGGTATTGATTTATTTGGTTTTTGATTGGAAATAGGTTTGAATTTTGGGGTATTCATATATCCAATCCTTTTTTTCTTGGTTCTCAGTTGATCATATTTAGTTTGGACGATTCCAGTACACTATTTACCGTGTTCTAGATACCTCTAATGTTTCATGCATTCTTCCTACTGCTATTTTCTAGGTTTATAAAATAGATATGTCTATATTATTTTTATGTGGGTACAATTACATTCAAAAACATACGCACACCACAATAATAGGCTGGAAAGGTAGGCCATAACCTCTTATAAGGGGATTTCCCACTCATAAGAGGATAACTATGAAAAATATCTAGGCTAATTTTATGGTTTTTTTAAAGAATAATTATAAGGAATATAACTTGTGTTATTGAATTAATTTATATTTATAAATTATTGAATTTGGTTTTATAATTACTTTTGAGGATTATATTGCTTGCATATTTGTTGACCTAGACAATAATTTGAAAAGTATCCAGGAGAGGGAAAATATTATCACATGTCAAATTTTATTTCTTTCAAAAATAAAGTAGATATATTTTCTATGATACCTTATAAAACCTTGACTTTTGGAATTCCAAAAACTATGATAATAAGGTACATGAGAATGTATTCTTGAATGTTGTGGTTTCTACTTTATCTTTTGACCCCCCCCTTAGTGGTTTATTCTGGATGTTAATTTAGATAAATTTTATGTAGAACATTTCTTACCAATATGTTCATAGTATATAAGATATTATCTTGATATGACATTTATGCTAGAACAAAATATTCTTGTTCTGAGACACATGTGGGTGTATGAGTAGCTGTGAGTTTACTTTTTTATGTGAGATTACCCTAAATTTGACTTTGGTGTGGCTTATTATTCCTTAATATGACATATATTGTTTGTATGTTTCATAGCCTATGGAATTTTAGTATAGGTAATATGATTCTCAGGTGGACCCTTGAGGTTGGGTGTATGCAGTTACCCAACATAAAATAGTCCTAACATCTTCAATGTTGTACATGAATACCCCTATAGTGGGGAAAACACGGTGGCTAGCTAGAAGGAACAAATATATATAGGTTGAGCCTTGAGGTTGGGAGTTATGTGGTTCTAATGTCCTTAAAGGTGTGTGTTGTAACGCCCTGACCATAATTACCTAGAGTCGGTGCATTATTACATAACATTGGCATGATCACGAGAAAGATCAAGTCTCGAAAGACCGATTAGTTTAGTAGCCTTGGAATAACTAGATACATCCATAAATTTTACATTACATCATAAAAAAAACATCTTGTCTTCATATCCCCTCATACTATCCCTACAGGTCATTCATAAATTACTTCTTCATAATCCTGGGAAAAAAATAAAACATTGAAAGGGGTGAGCTCAGATGCTCAGTAAGGATAACATTATAGCAGAAGCTTTCATAAATAATCATAAACACTTAAGGCAATTTATAACTAAAACAAAAGCCTTTTAAGCTTGAACTTCAGCATAAAATGGCAAAGGTAAAATGAAATAATGCCATTTACTTACTCACATGGATATTCTACTAGTCGAATGATCACATGCAATATCAATAACCACTTTCATAATGATGGAATGCATAATGCCAGACTATCATAACCACATAGCCAAGGCCTCGTGCCAAGACTACAAATAAGATTTTGCCAAGACCTTGTGCCAAGACACTAGTTTGTCTCATGAGACCTACCGATGCATCGAGGAGCTATAGCGGTCTCCACCCGTCACTTATTAAGTCCAATGCATTCCTCATACGAATAGGTTTAAACACAAAATAAACATTCGTATTAAAACTAGCACACGAGATGTCAATACTTTAACCACAAACCATGAATGGTATAAAAATAGAACATCTACAGTCAAACATAACTCATTTGATACAATATGGAAGATTGTATTATATCACATTAACCTCAATCATGAATAATGAAGGATGTTGACATAGATGAAAATAATCATCAAAACTATTTGAGGAAAATATCCCCCTTTTCTTGAAATCATTTAAAAGTCACACTATTTGTCAAGAAGCCATTTAAATATAGATTTTTTGAATCAAAGTGTCCCATACCACTTTGAAACTTTTAAAAGGAGTTTTAATTTTAAAACTTTAATGTCCATATAAATAAATCCTTAAAACCATTTTTAAAACATGGACATTAATGAGCAAGATATAGAAGAATAAGTCTTTAAAACATTTTAAAATGGTATTTTGGTTAGAGATTCTAACCAAAAGAGAGACACTTGAATACAAATATTTGAGGTAATAAAAATTTGTAATATCATGAGAATAAAGGGATTCATGATATACTAGGTCAAAGTACATTATATACACCACATAAAAGTGATTTGGTGTATATCAACAAAGAAGTCTCAGTTGAATGTAAATTGAGATGAAATCTCTCATAAAGGCCGTATCCTTAGGTTAAGGATAAATCAACGACATAATTATGTGTGAAAAAAATATAAATACACTAAATATGATTGAATATTCAGTGTAAAACAAATCAAAGGATATTCACACATATTCTTGTAGAAACAACACCAACGAATTGGATGATTAACTCAACAAATGGTGAAAGAGTTAAAATTACTCTTATCAAATTCATATTAATGACTTGAGAATTATCAATGGAGTGAATATGTGTATCAAAAGTATATCCACAAGAAGGGGAGTGGAAAATATGAAATAATCAAATTAATAGTGATTCCACACATAATCTTGGAGTAACATAATCAATGAAATATGCGTAAAGCCGAATGAGTGGAAATTGAAATCTCAAATTCCCTTATCGATTTGGTAACTTACGAAACAAACAACCATGAAATAAGGATCATACCATGACTATGTAAATACCCATAAATTAAAGTATATTACACAATTAATACAATCATGGGCAGTACACATACACCACATGTAATAATTAAGTGGTGAACAATGGAATTCTCACGAAATTAAGAGCGAGATAAGAAACTCCTTACCACGTTAATCAACTGAGTCGTATGGAAAAAAGTTAATAACCACCAAATGATTTACAGAATAACATGAATATAAATATAATCATGATAATATATATCAAATGGCAGTACACAATACACTACTTTCAATAATTTAGTGGCGAACAATGGAAATCTCACGGAATTGAAAGTGAGATAAGAAAATCCCTTACTTGTACTTTTTCCTTGGTCGATGGTAGGTTTACCTCCTGTATAATGGTGAAATAATTGTTATTTAATAATACAAGAATAATTTACTTTAATATGATATCATATATGATCTTTTAACATTGATTTGTTAATAATATCTTAGAATTATCGTTATTTCGGGTGTTAACGGGTTCATTTTAGTTTATATTCTTTGTTATGTGAGCCATATTCGTTATTAATGGGATGCATATTATTCATATCAAGAATGATATCAAGTCCTTAGATACTATTTTTTTAAATCATCAAATTATAATTATACTTGAATGGATATGATGGACAATGAATCTCATCGCGTTCGTGGAGACAGTAGTCCGTACATATGCACGAGCGACAATATCATTCTTTTGATATTAAAATAATATATAATTGGATTTTATATCATATATACAGAATCATTATCATGTTATATTTATTATTTACATGAGTTACACATCATTATTATACCCATCCAAATAATAATATATTGAATAACAATTACACCACGACGTGGAGACGGTAAGTCGTACGTACGCACGTATGGTGACATGTTATTCAAAGGATGGATAGAATACTGAATATGGTTGTACCATATTTATAATAACATCACAGTATATATATGATACTGGAGTTATTATTTTATAATGGTAATAACAAAGAAAGAGGAAGTGGAAGAAGAAAGGAACTTAAAAAGGGGTGGTGAAAACATTACCTCTTCTTCGGGTTCTTCCTTTTGATTTGATCAAAAGGGCACCTTAGGTTGGATTTATGATCAAACTAAGGCCTCTAGGTTGTATTGAGGGAAGTTGGGAGAGTATTTGGGCAGAGTTTGGCCGAACCAAAAGGCTTTGAAGGTGTGAAGAAATGAGGAGGAGTGCCTTTTTATAAGAGGGGTGAGGGACACCTTTGGAAAAGCTAGAAATATTAATTTATAATAAATTCATATTCAGTTTCTAATGGCTCCAAAGTTGACTATTCAAAGGTTAAGGTAGGGATAGGTCGAAAACCACTCAACCAATATAATTTAGACAGGTTTGGGTACTTATATTAACCTTATCTTTAAGTATTAACTCTAAGTTAATTAGTTTCACTTTTACAATGTCTCTTTGTATTTTTATATAATATGGTTAATAAACTTACTATATACATCCAAGCGACCCCCAAGTGGTCCATTAATGATGAACCTATCATGATATAAGTCTCTTTTCCGAACCTTAGATTTTTAGGAATTTAATATCAATTAATAATATAATATTTGTTTTAAGAACTCTTTTATGTCAATTTCGACACTATTTAATAGTTGATTTTTGTGAAACTCATAACAGATTGATTACTTCGAACAAAGTCAATTAAATCAATACTAATATATCATATTATCCTAGAAAATTAGTTTAATTCATTAAAAGTTTCATATTATATTTATTTTGGTATTTATAATATCAATTATTTTAATTTTTTCACTATTATAGTAATTACTGCATCATCATTGTGTCATAAATAAAATAAATTATTTAATGTCGAAAAATTATAAATAAAATATCATTATGTAGGAAATCGTTTTATATTTCTAATTAATATTTATAATCTAAAATCCAACATATATAACCCTATGTAACAATTGTTTTGCTAAAAGATATATGCTTGTGTCATTTTTGTATTCATTTTAACTTAATTAAAATAAAGTGTCATTATCACTTACAAGTGGATCCATGGGGTCCCAAAATCGACCCAAAGATGCCTATGGTCGAAAATGTATCAACCAATAAGGATAGGACATGTTTTAGGGTAATTTAGTATTATTATAATATTATTTTTTAACCCTTATTTACCGGATTTACCCTTAACCACGGTAAATAAAATATTTACCGCAGTAATTATTCAAAATGTCTAAAAATAAAAGTTATCTATTTACACAATTTGAACATCCTGATTCCAAATATGGAATCCATTTTTCTAAATTCAAAACACAGAAGTGGCAGAAATTAATTTAAAATTAATTCCCGCTATCAAAACAAAAAGCGTGTTTTTAAGAGATAATAACTATCAAAAGATTGACACTTGTTTATGTTCGGTTTAATTGTAAAATTATGTCCAATGACCAACATTATATTAAATGGTAAAAATATATTCTAAATATACTTTAAAACTACTAAAATTCATAATTTATCACTATTAATTATTTTGATTAAAAAAGTTGTTTTTAATTAAAATTTAGTAATTTTCACTATTCATCAAAATATGAAAGTTATCCGAAAAGTACCAAAATTTCAGCTTAGGATAAATTTGATATTCCGAATCAAAAATGAAGTCCATTTTGAAATATAAAATATATATAATTTCAAAAATTAGGTATTATTATTCATAACGGCTAGTTTGATCGGTTGTGGTGTGTGTTAAAACTCGAAGTTTCGTACAACACACGCTACTGTTTTATTCAAAGGAAAGCGTACCGTGGAAGCTTGGGATGTTTTATTTTAAATTTTTTGATGTCCCCATTTAGTCAAAAAGTTTAAAATATTTTATTTAAAAAGGGTTCACTATTAAAAGTTGTTAAAACTGCAATACTGAAAATGAATTTGTTCTTACATTATGTCTAAGAAACTCATAATATGGATTCTAAAATTATAAGGATTATATAAAGTTTAAAATTTAGTTAATACTATTCATAACCTCTTTTTAACGGCTTGTTTGTTAAGTCATGGTGCGCTTGAACTTGGTGTTGCGTGTAGTGCAAGTTATTGAATTATTTTGAAGAAATAACACACTATGAAATCTTGGGGTGTTACATTCTCCCCTCCTTCAATAAATTGCGTCCTCGCAATTTGAAATTGTTCTTAGAAAAGAAAAGGTTGAAAATAGAAAATATATTTGTGGGAAAACCCACATCGGAAATTGGGTTACTAAAATTTAGTCTTAATATGAGGAAAAGAGAAATGAAAGGGTCACTACCAAATTATGATCTCGATTAGGAGAACATTGGTGGCAATTAGAGACATATAATTGGAGGAAAAACGTAAATATTTATAGGTAGTGATTGAGGTCATCAATCACAAACAAGTATAAAATTGAGGTCCTTAAACTCATCAATCTATGATGATTTGAAGTACCATCGGTTCAACAAAATATAGGGTATTGGGATAACACATTTTTGACGTTTCAAAATATCTTAGTTGAAATCCCACATCGAAAAATGAATTAATGAGGCCTTTATTTAAAATAAAGAGTGGAAAGTATGAAGATTACCGAAAATAACACATACTAGGGTTCCATGTAGGAAAATATGGATATGGAGGGGAAATCTAACCATCAATTATCTGATGGAGAGTGGTAGAGAACATGGCTATGAAAAGGCCAAAAATACCAAAGCCATAAATTAGTGATGATTTAAGGTACCATCTAGGACAAAATTTTTGTTCTAAGTTCCTTTTATTAATGTTGAGGAATTTATTTATGAGATTGGATAAGATCATAAGGAGATATACTTACTTTATAATTAGAGTTTTATCCATTAATAAATTTCTACCACAAACTCATCTTTCACTCTAAAAGATAATAGAACGTAATTTTTTTTTTCTATTTATACTATTCGTACAGGGTTCCAAAATAAATGAATTTATAATTCATCTACCAGATCTTTTAAAAAAAACTACATTATTTAATCCAGGACATCTCGTGGGCCAGTGGTAGGTGATACACTCTTGTCTCCCTTCGGTTGCGGGTTCAAGTCTCGCAGCCTTGTCGGACGCGACGGGTTTCCGTCCGACCTCCGGGTTGTCCTTTTATGGTAATCCAAAATAATCCAAACTAGAACTATCAAAAATACTTCTGTCCAAACTCACATTCCAACATTTATAAGGAAGGTAAACATAATATAGATCCTTTTTACCCCGTAATAGCATATGAATACCTTCATCTTGTATTCTTTTAATACACTGAAACATCCTGAATTACCATATTCCTTATTGATTACATTCATGCTCCCCTATTCCATATAGAATGATGGATATACTTCATCAATCAAAAAATGTTTTAAACCACAAAAAATGATGGAATATACAAATCATTAATCAGTTTCAAGGTAGTCAAGAATATCCAATATAATTTATCCAAATCAATCATGTATTATTCAAAAATCACTAACTCGGTATCAGAACCATATTATGGTTTATCTTTCTCTCAACCATATATTTTCCAAAAATTTATCCTTCTATTGAGTCACTTTTCTTTGTTCCACACAATCTCAAGTCCTTAATGAAATAGTACTGCAGTACAATCCTTATATACTCCATAATCATTATAACAAGTACATTGTTGATACAACAGTCAATTGACATAATCAACATAAGAACTCTAATCATTCCTCTTCATCTGTGGTAGTATCATAACTTGATTATTATCCAATATCATCATTTGCGGCATAGTCTGATGACTGGAACATAGGTTCGCGTAGTGTCCAAACTCCTTGCAAATGAAGCATTGTACATTTGAAACCATTTTCTTACCCTTGCAGTCACGTACTTTGTGCTCTTTTCCTCCACACTTATAACAAACTCCCATTCCTTTCAGGCAAGTTCCAGGGTGTTTCTTTCCACAGTTACCACATATGGGAAAATTCTTCTTTTCCCTCTTCCCTTTATCCATCTTTCTCTCTTCTATCCTTTTCTTCTCTTGCTTCCCTTCAAAGCCATAGGACTCAGTAAACTCTTTACTTATCTTATCAACAAATGATATTATTTCTTCATATGATGATAATACATGGGAGACTATTTCTCTTATAAATTCTAGCTTAAGACCATGAAAGATATGATCCTTCCTTCTCTTTGGATCATGTGCATTTCTGGAGTTCTCATTCCTTCTACTGGGCGCCATTTCTAAACAATGGAATACACTAGATCAGTTTATGAATCAAAATACATAATCCCATACTTATAAAACACTTAACATAAATTGAACTATTTATGGATATAATCCATAATCATAAAAATGTTTTCTTTGAGGAAGTATATACTCATAAACCCTTCATAATGATTTGTAAAGAAAATGAGAGTTATCCTAAGCATATCCCCCGGGAGTGTCGTAACCAAGAGTGCAGCAAGGCCTGTTGCCGTGCACCAGTTCCCGTTCGATTCTAGCTCAAAGCGGTGTTTTCGGGTTTTACCCCTAGGTACATCTGTGCCAGAGCCGCCTCTACCTGCTCGTATCCAGACAGGGATGTATTGCTCGGAAAACTCACAAAATCTCTACAATACCAAAATTCTAGGAAGTTCTTCTATACTAATCCTCAAAGTTCATCTTAGGTCTACGTGCTCTAATCAGAGTTTATCTAAATCTAGCTTCCAAGGTTTGTACTAAACTTCTTCTGATACCTACTGCAATGCCCCGACCCTAATTACCTAGAGTCGGTGCATTATTACATAACATTGGCATGATCACGAGAAAGATCAAGTCTCGAAAGACCGATTAGTTTAGTAGCCTTGGAATAACTAGATACATCCATAAATTTTACATTACATCATAAAAAAAACATCTTGTCTTCATATCCCCTCATACTATCCCTACAGGTCATTCATAAATTACTTCTTCATAATCCTGGGAAAAAAATAAAACATTGAAAGGGGTGAGCTCAGATGCTCAGTAAGGATAACATTATAGCAGAAGCTTTCATAAATAATCATAAACACTTAAGGCAATTTATAACTAAAACAAAAGCCTTTTAAACTTGAACTTCAGCATAAAATGGAAAAGGTAAAATGAAATAATGCCATTTACTTACTCACATGGATATTCTACTAGTCGAATGATCAAATGCAATATCAATAACCACTTTCATAATGATGTAATGCATAATGCCAGACTATCATAACCACATAGCCAAGGCCTCATGCCAAGACTACAAATAATATTTTGCCAAGGCCTTGTGCCGAGACACTAGTTTGTCTCATGAGACCTACCGATGCATCGAGGAGCAATAGCGGGCTCCACCCGTCACTTATTAAGTCCAATTCATTCCTCATATGAATAGGTTTAAACATAAAATAAACATTCGTATTAAAACTAGCACACGAAATGTCAATACTTTAACCACAAACCATGAATGGTATAAAAATAGAACATCTATAGTCAAACATAACTCATTTGATACAATATGGAAGATTGTATTGTATCACATTAACCTCAATCATGAATAATGAAGGATGTTTACATAGATGAAAATAATCATCAAAACTATTTGAGGGAAATATCCCCCTTTTCTTTAAATCATTTAAAAGTCACACTATTTGTCAAGAAGCCATTTAAAAATAGATTTTTTGAATCAAAGTGTCCCATACCACTTTGAAACTTTTAAAAGGAGTTTTAATTTTAAAACTTTAATGTCCATATAAATAAATCCTTAAAACCATTTTTAAAACATGGACATTAATGAGAAAGATATATAAGAATAAGTCTTTAAAACATTTTAAAATGGTATTTTGGTTAGAGATTCTAACCAAAAGAGAGACACTTGAATACAAATATTTGAGGTAATAAAAAATTTGTAATATCATGAGAATAAAGGGATTCATGATATACTATGTCAAAGTACATTATATACACCACATAAAAGTAATTTGGTGTATATCAACAAAGAAGTCTCAGTTGAATGTAAATTGAGATGAAATCTCTCATAAAGGCCGTATCCTTAGGTTAAGGATAAATCAACGACATAATTTTGTGTGAAAAAAATATAAATACACTAAATATGATTGAATATTCAGTGTAAAACAAATCAAAGGATATTCACACATATTCTTGTAGAAACAACACCAACGAATTGGATGTTTAACCCAACAAATGGTGAAAGAGTTAAAATTACTCTTATCAAATTCATATTAATGACTTGAGAATTATCAATGGAGTGATTATGTGTATCAAAAGTATATCCACAAGAAGGGGAGTGGAAATTATGACATAATCAAATTAATAGTGATTCCACACATAATCTTTGAGTAACATAATCAATGAAATATGCGTAAAGCTGAATGAGTGGAAATTGAAATCTCAAATTCCCTTATCAATTTGGTAACTTACGAAACAAACAACCATGAAATAAGGATCATACAATGACTATGTAAATACCCATAAATTAAAGTATATTACACAATTAATACAATCATGGTCAGTACACATACACCACATGTAATAATTAAGTGGTGAACAATGGAATTCTCACGAAATTAAGAGCGAGATAAGAAACTCCTTACCACGTTAATCAACTGAGTCGTATGGCCAAAAGTTAATAACCACCAAATTATTTACAGAATAACATTAATATAAAGATAATCATGATAATATATATCAAATGTAAGTACACAATACACCACTTTCAATAATTTAGTGGCGAACAATGGAAATCTCACGGAATTGAAAGTGAGATAAGAAAATCCCTTACTTGTACTTTTTCCTTGGTCGATGGTAGGTTTACCTCCTGTATAATGGTGAAATAATTGTTATTGAATAATAGAAGAATCATTTACTTTAATATGATATCATATATGATCTTTTAACATTGATTTGTTAATAATATCTTAGAATTATCGTTATTTCGGGTGTTAACGGGTTCATTTTACTTTATATTCTTTGTTATGCGAGCCATATTCGTTATTAATGGGATGTATATTATTCATATCAAGGATGATATCAAGTCCTTAGATAATATTTTTTTAAATCATGAATTTATAATTATACTTGAATGGATATGATGGACAATGAATCTCATCGCGTTCGTGGAGACGGTAGTCCGTACATACGCACGAGCGACAATATCATTCTTTTGATATTAAAATAATATATAATTGGATTTTATATCATATATACAGAATCATTATCATGTTATATTTATTATTTACATGAGTTACACATCATTATTATACCCATCCAAATAATAATATATTGAATAACAATTACACCACGACGTGGAGACGGTAAGCCGTACGTACGCACGTATGGTGACATGTTATTCAAAGAATGAATAGAATACTGAATATGGTTGTAACATATTTATAATAAAATCACAGTATATATATGATACTAGAGTTATTATTTTATAATGGTAATAACAAATAAAGAGGAAGTGGAAGAAGAAAGGAACTTAAAAAGGGGTGGTGAAAACATTTCCTCTTCTTCGGGTTCTTCCTTTTGATTTGATCAAAAGGGCTCCTTAGGTTGGCTTTCTGATCAAAATAAGTCCTCTAGGTTGTATTTAGGGAAGTTGGGAGAGTATTTGGGCAGAGTTTGGCCGAACCAAAAGGCTTTGAAGGTGTGAAGAAATGAGAAGGAGGAGTGCCTTTTTATAAGAGGGGTGAGGGGCACCTTTGGAAAAGCTATAAATATTAATTTATAATAAATTCATATTCAGTTTCTAATGGCTCCAAAGTTGACTATTCAAAGTTTAAGGTGGGGATAGGTCTCAAAACACTCAACCAATAGAATTTAGACAGGTTTGGGTAATTATATTAACCTTATCTTTAAGTATCAACTCTAAGTTAATTAGTTTCACTTTTACAATGTCTCTTTGTATTTTTATATAATATGGTTAATAAACTTACTATATACATCCAAGAGACCCCCAAGTGGTCCATTAATGATGAAACTATCATGATATAAGTCTCTTGTCCGAACCTTAGATTTTTAGGAATTTAATATCAATTAATAATATAATATTTGTTTTAAGAACTCTTTTATGTCAATTACGACACTATTTAATAGTTGATTTTTGTGAAACTCATAACAGATTGATTACTTCGAACAAAGTCAATTAAATCAATCCTAATATATCATATTATCCTATAAAATTAGTTTAATTCATTAAAAGTTTAATATTATATTTATTTTGGTATTTATAATATCAATTATTTTATTTTTTCACTATTATAGTAATTACTGCATCATCATTGTGTCATAAATAAAATATATTATTTAATGTCTAAAAATTATAAATAAAAAATCATTATGTAGGAAATCTTTTTATCTTTCTAATGAATATTTATAATCTAAAATCCAACATATATAACCCTATGTAACAATTGTTTTACTAAAAGATATATGCTTGTGTCATTTTTGTATTCATTTTAACTTAATTAAAATAAAGTGTCATTATCACTTACAAGTGGATCCATGGGGTCCCAAAATCTACCCAAAGATGCCTATGGTCGAACATGTATCAACCAATAAGGCTAGGACACGTTTTAGGGTAATTTAGTATTATTATAATATTATTTTTTAACCCTTATTTACCGGATTTACCCTTAACCATGGTAAATAAAATATTTACCGCAGTAATTATTCAAAATGTCTAAAAATAAAAGTTAACTATTTACACAATTTGAACATCCTGATTCTAAATATGGAATCCATTTTTCTAAATTCAAAACACAGAAGTGGCAGAAATTAATTTAAAATTAATTCCCGCTGTCAAAACAAAAAGCGTGTTTTTAAGAGATAATAACTATCAAAAGATTGACACTTGTTTATGTTCGGTTTAACTGTAAAATTATGTCCAATGACCAACATTATATTAAATGGTAAAAATATATTCTAAATATAATTTAAAACTACTAAAATTCATAATTTATCACTATTAATTATTTTGATTAAAAAAGTTGTTTTTAATTAAAATTTAGTAATTTTCACTATTCATCAAAATATGAAAGTTATCCGAAAAGTACCAAAATTTCAGCTTAGGCTAAATTTGATATTCCGAATCAAAAATGAAGTCCATTTTGAAATATAAAATATATATAATTTCAAAAATTAGGTATTACTATTCATAACGGCTAGTTTGATCGGTTGTGGTGTGTGTTAAAACTCGAAGTTGCGTACAACACACGATACTGTTTTATTCAAAGGAAAGCGTACCGTGGAAGCTTGGGATGTTTTATTTTAAATTTTTTGATGTCCCCATTTAGTCAAAAAGTTTAAAATATTTTATTTAAAAAGGGTTCACTATTAAAAGTTGGTAAAACTGCAATACTGAAAATGAATTTGTTCTTACATTATGTCTAAGAAACTCATAATATGGATTCTAAAATTATAAGGATTATATAAAGTTTAAAATTTAGTTAATACTATTCATAACCTCTTTTGAACGGCTTGTTTGGTAAGTCATGGTGCGCTTGAACTCGGTGTTGCGTGTAGTTCAAGTTATTGAATTATTTTGAAGAAATAACACACTATGAAATCTTGGGGTGTTACATGTGTGGCTACCCTTATAGAGGAGAAATCATGAGTTTTCAGTTACCCAACCTAATGTAGTCTTAATATCCTTAAAGTCAGGAGTGGATACCCCAATATAGGGGATACCATAGTGTCTTTATAGAAGATACTAGACTTTCCTTTCTATGGAATTGGGTGCTGTGTGATTAAAAGGTTAAGTGGGCTAGGTACATACCTAATAGAATGTGTGGAATTCTTGTGAAACCCCCTAGAAGGGAGGGTAAAGCTTTAGACATAAAGGAATGCGTGGAATTCATGTGACAACCATCATTTGTGTGGTTTGAGCTTAGTTAACTTGATATAGGAATAATCTTACTAGCAAGGAGTTAAAGCAGTTGGGGATGGGGTTCATGAGATCTTAGTTAACACAATATGGATTGGCACATGTTGTTTATTGAACATTTACTTATGTCATGATAGACAATGTTATATACATTTTGAACTTATGGTAAGTATGTATTGATGGTGTCATACCGAGTCTTGTACTCACATCCTACTAAGCTATTTTAGTGTTCTTATAGATTTAAAGAACATATATTTGGTGAAACGAAAGGTCCCTATAGTGGATGGTTGAGCAGTGGAGCATCGATCTAGAGTAGATTGAGACAGACACTAGAGTACCCCAAATGTATTTATTTATTTACATGTATTATATTTACATACTACTTATACTTTTTAAATGATTACCACTTTGAGAGCTATTTTTATATCTATGTCACTTATTCAAATTTTTAATTTTATACTTTTATTATTTATTCATTTTTCATTATTATCCCACTTGATGACTTGATATGGAGGGTATATTCTCCCCACTATTGTATTTAGACCCTCACTCTTAGTCAATAGCCTCTTGCATTAGGGAGGAGTGCATGAGGTCATGTGCCATTCTAGCTTGGACCTGGTATTTTAGATTGGGATGTTACATGGTAATTTTAAGAAAGTTTTTAGGAACCATAAATACGAGCCCATTTTTGGGTGTGTAGTGAATTCATATCATCAAAATTAAGTCTTTAGAAGACAGACCTTTTTATGACCTATAGTTTTTATAAAAAAACTTAAGAACCCATACTTTTTTAGGTTCCTGGATCCCATAAAAAGCCATCTCCCTTTATGTAAAATATCATGTTCTTATAATAGATTGAACTATATTCAATGAAAATTTATTTTTAATAATTTCCTCCTCTTTGTAACATAGTTAATAAAGGCACATGGATAGGCACAATGTAATTTGATTAATTTTTCGAACTTCTAGTGGATTTATTTATTTTAGTTGGCTTCAAATATCCTTGAATTTAATCAAAATATTTTTTACTAGTAGTAAATATAAATAATAACTTCTTTGAAATTTCAATATTATCTTTTACATTAGAAAACTTATAATAATCATGTGCGAATGAAACATTCTTTACTTTCCTACACATATATGAAATATTATCTTAATTTTTCTATATTTTATGATAAATTGAAAATTAATTTTCCTTTGTTATCAGAAGATATATTGTTCACTAATTATCAGATTATATAAATCTACACAAACTTAGTATTCTTCTTTCTTATTTAAGTCAATTTACTTGTAGACTTAGTAAAATTTTCCTTGATTTCATAAATTTATACCTTGATATTTAATTATTTTTCTACAGTTTCTGATACAAAACATTATATAAAAACAGAACTACAATAATCTTTCTTATCACATTTTTATTTTTTATTTTTTCTATATTTCTAATAATATCTCAAGAAATTACATTTTTGGAACATTATTCTTTCTATATTAGCAAGTTCTCTTTTAGTTGGTTTGACATCACTATCATATTATTTTCTAGATACTCTTCTTGAAATATTTTCTTTGTAATTTAAACCTTCAAACATTGATGAAAAAGAAAAAATGTTCTTATTTTATTTATATGTATCTCTCGTTAAAAAACATTGATACTACATTAAATTTCTGATCAATTCATAAATAATTGGTTATGTGATATACTTCTTTTCAGATTTAGTAGTTCTCTTGGATTCCCATTCATTTATTTGTATTTCAATAACCTTTTCAATATGTTGACCATATGATAATTTTTTCCACTAAGTGATTATAAGTTATTAATGATTTTCATCAACCTCCAGTGCATTCAAGTAGCACTTTCACACACTATAAAATAAAAATATTGATAATATACTTTAATTGTCAATTTATTATTCTCAAGGACTATTTAAATTCTAAAATTTGTAACATCTAACTTGAAAATACCACAATAAGTTATATAAAAAGGAACTTGGATATTTATATTCATATGAATTGAGAATGACAAATTGTTTTGAGCTTGAAATGTTAACTGAATTTTATATTTTTCTTTTCATGAAAAATTATTAATTTCATCCTATGGAATATTATAACTACTGATGATCATAATTAAATTTTATGCACTATTATTGATAATGAATATTTCTATCTAACCTTTCTAGAAATCGTAGTTATTTCCATCAAATATAGGAGGTATATTTAGATTGAGATTTTATAAACTCTCAACAATCATAACACCTTTCGTTATAATTTTTTTCTCTATCATAATGTTAAGTGAAAAGAAAAATGTGATATCAAATTATGATAAACCAATATAAATAAAAAAAGAATAATGATAGGTCTATTATCAAATATGGAGACTTTATGTGATACCAAATTTTGTCCTAGGTTTCCAAGATAAGTAAATTACAAGAGGGGGTGAATTATAGTCAAAATAATGACTCACAATTTTTCGCCTCCTCAGGTATTAAATAAAACAGAAACATGAAGTTACATGAAACCAATAAATTAAAAAACAATAATATATTAGTTTTTATTATGTAACTGTTTTATAAATTAATATTTTTCATATTTCAAAAACATTTCGAAAACACAAATGAACATTTCAAATAAAAGGAAGTTCTTAATATAGTACACATAAAAAAACATGGTGTATTGATTCAAAAATCAATTACACCTTAAAGGATATTAGAATGTATTATTTAAACTTAAATAATGATGGGAATCATAAACCTGATTCAATATATCCTCAAAATTAACTTTTCAAATTCTCTATCCTCCAATACCCTGTAATATGTTGACTTAACTAGTCAGAAGGTATCTGTATGCTTCTACAAATTGAAATCTCAACTCTGTATTCCTCTTTGGAAGCCCTCGATAAACCTACTCTGTAGAAATATCTTCTTCTAAAAATCTGAATCTCAGATTCATCTTAATATAAGAATTCCTCGATCTAAAAGAATAATAAAATCAATAATTATAAAAATATGTTAAGGGTTTTTCAATGAAAGCCTCTCAAATGAACTCTTAGAAGAAACACCAAAAAATAAAATGAAATTGAAATTTCTCTAATGAAAAAAAGATATTGTAGTGTATCAAATATTTTCTGTCTTTTTCAATATACTCCATTCCTTGATTCTTTGGTTTTATTTATATAAAATCTTTTAATGTTCAGAATCTGAATTCTTTAGTATCAATTGTAACTGCATCAGAAACTTATTCTTCGTCACTCGTTGAAATCAATGGTTCCTCACATCATCTAATTAAGTTATTTTTTACCACTATAGTGATTGTAAATCTTGTTTATATGATATTAACATTAAAATTATTCCTTCTTATTTTCAAAATAAAATCCTATCAAAATTATGTTTACTGTATCATAATTAAATAAAACAAAAAACACTTAAATAAAAGCTTTTAGTTAAAAAAAATTAACAAGGGTGCCCTTTAATTTTAAAAAATAAATATAAAGTGAGTATTTTAATCAACATAAACCTATAATAATAATAAAAAACCCAAAATGATATGAACATAAAACTTATTCTTGGGTGATCCTAAGAAAAAAATACTCTAACCATCTTAGGGTCCAATGACACATTTGCCTCAGATATAATATGAACCAAGAAATTCACTTATTTGATCTAAATGCATCACTTTAAAATCATGTAATATATCCATAATTTCAATGTGTGGTGAAAAAGATCTCCATATGTCATGTTTGATCCTCTCTTAACTTGGATTACACAAAAATGTAATCAACTAAAATAACCAAAAGGTGTCCCGATGTAGATGAAATCCAAATTCATTAGGGACATTAATATTTTCGATGCGTTCATTAGGACAAATGGAGTCCACAAATAATCATATAGACTATACCTGCTCTTAAAGGAAGTGTGAGGTGTATTTGATGGTCTCTTCCATAGATGGTTATAACCCAATCTGAAATCTATATTAGAGAATACTTCGGCTCTCCAAATGTGATCAATCAAATCATTGATACGAGGGAGTGAATATTATTTCTTAACTGTCAGCTGATTTATCTTCTTATAATCCACTCATGGACTAAAAAATCTATCCACTTTATTAGAAAAATAGTACTGGAGTACCCCAAGGATATTTATTCATCTATATAAATGCTTTTCCCTCCATGTCCTCCAATTAAGCCTTTATCTCTTATTTATCTTTAAGATCCATCCTATATGACATCATGAATAAAGGCTCAACATATTTCATGATCCTGATATTAAACTCTACCCACCTATTGGGTGGAAACCCCTAGAAATCCTCAATAAAACACCCTATAATTGATAAAAAATGGAAGGGAAAATTGCTTTCTATATCTCCTGATTATCCAAAATCAGACTAGAAACATAAGATATAACTTCATCCAGATAATGATGGTTAGGTCATATAGTACCTACCTATATATATAATTATTCATAAAGAACATAGAAACCACCAAATGGAGATGTAAAAGATACCCACCCATTATAACAGTCGATATGGGCTTGATAAGGTACTAAACAATCCATCTTGAGAATCAAATTTAAGCTGATCATCTCTAAAATAAATAGATCCTAGAAGAATATATATACACTAGTCATAAGGTAACAATCCTTATATTTAAAAATGTGCAATAATCAGACCCCTAAAGTCATGTCGATCAAAGCACTACATATAAGTACTCAATGTCTAGTCCCAATCCATCCATGAATTGAACTGATATAAAAGAGTTAGATGATTATGTGATAAATGAGGAAAAAAATATAAATTTAAATCCATTTGAATCATACCACAAAGATTATATGTTCCATCCTCATGATCAGTAGGAGTATGGTGAATGATGTGTAATTATCCCATGCCTCAACCCCGAGCTCTTGTTTGATCCCCCTATAAATAACCACTATACTAACTCCACTACCCATTTTCTTGGGAACTATGGCTAGTACCTCAGTATGAACAACCTCTAGAGCTCTATCTTCCCACCTTCCATGATGTATCTAATCCCACTTCATAACCCTATACTTTCTTGGATCCTCGGTCACTAGGAAACTATTAGGGAATATTACATAATATTTATAGGAGTCCTACCCACCCACATGATCGGTAATCAACTGAAAGTAGATCAAAATATGTTCAAATATGGACAATAATATTACATTGATGACACAAAATGAAAATGAATCACTAAAGAGGAAAAAATAAATTACCATCCCGACTACCTCATCCATTACCTCAAAGGAATGAACTTTCCAAATGAAACTTCCTGCTACCTAAAGACCTACAATCATTTCCCCAGCAGAAGTGACCTACCCTAATACTCGACCTTCCCTTTCAGTTATTCCCTATAATAAGTGCATGATTCCAAAATTCTATAAAATATGGAAGGTTAAACACATTAAACCAAATTGGGACCTCATACCTCAGTCCATCCTCAAAACATATCACTTCAGTCATCTTATCCCCTACCAGTATTGATGGAAAATTTTATAAGATTATAAATTGATTAGCTTAATCCTTAACTATCATAATTCTTTGAATGAGGCGCATAAACTCCTAAGCCCCATATTCCCCTAGGTTATCTAGGAATAAATGATATAACAAATTCATCTTGAAGTCCTTCAAGATAACCCTACATGCTGATCAGCCAGGACTAGTACATCTCACCAGTGTATCATTGGGAATCAAATCATATAAGTGACCATCTTCACCCTCCTTTGCAAGTGTGTATCAAGAAATTCAATGATCATAAAGATAAAATTTACCAAATTTTAGCTACTTTAGGACCATCATCCCCAATGAATAATGGAGGATTCTGAAGGTTCCGAGCGCAGTGGAAGTGTGGTTGGGCGAGACCCAATTTTGATTTTTATCATGATCAATGATTATTCTGGGAACAATACGACAATGAATTCTAGTCTCCAAAAAATATAATCAAAGATTTAGATAAATAAAAAGGAAGCCTGAAAAATTTATAGAGGATCTTGCACATCATGTTTATAATTAATTTAATTAATTTCATAAAGAAAAATAATACCTATGTATTTGGTATTTTTCTTTGTTGATGATGTTGATCGTCTTGATTGACCCTTCCGGATTATCTAATTGCGGTTGTAAGGATCCAAACTATAATCCCACCAGCGGTGATCCACACGTGCTCTGATGCCCTCCGATCGACACCACTCGTTCTCCGGGTTCTAGCATGGCGAATCGAGTGTCTTATGTCAACCGTTCTTGATTACTTGTTCTTCAGACTTGAAGAATGCCTCTCGTTCTTGAGAGGATAGAGAAGGGGATTAGAGAAAGAAATTTTTTGGCTCAATAATTCTCAATTCACCAGACGTGCGGTGTGGTGTATGGAACAATAGGGGTACTTGCCTATTTATATACATGGAATTTCAGTTACAATATTTAATTGCATAGAAACAATTAAATACATTCATGAACTTAGAGAAAACCCTTGAATTTAATAATAATACTTAGTGATTAATTATAGTGCGCCAACTTGCGCAAAATGGAATTATAAATAAAATCACACATCAAAAAATAATACCAGTATTATTTTAATTCGTGCCAACTAGTTAAATAATTATTTAACATCTTGCAAATAATTATTTTACTACCAGACCGACCTTGGTCCACTAAAACACAACTTCCATTTATTGAACAGCTGAATAAATAAATAATTTATTCTCTTAAATAAATATTTTATTTACAAACAAGTAAATAAATATTTATTAAATGTTTAATAAAATAAATAAATATATTTTATTTAATTTATGTGATAATCTTAACTTTAATAAAATTATTCCACGATCCTGAGAATAATATTTATTTCATTAATTAAATTCAAATACAATTTAACCGAGACCACCAAAAACACTTAGTGTGTGACCCTCTATGATTCTTTCTCGTTGACATTAGGTGGGCTTACCTAAAGTCCAAGAGCACTATATAGAAATGGGTCAAGACACCCAAAATAAAGAACGTAAATTCACAACAATGACATCCACATACGAACGCTTTCTGTGTAATATAATCCCTTTGTCACAATATCTCACCAAACATGTTTCATGATTGTGTCATCAACTTTTATGCTTGATACATCGTTCTTTGACTACCTAAAATAAACTCATCATTACACCATGGCCATGGAATTTCACGTGACGGTTCTATTTCAATCAAAGGTTCGAGATATCAACTTCCATAAGTGGAAGGGACAAATCCTTCCTCAACTTATCCATTAATAACATGCCACTCGTGACGCACCCAATGTACCATACTTCCTGCCAACTGTCTGAGTGATGGTTTTCGTCATTAAATCAAAGTATTTAAGTCGTGACACATATTAATGATAATCTTAAAGTCTAAGGATCATTACACATGCTCACAGATAGAAATGTTTGATGACACCAAAACATGCAGAATTATTACTAGAGGGTCTGTTCCCATAATATATTATCTTGGAGATTACCAAGCGAGAAACTTCATGAGAGGAAGTATCATATACTTATGAGTACACTCACTTGACAGTCTACATGCTATGTGTCCCATCATATCATGTCATCCAACCACACAACTATATTTAAGAATATTGTTATAGCATTTCAAGGCTCTAATCATAGTGGGAAACTTCCATGAACTTATCAATGCAACAAATACTCTAGGACATTATTACATCATAATAATACATAACAATGAACAATATGTAATAATAAATTAAATATCCATGTAATCAAAGTAAAACTAGTTGGTTCTAGGACACCAACTCTTACAAACTCCCATATGGACTAGAACCAACTGCCTACGACTTTCAGTCTTCTAAACCTCACATGATGATCATGTTTCTGCTGAGTCAAGGATTTAGTCAAGGGGTCCTCCACATTGTCTTCTGTAGAAATACTACTCACTGCAACTTCACCTATTTAAGAAAAATCTCTCAAGAGATGTTACTTCTGAAGTATGTGCTTCGTTCGCTGATGTGACCTTGGCTCTTTTGTGAGAGCCACCACTGTAGTATTATCACAGTACAATGTGATGTGATCTTTACTACCAGATATCACGTTAATCTCCTGGATGAATCTTCACATCTAAACTGATTCTTTAGCTTCCTCAGAAGCTGTGATATACACGGAATCTATTGTAGAATATTCGACCACACTCTATGTTGATCTCTTCCAGCTCACTGCACCTCTATTCAATGTGAATATGTATCATGTTTGCGACTTCATGTCATCTCGATCAGTCTGGAAACTAGAATCTGCATATCCTCTGATGAATAGTTCTTCATCTCCTCCAAAAACTAGGAACATATCCTTAGTATACCTCACATACTTTAGGATAGTCTTGACTGCCATCTAATGGCAGTCACTTGGGTTAGCTTGATATCTGCATACCGCACTCAATGCGTAGGCGACATCTAGCCTAATACATAGCATGGAATACATGACTAACCTAATCACTGATGCATATGGAGCCCTTTCCATTTTTGTTCTTTCCTCATGTGTCTGAGGACACATTTTATTGGAAAGATGAATTCCATGTGATGCTGGAAACAATCCCCTCTTGGATTGTTTCATATTGAATCTATTTAGTATCTTATCAATGTATGTACTTTTACTTAGGCCCAGAAATCTCTTAGATCTATCATGATGTATATTGATCCCAAGAATATATGCTGCCACACCCAAGTCTTTCATGGAGAAGCATTGATTCAACCATGCCTTAATAGACTGTAAGACTGGTATCTTTATTCCAATGAGTAATATTTCATCAACATATACTATTAGGAAAATGACTACACTCCCACTAAACTTTTTGTAGACACAAGGCTCACATTCATTATTGATAAAACCAAATTCTTTTATGTATTCATCAAAACGAATGATCTGTGACCTGAATACTTTCTTTAATCAATAAATGGATTTTTGCAACTTGCATACCTTATTTCCATCCTTTGGAGTCACAAACCCTTCAGGTTGTGTCATGTAGACATATTCTTAAAGGTTCCCGTTAAAGAATTATTTTTTGACATCCATTTTCCAAATCTCATATTCATGGTGAGCCATAATAGAAAGTAGAATTATGATGGAATTTAGCATTGCAACTAGAGAGAAGGATTCATCGCAGTCAATTCCTTGATGCTGTTTAAAACCTTTGCAACCAGTCATGCCTTATAGGTACTGAATTGTCCTTCAATGTCCAGTTTTTTCTTGAATACCAATTTGAAACCAATAAGCATTACATCAACTGGATGATCTACCAACATATAGAATTGGTTTTGGTACATGGAATCCATTTCATAATTCATGGCTTCTTGCCACTTGGCAATGTCTGTTCCACTTACTGCTTCCTTGTAAGTTAGAGGATCATTATTATCAACTAATAATGAATCACCATCCTCGGTAACTATAAAACCGTACCATTCTGGTTCTCTAACCTCTCTTGTACTCCTTCATAGTACTTGTTTCTCTGGAACATATTATTCTTCTACAAGTCTTTTTTGAATCTGTTCCTGTACCATCTCTTGTGCGCCTTGAGCCTCGACTTCATCGAAGTCTATCTCGCTCCCACTATCTCTTTTGGAGATGTTCTCCTTCTCAAATAATATGTCATGTATTTCAACTATATCCTTTTTTTCTAAGGGGTTGTATAGGTAATATCCCCTTATTTTCTTGGGGTATCCTATAAAGGACACTTTGTGCCTCAGGGTGCGAGTTTGTTACTTGAAGAGGACTTAAAAAACACTTCACTACCCCACACATGTAAATTCGATAACATGGGATTTCTTACACTCCTAAACTAGTATGGAATACCATTTATAAATTTAGTTGGTACTTGGTTTAGTATGTGTTCCACTGTTTGTAAAACATTTCCCCAAAAGGATAATGGAAGACTTGCATGACTCATCATTGATCTCACCATGTCCAACAGGGTGTGGTTCCTCCTTTTACTACCACTATTCCACTGGGGCATGTTTAGAAGAGTGAGTTGGGGTAGGATCCCAAACTCCCATATGTAATCAATGAAGTCTTGATTAAGATATTCTCAACCTCGGTCTGAGCGGAGTTTCTTAATCATCTTACCAGTTGGTTCTCAAATTCATTCTTGTATTCTTTGAACTTATCAAAAGAATCCGACTTATACCTCATTAAGTAGATATATCCATATCTACTAAAATCATCAGTAAAAGTTATGAAGTATGAGTACCCTCCCCTTGCTTCAACTAGAAATGGTCCACACACATCGATAAGAACCAATTCAAGAATTTCTTTAGCCCTTTCACCTTTCCCAATAAATAGAGATTTGGTCATTTTTCCTTGTAAACATGCATGACATATGCCAAGTGGTTTTAGTTCGAAAGAATCTAAATATCCATCTTGATGTAACTTTGTCAAGCGTTTCTCATTTACACGAACTAGACGGTGATGCGAAAGTTGGGTGTGGTATGAGTCATGTGAAGTATCTTTGTTATCGATTTCCATTACTGGGTTTGTGTAATCCAACACGTAAAGTCTGTTGTATAAATGTGCCCTACCATAACAAATGATATCTTTGTAAAAGAAGCAACATTAATTTCCATACTTGAAAAAAAATCCATCTATATCTAATATGGATACAAAAATAATGTTTTTGGTAATAGAAGGAACATAATAACAACCCTTTAACACCAAGATCATCCCAGTTGGCAATGTGAGGTGGTAATCCACGACAGCTACAATAGCAAGTCTGTCTCCATTGGCTGCTCGTAGATCTACCTCCCCTCGATCAATATTTTTAAATATACTTGGTTCCTGTATTTGGATACATATGTGAGACCCACAAGATATATCTAATTCCCAATTTCTATAAATATATAGATTTAATTCAATAACAAACGCACCTGAAGATTCCCATTGCTTCTTAGGCTGGGTACAATTTTTCTTCCAGTGGCCCTTCTTTCCACATGAGAAACAAAAAACCTCATGTTATCTTGCCTCCCCTGTGATCTTACTTTTCTTTGAAGGCCGTGAAGAAGCTTTGGTATTAAATCTCTTCTCCTTCCCTTTCCTCTTATTCACTATAAGAACAAAAGGCTTTTCACGCTTCATATCTATGTCCACATGGCGAATGGGGATAAGAAGAGCAGATATAGACTTTTCAATGTTGTTCATATTGAAATTGAGAACAAATTTATAGAAACTCTAAGGGAGTGATGCAAGAATTAAATTGGTGTCCTGTTCTTCAGGGAGTTTAAACCCTAGAACCTCTAGGCGCTCAATGTAGCCAATGAGCTTGACTACATGAGGCATAGCTGGGGAACCTTCTCCAAGATTACTCTGAAAGAGTGTCTTAGAGAAATCAATTCTTTCCTGTCTTGATCTCTCCTAGTAAAGACCATGTAGGTGCTTGATCATGCTATAAGAATCCATGTTTTTATGAGACTTCATGAGCTCTCTAGCCATTGATGATAGCATCAAACATTGAACGTCGACCATGTCGTTCATATGTTTCTCATAGACCAGGAAAACCTCATTAGTCGCCTCTTTGGCATGCAGATTAGGTAATGCTGACTCCATCACGTAAGACTTTCGTTCATGGCGTAGGATAACCTGAAGGCGTCTAAACCATTCCTAGAAGTTACTGTCAGTGAGGATGTTGTCTTTATCCAAAATTTATCACAGGGATAGTATGGTTGATGAGATTCTCATTTGTATTCTACAATTAAAAGACAAGATCATTTTTACTTTCTTGATTACATTTTATGAGAAATAATAAATTTTATTAAGTCTCCCACTATTTTATCATGTCCCAATGACCCTCACCATTGATCTCAGAATGTCCAATTGCCATGAAATTCTAGTGAAAGAATCCATATTCCCCTTCACATAACCCCAAAAAGGGTTGGTCAAGCTATTAGAAGGTATTTAGGTAAGTAGGTCTTTGCCAACTGCGGGCTTTCAACTCCATGATATGTTAAGTGGACTCCCCAATTCTGAAATCATGGCTTTGTATTTCCTTAAATCTTGCCTCCAATATTACACCAAGTCTAGAAAGGGATACTCTACTTGATGTAATATGGTTAATTAATCCCAAAACCTTTCATAAGGGCTTCCTATATAAAAGTAAGTGTCCCAACAAGGGTTGGTCAAACACATAGTTTTATTGAGTTTTTTCCTTAATCAAGTAACGAAAGGCTTGTTCTAACTTAATATTTTATTTTAGGGATTTTTATCTCTTATGCATGAATTTCTTATTATCATTATCACACACTTGTTAGTATTAAGTGGAACTTACTTAAGTGATTAACCATTTCTTGATAATATTTATGCATAAGTCTAGTTTATTTTAGTTCCATCTTGCATGCTTTTTTAATTCATTAATTATGTGATGATGACAACACATCCCAAATGATAAACCATGAAACTGACAAAAATAAAATAAATCAAATGGAATGATCATGAGCTTTTCTAATGGTTAGTTTATCTAGTGGTTGATAAACTAAACTTGACCTAGGGGAGAAACAACTTGAAACTTTTGGGTTCGTGTTTACAGCTTTCCACCTATCCACCTTTGTATCTTCTTGGATTGCTTTCACCTTGACTCCTAACTTGAGCTGCCTCCACTAGCTTGGGAGCTCCATCCGTTACATATGCTTTTATCTCACAGGTAGGTGAGGTGTAAAAGGTGTTTTATATAAAAGAAACCTTGGGAGTGTAGGCTGTACAAATTAATGAGGAGAAGGATCACATGCCAAAAAATTTAATTTAAATAAACATATTAAAAGAAACCATTCATATACAAAGGTATTGGTCTAGCTCATGATCATCCATGCCTGCAACAATATTTATGCATAAATAAAAATAGAAATCAATTATTTAATCGTTATTGTTTAAGATAAATCACACTCGAATCAATTAATTATCTTTAATTAATCAATACTTTTATCTTAAACTATTTTATGAATTTCCTTGAGATTATCGTCCATTATAATTTTAAAAAAATAAATTCACTTAAAATTATCTTTGTACGTAACTTGTTTCTTGGAGGCAACCCGGTGAATTTCTATTCATAACTACCCAATGAGTAGAAATCAACATTACACAGATGTTAAATTAAACACATATAATAAAACACCTCTCACGTGTTGTGCCTCAGCTTTACGCCTGAAAGATGGTACACGTCTCAAGGTTTTGTATAATATAATAATAAATTTTAATAAATCTGCGTAATTTGGATGAGTACACGGCGTGTAGTTACGACTACAAGACATGTACTTTTGTTCACCATCCATCCGAAGTACATGCCTGGGGACATGGAGTGTAGATGTACTTTGGAAATTTTCGGAGTACACGACATCTTCAGTGGGACACACGCCATGTAGTATTCGCGTTACATGGTTTCTAGCCAGGTAAGACATGTACGAAGTACATGGTCTAACCATAACCCGAAGGGACTACACGCCGTGTTCTATGGGCCACATGGTGTGTAATCCGAAAACCATGTGCCACCTGTTCCTGGTCAACACACGGAGTCTTAAAGACTTATATTTGATCCATTTACACGGCCTGATTTAGAGGACCAATCCAATGTATTGAACCAAGACTATATGGCATGTACTTTCGAATACACGCCATGTATTCTGGTGTTGTACGACCAGGAATGATTGGAACCTCCGGATGAGATCCTCTATTTTATTTTAATCAAAATTAAAAGAAAAATTCGTTTCTGTAAGGTGAATGAGAAATAAAATAGGAGGAATAGATCTCAAGATTCATGTTTTCAAAACGATTAACTTGAATTGAAACAACTAAATTATTAAATGCGTAATTCATCAATGAAATATTTAAATAATTATAAACTATGTTGTAATCCCTCTGATACCACTTGAAGGTTCCAGGCACAGTGGAAGCGTGGTTTGGGCGGGACCCAAATTTGATTTTTACCATGATCAATGATTATTCTGGGATCAATACGACAATAAACACCGATCTCCACAGAATATAATCAAATATTTTGATAAAGAAAAAGGAGGCCTAAAACCTTTAGAGAGGATCTTTCACATCATGTTTTTAATTAATTTAATTAATTTAATTAAGAAAACTAATACTTGTGTCTTTGGTATTTTTCTTCATTGATGATGTTGATCATTCGGATTGGACCTTCCGGATTATCTCGTTGTGGTTTTAAGGATACAAACTAGAATCCCTCTAGCGGTGATCCACACGTTCTCTGATTGCCTCTGATCGACACTACTCATTCTACGGGTGCTAGCGTGGTGAAGCGAGTGTCTTGTGTCGATCGTTCTTGATCAATTATTCTTCAGCCTTGAATAATGCCTCTCATTCTTGAGAGGAGAGATAAGGGGATTTGAGAAAGAAAATTTTTGGCTCAATAATTATCAATTCACCAGGCATGTGGTGTGGTGTAGGGCACAATAGGGGTACTTTCCAATTTATATACATGGAATTTCAGTTACAATATTTAATTTCATGGAAAAAATTAAATAAATTCATGAACTTAGAGAAAAACCATGCATTTAATAATAATACCACATCATTTTTTATAGTGCAACAACTTTCATAAAACAAAATTATAAATAAAATTCTGCCTCACAAAATAATAGTAGCGTTATTTTAATTTGTGCCAACTAGTTAAACAATTATTTACCGTCTTGAAAATAATTATTTTACTACTGGACCAACCTTGGTCTGCTTGAACTCCACTTACATTTATTGAACACCCGAATAAATAAATAATTTATTATCTTAAATAAATATTTTATTTACAAACTAGTAAATAAATATTTATTAAATTTTCAATAAAATAAACAAATATATGTTATTTAATTTATGCGATCATCTTAACATGAATAAAATTTTTCCACGGTCTTATGAATAATATTTATTTTATTAATTAAATTCAAATAGAATTTAAACGAGACCACCATAAACACTTAGTGTGCGACCCTCTAGGATTCTTTCTCATTGATATTAGGAAGGCTTACCTAAAGTCCAAGAGTACTGTCTAGAAATGGGCCAAGGCACCCAAGAGAAAGAACATAAATCTGGAACAATGAAATTCACATATGAAAGCTTACTGTGTAATATAATCCCTTTGTCACAATATATCATCAAGCAATTTTCATGATTGTGTCATCAAATTTTATGCTTGACATGTCGTTCTTTGACTACCTGAAGTAAACTCGTTGTTATACCATGGCCATGGAATTTCGCACCATTGTTCTATTTCAATCAAAGAACTGAGATATCGGCTTCCATAAATGGAGGGGATAAATCCTTCCTCAACTTATCCATTAATAATATACCACTCGTGATGCACCTAATGTACCCTACTTCCCACAAAACTGTCTACGTGATGGTTTTCGTTAGTAAATAAAAGTACAGAATTCATGACATGTATTAATGATAATATTAATGTCTGAGGATCATTACACACTCTCACAGATAGAAATGTCCAATGACACCAAAACATGTGGAATTCCTACTAGCGGGTGTATTCTCATAATCTCTTATCTTAGAGATTACCAAGTGCGAACTTCATGAGAGGAAGTCTCATCTGCTTACGAGTACTCGCACCTGATGGTCTGCATGCTATGCATCCCATCATAACATGTCATCCAACCGAAAAACTATATTTAAGAATATTGTTATAGTATTTCAAGTTTCTCAACACAGCAGAGAACAACCATGACCTTATCAATGCAACAAATACTCTATAACATTATTACATCATAATCATGCAGAACAATGAACAATATGTAACAATACTTTAAATATCCATGTGATCAAAGTAAAACCAATTGGTTCTAGGACACGAACTATTACAGATTCTAAATTTTAAATTCTTGAATCAGATCATATATATTAATTGTATCTCTAGGTGCCTCAATATCCATTAATTGTACAACTCTTAGAAAGCTCACATAGAGCTATGCATCCACTACTAATCTAGGGGCTACATAAGTATCTGTCCTAACCATTTGTGGGGCATACTCAATTCTACCCTCCCGATGCCTTACTAGAGGACTTCATGGAGACATTTTTCTACAATTACAAACACACACCTAAAAACACTTTACCATAATAGTTAATGATATCATATTTTAGGGAAAAAATAGGCATAATAACCCACTATTATTTACACCCCATATCATAAAAATCTTCTAACTCAGGTGATCAAACTATCCAAAAACACTCATACTAAAGATCAAGTCACATACTCATAAGATCCATATCATTTCATTTCATTTAGTTTTCAACAAGCATTTCACAACTAAGGAACAATTAAATAATATATAAATTAAAATTTATAGAGGAAAATACCTTATAAGTTTCATTTGTAATTTTATTTAACTCACACCATAAAGTTACAAAAATAATTCATTTTAATGAAATCTTCATCCAATCAAATAATTGATTACATATTATGAAACTATACACCATATAAGTTGATGTGGAAACTAAAAATAACAAATACCAGTACTACATCCATGTAATCAATCATAATAAATCATGTGAATAACATGTGAATCCTACATTCCTATCATGATTTATATACATGAACCCTATTTCCATTTCATCCAAGAGATAAAAATGCCATGAATTATATATCCAAAAATCAATCATGTCACACTATGTGAAATTAATCAACTATAAAAGTGAAAATCAAGAAAAACAGTCACATCCCAAGTAACCTAAACTTTCCCTCATATACATGTTAGCTGCTCTGAGGTATTATTTCCAAACCATGTTTTGAAAACATCCTTTCTCCTTTCTAAATTTCCTAAATTTTAAAGAAAACAAGAAAAGGTGTTCTCATACTACTTTTTAATTTCCTTACAACATTGGATCACTCTGTAGTGTCCTAACGAGAGATTTAATGTGACCTTAGGCATGCCTCATCATATTCCAGAGGCTTTTGACTAGTAGTGAGGGTCTATGGTGGTATGGTGGGGTGTGTTTACCCTCATATCATAGTGTAATAACAATGTAAATTATACTAATATCATATATCAAATGAATAAGTAGAATAAGCATCATGATAAGTTTTAATAAGTAAACGTAACTCATGAAATAAAAAAAGTCTATATAAATGTTAGTCATGTAATAGATACAAGGTGGATCATATACACTAATATCACAAAAATGAAAAATGTAAAAAAAAATTGAATTAAAAAAATTGTTCTTTACTCCTAGATTGGTCCCATATCTCATAATATATACCAGCTAACAAATAAATCATCTGTCATAGGTCGAATTCCGCTGTCCTATCCTAAAATAATGAAATATTCTCAAGCAATGATAGTGACCTGACAAGGTTTTGAGTATGAATAAATAGACCAACACCAATGACATCTATAAACATATCAAGTTACTATAATGGTGGATGATGACATGCATAAAAAATAAAATAAAAACATAATAAATAATCCCCCACCAGTCCTCGAGTTCTAAAGTATCACCCAAGATTTATTATATCCACTTTGACAATCATAAAATATATTTGAATAAAATATAACCCAAGCCATCTCATACTTCTATGTCCTAGAAGGTAATATTAGGCATCACAATCCTATCAAACGTCACTGGATCCTATGAAGGTAATATCTAACATCCCCCAATCACCAAGTATCACTAGATCCTTAAGAGGTAATCCTCGACATCCCTCAATTTATAAGTATCAATATATCATAGGGAGGAAATTAACAACATCCCCCATTCACCATGCATAACTGGATCCTCAGGTGGTAATACTCAACATTCCCTAATCACTAAGTATAACTAGATCATAGGGGGTTAATCCCTAGAATCCAGTAATCACCAAGTATTATTGGATCCCAAGGAGGTAATATTTAATATACCCCAATCACTAAGTGTCACAAGATTCTAGGGAGTAAATCCCTGACATACTTCATTACCAAATGTTATCAGATATGAGGGAATAAATCCACAACATTCAAAAATCACCAAGCATCTCATTAATCCATTTATGTTATTTAATTCATTCACAATTGACATACTATGATCATGTAATTTTATTATTGATTAAATCACATGATTCACATTAAAAGTATCAATGGAACCTAGGGAGGTAATCCTTGACATCCCCTAATCATAATGTATCACTGGATCCTAGGGAGTTGATCTTTGACATCCATCATCATCAAACACCGTCATATTTGAGGGAGGTAATCCCAAATATCCCAAAACCTCCAAGAGTCTCATTATTCCATTTGAGTCATTTAATTCATTCAAAAATCATATATCATTTTCATAAAATTTTACTATCATGTTTACCACATGATTCACATACCAAGTTCTTTCACCAGAACCTAGGTTACGTCATGGGAATCCACACCCATGAACACAATCATAAAAAATTTAGAGAACACCTTAGGCCACCGTGCTAAATAGATACAAGTTTTGTTCTACACTCATCAAAGGAATTATCATGACCCATGGGAGAGTCTAATTGTATGAATTAGGGAACCATTTTATTTATTTAAATTTTCAGTTTAATCTATCATTAGGTCAATAAAGCTACACATCACACACACATAGAAATCAATAAAGTGTAGGGGGATAGCTCAAGAACCCGCTATGATGGGATTGTAGAATTTTATGTTGGACTCAAGCTACAAAAACAATTCTCAAGAGGTATATTGTTAGGTTTGGTGTGAAATTTTATTTTCTGGGTCAAGTGTCGAAAATTTAGAAGCTCATTCACTAGTAAAAAACATGGGAGGATCAAAATAGAGGCAATGCACCAACACTATAGAATTCCATGTTCAAGAAGATGATGTCACTTCACTAGAAGTTCACGAGTTGGATGATTCAGTTAACTAAAAGAAAAATATAGGTAAAATGGATGTTCAATGAGTGCCTTAAGATATCAGATCAATAAATATATGCCGGATGATGTGTGATCATCACAAGTTAAGTGATAATAGATGGATGAATGAGTTAAATTGATGGAGCATAATGGAGGTCATAAATGGTAATTTCAAGGGATATCATCTATTGATTAATGTAATTAAGGAGTCATCCATGGATTATAAAAATGAAGTTATTCGAGTAGTATAGGAAACTATTGGTAACTAAAAAGTAGTTTGGAGGATTGGTGAAGAAAGTGTGAGATATCATGACTTGTTGAATTAATTTACGGAAGGATGGAGAAGATTTAATATTTATGTGTAAAAGAAATATTTATCAAATTCTTCATTTTAGAGAATAATATGGAAAATACAATTCAATGGGAGTCAGTGGTTAGATGATAAATTACGACAGGAAATCCAAAGTTAAACAGTGCAATAGAAGGATATATAAATCTATCGGATAATGGTTCCGACTGGATAATATGTTGGGGCCCTCTATAAAAAGGCCATTAGTCCACATGTGATGAGTGTGTAAAATTACTCACAATTACTGAAAAAGGTTGGTGGGCCTAAACCCAAAGGTAGAGTGGTTTTGGAATGAGTGAGTCTGGGCTCATATAGGTGATGTAAGTTGAAATGTCGAAGGTTGATGACCAAAAGAAGGTGAAACCAAAATATGAATGGCCATCAGGAATTGGTGATACTTATTTCAGTTTTATGAGTATGGTTGTCATACATTTATCATCCATTATAACTTTGATGTACATATAATGTAATTAAATAGGTGTTGTTGTTCTCCCATGAATATAGGACAAAAGTCTGAACAATGTAATTCCTTTCATGCATTGTGTTTGTTCTTTGTACTTAAATGTGTGTGTGTTGGAGATTTTTTTTATCATGTGTATGTTTTTGAGAATAAGAATCATGAAGTTACTAGTACTAGAGGTAGATAAGGTGAATGAAGACTCTATGTAATGGTTAGGGTGTGAGACTTCTGAGTTATGGACATTGACGTCATGGGGGGTGGATGATCAAAAGATGCTATAGTTCTAATGTTTTATGTTTCAATACGCTAGATAAAAGATGGTACAAAATATTAGTGATTGGAGAAAAGAGGAACTCTCATCCCTAAAAAGTGGTATGAAAGTATTGGTGAGGATTGTTCCACTAGAGTAGTTAATTAATAACTTATAAGGAGTTTGGATGGAATACTACAAGGTCACTCATGATCATGTTGAATATTAGGTTATTAGAAGAACGTACACCAGAATATGGTGGTGGTATTACTAAATTGTCTGGATATTGAAAATCTTATTGGTTACATGAGTTATGTGACCATTTTTTTCATTGGGTGTCATTCTAGGTATTAGTGAAAGACTATTGTAATTCAATAGAATTCAATAATCTCTTATGTTTACTAGATTAATCTAGATATCACTTCTCTAGTGGAAAATATAGGATAAGATAGGAAAAGTTTTATGATCCGATGGTGGAAGCTATAGATCTTGTAGAATTCTGGTGGAGCTACTCATAAAGGGTTTGTAGTTTTGTTGGATAGAGAAGTATTTTATTAGAATAAGGAGATGAAGTCCATGACAACAAGAATTGGGATTATTCCAAAAGTTGTAATCAGAGATGATACATGTTCTTGAAAAGAGATATCAGAGGATATTTAAGGTAGATTTATGAAAATTAGTGGCAGATCAAAAGGTATTCTTCCTGGATGTTTAAATTTAATTGGTTTCACAACCAATAGTTAGATTGGGTTACTGAAATGTTTCCAGGCGGTCACTTGAGTCTATATTGAAAGAAGGTGTGGTACGACGAAATTATCATGTCTAATAAAAGATGTTAATTTCAAAAGACTAAATTTTTTTTAATATAAGGGTGGAATTATCACAGGGAGGATTAATGGTTATAACAAGTGTGTACAATGTTCAACGCTTTTAATGGTGATAATTAGAAACAGTTTTGGAATACTGGGAATAAAATAACTAGAAGATGGAATTTGATGCATGGTTGTCATGATTGAATTGGTGTGAGAGACTAGGAATAATTAGAATTATAATTTATGTGATGTATTTTTAAAACTCAGTAACAGTGAGTGAAATATTTGGATTTCATGATAGAAGTTAAAGTTTCAGTGGTTTGTCTCACAAAAATAAATTTCAATTCAAAATACATTCGATGAAGGGAGAGGAACCCTGATATGGATGGATTGGAATTTGGTATTTGATATAAGAGTTAAGAGAAAGAGATGAATATATAGAGGGTAAAATTATTAAGGATTCATCAGATGTCTGTAAGTAGAAAAACTATTCTCTCAAATGCATGTCATCAGAATATAATGAATTGGTTTGCACTGAATATGAAGAAAGGTCCTACCCCATGTGATGGTACATGTTTCATTTCATTGTTTCAAAATTTATATAAACAGTCATTAAAATATTTTTATATCATTAGAAGTACCTCTATAATAGAGTTGGAATCCTAAAAGTATCAAGACTATGTGAAGTACTGAGAGAAAAGGACCACAAAGGCCTCGATTGCACTGAGAAAGAGTTTTAGTGGGAGTTCATCATGCCAATGAAACTATAATTTCTAGTAGCACTAGATAGAGTCTAGTTCAAATGGTGCCATTAGAGTTCAATTTACTAAAATCTATTATATTATAAGGACACAATCAGAGTATTAGAATCATAAATTCAAAAATAAAAATGACAAGGAGTCTTTGTAAAATATATATTGTTGACCGAAAGTTCAACAAAGTCAGAGGATGAAAACTTGGTTCCTTTGTTCTTTATAAAAGGTACCATAGAGTCATTTAGATGAGTTTTATAGATGTATATGAACTAAAAAATTTGGCTTTGAATTATTCAAATGTTTCTTTGGTGGAATCCTGAACTATTATAAGTAACATGGAATGGAGAATCATGTTGGTCTTGCAGAAGGAATGTTAAAAAATGATGGCTAAAGGGACTTTGGTGTGAGAATGAGAATACTCTTTGAGTGGGATATTTTAAGAAATTGGGTTTTCATATGAGTTAAAAATCCCTTATGTTTTAGTTTGAATATCTAATTATTTCATAATGTGTATTCCCTTTGAGGTCATGGAGGAATAAGGGGTGTATAAAGCTTGTTCGGAAACTAGAACCTAAGTTCTAGGTTGAGAATGGAATGGTGCATGGTTATTTAAAACTATGCTGGGTAGGACTCACGACCTGATAAGTTGTACGAGGCTTGGTGAAAGATAAATAGAAGGCCACACAATTAGATAAAAACATGTGATTTGGGATGCACTTCCATGTGGCAACCTCTTCAATTTTGAAAGTGGGTTTTTGCATGGTCTCTGCATAGTTAGTCAAAATATGCGAGTAAACCATATGATGTTCCATTATTCAAAATATAAATATGCATGGTTGACGTATAGTTTGTTAACCATGTTTCTAGACTTTGAAAATCTATTATTTTTGGTAAAATTATAATTTTAACTTAAAGTCTAATTTAAACCTAAAACTATTTCACTATTCCTCTCTAGTGGGATGTAGAAACTTGGGAGCTCCATTTTGAATCCTATTCTAGGATTGGAGGTATTATCTCTATTCAATCTACAATTTGAGGACAGAAAGTATCATTAGATATGCATCTATGAGTACTAGTTTCTTTTTTAGTTGTTCTTTGTTGTTCTAGATATTGACTATGCTATTTAGGTGCAAGATAATAAGCCCGATTATCAAAAGGAATCCATATATAGATGGATCAGTTTATATTGATGGATATGAGAGGTTTTCCTCCCATGAAATGTTTTTTATGATATTCCTTATTGAATTGATCAATTGGTTAATATGGGTTCTATTAAATAAGTGGGTATAATCCTTGTAGATAGTTTGATTGAATTCCCTAAGACCTTCGGGTCATGTAATATTATAAGACTACAGGCCGTGTAATCTCTGAGCCTACATGCCTTGTAAGGGTTCCCCCAAATCCATTGAAAGGGGGATTATCAAAAATCAATAAAAATGAAGGCCTTCGGGCCATTCGGGCCTTTGACTATGAACTTATGATTATTAAGAGGCAATACTCAAGAGATGTCGTTGAATGGTTATGTGAGTGGGTATACTCATATGGTATGAAATGATAAATGGTATGAAATGGTGAATGATTCATTATATTCCTCAGATGATGATCTTTGGATCATAAATGTGTTAGTGGACTCATTTGATTGAGTATGGTCCATGGGTCTAGATTCCATGTGATTCCTTGAGTTTTTCTACCCCTTGGATTCGACCTGCTTGGAATCGCATTGGATATGTTTGGTAAACATGCTCCTAGGAATGCAACCAGTGCTTACCTGAGTTTCCATCAAAATGATCCTAGGAATCTAGGAGGATTCATTGGTCTTCTATACATTTAATATACCCCTTCATGGATTGAAATTTTGATTATACGGAATGACTGCAAGAAATATGTTATGTTTGGTTGAATGAATCGGCTATGGTCATGTTGAAACCTCATTACATAGAAATGTAGTGGTGGATAAGATATGTATGTATTATGACAATGTCATGTTTTTTATTTATGTATTGATTATATCTTTCATGTCTGGAGTTTGACACTATCTTTGAAGGGACCTTCAAAGGATATCTTAGTATCACTTTCTGGCGGTTGATATGCCATGGGAAATTTACATTTCTTCACTGCTTACCTATTTACCTGAACACTGATTAGCTTGTTATATTGCATAGACTGGAAATTGTGTAGATATTTGGGTGGTTACCTACTAGGATTGAATTTCACATCCTGTTTGGGCCACCGTTGGGTATTTGAATAGACTATTTGGAAACAAGTAGGGATTAAGGAAAGAGTCCCCAGTTTGATGCTTGATTTTTTACCATTCTTTGGAGAAGGGGATCATGGGACTGAGCTGAGGCTTGTGATTCTATTTGAAGATATTACTTTTTGGTATTGATGATATTTTGACACTTTTATTGTATTGATCTAATTTGTACCTAATTTTGGATGCTTTATAGAGACATTAAATGTTCATAATTGTGTATGAGATACCTTATTACATTGTTATCTATTCCTACTATTAATCTATGGTCTATATTATTTACTTCTTATTATAATTGTTTGTTATTGTGTTTCTATTTTTTTAATCTCTGATGATGAGGTAATAGTCTCCCTACTAACACACATAGGCCCTCGCTGCTTGTCAATAGCCTTTGGAGTTTGGGGAGATTCACTTTCGGCCATGTGACCAACCAGCCTCGGGGCACTGTTTAGTGGTGTCTAGGTTTGAGACATTGAAAAGTGGTATTAGAGGTTTTTTATTTTTTGGGTTATTATTTGGTGATATTAGATAAAGATATGAAGGAATTGGAGTTTGGTAATGATCTATGTTTGGGCCTTTTACCCTGTATATAGGAAAATTCCAAATTTCCATGAACTAACTTGATTTTATCTAGTTTTTTAATATTATAGTGGATTTGATTCCACTGTTATGTGATAAACTTGATTTGTGCTATTATTGTTGATATGATTATGGGTTCAATTTTTTTTACAACTAGATGAGATGAGGGTATTCCATCTCATACATAATTTTGGTCACTTTGTAGAGATCACATGCCATGCATTATTCCATTCCATCTTTTGACTGAAAATTAATTTTTTATTATCAACACTTTTAAGGAGAAGTGAGAAACCAATGAATCTAGATTACAAATGATAATAACCGTAAACCAGAAAACAAAAAATAGGGACCTCCCCTCCCTAGATGCTACATCGAGATGATATACCTTCACCATTGTCCGACCACCCAGCTAGCTATCCTGTGCAAAATTGCACAGGCTCGGAACTAATGGCATAGCCATTCCCTCTCAAACTAATAATTCCAAATGGCCAGTACTGGTAGAGGTATAATGCTCTGATCCCCATCTGAAGTAGACCCGTATAGAATGCTGGTATATTATCACCAAGAAACACTTAAATCACAAGAAAAATTTTCTCCAAAATAAAACACAACTCGATCCATCATACTTCCCAACCACTTCAACAGATTAAACCCATTTAAGCATAAACCTTGATAAATTATTTAAGCTTATCGGAGACCAATTCCTTGTTCAAAATATAAGATATTGATGTTACCTGAATGTTAGGAATAGTCAATATCATATTTTCAACTATAGAAGCAAGCTAATCCCAAGTTTGTCTGTACTCTTCCAGACTGATCTTACCTTTATCAAAACCCACAACAAGAATTAGGTCTTGTTTATCAACCTAGGAGTATTGTTCCTCATTGAGGTTCACCCTTATGGGCCTCCCCATCATCTTATATGCATCCTATTTAGACACATTAATCATCAAAACCTGATCGACCACTTCATCTTCAGAACTTAACATTAGTTCCTAGGTCTGATTACCCAAAACCTCTACTTCAGTTTTCTTTGCATTTAGCTTTTTAGAAGATCAGGTCTCAATAGGTGGGGGGAGAGAGGAGTAATATTTCCTATATTTCTTCCCCTTATTACACTTTCCACTCCTCGGGATAGCATCCAAAAGACTAGGATCAGTTCCATTGGAATCTATATCGTGTTCCCTAGATGCATCAATCAGAATACTAAGATCAGAACCAAAACCAACATATGTAAGACCTAGAAAAATATTTTTCAATTGTATTTGATTACATGACCTTGAGATAGAGTCTCCTAGTTGACTATTCCTACATTGGCTCCCCAATTCCTGCCTCCCCATACCTGAATCTTCCTTACCCGATCTCAACACCTCCATATAAGAATCTGTCGTAGCATCCACCTCGCCACCTTCCCTCTATTCCATAGTTGTTGAGTTCCCATTCGTAGGAATAGCCTCATGAGCGGCATCATACTAGACTAGACCATGCCCCACTCTTACACCCTCAAGAGGGGTCAGCTCATTGCTGAAGGAAGGATCACACAGATCCTTATTTAACCTGTTAAAAACATCAGAAACCATCATATTAAACACAAATTCCATAACCTTATTCTCCAAATCCACACTAGGACTGGCCTCTAATAACACATTTGGGACCAACAGGATACAGTCAGGCCACTTCTCTTCTATAGGAAATGACTGCTGAGGCACATCCCATCCATTTTGCAAGATGTTGGTATTGACCCCCTGCCCTCTACCATCCATATCCCTAGCCAACTACTTTGATGATCCAGCCTTATCACAGATCTCTGGGACCTTTCCATTGGCTCTACTCTTAACAGAATCATGCACTCCCCAATGACAGTTATCCAAATAATGGCCCAACCGATTGTAGGTAGAACATAAATCCACCCAAGACTCGTAGACAACCTGTTTCTTGCACCTATACTCCTCACCCACTGTTACCTAGAAATACTCAAATAGAATCTTTGAAACATCCATTTCCACACAAACGCGGGAGTTGATGTGGTGATAAAAAAATTTAGTATGACTATCAGAACAAATAAATCTACCAACATGATTTCCAATCATCCTAATGACCAAGGTATTCTGAAACAGAAAAGGTAAATTCTGAAAACTCACCAAGACCATAGCTATAGGATTGTTGCGATTCATATGGAAGTCGAAGGACCAATGAAAAAGAAAGAACTGAAATCCATTGAAGCTACGTGGAGCCCTCGACCAGGCACTGATGAGATCCTCCTCTAACACGAAACAAATCATAATGTGGTGGCTCTCAAGTAAGCCCACTTTCACCCTCTCCTGCAAGTTCCATGAGACAAAGACAAACCTATCAAATGAATCAACCAAAGGGTGCCTCTATTTGAACCGAGCCACCAAGGTGAGGTTAAGAAGTACTGAAGTTCCTATGAACTATGAAGTCGACAAATGAAGATTAGGGAAGCCATAATGTAGATCCAGGACTTTAGGGCATAAAGAATCTTTTGGAAAAGGAGGTAAAAAATCTGGGTTGGAGAAGGGATGGAACGACTTGGCTCTCTTGAGTGACGCCAGAGATCCCTCCCCCACCGAGAGGGGAGGGACCGGATCAGACGCCACCATCGCTGCTACGAGGGAGAGAGACTCAACATAGGGTTTCCTCTTCAGCATCCTATTTGAATAATTCTTACATCCATTACATTCTATCTAGGATTCATTACTTGATGCATGCTATTGTGATAGGTTCTATTATAGTTTTACCTACTGCTGTGATAGATTTTGTGTATTGGATAGGGAAATGATCTGAAATTATGATTCCTAAGGATTGTAGTCTCTTATTAAATATAAAGTGACATAACTTTTAATTAAATCTTTTAAAGTGAATGTGATATGGTGTGAATTATAATGGCACCAAATTTTTATTTATGAGGTATTATGGGCCCTCATGGATTGGAACTTGGTAAACCACTGGTTAAACCTTTTGAATAAATAAATTATGGAAATTAAATGGAAAATAATATTAAAAGAATTTAAATGGGAATGTGTACATTGAAATAGAGACCTAACATATACCCATATTTTGAGTAGGCAAGTGAAAGTGCCTCTAGTGGTTTTTAGTGATTGTTCTTTTTACAGTCATGGATTTAGGAGTAGGCTATGTGGTATGACCTGGTTTTAGGAGGGTTTTTAACTATCCTATGATTTTTAGTTCTGAATTTTGAAGTTATTATTTTCTGAGGTGTTTTATTAGCTTCAAAAAATGGACAATTTTCCCATGTAGGTCAGTTGGGGCATGTTTCTTTTGAGATTACCCGTTATGGGTGTTTATAAACTTGATAATCAAATAATTGTTATTGGGTTTCTTTATTAAGAAACCAAGTTGGTTTAACAGAACCATTGAATCTCAAGTTATCTTAAATAATTTGAAAGGATTTAATTTTATTAAATTTATAAATTATGAATGAATTTCAATAAATGGTTAATGCTTAAAAATAAAGTTTGATAAGACTTGATTATTTTTCCTTGATGTGTTTATTAAATTAGGTACCAAGTGTTTTTATTTTATATTTGGTTCTTTATGTTCTATTTAAAATCATTTAAATTTTACAATATTAAAGGTTAATCAAATTAATGACTTTAAAAATGGAATCTAAAGTGGTTCCTTTCATTTGAACCCACATGTAAGGGTAGTTTAAATGTTCCCTTGAGTTTTCTTAGAATGGAAGTGCGAGTTTTTTTCATAGTTTGTTTCCTTTATAGTAATGTATTAAGTGATAGGCACTTAATCCTAGTGAATTTTGTAGGAATGACCTCATTATGGGTTGACATATTATGTTTTGTAAGGGGATGGACCAAGGTAGGTAGTACCCTAGAGATTATGTGACTTTCTAAATGTTGTGATTTTCTATACTTTGGTGTCATTCGGGGTTCGTTGTCCCCAATAGGAATATTAGATTTTTTAATGACACCCTTTTCTGGATAGATGTTCATGGTATCATTGATTCTTGTTATAGGTGTGAGCATCATGTAATGATCAGATTCAATAGGTTAGACTTGCCTAGGGAATGGTTAACCATTTAGTAGGTCATGTTACCCTATTCCATTCTATAGTAATGGATGAATTGGTATGTCGTTATCTAGGTTAATAGTCATATGGGTAAATTCAACTCTGGGTAAAATCTATTGTACAGACTACCAGATACTTGGATGCATAGAGAAGACAACCTATGGAAAGTATCAAGGATGGTTGTCTTGATTTTTAATCCTTGGGGTATTGTGTATTCATATACATAGTACATGTCAAGTTTCTAAATTCTGTAATGAATTGTTTGAGTTTGGTGAAATTATTGAGACTCGAGTTGTTAAGTATTTACTTGAGTCATATATGGAGTAGAGTGACTTGGGTATTAAATAAAGCAATCATGTCTCAATTCTTGGGACGACTTCTAAGAGAATTGGGTGAATTGGCATTTTGTTCAGGTAGGTTCTAGTCTTCATGACAAATTCCATGATGTTGTGAGTGTGACTCAGAGGACTATCACACATGCATTTATGATGAGTCTGATCTACCATGATTAGTAGTGACTGTTCTATACCTTTTTTTGAATACTAGGACACTTTTAATGTGGGGATCATCATTTTGGTTCTTGTGTATGTTCTAGTTCTCTCTCAAAAGAAAAAAATGAATGTGGTTAGCTAGGTTTACAACCCTTGAGGAACACTGTGAGTCATGTATGGACATTGGTGGTATGGATTGAATGATAACAAGTTTCTCAGGTGGTAAAGCCATTTGATTGGTTAATAACAATGCATCGATAGGTGATGTAGTGATTTTTTCAAAGGAAGTCATCTAGTAATAGTTCAAAGGATCTTTTTGGAAATATTTTATATCCTTTTAGTGTGGTCTTGTTCAGTGATGAGAATTTCTCTAATTTTTATGTCATCCTTGATGCACTAATATATCATCAGTCTTACTCTGTTCTAAAGTTTTGAAAGATGTTGGGATTGTCTTGGTGATTTTCTTAGTGTTTCACACTAACGTGTAGTTCTTATCGAGTCATGGTTACTACCTGAGTGATACTTGAGTTCCCAAGTAGTAAAACCTTGGATAGTCGCTTTTACACCATTCATTTTATTCTAACATGACCTCCATGAGGATGCCGATATGGTCTTATTAAATTTTTTTAAGTGGATGTCTTGTCATAGTACTGACGTCTCACTTGTAAACATGGAGTATGGACTACCTGAGGTCAGTTCCATGGACTCTAGTTTAATGAATCTAAGGTTACCCTAGATTTGTGTCATTATCAGAGGTTATTTTTATAAAGGGTGATTATTCCATTGGGATGTATCTGAGTTACTCCTTTGTTTGTGATAAGGCACAATAGTTTTAAATGGTCGGGTGATGCGTTGACCAAGTAATGTCACTGGGAGTTGGGTATGGAATTCAGTGGATGTGTTCGTTGTAATTTCAAGATGCCTTGGAAGATGCTTTGGAAATTCAATTTTTAATATTCCACCCATCTAAGTCAAGAATTTTAAGAATAGTCAGCTGGGGTGGCTTGAATTTTTATACTTCTCATTCGATGTTTATCGTTATACATAACCAGTTTAAACTCGTTTCTAGGTTAAGGTGAGTGTTGTAAAAACTCAGTAGTGTCTTTCAGGACAACTTGTGCGATCAATTTCAATTTGGTCAATCGATAGACAATTATTCTTTATGATGAGGTCCCTGATATGTCCTCAGATGTAGTTGGGTTTTCCCAATTAAATAATTCGTGCCAGGAGAATCTCTATAATGATTAGTGGCATGCTTCATAATCCAATTCTGATGGTGGAGGTAACATGGGTTAGAATTGGCCACTTTTGTTATAAAATCCATTGAGGGGATCCCCATCTACTTGATTTTTAAAGAGACTATGACATGATCGTGACTCTAGATAAATGAGAAATCTTGTACTGATGTCTAGGTATTAAAATAGGAGTAGCTATTTTTTCATGTGATGTTCCACCTATCAGTATGTAAAGGTGGAACATCAGCTACCAGCCAGACTTTTATAGTAGTTACTTATTCCTGAGTAGAAAATGGGATGATGTTGTGATGGATTTCATGACTAGTTTACCAATGTCACCTCAAGGTAGTGATGTTTTATGGGTTTTCATTGAAAGGTTCATGAAGGTTTCCCATTTCTTACAGATTAAGGAGACCTTCGGTATGAATGAGCTTGTGAGGTTGTATATCCTTGAGATAATATGCCTTCACTGGGACCTGTGAACTGTCATTTCAGATTGGGATTCTCACTTTAAATAACATATATTGTAGAATTTGAAGAGGGAATTGGGTACATAAGTTCTTCTAATCACAACATACCACCCTTGGATTGATGGCGAGTTAAAGCGTACAATACTGGTGCTTGAAGACATGTTGCGGGCATGCATCCTTGATTTTGGTGGCTCTTTAGAGAAGCATATACCACTAGTTGAGTTCTTATACAATAAAAGATATCATATAAAAATAAATATTTCACCTTATGAGACTTTTTATGGTAGGCCATACCGATCACCCATGTGCTGGTTAGAGGCAGTTGAGGTAGCTTTACTGGGATCAATTTTCTTAAAAGGTTGGGGCCGAAGCCTCAATTTATTATTAAAGCAAAGGCCTATTTAGACTGGGTAGAGGGTGACCCATTACATAGCCCGAAGGCCCAAGGCCAAGTGGCCTACATACAGGGCTAGAAATCCCATTTTTTTGGCCCAAAGGGCCCCTCGGTGAACAACACCGCTATAGTACCCGTGCAACTATAGTACCTGCTATAGTACCCTGCTACAGTCCCTCCACTGCTACAGTGTTGCCGCTGCTACAGTCGCCGCAGCTACAGTACTGCTATAGTGACCTGCTATAGTGCTTTACAGTACCCTGCTACAGTACTTGGGAATTCTATCCTGCCTGGATTTGATCCTGGGGATTTTGGATGCCAACCAGGAGCCTGAACCACTAGGGTACATGGATCAATTATTGTATAAGAGAGTTTTGACCATTTCTAGTTGATTTGGAAGTATATAGTAATTGAAAACTCTTTATAGAAATCATAAGCTGGTCTCCACAGATGACCTCTAGAGTTATAGGTCCGGAATTGGGTCTTTTTACATATTTCACTAAGGTTGGGATGCAGAAGGATCAAAAGACATGGTAAGCTTTCACTATGATATTTCAGGCTAATCTAGATTCTATGATGAGTCGAGAAAATAGCCTATTGATTGGAGTTACCTTAGAGGTACTCAGCCATGCAAAAAAATTTCCATGTATCTAATGCCACTATCACTTAGACTCACCTCATGATTTTCATCCTTGGGAGGTTGAGTTATAGGTTGTTTCAACCTTTTAGGATGATCTTATTCATATCATTGAAAGGTGAATGAAGGTTATCAAAGACTTCTTAGTTTCTTTAGTATGGGTTCTATGAAATCATGTATGTTTATATGATGATACTTGGGAGCAAGAGGCTGACATATGTTCTCAGTGGTTAAAGTTGATCTTAGATGAATCTTGACTACCCTTAAGAGGGGAATTCAAGGGAGAATTTCTTTAAGGAGGAAGAATGTAAGAACCCATGTTTTTTTGTGAGGAACTTATTTATCAGTTTTAATGTTTAAATATAGACAAATGTGAAATCCCTTTTGAGTTCATGGAAGTGTTAGGGGTGTTCGGGGCTTATTCCAACCTTGGAACCCATGTTTTGGGCTAAAAATGGCATGGAGCATGGTTAGTTCAAAATATATGGGGAAGGATACACAGTTTGATAAAACCTACGAGGAATGGGTAGAGAGTAGGAGGATGCTGTATGGTTTGAGAAAATAGAGCAATATGGGCCACATGGCAGTGCGGCAACCTCTGCAATTTTGACAGTGGGTTTTTGCACAGTTAGTCAAACCATGCAAGTAAATTGTGTGAGGTTTCCTTCTTCTATATCTAACCATGAAAAATTGGTGCATGGTTTGTAAACCATCCCCCTAAAATGTGTGACCCTATTATTTTAGGTAAAATTACAATTTTTTTACTATATAATCTAATTTAAACCTAAATCTATTTCACTCTTCCTCTACAATAGGTAGCAGCAACATGGGAACTCCCTTTTGAATTATTTTATAGGATTCGAGGTATTACCTCTATCATATATTAAATTTGAGTGTGTAACATCTTGTTGGATCCACATAGATGAGTACACAATTTTTTAAGCCATTCTTAATTTTTATGGTTATCCGTTTCATTATTTAGGTGCAAGATAATAGGACATATTTTTAGGTTCATCATCAATATTTTGATTTTCTACCGATATGATCCAAATAAAGATTTGATACTGGATGAGATATCCAATATAGACATAAGTTAGGTAATCTATTTTTTCCCCGTATTTTTTGGTGATTTGTAGACCTAGATGCATTTGTTCCACCCACCAGACTTTCTGGAGCGACCTCAAAATTGAAATGGTTAATTTAATTAATTGAATTGGAACCTATTAGAGATTAAATTTATCTTACATGTGACTTTTTGGATGTTTTTTCTTATCCAAGGCCACCCATGTGGTGTTCCATGTAATTTCCATTAGCCCTTGACCAATGTTGACCACCCGAGGGGTGTGTTTTGATCTTTCCTAGTTAGAAGAAGCCATAAATATGTGAATTAATTTATATTGATGGATAAGAGCTATCTTTACTCCCATAAAATGTGTTATATGAAACACTTTATTAAATTGATCAATTTTTTAATATGGTTTTTGTTAAATGTGGGGTTATACTCATTGTTTCCTTTGATTGTGAACTTGTGATACTTGAGTGGGCATACTCATGAGATTCCATTGAATGGTTATATGAGTGAGTAGAATAATATGGCATGAAATGATAAATGTTTTTAATGATAAATGGTATGAAATGGTGAATGATTAATTAGATTCCTTGGATTATGCTCCTAGGATCTTGAACGCGGTAGTGGATGCACTAGATTGAGTATGATTATGGGATCTAGATTCTGTTGGATACCTTGGGCTTTGCTACCCCTTGGATCTGGCTTTCTTAGACTCGCATAGCACATGTTCGTCTTACATGATCCTAGGAGTAAAACCAGCGACTAAATGAGTTTCAATCGAGATGATCATTGGATTCAACAAGGATTCCTTGGTCTTTTACAACTAAGATCTAACCCTTCGGGGTCTCAAACTTTGATTATACGAAATAGCTATGAGAAATATATTTTTATTGGTTGAAAATTTTAGATGTGGTTACTCTGATACTTCATTATATGGAAAAATCCATGGTTGATAGGATATGTATGTGTTATGGTGAAGCCATGTTGTTTACTTATGTATTGATTTTAACTTCCATGTCAGGAGATTTAAGCTGGTTTTACAGGGAGCCTTGAGAGGCTATTTTGGTATCACTTTCTAGTAGAAGATATACCATGGGAACATTACATTTATTTACTACATAACTATTTATGTAAAAAATATTTAGAGTTTTATATTGCACAACCTAGAAATTATATAGATATTTGGGTGGTCAGCTACTAGGATTATATCTCACACCTTGTTCAGGCCACTGTTGGGTTACTCAATATACTATTTGGATAATGGCTGGGATTGGGGAAAGTACCCTCAGTTTGATGCTTTATTTTATACCATGATTTGGAGTAGGGGATCATGAGACTGAGCTGAGTCTCATGATGTTATTTATAGATATAACTTTTTGGCCATTATGCTATTTTGACAGTTGTATTATATTGAGAAAATTTATACCTATTTTGGATGCTTTTTAAATACATTACATGCCCATTATTGTATATGAGATACTGTAACACCCCAAGATTCCATGGTACGTTTCTCTTTGAATAATACAATAGCTTGCGTTGTATGCAACTTCGAGTTCTAACACACCACGACCAATCAAACTAGTAGTTATGAAGAGTAATACACACTTGTTGAAATTTTATAAATTTTATTTTTCAAAATGGACATCATTTTTGGATTCGGAATATCAAAATTAGCTTAGGGTGAATTTTTGTTATTTTTCTGAAAACTTTCAATTGTTGATGAATAGTGAAAAACACCACGTTATTGTTTAAAACTAACTTTTTATTTAAATAATTATTTATTTAATTTAAATTTATTTAAAGTCAAAATAGTTACATAATACCTATATATGTTCAATGTAATTTATTGGATTCATTTTATAATAATATTAGATATATAAAATTTCATTGAACCTTTTACCATCTTTTACCCACCTTCTAGGCGCATTTGCAAATTTGCATAAAACGTAATTTTACTGCTTCTCTAAATTGAATTTCAAAAATCCAGGAGACATAGTTGATATCAGTAAGTAAAATTTGGTTCAATAAGATGAAAATAATATTATGTGAATAGTAACTTTTGACTTTTATTTAAAATGATTAAAAGCAAATAAGGTAATCAAAAGTAAAAAAATGATATTATAATTACCCTAAAACATGTCCTAATTCTATTGGATAAGTTTATTTTGACCAAAATACAACTTAGGAATACAATATGATCCTTTTTATCCACTTTTATTAGATTAGGACATTTATTATTATTTTATTTAAAGAAGAGTTAAAAGTGTTAAATTCAAAGTTTAATAACTAATAAATTTTTAATATATGGTTATACATAAGATAAATTAGACTATAAATATTAATTAGAAAGATAAAAATATTTCCTACATAATGGTATTATATATATGAATTTTAGACATTAAATAATTAAAATTATTTATGACAGAATAATGATGTAATAATTACCTTATTAATGAAAGATTAAAATAATTGATATTATAAATATCCAAATAAATGTAAATTGAGACTTCTAATGAATTAAACTAATTTTATAGGTTAATATGACATGTTTGGTTTGATTAAATAATTTTTTTTGAAGTGATAAATTTTTTATGACTTTCACAAAAACAAAATACCAAATAGTGTCAAAATAGACATAAATGAGTTTTTAAAACAAATAATATATCATTAAATAATATAATATTAGTAAAAATATAAGGTTCATCAATAGGAATTATATAATGTTATATATATCAATAATTAACCACTTGGGGTTCTCTTGGGTTTTTATAGTATGTTTATTAACAATTTATTATAAAAATACAAGAATATATGATAAAAGATAAACTATTTAACTATGAGTTAAATCTAAAAGATAAGGTTAATATGGTGACCTAAACTCGTCGAAAACCTATTTTTTGAGAAGTTTTTTACCCATAACCACCTTATCCTATAAATAAATCAATTTGGAGCCATTATAAACCAAATATTATTGTATAATAAAATAATATTTCAAGCTTTTCCTAAAGTGACCCTCACCTCTCTTACAAAAGGGTACTTATCCTTCTCTCAAAATCACCCCTCCAAAGCCATTTGGCACAACCAAACCCTAATTAAATATCCTCCCAACTACCATCAATTCTACATAGAATCCTTATTTTGATCATAAATGCAACCCAAGGAGCCCTTTTGATCAACTCAAAAGGAAACAACCGAAGAAGAGGTAATAATTTCACCACCTCTTTTAAAGTTCTTTTCTTCTTCCACTTCCTATTTCATTGTTGTTTCCATACCAAAATAATAAATCCAGTACCTTATATGTACTGTGATGTTATTATAAATATGGTATAACCATATTCATTATTCTATCCATCCAATGAATGACAAGTCACCATATGTGGGTACGTACGGCTTACCATCTCCAAGTCGTGGTATAATTTGTTATTCAAAACTTCATTATTTGGATGGATATAATAATGAGTATAAATAATGTAAATAAGAAATAAAACATGTTAAATATTCTGTATATATGATATAACATTCAATTACATATGATTTCACCATCAATAGAATGATATTTTCGCTCGTGCATACGTACGGATTACCGTCTCCCCGAATGTGATGAAATTCATTCCCCATCATAACCATTCAAAAATAATTTTCATTTTATGTTTAAAAATAATGTTTAATAACATAATATCATTCTATATATGAATCAAATACAACCTATCCATAACAGAAAAGGCTTATGTAACCAAGTATATAAAGGAAAAAAAATCAGTTAACAACCAAAACAATGATACAACTGAAATATTACTAATAAAGAAATATTAGAAGATAATATATGATATCAAATTTATGTATGTGGTTCTTGTAAAATTTAATAGAAATTATTTAACTATTATAAAATAGGTTAACATACCCTCAATCATGTAAAAGTACAAGGTAATGGTTAATTCTACAATCTCTTTATTATCTGAGGTTGTTTATACGTGAGTATCTACTAGGACCACTTTATTATCCACATTAATGTTTCTTAAAAATGTATTTCAAAACATTTTTACTATTTACTATACTATGTTTTAAAGTCATTTATACCCTTTTTTTTACTTTTTATAAGGTTTTAATAATGGAATCATTCTTTTGTTTTCCAATCAAGTTCCTTTCCGACCTTTTCGACAAAATTAAGGAAAGAATGTTTTTTAACTTATATAGTGGGTGTGGATATTTTCCAACGTTATAATACCTTAGAAGCTTCCCTTACAATATTATAAGAATATTTTCAAAATAAATGTTTTATTTTATAAATTCAATAGTTTTAAATTATTTCAAAATAAAGAGATTTATTTCTCTCAAATAGTTTTGATTTTATATATGTCAACATCCTTTGATGGATTTTACACTAGTTTAAAGTTGATTTATTATGATAAAATCTTCCATATTGTATTGAAGGTTTTGTGATATGTTTGACTATGGATGTCTTATTTTTATACTATTCCTAGTTCATGGTTAAAGTATTAACATTTCATATGCTATTTTAAATATGAATGTTTATGTTATGTTTCAACCTTTTCATATGAGGAATGCATTAGACTTAGTAAGTGACGGGTGGAGCCCACTATAGCTCCTTGATGCATCGGTAGGTCTCATGAGACAAACTAGGGTCTTGGCTCTAGTCTTTGACAAAATATTATTTTTAGTCTTGGCACGAGGCTTTGACTATTTGGTTATGATTTCCGACATTATGCATTCCATCATTATGAAAATGGCTATTGATATTACATGTGATTATTAGACTATTATAATATCCACCTGAATAAGTAAATGCAATTATTTGATTTATCTTTGACATATTATTATGAAGTTTATGTTTAAAAGGCTTGTGTTTTAGTGTTATATATTTCATTAAATTTTTATGCTTAATTATGAAAGTTTCTGCAATATTGTTATCCTTACTGAGAACCTGAGCTCACCCCTCTCTATGTTTTATTTTTACCAGGATGCGAAAAAGTATATTACGATTAACCTATTGAAATAGGATAAGGGATATAAGAGTGTTCAATGGGGACAAAATATTGTTTTTTTTATTTTATGATATAATCTAAAACTTATGTGTGTATCTAGTAATTCCAAGGCTATTAAACTGATCGGTCTTTCATGACATGATTCTTTGTATCATGCCAATGTTATGTAATAAGGCACTGAATCTAGGAAACTAGGATTGGGGAATTAGAGTCGGTATCAGAGAAAGTTTATTACAAACCTTGAAAGCTATATTTAGAAAGACTCTGATTAGTGAACATTACCCAAAGATAGACTTTGAGGATTACTAAATAAGAACTTCCTGGAATTTTGGTAATGTAGATATTTTGTGAGTTTTACAAGCAATACATACCTATCTAGATATGAGCAGGAAGAGTCGGCTCTGGCACCGATGTACCTAGGAGTGAAAACTCCAACAGGGAGTTTCAGGCTTGACCCGAGGTATCCTGGTGCACAACAATAGGACTTGTTTCACTCTTGGTTATGACACTCCCATGGGATATGCTTAGGATAATTCACATATTCTTTACAAAAAAATTATGAAGTATTTATGAGTATATAACTCCTCAAGAAAAACATTTTTATGATTATGGATTATATCCACAAACTTTTCAATTTATGTTAAGTGTTTTACAAGTTTGGAATTATGTATTGTGATTCATAAACTAATCTAGTTTATTCCATTGTTTAGAAATGGCAACTAGACAAAAGAATATAAACTTTATCAATGCACGTAATCCATGTAGGGATTTCTCTCCTACTCAATATAATTATAGTGGAGCTGGTGATGAAACTGGTGCTGATCATCTTATCACCATACTGGGACAACTCACTCAGGTTAGGAATAATAACCTTACCCGTATGGAGCACCCTGATCCACAACGTGGAGGATCAATGTTAGACCGCTTCATGAGGCAAAGACCACCAACAATAAATGGGACTAAAATCCATTTTTAACTGAGAAATGTATAAGTTCCGTAGAGAAAATATTTCATGCTTTGGGGAGTAGCGAAAGGGAAAAAGTTTTCATGGCAGTTTATCACCTCACGGGAGAAGCAGATCAATGGTAGTCCTTAATTAAAAACACAAATGAATATGAAGAAGCATCCAATATGAAATGGAGGGAGTTTAAAGATATTTTCTTAGAAAAATAATTTCCTCATGACCATCGATCGGATATGGAAATACAATTTCTCAGTCTGAGGAAATATGAGGATGGGAATGTCGCAAAGTATGAGGCTAACATTACAAGGTCAAAAAGCATGAAACAAATTAAATATGTAACCCAATGATTAATATTTATTGGTTCTTTGATGGGTTAAAACCATTCCTCCATCAATAATTATTCTCACAATCCATCTCATCGTATGAATATATTGTCTCATGTGCCATCAAGACAGAAAAGGAATTCTCTAAGTCTTACGACATTAAATCAAAGCATGCGAAGAAGAGATTTGTTGAACACTTCAGAAATGGAAATAAGGGGAAGAAGGGAAAAGTTGAATTTATATCCTGGGGTAAATGTGGGAAGAAACACCCCAGTACTTGCCTGAAGAGAATGAGAGTCTTTTACAAATGTGGTGAAAAAGGCCACCAATCTTGTGATTTTGAGATAAATAAAGAGGCTGTCAATGTTGAATTCTAAAATTGTAGAGAAATGGGGGCATTATGAAAATTAATGTAATAAGATATAAGGAAACTTACCTCAGAAAAGGCCAAGGGAGAAAGGCCAAGCTTATGTGATCACTACTACTGAGGTTGAAGCTCTGAATGACACAGTGACAGATAATTTAATGGTTTCCTCAAATTTAGACATTGCTTTGTTTGATTATCGATCATCACATTGTTTCATATCTTCCCAGTTTCCTAATAAAATTAGATATTTCCAATTTGATTTAACAAGGGAGTTGTCATTCAAAATACCTAAGGTAAGTATCATTACAACGAAGTTTTCTGAATCAGCAGCCATTAGGGCATATAAACGTGCTTTATCTGATGATCTCATCATCATACCCATGATTGAATTTGATATAATCCTCGGTATGGATTGGATTTCATACCATGATGAGAAAATTTATTGTAAGAAGAAGTAGGTTACAATTTTTGATGATGATAAGGAGTACCATATCTTTAGAAAAGAAACATCACCATCTGGTTTTTATCTAGATCCACCCCCATAGCTCTACTAAATTCAATTATTGGGGATGAAAAGAGAGAAATAATTATCAGTGAGGAAAGGATTTTTCAAGTAGAGAATGTACCTGTTGTGGAAGAATATGTTGATGTGCTTCCAAAGGATTTACCTGGACATCCTCCAGAATAAGAAATTGAGTTTTCTATTGATTTAATTCCTAGTTCAAGGCCCATATCAAAGACCCCTTATATAATGGACACTCTGAAATCAGTGGAAATAAATAAACAACTAAAGTAATTGATTACTAAAGGATTTATTCACCCAAGTGTTTCTCCATGGGGATCCCCTATTCTTTTTGTTATGAAGAAATATGGATCTATGAGGTTGTGCATTGACTACAGGGAGATCAACACTATAACAATAAAGAACAAGTATCCCCTACCTCACATTAATGATTTATTGAATCCACTTCATAGAGATCAATATTTTTCAAAGATTGAACTTTGATCTGGATATCATCAATTGTGCATGAAGAAGGAAGACATTCTAAAGACAAAATTTCATACCAGGAATGGGCATTATGAGTTTACAATAAGTTCTTTTGGCATGTTAATGAAACCTCTATCTTTATAGATCTAATGAATAGAGTTTTCAATGAATATATTGATTACCTTTTACTGGTATTTATTGAGGTTATCTTGGTATACTCAAAAATATACTAAGATCATAAAAATCACATGTGCACTATTATGAAAACCATCAGAAGAAATGAATTATATGGGATGTTTAACAAGTGTAAATTCTGGAATCAGGAGATTTCTTTTCTTGCCCAAATTATATCTAATGATGGAGTCTCTATTGATCCTTCTAATACAAGATCAATAAAATAATGTCCAGCACCAATGATTATAACTGAGGTATGCAGTTTTATTGGTTTAGTAGGTTATTATCGGCGTTTTGTCCAGAATTTTGCCCAATGGGAAAACCCATTAACCAAGCTTGCACGTAAAGGGGTTAATTTTTTTTGGAAAAAAGAGTGTGAAGAATGTTTTGAATAACTGAAGAGAATATTGGTCAATACTTCTGTATTGGCTCTACCATTGGGGAAAGATGGGTTTGTTATTTATAGTGATGCATAAAAGAAAGGACATGGTTGTGTCCTTATGAAGAATGAGAGGGTTATTGCCTATGCCACAAAATAGCAAAAAATTCATGAACAAAACTATCCCACTCATGATATTGAGTTAGTAGCTATAATATTTTCTTTGAAGATATGGAGACACTATCTCTTTGATGAAAAATATGAGATATATACCGATCACAAGAGTTTGAAGTATATTTTCTCACATAAAGAAATAAAAATGAGGCAAAGACGATGGCTTGAACTACTCAAAGATTATGATTGAACTATACACCACCACCCAGGGAAGAAAAATAAGGTGGAAGATGCTTTGAGTTGAAAGGATCACAGTGTTTTGAACAAGATGAGAGTTGAAAGGGATCCTACGTTCATGGATCTAGTAAAGATGGATACGGGAATAGTCATGGAAGGTGAAACATCAATACTTTTCCAAATGGTTTCCAATCCAACTTTATTGGAAAGGATAAAAAGTTCTCAGACTGATGATGAGTAGTTTCAAAAGAAAATTAAAGTTGTGAGTGATATGAGATTGATTGACTTAGTATTTGAAGATTGAAATTTGAAATTTGGGAAGAGACATTGTGTTCCTGACATACCTGATCTAAAAAAGGAATTGTTGGATGATTCTCATATCTTTGTTTTGTCCATACACCCTGGTAGCACTAATATGTGTAGAGATTTGAAAGAACATTTTTGGTGGGACAACAAGAAGAGGGAGATTTCTGATTATGTGTCAAGATGTATGTTTTTTCAGTAGGTGAGGACTAGAAGACACCATCCCAGAGGATTCATGAAACCTATTCCCATGCCTAAGTGGAAATGGGATGGCATTATGATGGACTTTTTCATGGGGATACCAAATACTCCTAGAATGAATGAGGAAATATGGGTCATTATTGATCGTCTTACCAAGTCAGCACATTTTTTTGCTATAAGAGAAGATTTACCACTTAAACATTTAGAAAGACTATATATTAATGAAGTTGTAAGAATTCATGGAGTACCCCTATCGATTGTTTTTTATCATGATCCCCATTTTACATCAAGATTATGGAAGTCTTTAGAAGTCCTTGGAAACTAAACATCATTTGAGTATGACCTACCACCCCCAAACGGATGGATAATTAGAATGGACTATTCAAACCTTATAAGACATGTTGAGATCTTTCTCACTTGACTTTAAAGTTGTGTGGGATCAATATTTAACTTTGGTAGAATTTTCCTATAATAATAGCTTCGGTTCAAGTATTTTGATGGCACCATATGAAGCGTTATATGGAAATATATGTCACACACCAACTTGTTGGGATTATGTTGGTGAAAGAAAACTCGTAGGCCCAAAACTTGTTGAGGAAAGAATGGAAAAGGTGAAAATTATCCAAACCCACATTAAAGAAGCTCAAAGTAGGCCAAAGAGCTATTCCAATAACCAAATGAAGGATTTAAAATTTCAAGTAGGTGATCATGTTTTCTTGAAGGCATCTCAATGAAAGGGTGTTATACGATTCCGTAAGAAGGGAAAATTAAGTCCCAGGTACATTGGACCATTCGAAATTCTAGAATAAATTAGAGTTGTAGATTGTCGTTTGTAAATGCCTCCAAGTCTCTTCAAAGTTCATGATGTCTTCCATGTATTATTGTTAAGAAAATACATATCTGACCCAATGCATGTACTCACTTATAAAGAAATAGAACTGGAACCCGACCTATCTTATTGTGAAGATCCTATCATAATTCTTAATACCAGAGAATTAGTGTTGAGAAACTGGATGACTTGTCTGCTGAAAGTTCTATGGAAAAACCATAAGATGGAAGAGGCAACGTAGGAACCCAAGGATCTTATGATGAAGAACCACCTGAATCTTTTTATGAAGTAATATTCTAGAGATTTTGAGGAAAAAATTATTTGAAGGAGGGAAGAATGTAACACCCCAAGATTCAATGGTACACTTCTCTTTGAATAATACAATAGCTTGCGTTGTACACAACTTCGAGTTTTAACACACCAAAACCAATCAAACACGCCGTTATGAATAGTAATACCCACTTTTGGAAAATTTATAAATTTTATTTTTTAAAATGGACAACATTTTTGGATTTGGAATATCAAAATTATCTTATGGTGAATTTTTGGTATTTTTCTGAAAACTTTCAATTTTTGATGAATAGTAGAAAACACTACGTTATTGTTTAAAATCAACTATTTACTTAAATAATTATTTATTTTATTTAACTTTATTTTATGTAAAAATATATACATAATACCAATATATGTTTAATGTAATTCATTAGAGTCATTTTTAAAAAATATTATATATATAAAATTTTATCAAACTTTTAACCGTCTTTTACCCACCTTCTAGGCGCATTTGCTAATTTTCATAAAAAGAAATTTTACCACTTCAATGAATTGAATTTAAAAAATATGATAGACATGGTTGAAATCAATAGGTAAAATTTGGTTCAATAAGATTAAAATAATTTTTGGTGAATAGTAACTTGGGACTTTTATTTACCACGGTAAAAAATAAATAGGGTAATTAAAAGTAATAAATAATATTATAATTATCCTAACACATATCCTAATTATATTGGATAAGTTTAATTCGAATAAAATAAATCTTAGGAATAAAATATGATTCTTTTGGTCCACTTGGATTAGATTAGGACATTTATTATTATTTAATTCAAAGAAGAGTTATAAGTGTTAAATTCAACATTTAATAAATAATTTTTTTAATATAGGGTTATACATGAGATAAATTTGACTATAAATATTCATTAGAAAGATAAAAATATTTCATACATAATGGTATTTTATTTATAATTTTTAGATATTAAATAAATAAATTTATTTATGAAAGAATAATGATGTTGTAATTACCTTATTAATAAAAGATTAAAATAATTGATATTATAAATATATCAATAAATATAAATTGAGACTTATGATGAATTAAACTAATTTTATAGTTTAATATGACATGTTAGGGTTTATTAAATATTTTTTTTCGAAGATATAAAGTTTATATGACTTTCACAAAAACAAAATACCAAATAGTGTCAAAATTGACATAAATGAGTTTTTAAAACAAATACTATATTATTAGATGATATAATATTCCTAAAAATCATAGGTTCAGCCAAAGGACATAGATAAGGTTATATATATCAATAATGAACCACTTGGGATTATATTGTATTTTTATAGTAATTTTATTAACCATTTATTATAATAATACATGAATATATGATAAAAGATAAACTATTTAACTAAGAGTTAATTATAAAAGAGAAGGTTAATATGATGACCTAAACCTATCTAAAACCTATTGTATGAGATATTTTTGACCCATACCCACCTTATCATCGAAATAAATCATTTTGGAGCCATTATAAAATGAATATTATGGTATAATAAAATAATATTTCAAGCTTTTCCAAAAGTGACCCTCACCTCTCTTATAAAAGGGTACCTCCTATTCTCTAAAAATCACACCTCCAAAGCCATTTTTCTCTACCAAAACATGATCGAATATCCTCCGGAATACCGTCACTTTGACCTAGAGGCCTTAGTTTGATTAGAAAAATAACCTAAGGATCCCTTTTGATCAACTCAAAAGGTAACACCCGAAGAAGAGGTAATAATTTCACCACCTCTTTCAAAGTTCTTTTCTTCTTCCACTTCCTCTTTCTTTTTTGTTTCCATACCAAAATAATAAATCCAATAATTTATACATACTATGATGTTATTATAAATATGGTACAATCATATTCATTATTCTATCCATCCTATGAATGATAGGTCACCATACGTGCATAAGTACAGCTTACCGTCTCCACGTCGTGGTTTAGTTTGTTATTCAAACACTTCATTATTTGGATGGGTATAAAAATGTTATAAATGATGTAAATAATAAATATAACATTTTAATGATTATTTATATATGTTATACTATCCAATTAAATATTATTTAACCATAAATAGATTGATATTGTTGCTCGTGCATATGTATGGATTACCGTCTCCATGAACGTGATGAAGTTCATTCCCCATCGTAACAATTCAAAAATAATTTTCATTTTATGATTAAAAATATTTTTTAAAAACTTAATATAATTTTGGATATGAATCAAATACATCCTATCCATAATAAAACATGGCTTACATAACCTAGTATATAAAGGAAAACGAATCAGTTAACACCTGAAATAATGATACTACTGAAATATTATTAACAAAGCAATATTATAAGAACATATATGATATCATATTTATGTATGTGGTTATTGTATAATTTAATTAAAATAATATAACTATTATATAAGAGTTTAACGTACCCTCTATCAAGGAAAAGTACAAGTTAATGGTTAATTCTACAATCTCTTCATTATCTTAGGTTGTTTATACGTGAGTATCTATTGGGACCTATTTATCATCCACATCTGTGTTTCTTAAAAATATATTTCAATTTTTTTAATATTTCCTAGACTATGGTTTAAATTCATTTATAAATTTTTTTTATTTGTTATAATATGTTTATAAAGTAATCTTTCCATTATTTTCCAAACAAGGTTCTTTTCAACCTTTCTGACAAAATTAAGGAATGAATGTTTTTTAACTTATACGGCAGGTGAAACTATTTTCTGTCGTTATATCACCTTCGAAGATTCCCTTACAAGCTTATAAGAATAATTTAAAAATAAATTTTTTATTTTATAATTACATGGCTTTAAATTATTTCAAAATAGAAAGATATATTTCTCTCAAACATTTTTGATTTCATCTATGTCAACATTCTTTGGTGGATTTTACACTTGTTTGAATTTGATATATTATGATACAATATTCCATATTTTCTTGAAGGTTTTGTGATATGTTTGACTGTGGATGTGTTATTTTTATACCATTCATGTTTTATGGTTAAATTATTAACATTTCGTATTCTAGTTTTAATACGAATGTTTATGTTATGTTTCAACCATTTTATATGAGGAATGAATTAGACTTAGTAAGTGATGGATGGAGCCCGCTATAGCTCGTCAATGCATCGGTAGTTCTCATGAGACAAACTAGTGTCTTGGAAGAAGCCCTTGATAAAATCTTACTTTTAGTCTTGTCACAAGGCCTTGACTATGTTGTTATGATGTCCGAAATTATCTATTCCATCATTATAAAATTTTATATTGGTATTACATGTGATTATTCGACTAGTAGAATATCCTTGTGAATAAGTAAATGAAATTATTTGATTTATCTTTTCCATATTATGTGGAAGTTTATGTTTAAAATACTTGTGTTTTAGTCTTATACATTGCCTTAAATTTTTATGCTTATTTATGAAAGTTTCCACTATATTGTTATCCTTTCTGAGCACATGATCTCACCCCTTTCTATGTTTTATTTTCCGGAGGATGCGAAAAAGTATATTACGATTAACCTGTAGGAATAGGATAATGGATATAAGAGTGTTCAAAGGGGACACGATGTTTTTTTATTCATTATGTTATCTAAAACTAATTTGTATTTTTATTACATCCAAGGCTACTAAAGCAATCAGTCTTTCGAGACATGATTCCAAGTATCATTACCATGCTATGTAATAATGCACTAACTCTAGGTAACTAGGATCAGGGTGTTATGGTTGGTATTAGAGGATGTTTTTTACAAACCTTGGAAGCTAGATTTAGAAAAACTCCGATTAGATAACATTAACCTAAGGTAGAATTTGTGGATTAGTATATAAGAACATCCTATAATTTTGGTAATATAGATATTTTGTGAGCTTTACAAGAAATACATACCTATCTGGATATGACCAGGTAGTGTCAGCTCTAGCACAGGTGTACCTAGGAGTGAAAACTCTGACAAGGTATTTCAGGCTTGACCTGGGGTATCCTGGTACACGACAATGAGCCTTACTGCACTCTTGGTTAGGACACTCCCAGGGGATATTCTTAGGTGAATTCACATTTTCTTTTCAAAACATTATGATTTATTTATGAGTATATACCTCCTCAAATAAAACATTTTTATGATTATGGATTATATCCACAAACTGTTCAATTTATTTTAAGTGTTTACAAGTTTGGAATTATGTATTTTGATTCATAAATTAATCTAGTGTATTCTATTATTTATAAATGGATCCTAGTGGAAGGAATGGAAACCATATCAATGCACTTAATCCCTGTTAGGATTGAGCTTCTACTCATGATAATTATAGTGGAGTTGGTGATGCAACTGGTGCTGATCAGCTTATCACCATACTGGGAAAAATCACTCAGGTTATGAATAATAACATTACCCGTATGGATCACCTTGATCCACAACATAGAGGATCAATTTTAGACCACTTCATGAGGCAATAACCACCGACATTCAATGGGACTACAAATCTATTTGTAGCTGAGCAATGGATAAGTTCCTTAGACAAAATATTTCATGCTTTGGGGAGTAGTGAAAGGGGAAAAAAATTCATGGTAATTTATCACCTCACAGGAGATGCAGATCAATGGTGGTCATTAATTAAAAATACAAAGGAAGATGAAGAAGTATAAAATATGGAATGGAGGGAGTTTAAAGATATTTTCTTAAAAAAATACTTTCCTCGTGACCATCAAGCGGATATGGAAAGACAATTTCTTTGTCTGAGGAAAAAAGAGGATGAGAATGTTGCAATGTTTGAGGGTAAATTTACAAGGTTATAAAGGCATGTAGCATATTATATATATAACCCAAGGAGTAAGATTGATCGATTATTTGATGGGTTAAAACCATTTCTCCGTAGAGCATTAGTCTCACAATCCTTCTCATCGTATGAAGATATTGTCTCATGTGCTATCAAGACTGAAAATGAATTCTCTAGGTCTTACGACTTTAAAGAAAGGAAAGAGAATAAGAGATCTACTGAACACTATGGAAATGGAAATAAGGGGAAGAAGGGATTAGATGAATTTACATCCTGCGGTAAATGTGGGAAGGAACACCTCGGTACTTTCCTATATAGAATGGGAGTCTATTAAAAGTGTGATGAAAAAGGGAACCAAGCTCGTGATTGTAAGGGAAAGAAAGAGGCTGTCAATTTTGAATACTAAAATTATAGAGAAATATGAAATTATGAAAATTAATTTACTAAGCACTAAGGAAAATTACCTCAGAAAAGGGAAAGGGAGCAAGGCCAAGATTATGAGATCACTACTGTTGAGGTTGAAGCTCCGAATGATATGGTGATAAGTAATTTAATGGTTTCTCCAAATTTATCCATAGAATTATTTGATTCTAGATCATCACATTGTTTTATATCTTCCTTAAATACTATGAAAATTGTATATTTCCAATTGGATTTAACAAGGGGGTTTTCAGTCAAATCTCCTATGGGAAGTATCATTGCAACAAATTTTTGTGAATCAGTTCCCATTAGGGCATATAAATGTGATTTTTCTGATGATCTCATCATCATACCCATGATTAAATTTGATAGAATCCTTGGTATGGATTTTCTTTCACACCATGATGAGAAAATATATTGTAAGAAGAAGGATCTTACAATTTTTGATGATAATAAAAATTACCTTATCTTTAGAGAAGAAACATCACCATCTGATTCTTATCTAGATCCACCCCCAGTAGATCTACTAAATTCAATTATTGGGGAGGAATAGAGTGAAATAACTATGGGTGAGGAAAGGAATGTTCAAATAGAGTATGTACCTACTATGGAAGAATATGTTGATGTGTTTCTAGAGGATTTACCTGGACATCCTCTAGAATAAGAAATTGAGTTTTCCATTGATTTAATTCCTAGTTCAAGGCCCATATCGAAGAACCCTTATATAATGGACACTGTGGAATTAGTGGAACTAAAGAAACAACTAGAGTAATTGAGTAATAAAGAATTTGTTTTCCCTAGTGATTCTCCATGGGGATCCCATGTTCATTTTTTTGAGAAGAATGATGAATTTATGATGTTGTGCAATGACTACAGGAAGATCAATGCTATAAAATTAAAAACCAAGTATCCCCTACCTTGCATTGATAATTTTTTCGATCAACTTTACAGTGCTCAATATTGTTCAAAGATTGACCTTGGATATGGATATCATCAGCTGTGCGTGAAGAAGGAAGACATTCCGAAGACAACATTTCGTACCAGGTATGGGCATTAGGAGTTTACAATAATGCCTTTTGGGATGACTAATGGTCCCCCTATCCTCATGGATCTAATATATAGATATTTCATGGAATATCTTGATTAATTTTTAGTTGTATTTATTGATGATATCTTGGTATACTAAAAAAGATATTTAGATCGGGAAAATCACCTGTGCACTATTCAGAAAACACTTAGAAGAAATGAATTATATGGGAAGTTTAGCAAGTGTGAATTCCAGCTTCAGAAGATTTATTATTTTGGACATATTGTGTCTAATGGTGGAGTATCTATTGATCCTTCTAAGAAAAGAGAAATACAATAATGGCAAGCACAGATGAATATAACTGAGGTATGCAGTTTTATTGGTTTAGCAGGTTATTATCGGTGTTTCGTCCAAAATTTTGAACTATTGGAATACCCATTAACAAATCTCACACATAAAGGGGTTAAATTTGTTTGGACACAAGAGTGTCAAGAATGTTTTGAAGAACTAAAGATATGATTTGTCAATACTCTTATCTTGACTCTACCATCAGGGAAGGATGAGTTTGTTATTTATAATGATGCATCAAAGAATGGACATAGTTGTGTCTTTATGTATAATGATAGGGTTACTTCTTATGCATCAAAATGGCTAAAAATTCATGAAAAAAACTATCCCAATCATGACCTTGAGTTATCAGCTGTAATATTTTCTTTGAAGATAAGGAAACACTATCTCTATGGTAAAAAATGTGAGATATATATCGATCACAAGAGTTTGAAGTATATTTTCAGACATAAAGAAATCAAAATGAGGCAAAGACGGTGGATTAAACCACTCAAAGATTATGATTTCACTATAAACTACCACCCGAGGAAAGAAAAATAAGGCGACATATTCTTTGATAGGAAAGGATCAGGGTGTTTTGAACAAGATGAGAGTTGAAATGGATCCTACCTTCATGGATCTATTAAAGATCGATATAGGAATAATCATGGAAGGTGAAACATCAATACTTTTTCAAATGGATGCCAATCCAACTTTAATAGAAAGGATAAAAAGTTCTCAGACTGATGATGAGAATTTTCAATATAAAATTAATGTTGTGAATGATAAGAGATTGATTGAATTCATATTTGAAGTTGGAATTTTTAAATTTGGGAAGAGACATTGTGTTCTTGACATACCTGATCAAGAAAAAGAATTGTTGGATGATTCTCATAGATATAATTTTTCTATACACCCTGGTAGCACTAAGATGTATAGATATTTGAAGGAACACTTTTTGTGGGACAACATGAAGAGGGATATTGTTGATTATGTGTCAAGATGTATGGTTTGTCAATAGGTGAAGACTTAAAGACAACATCCTAGAGGATTCATGCAACCTCTTCCCATACCTAAGTGGAAATGGGATGATATTATGATGGTATTTGTCATGGGGCTACCAAATACTCATAGAAGGAATGATGCAATATGGTTCATTGTTTATCATCTTACCAAGTCAACAAATTTTTTTTCTATAAGAAAAGATTTACCACTTGAACGTTTTGAAAGACTATATATTAATGAATTTGTAAGACTTCATGGATTAAACCTATCAATTGTTTTTGATTGTGGTACCCATTTTACATCAAGATTCTAGAAAAGTCTTCAAAAGGCCTTGGATACTAAACTTTGTTTGATCACTGCCTACCACCCCCAAACTGATGGACAATCATAACGGACTATTCAACCCTTAGAAGACATGTTGCGATCTTGATCACTTGACTTTCAAGGTATGTGGGATCAATATTTACCTATGGTAGATTTTTCCTATAACAATATCTTCCATTAAAGTATTCAGATAGAACCATATAAAGCGTTATATGGAAAGAGATGTCACACACCAGCTTCTTGGGATGATGTTGGTGAAAGAAAACTCGTAAGCCCGGAATGTGTTGAGGAAACAATGGAAAAGGTGAAAATTATCCAAACTCACATTAAAGAAGCTCAATATAGGCTAAAGATCTATACCAATAATTGATGGATGGATTTGGAATTTCAAGTAGGTGATCATTTTTTCTTAAAGGTATCTCCATGGAAGGGTGTAATATGATTCGGTAAGAAGGGAAAATTAAGTCCCAGGTACATTCGACCTTTTGAAATTTTAGAATGAATTGGAGTTGTAGCTTATCATTTAAAAACTCCTCCAAGTCTCTCCAAAGTTCATGATGTGTTCCACGTAACACTATTGAGAAAATACATGCATGAACCAACGCATGTACACACCTATGATGAAATAGAACTGGAACCCGACCTATCTTATTGAGAAGAGCCTATCAGAATTCTTAATACTAGAGAATAAGTGTTGAGAAACTGGACGACTTTTCTGGTGAAAGTTCTATGGAGAAACCATAAGATGGAAGAGGCAACATGGGAACCCAAGGAACTTATGATGAAGAAACAAATGAATGTTTTTATGAAGTAATATTCTAGAAATTTTGAGGACGAAATTATTTTAAGGAGGGAAGAATGTAACACCCCAAACTTCCACGATACGCTTCTCTTTGAACAATACAATAGATTGCGCAGTACGCAACTTTGAGTTCTAACACACCACAACCAATCAAACTAGAAGTTATGAATAGTAATACCCAGTTTTTGAAATTTTTGAAATTTTGTTTTTCAAAATGGACTTCATTTTTGGATTTGGAATATCAAAATTAGCTTAGGGTCAATTTTTGGTATTTTTCTAGAGAACATTCAATTTTTGATGAATAGTAAAAAACACTGCGTTATTGTTTAAAATCGAATTATTATTTAAATAATTATTTATTTTATTTAAATTTATTTTAAGTCAAAATAGATACATAATATATAGATATATGTTTAACTTAATTCATTAGAGTCATTGTTTAATAACATTAGATATATAAAATTTTATTGAACTTTTTACTACGTTTTACCCACCTTCTAGGCGCATTTGTAAATTTACATAAAATGCAATTCTACCACATCTGTGAATTGAATTTCAAAAATCCGAGAGACATGGTGTACATCAGTAAGTAAAATGTGGTTCAATAAGTTGAAAGTAATTTTTAGTAAATAGAAACTTTTGACATTTATTTACCACGGTTAAAAGTAAATAGGGTAATTAAAGGTAAAAAATGATATTATAATTACCCTAAAAAATGTACTAATTCTATTGTATAAGTGATTTTTGACCAAAATAAACCTTATGAATAAAATATGATCTTTTTGGTTCACTTGAATTAGATTAGTACATTTATTATTATTTTATTCAAAGAAGAGTTAAAAGTGTTAAATTCAACGTTTTATAACTAATTTTTTTTAACATAGGGTTATAAATAAGATAAATTCAACTATAAATTTTCATTAGAAAGATAAAATTATTTACTACATAATGGTATTTTATTTATAATTTTTAGACATTAAGTAATTAAATTTATTTTTGACACAATAATGATGTAGTAATTACCTAGTTAATGAATGATTAAAATAACATATATTATAAATATCCAAATAAAGGTAAATTGAGACTTATGATGAATTACACTAATTTTATAGGTTAATATGACATGTTAGGGTTGATTAAATAATTTTTTTTCTAAGTGATAAAGTTTTTATGACTTTCACAAAAACACAATACCAAATAGTGTCAAAATTGACATAAATGAGTTTTACAAAAATACAATATTATTAAATGATATAATATTCCTAAAAATCTAAGGCTCATCCAAAGGACTTAGATAATTTTAGATATATAAATAATTAACCAATTGGGGTTATATTAGTTTTTTATAGTAATTTTATTAACTATTTATTATAATAATACAATAATATATTGTAAAAGTTAAACTATTTGACTAAGAGTAAAATCTAAAAGATAAGGTTAATATGGTGACCAAAACCTATCTAAAACCTATTTTTTGTGATTTTTTAGACTCATTACCACCTTATACTCAAAATAAATCATTTTGGAGCCATTATAAACCGAATATGATTGTATAATAAAATAATATTTCAAGCTTTTCCTAAAGTGACCCTCACCTCTCTTATAAAAGGGTACTTCCCCTTCTCTCAAAATCACATCTCAATGCCATTTGGATTGTCCAAAACCTACTCAAATATCCTTCCAACAACCCTGACATAAACTTAGAGGCCTTAATTTGATAAAATAGCCAACCTAAGAAGCCATTTTGATCAACTAAAAAGAAAACACCCGAAGAATAGGTAATAATTTCACCACCTCTTTCAAAGGTCTTTTATTCTTCTACTTCCCATTTCTTTGTTGTTTCCATACCAAAATATTAACTCCAGTACCTTATAAATACTATGATGTTATTATAAATATCTAACAACCACATTCATTATTCTATCCATCCTATTAATGACAAGTTACCATACGTGCGTACATACGACTTACCGTCTCCACATTGTGGTGTAGTTTGTTATTCGAACACTTAATTATTTGGATGGGTATAATAATGAGTATAAATAATGTAAATAATAAATATAAAATATTAATGATTATTTATATAAGATATACCGTCCAATGACATATTATTTCACCATCAATAGAATGATATTGTCGCTCGTGCGTACGTACGGATTATCGACTCCACAAACGTGATGAAATTCATTCCCCATCATAACCATTCAAAAATAATTTTTATTTTATGATTAAAAATAATTTTTAAGAACTTAATATCATTCAATATATGAATCAAATAAATATTGTTGATTAAAAACATGGCTTACATGACCAATTATATAAAGTAAAATGAATCGGTTAACAACCGAAACAATGATACTACTGAAATATTATTAAGAAAGAAAAATTAAAAGATCATATATAATATCATATTTATGTATGTGGTTCTTGTATAATTTAATAAAAAGTATTTAAATATTATATATAAGTTTAACGTACCCTAAATCAAGGAAAAGTACAAGGTAAGGATAAATTTTTCAATCTCTTCATTATCCGAGGTTGTTTATACGTGAGTATCTACTGGAACCTCTTTATCAGCCACATCTATGTTTCTTAAAAATGTATTTCAAAACATTTTTACTATTTACTATATTATGGTTTAATTTCCTTTTTACCCTTTTTGAATTTTTATAAGAATTTTATAAAGTAATATTTCCGTCATTTTCCAAACAAAGTCCCTTACAACCTTTTCGACAAAATTAAGGAAAGAATGTTTTTTTAACTTATACGGCGTTTGTGGCTATTTTCCTCCATTATAACACCTTCTAAGCTTCCCTTAAAAGATTATAATAATATTTTAAAAATAATTTTTTTTCTTTTATAATTACAATACTTTTAAATGATTTCAAAATAGAAAGATATATTTCTCTCAAACGGTTATGATTTCATCTATGTCAACATAATTTGATGGATTTTACACTTGTTTGAAGTTGACCAATTATGATACAGTCTTCCATATTATATTGAAGGTTTTGTGATATGTTTGACTGTGGATTTGTTATTTTTATACCATTCATGGTTTATGGTTAAAGTATAATTATATTGTTTGTTAGTTTTAATATGAATGTTTTTGTTCTGTTTCAACCTTTTCATATGAGGAATGCATTGGACTTAGTAAGTGACGGGTGGAGCCTTCTATAGCTCCTCAATGCTTCGATAGGTCTCATCATACAAACTAGTGTCTTGGCACAAGGCCTTGACAAAATCTTATTTTTAGTCATGGAATGAGGCCTTGACTATGTGGTTATGATGTCTAACAATATGAATTCCATCATTACGAAATTGGAAATTGATATTACATGTGATTATTCGACTCGTAGAATATCCATGTGAATAAGTAAATGGAATTATTTGATTTATCTTTTCCATATTATGATTAAGTTTAAGTTTAAAAGGCTTTTGTTTTAGTCTTATACAATTCCTTAAATTTTTATGCTTATTTATGAAAGTTTATGCTATATTTTTATCCTTATTGAGCACCTGTGCTCACCCCTTTAAATGTTTTATTTTTCCCAGGATGCGAAGAAGTATATTACGATTAACCTGTAGGAATAGGATAAGGGATATAAGAGTGTTCAAAGGGGACACAATGTTTTTTTATTTCATGGTGTAATGTAAAACTTAGGCGTGTATCTAGTACTTCTAAGGATACTAAACTGATTCACCTTTCAGGACATGATTCCTTGTATCATGCCAATGTAATTTAATAATGCACTGACTCTGGGTAACTAGGGTCAGGGCATTACATATAACTTATTACATTGTTATCTATTACAATTTTTCATATATTTCCTATATGATTTACTACTTCTACTACTTGTTGGTTATTGAGTTTTCGATGTGTTACACTCTGGTGACGATGGAATAGTCTCCCCACTAACACACCTAGGCCTTACCTACTAGTTATAAGCCTCTCTAATTTGGGGATATGAACTTTAGTCCATGTTACCAATCGGGAACGGGGAACTATTGAGTGGAATCTGAGTTTTGGATGTTACATAGATTTTTGGAACAAACCTATGAAAACAATTTTCAAGTTATATATTTTTAGGTTTGGTGTGAATGTTGTTTATCTGGGTTATGTGTTAAATCATCAGATGTTTATTCACTGATAGAAACACTTAGGTGAATACAAATAAAGGTGGTACACTACCACTATATAATTCGAGGTTTAAAAATTTTATGTCACTTAACCAAACGTTTTGGAGGTGGATGAGTTATTTCACCAAAAGTAGAAAAATTAGTCAAAAGGAAGTTCAATGAGAGCATTAGGATGTTAGATTCGTGGATATATGTTGGAAGATGCATGATCACCACAAGTTTAGTTATAGAAACTAAGAGGACAAGTTTATTAGATGGTTTATAGTATAGGTAGAGTATGGGAATACCGAGGGAGAGAATATACTGATTTACATGCATAGTAATTCAGTTAGAGATCCAAAGGAAACTATGAAGAAAATTGTAGTAGAAGATACTGATAAATGAATGAAATTTTGAAGGATCAGTGAAGTAAGTTCATAAGTTCATGGATAGTGTAAAGTGACTGAGGAAAGGATGTGGAAGATTTCCTTACATATGTGATAATGGAAATGCTCATCAAAATCTTCAGTGTGGAGAGGAATATGGAATTAACTATTCATCAAGAGTCAGTGGTCAAAGAAACAATTGATATAAGAAACCAGAGGTTGTATCATGAAATAGAGGTACACACACATATATCTAATGGAGGTGATAATTAAATAACCAACTAGATCCCTTTATAATAAATCCATTTGTTCCCATGTTCTGAGTGTAGACAATTACTAATTAATACTGATAGAGGCTAGATCCAAAGGATGAGGTGGTTTCAAAAGGGGAAAACCTAGGTGAATCTAAGTCCTAGAGGTTTAAATGATTAAGGGTTAGTATTTAATGGAGGATAAAACTTAATATGAAATAGAAAAAACATTAGTGATATTTATTCCAACAGTTTGAGTAGTTTTTTTATATGTTGAACATCCTTTGTAACTCAAATATACTTCCAATGGAATAAAAAATGTGTTGTAGTTCTCCCATGGATATAAGATGAAATTCCAAACCATGAAATTCATTGTGGGCATTGTGTTCCTACTCTTTTCATGCATGTGTGTGCATTGGACATGTTTTAGATTTCATATATGTTTATTGGAAGAATAATTGTGAAGTGATCAGTAACCGATGAAAAAATATGTAGGAAGACTCGATGTAGTGGATGGGGTGCAAGGTATTCCCAATTTTTATCTTTGGAGTTGTGGGGGATGGATGATGGAAAGCATCCATTCTTCTAGTGTTTGAAGCTCTGTTGCACTAGAGAACCAGAAGTTTGAATTACTAGTGATTAGGTAAAAATTCCCCCTCATCCCCAATAACCTATTCATACAATATGAGACTCTAATATAAGATCAAATAATAGAAATCAATCAAAGTAATAGAAAATTCATAATTATTTAATAAATAGGCATATACAATGTGAGAATACAAGACATAAATAGAAATGAATAAAGATCAATGAATGAGGAATAAACTCACCTCTAGCTCTCCATAAGGATGAAAAATGACTGAATCCATAGAGAAAAAAGGGACAAATAACTAAGGGAAGGAGAGGGGAAAGTGGTTCATGCAGGGGAGGGTGTTGTTTGAAAAGAGGGGAAAAAGAGATGCTAGAACTATTAAAAATCAAAAGGAAACTTTGGAACTTTCATCATATTTAAGTCTTTAGGTATGTTGAATGGTTTGGCCACATGGGTTTCCAAATTGTGCTATAAATGCACAGTTACTACTATTTTATGAACTACAACTTGCACAGTTGGACCACATGATTCGGTAAATCATGTTCCAACCATGCAGTTCCCACAATTTTAGAAACCACATAAAACATAGTTAGCCCACACAGTTTGGTTAACCATGCAACAAACATGAAAAACATAGTTGTAATATATTGTAGGTTTTTCATGGCCACTTCAATCGATCTAAATGGTTTAAGGATCAATACACCATGCCTTTTCCATTTGGTACTTTTAAGGGAACAATAATCTATAGCCACTAACTAACCATTAATCCCACATTAAATATTTATTGTTTCAATATTTTTAGGGAACCAACCCCCAAAACACTTTTGAGACCAATCCAACCCCATTTAGACACTTCCATGGCATAAAAACTGAGGAAAATAAATGATTTGGGAAAAAATAAAAAATATTGTACCTTAGGAAGGTTAATGGGTTTACATCATCCACTTTCAATACCCTATTTTAAGTGAGATAAGGTTAAAATGTATTTTTTTCATGGGAGATATTGAGTGAATTTAAGGGTTATGATGTGATATGGATCTCTATAAACTAGATGAATAACGTCTCATATTTCGTTTACATTCAATAGACCCACTATATAAAAGATATGGGTAGGCTATTTGTATAGAAAGTGTACATGGGATTCCCCTGAGCATTATATCATATAGAGACTCATGCTTCATGCCCCATTACTACAAGGGTTTATAGAAAACAATTGGAACTCAGTTGAAGTTGAATAAAAATTATCTCTCATATATAAAAGTAATAAGTAAGAGAGGATGATAAAGATACTCAATGATTTACCTCAAACATACATGTAGGATTGAGGTGAATCTTGGTAGGACCATATGGATTTGGCATAGTTATCATAACATAATAGATATCAATCCTTGATATAGGTGTATCTATATTTGGCCTTATATGGTCAACCATTTCACTAACTTCTATGTTAGTTATAGGTGGATGATTCAGTGAACATTATTCTATGTTTAGTGAAGGAAACCCTAGATAGAGTGAAACTGATTCAAAAGTATCTATCCACCAGTCATATCAGGAATATATTAACCATTTTCTTAAATAAAAATTAACACATGAATTATGACATAATATTACACTTAATAAAACTCGAAATATTGATATTCATAGTGTATTTGGGAATTAGGTACATTAAATAAAAACTTAAAATAGAAAAAACATCATCTTCATTGAAAAATTCACTAACATGTTCGTACATAAAACTGCATGGGATAACCTAGGGACATAAATAAGAAATGGGTGAGCTATAAATCCTAGTAAAGGAATAAACATGTAATAATATGAATAAGATAATATATATTAGAAAAAATTCATATAAATGGGGTATAAAATGGGTGAGAATCGTAAACATGAAAAATGATACTTGATATAACATGAAAATCATAAAGGAAACAAGGGAAATGTGGTATCAAATTAAAACAATGCATCATAAACACAGGTCAGGGATAACTACCACGAAATCATGGGGAAAATTTCAAATTATGGATTAGGTTCACTCTCTAATCCCATTCATGAAATAAAATGAGACTAAAACATTACTCAAGGAATTGGAGCACTATATAATTCTGGGCGCACCCACCAAATTCATTTCATTATCATGCTTAAGTATACAACACAGGTTAATTCATAATAATATATTTTTTCATGATTAAAGTGTGTATAATACATAAATTTAATTCCCAAATCAAGAATAATAACTTCATAAATTTGAACACCCTTGATAAGAATTAGGTGTGGGTATTCAATACACTTTTATTTTTTTGTGGAATCCAACAATAAAATTGTGGTAACATAACAGGGTTACATAAATGTTTATGGTTGGGATTAATGAAAATGAATGGGGTGTCTCATTATTTATAAATCATAAGATATTTATGGTAAATGGGTAAAAAAACACCCCCATATTAGGTATTTAAAATAAAAGGGCATAAAATGAAAAGGATTCTAGAATAAAGCTGTGAAAGAAAGGAACCCTTACTTGAGTGTGTGACATTAAATGATTGGGAGGAAATTATTGAGAGTTTGGGGTTCTTTAGGAGGACACTAGAGAGGTTAGGTAAGAGTTGGTACATGATAAAAGAATTTTTAGTTAAGAGAAATGGGATATTGGGTGGGTTTATATAAAAAATTAATGGGGAATTATGTATTGTTTCTCAAACATAGGGTTTGCACTCTATATAATAAAATAACCAAAACCACAAACCCACCCATTCTTTTTACCAATGGGAATTTTTGTTTAATTATTTTATAAGTCCAAGGTCCAAACATAATATAATAATACCCTTGCTGATGTGGAAGTGAGTCATACTCTAAAATAATTGAATTCTAAACCACAAAATATACTAATGGTTTTGGAGGATTCATAAAGAATTTATAAAATTGAAAAAATAAACATAAAATCGAATTATATTAATGCTAATAAATATATTTTTCCTTTTATACCCTTTATATTATTTATTACATCACATTGGGGACATTATAACGTCATAATACACACTATATATTGAAATGATATTTAATTTTTACCTGAAAATTGGACTATCTTAGAAAATTATGAAAAATAAAATGTTGTATAATTTTAATGTTCTAATTCAAATATTATTTATTTTATCCAAATAATTTTCTAAATATTTGAATTTTCACTTTTAAAATAAGTTTCTACGTTTATTGAGAAATGCTATTTTTTTGACAATAACTGATTTCGAACCCTTGTATAAATTACATTTGACTTTAGTAAAATTATATGATCATTTATATTTGATAAAAAATTATTTAATAATAATATTTTACTAAAATATTTTTTAAAAAAAATACATTAAATAATGAAAATAAATTTCTTAATTGAAATTAAATACCAATAAAAAATACAATTTATGTTTTATTGTATCAAAATAATAATCGTTCAAAATGTAATGATAATAAGTAAATATAAACATTATTATATACAATATAAATATTCATATTTTTATGTTCCTAATAAATATCCCTTTAATACACCAAAAAATTCCCTAAGTGTAAGGTGTACGACGATAATACATTCATGGGTTGGTTCAATGTACATGGTTTGGGTGTGATCTCGATGAGCTTGAACTTCTCCCATAAATGATATCACTCATGCTTAAGTTGTTGGATCTCAGTTTCATCTTAGTCAAGGGAAAACCATAGTGATGTAATATCTCTCATAAACATTGATAAATGAGCTTTATAGGGTACGATCCTACTGGTTGAGGCAATCAATTCCTTTGTCTGGGTCAATTGGATTCATTAAAACACTATATATATACTAATCATGTGATCACTATTCAATGAATATATTGTCAATTCTTATTAGTATTAATGGTATTTTAAATTTTATTGTATATAATAAAACAAAATAAGAGATTAATAAGACATTTAATTAAATTGTAAGGGGAAGTTTATTTATAATTGATCGAATCGTTACAATATCCACCTCTTCATAAATTTATCGCTTGAAATTTTCATTTCCCACACTAAAACAGATGAGGGTAACTCTATTTTATAACCTTATCTATCTCCAAGTCACTTTCTCAATCTTTTGGTTTCTCCACAGAACTTTAAGAAGGTGTATTGTCTAATTTTATCTAACTTTGTCTATATGATATAAGATTTTCACTAGCTTATCTTCATAAGAATAATGGTTATCTAATGGTAACACATCTATATTGAGTACATGTGAGGGGTCTGGTATGCACTTACTCAAGAGGGATATGTGGAATACATCATTTACATGAGATAGGTTAGGTGGGAGTGTTATTCGACAGGCCACCGATCATATGCGATCATGGATTTCAAAGAGGCTGATGTATCTTGGACTAAGATATACCATATTCCTAAATCTCACAAATTTCATCCATGGATATATATTGAGGAATATCATGTCTCCAACATCAAACTCTAGGTCTTGTTGATGATTGTCGACATATATTTTTTTCGACTCTGAGAAGCCTTGATGTACCACTGAATGGTCTTAACCATTCCCCCATTTCCTCAACTATTTCAGTACCTAGCAGTTTTTGATCCCCATAATCCTCCCAATATACATGTGTTTGGAACCACATCCTATAAATGGATATATAGGGATCCATTTGGATGCTTTAGTGGAAACTGTTATTGTATGAGAACTCAACTAGAGGAAGATGTGGGTCATATCCTCCTTTGATTTCGATTGACCATGATCTCATTATTTTCTAGAGTGCATGAATAGTTCACTCAGATTGGCCAAAAATTGGAGGGTGATAATCCATGTTTAAGTTCAACTATGTATTTAGATCAACTTAGATAATCTTATATAACTTAGAGGTAAATCTTGGATCTCTATTAGATATAATCGATAGTGGTGCTCCATGAAGGATCGCCAATTCTCTAATATGTATCCTTACATGTTGATTGAGTGAGAAGTCCTCTCAAATCATAATTAATTGTGTAGTATTTATAAGATGATCCAATACAACACGAATAACGTTATTTCTTCTTGAAGTCCTTAAAATTCCAATGACAAAGTCTAATTTTATGTTTTCCCATTTCCATGTAGGTACAGGTAATGGTTACATCATCCCCTTGGATTTTTTCCTTTCCACTTTCCCTTTTTTCATGTACAAGAAATCATGTTGTATATTATGTGATATACATCTTCATATTGTCCCACAAATAGTGCTCTCAGAGATCTCTAAACATATTTGTGCTTCTTGGATGGATGGAAAATGTCAAACTATGGGCATCATCCAAAAAATACTTTTTTAAATTAGGATTTGATGGTATGCATATTCATGACTCAAATCTTACAAATCCTTCCCCAATATAATTGAACTCCAAGGATTTCCCTTTTCTTATAGATTACACTTTTTTTTGAATTCCCACATCACATCTTTGAGAATACATTATCATCTCCAAAATAGATAGTTGAGAAATCATTTGTGAATAGATTGATGATGTTTCTTCCATTATGATTCCCATGTCCATCCTTTTTATGTCTAAGAATACCATATTTTTCTTAAGTATCATCAATGATAAAATTACTAGATCCATTCTACTTAGAGTGGCTTCCAAATTATTTACTTTCCCAGCATGTTAGTGTATTGAGTAGTCATAGTCTATGATTAGATATATCCATCATTGTTGTCACATATTTAGCTCTATTTGTGTGAATATAGACTTGATACTTTTGTGATCTGTATATATTTCAAACTTCTCCACAAAGAGATAACGCCACCAGATTTATAATTAAAAGATAATTGCAACCTATTATAGATCATGTGTTGGGTAGTTATGTTTGTAAACATACAATTACCTTGAATAATAGGCTATCACTTTATCTTTTTTCATTAACACACAACCCAACCCCTTCTTCAAATAATCACTGAATACCAAAAAAGTTTTTCACTTATGGGTAGTGTAATTATAGGTGTAGTGATGAGACTCTTCTTAAACACCTTGAATATCTCTTCACAATCATCATTCAAAGAAAACATGAGTCCCTTCAGAGTTATCTTGTTTATATGGTTTGTAAATCATGATAAATTTCTCAAAAGTAACAACAATACCTAGCTAATCAATGGAATCTATGAATCTTTGTCGAGGATGTTTTCCTCAGGAACCCTTCAATTACATCTTTATTTAAAGGGTCTATAGATATCCCATTACATAAGATGATATTCCCCAATAATGAGTATTCCTTTAAATAGAACTCACGTTTTCTATACTTTGAATAAATATTTTTCTTTTGTGAGGTCTTTTTCACAATGCTCAGATTCTTCACATGATCCTCCTTACTTTTATAGATCATATTAGAATATCATTTATAAAGGATACCAAAAATTTGTATAGGTAATCCCTAATGACTCTATTCATCAATCCCATAAATATTTCTAGTGCATTAATGAGTGTGAATGGCATTATTATGAGCTCATAGTGCTCATACCTTATATGAAATGAATTCTTGGGGACATCCTCCTCCTTCTCCCTTACATGGTAATATCCCGACCAGAGATCCACCTTAGAGAAGTATTATGCTCTATATAGCTGATATTACAAGTAATCAATCCATGAGATATGATACTTATTATTTATCATGATCCTATTGAGCTCATTAAAATAAATTCAAAGGATCATTGAACCATCCTTTTTCATGATGAATATGACTGGTGCACTATATAGGGAATTCATCTGGAATCATGAAACCTTTTTCCAGATTCTCCTATATTTGTTTCTTTAGCTCCTCAAGTTCCAAAAAATCCATTATATAATGATTATTGGATAATGGAAACACTATATATATAAGCTTTCATTAAAATTTAACCTCTCAGCTAGGAGGTATTCAATGAAATTATTTGGGAAACACTGTAGTATATTTCATCACAATGGGCTTTTATTCAAGGACAGTCTTTTCCATATACTCCACCATTTTAGCTGGATATTATTTATCATATGGAATCAATTTCTATGTGTGATATGTTGTCTCTAAATAATGTTCATAAACCTACATCAATTTGTATAGAATCAAAGGATTATTCACCATACAGAGAGTGATTTCATTCTCTTTATAATTATGTTAGCCCTATATAGGGAAATCCAATCCGTTCCCAAAATTACATCAAATTAAACCAAATGGAGTATCATAAGATTCATAGGGAAGTTCATATGAAATTTTTTGATAGGGTATGAGTTATATATTTGTGATTTAATAATTTCCCAATCGTCTATTTTCACTGAAATCTCTACTTCCATGAATTATGGTGGTGTTTTAATAGTACTACTAAACTTTTGTGATATAAAGGAATTTTTAGAACCAGAATAAAAAATTGTGTTCTCTATTATTGAATGAATAACTAGAGTACCTATCACCAATTCATTTTTGGTATTCAACTCAGTGGGTGTGATGGAAAAACCTCTCTGTTTCTACCATGGAGGCCATTGGTTGTATTTGAAAATCCTTGTTTTGTAAGATTTGTTTACAAAATTCCCAGGTTACCTTTTGTTGAAGCAATAAAGAATGTGATGAGGGTCGAAAATATCATTCAATTCCTCCATAGAATTTGTGGGTTTCTATAATTTTAAATCACTAGCTAGGTGTCCTTCATTCCCACACCTAAATCATTCACTTGTTCCCCTTAGTCAATTTTTGGGTGTTTCTTTCCATAATTTTGACAAGTTGGATGTTTAAATTTATTGGAACCATTATATATCTCCATAAAACCACTATAATTAAACTCAAACTTTTTATTCTTATCCCTATTACACCCTTGATATTCCCCGATCTCTATTTTTACATTGAGGTAACATTAGAAAATTTCTTCATAATTATCAAAGTTTCAGATCACTAGGGCTTTTCGTAGACTAGGTTTTATCCCACGAAAGAAGTATTCAAATTTGGATTCGGGGGTGGGGGAATAAAAAAGATGTAGGCATATCATGAAATTCTTGTAAATTTTGGATCATATCCCCTCATAGATTCTGCACCTTTATACTTGAGGAAAAGAAAATCCATTTCCATTTTATGTTATAGAGTTAAAAGAAAATATTTATTGATTTTTTTTTAAGAATTCCTTCCACCCCATCAATTAAATCTTCCCCACAAGCATCGTATTCTAGATAAATGACCACCACTGATTAGATTATACATCCATATGATGAATATTCAATAGAACCTTCTCTTTTTCGAAACATTAAATGATGGAGAAGATTTTTCTTAATTGAGTTCATACATTACTCCGTGATTAATAGATAAGATGATCCATTGAAAGTCAGTAGCCTTTGTCCCATAAATCTCTCAATCAGAGCTTGTTATCTCTTAGGGGGATTCATATGATCTTATTGATCAATATCTCTATTCATAACCTAATTCATTTAAGAGAGTATCATAATAAAGTGTCTTTCCTTTTCCCATCAGGTTGGGCATCTCATTGGGGTAGTCATCACATTTACCTTCTCATTGGTTGTTCACCCAATTCCTCCTATTTTCTTCCATTCTCTAGAATAAAGGAAAAATTAGGGATTTATACTTTTTAACTATTAAACACACAAGTGGTAATAAAATTACATTAAAGAGATAAGTTATAAACTATATGTATTTCCTTAAATTTTAAATTTCTAGTATTCAATCTATGTTATCGATGATCTATTTCCTAACATATATTCTAGTGGGTATTTTTTTGTTCCCTTAATAATGGTTCATAATGAGCATATGAATTTTCCAAAGAATATACCTTTGGTATGTCAAACTAGGTGTGAATCAAGGCCCGTTGTTGTTCACCAGTTCCCAGCTGATTCTAGCACAATGTGGTGGTTTTTGGGTTTTACCCATATGTACATTTGTGCCAGAGCCACATCCACTTATAGTATCTAGACATGGATGAAGTTTATTTAAAAACCACTTACTCTATACTTAAAAAAAATTAAGGATATTTTCTAAAACATAGTCTTATCTCCATGGATTTTTCTAGAGTATTCTGATCCTAATCCAAAAAAATAACGAAACTTTTCTTATGATAAAAACTATAACAACCCTTATCTTTATTACACATTAACAAATGATGTGTTACATAAGATTACACTTAATATAACTTGAAATACTATTAAGTCTAGTGTATTTTTAAATTATGTATATTACATAACAACTTAAAATATTAAAAGCATCATCTTTATAGAAAACTTCCTTAACATGCTCGTACATAAAACTACTTGTGATAACCTGGGGACATACATAAGAAAGGAGTGAGATATAAAGGCTGGTAAGAGAATAAAAATTGAATAACTTGAAGAAGGTAATTAATTTTAGACAAAATTAATATAAATGGGGCATGGAATTAGTGAAAACAATTAACAAGAATAATGATGCATGATGTAGCATGGTAATCATAATTACGACATGGGAAATGTGGAAACAACTTAAAACACTTCGTCATAAACATAGGTCGAGGATAAATTCAAATAAATAATGACGGAAAAATTAACATGATGAATTAGGTTCAATCTATAATACCTTGAATTTTTACTCATGAGACTAAAACAATAACCAATGCATTGGAGCACAATATAATTCAGAGCATACCCGTCACTTTCATTTCATTCTCATGCTTAAGTGTGACACATAGAGAATACAACATGGATTCATCCAAAATTATAATTTATTTTATGATTTTGGAGTTTGTAATACATACTTTAAAATCCCATATCAACAATTATATGTGAAAAAGTTGAACACCTTTTATAGGAATTGGGTATGGTATTCACTACACTTTTATTTTGGCATGGATTCCCACGGTGAAATTTTGCATCATAATGGGGGAAAATAAATTTTCATGGGAGGGTTTAATGAGAGTGAAAGGAGTATATAATTATTTATAAATCAAAATTTCTGTATGGGAAATGTGTAAAAAACACCCATGTATTAGGAATTGAAAATAAAAGGGCATAAAATGAAGATGATTCTTGAACAAAGAGGAGAAAGAAAAGAAACCATACTTGAGTGTGTGGTTCCAAATAATTTAGAGGAGATTATTGAGAGATTTGGGGAATGTTGGTATGACTTTTGAGAAATTATGTTAGAGTAAGGATGTTATCCAAGTATTTTTAGTGAATATAAATGGGATTCTAGGTGGGTTTATATAGGAAATGAGTGGATAATTATTTATCATTTCTTAAACTTAGGTTTTGGAATCTATATAATAAAATAACCAAAACCACAAACCATACCATGGATTTTTACCATGTTTTATTTCAAAGGGGAGTGGTTTCAATTATTTTATATGTTCAAGGACCTATCATAAAAACTAATACCCGGACTACTATATAAGTGAGTTATACTCTTAAAGATATGATTTTAAAACCTTAAAATACATTATTGGTTTTGGAGGATTCATAAAGAATTTATAAAATTAATCAAATAATAATAAATTCATATTAATTTCAATCTAAAACCCATATATTTTCATGGATACCATTTATATTATTTATTACATCACATTTGTGTCATTATTTTGTCATAATACACAATGTTTATTTATACGGTATTTAATTGTTAGCAGAATATTCGTCTATCTCATAAAACATGGAAAACTTCACCATTGGATAATTTAGATTTTATGATTAAAAAAATATTTTTTTTTATCAAAATAATTTTCTAAATATATGAATTTTCACTTTTAAATTAAGAATCAGTATTTATTGTGAAATACTGGTTTTGTCACACCTATTTTTTCGTGTCATGGTTTTGATCTAGTGCGTTGGAAATATTGATCATATTCATGGGTTTTGGGTGATTTGAATGTTGATTTTTGAACTTAAATATATGTATATTCATACTACCATGGTTATCCCATATGGTTTTGGGAGTGTTTGGAGAAAAGGGGGGTCACTTTAAGATTTGGGCAAACTGTGAACTCATTTCCATATTTAAAAACAAAATTTGTTTCTTTTTTAACTTCTCTATTTTCAACATTTTTCACTGATTACAATTCCCAAATTTCCTTAACTGACCTATTAAAACCACCATATCTATTTTTACCACTTATTAATTAATAATCAAGGTGTATTTGTGTTATTTATTCAGGTATTGGGCTAGCCCATGAGCCCGTTTCCAATGTTAAAAAAATATTTTGTTTCTTTTATATATTATTCATTATTTAACATGTTTTGATGATTCCACCTCCCAAACGGAGCCATAACTGTTATATATTGACCCAAGTCACGTAACCATTCGTTATACATCGTTTTTGGGGTTATTTGTGGTCAATTTTTCATCGAATGTTAGTGGTTCATCTTAATTTCTTCATCTAATCTTTCTATTTTCTCTTCCCTATTCTTTATTATTTCATTTTTTTGGGATTTATCTTATACCCTGGTCACACTTGACATATTTTTCTATTTTGTAATCATTTTAGGGGTATTTTTTTTAGGGAAGGTATTTATAGATATAGGGTTTTGGAACCCTCGACTGGTGTTTTTATGTCTGCATCTCCCTTCCGCCAAGGCTTTAAGGTAGGTTCTCCCCAGAACCTGCCTTTATAATTTATGTTTCATCTTTTTACTGATTTAATAACATTATATATATATATATTATTTATTTTTAAACTTTTTATGATTTATTTTATTTTCAAAATGGTTATTAATGCCTTGTTTTGTGTAAAATGGAGTTGTTTCGTTATAAAAGTGCATACCACTTGTTCAAATAAATGTTCCTCTAGTTTTCACATATGGATTTTGATTTTAATGACCTGGTTTAACTACTTTAATAAATATTTGGCAGGAAATATTTGGTTTTTATCCCTTTTGAGTTTAAATAGAAGTTGTTTTTCTATATGTTGCACGTCTAGTCTTCGAAAAAGTGCCCAGTTTGCCTTTGCGTGATAAATGTGATATAAAATAACTTTTTCAAATTTATTAAAGCATGTAAAGAATGAAATGTGATATTTTTGCGTCCTTTTTTGAATTTAAAGAGTGGTTTTTGTTTTATAAAGATTTGAGTTTTGGTTTTTGACACGTTTTGGCATGAGTTGCCTATAAGTGGCCCATTCGGCATTCTTATAAAAATAGTTGAGATTAAATGTGAAACATAATTTTTTTGAAGGTTTTTTGTAACTTTTTTATACTTATAATGGTATGTGTACACCTCTTTATGAAAATTGAAATTTTTACCTTTTTTATATGTTGGTTTGGTAAAATGATTAAAGGCATGTTTGATATTTCTATTTAAAAAAGGGGGGTTTTCATGTGTATTCCATGTTGTAAAATTTGAAGTAATTTTAAGATTCATGAAATTGATTTAGTAAATGGTTTTGGGGATTCTAAATCTGGTTTGGTATTTCATTGGCGGACTTTTGGCCTAAAAAGTGCATTTCCAAATGGAATTCATGTGCAAAGCTTTGTTAAACTTCTTGAAAATTTTTATGTAAATTTTAGATGGTTTATTGAGTTACAAAAGGGTGAAAAACATTTTTAGATACTATTTAGAGTGTGTGTGACTAGAATGGGTGTTTTTATGTGTAAATGGTATTTTATATCATGTGGAACTTTTTTTAGCACCAAGAGGGAAACTCGGGTATCTAGGTGGGCAGACATGTACTAGTATGCTAGTGATCTGGAGTGGTTTCATCATTGTTTCACATAGAAAGTTTGATGATGAAAACACTAACTAAACTATGATTAATGTGTTGGTTACCACTAGGTTATTGGTATTTTTTCCCTACTAGTGGCTCGTACATGAGAACATATATTTTTTATGGTTACTTTTACACCGAGATACAAGGTACTTAGGGACTACAATGAACTAGTGCATAGGGGTGTTCCAATGACTTGTGCTCATAGGCTATTTTGTACTCACTATTGACATATAGTGTGTTTAGTTCATAAATTCATAAGAATGTGTGATTTATTGAAAAGTTTATAATCTTTAAAGTATCCCTCTTGAAAACTATTTTTATTTTAAAGTTGCATCTCTTTGAAATTGGTTACTAGCATTTTTTGGTTATGAAAACATGAAACCATTTTACTTTATAATGATTATAGCATGGAACCATTTTGGGAAAACATAATTTTATATATTTTATTTAAAACATTAAATTAATGTTTCTTTTGTTATAATGGAAGTGAATTAGGAATAGAATATCAGGCTAACCTACGGAGTTTTAATACTGACGCCTACAGTATTCTTATATTTTTAACCCATGTATAGGTTTCATATTGAGTCTTATCACCATGGGTGATGTGTGATTGTTGTGTTGGAGAGTGACCAACATGGTCACATGGAGTTAGTTGGTTTTCATGTTTTGTCAATTGAGTTGTTGGTTCAGTTGTACTTTAAATTTCATGTGTGAATAATGTTCATTTCAACTTTTATATAAATGTATTTTGGGCTTTCCATTTCATTACGCTATTTTTTTTAATTGTTTATATTTGGAAAAAAATCACTCCCTTGTCACTCTACTGATTCCATTGCTTCTTATCTCCATCCTGGGAGGATCAAGAACACCTCTTAGGATGTGTCGCGGGGTGACCTGGGTGGATGGTTCAGGGTCGAATCAGGATGGTTCATAACAAAATGATATGAGAGCAGGTTGACTCTTAGCAGACTTTGATTTTTAAAGGGCCCTTGTTATTTGGGGGATGTCAATGGAGATGGATTAGGATTTTCAGAACTTGAAGGGTAGGTTCTAGAAGAGCGACACAAACTCTTTCTCGTTAAGACCCTCTAGTGTCTATGGAATGTCTGGTTTTATTAGTTTCTCTGGTTTTTAAGGATTATTTGGTGATTGGGATACAACAAGGGGAGTTTGACTAATGGCCTCCCTGAGATCGCAGGTCCTGTCAAGCCATGTGAAGCCATGGCATGGTCCTAAGAAGGATCTTTGTATTGGGGGTGTGTTCGAAAAATGGCCTCCAACCATATGGTGAAGTCACCCACTGACACTAGTTCCCTTTTGTGGGTCTCTTAGATCTTTCTTGAATTATGATTTTTTAAAAATCCTTGTGTGAGAATTGTTGAAGTGGGTTTTCAATGCTTAATATAGAAATGTTTTTGACAATTTTGGGTTTTTGTGAAATTTTTTTTTGGGGGAGAAAGTGAAATGATTTAATAGGAACAAATTTATGTAATCTAAACTTATAGTTTATTGAAATAAAATGGTTGGAAGGCATGAATTATTTTAATATGATTCTGAATATTTTTTTTAAATGGGATATTTTGGGATGTTGAAGAGTGTTTGAATCTGATTAATTGGTTTTGGGAATTGTTTTTGAGTAGTTGGTGTTTTCCTAAAAATGGTTTTGGCCTTTGTGGTTGTCAGATTAAAAAATGAGACCTTGATGATATTTTTGAAAATGATAAAGGGGTGTTTGAATGGAATTCATGTTTCAGTAGTTGTTCTAAAATAAATGAAATGGGTTCTAAATCAAATGGTTCTTGAAAAAGTGTGGTTTGTTGAGATTCTAAAAAAATGTTTTGAATAAAGGGAGAGGATTTTGATGGAGACCTATAGGGTTTCTTTTTCAATCTTGGTAAAATGGTTTGTTGTGTGGAAATATGAGAATGGTTTTTTACTTGGTGATTAGTGTGCCTATAGAAGGCACATGATTTTTGAAATGGGTTCAATTTTTTTGTCTTCTAAAATGATGATGTTTTTTTTATACTTTTGTGTTTTCATGGGTGCTCACATGCATGGTTTTGTATAGATATGTTGATGGAAGCTAAGTATGACATAGTGGTTGGGTGCTTGGGGTGGCATGTGAATGTGCATGTAAGTGAGACTCGATGAAACACCATTGGTTAATGTAAAAATCCACAAAGTTAGCTTTTTTCAAAGGTGTTTTAAAAAGAAATTTTTTTGTGTCTTTGTAAACCGGTGTTTATGTGGGTTTATTTTTCCTTTTTTAGAAGTTTGTTTTGTTTAGTATATTTCCTCAAGAGTATAAAGTGATACTCTTAGTGTGTATTGAGATGGGATCTTATTGGTGGCTTAGTTTTGGAGAAAATTATACATGTCTTCTAAGGATATGTTGGATGTTGTGAAGTGTCCATAGATAGTTCTCCAATGGAAAGACTTCTAGTTGATCATCTTAAAGATTCATTTTAAAAATTACACTAAACTCTTTGGATGATACCTCAACTCATTTGATAGAATATAGAGATATTTGGGATTGATTTAAAGTGTTTCCATATTGTGATAATTCTTTTGGATATAGAAGTTGTGTTCATAGATGTTGATGTGTTTTGCTTCATTCCTTGTCAATTCTTCTCCTTGTTCAGAGTGAGAGAGAATGTTTCTACATATCTATGAGTTCCTATTCAGATTAAGGTGTGTTGTTGAGAAAATGAGTTTCATGGGGTGTTGTGAGCCTTAGATCTAGGATACTATGCAGAAGATGCTTCAAACATTAGGGCTCCAACCATAGGACATGAAGTGAAGATTTTCATGTAGTCCGGAAATTGCCAGAGGTGTGGGGAGCTTGACTATGATTTTTCCTTCACTGATGTGGTAAGGCAGTTTCTATGTTTTTATTGTGGTTTCTCATCACTTTTCTTTTATTTTATTCGCAAAGAGTATAGTGGAATTACCCATCATGAAGTGTATATGGTAATACCTTATTCGATTTCAGCTTCTGGTCAGTGTTCATGTGTGGACCACCCATGTGAATTGGGTGCAGTCATTGTCTTTATCTGTCCATAGGTGATGTGTGGTGGGTGGTTTTCATCTTTGGTTTCAGTGGTCCAATTATTGGGACCCTTTCCTCCCCTTCAAGTGTGGTGGTGGGTTTTTTATATGTGAGAGGTTTTGGCTAGGTTCGTGTCCCCTCCATTTAGGATAAAGAAGCTTAAATGATCATGTTATGTTTTCTTGTCCTGGGTTGGAAGGTTTTTGTAAGGGAGTTTTTGTTGGACTTAGTGGGAGAGGTGTAATTCAAGATCTTGTAGAAATCTTGTTTGGTCACTGTTGGTTGTTAGTTAATGGTGAGGTGTATGTTCTTTCCTCCCTTGAAATAATTGGATTTCATGATGTTCTTTGGTTTGGTGGGTCATTAGGATCTTTGGGAGAATGCCCAACAATATAGTTTTGGATTGGTTGTGGATGAGTGGCTTGATCCTTCCATTTATCATTGGGAAGTGGTTGTGTATTATTGTTTCAATTCAGGAAAGAGGATTAAGTTCCATTTTGGTGGGTGAAATTTCCTTGGAATAATAGGATGGATTGTTTGGATGAGTAATCCTTAGGTGTTGATCAATTAGCTGGAAAGTGTTATGGTTTTCTAGGGGTGAAAACCTTTAATGCTGTGGAGAATTTTCACACCTAGTTTTTCATGTCTTGATTTAGATCTGGTGCGTTAGAAAAACTGATCCATTTCATCGGTTTTGGGAGATATTAATGTTGAGTTTTGAAATTACATCTATTTCCAATCATCCTTCCATGGGTTCCCCAGAGGTGTTTTTGGGAGTTTTTAGAGAAAAGGGGTGGTTACTTAAAGATTTTGTCCAACTGTGATCTCATTTCCAGATTTAAAAATAAAATTTGTTTCTTTTATAACTCCCTAATTTTTAAAATTCATCAAACATTACATTTCCCCACATGGCCTCACATGACCTATTAAAATCACCATATCCCTTTCCCCCCTTATAAATTCATAATAATGGTGTATTTGAGTTTTTTATTCAGGTATTTATCCAGCCTTTTAGTCCATTTCCAGTTTAAAAAAATACTTTGTTTTTGTTGTATTTTATTAATTTTTTAACATTATTCAGTGATTCCACCTCCCAATTGGATTCCAAACTGTTGGTTATTGACCATATGTTCCTCCACCTTCTATATCATTTTTCTAGGCCTCTTTTTGGGTTATTTCTCATCAATGGTTAGTGGTACTTCTTAATTTCTTCATCAAATATTTCTCATTTATCTTCCCTCTTCCTTGTTCTTTCATTTAATTCTTAGATTTATCTTCTCACCTGGTCATGATGGATCTAGGGTTCTATTTTCAAATAATTTTTATGGGTATTTTTTATGATTTGGGATGGTCTTCATAGATCTAGGTTTTTGGAACTCACGGATGGTGTTTTCGGGTCTGTGCCTCCCTTCCAACATGGTTTTGCGGTAGGTTCTTGAAAGAAATTTCATTTATTCTTTATGTTTCAGATTTTTCTTTCTATTATAACCTTATATACATGTTTATTATTTCTATTCAACCTTTGGATTATTTATTTGGTGTGCGAAATTTTTATTTATGCCTTTTTTTGTGTAAAATGGAGTTATTTCGTTATAAAAGTGCACACTACTTGTTAAAATAAATGTTCTATTGGTTTTCACATATGTATTATTATTTTCATGACCTATTTTAACTAATGTAAAAAACATTTGTCATGTACATTTGGATTTTCACCCATTTGGGAGTTTAATAGAAGTTGTTTTGCAAAATGTTGCACGCCTAGTCTTCGGAAAACTAACCGATTGGCCTTTGTGGGATAAATGTGATATAAAATAAATTGTTTGAATTTATTAATGTATGGGAAACATGAAATTTAGTATTTTTTTGTTCTTTTATGGTTGTAAAAAGTGATTTTGGTTTTATAAAGATATGGGTTTTGGTTTTTGACACGATTCAGCATGAGTTGCCGATATGTGGCCCATTCAGAATTCTTATGAAAACGGCTAAGCATAAATGTGTAACCTAAATGTTTTAAAGGGTTTATGTAAATATTTTGCTACAGATAATGGTGTGTGTACACCTATTTATTAAAAATGAAATTTGTACCTTTTTTATACATTGGTTTGGTAAAATGCTTAAAAGCCTGTTTGACATTTCAATTTAAAAGGGGCGGGGGGGGGGGTCATGTGTATTCCCTATTGTACCATTTGAGGTAATTTTAAGATTCGTGAAATTCATTTAGTAAAAGGTTTGGTGGTTAAAAAATATGGGTTGTTACAGAAATGATGGTCATTTGGCCTAAAATGTGCATTTTCAAATGGAATTCATGTGCAAAGATTTTCTAAACTTCTTGAAATTGTTTTACAAAAATTTTAGATAGTTTATTGAGTTACGCAAAGGGTGAAAAACATGTTTAGATACTGTTAGGAGTGTGTGTGACCAGAACTGGTTTTTTATTTGTAAATGGAATTTAATTACATGTGCAACATTATTGAGCACAAAGAGGGTAACCTAGGTATCTAGGTGGGTGGACACGTACTAATATTCTAGTGATCCGGAGTGGTTTATTCCTTATTTCACATACCAGGTTTGATGATGAAAAAACTAACTAAACCATGATGATGATGTTGGGGACCACTAGGTTATGTGTATTTTTCCTTACTATTGGATCATGCATGAGAACATATATTTTTTATGGTTACTTTTACACTGAGATACGAGGTACCTGGGGCCCAAAATAAACTAGTTCCTAGGGGTGTTCCCATATCTTGTGCTCATTGGATATTTTGTACTCACCATTAGTATATAGTGTGTTTGGTTCATAAATTTTGAAGTGTGTCTGTTTTATTGAAAAGTGTACATTCTTTAAAGTATCCCTCTTGAAAACTGCTTTTATTTAGAAGCTGAATCTCTTTGAAATTGGTTTCTAGCATTTCTTTGTTATGAAAACTTGCAACCATTTTATTTTATAATGATTATAGCATGGAACCACATTGGGAAAACAAATTTTATATATTTTATTTCAAACATAAAATTGATGTTTCTTTTATATTAAAGTAAGTGCATTGGGAATACAATATTAGGCTAACCTAATGATTTTTAAAACTCACGCTTATAGTCTTCTTCTGTTTTTAGACATTGTACAGGTTTCATCTTGAGTATGGTCGCCTTGGGAAACATGTGATCATTGTGTTGGAGAGTGACCAGAAGGGTAACAAAAAGTTAGTTGGTTTTCATGTTTGGTTGGTTGAGTTTTTGGTTCAGTTTTACTTTCACTTTCAAGTGTGAATAATGTTCAGTTCAACTTTTATATAAATGTATATTGGGCTTTCCATTTATTTCTTCTATTTATTTAATGTTTTATATTTAGGAGAAATCATTCCCTTGTAACTCTATTAATGCCCTTGGTTGATTGTCTTCATCCTGAGAGGATCATGAATGCCTCTTGAGACTTATCGCGGGCTGGCCTAGGTGACTAGATTGGGGTCAACCTAGGCTGGTTCGTGACATGTTTTTTTTTTGAAAATAAATGTTTTCAAACTCTTATAAAAATTAGATTTGTATTGAAAAAAAATATATAAAAAATTATATTCAATAAAAATTATTTAATCATAATATTTAAATTAAATATTATTAATTTCAAAAATGCATTAATTTATCAAAATAAATTCATTAATAGAAACTGAATACTAATTGAAAATATAATTTGTGTTTTACTGTATCAAAATGAAAATTGTGTAGAAAGTATTGATAAGAAGTAAATACAAACATTACTCTATACAATATAAATAATCATATTATTATTGTCTTGATACATATCTCTTTAATACACTGTAAAACTCCCTAATATTAAGGTGCCTGATGTTGATAATTTCATGGGTTGGTTCAATATACATGGTTTGGGTCGTGATCTCAATGAGCTAGAAATTATCACATAAAAGATTTTCCTCACTCTTAAGTTGTTGGATGTCATCTTGGGATTGGTCAAGGGAAAATCATAGGGATGCTATCTCCCTTGCAATCTTCGATAAATGGGCTTCATAGGGTACGATCATACTCATTGAGGACATCAATTCCTTTATCTGTTTCAATTGGATTTATTAAAACCCTATATTTATACTAATAATGTGATTACTATTCAATGGATATATTACTAATGGTTATGATTCTTAATGGTCTTTTAAAAATGATAGGACATAATAAAATAAAATAAGTTCATAAAAAAATATTTAATTAATTTTAAAGGAGAATTTTATTTATAAACATTTGGGTCATTATGGGGAAGAATCCATATGAATATCAGAGGTGATAAACCTTGATGTTTTTTATAGAAAACCAAATATTCTTGTAGGACATTCCTTTAGGTTCTCGGCATAGTATAATCACGGTTGGGATGAAACTCAACTTTAAATTTAACATGATAAATTATTATTCTGGCATAAATACAAAGATGAACGCCAATATCCAAGGAAAAAAATCAAAGATTTAGATAAAGAATAAAGAGGCCCAGAACCTAGAGAGAGGATCAACATATTTTGATTATAATTAATTTAATTAAATTAAATAAATAACTCCATGGTTTTCTTTATTTATTAATGTGTGTGACCATGGATCTGTAATGTGCCTTTTATTGCATTGTAAAGATCAAGAGTAGAACTCCTCTAGCATAAATCCACATGTGCTTCATGAATCTCTGGACTTTGGCGAAGGAGTCCTCGAGTGGTAGCACAAAAGGTCCTTGCACTTGTGTTGTCTTCCCTCGATCGCCTTGAGAGACGCTTCCAATGCATTCTATGATCTGGTGTAGGATGGCCTCTCTCATTCTTGGGAGCATTCTTGGAGAAAAAACAACACTCGAGGATTGAGATATTTTTATTCAAAATCTTGTGCACAACCAAAATTGGCTATCTAGCTTGTATGTTACCCCCTTAGAAAATAAGAGAATAATATGTAACCAGGAATTTAATTCACTAGGTAATAATAAATAATTATCACATGTTTTGTTAATTATTTTATTATTTAATGTAAAACCACATATCAAATAATAACAACAATACCATTATTTCCCTAACATGTTCTTAGATTTAATTTTACAATTAAATATTATTTTAAAAAAATAATATTTAATATTTTTTATCACTGGACCCTTTAACTTAGTCTACCCATCCTCTAAAATATTTATGAGACATTGAATAAATAATATTTATTTATTAAAAAAATAAATAAATCTAACTGTATTATTCACCAATAAATAAATAAAATGCGAGAAGGCATTCCTAAATAACTATTAAACCACAACCGGGAATAATATTTATTAAAATTATTAAATAATAAATTATTTAACTGAGATTCTGGATAAACATAGTGTGTAACCCTCTAGGTCTCTTTCTCAGTGACATTAGGCAAGCCACATATTGTCAAAGGTTATCATCTAGAAACATTCCAAGGCACCCATAGAAATAGACCTTAATGCCACAATGACATGTCACCTCATAGGAATTCTTACCATGTAATATAATCACTTTATCACAATATCTCCAATCAAGTAGGTTTCATGCTACATTCATCAACCTATATGCTTGATAACTCATTCTTTGACTTTCCAAAAATAGAACAAGCCTAGAGAACACCATGGGCATGGATTTATTTAGGCTATATCATTTCCATCAAAGTCCATAAGATATTTACTTCTTTTAATAAAGATAAGGGATAAATCCTTTATATCATTTTTAATTAATGAAATATTACTCGTGACTCACCCAACGTATCCTACCTCACTACAAGAATATGTCATCATTGTTTTCACAAATACATAAAATTGTCTGACTCATAATATCCATTAATAATAATCTTAAATTCTAAGGACCATTACACACATTGATAGATATGAACATAAAATGAAACTTATAATTTGGATTTCCTACTATCGGGTCTCGTTATCATAATATCCTATGGGATATTACCTGGGGTGTACACTAAGAGAAGGTTCCTCAAAGTCCAACGAGTCTCCAACCATGATAGCTTGTATCATTTTCATACCTTCAAATGATATCATATGGGCATAGAAAATATATTCAAGAAAAGTGTCATGGCACTTTTTTGTTCTCATCATAGTAGGGAACTGTTATGACCTTTTAGTGTGACAAATACTCTTAGGACATTATCATATGCTATGTTATGAAGAAGAACAATTATGATGTGATGAGGAATTTATTAAAATTCAGAACCGTGAATATAATTTTATCATAATGTAAAACGAAGTTGTTTTTATAGGGAACCAACTCCAATAGACTCCCACTTATAGTAGAGACAACTACTGACAACAATCATTCCGATAGCTATCACATGATATTCATGCTTCACTGGAGACTGGACTTTAGTCAAGGGGTCCACCCCATTCTCCTCTATGGACACTCGGATCACTATAACTTCAACCCTCTCATGAGAATCCCTCAAGAGATTATACTTCTAGGGTATGTGCTATTTCTTTTGATGTTACCTTGGGTCCTTTTCAAGATCCAACTCTGTAGTATTATCACAATACAATGTGATAGGGTCACTACTGCTAAGAACTACATCAAGATCCTAGACAAGGTTCTAAATTCAGTTGGATTCCTTGGCTGCATCAAAAGCCTCTATACATTCAGAATTCGTTGTAGAATCAACGTCAACTGACTACTTTGAACTCTTCCAGGTCACATCTCCTCTGTTGAGATATAAAACATATCCATATTGTGATATTAGATCATTCCGGTCTATCAAAAAACCAACATCAACATACACTCTGAGGGAAGGATCCTTGTCTCCTCCATACACTAGGAACATATCCTTAGTTCTTCTCTAATACATAAGGATAGACTTAACAGTGGTCCAATGATGTTATTATAGATCTTCTTGATATTCTCTTACCATGCTTAGTGCATAGGAAACATCAAGTCTAGTATATAGCATGTCATGCATGATTGATCCTATCACTGAAGAATATGGGATCATACTCATCCTATATTTATCCTATTGTGTCTAGGGACACATTTTCTTAGAAAGATATATCCCATGTGACATAGGAACCAATCCCCTCTTGAATATTTCTTTATTAAATATCTTTAGTATATGGTCAATATATGAACTCAGACATAGCCCAAGAATCCTCTTGGATCTATCACGAATCATCTTGATCTCTAGAATGTAGGTTACTTCACCTAAGTCTTTTATGGAGAAGCACTTGTTCAACTAGTCCATAGATTGTAATACTGGTATGTCATTTACAATAAGTAATATTTCTTCAACATATACTACTTGGATAACAACTACATTCCCATTAAAACTTTTGTAAAAACATGGCTCACATTCATTATTAATGATACCAAATTACCTTATGACTTCATCAAATTGAATATTCCAGGACTTGGATTCCTGCTTCAACCCATAAATGGACCTCTTTAACTTGCAAACCCTTTTATAATCACCTGGTGTCCAAAACCCTTCTTGTTGTGTCATATAGACATCTTCCTCAAGGTTCCCATTAAGGAATGCAGCATTGAAATCCATCTACCAAATCTCATAGTCGTGGTAAGATGCAATGGAAAATATGATTATGATGGATGTAAACATAGAAACCGGTGGAATGGTTTCATCACACTCAATTTTTTGACGTTGTTTGAACCCTTTAGCTACTAGCCTTTCTTTATATGTACTTACTTTACCTTCCATGTCCAGTTTCCTCTTGAATACCCATTTACATCCAATAGGATTTACATCAACAGGAACATAGAAAAACCCAAATATGGTTCTAATACAAATAATTCAATCCAAAATTCATAGTATCTAGCCATCTTGTATCTTCTAAGCTCTCTAATGACTACTTATAGGAGATAGGTTCATAATTTTCCAATAATAATGAGTCACGATCCTCAGTGATAAGAAAACCATATCTCTATGGTTTTCTTACCTCTCTTACACTCCTATGCAGTCCTTGTGTTTTAATAACTACTTATTCCATGGGGACCTGTGGAACTTATTATTGTACCAACTCCTATGTATTTTTAGAATTAACATCATTGAATTCAATCTTTCTCCCACTATCCTTTTTGAGGATGTGATCCCTATCAAGAAAGATAGCCTCTCTAGAAACAATCACATTCTTGTCTGAGGGGTTGTATAACTAGTATCCCTTTGTTTTTTTGGATTCCCTAAAAAGATATGCCTTATGACATGATGATCTAGTTTGTTTTTTGATAAAGCCTTAACAATGAATCACATCCCCATACACATGTATTCAATAAACCAGGTTTCTTTCCACTCAATAACTCAAAGGGGATTCCATTTTCCACCTTAGTTAGTACTCTTTTTAATGTGTATGTTTCAGTTTTTAATGCATATCCCCAAAATGATAATGGAAGATTTGTATGACTCGTCATCAACCTTACTAGGTCTAAAAAGGTGTGGTTCCTCCTTTCACAAACACCGTTCCACCATGGTGTATAAGGTGGTGTAAATTGAGATAGAATCCCAAACTCCCATAAAAGGTCGATGGAATCTTGGTTAAGATATTCCCCACATGGATTCGATTGAACCTTATTTATCTTCTTACCATGATGATTCTCTACTTTATTCTTGAATTCCTTGAATTTATCAATAGACTCAGACTTATACCTCATCAAGTAAATATATCCACATCTACTCAAGTCATCAGTAAAAGTTATCAAGTAAGAATATCCACCGCTAGATTCTATTATAAATAGTCCACAAACATCAGTGTGTATTAATCCAAGAAAATTTGTGGCCCTTTCACCATGTCCACAAAACAGTGGTTTGTTAGTTTTCTCTTGTAAACAAAAGTGACATCTATCAAGTATTTTTAGGTCCAAAGATTCTAAATAACCATCTTGATAGATCTTTGTCAGGCGCTTCTCATTTACATTACCAAGACGGTGATTCCACAACAAGGTGTTATATGAGTCATGTGATCTTGATTTTTTTATTGATTTCCAACACTTGGATTCTTAATTTAATACATACATGTCATTATTTAAATGTACCATACCATAACATATGTTTTCCTTAGAAAAGAAATAACTTTTATTTCCAAATTTGAAAACAAACCCATATGTATCTAAACTTGATATGAAAATTATGTTCTTAGTAACACTTGGTACATAATAAAAGTCTTGTAAAACCAAAATCATATTAATTTGGAACGAAAGGTGGTAGTCAAAAATGGAAAGATTATCCAACCTTTGACCATTGGTAACTCGCAGATCCACCTCTCCTCTGGGAATTTTCCGAAATCGACTTGGTTCCTGCATTAGAATGTAGATGTGATCACTACAAGCTATTTTTAATACCCAATGTGCATAAATAGAAATATTTCACTTGATAATGAATTCACCTTTGGATTCCCCTTTCCTCTAGTTGAATTTCCTCTTCCAGTGGCCTGACATGCACACAAAAAGCATACTGCCTCCTTTTCCTTGCCCTACCTTTGTACCTTTTTGTTCTTGGTCAGACGGTGCTTGGGATATTTAGACTGTTTAAAAATAATATCCCCCTTTGTATTGTCTTTACTCTTCCTATTCACTATAAGGGATGTATTTTTGTCATGCCCCATGTCCTTATCAACTTGTCAAATCTGGTTCAGATGTTATAATAATCTCTTTTCATTATTTATCATATTGTAATTCATAGTGAAAATAGAGAAGGCATTGGGCAGTGATGATTATATGATATATTTACAAAAGTCATCTGAGAATTTAATCCCTAAGATGTAAAGATGGCTAATTTACTCAATAATCTTGACAACATGTGTTCTAGTTGGGGAAGACTCTCCAATCTTAGTAGTGAACAAAGCATTGGAGATCTCATACCTATCTTGTATTGCCTTCTTTTGATAATGATCTTGAAGGTGAGACATCTTGAGATAAGAATCCATTTACTCAAGTTGCTTCAAGATATCATTGATCATATCATGAGGAACTGAACATCTGAAACATCAATCAGATGTTTCTATTACATAGATATCTCCTCATCACCCACCTCATTCCTAAGCTCAATTGGTAAAGGTTCTTCTAGCACATATACTTTCCTTTCATGGAAAAGGATGACTCAAAGGTGCCTTTTCCACTCTTAAAAATTAGTTATGTTAAGAAGTATTTCCTTATCGATTATGGATCACAATGATATGTTTTATTTCATTTTTAATTCTATTTCTACAGATAATATGAATAGAGTTTTAGTACTTTATCTGATAAAATTAAGATACATAAATTAATAAATATGCATCAGTCTCCCACTATTTTATCGAAACCCAATAGACCTCAATATTCGCTTTGGAATATCTTTTTACTTGGATATTCAAGTAGCGAGGGTCCATATTCAATTCTCATCACCCCAAATTTGTCTGGTCAAGAAACATGAATGGTTTTAGGTAGGCATTCCAAATTACAACTACATTAAATCATAGCTCCTTAATCCATTGAGTGGACTCCCAATTCCTGAAATCATTATTTTATATTTCCTCAACCCTTGCCTCTCAGTTACACCAGGTCCTACTTTGGTAGTCAACCCTTGATGTAAACCAAGTTATGTCTACCCAAAACCACAAATTAGAATTCCCTAATAATTGAAAGCACCCCAACATTGACTGGTCAAGCACTTTGAACTACTGGTTTGATTGTAAATGATGTAATTGAAGGCTATACCGACTTAATATTTTATTGATGGATTTTATCCTTTGTGCATAAATTTACTCTTATTGTCTTTTCACATGCTTATTAATATTAAGTGGGATATACTTAAGTTATTAACCATGTCTTGATAATATTTACACTTGAGCCATTTTAATTTAGTTTCACCTTGCATTCTTGTTAACTTATTAATTATATGATCGCGACAATACATCCATAATGAATAACCATTGAACTAGTAGAAATAAAAAAAGGGTATGATCATGAGATTTTATAATGGTTAGTTTATATAGCGATTTATAAACTAACCCTGACCTAGGGAAGAAACACCTTGAACCTTTTATGGTTTGTTTTTACAGATTTCCACCTGTCCACCATTGTATCTCCTTGGATTGATTTTGCCTCAACTCCTAACTTAAATGACCTTCACTAACTTGGGGGAACCATCCATTACATATTCTTTTAACTCACATGTTGGTGAAGGGTAAAAGTGGTTTCACCTAAAAGAAAACATGGGCATGCAAGCCCTACATATTAATGAGGAGAAGCCACACATACCAACAATTTTAATTAAACAAATAAATTAATATAAAACCCATCACATACAAAGGTCTAGTCTAGATAATGATCATCCACAAAAATGAAATGAATTAGGCATTTAATAAAACTATAATTCAATTTTTTAATTGTTCTTATTAATATAAATCATTCTTGAATCAATTAATTATTATATTTAATTAATCAAACATTTTACCTTAATCCTTTTTCTAAATTTCATTGAGACTGTCATTTATTATAATTTTAAATAAATTAATAAATTAATTTTAAATTCACTATATACATAATCTGTTCATTAGAGGAAGACCTGTGAATAACCGTCCAAAACTACCCAACTTGTATCATACTTTTATACACTTTATTCTTTGTGACAGGTTACATGTACACAGAATTTTAATTTTAATACAACTCATACATGATGTGCATATTTTTGAAAATTATGTAGATGTTAATTAAACAAACACATATATATATATATCAAACACCTATCACATGTTGTGTCCCATCTATATTCCCACACGATGGTACATGTCTCAAATATTACATAATATAATAATAAATTCTAAGTCTTCATAATCTGGAAAAAGTACATGGCGTGTATATCCAACTACACAACGTGTACCCTCCTCACCACCCATCCGAAGTACACACCTGGAGAAACTGTGTGTGAGGTGTACTTCAGAAATATTCAAAGTGTACAACATGTATAGTGGGACACACTCCGTGTAGACTCTGTGTTACATGGTCATCGACAAGGAAAGTCATGTATAGGATACACGACTTGACCCTAACCCGATGGGACTACATGTCGTGTCCAGCGGGACACATAGTGTGTAGTCCGACTGATCATGCATAATTTTTTCCTAGTCAACACGTGGTGTAACAATTAACTACACCGCATGTAATTAATGTACACATCTTGAGTAATTACCTAATTACTCCTGGTGCGTTAATCATAACTATACGATGTATAATCCGAATTACACAACAGTGTAGAAGATTACAAAGTGTGTAATTTGGAATACATAGTGTGTACTTTAATGTTTCCTAGAAAGAATTTTCGGCACCTCCTAATGATATTCTCAATGTAATTTTAGTCATAAAATTATTTGTTTCTTTGAGATATGAAAGAAACAAAAGAGGAAGAACAGATCTTGAAATTCAGGTTACAAGAACTATTAAACATGAATTGACAAACTAAAATATTAAAGCGTAAATCATCAAAGAATTATTTAAATAATTATAAATGAATATATAATCTCCCTATGATACCACTTGTAGGTTCTAGGAGTAGTGGATGCACGGTTGTGCTAAAACCCATATTTAAATTTCAACATGATCAATGATTATTCTGGGATCAATATGATGATGAACGCAAGTATCCACAAAAGAAAATCAAATATTTAGATAATGAAGAAAGAGGCATGGACCCCATAGATATGATCCACATTTTTATTTAAAATAAATTTAATTTAATTAAATAAATACCTCTAAGGTTTTCATTATTATTTGAAGTGTATGACCACATATCTATGGTGAGCCTTTCATTGCTTTGTATAGATCATGAGAAGATATCATCTAGAGGCAATCCGTACATTATCTACGAATCTCTAGATGTCACCGAAGGAGACTCCAATTACTAGAATGTATGGTCCATGCACTAGTATCGTAAGTCCTTGATCACCTTGAGAGATGATTCCAATTCATTCTTTGATCCAGTGGAGGATTGTCACTCTCATTCTTGAGAGAATTCTTGGAGAGAGAAAAACTACTCTCGAGTCTAGAGAGATTTTTCACCAAAATGTTGTGCACAACCAAAACTGGATATCTAGCCTATAGGTCCCCCCTTGAATAATATGGTAATAATATGTAACCATGAATTTAATTCACTAGGTAATAATAAATAATTAGCACAAGTGTTGTTACTTATTTTATTATTCCATGTGAAACCCCATATCCAAGAATAACTACAATACCATTATTTCCATGACATGTGCTTATCTCACAAGTTAGAATTAATTATTATTTTAATCAAATAATATTTAATATTATTTTCTCACTATACCCTTTAACTAGGTCCACTCATCCTCCAACATATTTATTAGACCATGAATAGTGACTATTTATTTATTAAATAAATAAATAAATCTAACTGCATTATTTGCTGATAAATAAATAAAATGTGATCATACGTACTTGACTAATTATTAAAACACAACCGGGAATAATATTTATTCAACTTGTAAAATAATAATTTATTTAACTAAGATTCTAGATACACTTAATGTGTGACCCTCTAGGCCTCTTTCTTAGTGCAATTAGAAGAGCCTACCTGAAGTCCAAGGGTAGCATCTAGAAACATGCAAAGGAACCCATAAAGAAATAAATTAATGTTGTAATGACATGTCACCTCATACAGACACTTACCATGTAATATAATCCCTTTATCAAAATATCTCCAATCAATCATGTTGCAAGCTAGTGAAATCAACCTATATGCTTGACAACTCATTCTTTGACATTCCAAAAATAGAAATTTCCTAACAAACACCAAGGCCATAGATTTATTTAGGATCAATCATTTTTATTAAAGTGCCTGAGATATTTAATTCCATTAATGAATATAAGGGATAAATCCTTTATCACGTTATTAATTAATTCAATATTACTCTTGATGCACCTATTATACCCTACCTCACCGCGAGCATATATCGTGTAACACCCCGAGATTTTATGAGAATTATTTTTTTAATTTCTTTGATGTCTTTTGTTGTATTCTACACCAAGATTATCTTATGCTATATGCAACACCGTATTAGCTTGTAGTATATGCAACACAATTCTTGGCTTTCATCACACGCAATAGAAACCTTCCGTGATATATTGCGTTGTACGCAATACCGAGTTTCACTAAACAATGATATGTTATTAAAATATTATATAAACTAGCCGTTATGAATAGTAATACCCACTTTTTGAAATTTTGTAAATTTTATCTTTCAAAATGGACTTCATTTTTGGATTCGGAATATCAAAATTATCCCAGGGTGAATTTTTTGTATTTTTCAAAAAACTTTCAATTTTTGATGAATAGTGAAAAAACACTAAGTTATAGTTTAAAACTGAATTTTTATTTAAATAATTATTTGTTTTATTTAAATTAATTTTATGTCAAAATATACTCATAATACCTATATAAGTTTAATGTAATTAATTGGAGTCAATTTATAATAATTTTAGATATATAAAGTTTTATAGAACTTTTCATCGTCTTTTACCCACCTCCTAGGAGAATTTGCAAATTTAACTAAATTTTAATTTTACCGCTTCTGTGAGTCGAATATAGAAAATCTGAGAGAAACGGTTAATATCAAGGAGTAAAATGTGGTTCAATAAGATAAAAATAATTTTTGTTGAATAGCATCTTTTTACTTTTATTTACCACGGTTAAAAGTAAATTGGGTAATTAAGGGTAAAAGGGATATTATTATTACCCTAACACATGTCTTAATTCTATTTGATAAGTTTAATTCGACCTAAAAAAACCTTAATAACAAAATAGTACCATTTAGGTCCACTTCAATTAGATTAGGACATTTATTATTATTTAATTCAAAGAAGAGTTAAAAGAATTAAAATCAATGTTTAATAAGTAAAACATTTTTAGAATAGGGTTGTACATAAGATAAATTCGATTATAAATATTCATTAGAAATATAAAAGGATTTAGTACATAATTTTACTTTATTTATAAAATTTAGACATTAAATAAATTAATTTATTTATAACACAATGATGATGCATTAATTACCTAATTAATGAAATATTATCATAATTGATATTATAAATACCCTAATAAATGCAATTTGAGACTTTTTATGAATTAAACTAATTTTATAGGTTAATATAACATATTATGGTTGGTTAGATGAATTTTATTCAAAGTAATAATGCTATTATGAATTTAGAAAAAACAAAATACCAAATAGTGTCAAAATTGACATAAACGAGTTTTTAAAACAAATATTAAGTTATTAATTGATATTATATTCCTAAAAATCTAAGGTTCATCCAAAATACTTATATAATAATATATATGACATTAATGTACCAATTAGGGTTGCATTGGCAGTTTATATTATGTTTATTAACCATATAGTGTAATAATAAAAGAAGATAGGGTAAAAGTTAAATTATTTAACTTAGAGTTAAATCTAAATGATAAGGTTAAAATGGTAACCTAAACTTGTCTAAAACCTATTGGTTGAGATGGTTTCGACCCATCCCCACCATATACTATAAATAATACACTTTGGAGCCATTATAAATGGAATATTAATTTATTATAAAATAATATTTTTAGTTTTTCCTAAGGTGCCCCTCTCCCCCTTTTAAAAGGGAACCTCCTCCCTCTCCTCTTTACACAATTTTGAGCCTTAAAGCTCGTCCAAGCCCTGAAAATTTCTCTTCTCAACCTCTATAGTTATATCATATAGGTTCTGGTCTTCTCAAAATACCAACTCTAGTTTCTTAAGAGGAATTTTAAAAGAGGCACGTCGAAGAAGTGGTAATATCTTCTACCGATTCTTTCAAGTTTCTTTCTTCTTCTACTTCCTCTTCTTTAGTTATTTCATTATAAAGTAATAACATCAGTATTAATTATATACTTATATGTTATTATAAATATGAAACAACTCTATTTAACCTTCTATCTATCCTACGGAAAACAAAATCACCGCGTGTTCGTACATACAGAATATCATCTCCACGCCGTGATGTAACATGTTTTCCTACCACCACCTTACTTGGATAGGTATAATGGTTTAAAGAATAACTATATATGATTATTATAACATGATACTAATTCTGAGATATTATATCATCCACTATAATTCAATTCAATAATTATTGGAATGATATCATCACTCATGCCTACGCACGGATTACCGTCTCCACGACATGATGAGATTCATTCTCCATGTTAACCATTAAAGAATGATTATAAAGTATATATAATGAATAATAATGAAATATATCACATAATAAAGCTACTATATTTATTTATATATATATATATGTCATATACTTACTTCTATTCAAGTCAACAAAAAAAAGAAAAAAAACATTCATGCGTATGTACAGTCTACCATCTCCATGAACGGTGTATTTAATTTCATTTATATATCTATTTTATATATATATAATGAATATATAAGATATATAAATCATGATTTATTTTCTGGAAGTAATTAAATCATGATATAAGTAATAATAATATCAAGAACAACAAGTCCAAACACGTACAATAAATGAAAGTACTTTACCCAAAACACTTATTTAACATGGAATTGACAAATGAACGGTTAATATAAAGTCATAAGTGAATCATATATGATATCATAAATATTAATATGATTCTATTACAAGATAATAATATGTTTAAACCCACTATACAGGAGTCTCGGACAGATACGGAATAAATTGGACAAAAGGTAAGGGATAATATTTCCAATCTCGTTCTTATCTGAGATTGTTTATTCGTAAGTATTTACTGGGGTAATGTTTATCATCCATGTCCATTTTTTCTAAAAATGTTTTCATAAAATGTTTATTATTATTCCATGTATTTTTAAAGTCATTTTTACCCTTTTTTGACTTTTACAACATTTTATTGAAGTAATCTTTACTTTGTTTACCATATAATGTAATTTTTGACTTTTCCAACAAAAGTACGAGAAGAATGTTTTTTAACTTATACGACATGAACGGATTATTACGGTTTCATAACACCTTATTTTCATGAGTTTCACTCTACAAGATTTCATGATTATTTTCAAAAAAATACTATTGTTTTAATATTTTATGGTTTATGTGAAAAGAATATGATTTTGAAGAAGAAAGGATATTTTCCTCAAGAATTCATTTCAAGTGTTTTATCAAAATTATTTTCCATATAAGGTGATATTATTTAGTATCGTTATGTTTCAAGTATAATGTTTATATTATTTACATGGTTTGATTTTTACTATGATGAAATGGTATCCATTTGTTTTATATGGATTATATTATGATGGAATGATGTTTATGAAATCCATTTTATTCTTTGGGTTATGATGACTGATTTATGATTGTTTTGTGGCACACATAAGAATGGTTTCATTATGAGACGGGTGGGCCCTATATCTCCTTCCAATGCATTGGTTAAAGATTTATATCTCATGAGATAGACATGGCTGGAACGACAAGTAAAATCCGGTTCAGTAATGCAGGGATGGAACGACAAGTAAACCCGATTCAGCAATGGACTTTGTCCACTATGATGGTCTTGGTAGAAATTATTTGTCTACTATGGAAATCATGTCAAGTTATTAATGGTTTTCCACAATTACATGTTTTATTACCATGCTATTTTATCATGATTGATGTTCCATTATGATCTATGCCTTACATAATACCATTTTAAATGTCATTACTCATGATTTTCAGGTTTAATCTTTATGATCATGTTTTATTTAAGTTCAAATGTACATGGGTTGTTTTATTTTCTCCATGCTTACCCTTACTGAGCATTTGAGATCACCATTTTTATGTTTTCTTTTCCCCAAGATATAAAGAAAGTTTTTAGGTTAGAAAAAAAGGGGAAGATCTTTATGGGAGATGTTGAAGATCTTTCAACATGATTAGAAGTTTATGTTCCATGTTTCCAAAGAAACTAAACTATTATGGTCCTTAGATGTCAGTTTTTGTTATGTATTAAGTATTCCACAAAAGTAATGTAATGTCCATGTATGTCAAGTTTGCGACTCTACAATTGGTATTAGAGGAAAGGTTTATTCAACCTTTGGAAACTAGGATGCATAAACATTAGTGAGATCCCTAGAGATATTTCTAAGGTATGTCTAGGGATGTCCCTAAGGTTAAGTATAAGTATAGGGTATAGTCCTAGAATTACGGTAACGATCATAGAATTAAACTGAATATCTTAGATATTGATGGTACACCCCCTTTATTATGTTTTTTTCATAGCATGATTTTTGCCTCTTACACTATTCTTTTTGGATTTTAGATGATGGCTGGAACGCGAAGGAACCGTGTTGATCAATGTAATGGGAAATGTAATGATTTAACTCTTGAACAAACCAATTTTATGGGAGATGGAGTGAAAAATCTTATTGCTATAATTAAATAAGCTATGAATCATTCTGGACTTTCAAATGAGTAGATAAGGGAACAATATTCTATTGAGTCTTTCATGAGGCAATGCCCACCTTTTTTCAGTGGGTCTTCTGATCCACTTGTTGCTGAACAATAGATCAGTACCATTGAAAAGATATTTCCCATACTTCGATGTTCGGAACATGAAAAATTCATTTTGGATGTTTACTGTTTAGAAGGTGAAGCAGACCAGTGGTGGACTCTAATTAAGAATACAAGTCCCCAAGGTGAAATTGAATCCATGGAATGGGACAAGTTTAAGAACTTATTTTTCAATATGTACTTACCTCATATTCTCCTAACAATGATGGAAAATGAGTCCCTTGAGCTTAAGAAAAAGGATGATGAATCTGTTGGTATATACAAGGAAAATTTTACAAGTCTTTCAAGGTATGCATCTGGCTTTAACATCCAACCTGAATGTAAAGTTGATCGATTCTTCAGTGGCTTAAAACCAAGTCTTCGAAGGGCATTAGGTATAAGAGACTTCAGTAGCTATGAATAAATTATGTGTTGTGCTATCAAGGTAGAACTCAAAGATGGTGTTACATATCCATCTCATGGTTTTGACAAGAAACTAAAGATGGAGTTCAAGGAAAAATCTCAAAATAATGGTGAAAAAAAAGACAAATGTTTCTTTATGCTCAATGTGTGAAAAGATGCTTGGTGGAGATTGTCTTAAAGGTACTAGAAAATGTTTTAAGTGTGGAAAAAATGCTCATCGAGAAGATGAGTGTCAAATTAATGGAAAAAGGGTAGCTAATTATGTGAATAGAGAAAAGACTATAGAGAACGCACCACCAACGCTTCAATGTTTCAAGTGCAAGGAAATGGGGCATTATGCTAATTAATGCCCTAATCCAAGGCCTAATGATGATCGACGTGAGCAACCTCTTAAAGAAAAGGACAATGTAAAGTCACAAGAGATCACTATTGGAAATGTTGAATATGAAAATGATGTGGTGGAATTATTATTTTTTTATGTAATGAGATTCCAAAATAATATTGTATATAGTATCGTGGAATATTGGAATATTTATGTATTGGTCTACTGTGGTTTTCAATAATTATATGGTACCGGTAACCATAGAAAGTGATTGAAATATTTTTGGAAAGCAGATGATATGTTATTAATGAAGGGATAAATAGAAAATGAATTTTTTGATAGTATTCATGAGATGATGACTGATATAAGGACAAAGTGATATCATGGTTTGAGTTTATAGAAATTTATTGATTTTGGTATGTGGAAAGAGGTAACTTTTGACAGAATTCATGTTTTCACTAAGGTTCTACGGTAATTCATGTTTCAAAAGAATACATGATTAAGGTATTCACATGTTTGGAATGTGACCAACAAGATATATCTTATGATATATGGGGGATAAAAGATGGTATTGACATGCATGGTTGATGACATTTCTAGTAATCGTTTTCTTTATACCATGAGGTTGGATAGAAGTATTTTGGATAAGCCTAAAGATTTTAAATGGATTATGTTGGACATAATATAATATTGTCTAAGGATAAAACCTTTTTTTGATATTAATTCTGGAATGTTAGAATAGTGTAGTTTTAGAAAAAGGGACAACCTGCAGGATGGGCGACAACCCGTCGCGTCGGACAAGGTTGCTGGAATCGAACCCACAACCGAAATGTGACAGGCCTTTATCGCCTACCCCTGGCCTACAGGAAGTACCAAGTTAGTAGAAACTAGTTTTATTTTATTAAGAGGTATGATAGATGAATTAAAAGTCCATTTTATGAACCATATACGATTAATCTCACCATAGAGGGACTTATGTATATTCCTTTTTCTAACCTTATGTTTGAGACAGATGGAATGACCTATCATTCTATCGCATGATCGCTAACACTTCATAAATGACAAATTCAACTTCAATTATTTAAAAAATGAAGTGGAAATTGTTCATGGAATGACCAATGGAAAGATTGTACCAAAATCAAGTAAGTATTTCTTCTAATTCAAAATTTTCAACTTTAGAGAAATGATATTGAAAACCAAAAATGTTGTCCTAGTACCCTCATATCCGATGAATCAGATGATACCTTAGATCATCACAAATTTATAAATTTTTGATATTTGTATTTTTCATAGCTGTGTTCTCTACCACTCTTCATCCAAACATGATGGTTAGATTTCTCTTCCATATCCATATTTTCACCTATATTCTCTTATGTGGAAACCCAATGATGAGTTACTTTGGGTATCCATTATGTTTCTAACATTCCTTTTTTTAAAATGATGATTTAGTATTCCTTTTTAGGAAGTGTGTTTCTATGAAAAAAACTTTCAAGTAGAAAACCATTTATAACCCTGAAGAATTTTGAGGGTGAAATACATTTTAAGGGGGTAGAATGTAACACCCTGAGATTTTATGAGAATTATTGTTTTTAATTTCTTTGATGTATTTGGTCGTATGATAAACCAAGATTATCTTACACTATACACAACACCATATTAGCTTGTAGTATACATGCCACTATTCTTGGCTTCCATCATGTGCAAGAGCAACCTTCCTCGATAGCTTGCATTGTACGCAATACCATGTTTCACTAAATAATGATATGTTATTAAAATATTATATAAACTAGTCGTTATGAATAGTCATACCCACTTTTTGAAATTTTATAAATTTTATCTTTCAAAATGGTCTTCATTTTTGGATTCAGAATATTGAAATTATCCTAGGGTAAATTTTTGGTATTTTTTTGAAAACATTTAATTTTTGATGAATAGTTAAAAAACACTAAGTTATAGTTTAAAACCGAATTTTTATTTAAATAATTACTTGTTTTATTTAAATTTATTTTTGGTCAAAATAGACACATAATACCTATATAAGTTCAATGTAATTCACTGGAGTCAATTTATAATAATTTTAGATATATAAAATTATATAGATCTTTTTACAGTCTTTTACCCACCTCCTAGGAGAATTTGAAAATTTATATAAAACATAATTTTACCGCTTCTATGAGTTTAATTTTGAAAATCCAAGAATCAAGGTTAATATAAAGGAGTAAAATGTGGTTCAATAAGATAAAAATAATTTTTGGTGAAGAGTAACTTTTTATTTTCATTTACCGCGGTTAAAAGTAAATAGGGTAATTAAGTGTAAAAGTTATATTATTATTACCCTAACACATGTCCTAATTATATTTAATAAGTTTAATTCGACCCAAAAAAACCTTAGGAATAAAATATGACCATTTAGGTCCACTTCGATTAGATTAAGACATTTATTATTATTTAATTCAAAGAAGAGTTAAAAAAATTTAAGTCAAATTTTAATAAGCAAAACATTTTTAATATAGAAGATAAATTCGACTATAAATATTCATTAGAAATCTAAAAATATTTCCTACATAATGGTATTTTATTTATAATTTTTAGACATTAAATTAATTAATTAATTTGTGATACAATTATGATGCAGTAATTACATTATTAATGAAATATTAACTTAATTGATATTATAAATACCCAAATAAATGTAATTTGAGACTTTTTATGAATTAAAATAATTTTATTGGTTAATATAACATATTAGGGTTGGTTAGATGAATTTTATTTGAAGTAATAATGCTGTTATGAATTTAGAAAAAACAAAATACCAAATAGTGTCAAAATTGACATAAAAGAGTTTTTAAAACAAATATTAAATTATAAATTGATATTATATTCCTAAAAATATAAGGATTATCAAACATACTTATATAATAATATATATGACATTAATGAACCAATTATGGTTCTATTGGAAGTTTATAGTATGTTTATTAACCATATAGTGTAAGAATAACAGAAGACACGAAAAAAGTTAAATTATTTAACTTAGAGTTAAATCTAAATGATAAGGTTAAAATGGTAACCTAAACTTCTCTAAAACCTATTTTTTGAGATTATTTCGACACATAACCACCCTATCCTCAAAATAAGTCACTTTGGAGCCATTATAAATCGATTATTAATTTTTATAAAATAATATTTTAAGTTTTTCCTAAGGTGCCCCTCTCCTCCCTTATAAAAGGGCACCTCCTCCCTCTCCACTTTACCCAATTTTGAGCATTCAAGCTCGGACAACCCCTGAAAACTTATCTTATCAACTTATCTAGTAATATCATATAGGTTCTGGTCTTCTCAAAAGACCAACTCTAGTTTCCTAAGAGGAAGTTTAAACGAGGCACGTCGAAGAAGAGGTAATCTCTTCTACCGATTCTTTCAAGTTTCTTTCTTCTTCTACATCCTCTTGTTTAGTTGTTTCATTATAAAGTAATGAAAAAAGTATTACATATATACTGATATGTTATTATAAATATTAAACAACCCTATTTCACCTTCTATATATCCTACAGAAAACAAAATCACCACGTGTTCGTACGTACGAAATACCGTCTCCACACCGCGGTGTAATATGTTTTCCTAACACCACCTTACTTGGATGGGTATAATGGTGTAAAGAATAACTATATATGATTATTATAACATGATACTAATTCTGAGATATTATATCATCCACTCTAATTCAATTCAATAATTGTTGGAATGATATCATCGCTCGTGCGTACGCACGGATTACCGTCTCCACGACACGATGAGATTAATTCTCCATGTTAACCATTCAAGAATGATTATAATGTATATATAATGAATAATAATGAAATATATGACATAATAAAGCTACTGTATTTATGCGTGTATATATATATATTTCATCTACTTACTTCCATTCAAGTCAATAAGGAGAGAAAAACAACGTTCATGCGTACGTATGACCTACTGTCTCCATGAACAGTGTATTTCATTTCATTTATCTATCTATTATATATATTTACTAAATATATAAGATATATAAATAATTATTTACATTTTGGAAGTAATTAAATCATAATATAAGTAATAATAATATCAAGAACAACAAGTCCAAACACGTATGATAAATGAAACGATTTTACCCAAAACACTTCTTTAACTTGGAAATGACAAATGAACAGTTAATATAAAGTCATAAGTGAATCATATATGACATAATAAATATTACTATGATTCTGTTACGAGATAATAATATGTTTAAACCCACAATACAGGAGTCTCGGATAGATATAGAATAAATTGGACATAAGGTAGGGGATAATATTTCCAATCTCGTTCTTATCTGAGATTGTTTATTCGCAAGTATTTACTGGGGTAATGTTTATCATCCATGTCCATGATTTATAAAAATGTTTACTATTCTTCCATGTATTTTTAGAGTCATTTTTACCCTTTTTTGACCTTTACAACATTGTATTGAAGGAATCTTTACTTTGTTTATCATATAATGTACTTTTTGACTTTTCCGAAAAAAGTACGAGAAGAATGTTTTTTTAAGTTATACGGCATGAACAAATATTTAAGGTTTCATAACACCTTATTTTCATGAATCTTAATCTACAAGATTTCACGAATATTTTAAAAAAAAATACTTTTCTTTTAAAATTTCAGGGCATTTTGTGAAAATAAAATGATTTTGATGAAGAAAGGATATTTTCCTCAAGAATTCATTTCAAGTGTTTTATCAAAACTATTTTCCATCTATGGTGACATTATTTAGTATGCTTATGTTTCAAGTATAATGTCTCTATTATTTACATGGTTTTATTTTTATTATGATGAAATGGTATCCATTTGTTTTATATGGATTATATTACGATGGAATGATGTTTATGAAACCCATTTTATTCTTTTGGTTATGATGAATGATTTATGATTGTTCGGTGGCAAAAATAAAATGGTTTCATTATGAGATGGGTGGGGCCTATAAATCCCTCCAATGAATTGGGTAAATATTTATATCTAATTATATATACATGGATGGAACGACATGTAAAATCCGGTTCAGTAATACAGGGCTGGAACGACAAGTAAACCCGATTCAATAATGGACTTTGTCCACTATAATGGTCTTGGTATAAATTATTTGTCTACTATGGAAATCATATCATGTTATTAATGGTTTTCCACAATTACATGTTTTATTCCCATGCTATTTTATCATGATTGATGTTCCATTATGATCTATACCTTACATACTACCTTGTTTAATGTCATTGCGCATGATTTTGATGTTTAAACTTTATGTTCATGTTTTTTTAAGTTCAAATGTATATGGGTTGTTTTATTTTCTCCATGATTACCCTTATTGAGAATTTTATCTCACCCTTTTTATGTTTTCTTTTCCCCAAGATATAAATAAAGGTTTTAGGTAAGAAAAAAAAGGGGAAGATCTTTATGGGAGATGTTGAAGATCTTTCAACATGATTAGAATTTTATGTTCCAAGTTTACAAAGACACTAAACTATTATGGTACTTGGATGTAAGTTTTTGTTATGTATTAAGTATTCCACAAAAGTAATATAATGTCCTTGTACGTCATGTTTGGGACTCTATAATTGGTAATATATGAATGGTTTAGTCAACCTTTGGAAACTAGGATGCGAAAACCTTAGTGAGATCCCTAGAGATATTTATAAGGTATATCTAGAGATGTCCCTAATGTTAAGTATATGTTTAGGTTATAATCCTAGAATTACGATAACTATCATATAATTCAACCGAAGATCTTAGATATTGGAGTTACACCCCCTTTATTATGTTGTTTTCCTAGAAAGCTTTTTTCCTATTACACTCTTCTTTTTGGGTTTTAGATGATGGCTGGAATGCGAATGAACAATGTTGATCAATGTAATGGGAAATGCAATGATTTTACTCTAGAACAAGCCAATTTTATGGGAGATAGAGTGAAAAATATTATTTCTATACTTAAACAATATATGAATCATTCTGGACTTCCGAATGAGTAGAGAAGGGAACAATATTCTATTGAGTCCTTCATGAGGCAACGCCCACCTTCTTTCAGTGGGTCTTCTGATCCACTTGTTGCTGAATAATGGATCAGTACCATTGAAAATATATTTTCCACACTTTGATGTTCGGAAGATGAAAAAGTAATTCTAGCTGTTTACCGTTTAGAAGGTGAAGCAGACCAGTGGTGGACTCTAATTAAGAATAAAAGGCCCCAAGGTGAAATTGAATCCATGGAATGGGACGAGTTCAAGAACTTATTTTTCAATAATTACTTCCCTCGTATTCTTTGAACAAAGATAGAAAATATTTCCTTGAGCTTAAGCAAAAGGATGATGAATATTTTGGTATATACGAGACGAATTTTACAAGGCTTACACGGTATGCATCTGGCTTCATCATCGAACCTGAAAGTAAAGTTGATCGATTCTTCAGTGGCTTAAAACCAAGTCTTTGAAGGAAATAATATATAAGAGACTTCAGTAGCTATGAAGATATTGTGTGTTGTGCTATCAAGGGAGAACTGGAAGTTGGTGTTACATATCCATCTCATGGTTTTGACAAGAAACGAAAATGGAGTTCAAGGAGAAATCTCAAAACAATGGTGAGAAAAAGGTGAATGTTTCTTTATACTCAATGTGTGGAAATAACCATGGTGGAGATTGTCTTAAAGGGACTAGAAAATGTTTTAAGTGTGGAAAATAATTTTATTGAGAATATGAGTGTCGAAGTAATGGGAAAAGGGTAGCTAATGATGTGAATATAGAAAAGACTATAGAGAACGCACCACCAACACTTCAATTCTTCAAGTGCAAGGAAATGGGGCATTATGCTAATCAATTCCCCAATCCATGGGTTAATGATGATCGACATGATCAACATCTTAAGGAAAAGGACAAAGGGAAGTCACATGCGATTACTATTGGAAATGATGAATATGACAACGATGTGGTGGAAAAATTAAGTGTTTATGTAATGAGATTCCAAAATAATGTTGTATATAGTATCGTGGAATATTGGAATATTTATGTATTGGTCTACTGTGGTTTTCAATAATTTTATGGAACCGGTAACCATGAAAAGTGATTGAAATATTTTTGGAAAGTAGATGATATGTGCTTAATTAAGGGATAAGGAGTAAATGATTTTTTTATAGTATTCATGAGCTCATGACTGATATAAGGACAAAGTTATATCATGGTTTGAGTATATAGAAATATTGGGATTTTGGTATGTGGAAAGAGTTAACGTTTGACAGCATTCATGTTTTCACTAAGGTTCTATGGTGATTCATGTTTCAAAAGAATATATGATTAAGGTATTCACATGTTTGGAATGTGACCAACAAGATATATCTTATTATATATGGGGGATAAATTATGGTATTCACATGCATGGTTGATGAAATTTCTAGGAATCACTGTCTTTATACTATGAGCTTGGATAAAAGTATTTTGGATAAGCCTAAAGATTTTTAATGGATTATGTTGGACATAAGATAATATTGTTTAAGGATAGAACCTTTTTTTGATATTATTTCTGGAATGTTATAATAGCATAGTTTTAGAAAAAGGGACAACCTGTAGGATGGGCGACAACCCATCGCGTCAGACAAGGTTGCTGGAATCGAACCCACAACCGAAGTGAGATAAGCCTTTATCACCTACCTCTGGCGTACAAGAAGTCCCTGGTTAGTAGAAACTAGTTTTATTTTATTAAGCAGTATGATAGATGAATTATAAGTCCATTTTAGGAACTATATACGATTAATCTCACCATAGATGGACTTATGTGTATAACTTTTACTAACCTTATGTTTGAGACAGATGGAATGACCTATCATTCTATCGCATGATCTACTAACACTTCATGAATGAAAAATTCAACTTCATTTCTTTAAGAAATGAATTTGATATTGTTCATGGAACGACCAATGGTAAGATTGTACAAAAATCAAGTAGGTATTTCTTCTAATTCAAAATTTTCTACTTTATGGAAATGATATTGAAAACCAAAAATGTTGTCCTAGTACCCTCATATCTGATGAATCAGATGGTACCTTAGATCATCACAAATTTATAGCTTTGTGATTGTTGGCTTTTTATAGCCACGTTCTCTACCACTCTTCATCCAAGCATGATGGTTATATTTCTCTTCAATATCCATATTTTCACCTATATTATCCTATGGGGAAACCCAGTGATGAGTTTCTTTGGGTATTTGTTATGTTTCTAACCTACCTTTTTAAAATGATGATTTAGTATTCCTTTTTATGATGTGGGTTTCTTTGAAAGAAACTTTCAAGTAGAAAACCACTTATAACCCTAACGAATTTTGAGGGAGAAATTCATTTTATGGGGGGTAGAATGTAACACCCTGAGTTTTTATGAGAATTATTCTTTTTAATTTCTTTGATGTCTTTTGTTGTACACTACACCAAGATTATCTTACCCTATATGCAACACCGTATTATCTTGTAGTATATTCAACACTATTCTTGGCTTTCATCACACGCAAGATCAACCTTCCTCGATAGCTTGCGTTGTACGCAATACTGAGTTTCACTAAACAACGATATATTATTAAAATATTATATAAACTAGCCATTATGAATAGTAATACCCAATTTTTGAAATTTTATAAATTTTATCTTTCAAAATGGTTCTCATTTTTGGATTCAGAATATCGAAATTATCCTAGGGTGATTTTTTTTATTTTTCTGAAAACTTTCAATTTTTGATTAATAGTGAAAAAACACTGAGTTATAGTTTAAAACCGAATTTTTATTTAAATAATTATTTATTTTATTTAAATTTATTTTAGGTCCAAATAGACACATAATACCTCTATAAGTTCAATGTAATTCATTGGAGTTAATTTATAATAAGTTTAGATATATAAAATTTTATATAACTTTTCACTGTCTTTTACCCACCTCTTAGGAGAATTTGCAAATTTACATAAAACATAATTTTACTGCTTATGTGAGTTGAATTTCAGAAATATGAGAGACACGATTAATATCAAGGAGTAAAATGTGGTTCAATAAGATAAAAATAATTTTTTATGAATAGTAACTTTTTACTTTTATTTTCCACGGTTAAAATTAATAGGGTAATTAATGGTAAAAGTGATATTATTATTACCATAAAACATGTACTAATTCTATTGGATAAGTGTAATTGGACCCAAAACAACCTTAGGAATAAAATATGACCATTAAGGTCCACTTGGATTAGATTAGGAGATTTATTATTAATTAATTCAAAGAAGAGTTATAAGAATTAAAATCAATGTTTAATAAGTAAAAAAAATTTAATATAGGGTTATGATTAGATAAATTCGACTATAAATATTCATTATAAATCTGAAAATATTTCCTACATAATGGTATTTTATTTATAATTTTTAGAAATTAAATAATTTAATTTATTTATGACACAATGATGAAGCAGTAATTACTTTATTAATGAAATATTAACGAAATTGATATTATAAATACCCAAATGAATGTAATTTGAGACTTTTTATGAATTAAACTAATTTTATATCTTAATATAACATATTGGGGTTGGTTATATGAATTGTTTTCGAAGTAATAATGCTATTATTAATTTAGAAAAAACAAAATACCAAATACTGTCAAAATTGACATAAAAGAGTTTTTAAAACAAATAGTAAATTATTAATTGATATTCTATTCCTAAAAATTTAAGGTTCGGAAAAAAATACTTATATAATAATATATATAACATTAATGAATCAATTAGGGTTCTATTGACAGTTTATAATAAGTTTATTAACCATATAGAGTAAGAATACAAGAAGACACGGTAAAAGTTAAATTATTTAAGTTAGAGTTAAATCTAAATGATAAAGTTACAATGGTAACCTAAACTTGCCTAAAACCTATTGTTTGAGATTATTTCTACCCATCCCCACCTTATCCTCAAAATAATTCACTTTGGATCCATTATAAACCTAATATTAATTTATTATAAAATAATATTTTAAGTTTTTCCTATGGTGCCCCTCTCCTCCCTTATAAAAGGGCACCTCCTCCCTCTCCTATTTACACAATTTTGAGCCTTCAAGCTCAGACAACCCCTGAAAATTTCTCTTCTCAACCTCTCTATTTATATCATAGAGGTTCTTGTCTTCTAAAAAGACAAACTCTAGTTCCCTAATAGGAAGTTTAAAAGAGGCACGTTGAAGAAGAGGTAATCTCTTCTACCGATTCTTTCAAGTTTCTTTCTTCTTATAATTCCTCTTATTTAGTTGTTTCATAATAAATTAATAAAATAAGTATTAATTATATACTGATATTTTATTATAAATATGAAAAAACCCTATTTCACCTTCTATCCGTCCTACGAAAAAACGAAATCACTATGCATGCGTACGTACAGAATACTGTCTCCATGTCATGGTGTAATATGTTTTTCTACCACCGCCTAACATGGATGGGTATAATGGTGTAAAGAATAACAATATATGATTATTATAACATGATACTAATTATGAGATATTATATCATCTACTATAATTCCATTAAATAATTATGAGAATGATATCATCGCTCGTGCGTACGCACAGATTACCGTCTCCACGACTCGATGAGATCATTCTTCATGATAACCATTCAAGAATGATTATAAAGTAGATATAATGAATAATAATGAAATATATGACATAATAAAGCTTCTGTATTTATTTATTTATATATATATATATATATGTCATCTACTTACTTCCATTCAAGTCAATAAGTAATGGAAAACAACGTTCATGCATACGTACGGCCTACCGTCTCCATGAACGATGTATTTAATTTCAACTATCGATCTATTATATATATATATATACTGAATATAATAGATATATAAATAATGATTTAAATTTTGGAAGTAATTAAATCATGATATAAGTAATAATAATATCAAGAACAACAAGTCCAAACACGTACGATAAATGAAACAATTTTACACAAAACACTTCTTTAACATGGAATTGACAAATGAACGGTTAATATAAAGTCATTAGCGAATTATATATGATATCATAAATATTATTATAATTATATTACAATATAATAATATGTTTAAACCCAATATATAGGAGTCTTGGACACATACGAAATAAATTGGACATAAGGTAAGGGATAATATTTCCAATCTCATTCTTATCCGAGATTGTTTATACGTAAGTATTTACTGGGGTAATGTTTGTCATCCATGTCCATGTTTTCTAAAAATGTTTTCATAAAATGATTACAATTATTCCATGAATGTTTAAATTCATTTTTACCCTTTTTTAACTAGTAAAACATTGTATTGAAGGAATCTTTACTTTGTTTTCTATATAAGTACTTTTTGACTTTTCGACAAAAGTACGAGAAGAATGTTTTTTTAACTTATACAGAATGACCAGATTTTTACGGTTTCATAACGCCTTATTTTCATAAATCATACTATACAAGATTACATGATTATTTTCAACAAAATCATTTTATTTTAAAATTGCGTGGAATTTTGTGAAAATAAAATGATTTTGAAGAAGAGAGGATATTTTCCTCAAGAATTCATTTCAAGTATTTTATCAAAACTATTTTCCATCTAAGGTTAAATTATTTAGTATGCTTATGTTTCAATTAAAATTACTCTATTATTTACATTGTTTGATTTTTATTATGATGAAATAGTATCCATTTGTTTTATATGGATTATATTATGATGGAATGATGTTTATAAAACCCATTTTATTCTTTGGGTAATGTTGAATGATTTATGATTGTTTTGTGGAACACATAAGAATGGTTTCATTATGAGATGTGTGGGGCCTATATATCCCTCTAATTTATTGGGTAAAGATTTATATCTCATGAGATATACATGCATGGAATGGAAAGTAAAATTGGGTTCGATAATACAGGGCTGGAACGACAAGTAAACCCGATTCCGTAATGGACTTTGTCCACTATGATGGTCTTGGAAGTAATGCTTTTACTACTATGGAAATCATATAAAGTGCTTAATGTTTTTCCAAAATTACATGTTTTATCCCCATGCTATTTTATCATTATTGATGTTCCATTATGATCTATGCCTTACATACTACCATGTTTAATGACATTGCTCATGATTTTGATGTTTAAACTTTATGTTCATGTTTTTTTAAGTTCAAATGTATATGGGTTGTTTTATTTCTCCATGCTTACCCTTACTGAGCATTTGAGCTCACCATTTTTAGGTTTTCATTTTCCTAGGATATAAAGAAAGGTTTTAGGTAAGAAAACAAAAGGGGAAGATCTTTATCGGATATGTTGAAGATCTTTGAACATGATTAAAAGTTTATGTTCCAAGTTTCCAAAGACACTAAACTATTATAGTCCTTGGCTGTCAGCTTTTGTTATGTTTAAGTATTTTGAAAAAGTAATGTAATGTCCATGTACATCATGTTTGGGTCTCTACATATTGTCATAGTTTTTACCAATACATCAAAGTGTGCGACTCATAATATCTATTAATAATAATATTAAAGTATAAAGACCATTACACATTCCCATAGATAGGAACATCCAATGACACTTATAATGTGGATTTCCTATTATCCAGTTTCATTCTCATAATATCCTAGTAGATATTACTAGGGTCGTACACAATGAGAAGGTGCCTCAAATTCTTTTGTCTCTCTAACCTTGATATCCTATATCATTTGTGTCCCTTCAAATTATATCATCCGACCACATAAAATATATTCAAGAATAGTGGCATGACACTTCTAGGTTCTCATCATATCAGGTAACTGTTATGACCTTTTAGTGTGACAACTACTCTTGGGACATTGCCAGATGATATGTTACACAAACGAACAATCATGATGTGATGGGGAATTTATTAATATTCAAAACCATGAATATAAGTTTATCATAAATTATAAAGAGGTTCGTTCCAGGGAACCAACTCCAACAATGCCTTGATTGCATCATCATCGATTAAGGAAGTAAGGAAATCTCATTCCATGTCTTATAAGGTCATTCTAGATTTTTAATAGATTAGTACTGTGTCTTAACTTAAAAATAAAATTCGTTTTTGTTGATGTTGTTTTATAAGTGAAGGATGTAAATTTGTGTTGGATAATGAAGACTTAGGAGGTTAAAGAAGATGAAGGTTAGTTAGAAGTGATTAAGAGAAGTGTGGATGATCAATTCTTGTGATTATAATGCTGGAGGTTTCTATTACATATGGATATCTCTATAGGATTCTGGTGAGTTAAAGAAAATATAATATAGATGTAAAAGGTGTTGTATTAATTTTGTAATTAATCAAGAACAATTATGTAGAAAATCTGATATTTTTGTTATATTTAACAAGAATCAATGGCATGTGTATATGTATTATGAGAGCATGATCTACCATATGATATTTTAAGTATTTGAAAATATGTATGAAAATATCGAAGAGATTTTATTTAAGAAGCACACAAGTTTTCTAGAAGAGTGAGTACCCATCTCTATTTTATCAACAATGAAGACTATGGCATATGTAGATTAGCACACTTAGATGATGGTTGAATCAGGTTTATATTGATGCTAAGACAGATTCTATATTTATTGATGATTGATTAAAGCACTCAAATTGATAAAATATGATGAGATTAAAGATTATAATAGATGAGGTAGTAGAGTTTCACTGAAATACCCATGGATATTATTTATAAACTGCAGGATGCTTTTGATATCATGATAAAGAGTTTTGAGAAGGTTTGATATATACATGAAGTAAATTATGTTATTTTGATATAATTTGGAGTGATTATAAATTCTATGAGAATGTTATAAGAGGCTCTAAGCTTAATTTTGGAAGTTATGGAATTCTAAGTTGGATCTGAATAATTGAAAAATGAATACATAAGTTTTTATTAGAAAAAAATATTAGAGATTTACTGAATCTCACTATGATATGTAATATTTTCTTGATGATACATAGTAAAATATGGGAGGTTCATTATGATACATAAAATCTTCCAAATGGTATATATTTTTTTCTTTTTGATAAGTAATATATCTCAATGCATATGGAAGATATAAATTGAAGTAAATTTTAAAATGCGGTAAAGGTAAGAGCACACCATAACATGTAAGACACTTTAAGCATACAAGATATTTACAAGTAAATACATAAAATTACACATGTAGTATTTAATATCTTATAGATGATTTATAACATTTTGAAGATGGTACAGAAGATGATATGGGGTGAATTTAAAAAAATATTAGACATTCCATTATATGTAAGATATTCTGGATGATATAGAATTTATACAAAGGCATGTGTAATATTCTATTGAGAATATATAAGATTTTCATGAGAGTATAAATGATATTCTTAAGAATTAGAAAGTTACACTGGAGCATGGAAATTATAATTTTGAGATCTCTGAAGTGACATGTAAGATATTCTATTTCTTCTATATGGTTTATCATTATAAAAAATGAAATAATTTTGGAGAATTATATCAGATGTAGTTTTAATAATATTTAAGTCATAAATATCATGATCATGATGGATTTTAGTCATGATTCAAGATAAGATTATTTAAGGAATATAGTGATACATTGGAAAATATGGTCATGCCACAATTATGAAAACTGATAGAGAAGAAGAAAATATTAAACTGAGTCTCAAGTGGAATTAAATGAGTATTAATTGAGAAAATAACTACCCAATTATTATGAGATTTTCAAATTTTTTGATTTGATCATCCGTAATTGTGATAAAAAATAGAGATTTTAATGGAATAAATCTATTGATAAATTTAAAAAAGGATCGTGGGTATTTGTAGAAAATTATTTCATATAGTCTGTGAGAAAAATAATATTTCAAGATCATTTGGAGTGATTGAGAATTAAAGTAGTTATCGATCATGGGGGTTAGAAACATTTAATTCTTTTTCAAATTATGTGAAGATCATGGTTCCAAATATCAGTTAATCTTCATATTAATAATATGGAAAACATTTATATGATCTATTGAGATATAGAATATAATAATAGAATAAGAATAAGAAAAGTTTGTGAGAAGAAGAAATTGGTACTGCAATATTCTTAGAGATCCTATATATCAAATAGAAATATTAATAGAGGATCCAGAGATATTTAGAGAGATTAGATATCAAGTGTTGAGAAAGAAGAATAATAAGAAGAGAAAAATAAATAGGACGATGAGACACTCCTACTGTAATACCCCAAGATTTTGGAATATATTTATCTCTAATTTAATACAATGTCCTATAAATTATTTCACACACATCATCAAAATAAAACAATATGTGACATATTTAATGAACATTAATAAAAAATTATAATAATAATAAATCCTCTAAAAATTTAAAATATATTAATCAATTAAAAATGTATATATATTTAGAGGATATATAATTAATATGATTTAATATTTAAAAGAATTATTCATTATCTATTAAATATTTAATGTATTAATAACTCAAATCAATGAGTTTTAAATAATGATTAGTATAATATAAAAAATTTCTATATATTAACTAATATATTAACATTATTTAAATTAAAAACTATTATGAAATAATGTTGATAACACAAAACTTTTAAAAATGAAAATTTTCAATAAAAGAATGTTTTCTTTATATTTTGAAATTTCATTCAAAAGAAAAATATATAAATTTTAGAATTTCAAATTTAAAAAATGAACATAGTTTTTGAATCCATAATGTTAAATTTATATTAGGAGGAATTTTTGGTATTTTTTATAAAATAATTTATTTTTAGGTGAATAGTGAAAATATAGTTTCAATAAAACCATTGCGTTTATATCAAGAAGTGAGTACAACTTAAACACATATAAAATATTTTTAATGATATAAAACATATTTTTTTAGTGAAATTATTCATTTAATAAAACTTTTTTGAATATAAAAATCCATGTTTAACATATTGAAAATTAAATAATATATTTTCTAATGAAAACAAATTTTAATCGGCCTCTTTTAACTAAGTTTCATGAGGTGAAATTTGGTTTTTGATTTATTTTAATGTCACATAACACAAATTTGGTAAATTATAAACTAATTAATTTCATTAAAGTCAACAAAATTTAAAATGTTTTAAAATACACTTTTTCTAAAAATGGGTTTTTGTACATTACATGCGCTAATGTTAAAATTAATTTTTTCTTATAGGTACAAATTTTATTTCAAAAAATGGATTTAATATTTTATATTAAGAGGTAAAAGTTATGTAATAAGAACCATTTTTTATCATTAAAATTAAATTACTTAGGTAAAACTTTGTTACCACGATAAAAAACAAAAAAGGGTAAAAATGAAAAATCTAAGAGTAAAAGACTTAAGAACATGCTAAAACATGTGTTCAAATGCATGTTTGATACTTTCTAAACCTTAAAGCTTCCAGAACTCCATTATTTTCCATTGTTGGATCCATTAGAAATTTTAATAATGACATTACCTTTTATATTTACAAAAAAGATACACCTCTCCCTTATAAAAGGATCCACCACTAACCCACTTCTCCTCACACCCCAAGCATCATAAATTATACCAAAATCTACCCAAATAAATAACCAACACTCTTATACACTTCTCATGTGTTATAGTATTCTCAAAACACTACCTCTAAAATCATTAATACTTTTTTCATAAGGAGAACTTTCAAGGTAATGTACCATTCTCCATTACTCTTTTTTTTCATTCCTTTTCCGTTATTTATTCTCTTAACTCTTCCAAATATAATCTAAAGATTTTTAAACTATTATATAATTATCATAAGTATACTTAAATTTAAATTTTTTTTTGGATAATTATTTTCTATCCTCCCTCCAACAACCATAAAAATGAAAATTTCATTTTTGTTACACACAAATCACTCCCTCCCAAAGTGATGCGATATGTATTTAATAAATTCCATACATGGATGGTTAAAATGAGGAATATAGAAATAAAATATGATATATAAAATATTACAAATATTCTGAAAACATTAACCAAAACCTACCTTCAATGAATTTTATGGAAAATAAGAACAATACTCATGTGTACGTGTGGACTACTGCCGTAACAAAACAACATATTTTTTTCACTCTAGTATTTTATTATTTATACAATTCACTTTTAATATGATTCACCACATTAAATTAATATAAATAATATAATCATAATTCCTTGATAATGATATTATAACTAAATCACCACATACTCATACATATCCACTAATTATAGAATGTTCTTGTTTTGGTCGACTTAACGACCTACATGAACAATGCTATAAATTTCTATCATGGATAAATAAGGAAACCAAATTACTGGTAATATTGCAAAAAATATGTAAATAATTATTTTTTTGGTTTTATAGTGGTAATGGTAATATCTAACCCATTATTAAGATACCACCAATAGTTCATGAAAATTACCAAAATAAGCTCGTCACTAACTTCAGCATCATGAATCATAAGAAAAATACTTATGAAATAAAATTAGAACATTATAAATCATTATAAAACCTATATTTAAGTAGTTATAATTATCTATTAATGATTAAATTTTAATATATAATCAATAATTGACACTACCTTTACAAAACTAGTACTAAATATACAATCGAAGCTAATAACATACGATGATGAAAACAAAATATAACTAACTAATATATTTGTTTCAAATTATTATAAATTAATTTTATGATATTTTATAGGCATGAATAATTTTCTAAAATTGGCGAACATAGTTATTTTTTTATATAGGAGGTTATAAAATGTTTTTCTATTTAGGATTTAAGGTAATGGGTTTTCACGACTAAACTTGTTTTCTTGAGTCATAATGATTTTTTTGACTATTGTTATTAAAATAGGATTTTATTTTATTATAAAATGATATTATAATTCCCATAATATTTATTTTCTATTGAATTATATTGGTTAAATCATTTATTAATAAAATATTATGTTGTTAAGAATAATTATCATTCTTTCCAAATGAGCTCTATTTTGAATATATCCATATTCAATATTCCCGCTAATGTTTTCCTTTATTATTTTGAAATCAAAATATGTTTCAATTTTGGTAATATTAAAATTTATCTTCAAATATTTAAAAATGAAATATTTATCACTCTCTTTACAATTTTTCTTTATATAATGGTAATTTTAAAATATTAAAAATTATTTTTTTAAATGATAGATAGGTTTTTCCTTTCCAGATTATACTTTTTATCTCCCACTATACATTTTCTACTAAAAAATTAAAATATTTCTCAATGATCTATTATTTGGATTTCTTTAAAAGAGGAATTTTAAAAATATTTTCATATTATATTGTTGAAAATGATTTTTAACAGTAATTCATAATTTTGTTTCTTTATGAAAATGATAATAAATATTTTTTGAAATGTATTTTTAATAGTATCAATTCCTTACCACTTTAAAAGATATAACTCATATGGAGTTATATTGTATGAATCACCCAATAAATTACTATATGAAATACGCTTTTTGGGTGATTAATTTTTTGTACCCACCAATCTCATTTCTGAACTCAGTTTGTACAATAACATTTTCAATGACGTGAAACCCAATTTATTTTAATGAGTTATTTATTTTATGATGAATGATGGATTTCAAGTTTCATACATATGTATGGATGATTGAAGAGGGGGTCCTATATCACCCTATAATGCTTTGGTTGTTCATATCTCACGAGACATGTATACATGGGAGAAATTAAGGTTTCCCTCAAAGTGTGAGTGTGTTTAGTGACTAAAAAAGTCATGGGTGTACATAAAGAATCATAAAGGTGATGAAAACCCATGCTTATGTTTGTACCAAAGTTATTTGTTATGATATGTTTCAGGGGAATGTCACATTTCCCTGATATGTGACTATGATTATTCTCTATGGTTCATTCTTATTATCTCATGATTTTATACACTTTTACCATGATGTTTGTTTGTTCATTTGAGAATACTTGTATTTCTATAATTACTTTTTGACATCTCTTATGGTTTCATATTATTTTTAATAATATATTTATTCTTTCATCATATTTTATTATATTCTTATGATCTAACCCTTGATGATATATTGGTATGTTTTCCATTACATAGCACTTGATCTCACCCCTTTATTATTTTTCTATTACTTAGGTTATGGAGATGATTATAATTTATGATAATTATAGAAGAGTGTCTAGTGTGGCTTAATTGTGGATATATTTTCATAAGATTTGTAAGATAAGTTTCTTATGTAACTATTTTTCCAAGACACTAAACATTAAATTTTTTGGATTTTGTATTTATTTGTGAGATGTTATGTTTAAATTATGTAAATGATGTAAAATAAAGATACGTTTAGCCTCGATTATCTCAATTTATATCTAATCTAGTATTTAAAGAAATTTATTTTAGTATCAAACCCGAGAGTGTAGGTTTGGGGTTCCTCAATTTATATCAGAGTGGGGTTTAGTTATTATTGAGGATTTGAATAAGATAAATTTTGTGAAAGCCATAGGTATAATTTTAAGAGATAATTATATGTATAGGATAACATCACGATGTTTTGAAAAAGTATTAAGTATATGGTTTTCCTAGAAATTAGATCCCTATTTAAATATTTTCAAGAATATGTGGTTGTGTCATAGATACAACTAGGGGTAATCACCTAGAAAAAGGTTGACTGGGTGTCAACTCAATATTCATTTTCTTCATGATGAGTGGGACTAATATTGTACAACTGAATAGAAACTACCTAGGTATATGCTTTGGTTAATAATATTATCTTAATAATCCATTATAAAGGATTTATTATGTTAAGGAATTAGGTTATAGAATACGAGAGAACCCACCCTTAATAAATAAATATTAAAGAAAAAGTGATATAAATTGAACTAAAAGTATCCTAATAAAAAATTTGGGCTCCTTAGACATTTATAATATGAAATATTCCAATTTTATATATTTTTTACTCCAATTATATTTAGATAATATAGATCACTGATGATTAACTATTTTGGTTTTACTTGATGATTGGAAATAAGAGGTAGCTAATTACATTGTGATTAGGTGGTAAGTAGTTCAATTTATGTATTAATTATATTTATTCAACATATTAAATATCACTTATTATGATATAAGGAAGGAAATATTTTAGGACTCTCATATCCCACATAAATGATTTAATTTCAACCATTACTATAAAATCTAGCTTGATTTATCCAACCAAATTTTGTAGAATTCATCTCACTTTCAAGTTATTTTAAAAAATAACATATTTTCCCCCCATTATTCTATATTATAAATAGTATTTTAAATTTTTTAGCTATATTTTAAAGGAAAAACTTTCTCATATTACCCAAGTTGAGAATTACAATAAGGGGATTTATTGTTTTTACATAGTGTCACAAACTAAATGAGTTATTTCCATCTTTTATAGTATATAGGATAGTGATCCTAATGAAACAATAGGTTAATATTATTTTAAAAATTAAATCATGTTATGAAATTCTATAACCAATGACATTTTAAACCATTCAACTCAGAATAATTCTAAAGGTTTTATGAAAAAATATCCAGGATGAAATTTCCAAACTACATGATCAAAATACCAAACTAAATTAGACGATTTTTCGATTCTTGTACTCATTTTGATAATAATGTTACCTGTGTCCTTGGAAATAAGAATTTATAATCCTTATGATGCACTATTTCAACTCATGGAATTGACCTGATATGCCTTTGAGAAACTGAAATAGACAACATAATTGAGTACATGGTGATATTCATTTTAAAAAGGTATACCTATGGAAACTCTTTTGACTCATAATCATATAAATAACTATATTCGTCACAAATTCTTGAAAATATTAATATATTCCTAAAATGAGGGAAAATATATGTTTCATAGTCTTTCCTAAGATAATAGTTTGGTATGTCATTTATAATTATATCTAGAGTCAAGCCTATATATTATATACCCTTAGCTATTCTTATTAGCAATAGATAATAAAAATTGTGAGGAAAAAATTTATTTAATGGGGTAGGGGGAGTATATAACACCTTAATATTTTGGAATATAGTTCTTTCTAAATTAACATTATATTCAGTATCTTGTTTCACATGAAAAACCAAATTAAAAAAATTCATGACATATTTAAAAAATTATAAGAATATTAAAACCTATATGAAATAAAAAATATTAATCAATTAAATTCTGACTTTTAGATGATATATAATTAATATGACTTAATATTTAAAAAGAATTGTTCATTATCAATGAACTTTTTAAAGCGTTAAAAAATTAAGTTGACTAATTTAAAATGATTATTATGATAATATATAATATTTTAATATATAAACTAATTTATTAACATTATTTAAATTATTAAATCATGTGAAATAATTACAATAAAATATAATTTTTAAAAATGTAATTTTTCAAAATAAATAGTTTTTAAATATTGAATTTTCATTTAAAATGAATATTAATAAATTTAATATTTTAAAGTTTATAAAATTAACTTATTTTTTGAATCAGTATTTTGAAAATTATCTAAGTGTGATTTTTTGGTTTTTTGATAAAATAATTATATTTTAGGTATGGAGTGAAAAATACAGTTTTTATTAAAACCATAACTTTTTTTGTCAAGAATTAAGTAAAACATGAAAACTTATAAAACATTTTTCAAGTTAAAAAATTTATTCATAAAGATAAATTATTTGTTTAGAAATACCATAATGAATTATAAAAACCAATGTTTATCATTTTGAAAACTAATTTTTTTTATAAAAAAAATTATTTTTAGTCTTCCTATTTTAATTAAAATTTTAAGGTGAAACTTGGTTTTATATTTTTTTAAAGTCAAATAAATATCATTGGGATAATATTAAACCAATTAATTTCATTAAAATCAACAACTTTGATAATTGTTTTATAAAAATAATATTTATGTTTAAAAATTCACTTTCTCTAAAAACAGGTTTTTACGCATCCCATGATATAATGTGAAAATTAATTATTTTTAAAAATTATAAATTCTATTTGATAAATTTGATTTCATATTTAATATTAGTATGTACCAAAACTGGATATTAGATTATTTGCAACAAGACCCTGACACAAATAACCTGTCACTGAAAATGGTGTCCAAAATGATAGTTTTTACAACGGGCTATAACAAAAAAAATCTTTTATGATAAGGTGATTACCCATTGCAAACATTTTTTTCATTAATTAACTATGCGAGATGGTTCACTAGTCATGTTTCGAATGATTATTTGTGATAGGCGATAGACCCGCCGCAAATAAGATTAATAAAATGAAAAAAAATTCAAAAAAAAAATAAACATCTAGAATAATAAAAATATTACACAAAATGTTTTCATTTGAATTATAACATAATAAATATGTCCATAATGTATCCATAACTGTGGATGGGCAGGGGGAGGGGGAGGGTAATCTAAAAGAGGTGGGGGAGGGAACTCCACCCCTAAGCCCTCAATAAGCCACCACATATACTTGTTCTACTACTCATGCCATCATTACATATCTTTCTCTTGAGAATGGTACTATAAAAATAGATCGTTCTGCTCCCTATGTATGGACTAAATAACATCACTCTGAGCTCGTAGCAACTCCTCGTATCATGTGATAGATGATGATGACTCTCTATGAGCTCCCCTCAAGATGGACATTAACCATGAAACAATACAATAAAAACTATCAGGTGTCATTTGAGAATTGATACCAACCACCTGAACCTTCTCGAAATCATATTATGCTTCCTATAACCATATTGTATCATCGAATCCTACCACATCGGTGGTCTAACTCTCAGCCGCAGCCTGACTCTCATCATATTTAAATCATAGATTTTATAATATTTAGGTGATAAAACCAATTTATGTCAACCATGTATAAATTTCTCATTGAACCAATTTATTCCATCCATGTACTATCAATGATACATCTCCTCCTCTTACTGCTGCTACTATCATCAACGCGTCACATCTCACCTACCCCAATTCTGGGGACCTAAAAATAAAATTGCACATGGTTGGCATAGATTGGTCATTTCTAATCTCATAAAGATTGTAAAATATCTGATTTAATCTTTTTTATAATTTATAAAATATATTATAAATTACTAAAAATGTGTAAATCCTAGATTTTATAATCTTCTAGTAATAAAACCAATTTATTCCAACCATGTCAAAAAATTTTATTGCACTAATTTATGAAAACAATGTCCAAATTTTCTATTTATCATCACCTATAAACTGATGACCTATTTAATTTTTAGTTTTTTTAGTAATTTATACAAAAAAATACTTTGTATTACTGAGTAAAAATAATTACCACTAATTATTTCTAATTACTACTAATTGCTACATTTTATTACTAATTATTACTAATAAAAACTAATTATCACAAATTACCGCTAATTATTACTAATTACTATTAATTACTAAAAATTACTAAAATGTTTTACTTAATTATAGTGATTGACAACTAATAAAAACTAATTTTTACTAATTACCATTAATTATTAATAATTATAATTATTTATCATTAATTTTATCAAATTATAACTAATAATTATTAATTAACATTAATTATCACTAATTATTGTGATTTAATGTTCATTTCTACAAATTTTTACTAATTACTGGTATTTTGTACTAATTTTTATTGATTAACAGAAATTTGTAATAATTACAGTGATTTAATGACATTTTTTAAAAATTACATCCAATATTTAATAATTAGAGTGATTTACCATCATTTTTTACTTATTACTACTAATTATTACTAATTAAATTGGTTTAACACTATTTTTTGCTAATTTTTACTTGTCATCACTAATTGTTACTATTTTTTAGTCATTACCAATAATTTTTACTAATTTTTACTAATTAATATTTTTTTTTAATTCATATTAATTATTGTGTTTTACTGATATTTTTTCTAATTACCATTTTTTACTATTTTCTAGTCATTACCACTAATTTAAAATATCAATTGTAATTAATCCTTGTTTTTTACTATTTGACATTAATTTTTACAAATTATAGTGATTTAACACTAATTATTATTAATTATTACTAATTTATACTAATTATTATAGAGTTTTACTAATTTTTACTAATTATTGCTAATTTTGACTAATTATTACTGTTTTCTACTAATTACCAATAATGTTAACTATTTTTTATTAGTTTATAAAAGTTTATTACTATTTTTTACTAATAACCTCTAATTATTATTAATTACCACTATTATAAATAATTATTTCCCATTATTACTAATTATTACTAATTATTACTAATTAGTACTAATTATTACTAATTAGTACTAATTATTACTCATTAGTACAAATTATTAATAATTTTTACTAATTGTTACTAATTGTTACTAATGTTTACTATTTATTAATAATTAACACTATTTTTTTTAATATTTATTATTTATTTATAACAATTTATTACTAATTTTTAAAATATATTACTAATTATTCCTAATTACCACTAATGTTTAATAATATTAATTATTTTATAACAATTTATTACTATTTTTTCTAATTATCACTAATTATTACCAATTACCAGTAATTATTACTAATGATTGCTAATTATTACTAATTGTTACTAATTATTACTAATTGTTTCTAATTATTACTAATTATTAATAATTAGCACTAATTATTACTAATTACAACAAATTATTTCAAATTAACACTATTTTTCACTAATTAACACTAATTTTTACTAGTTACCACTAATTATTACTAATTATTACTAATTTTTACTAATGTTTATTATTATTAGTAATTAGCTCCAATTTTTATTAGTTTATTACAATTTACTACTAATTTGTACAATTTATTACGAATTATTACAAATTACAACTAATTTTTACTAATCACCACTAATTTTTACTAATTTTTATTAGTATATAACAATTTATTAGCATTTTTTACTAAATACATCTTATTACCACTAATTATTACTAATTACCATTAATTTTTCCTAATTACCAATATTTATAATTTTTACCAATTATAACTATTTTTTACTAATTCTAACCAATTATTAATTTTTTTACCAATTATTACTAATTATTGCTAATTATTACTAATTACTGCTAATTATTACCAATTATCGCAAATTATTAGTAATTACAACTAATTATTAGTAATTATAGCTAATTATTAGTAATTATATCTAATTATTACTAGTTATAGATAATTAAAACAAATTATATCAAATTAAAACTATTTAATTTTAATTAAAATCATTACTCAAAATTAAAATCAAATATTTATAAAAATAATTAATATAAAATAAAACACATTAATTTTATTTAGATCTAATTACTCTTAATTAATAGTAATTACTTCTGATACAAAATACAATAAATTAGATAAAAAATAAAAAAAATACTTTAAAACTGAATCTTTTAGTGGATGCAATGCTTTAAAGTTTCTCCTCTGTAATATTTAAAACTTTGAAAAGTTTAAACAGAACAATACGAGAGTAGAGAAGGAGAGATTAGTTTAGGGAATATTGGAATGGAAAAAATTCGAGGGGGTATATATAGGTTAGATCATTTGCGACGTGATTCCCGTCGCAAATACTATTATTTCCGACAGGACCCATCACAAATACTATTATTTGTGATGTGACCCATTGGAAATAATACCACTATTATTAATTACATTGGTGGTAAAAAATAGTACTTATGACAGGCCCAGTCGTAAATACCCTATGTCGACAGGTTATTTGCGACGAGAGAAAATCCAATAGAAAATAACTTAATATGATGGAAAGTATTTGCGATGAGACCCATCACAAATACTTTCCTGATGATAGTTTATTTGTGATGGGAGTAAACACCCATTGCAAATAAAATAAGGGATGATATTTGTGATGGGGTTATATCCTTATCACAAATAGGCTTCCCACAGTTTGGTGTGCTGCAAGCACCAAAGGTATTTGCGATGAGAAGATATTCTGGTCACAAATACTGTTTTTTATCAACTATTTGTGATGGGATACGAATCCTATATCAAATTGTCGCTGTTGATAGACTATTTGAGACGGGTGGATGACCCATCGCTAATAACCCTTCCCAAAAAGTCATTTTCCTGTAGTGTACAAATAATATAATAAGGCGCATTTTATTTTTATGCATTAAAATTAATTTACTTCGATAGAAATTAGATACCATGGTAAAAACCAAAAATGGTAAAAGTAAAAAATATAAGCATAAAAGACATAAAAACTGGCTAAAAACATGGGTTAAAATACATGGTTAAGGTTTTTTAGGCCTTACCTATTCACAAACTTTATTATTGGCCATTATTGGATTCACTTCACCTTTGAATAATGACTTTTATATTTACAAAAATGCCACTCCTCTCCTTTATAAAAGGATCCACCACCACCCACTTATCCTCATACCCCATTCCACTTAAATTTGGAAACATTATACCCTAATGACTCCCTAGAACTCCTATCCACCTCTTATAGGGATTTTTCTTTTTAAAATTCCACATTTGAATGCCATAATCATTTTTGTAAATGAACTCTTCCAAACAGTAAGGTAAAATTCTCAATTACTCCATTTTTTCTTTCCTTTTCCTATCTTTTTTCTTCTACCACATCAGAATATAATATACTCATTTTGAAATAAATTCATATTTACCATAAGTTTACTGAAATGTTATTTTTTTTGAGACAACCATTTTCTACCCTCCCAAACATTCATAAATAAAAATTTTGCTTGGGCTATGTGGGGACCATTGCCTCCATAAGCAATGTGATCAATTTTTCATAACCACCTTATGTGGTTTGTTCAAAGGTAAAATATATTGAATTAGTACTATATTTAAAACATTATAAATATTATGAAAATATTATCCAAATTATTCTTTTTTACATTATATGAAAAATAAGAACGACACCCATGCATGTGTGTGATGACTTCCGACTTCACAAAGAAATGTATTTTTTTTCATGGTGTAATTTTATTATATATAAAACATTATTATAATATGATTCACCACTTAAAATTAATATAAATAATATCATTATACTTTTTTAACAATGATATTATAACTAAATCACAACATAATCATACTTATCCATTAATTATACCATGTTCTTGTTTGGGTCGGTTTAACAACTTACATGAACAATGATATAAATTTATATCATAAATAAATAAGAAAAACTAATTACTGGTGATATTGTACACCAATAAGTAAATATGTTTTTTCAAGAACGGTAATGGTAATGGTAATATTTGACACTTTATTAAGATACCACCCCTCATTGGTATAAATTACCAAAACAAGATTATCACCGACTTATTCATCAAGAATTGTAACTAAAATACTTATGAAATGAAATTATAAAAGTATAAATAATTTTTAAAAAACTATTATTGTAATTATAATGATCTCAAAATGATGAAATTTGCATCTATAAACATGAATTTACACCACCTTTATGTAACTATTACTAAATAGAAAGTCAATGTTAATACCATCTTATGATGAAAATAAAATATTGTCAACTAATATATTTTCAATTAATTATTATAAAGTATTTTTATAAACGTTTTGAGGTATGTATAAGTTAATAAAATAGGTTATTAAGGTAATTATTTTAATTATACATGAGGTTAGAGAATGTATTGATAAGCCGAATATATAGTAAGAGGTTTTCTTTACTCAACTTCTTTTCATGAGTCATAATAATTCATTTTTTGTTATAGTTAGTAAAAGATGGTTTTCTTATATTTTAAATTGATATTATAATTAATTCCCTCATTCTTTTATAGGGAAATACATTTATGAACTCCTTTCTTCCTAGAATTTGAAAGTGTTAAGAAATAATCTCATTCTTACCCAATGATCCCTTTTTCATCCATATCATTATTCAATCTTCCCATGAATTTCCTTTTTTATTTTAAAATCCAAATATATTTTATTTTTAGTAATCCTAAATATTCTATTTACCTATTTTAAAATGGATGATTATTCACTCTATTTTAAAATTTTGAAAATGTCTTTCCTTCCTCAATTATACATTTTATCTTCCACTCGACATTTTCTATGGAAAATATTTATTTACTTTTTATGAATCCATTATTTTTATTTCTTTTATATTGGATTTTTAAAAATATTTTCTGATTAGCATCTTTAAAATTATTTTTGAAAGTGATTCAAAATTTCATTTATTTTAAATCAATGACAAGAAACATTTTCAAATATGATATTCTCATGGTTTCACTTATATTATATTATTAAAAATAACTATTTTAAATGGAGTTATGTTTTATGAATCACACATTAAATTACACTATGAAATAATTATTTTGAGTGATTGAATGTAGTTATCCACTGATGTAATCTCCAAAGTTAGTTTATGTGATTCCATTTGAAAATGATTTGAACCCTATTGTTTTCATGGGTTCATTATGTAATGATGGATGATTGATTTCTGTGGTACACATATATATGTAAGAATGATGGTTGGGGTTTTTTATCACCTTCTAATTCATTGATTAAAAGTTTATATCATGTGATACATGTATACACAGATGAAATTATGTTTTTCATTACAAGATTGAGTGCGATCAATGAATCACGAAGCATGTGTACAAGTAGTGACTTATTAAGGTTATGATAACCTATGATTATGTTTGTGCCAAATTATATTTTTATATTATGTTTCAAGTTCACGTTTTTCATTTCCATTCCAAATTCCTAGGATTATTCTGAATTTATCATTTTTATTATCTTATTTTTAAACTCTTTTTTATATGGAATATGTTTGTTCATTTGAGATTTCATGTTATAGAAAAATATTATTATTCCTTGCTCATTTTAATAATATATTTCTCCCTAGATCATGTTTTCACATGTGGTTATGATCTATCCATTGAGGAAATATTGATAAGTTTTCCCCTACTGAGAGTTTTATCTCACCCCTTTCTTATGTTTTCATTCCCCGTGTTACGAAGATCAATATAATTTATAGGAATCCGAAAAGGTAGTCTAGTGCGGCTCAATAATGTATAAATTTTTATAAGTATTGAAAAATAAGTTTCTTATTTAGATAATTGTCAAAGACACTAAGCCCTAAGTTGTTCGTATTGAGTGTTTATTTAGGATATATAATGTTTTTCTTATAGAAATGGTGTAAAATAAAGATATGTTTAGCTTTATTCATGTCACTTTATATCAAATATAGTTTTAAAGAAATTGTTTTTAGCACCAAACTAGAGGGTGGGTATGGGGAAACTCACTTACTATATATCCTATTATCATCAATGTTAGAAGATAATAAATAAGAAGAAGAAATAAAAAATATGAATATTTGATCAATATCAAAACTAATTCTAGATATATATATTACATGTGTCAATATTATTTAATAATAAAAAAAATATTGATATTAAATTGAGATGAAGTGACTAAAATGAGTGATATTTTAACAAATTATCAATTAGTTGTTGAAGAATATGATCAAGTAAGAATATGTTATCAGTTTTTCTGAAGGAGTGAAAATTATATTGCTCATTAATAAGTTTGGGAGGACCCATTGTAAACTAACATAAGACAATTTAAATATCCAATTGGGATATTGTAAAATATTTCAAGATATAGCATAATCTTTTCAGGAGATAACACCATGGGTAAAGTATAATACGTTCCCCAAATGTATTCATTTGATTATATTAGATTATATCTATTTCTAAAACTCAACCTAAACATGTCAAGGACTTGGCCACCCATATCAATTGTGAACATTATAAAACTACAGTGTGCCACTTCTTTTGTTTATCTATTTCTTTACATGGGGTGTAGTGTTCCATGAATAAAAATTTATATCCATTCACCATAATTGGTGGAGTGGATTGGATATTAATAATTTCCGTTTAAAGATATTGGAATTTCATAAAATTGTTTCATAATGAGTCACTTAATCTTAATATGGTTGTATAGATCATTGGGCACATTAACTGGTATAAAAGTTAATGGTTCCACCTTTGATTAGATCTATTTTATTTTCCAATTCTATTTTCTTTAAAATATTATGTTTAGGTTATAAGAAGTTTTTTATATATCTATCAAAGAAAATACGAAGTTTATATCTTTGAAGATATTAAGGAACAAGAATAAAATGAATTCTAAGAAGCTGAGAAATATCACTCTAATGGGAATAGAGAAAGTGGATACACCACTAATTAAAGGTATTCAAATTGGAAATTTATCAATCATATATATTGAAATATATTCTTCTGAATAATCATGTTCATTCTGTGAAGAGTATGTATCTAATAAGATATTATTTTTTTACTATAAAATTAAGGATTATTTGAAACATTTATCTATTGAAATTTTCACAAAAATATTTGATTTTATCAAGGTATTAACTGAATAAAATACACAAATAGAGATAAAACATATGACTTGGGTAATGAAATGGTTGAAAAGTTTTATGTATGAAAACATCTCATAAAAATATGGAATGAAAGGAGAAACTTTTATTACTATTAAAAGAAAATCATCCCTTTACAAAAGAATAATTGTAAAAGGTAATTTATGAGAAAAGTTAGACCATAATGGTCTATGAATAAATTATACATGCATTTTAAGAATTTTACAAAGATTCTATTGGTGTCAATAATACACAAGTAGAGATCAAGGCCAAGAGGATAAAAGAGATTGTCAATTTTTGGTGAGAAGGTAGTATAATGTATGAAGATCATATTGAGAAGATGAAGAGAGAATGGGAAGATAGATTGAGATTGGTTATCATATAATTCTAAACATTATTTATGGAGGGAAACTCTATTCCAAAATAATCTTATTCAATGTTAACGAGAATTAATTTTTAAACTTTAAAAAACATCAATCTCTCTATGGTTGAATTCTATTAGTCTATGACGGTCATTTTTTTGTTGGGTCTCTCTAATAGCCACTGAAGATTTAACTATATAATCAAATCAATAGAATGAATTATTTTATATAATGTAGAGATATTACACACCTATAATTAGGCAAATAATGTGACAGATCTTCCTACTTCAAAAGATGATTAAGTAGAGCTGATGATTACTTATTAAAGCACTGTTGTTTTACCATTATACCATATTAACATCATTAAAAGGTATTCCATTAGGCTCCACCACTTCTATCCAACGTGAATGTGTTTCATTTTTACTTTTTTATTCATGTAGTAAAATTTCTAAATTTTCAGTCTTGAGTTAGAAGTGAAAATAAAATATCTTAAAGTTCCATAAGAAGAATCATCCCAAACTAATAAGGGAAGTGGTGTAGAAATGAATGTTTTTAAAATGATTATTTTTTCCAAAATTATTCATTTATATGGAAATATGTTTATGAGATCAACTATTTATTTATCTACTACAATCCCAAGGAAATATTTAATCCTTTTTACATAATAAATTGTTTTCACTAGCACTACTTACATGAAAAGTGTATATTATAACTCAAAATATGGTAAAATAAGGTTTTAAAAAATGATAATAAATCCACCACAACATTAATATTGGATAAAATAATTTTAAATAATATTATCTCTACAAATGGTGCTTAAAATAATATATATTTAGCTAAAAAACAAAAAGATTCCCGAGGTGAATAAGTTGTAATTAAAGGAAAAACAAACAGAATTATTTTCCATTACTGGTTATATGAAAGAGAGAGACACAAGGATATTGTTTTTGGCATAATATGTCAATAATTGGAAGAAAAATAAGTTTTGTATTAATATAAACCATATCTATAATGAATATAAGTCATTTTCAGTTGTGAAAAAAAATGCACAGAAGATAGTGAATCTATCCATAAAAAAATTGAATGTACGGAATTTTTTTTAGTTTTTTCCCCAAATATAGTAACAATGATGAAGATCATATGTATGAATTAGAAATTAATGAATCATATACTATTTAAAAAATAAATCCACTAAAGATGACGATAAATCAAAGAAAGGGAGATAACGAGTTTTCCTTGGGGTGTAAAAAAAATGTTAATAAAGACACACCCAATATGAATTCTTAGAAGGATAATACAAAATAGGGGATATTCTTATAGTATGGTAGGAAATTAAACATTATGGACCTTCGATAATAGAACATGTACATAAATACACGAGGAAACAATATAAATAAATAATGAGAATCAATCCAAGTGAGAAATAAAAGGATTGTTTTGTGAAAGGAATCCAAGATTAATAACATCATAGGTTTCCATAAAAGGGAAACCAAATACTATTTAAAATTCATGTAGAATATATAATAAATATGAGAATAATCTAATTAAATGCCTGATCATATGTCTAGCACAATCGGAGAAAGTACGAAAAATATAATAAGTATTAAATAATGAATGTTCCTTGATAGCTCCTGAGATAAGATAGATTCTATATAAGAATAAATTAGAAGAAAGAAATAAGAATATTCTAATAAAGTAGATCTATGTATGGAAAATAAAATGATGATAAAGAATGAAATGACATCCCAAAACTAGAATTGAAAATAAATAAGTTAATTGGTTGAGAAGTAGTTATCAACATTATTTATCACACAAAAGAATATATGAGAAGCCACTATATTCTAATAGACATGTCAGTTCCAATTTCTATAGATAGGGAAAAAAATTTCATGTATGAATTATTAGATATTGATTAGTGTTTTTATGATTGTATAATAGAAATATATTTTTATCTTTGAGAGATCTATCTCATGTTGCATCAATTTCTGAAGATTTATTAGTAAGTAGATGCATGGAGATTATTTAAAATGAATATCATTCATGATTAAGAGTTTTTAGAGTGCATCCCATGAGTGGGAGTAGAGTTGATAAGATTCTAGAAATTTATTATTTTGTGTGAAAATATTAAATTCTATACAAATTTGAATTTATGGTATGATCATCAAACTCTTACTATATTTATTTTGTATTAAATTTATTCATATTTTAAAAGGGAGGTTGTGCTGATAAATGTGAATAATAAAATAATCTTGGAGGGGGATAAACTTTCTTATTATTGAATGTTTTTAATATGTTTTTTTAGTTGAGTTTGGGTGGTAAATTGAGAATATTTTTAAATAATCCCTTGAAAAATATTTCTGAGTTGGTATCAAATGTTGCAGTTTTTTATAGAAATCAATGATTTCTAGATTAATCAATATTGTTTTCTACACTAATATATCTCACTTAGACTTAGAGTTGGTTAATTCATTCTTGATTGATTAAATGAAGTTTAAAACCACTCATAACAAAAGATCATTTATATTTATTATCAATATGGGGGAGAAAAAAAAGATGGCTACTAAAAGTATATTTTTATTTATTTATTGAAGGGTAATGAAAACAAATCTAAAGAAGAATATTTAAGAGCCCATTGGTTTTTATTGATGACTATATTTTCTCTTAATAAGTTAATGATGTAAATATTTTTTAGATAAGGAATATTGAAGAGGTTAAAAGAGAGGAATCTTGTTGAAAATAGATTTAGGGGATTTTGGATGATACACCCTTGTAAATATCATTCTTGATGGTTACTACAACATATTGATATCTCTCTTAGATGATGGGCAACTAATGAAACTATATTAGAGAAGTAAAAGATGATATTTTTATTTTGTAATTATTTATGCAAAATTATTGAGTATATATAATGATTTTTTAGTTGTACTTAATGAGAACTAATGAAAAGTCCCGATATATGATGAGATCACTATCTACCATATGATATTTGATGAATTTAACAAGATGGTTATTTAAAATATAGACGAGTTTTCATTAGAGAATCACCAAAGCATGATATAAGAGTGATTACCCACCCCTATTTATTAAGCATGAAGACTGCTGCATTTATTTATTAACACACAGAGATGATGGTTAGTTATTGTTGATTTGAAGCTGAGTAAGGTACCACATTTATTTTTGATTGATTGAATCTCTCAAATTGAGGAAATATGATGATTTACAAGTTGATAATTGATGAGGGAGTGTATTTTCCTTGAAATAATCATGATGAATATTTATATACTATAATATTATTTTAGAATTGTGATTAAGACTTTAAAGAAGGTTTTATATATTACAAAATTCAATTAAGTTATTGTATGATAAATTGGATTTATTATAGATACCCTGAGAATGTTTTAATATTTTATGATCTTACTTATAAATTTTTTGGAATTATGAGTTTGAAATAAAGAATTGACACAATAGTACTTAAGTTTTTATTATAATAAATTATTGGAAAACTTCAAGAGCTTACTGTGATTTTAAAATTCTTTGGATAACACATAAGGAAATCTTGGAGCCACTCTATGATATATACCATATTTCAGATGGTATGTAAGGTTTTCTTATTGATACATAATATATTCCAATGAATATAAAATAAATGTGTTTAATATAATGCTAAAGTGTGGAAAAATCAAGAGAAAACATTTTTACATAAGATATTTAGGGAATATGAAATATTATAAGTCAATATTTTATATTTTATAGGTGGTATGTAATATCTTCCAGATGATACAATAAATTTTGAAGATGATATGAAAGATGATGCAAATTGGAAATTTTCAAAGTATTTGACATATTATATTATAGTAGATTCAAATGATAATCAATAGAATGTGTAATACTCTATCGAAAATATGTAAGATTCTCTTGAGAGAACAAAATATATTCTTGAGAATACATACGATATTCGAGATCACATATAAGATAATTTTTATCTTGTATAAGTTCTATATAAGATATTCTATTTATTAAATAAGTTTTATCAGTTTGAAGAAATATGGAATTATTGATAATTAAATTAGATAATGCTATAATGTTCTTTGAGTCATAAATATCACAATGATGAAGATTTTATCCAAGATTCAAGACGATACTATTTGATGAAGAAGTTTATTCTATGTATTATAGGGAAATGCCTCAATCATGGTAATTGAGAGAGAATAAGAAAAGATTAAGTTGAGTCTCAATATAAATTTAATGATAAATAATTTAAAAAATTAGCATTTAATTATTCTTGGATTTTTAAATATGATTATTTTAAAATCATTATTAGTGATAAAAACTGGTGATTTTATTAGGAGAAATATATTGAACACATTCAAAATGGATCATAGGTATTTTGGAAAAATCAGTTGAGATGGTCTGTTAGAAAAAGAATATTCTAATATCATGGGGGAGATAGAGAATCAACAGAGTCATTGATTAGGGGGTAGACCCGCATGATTTTGTTGATAATAATTAGAATATCACGATACTAATATCATTGAATTCTTAAATTTAGAATATTTAAAATATTTATATTACCTTTTGAGAGGATGAATATAATAAAAGATGAAGAAAATAAATAATTATGTTATGTTAGAATAAGAAAATGATACTAAAATATTCTTGGAGATCCTATGTATTAAAGAAAAATAGTGAGAGAGAAGACGATGATCAATAGATAGATAAATCCTAAGAATTGAGTAAAAAGAAGAAGAAGAATAAGAGAGATGAGGAAAATGGTTTAGGAGGTATTGTTAATGCATTTCCTATTTTGTTTAAATTTAGAAGAGAATAAAAAGGAATAAGAAGGAAGAGGCAGATGAGTTGAGCAATATTGCACTATTACTAGACACACACAAAACACACACACACACAAACACGCACACACACACACACATATATATATAATGTGTTTTGTGACTCTTGAAGAAGAAGAAGAAGAATATTGAGAATGAGTTGAGATGAAGAGATTGACATGAGTGTTACTATAACAAATTATCTTTCAGTTGTTGAAGACTCTTATTAAGGAATAATATTTTACTATTTTATGTAGTGACATACCAGAGAAGAGAAGAAGATCTTGTTTATTAGTGATTTTGGGAGAACCCATTATAAATTGGCATGATCTTGTATAACGAACCAATTAAGAGATTTTAAAATCCATCACGAGACATCATAGTATTTTCAAGAAATATAATTAGAGGTAAATGATGATACATTCCTCACCTATATTCACTTGATTATATGATTGGATATATGTGTCTGAACTCAACCTGAAATAGTTAAGATATAGTCACCCATATCAGGGGAGAGCCTTGTAAAAATACCATGTGTTACTAATATGTTTTATTTACTAGTTTTCATGTGGTATGGTGTGTTAATAATTAATAATCAGATATATTCACCCAAAAAGATGTGGAGATTTGAATATTAAGAGAAGTAAAGTGGATTCAATGCATGGAGTCCCTTTCGACTCTCAACTTCATCATCACACATGTCTATCAAGAGGTGAATAGGGTTGCAGATTCTCTTGCAAACATTGGAGTTGGAAAACCTATTACCTGGTCTGATACTCTTCCTGAGGCTTTACTCCCTTTTTATGGGGATGATTGTAATAAAATATCACATTTTTTCCTTTAGTAATCTTGATATTTTTATGAATTAATGCCTCATACTTTTTTCGAAGGAACCTTTATTTCAAAAAACCCCTCACCCCTCACTATGTGACTACAAAAATCTCTAGCCAATTCAATCCTACAAGGTATTTATATAAGGAATCATTCCGTAGATAACATATTTCATGTGTCTTAGCTTTGGTGGTGTGTTCTAGACCCCTCCCTCATGATTTCTTGTGAGGATTTCAAATTAGATACAGGTACATCATTTAAGGAAAGAGCGGGTTAGGTAGTGGATTATAGTTCATTTTTTTCATGGAAATATGGTTCCTCTAATGCATGTATAGTGGAAACATAAATATGTTTTAGAAGATAAATGGGGGAGAGAATCTAATATGATATCCCAGTGAACAAGGTTGTTCATGATGATGGTTAGAGATTCATCTCAGGATTTTAGTACCATGGTTGTGAGTTTTTAAATTGCTACTACTTTTTAGGTATGTTTAAATATAAATAAAATAATTTTATATTTAATTCTATAAGATTATATTGAGGATAATGTTTAGAATGGGTTCAGATCATAAAATTATAAAGGGACCACTAAAACATGTGGGAAGTAGTAGACTCCCACTAAGAATATGATAGACTCCTATTGGTAATATGTTGAGTGTGGCATGTGAAAATAAGCTTATACCCCACTATAATCTTAATAAGGGACCAATGAGAACCAAATGTACCATATGAAGTCCAATGGGAAACCTAAACCCCATAATTTAGTTGGTATTTTTAGTCATTTCCCTCCTTATTTATTTTTCATCTCCTTTTTCCTCTTACTAAGTACTACCTATATAGCTCTATTACACTATTTATATCTTCCATATTCCACGCTATTTTAACATAATTTTTTGTTTGAATAATGTATCATCAGATACATTCATCCTTTATTGGTATGTTTAATCTCCCTCAATCTCTAATGTTTAATTTCATTAAATTTTTCTATATCCCTATATCTCAAACCCGAATCTATAGGGTTTATTTTAGATTTGAATATTTTGGTGGATTGAGATTGAATTAGGAAATTTCTGTTAAAATGATTTCTCTTAATGGTTTATAGTATGTGGTTTGTAACATTTTTTGTTATTTATCTCGGTTTACATGATTTGATATGTGTGTAAGACCATGTGGTTGTCTCACTACAAAACAACAGACAATTAGTGGTGGGTTTTATAGGGGATATACACAACCCCCTCTATATTAATTTTACAGGGGGTTGTGCACAAATCCAACTAACAATCAAATTTAGAGGGGGTTCCCAACCCCACTAATTTTTTTATAATTTTATTTAAAATATTTGATTTGAATTTAGAGGAAATTATGTAAAAACCACCGATAATTTAATAATTAGTGGCCCGATATGTTCAGTTGAACTTTAAAGGAACTATATATATATATTATTCATTTGGATATTAGATGATAAATACACACACACACATATATATATAACATAGAAATTGTTTTATTAAAGGAGATAGTGGGGGTTTACAACCCCCTCTAATCTCTTAAATTAGAGGTGGGTCATGAACTGCCATTAGTCCCTTAGATTAGAAGGGGTTTTAAATTCCTTCTAATTTAAGATATTAGAGGGTGTTTTGTACCCCATTTAATATATCACATTATAGGGGGTTTTGAACCCCCTATAATTTAGGAAATAAGGGGGGGTTGTGAACCCCCTCTAATTTACGAAATGGGGGAGGGTTGTGAACCCCCTCTAATTTATGAAATTAGTGGTGGTTTTCAACCCATTTTAATTCATGAAATTGTAGTGGGTTAAAGAACCCATAATAATTCCTTCGACTAGAGGGGTTTTCTTACCCCCTCAAAATTGTTATTCATTTTTTAAAATAAATATCACATGACTTAAAACTTTATAAAATATAAGTGTTTATGAACATTTTTGTGTGTACATATATATATTTTAAATAAACACATTATATAAATGTATTTAAAAGCATTATAAACATATATATATATATATATTTTATAAATATTTTAAATAAATACTTATACATATAAACAAAAATGTGTACATATATAAATATTTCTATACATAATATATTTGTAATTATAAATATATTTATTCAAACATATAAAATTTATATATGGTTGTTGACACCTCATACCATAAAAGAGTCTAAAAATGACAAAGGGAATCCCCTTAGAGAGAAAATGGGAAAATACATGAAGAAAATTCAAGATTTTCAAAGGAATGAATTTTGAATCGCTTTAGTCATGCCAAAACACCGGTGGCGCGCAGCCTACTTGCGTGCCCAAAAATGTCGCACATCCTACTTGCACGCTCCTATCTAGAATGAAAGTCACATTCACACCCAACTCATTTCACCCAAGGTCACTTATTTTCCTATAAAAATACCCTTGGGGCCCCAATTTGTATGGAAGAATTTCCTTGAAGCCTAATTACTTCTCTAGTCGCCCTAGTACTTCGCCCTAGTATTTAGAAAATTTCAAGGTAGTTCTTCAACACCTTGAGCAGAGGTTTTAAGAGAGGATTATTTGACTTAAGTCCTTTCATGTTTTAAAACCATAACACTTGCGCACCAAAGGCACCCAACCTCCCAAAGTCATAAATACTTGCACACCTCCCATTCCTCTCACAGGAACTTGAGCACCCCACTTCCTGGATCACCTGTGAATACTCCTGAAGGATTGAGCAAGTTATCTGTAATGACCCAAAGTTTTTTTTATTGAAATTCCCTTCTTATATTTATGAAAGGACAACATAATTAACTAGTAAGTGATAAGTGACCTTTAAACATAAGTTTGTCACTTGTGTGTTTGGAATTATGAAACTCTGACAAACACGGTTGTGTTCAAGATGATTTTTGGAGTCTAATGAAACAAAAATATTTTTTGTTGAATAGGGACCTACCCTTATGAATAGTAACATTACCTTATGAATATTAATATGACCATTATGAATATTAAATCATCCAAAATAAGAGTAACATTACCTATGAATAATATAATAAAATTTAGACATCTTAGAAAGTGACAATTTGACCTTAGTAAACATTTTGGTATTTTGTAATTCATAAATAAATAATTATAATTAATTAATTAATTTAAAAGAAAATTTATTTCCCCAAAATTTATTCAAAAATTATTGAATCAATGACTTATAGATTTTAGATAATTTTTTAAGACCCTATGTAATTTCTGAAAGCACAATAAAATCAGTTTTAATCTTAAAAATTGTTTTTAAGTAAATTATGATTTTAATTAAATATTAAATTAATAATTTATAGAAAATTATTTTTGAAAAATTGAATTCATTTTTTGATAATACACGTCAAAAAATGGTTGGAGTAAATATTTGGGATTTTTCTGAGATACATGAATTTTTGATGAATAGTGAAATACTGTAATTTACAAAATAAGTTAAATAAGCTAATTATAGGGTCATGTGTGATGTTCTTATAATGTAAGCCCACTTGGTTCGGGATTAAATTATAAAATTACTATTCTTGGTCCTCCAATACTCACTATTCCTTGTCTTGTGGGGAAATAATAAACAAATGAATTTTATATTAAGGAAACCCCTCTCCCATCCACTATAAAAGCCACCCTTCACACCCTCATTTCCTCACACCTATCAAGCTCCAATCCTTATCTAAAATCTGCCCAAACACCTTCCCTAGCCCCTCCCCCACTTCCAAGAGCTTTTGGTCTCATCAAAAGACCAAGCTTAGGCCTTTAAGGAGGTTCTCAAGAGGAGGATTCTAGAGGTAATTTCCCTCCCTCTTCTCCTTTAATTTCTTTTCAAGTTCAAGTTAATTTCTTGATCTCTCCCTACCTATCTTCATACAAATTGTATTTTAACTCTAGTATTATACATATATTGTAATTGTATGATTCTAATGGTATATTATATCATCCAACACCCTTTCCCTCTTCCTTTTATTTTATTAAAGAGAACGTTGTTCATGAGGTGTTAATTTATCACCTTCAAGAACGACATGCTTTATTCTTCCATTTATACCTTTAGATCTGATCATGAAACCATTTTTATGGTTGAAACAGAATATATTATACTTATTATGTTCTATTTTAAGTTCTGTAAATAACGTATGGCCATATTACTAAGTGATAATTTAAAACAAGTTCATTTTGATCGAAAAATCACCCAAATTAACCCAAACAATCATCTTTTAGTTCCTATCTAATGATTCATCAATATGGATCTAATTTGATTCATTATAATATCATTATAAATCCTGTAATAACATTAATAACATGTCAAATCAGTTCTATGTGTTTACCCATTTTCTACCCAAACATCAATTTAAGAATACAAGTGAACCACCCAAGAAAAACCATAAAAACGAACATCCCCGAACAATGTTTTTAAACTCTATAATTTCATAAAAAGGAACATAATATGACATAATGAAACCAGAATAAACCCTATTAATTTAAAAATGGTTCTGGATTTCTAATTAATGAATATAATGTCATTATATAGGACATTAAAGAGAAGGAAGTATTCAGGTACAAGGTAAGGGGAAATTCTCGAACCCAACTTTCATCCTTCAGGCTCTCCCTCTTTCCCTCTATTTTTGATATGTTAACTCCATAAAGATCATTTTTTCATAATTATATTACCTTTTCTGGGATATAAATGTTTTCTACTAAAGTTTATTTCAATAAAAATGTTTTCCAAAAGAACTCTTCTTTGAAGAACTCACCTTTTACCTCTCATTCAAGGTTGATGGTTCTTGTATCAAGTATGTTGTTCCCTCTTTCTTTTGGGAACCCAAAGTTTATGAATGTGTTATGATGAGATGAAACCCATTACTTTTCATGGGTTAGTTATGTTCATTTATGTTCATTGTGGCATGCATGATAAATGATAATGTTATAATTTGACGGGTGCGCCTGGAATTATATAGCGCAATAGGAATGTTTAAATATGACGGGTGTGCCCAAAATTATATAGTGCTCCAATGCATTGGGTATAGTGATGAATCTCATGTGTAAATGTGAAATGATGTGTGAACAAGACGATATCTTGGTTCAAAAGTATGTGTGGTAGTTAACCACTAAGACATGATGTTTCATTTTTATGCATTTCCACATTTCAAGTATATTATTTATACTCCTCTCATGTTCATGATATTTTGCCTAAGTTATGAGTATGCTCACCCCATGATATACTATTCTTATATATCCTCTTACTGGGCTTCTTGCTCACCCCTTTTTATGTATATCCTTAGGTGGATACATTTACTAAGGAGAGGACAAGTTCTAATAAGAAGCTAGAGAATGATAAATTAAATAAATGTTAATGCTTGATGTTGTATTTGTTTTTTACGGTCCTAGTTTGCCCAAGGCACTAAACCTTTGGATCCTCTATGTGTAATACTATTATTTTGTTTATCTTTGAAATGATGTAATAGTAATTTAAGAAAAGTCAGGGTCACTATAGTTGGTATCAGAGGAAGGTTTAGTTAATTTGGGAATTAGGATTAGTGAACCCTAGAGAAAACCACTAGCATGAGACTAAGTACAATTATGCACACAAGAATATTTACTTAGGGATCCCATATTTTATGTTTTTGGTATAATTGTTTAAATGAATAAGTTATTCATGACTTTTTTACTTATGTTTTGTTCTAACCTTTTCTATTTTAGAAAATGGTGGGAACCAGGAGAAATCAGGCCAACAACTTGTGCGAGGACCAATGAAACGATTGCCCGAATGACATCCCCAATGATTTGGGAGGTGGAGTTGAAAACATCATGGCGATACTTACACAATTATCATAGATTATGAACAATAACCATAATAATGTGGAACGTCCTCCTTCACCAAAGAGGGAGAAACTGGCTATCAAATGTTTTATGTGGCAACAACCACCGATGTTTTGTGGATCTTCCAATCCACTAGTTCTGGAACAGTGGGTCAACTCCATGGAGAAAATCTTTTGTGTGATTCACTATTCTGAGATGGAGAAGGTGACTCTATCCATTTATCGTCTAGATGGAGAAGCCGATCAATGGTGGGCTTTGATTAAGAACACCAAGCCAAGAGAGGAAATTGAAGAAATATAATGGTAAGACTTTAAGATAATGTTTCTTAATAAATATTTCCCAATAACTCTTTGCACGAAGATTGAGAGAGAATTCATAGAGCTCAAGAAAAAAGAAGGAGAATATGTCACAACCTATGAAGCATATTTCACAAGCCTTTCAAGGTACGCTTCGGGTTTTGTTATTAACAATGATAACAAAATTGATAGATTCTTTAGTGGGTTAAAACCAAACCTTCGAAATGATCTTGCAATTCGAGACTTTGGGAGTTATGAAGAAGTTGTTCGGTGTGCTATCAAAGTGGATAGGGAGTCTGGGAATGGTCCCATGGCTATGGGGATAAGAAACAAAAGATGGAGTTTCAAGCTGGTGGATCTAGTGACAAAGGTGGGAAGAAAAATCAATGACCCACATGCCAAAAAATGTGGGAAGTTGCACCATGGGAACTGCCTCAAAGGGACGGGGAAATGCTTCAAGTTTGGGAAAGAAGGACACCATGCTCAAGAGTGTCGAAAAGACATGAAAAGGAAGGAGAATGTAGCCGATGAAAGGAGAGAACCACTCATGGTTCAATGCTATTACTGTAAGGTGCTAGGGCACTATGCAAACCAGTGCACTAAACCTCAAGCTCTCGAGAGTAATCAGCATCAGCAGCCACCAAAGCCAAAGGAACAAGGGAAGGATTATGCCATCACTACTATGGAGGTGGATCATGATAATGATGTCATACAAGGTACACTTCCTATTCACTCAATAATGGAAAAATTATTATTTGATTCTGGTTCTACGCATTCCTTTATATCTTGAAAGTTTTCTAGATCTATAGAATCGAAGCCCTGAAACCTTGAAGTAGAGATATCTATAAAAACACCAAGTGGTGAAATCATTTCTACCCAAGTGTTTGACTCTTCTCCTATTGGTGTATGTGGGAAGATTCTTCCAGCAGATCTCATAATACTTCCCTTGGTGGAATTCGATGCTATAATGGGAATGGACTGGCTCTCATTATATAGAGCACATATCAACTATCGGGAAAAGGAAATATCTTTTAATATTCTGAACCATCCCATGATCCTTTAGAAATGAAATGAAGATCATGAATCTCCTTTGAAAACCCCTTCAATAGTGTGGGTGTTGATTCCATATGAAGAAGAATACCTCGCCCAAATGGTTGAGTCAAAGGAAAGTTCCAACCTTGAAGAAATTCCCATCATGAGGGGATATGGTGATGTATTTCCTAAAGAGTTACCAAGAATTCCCCTGGATCGTGAGGTATAGTTCTCTATTGAACTCATACCAGGAGCTACTCCTATCTCATAGTGTCCCTATAGGATGGATCCTATCGAACTGGAGGAGTTAAAGAAGCAGTTGCAAAAGCATATGGACAAAGGGTTCATATGACCAAGTGCATCACCTTGGGGTGCGCCAGTGCTCTTTGTGAAGAAGAAGGATGGAAAAATACAGTTTTGTATCTATAATCGGTAACTCAACAGGATCACCATACAGAACAAGTATCCTCTCCCAAGGATTGATGACTTGTTTGACCAGTTAAGAGGAGTTCAATACTTCTCAAAGGTGGATCTTCGTTCTAGATATCATCAGGTAAAGGTGAATAAGGAAGATATTCAGAAGACTACCTTCCGTACAAGGTATGGGCACTATGAGTTTTTGGTGATGGCCTTCGAACTTACTAATGCCCCTAAAATCTTCATGGATTTGATGAATATAGTCATTAGTCATTACATCGAAAAATTTGTGGTAGTGTTTATCGATGATATTCTTATCTACTCTAAGAGAAAGGAGGAACATGAAGAACATCTATGACTTGTGTTGGCGACATTGAGAAAGGAGAAGTTGTACGCCAAGTTCAGCAAGTGTGACTTTTGGATGAATCAATGCACGTTCTTGGGACAAGTGATCACAAGTGAGGGAATTTTTGTGGATCCATCAAAAACAAAGGTGATTGAGGAATGGACCAGCCCTCTAGTGTCACAGAAATCCGTAGTTTTCTTTGATTAACTGGGTACTACTGATGTTTTGTGAGAAACTTCTCACAATTGTCAAACCCTCTAACTAATTTAACAAGGGAAGGGGTAAAGTATGTCTGGACGGAATAATGTGAGGGAAGCTTTAAGGAGGTAAAGAGAAGGCTGATCACTACACCTGTACTCACAATACCGAAAAGTGGAGAATGTTTTGTGATATACAGTGATGCTTTAAAGAAAGGCTTGGGTTGTGTACTCATGCAAAATGATAATGTGATATCCTACGCCTCACGATAGTTGAAGATCCATGAGAAGAACTACCCGATGCATGATCTAGAGCTGGAAGTCGTGATTTTTGCCTTGAATATCTGGCGGCACTACCTTTATGGCGATAAGTATGACATATACACCGACCACAAGATCCTAAAGTATATATTCACACAAAAGGAGCTAACCATGCATCAAAGGAGATGGTTAGAGCTAATCAAGGATAACGATTTATCTATTCACTACCATCCTGGAAAGGCGAACAAGGTAGCTGATGCTCTATGTAGAAAAGAACCTGCTACTCTATCCATGTTGTGGATTGAGAAAGACCCTATCTTCTTGGATATGCAAAGGATGGATTTGGAAATCATAAGGGAAGGGGATACATCCTACCTTTACCAAATGATTGTGCAACCATCCATCCAGGAGAAGATTAAGGAAGCACAAAGGGATGATGGGGAGATACAAAAGAGGGTGAATGCAGTAAAGGAATGGAAGCTGCAAGAGTTCCATATCGATGGTAATGGAGTGATTTGGTTTGGAACGCGGATTTGTGTGCCTTCATCAACTGGGATAAAGAAGGATCTATTGTACAATGCACATAGCTCAACATTCTCTATCCATCCTGTGAGTACGAAGATGTATGGTGATCTCTGAGAACACTTCTAGTGGGATAACATGAAGAAGGAGATTGCAGAATATATATCAAGGTGCTTGGAATGTCAACAAGTTAAAGCTGAGCGACAAAAGTCCAAAGGTATGATGCATCCGTTGCCTATACCCATGTGGAAATGGGAAAATGTTACTATGGACTTTGTCACGGGTCTCCCGAAGACGTCAAAGGGAAATAATGTGATATGGGTTGTGGTTGACCGAATCACCAAGACTGCCCATTTTATCGCTATTTGGGAAGACCTCTCACTTGAACAACTTGCAAAGATATATGTAAAGGAAGTGGTGAGATTGCATGGTGTTCCACTCTCAACTGTCTCTGAACGTGATCCAAGGTTCACATCTATGTTCTGGAGGAGCCTTCAATATGCTTTGAGTACTGAATTAAATTTCCGCATGGCCTATCACCCCCAAACTGATGGCCAGTCTGAAAGGACTATTTAGACTCTTGAAGATATGCTAAGATCCCACTCTCTTGAATTCAAAGGTGTTTGGGATCAGCATCTCCCATTGGTTGAGTTCTCATACAATAATAGCTTCCACTCGAGTATTCAGATTGCTCCGTATGAAGCTCTTTATGGGAAGCGGTGTAGAACTCCAACCTATTGGGATGAAGTTGGAGAAAGAAAGCTACTTGGACCTAATCTTGTTTATGTGATGACATAGAAGGTTCAAGTCATCCAAAAGCAACTCAAATCTGCTCAAAGTTGGCAAAAGAGCTATGTTAAAGACCATCGAAGGGACTTGGAGTTCGACATTGGAGATAAAGTCTTTCTTCGAATATCTCCATGGAATAGAGTCATGCGATCCGGGAAGAAAGGGAAGCTAAGACCAAGGTATATTGGCCCCATTGAGATCCTTGACTGCATAGGAGCCATGGCCTATCGTCTTGCACTTTTACTAAATATGGCTCAAGTTTATGATGTGTTTCAGGTATCACTAGTGATGAAGTATATACCAGACCCCTCACATGTACTAAACTCAGAGGTGAGGAAGCTGGAAGATGATCTCTCCTATGAGGAGTAGCCAGTAAAGATTCTGGATCAAAGAGATAATGTTCTACGCAACAAGACAACCCATCTTGTCAAAGTTTTTTGGAGTAACCATAAGTTCGAAGAAGCAACTTGGGAACCGGAAGAGGAAATGAAGGAGAAGTACCCTCACCTGTTTGTGTAAAGTGAAATTTCGGGGGTGAAATTTCCTAAGGGGGGAAGAATTTAATGACCCAAAGTTTTTTTTATGGAAATTCCCTCCTTATATTTATGAAAACACATCATAATGAACTACATAGTGATAAGTGACCTTTAAAAATAAGTTTTTCACTTCTGTGTTTGGAATTTTGAAAATCTGACAAACACGGTTGTGTTCAAGATGATTTTTGGAGTCTAATGAAACAAAAATAATTTTTGGTGAATAGTGACCTACCTTTATGAATAGTAACATACCCTTATGAATATTAATATGACCCTTATGAATATTAAATAATCCAACATAAGAGTAACATTACCTATGAATAATAATATAAAATTTATACATCTTAGAAAGTGACAATTTGATCTTAGTAAACGTTTTGGTATTTTGTAAGTCATAAATAATTAATTATAATTAATTAATTAATTTAAAAGAAAATTTATTTCCCTAAACCATATTCATAAATTATTGAATCAGTGTATTATAGATTTTAGATAATTTTATAAGACCCTACGTAATTTCTGAAAGCACTATAAAATCAGTTTTAATCTTAAAAACTGTTTTTTTAAGTAAATTATGATTTTAATTAAATATTAATTTAATAATATTTAGAAAATTATTTTTGTAAAATGGACTTCATTTTTGCATTCTACATGTCGAAAAATGTTTGGGGTAAATATTTGGGATTTTTCTGAGATACTTGAATTTTGGATGAATAGTTAAATACCGTAATTTGCAAAATAAGATAAATAAGCTAATTATAGGGTCATGTGTGATGTTATGATTATGTAAGACCACTTGGTTCGGGATTAAATTATAAAATTACTATTCTTGGTATTCCAAGACTCACTATTCCTTGTATTTTAGGTAAATAATAAACTAAAGAATTTTATATTAAGGAAACCCCTCTCCCCTCCACTATAAAAGCCACCCTTCACACCCTCATCTCCTCACACCTCTCAAGCTCCAAGACTTCTCTAAACTCTGGACAAAAACCTTCCATAGCCCCTCCCCCATGTCCAAGATCTTCTGGTCTCATCAAAAGACCATGTTTAGGCCCTTAAGGAGGTTCTCAAAAGGAGGATTCTAGAGGCAATTTCCCTCCCTCTTCCCCTTTAATTTCCTTTCATGTTCAAGTTAATTTCTTGATATCTCCCCACCTATCTTCGTCCAAATTGTATTTTAACACCATAATTATAAATATAATGTAATTTTATGATTCTAATGGTATGTTATATCATCGAACCCCATTTCCCTCTTCCTTTTATTTTATTAAAGAGAACGTTGTTCGTGAGGTGTTAATTTATCACCTTCAAGAATGACATGCTTTTGTCTTCCATTTCTACCTTCATATCTGGTCATGAAACGATTTTTATGGTTGAACCAGAATTTATTATCTTTATTATATTCTATTTTAGGTTTTTTAAATAACCAATGTCCATATTACTAAGTGATAAGTTAAAACAAGTTCATTATGATCGAAAAATCACCCAAATTAACCCAAACAATCACCTTTTAATTCTTATCTAATGATTCATCCACATGGATCTAATTTGATTCATTTTAAGATCATTAAAAATCCTGTAATATCATTAATAACATGTAAAATCAGTTCTGTATGTTTACCCATGTTCTACCCAAACATCAATTTAAGAATACAAGTGAACCACCCAAGAAAAACCATAAAAACAAACATCCCCAAACAATGTTTTTAAACTCTATAATGTCATCCAAATGAACATAATATGACATAATAAAACCATAAATAACCTTATTAATGTACACATGGTTCTGGATTTCTAATTAATGAATATAATTTCATTATACAAAACATTAAAGAGAAGGAAGCATTCAGGTACAAGGTAAGGGGAAATTCTCGAACCCAACTTTCATCCTTCGGGTTCTCCCTCTTTCACTCCATTATTGATATGGTTACTCCGTGAAGATCATTTTTTTTATAATTATCTTACCTTTTCTGGGATATAAATGTTTTCTACTAAAGTCTATTTCAATCAAAATGTTTTCCAAAAGAACTCTTCTTTGAAGAACTCACATTTTACCTCTCATTCAAGGTTGATGGTTCTTGTATCAAGTATGTTATTCCCTCTTTCTTTTGGGAACCCAAAGTTTATGAATGTGTTATAATGAGATGAAACCCATTACTTTTCATGGGTTAGTTATTTTCATTTATGTTTGTTGTTTCATTCATGATAAATGATAATGTTATGATGTGACGGGTTTGCCCGGAATTATATAGCGCAATATGAATGTTTAAATGTGACGGGTGCACCTGGAATTATATAGTGCTCCAATGCATTGGGTAAAGTGATGAATATCATGTTTAAATGTGAAATGATGTGTGAACTGGATTCCAGCTTGGTTCAAAACTATTTTTGGTAGTTAACCACTAAGACATGATGTTTCATTTTTATGCATTGCCACATTTCAAGTCTATTATTTATACTCATCTCATGTTCATGATCTTTTTCCTATGTTATGACTATGATCACCCCATGCTATACTGTTCTTATCTATCCTCTTAATGGGCTTCTAGCTCACCCCTTTTGATGTATATCCTAAGGTGGCTACATTTACTAAGGAGAGGACCAGTTCCAATAAGAATCTAGAGAATGAGAAATTAAATAAATGTTTGTGCTTGATGTTGTACTTGTTTGGTACAGTCCTAGTTTTCCAAATACACTAAACCTTTGGATCCTCTATGTGTAATAATATTATGTTGGTTATCTTGTAAATGATGTAATAGTAATGTAAGAAAATTCTGGGTTGCTATAGTCTCGCCCAAGTATTACCATACAGGTTGTTCGTCATTTAAGTGAACATCAGGTTGCCCAAGTGTACTTGAACGACCATACTTGAATGACCTTCTCTACTTGGGTAACCCTATTTGATTCACTTATTCCCTTCACTCTCTTCAGTTTACAAGCCATCAATCCTTCCTCAACCGTTCATGGTATGGCTTCTTCTTCACTGGCTCCCTTGTCTGAAAGGGATTCTATTGAGACATCCACCAAAACCTTCTAACTTATCAAACCTTTGGGAAAAACACATCAGCGTGTCTCCTATTTGGGTTTGTATTTCTATTATTAGAGGGTTCCCACATTTTTTTCACAATGGGATTAGAATTAATGAAATGTTTTTGGGTTTTTATATCCACAATCACATGAAACATTCTCCCAGAAATAGTGTTGGGAAGTTCTCAGTTTGGAGAAGGGTTAGGTCTTGGACTCTCCTTTCTCAAAGAGGTGACCCAGAACCATAGGTCTCCGGTAGGGAAGGTACAATTCACACTTACTTTTCCACTTTCCTACCATGATCAATTTCAGGGTATTCATCCTAGTATAAACCCCTCAACTTCACCCCTTGTTCCTTCTATTTAGAACCTTGTCCAATGTGAAGAGAACAAAGGGAAATCTCGGTGCCTCACCCTCTCCCATGGTCAACATGCCCCCTTCTATCTGCAGAGGAGGAAAAGTGTAAAGTGTCATTGTTGAATCTTTCACGCCCTCTTGTTTCTCACACAGAACATGACTCAGGTGGGCTTAGAGATATGTGAGGGTTACAACATTCACACAAGAACTAATTCGAATGAACTACAAGAACTCTGATTCCTGTTCAAACCAGGATACATAGGATGCTGTCTCAAGGCCCGAGCTCACTGGGCATCCTCCTTTGGAAATAAGCCCCAAATTAAATCTTCAAATCATGAAAGTATCCTTTTCATGAAGTAATCCCAAAATCATCTTTTCCAGAGGAGAATACTCTCCCATGATATTTATCAAACTACGTGGTCTTTGATTCCCATTAATACGGGATATGTAGGAAGCCTCCTCAAGGTTCAAACCCAAAACTTCAAATCAAACATGTTATCCATGGGCCATATTCCCAAAAGGGTATGGTCCTACTTGGAAACTCATATCCTTTTCCATGTTTCTCAGGATACTTTAGTATAAGTACCACATTATGTTTCGACCAAGCATCTTTCACTTAGAGTTCCTTATTAGATGACCTTAAAAGGTATGATGTGTCCTATTAAGTGACACCGAACAACGAGGGTTCTGATTCCTTTCACAAGGATAGGTAGATAGCCCATTTGACAAGAACGATCCCAAGATGAAAACAAACCTTCATCTTCCTGGATGACAAAAAATTCTAGAGTGCCCCACTAAGTGGCTTAAAAACCATTATCATCACAAAGATGATTAAAAGGATCTCTAATCGGTATATTAGAGGATCCCATTAAGGGAAAACCTCAAATACATGAATGTTTCCATTGATGAAGAACCTTGAATTCATACTGATGATTCTATATTTTACATAGGATAATAAGTGATTGTAAATTCCAAGGGATACTCATGATATACTTGGTGAATTAAAAAGGATTCTTGAAAATATCTTAGATTTACAAAGAGAGTCTTGGACTAGACAATAATTTTCCCCAAAAGGCTATGATGAGTCTGACCTCCCATCCTCTCGACCAATGCATGTTATTATGCATTGTAAAGTTCAAACTTATCGAATGCTTTCCTTTGGGAAGCAGGTCCCCTTTGGATAATGAACTGTTGGAAGTTTCTGATTCCATGAATAAATCCAATGGAAGCCACCGAGAAATAGTGATTCTTAAAACTAGAACACATATTTCAAGGAACTACGAAACAAAAATGGTGAACTCGATATGAATTCTTATCCAAGATAATAATGTAACCCACCTATTAGACCCTTATCAATTGATAAAATAAGTCCAGACAAAGTAATTAATCATGCATGTATCCATATAAAAATATGTCTCTCTAATAAAGCTTGTTGTTGTATCAAGTATTTTCACAGAATTTCCTTCAATCCAAAGAATGGATTTCTCTAAGACACCATCTGTGAACTACATGACCACTACTCAAGCTAGATCTCTATCTACGGGAAGGACGTCATCACCAACCCAATGTCTTCAACGTTGGGTCTCTAATGTTCTAGTTAAGGAATATCACTAGCATGGTACAATACCAAATTTGGAGGCTGCTCGATAGGCCCTCCAGGTCAACAATAATCCACGATCATCTGGCCAACGACAACCCATGATCAAAAATCAAATATTTCCAACCACCTTTCCTTACTGTTTCTAGTATTTATCCCAAAAATGAAATAATAAATCCCTCCCATACTGCTGGGAGGTGGATCAAGGGTCACTGAAGGACTTAATTCAAAAATGCAGGAGTCCTTCTTGAGTACTACCACCAGTAATCACCGCTAGTTGCATGCGGTATTGTACCCCCAACATGATATGGGTGTTGCCTCGGGATGTTTGGCCTAGGTCTCTCAGACCCAGGCAAGCAAGATGAACAACCAGGGATAACGTCCGGTTAATAGGGAGCAGCTTCTCAACTCTTCCTCCACTAGAAAAGTCCATCAATTTAACTTGATGGAAAACAATGAGTGGGAACATACACCCGTGCATCCTAATTTTTCTACTGAGCATGATCATCTGACAACAACCCACCAATCCCGCCAGATAAACCCAGTGGAGTACCGTGAATAGGCACATACACCTGTATACAAGTTATCATCTAGTCATCAGGCTCGTCTAACTGAATTTAAAGAATCCTACCAATCTAATGTGGTGGGAACTGGTAAACAGAAACATACATCTGTTTATAATCACCAATTATATTAGTAGTATGTTCTGAAAGTATTGAAGGAAGTCCGTCAAACATACTTGATGGAAAACAGCTGGCAGGTACATACACCTACCAATGTTTATCAAGCCTATCAACAGTCACATTTGGTATCACCTAGAGAAGTCATTCAGAAATCTCTGACTACAAATTTGGGGCAGACCCAAATCTCTACCCCCATGTGTGAGTACTGTAAATATCCATTGACAGGAAAAGGAGGATAGGAGAATTCACATACAACTACTCCAGATATGAAATGGACGTATATTCCCGTTCTAGCCACTGAAGTCACCAAACACATCTTATCAATGGTGAAAGGGAAGACACATACCCTGCCCATATTCTGAAAGCATGCTAGAATATTTTAACAACTACTTCAGCAGTATCAAGGGAACAGACATATAAATCAATCCCCACACATGGGATGACACATCGATATTCCATCCCAGAGAAGATACACAACTCTATTCTAGTCCAGGAGGTTCATTGGTCATATTCCCCCATATCATATGGACAATTGGATCGGGAACATACACCCTTTCCAATTAGAGGTAATCGGTTCATTCCGGTAACCACTCTGAGGAAGACACATATACCTACCAATGATAACATCATTTCCCAGCACGTGGCCCCAACTAAGTATAAGATTACATCCAAGAAGAAGTCTCTCCAAGCATTATTGTAAAATCAAGAATAACGTTGTGATGTGGCTCCTCTTAATGCTGGAGCCCTTAGACATTTATCTGTTGCTGCTCAAGATTCTATCCTCTCATTACTAAATTATGGGAGTGATAGTTGTAATTCTGAAGTTCCTTGTTAGACACTTCATCATGAAGGCTTGCTTCATGAAAATTCACTCAATCTAGAGTTACAATCTTTAGATGAGTGCCACGACAACCCTCCGTGTGGCCAGAAGACCAAGGAGCAAGATGAGTTATCCATTTTTGTAATTCATAATGGTGATCCTCTCCATGATGACATTCGCTGCGAAAGTCCTCTCTCTATTAATATTTCACATTTTCAAGAAAATTCCATAATTGACAATGTAGCGATGAGAAATCACTCATATCTTGAGGCACATGAAAATAAAAAGTCAGTCATGTCTGATGCCTTGTCATTTATGGGTGAAAGCACTTTCTCAACTAGAACATGACTTAAGTGAATGGTCATTTTCCGAAACTCCTTTAGGTAATTTTTCTTATAATACAGAGCATCCACTCTGGTCTAATCAAGTGGAGAAACCTCTTGTGAAAGATGTTGAAGATGTGTTAAACAGGAGGAAACAATTAGCTAAAGGAGATATCCCATTCATGTTCTGGTCTTTGGAAAATTATCAGTATAAAATTCCAGAACTAATAACATAAGATTGAATTCATGAAATTTGTATCAACTTATGGAAAACTCTTCATCGTTTTAAAAACTAACTCTTACCATATGATGAATATCCATAACATCTAAAGGTAATAGAAGGGTTATAACACCAAATTGACTTGGCATCTCTCTCAGTTTCCCAACAATGAAATGTTGAAAAACAACAAAGAACCCTTCAATACACATGTATTAATTCACTAAAGAGGCTAAACCAGTTAATTTCTAATTCCCCATCGAATGTTCGTATCAGAGAATGGGGTGTATATGGAGAATTTCATTTCACTGCACTCCAAAATCAGCAAAGTCTGCCAAAAGTGGTTTCATGAAATGTTATTGCCCACGGTCGACCATAATCAATAGGTTTTTTGTGTAATCAAATGTAGGCTAAGGAACAGGCCTCAACCAGTTCTCATCATAATTAGGCCCAAAGAAAAGAAGTTTTTGAGCTACTTTTACATCAAGCATCTGAGAATCTAGAACAGGCATCCCAATTAGAGAATTTTAGGCGTCATAGGATGAAGATGCCTGAAATAGCTCATCAATCTTCTAAAACGGTAGATTTATGTTATTGTTGGATGATGCACCCAGCTAATTTCTAAACCAAAATCAACAAAATCAGAAGAGAAATTACAAGAATTTCAGCCATAATAGTTCAATAATCACTCCATCTTGCCAGGTTGGGGGCTCATTTAATTCAACCTTCAAATTCATTAAACAAAGTTCAAAGATTTGAAGAAGAAGAAGAGCAGAAACAGCCCCAGCCTACAGGGATGGGGGCTTTTTCACATCTACAATACCCTCCTCAATGGAAGTCAGTTTTCTCCCAATTAGGGAAGAATCCATAAGGAAAGCGTACAACTGAACTCTCCATGGATTCCCTTCATGTTACTATCCATCAAACAGTTCGAGGGAATTCATTATATAGGAGAAATAACTCTCATGAAAGACACAAAGGGAGGCGATCTAACAGAAATGATGACAGAATGCCATCAATGCATTATGAATCAGTGAATGTTATTAACACCATTGTATAAGATCCTCAAGAAAATAAGTCCAGTTCAGGGGAATTAGAAGATGAAGTTCCTATCTATAATATGGTACACACTGAGGAAAATGAAGAAGGTGTGCATACCAGAAATCAGAGTCTTACCCAGAATCTAGGTATTTCTTTAAATAACCAACTCCCCCCTCTCTGAAAGGCATCTAACAAGGGGAAAGGAAAAGGTCATATTGCATCTCACTTTTTCACTGGAGAAGGTCAATCTCTTTCACTTGAAGAGAGATTTTCACAACAAGAAGAGGAAATGAAGGAGTTGAAAAGAATCAACACAGAGTTACTTTGAAACAACATTTCTACTAGACGTACTCCCCAGACAAGTCCTCAACCTAAAAATCCTATAGGAGATCCTCAGAAATGGGGATTATTGTAACTACAGATACAGATAATGAATTCCCTCAATTGGGTATGCAACCAAGGCAAGTATACGGACCACTATTAGTGGTTTTACCGGTCATTGCACCAGCTTAAGCTCCAGTTTCTATACCTGCACAGGTTCCATATCATTCGGATGTTCCCCAAATGATTATAAACCCAATTGAGTCATTAAAAACTCGATTGGAAGCTATGGAAAAACGACGAACACCAATTCATCCAGAAAAAAGAGTTTACCCTAAATGGGTGGATGCAATTCCTCCCCCACCAAATTTTGTGAATACCACATTCCCAGTCATTAATGATTTGGGAGATTTGGAAAAATAGTTAACACATTTTGTTTCTCATTGTGATCCCATGATGGGAACTTATCAACAACAAGAATCAGTTAAGCTTAGGTGTCTTGTGTATTCATTACAAAGACCAGCTTTTGTCTGATACACAAGTTTGCAATCATAATCAATTACTGGATGGGAAGATCTCCATCAGAAATTTCTTCTCCAATTTAGCTCAATGCTAACAAAGACGACAGTTTTCAATTTTACTAATTGCAAAAAAAATGTAGAATTAAATAGTTTCAGATTCCATTGCATGATGGAAAGGATTAACATATTCTTTAAGTCTAACACTCCCTCAAGAAGAATTGCTACCAATCTATGCGGAAAATATGCGTGATGAATTACGCACACCATTGGACCCTATTAAATACACAGGAGGGTTTTGATACATTAATTTGATCTCTCAAAAAATTAATGATTCTATTATATAAACTAAGGCTAAAACTCGTGTATTTCCTTTAGCTCTAGGAAAGAGGATATGAAAAGAAGAAGATGATATATTCACACTCAAACATGCACATGTACCTACTTCTACTTTAAGACCTTCATCATACTAAAGGGTTATGCTTCCTAAGCATCAACAGTAATGACCGCCTCATCAAGATGATCAAAGAGATTAAAGGCGGAAACATTTTGAGTAATTAAATATTAACATTTATTCTTTCAGGAATGAGCAAGTTCCTGGCTACTTCATGTCATCTTTAGAAAATAATTTGAATCTGTTTCCAAGGCCAAATAATCCAAATAAATATGGAGATTAAGATCATTTAAATTTTTGTCCCTTTCATCAGATGTTGGGACACCACCTTCAAGAGTGCTTTGTTTTCAAAGACCTTCTGCAAAATATGGTAGACTCTGGATAAGTAAAATTGAAAAGTTCATCAGCTCAAGTAGCATGTGTTACTGCTACCAATCCAGAGGAAGATGGGGTATGGAAATGGGTCAAAAGTAAAAATGTGAAAAAATATGATGATTGGATGATCCAAAAAATGATCAACTAGACTCATGATATTTTACAAACACATTTGAAACAACCAATTGTGTCTTCTACCACTCCTGCCATAGGAAAACCATCTTCATCAAAAGGTCATTCTTCAAAGAAGCGAAGTGATCATAATGAAAAAGAGTAGTCAAAAGAAGAAGAGCCTGTGTCAAGGCCAAATTTATCCTTGACCCTGGACGATTTTATGTCATATGTTTCAAATTCACGGGCACCGCCCCACCAAATGGAACAACCAAAACTAACCTTTCAAGAAGAATCCTCATCAGATGAAGAAATAATCTTTGTTTCTGTTAATGTTATCCATTTAATGGATCCTTATGCCAGAGGTGATTCTAATTGTAATGAGCCAAAGTTACATGTAAATAATTTGGGAACAAGAAGAAGAGTCCAAGGTCGAGGATACAAGGGAAGATGTGGAAATTATAAAAACAACCATTTTAACTCTACCATGTTCGAACCATATATGCGGTGGAAACTCATGGAATGACCCTTAAATGGGATCAACAGGAACACAGAGTTTCTTCTATGATAGATAGGCTCGGTTCTAACACAATTATTTTGGAATACCAATTAGAAGCCTCACCGTCTTATTCTGAACAAATAAATAGACTTAGTCAGTCTAATTTACCAAAGTCAGCAGTATTTCCAGCTTCTGCTCCGACATAAAGTACATCTATAATAGAAGAATAAAATTACAAAGAACCTTCAAGACCACATCTCCGTGATGGTAAAAAAGATTTTTGGATCAAAATTATGATGTTTTGAAACAATTGGCACAAGTACCATCCATGTTGTCAATTTTGGATGCTTTGAATCTGTCAAATGATCTTCGAGAAGCACTCATGGAGGCTTTGTTAAGTCATCAAGAATTTGAAACCAAAGTTGCTACTGCTGAGGTTTACTATATAGATAATTATCCTATAGAATGTCATGCAGTCATATCTTTTATGGATGAAGATGAATATGATGTTGTGCATGGTCATATCAGACCTTTGTATCTATCTGGCAAGGTCAATTACATAGATATCTGATGAGCCTTCATTCATAATGGCTCCGAGGTTAACCTCATGCCCATTCGTACACATCGTTGATTGGGCCTGACTGAATCTAACTTATTTAATTTGACTTTAATGTTGAAAGAATATTATAAGAATGAAAAATAACCTTTGGGAAGGATTGCACCTTGAACTCAGTTTGGAGATCTTGTATCTAATTTAGATTTCATGGTTTTTCGTTAGGACGCAGCCTTCAATATTCTGCTGGATGGCCTTGGCTGCATCCACATGCAGCCATACCCCTGTCATACCACCAATGTCTGAAATACTGTTTCATTGACCAAATCAGAACATTTTATGGTGACAAGGCTCTATTCAAAACATGTGAATTTCAATACATTGAGGCAGAGTTTTATCACACAAAAGGAATGAAGCCCATGAAAAATGATATAACCAGAGTTAATGCTAAAAATGGACTATAAAAGATCTGAACAAATCATTTTATGCATTTGAGCACAGATTACGTGTTACCTATCAATAATATTGAAAGGGTAAAACCAAATACAAAGACTTATTCAGTAATTTCCATAATGTCAATTGCGGAAATTGAGCCTAACAACAAGGGAGAAATTATTGATACACTGAGTAATGATGGAATCCTGAATAGAGATGTTTTCATTTCATCTGTTGAACTACAATAAGCCTCTACTTCATAAATCTGAGTAGAATAAATTGTATAAATTCTAGAGGAAGAAAACGATGTTGATTCTCAATCCATGAATCCCTCTTTACTACTAGAACAAGACCATTCATCATCAGTTTGGTCAAATATGGTGGCATCTTCTTCGGGATGTTCAAATACTGACTCCTCCCCAAACTCTAGGAGTTCTGCCTCATAATCTACTATGAAAATGGAAATAGAAGAGGTAACACATAATAAATAAGAAAAGGAAGATATTGGGGATGCTTCTCCATCATTTTAAGAAGGTGTCTCTATCACCATGGATGAACTCAGAGAAATAAATTTGGGTACAGAAGAAGATCCGCACCCCACACAAATTTGTGCGTCCCTGACCTCTGAAGAGAAGGTGGTGTATAATTCCTTTCTAAAGAAACATCAAGATATATTTTCTTGTAATTATATAGAAATTCCAAATCGTAATCCTGATGTATCCACCCATCATTTGGGTTTTCCAGAAGAACATCGTGGATTTATTCAAGAAGCAAGGAGAGAACACCCAACTCATGAATCTAAAATTGAAGTTGAAGTTGAAAAGATTATAAAGGACAACTTTTTTAGGGAAGTTCAGTATCCCAAATGGATGGCCAATATTGTACTAGTGAAAAATAAGAATGGTCAAATTAGAGTCTTCATTGATTTCAGAGTTCTTAACTGGCATTGTACTAAAGATGATTTTCTTATCCGGATTACAAAAGTTATAATTGATAGAAAAACAGGATATTAAGCTCTTTCATTCATGGATGGATACTCTGGGTATAATTAAATCCATATGGACCCATAGGATGAAGAATCTATAGCCTTTAGAGCCCCTGAAGGTGTGTTTTTCAATTGGGTAATGCCCTTTGGCTTAAAGAATGCAGGTGCAACATACCAATGTTCCATGCACCATATATTTAAACCCTTCTTAGGTAAATTTGTTGAATGTTATGTGGATGAGTTGGTGGTCAAATCCAGAAAATGTTCCAATCACTTGGCTGATTTAGAAACCATATTCAAAAAACTTTGGCAACATAGTTTGAAGATAAACCCCTTGAAATGTGCTTTTGGGGTAACCTCAAGAAAATTCCTTGGCTTTATTATATTCCATCATGGTATTTAAGTTGATCCTAAAAAAAAGAAATCAATCCTTGGTATGTCACCACCTCAAAATTTAAATGAATTAAGAGGACTCTAAGGACACTTGTCCTATATTTAGCACTTTATCGCCAATTTGGTAGGCAAGTGTTTACCCTTCACTAGATTAATGAATATGGGAGTCACACACCAATGGACGGAAGATTTCCAAGAAGTATTTAATACCCTCAAGAAATATCTCTTGAGTCCACCAGTATTGATGCTGCCTATTGAAGGAATACCACTTATTCTCTATGTGATAGATTTAGAGTGATCACTAGGTACCTTCCTCACCCAAAAGAATGATGATGGGAATAAAAACAACCTTTATTATCTCATTCACACTACGGTTGATGCGGAAACACGATATTCAAATATTAAAAAGTATTTCCTGGAATTAATCTTTGAAGTTCATAAATTGAGGCACTAACTACAACATCATGAGGTCCAATTAGTATCTCGTAATAATCCACTCAAATTTATCCCCAGTCGTCCTATGCTTACAGGACTTCTGGCATAGTGGGTGGTTATTTTGCAACAATTTGATATCCAGTTTGTACCTCAAAAGGCAATAAAAGGCCAATCTTTGGCTGAATTCCTTGTTGAACATCCATCTGTAGAAGATACATCATTTAATACTGAGATTCTTGATAAATAGGTCTTCTCAATTCATGATAATTTCAAACATGGGAAATGTATATTGATGGACAGGAAATAGAATGGAAAACCCTAAACTCAATAAGGATGGATTAGAAATTGTTCTTATTTCCCCAGAAAAGGCAGTATTGCCTTATTCTTTCCTATTATCAGAATGTGGTACCAAAAATGAAGCAGAATATCAAACTCTCATCATAGGTATGGAATTGGCCCTTGAGGCGCAAATGGATGATTTCAAGGTAAAAGGTGATTTATAATTGGTAATCAAACAAATTAATGGGGAGTATTATATCAGAAAAGAAGAACTAATTACTTTGTTTGATTACGTCAGAGGGTTAATGGCTAAATTTCCCTCAGAGCCGACATTGTCTTATGTCCCACGATCACAAAATGCTCAGGCAGATACACTGGAAAACACAGTTACATCCTTGACAGATCCAAATCGGGATGGGACAGTTATCAACATAACCCATCCTCATGTGGTCTCACATTTTGTTCAAACCATAATAGTGTAAATTAATGAAATTTTCCTATTTTTGAATTATATGGTAATACCATGGGATAGAGAACATCCATCATGTAATATCTTCAAAATGGGGCACTTCCACCAAATAGGACTGAGAAGAAATAGATCCAGAAACGAGCGGACAATTTTACTCTTTATGATAGTTCAGACCATCAAAAGATCCTTTACAAGCGAGGCTTTGATGGAATTACCTTCATATGTATTGAGGGAGAAGAGACCACAACTGTCCTGAAATAAGTACATTCAAGAGCTTGTGGTGGCTACCAATCTGGGCACAAACTCTCCGATCATATCCGAAGGCTTGGATACTTTTGGCCTTCAATGACACAGGATTGTATATATTTCACAAAAAAAATCCATCCATGTCAAGTGCATGTCAACTTCAATCATTAGCCCCTAGATCTGCTACATACAGCTAAATACTCTTAGCCATTTTCCACATGGGGAATGGATGTATTAGGGCCTTATCCTCCAACCACAGTTAAGCAGTTCAGGTATATTCACACTGCTACTGACTTCTTCTTTAAATGGTTTGAGGAAATACCTCTCAAGGAAGTCAGAGCCAAAAGCATTTTTAGTTTTTTCCAAACTAATATCATCACCATATTTGGCATCCCTCATACTATTTTGATGAACAATGGCACCAATTTTTGTTCTGCTGAAGTAAAAAAAATTTATCAGGAGCATAATATCAAGTCTAACCATTCATATCGCTATCATGCAGCAGCCAATGGATATATGGAGGCCTTCAATAAGACTCTATAAAATATACTCCAGAAGATGGCGGATAAAGATAAGAAATCATGTCCTCATAAAATTTTGAATGCTTTATGGGATTATCAGACAACAAACCATACTACTACCCAAGAAACTCCTTATTCATTACTATATGGAACTGAAGCAGATTTTCTAATTGAAATACAATTGCCTTCACATAGAGTTGAAATCTGTGATCAATTGTCTATAGATGAAATATCTCAAAAATGGCTTGATGAGTTGGAAATATTAGATGAGAAAATACTACATACTTTGCATCATTTAGAAGTCTATCAGAACATAATAATGCGACCTTTAAATAAGAAGGTTCGCCTTGGTTCATTATTTCAAGGAGAATTGGTATTGGTCATTAAGACTCCAATGATAAAAGGTAAGAAACCTCCAAAACTTGAACCAAAATGGGAAGGAACTTATCCCATACATAAGGTCTATTCAAATGGATCCTACGCCTTAATCTCAATGGATGGAGAGATCATTACAACTCCAACCAATGCGAGATTTTTAAATAAATACTTTGTGTATTTATACACATTAGTCCTCACTGCAAGACTTTAAACTGCATAGTACCATGTCCTTGTTGTACGACATAAAATTGTACAGCCCCCATGTCCTAGTTACAAGACATTAAACTGCATAACAACCATCATCATCCATGCTGCATGATGTTAAAATGTGTAGCATCTTTGTCCTTATCGCATGGTGTCAAACTGCATGACATCATTTGTACAACTAAAGTTTTCTATATTTTACATTAGAAGCTTCCATAAGAAAATATCTTTGACATCATTACTACTCCTTAGTAGTACATGAATCCCTCTCTTTCCTATGTCTTTGTCAGATCTGCATAGAGACCATGCTTTAAGAACCACATATGACTTGATTCTCATTTTTAATGAGATATGTAGAGACGCCTAAATCTCTAATTCTAGGCCCAACCACAATAAAAAAATATTCTTATTTTATTTTCTCCTCCTGTATATGAATCAGATCTATACAGAGTGTTTCCTTAAGATATATAATTTGGTCCTTATACAATTTTATGACTTAATATTTACCATTCTCTTAGAACATGTAAAAAATCCCCCATTATTCATGTAAAACTCCCTTAGCATGAGGAATGATTGTTTAAATAACTACGTATGGCTTGATTCTCATCAATTTTGAGATATGTAGGGACACTTAGATCTACAATATTGGGCTCAGCCATGATAAAACCACCTTTATTTCTTGTTTAAGAGTCAAATATGCATAGAAAATGTTTTAAGAATTATGTATGAATTGATTCTTTCCCCAAAAAGGCATATACTGGCACTTGGTTTTTATCCCTGAATCCAGTTACAATATGTCTTTCCTTTCATAACGGTTCATTATCGTCCTTACCACATGACGTTAGACTATATGGAAATATGATACCCCTATTATTTATCTGTGTCACATTTGTATTGTAGAAAAGACCCTTACTACTCCTTGTTTCTCACACCGAGCATAGCTCAAGTGAGCTTATGAATTGGATAAGGTGCTTTTTAATATAAGTAAACTGTTTTAATTATTTATAGGGGTAAAAATGTCTTCATTGCATGACTTTAAACTACACATCATAATATTAATTCAGAAGAAACAAAGAAATCCTCCATTTTACATATGAGTCAGATCTATGTAAAGGATGTCAAACTCATGGCTAATACTGATACAAATATTTTTCATCTGTATTGAACATAAACCGTTTCCATATTTCATACTCTTAACCATGAATATTTTCATATCTTCATAATATTTCTTATGGTTTTCGGTAATAGGGTTTATAATATCCGAGAGCTCTTTTGCTTGACTATACAGCACATGCCCTTAGGAAGCCTTGCATAAGTTGCCTACATAACAGGCCAGTCAGTCAAAAGATGCCACTATTTGGCTATCCAGCATATGCCCTAGTAGGACCTACATAATATATCCCCCATAACGGGTTTTTCAAGTAATAGTAACTTCATTCATGGTTATAGTATCTTTTTCCTCTTTAATCTTTGATGAAAATATACAAGAATTTGTATTTTAAAGTAGTCATTCAAGTATACTTGTCCCATTATCATTCTCACAATCTTAATGTAACATTTGAGATTTTATGAGAAATATTTTGTTTTTCTATTATATACATCACCAAAGGAATCTTTCACTACACACAAAACTGTCTTGGCTTGCGTTACACGCAAGAGCAACATTCCTCGATAGCTTGCGTTGTACGCAATATCGAGTTTCGCTAAACAACGATATGTTATTAAAATAATATATAAACTAGCCGTTATGAATAGTAATACCCACTTTTTGAAATTTTATAAATTTTATCTTTCAAAATGGACTTCATTTTTGGATTTGGAATATCGAAATTACCCTAGGGTGAATTTTTGGTATTTTTCTGAAAACTTTCAATTTTTGATGAATAGTGAAAACACTGGGTTACTATTTAAAAACCGACTTTTTATTTAAATAATTATTTATTTAATTTAAATTTATTTTAGTTAAAAATTGATACATAATACCTGTGTAAGTTCAATGTAATTCATTGGAGTCATTTTACAATAATTTTAGATATTTAATTTTTTTTTAAACTTTTCACCGTCTTTTACCCACCTCCTAAGAGAATTTGAAAATTTACATAAAACATAATTTTACTGCTTTTGTGAGTGGAATTTTGAAAATACAAGAGATACAGTTTATATCAAGGGGTAAAATGTGGTTCAATAAGATAAATTTTTTTTGGTGAATAGTAACTTTTTACTTTTTTTACCACGGTTAAAAGTAAATAGGGTAATTAAGGGTAAAAATGATATTATTATTACCCTAACACATGTCTTAATTCTATTGGATAAGTGTAATTATACCAAAAACAGCCTTATGAATAAAATATTACCCTTTAGGTCCACTTGGATTAGATTAGGACATTTATTATTATTTTATTTGAAGAAGAGTTAAAAGGGTTAAAATCAAAGTTCAATAAATAAAACATTTTTAATATAGGGTTATACATTAGATAAATTCATCTATAAATATTAATTAGAAATATAAAAATATTTCCTAAATAATGTTATTTTATTTATAATTTTTAGACATTAAATAATTTAATTTATTTATGACACAATGATGATGTTGTAATTACCTTATTAATGAAATATTAACATAATTGATGTTATAAATACCCAAATAAATGTAATTTGAGACTTTTTATAAATTAAACTAATCTTCTAGGTTAATATGACATGTAAGTATTGATTTAATTAACTTTTTTACAACTAATCATGCTGTAATGATTTTCAAAAAAATAAATTATGAAATAGTGTCATAATTGACATAAAATAGTTTTTAAAAGAAATATTATATTTTTAATTGTTATTTTATTCCTAAAAATCTAAGGATCGGCCAAATGACATAGATAAGGTTATATATATTAATAATAAACCACTTGGGGTTTGTTTTTCTTGTTATAGTACGTATATCAGCCATATACTGTAAGAAAAAAAGAAGACATAGTAAAAGTTAAATTAATTAACTTATAGTTAAATCTAAGTGATAAGGTTAAAATAGTAACCTAAACTTGTCTAAAACCTATTGGATGAAAGGATTTATACCCATACCCACATTATCTTTGAAATAAATCAGTTTGGATCTATTAAAACCGAATATGACTTTATTATAAAATAATATTTTAAGTTTTTCCAAAGGTGTCCCTCTCCTCCCTTATAAAAGGGAACCTCCTCCCTCTCCTCCACACACAATTTTGAGCCTTAAATCTCAGCCAACCCCTTCCCATTTCCCTTATAAACTTCCCTAGAAACATACTAGAGGTCCTGGTCTTCTTTAAAATCCAATTTTAGTGCCCTAAGAGGAGGTTTCAAAGAGGCGTGTCGAAGAAGAGGTAATATCCGTTACCGATTCTTTCAAATTTATTTCTTCTTCTACTTCCTCTTCTTTAGTTGTTTAATTATGAAGTAATAACATCAGTATCACTCATATACTGATATGTCATTATAAATAAGAAATAACCCTATTTCACCTTCTATCCATCCTATGGAAAATGAAATCACCGCGCGTGCGTACGTACGGAATACCGTCTCCACGCCGTGGTGTAATCTGTTTTCCACCACCACCTTACTTGGATGGGTATAATGGTGTAAAGAATGACTATATTTGATTACTGTAAAGTGATATTGATTCTGAAATAGTATAAATAGACTTCAATACAATTCCACGATCATGGGAACGATATCATCTCTCGTGCGTACGTACGGCCTACCGTCTCCACGATGTGATGCGACTCGTTCTACATTATCTTTATTGAATAATGATTATATAAATGGATTTAATGAATAAATATGATATATATTACACTAATAACATTCTGGAAATGAGGTATTTATAACCTAAAAAGAATAAGAATAATTTATTCGACAAAACATGCATAAGAACATAAAGCAATGAACAACCGAATAACAAGTAGCAATGAAATATTACTAATACGAAGATAAGAATATGACCATATATGATATCATAACAATGAATATCATTCTGTAATAAGTCAATGACATTTATACAGGAGGTTCGGATACGTACGAAGCAAATTAGACCTAAGGTAAGGGAAAATATCACAATCTCATTTTTATCGGGGATTGTTTATACTTTAGAATTTACTGGGGAATATTTATCATCCACATCCATGTTTTCTCAATATTTAATATTATTTCTACCCTCCTACAATTTTTTAAATCCAATTTTACCCATTGGTGAGTTTTTAGTAAAAGATATGAAAGGAATATTTTGCACGAGGTACTTTTTGACTTTTTCAGCCAAAGTACGAGAAGAATGTTTTTTAACTTATACGACATGAATGGATTTTTATGATTCCATAAAACATTATTTCCATGAAGCTTCCTTTACAAATTTTCAAGTTTATTTTTAATAAAATTGTATGACGTGTCAAGAAAAGAAAAAAAAATTGAAGTAGAAAGGATATTTTCCTCAAGAATGGAGTTCAAGCGTTTTATCAAAATTATTTTCCATCTAAGATAATATAGAGTTCTATTTATATCCCTATTTTTACATTGATTTGATTATGTTATGATGTAATTATTTTTATGAAGTCCTTTTATCTTACTAGATTATGTTATGATGTAATGAAGTTTAAGAATCCCATTTTTATTACATGGGTTATGCTATGATATATGCTTTTTAATTTTGTGGCACACATAAGAATGGTTTCATTATGAGATGGGTGGGACCTTTATCTCCCTAAAATGCATTGGGTAATGATTTATATCTCATGAGATAGACATGGATGGAACGACAAGTTAATCCAATTCAATGACACAGGAATGGAACGAGGAGTGAACTCGGTTCAGTAATGGTCTTTGTCTATTATGATAGTCTTGGAAATGAGTCTTGACTAATATGAAATTATTTTCTATTATTATGTGTGTTTGACACAAAGTTTCAAGTTTTACGTTTTGATTATTGGGATTACATTTCATTACTATGATTTATCCCATGTTATGATATTATGATCTCTTTTGCAGGTTAAGATATTCAAAATGTTATGTTCTTATGAATATGATATGATTTATATTTTTTTACCCTTACTAAGCATTTGAGCTCACCCTTTTGTATGTTTTCTTTTCCCCAGGTCAGGAAGAAGGGTATTAAGTAGTATATTCCAAAAAGGGACTCTAAATATGACGAAATAAGTGGGAGACAATGTAGATGATATATGAACCAGTTTTTTATGTTTCCCAGTTTCTAAAGACACTATACCTATACAGTCCTACCATGGTTTTGTTATATGTTGTAATAAGTATGCTTCAATTCTGATGTAATAACCATGTATGTAATGTATGGGTCGTTATAGTTGGTATTAGAGGGAGGTTATCATCAACCTTTGGAAACTAGGATGTGAAAGCCTTAGTAAGAACCCTAAGGATATGTCTAATCATAGAACATAATCTTAGTATTTTAGAAATGGCCATGAATAACCTATGATAAGACCTAAAGTGTGAAACTTTATTAATGATTATGTGGTTTTCCTATTGTAATTAGTGCTTCTCACACTATACTTCTTGATTTTACTCAATGGCTGGAACCCGAAAGAACCGTGTTAATGCTGAATGTGATGGAAAATGCAATGATTGTCCCCCCTGAGAAACCAAACATTATGGGAGCTGGAATGAAAAATCTTTTAGCCATGCTCACACAACTTTCTCAAGCTATGAATCATGAAGGACTTCCAAACGAGCAAAGAAAGGAGCAACATTCTGTTGAATCCTTCATGAGGCTGCATCCAACTTCATTCAATGGGTCTTCCGATCCATTAGTGGATGAACAATGGATCAGTAACACTGAAAAGATATGTTCAGTTCTATAATTTTCTGAACAAGACAAAGTCATCTTAACAGTGTATCGTTTGGAAGGTGATGCTGATCAACGGTGGAATCTTATCAAGAATACGAGGAAAAGAGATGAAATTGAGTCCATGGAATGGGAAGAGTTAAATAACTTATTTTTCAATAAGTACATCCCTCATATTCTTTGAACAAAGATGGAGAAGGAGTTTCTTGAACTGAAGCAAAAGGATGATGAACCGGTTGGTACCTATGAAGCAAATTTTACAAGACTTTCAAGGTATGCTTCCAGAATTATTATCCATCCTGAGAGTAAGATCTATGGATTCTTTAGTGGCTTAAAACCAAGTCTTCGAAGGGCGTTATCCATAAGGGGCTTCAATAGATATGAGGAAATTGTTCGATGTGCTCTCATGGTTGAGATGGAGATTGGAGTAACCCATCAATCATATGGTTTTGATAAGAAGAGGAAAATGGAATTCAAATGAAAATTTAAAGACCACACTGAAAAGAAGATGATTTTTCCTTTATGCTCAAATTGTGGAAAGAAATATGAAGGGAATTGTCTTAAAGGGACAAGAAAATGTTTTATGTGTGTAAAAGAAGGTCATCGGGCAGTTGAATGTCGAAATAATGGGAAAAAGATGTCTAATGATGTGAACAAAGAAATGGATACACAGAATGCACCTCCTACACTTCAATGTTTCAAGTGCATGGAAATGGGGCATTATGCCAATCAGTTCCCTAATCCAAGGGTTGTTGATGATGATTGACGTCAACAAACCCTTAATGCTAAAGACAAAGGAAAGTCACATGCAATTTCTATCGGCGATGTGGAGTACAATAATGAAGTTGTGAAAGGTACACATACAATCCACTCTAAAGTAGAAAATGTTTTATTTGATTCTGGATCCACCCACTCTTTTATTTCTATAGAATTTTCTAAGGGTATCATTGTATTACCTCTACAATTAGATGTTGAGTTAGTTGTGACAACCCCTTATGGCACAACAGTCTCATCAAAAGTTTACAATTCTTCTCCGATTGAAGTTTGTGGGAAAGTGCTTCCGGCAAATCTTGTGATCCTTCCTATAGTGAAATTTGATGTGATTCTTGGCATGGATCGGATTTCTTTACATGGAGATCATATCAATTTCCAAAGAAGGGAAGTCACATTAAATATTCCAGATCAATCTATGATTGTCTATCGATGCAAGGATGAACATAACCTTCTAGTGGAAATTTCTTCCATCTTATGGGTCTTGATTCCACTAAATGAAGGTTATTTATCTCAAATGGTTGGAGAGAAACTCACAATTAAGAATATTCCCATTGTATGGGAGTTTGATGATGTCTTTCTGAAGGAATTTCTAGGTCTTCCACCAAATCATGAAGTTGAGTTTTCAATAGAACTTGTACCGGGTGCTTTACCTATTTCAAAGACACCTTATAGAATGACCCCAATTGAGTTGCAGGAATTGAAGAATAAACTCCAATAGAATCTCGATAAGGGATTAATACACCCTAGTGCATCACCTTGGGGAGCACCAGTTCTGTTCGTTAAGAAGAAAGATGGATCAATGAGACTCTGTATTGATTATCGAGAACTTAATAAGATCACTATCAAGAACAACTATCCTCTCCCATGCATTGATGACTTATTTGACCAACTATGTGGAGCTCAATACTTTTCCAAGATTGATATTCGTTCAGGGTGTCATCAATTAAGGGTCAAAAGGGAGGATATACCAAAGACAGCTTTCCGTATAAGGTATGGACACTATGAATTTATAGTGATGCCATTTGTTCTTACTAATGCCCCTGCTATCTTCATGGATCTGATTAATAGTGTCCTTAGAGACTATCTTGATCAGTTTGTGGTAGTCTTCATAGATGATATTCTTTCCTATTCAAAGTGAAATGAATAACATGAATATCTCTTGAGAATTGTATTAAAGACCCTAAGAAAGGAAAATCTTTATGCCAAATTTTCCAAGTGTGAATTTTGGCTTCAAAAAGTCTCATTTTTGGGTCACATAATCTCAAAAGAGGGGATATCTGTGGATCCAGCAAAAACAGAGGTTATCAAAACATGGTCAAGACCCAAAACAGTAACTGAGTTCTGAAGTTTTCTTGGTTTGGCTGGATATTATCGACGTTTTGTGAAATATTTTTCATGATTATCTAATCCACTCACTAGGTTGACTCGAAAAGGAGTAAAGTTTGTTTGGACGAAGGAGTGTGAAGAGAATTTCAAGGAGTTAAAAAGAAGGTTATCCAGTGCACCTGTGCTCACACTGTCGTGTAGTGGAGAATGGTTTATGATCTACAGTGATGAATCTAAGAAGGAACTGGGGTATGTTATCATGAAAAATGATATGGTGATAGCTTATGCCTCACGACAGTTGAAAATCCATGAGAAAAATTACCCAACTCATGATTTGGAGTTAGCTGCGGTAATATTTGCATTAAAGATTTGGAGGCATTACCTTAATGGTGAAAGGTGTGATATTTATACTGATCATAAAAGTTTAAAGTATATTTTCACACAAAAGGATCTGAATATGTTCCAAATAAGTTGGTTGGAGTTGATTAGGGATTACGACTTCTCGATTCATTATCACCCTGGGAAAGCAAACAAGGTGGCAGATACATTAAGTCGACAAGACCATGCTAGCTTATCCATGATGAGGATCACAAAAGATCCAATATTTATGGATTTACAGAGGATGGATCTTGGATTTATAATGGAAGAGGAAAAATCTTATCTTTCTCAAATGAATGTTCAACCATCTATATATATGAAGATTAAAGAGGCACAGAAAGAATATGCAGAGTTACACAAGAAGGTGAGAAATGTTCCTGAATTTCACATTGATTGTGATGAAATAATAAGGTTCAGAAATTGCGTTTGTGTTCCTCCCATCCTATAATTAAAGAAGGAGCTACTGGATGAGGATCATAGTTCTTCATTCTCTATTCATCCTGGAAGCACGAAGATGTATAGGGACCTGAAAGAGTACTTCTAGTGGGATGGCATGAAAAGAGATGTTGCTGAATATGTCTCTCAATGCTTGGTTTGTCAGTAAGTTAAAGCTGAGAGACAGAAGTCTAAGGGGATGTTACCACCATGAACCATACCAGAATGGAAATGGGAAAACATCACTAAGGACTTTTTCACTGGACTTCCTAAAATATCCAAAGGCAATAATGCTATCTGGGTTATAGTTGATCATCTTATGAAGTCGGCACACTTCATTTCTATTAGAGAAGATTTTTCTCTTGATCAGATTGACAGGATATATATTAAAGAAGTGGTAAGATTGCATTGAGTACCACTTTCCATTATATCTGATCGGGATCCGAGGTTTACCTCAATGTTTTGGTGAAGTCTTCAGCATACTCTAGATACAGAGTTGATTTTCAGCACTGCTTATCATCCTCAGACAGATGGTTAGTCTGAGAGGACAATTCAAAGTCTAGAAGACATGTTGAGATCTTTCTCTATGGATTTAAAAGGTGGTTGGGATGAACACCTACTTTTGGTGGAATTTTCTTATAATAATGGCTTTCAATCCAGTATTCAGATGGCTCCTTATGAAGCTCTCTATGGAAAGAAATGCAGGAATCCAACTTCCTAGGATGAAGTTGGGGAAAGAAATCTATTAGGACCTGATATCGTTAATGAGATGGCAGAAAATGTCTAATCTATTCAACAACACATAAGAGCAGCTCAAAGTCGACAGAAAAGTTATGCCAACAACTGAGGAAAATACCTAGAGTTTGAAGTGACTGATAAAGTGTTCTTACGAATATCTTCTTGGAAGAGAGTAATGGTATTTGGAAAGAAGTGAAAGTTGAGCCCTAGGCATATCGGTCCTTTAGAAATAATGGATCATGTTGGGAAGGTATCTTATCGATTGGCACTTCCAATGAATCTCTCTCAAATTCACGATGTGTTCCATGTATCTCTCCTGAGAAAGTACATACCTGATCCTTCAAATGTTCTCAGCTCAGAAGTTGTACCGCTGGAACAAGATATTTCTTTTGAAGAACAGCCGATAGAGATTTTGGATCGTAGCGACAAAGTCCTACGGAACAAGACCACTCGCTTGGTGAAAGTTTTATGGAGGAACTAAAAATTAGAAGAAGATACATGGGAGCTTGAGGATATTATGAGGGAGAGGTATCCTCATCTGTTTGTTACAAAGTGACGAATTTCAAGGGCAAAATTCATTTTAATTGGGGTAGAATGTAACATCTGAGATCTTATGAGAAATATTTTGTTTTTATGTTATATACATCACCAAAGGAATCTTTCACTACAAACAAAATTGTCTTGGCTTGCGTTACGCGCAAGAACAACCTTCCTCGATATCTTGCATTGTACACAATACCGAGTTTCGCTAAACAACGATATGTTATTAAAATATTATATATACTTGACGTTATGAATAGTAATACCCACTTTTTGAAATTTTATAAATTTTATCTTTCAAAATAGACTTCATTATTGGATTAGGAATATTGAAATTATCCTAGGGTGTATTTTTTGTATTTTTCTGAAAACTTTCAATTATTGATGAATAGTGAAAACACTAGGTTTCTATTTAAAAACCGACTTTTTATTTAAATAATTATTTACTTTATTTAAATTTATTTTTGGTCAAAATTGATACATAATACCTATATAAGGTCAATGTAAATATAAAATAATTTTAGATATATAAAAATTTTATTGAACTTTTCACCGTCTTTTACCCACCTCATAGGAGAATTTGAAAATTTACATAAAACTTAATTTTACTGCTTCTGTGAGTGGAATTCCTAAAATCCGAGAGACACGGTTAATATCAAGGAGTAAAATGTGGTTCAATAAGATAAAAATAATTTTTTGTGAATAGTAACTTTTTACTTTTTTTTACCACGGTTAAAAGTAAATAGGGTAATTAAGAGTAAAAATGATATTATTATTACCCTAACAGATGTCTTAATTCTATTGGATAAGTGTAATTCGACCAAAAACAACCTTTGGAATAAAATATTACCCTTTAGGTCCACTTGGATTAGATTAGGACACTTATTATTATTTTATTTAAGGAAGAGTTAAAAGAGTTAAAATCAAAGTTTTATAACTAAAACATTTTTAATATAGGGTTATACATTAGCGAAATTCAACTATAAATATTCATTAGAAAGATAAAAATATTTCCTACATAATGGAATTTTATTTAAAAATTTTATACATTAAATAATTTAATTTATTTATGACACAATGATGATGTACTAATTACCTTAGTAATGAAATATTAACATAATTGATGTTATAATACCCAAATGAATGTAATTTGAGACTTTTATAAATTCAACTACTTTTCTAGCTTAATATGACATGTAATTATTGATTTAATTAACTTTTTTTGAACTAATCATGCTGTTATTATTTTCACAAAAATCAATTACCAAATAGTGTCATAATTGACATAAAATAGTTTTTAAAACAAATATTATATTATTAATTGTTATTTTATTCCTAAAAATATAAGGTTAGGGAAAATGACATAGATAAGGTTATATATATTAATAATTAACCACTTGGGGTTCGTTTGTCTTGTTATAGTGAGTTTATTAACCATATAGTGTAAGAAAACAAGAGGACACAGTAAAAGTTAAATTATTTAAATAAGAGTTAAATCTAAGTGATAAGGTTAAAATAATAACCTAAATTTGTCTAAAACCTATTGGGTGAGAGGATTTAGACCCATACCCACCTTATATTCTAAATAAATCAATTTGGATCTATTAAAAACCGAATATTACTTTATTATAAAATAATATTTTAAGTTTTTCCAAAGGTGCCCCTCTCCTCCTTTATAAAAGGGCACCTCCTCCCTCTCCTCCACACACAATTTTTAGCCTTAAAGCTCGGACAAACCCTGACCATTTCCCTATAAACTTACCTAGAAACTTACTAGAGGTCCTTGTCTTCTTAAAAGTCCAATTTTAGTGCCCTAAGAGGAGGTTTCAAAGAGGCGTGTCGAAGAAGAGGTAATATTCGTTTCTGATTCTTTCAAATTTATTTCTTCTTCTACATCGTCTTCATTAGTTGTTTCATTAAGAATTAATAACATCAGTATCACTTATATACTGATATGTTATTATAAATATTAAATAACCCTATTTCACCTTCTATCCATCCTATGGAAAACGAAATCACCGCGCGTGCGTACGTACGGAATACCGTCTCCACGCCGTGGTGTAATCTATTTTCCACCACCACCTTACTTGGATGGGTATAATGGTGTAAATAATAACTATATATTATTATTTTAAAGTGATATTGATTCTTAAATAGTATACGTACACTTAAATACAATTCCACGATCATGGGAACGATATCATCGCTCGTGCGTACGTACGGCCTACCGTCTCCACGATGTGATGCGACTTGTTCTACATGATATTCATTGAATAATGATTTTATAAATGAATTGAATAAATAAATATGATATATATTACACTAATAATATTCTGGAAATGAGGTATCTATAACCTAAAAATAAGAATATGAATTTATTCGACAAAACATGCATAAGAACATAAAGCAATGAACACCCAAATAACAAGTAGCAATGAAATATTACTAATAAGAAGATAATAATATGACCATATATGATATTCTGACAATGAATATGGTTCTGTAATAATTCAATGAAATTATTGAAATCATTATATAGGAGGTTCGGATACGTACGAAGCAAATCAGACCTAAGGTAAGGGAAAATCTCACAATCTCATTTTTATCCGAGATTGTTTATACTTCAGAATTTACTAGGGAATATTTATCATCCACATCCATGTTTTCTCAATATGTAATATTATTTCTATCCTCCTACAATTTTTTAAATCCAATTTTACCCATTGGTGAGTTTTTAGTAAAATATATGAATGGAATCTTTAATACGAGGTACTTTTTGACTTTTTCATCCAAAGTACGAGAAGAATGTTTTTTTTAACTTATACGACATGAATGGATTTTTATGATTCCATAGAAAATTATTTCCATTAAACTTCCTTTAAAAAATTTCAAGTTTATTTTTCATCAACTTCTATTAGTTTAAAATTGTATAACATGTTAAGAAAAGAAAAATGTTTTTGAAGTAGAAAAGATATTTTCCTCAAGAATGGAGTTCAAGCGTTTTATCAAAATTATTTTCCATCGAAGATAATATAGGGTTCTGTTTCTATCCCTATTTTTACATTTATTTGATTATGTTATGATGGAATTATTTTTATGAAGTCCTTTTATCTTAATGGATTATGTTATGATGGCATGAAGTTTAAGAATCCCATTTTTATTATATGGGTTATGCTATGATATATGATTTTTGATTTTTTGGAACACATAAGAATGGTTTCATTGTGATATGGGTGGGACATATATCTCCCTCCAATGCATTGGGTAAAGATTTATATCTCATGAGATAGACATGGTCGGAATGGAAAGTTAATCTGGTTCAGTGACACAGGACTGGAACGGGGAGTGAACTCGGTTCAGTGATGGACTTTGTCCGCTATGATTGTCTTGGCATTGAGTCTTGACTAATATGAAATGATTTTCTATGATTATGTGTGTATGACACAAAGTTTCATGTTTTAAGTTATGAATATCGGGATTACATTTATTTACTATGATTTATCCCATTTTATGATATTATGATCTCTTTTGCAGGTTAAGATATTAAAAATGTTATGTTCTTATGAATATGATATGATTGATATTTCTTTTGTTTACCCTTACTAAGCATTTGAGCTCACCCTTTTATATGTTTTATTTTCCCCAGGTCAGGAAGAAGGGTATTAAGTAGGATATTCCAAAAAGGGACTCTAAATATGATGAAATAAGAGGGAGACAATGTAGATGATTTATGAACCCGTTGTTTATTTTTCCCAGTTTCTAAAGACACTATACCTATATGGTTCTACCATGGTTTTGTTATATGTGGTAATAAGAATTCTTCAATTCTGAAGTAATAACCATGTATTTAAAGTATGTTTAATTATACTTAAAGACTTCAAGACCATGGTTTACACATTTCCCTCACCACGTGTTCAATACAATATGAAATAACCTTGAAATCACCTGGCCACATAATATATATTGTTTCCATTTCTGGTCCTAGTTGTATGACCTAAAACTACAGACACCATATCTCTTATATTTTGGTTAGAACTTCATAAAAGTCATATTCCTTTGATTCTTTGGACATATTGGTTTGAAATACCCTTTCCATATTCAGATACCGTTCTCTATAAACCAAACTCTATGCTTTGGATAATCTGAATATCCATAAACTTACCTTGACTTTTGGAAATAGAATGTTAAATTTCTAAGAGCTCTTTTTCCTAACTATGCAGCATGTGCCCTTAGGCGGCCCTTCATAAGTTGGCAACATAATAGGCTTATCAGTAAAAACATGCCACTATTTGGTTATGTAGCATATACCCCAGTTGGCCCTATATAAGACAGCCCCCATAAAGGGTTTGTCAAATAATGGTAACTTCATTCATAGAAAAGACTTCCTCTAATTCTTTTAGCCCTTTTACCATATCATTCCTCAGTTTCCAAAATTCCCAAATCACAGATTACATTTTTCCCTTCCATACGCGAATATGATAATATGTTTCCAAACAAATTTTTCAAGAAATTGGGAGAATTTGTAATACCTTTGGTCAGATCTAAAGACCTTAAATTAAAACCACCCAATGTCCTCACTACATGACTTAAAACTTCCCAGTACAATGTCCTCACTGCATGACTTAACACTGCACAATACAATGTCCTCACTGCATGACTTAAAACTGCACTGTACAATTTCCCAACTGCATGACTTAAAACTACACAGTATGATGTTTTCACTACATGACTTAAAATTTCACAGTACAATGTCCTCACTGCATGAATTAAAACTGCACACTACAATGTTCTCCATGCATGACTTAAAACGGCACAATACAATGTCCTCACTGCATGATTTAAAACTGCACAGTACAATGTCCTCACTACATGACTTAAAACTGCACAGTACAATGTCCTCACTAGATGACAAAAAACTGCACAGTACAATGTCCTCACTATATAACTTAAAACTAAACAGTATAATATCAGAAATTTCCCTTTCTGGTAAATTGAAACCATTAATCATTCATCAAATTTTCATAAAAATGGTTTTCCTATTCATCACTTATGTCGGTCTAAAATAGCCCCTTTTCATTCTTAAAATTTTGTTCCTTAGAAAAATTACCCACTGTGGTCTGGAGTCACTCGAATCTTATTTTTTCTCTATCTATTAACAGTTTAATGTTAAATTTCTAAGAGATATTTTTCCTAACTATGCAACACATTCTCTTAGGTGGCCTTGCCTAAATTGGCTACATAACAGTCTTGTCAGTCAAAAGATACCACTATTTGGAAATGCATCATATGCCCTAGTTGGCCCTACATAATAAAGCCCCCATAACGGGTTTGTCAAGTAATGGAAACTTTGTTCTTGGAAGGGAATCCCCTTATGTTGATACATGTTTTTGATTTGGTGACCAAAAAAATTGTGACTCATGATTCCCTGGGGAAATATTTAAAGAATATTAAAGCAATTCTTAGCTATAAATTTTTGTTTTGGATCTAATTTTAAAGTTTATGGTCAAAGCTATTTCGACCCTAAATATTATCCCATTATGCTTACTGGTCCCAATGGCTGAGGTAAAACAAGATAAATTAATGAAAGTGAAAACATAAATGATTAAAGACAAAATACTTCTCATTTAAGAAATTTTTTTACGAAGAAGAATCCACAAATTGGAATCTCTCTTTTAAAAAGATTTTTACAAATGGCTTTCTACGTAATTCCTCATTTGTTAAAACTGCTTACCGAGCCCCATCAACCACTTGTTGGAGTTTTTTTATCTAACCAACCTCGCTCTCTTCATCATGATGAAGTACTTATTTATCATCTGCGATGGATTTTGATCCTTCCTTCTGGACTTCTCCTAATGAGCTATGAAGCTGGTCAAGCTCCCCTGTAATGACATCTAACTCCTGTTGAAGGCGCAATTTTTGAACAATCTTTTCATTAATTTTTTACATCATTCCCTTAAACATTAATTATTATTTTCCTCATATTGGGATAGTGTTTCTTGGAACTCTTCAATTTTGATAGATAGTTTAGCTTTTATCAAGTCTTTTTGAAGCTTTTTCTTTTTCTCCCTCTTTCGGATAATCTCTCTCACCAGAGTATGAATTTCACGGTATTCAAAACTGCCAAATCCTAGCATGATAAACATAGATGAATTTCATGGAATTCTTGAAGGTAGTTCCTCAAGGGGCATCTCAGATATTATCGGGCAGATATTTTTCCATGCTTTGCGATGAGCAAGATGAAGAGTATTCTGCAATTCTGGTCCCGATTGAAAATCATTGTCATAATAAGGGCTATATTTCGGGACTAATTCACTTAAATAAGTGTGTTTCTCTGTTCCTTCTTGGACAATGGTTGCTCCACCTTCAAATGTTGTTTGGGCAGATGTAGAGGCTTCACCTCTAGACCTATCCATTGAAGTTGATAGCCCTATATGGTAAATCAAGAATCATGGTTATATTTAAGAGATAATAGAATTGGATTTAATCACAATATCAGCATCTCTTACCTAGAAGTAGGTCAGTATCTTGAGAAGAATCCTCCCCAATGTTCTCAGTTTCAGAAATTTTATTTGATGTCTCTGGTTGAGGAGTGCTATCTTTAATATGCTTTGGATTTTCAGAGTGAATATCAGGAAGACCTGCTACCTCAAGATTCACTTGAGCCAATGTCTCAACAATGGTAGGGTTGACATTAATATAAACACTTCATTTAGGAACTATTACGGCATCAGTTTCATTAGATTAAACTGCACATTTCAAATCAACCATGGTTAGCAAGATAATCATAAGATGATTAATATGACGAATAATGAGAACTCACGTCCAGCTGATTCTATATAAGGAACTCCAAAATATTCTAAAGAATTTTATATTTTAACTTGTTCTAATAGTTCTTCAAAAGAAATTCCTAGGTTCATCATTTAATCCTATGATATCTCAAATTTCAGGTTAGTCTCACTTGTGGGAATACTTGGCATGTTTACTTCACAACCTTCCTCCAGTAACATGTGACCCTGAGTAGCTTCTTCAACAACAATTTTGGGGTCTACATAAGTTGTTTCTAGATGTTAGGGTGCATGAGATGAACCTAAAAGTGTCACAGAATGGAAGTCAACTATTGTTTCATAGTATTCTTTATGAAATATTATTGATTTACCATATGCTTCCTCTCCTCTGATAGTAGGAACCATAGCAGTGTTGGGGAAAAATATTGGTTCCTTTGACTTCAATGACTCTTTAGGAACCACTGAATCTACAAGAATTTGTGTTTTCTTAGAAGCACCTTCTATATCTCCTTGAGTCTTATCAGTGGTTTCCTTCAAATAATAAATAGAATAATCCCTTGAAATCATAAAAATCTTAAACACTTTTTCATGAATACAACTAAAATTGATGATTATCAAGGAGACTACCACTGCTAAGAAAGCGCTTAACAATGGTTTTCTTTCTTTGATGATTTTGTTTCTTAATATTTTTAAGAGGGATTGTATCATCACCTAAAAAAATGGATATTAGTGATCCTAGTACCCTCTCTATTTCCTCTTCCATGGCCTGTCTTCCCAGAGATATTTCTCACGATTCACAGGGTGATCTGGTAGCTCCAAGAGTAGTGCCTCCAGGACTGTATTATGGTGAAGGAATTTCAGTTGTCTTTCCTTTACCAAAATATAAGTTAAGACAAAATTTCACTTAAGTAACAATGTTTTGATTAAAATTTACATTTCAAAATAGAGGAAGATACAAAAGAAAGAGAACTTACATCCTCAGGATCTGAAAAGTCACGCCATTCTTTGTCTATTGAAGGATTAATCCCTTCAGTGGTACCATGATCTATCATTTCCATTACCCAGTTTTTGGTAGGAATTGATTCATCAGTGTCATATATGAGAATTTATAGCTCTCAAATATAGGTCCTCACCTCATTGGGATTATCCTTAAACATAATGTCAGAAGAAGCCCGCAAATCCCCTACTCTCGGAATATGTAGTCCCTCGTACAAATCCATCCACATGGTCTCAACATCATAGTATATACTCTACCATATTCAAACAGACTCTGATCTTATATATTCAGAATATATGTCCGAGGTTTGTGATGAGGATCTTATAACCTTAGACTTGAGTTTTCTTCCAGTACGAGTTGTCACATATGAATGATTGGAAAATGGAACTCACTGCTCTTCAGAATGATGGTGGCTAGATCGCCTTGATATGGCTTCTGTAGGGATTTATGGTGTGGATTTTTTTAATCCTAATAGGAGGATTATACCTTCCACAAGGTCTATTTGGTGGATTCGGAGCATCATCACATCCACTCTCTGATTCCTTCATATCAGCCCCTGAGGATGAAGAATTATCTTCCAAGTGAAGGGGTTCCTTCCTGCCATTTCTTTTTATCCCCACTCAGGGGACGACATGATTTAATACCCCTTAAAGTTATTATGTAACCCAGTTTTCAGCATACCAGATGGTTAATATGCGTACTGCATCCGCAATAGGTAAATTAAAAACTTCCATGATCTTCTCTATAGATGTCAACAACCATAGTTGTCGGGAAACCATTGGGTGTTTCTCCAGTATCACATTCACGAAAGGGGGTAGAATATTCAATTGTAGAAATTTGAATTGATGTGCAAATATATCAGTAGCATAGGCCTCACATATTATTTCTTCGTTGATTCTGATGGCCAACAAACCATTTCTGAAAGCTACCATATGTGCTCTCAGTTCCAAACTAGCAGTACCATCATCAAAAAATCTCCCAGTAGGCAGATTCCCATAGAGAAAGAAATGAAATTCCTTATGAATTCTCAACCAAACCATGTTTTCATTAGAATTTACAGACAAGGGTGAAATACCAAAAATGTTTTGAACAGATGGTCGGAATGAACTTTCAAAAATCTATACTCCACTTTTTACATCATAATTTCTAAAGTGAGTCGCAATCCATCCCCAAAACACTACGAATGACCCCACTATTCTAAAGAAAGATTTTACTTTGAAAATATACATGAAAATTTTATGAATCTTGGATAAAATAGGAGTATCTAGCCCTACAATCCTTTTCTCTTCTAGCTTCGCTGTAATAAAAAAGGTTCCCGACCTCACACCTCCTTTGGAGTCTCGGACTAGTAATAAGTATACACTGAGCCACATGGAAAAGAAACCTGCCAGATGTTTCTTTGCAGTATTTTTTGGGTTGATATCATATCCCCATTTTTCAAATTCTTCCTTCTCCAATATTGGCCAAAAGGTGTCAAAAGTGCCTCTATTCTCTACCCTTGGATAGCTAGTTGGATGAGTGAAAGTGGGCCCTTTTCCTTCTTCTTTGTTAAAAATATTTCCATCCATTCCTCCAGATGAATGTCCCTCCAGGTGCGAGTTTTCACGGTGATTTAATTCTTAAGTTAAATATTTTCATCAACTCACGAGCCAAATATGGTGTCTTATCCGAGTTATTCCATGTCACCTTGGGAGTAATAAACTCGTTGTACATGTGTCCTTGGATTAGAGCTCTAGAAATTTTATAAATGTCCCACAAACTGATACCAATCTCTCTATGTATTAAATGGATTGAATTGGTCTTTGGGATCCACCGACTTAATAACTCTGGCATGAAATCATCATTCATGTACACATAGGTTTTCCTAACCCCAAAAAACCACATAAATCCCGACAATTCTCAAATCATCTGCAAATTCTGCACATGTCTTTCGCACCCAGTATGCCCACATCCATGCGGGTTTTAAACCTCCTCCTGGGTAAAAATCCGAACTTTTCTTCCAACCCTTGGATTGATTTATCTGAGAATCTAGAAAGATGGATCAATAATAGTGTGGCTATAGATTAGCTATGTGGGCCTTCAAATCTGGAGAACATGGCCTATGATGCATTATATGATCTTTCTCTACTCTCCCCGTACTGGAAAATGAGCCCCCAATAGAAAAATTGGCCAATGAGAAGTTTTTATAATCTTGAAACCAAGAATGTGGGACATAGTTATTTGGATCTAGAATGTTAGTATCCTGTAAATGTCTATAACTATACTAAAGAAGATAGGTGCTCTGAGGAAAGTTGAAATGATACTTCTTCAAATATTTTTCTGCTCTGAGGAGAGTTGAAATGATATTTCTTCAAATATTTTTTAAGTCTGGAAGAGTGGTTTCACAAACATTGAAGTAATCATGACCAATGACATTCATCATGTCATAAATCCTCTTACTGGAAATCTCATCAGCAGTTCCAATTCTTTTGGGAGCCATTGAACCTGAAAAAAAGATAGAGATCATTTTTTTAAATCAAGTTCATTTTTTGGGTTTTACAAAATAATGGAAAAGGCATTAAGGCGCACTAGTGATGCCCTTATATATAAACGACGAAAATCACCATGTGCACCAAAAATCATACGCATTTTGAACTTACGTGCCCAAGTCTACTTGAGTGCCGAATACTTGTGTACCCCATTTCCCTTGTCTTTCTGCTTCATTACATTACCTCAGTATAGTATCCTCTTTTCATTTGGGATCCAATTCTGAGGGGGGATGATTTTGACACCTCATTCCGTCAAAGAGTCTAAAAAATGACAAAAGTAATCCCCTTTGAAATAAAATGGAAAAATACATGAAGAAAAATAAATATTTTAAAAGGCATGAATTTTGAATTGCCCTAATCAAGCCAAAACACCAGCGGCGCGTAGCCTACTTGCGCGCCCAAAAATGTTGTGCAACCTATTGCGCACTCCTATCTGGCGTGCAAGTCACTTGAGTGCCCAACTCATTTCACCAAAGGTAACTTATTTTCCTATATATATTCCCTTGGGGCCCCCATTTGTATGAAAAAATTTCCTTGCAGCCCAATTTTTTGCTCTGGTCACCCTCGTACTTCACCCGGGTCTTCAGAAAATTTCAAGGTAGTTCTTCAACACCTTGAGCGGAGGGTTTAAGGGAGGATCATTTGACTTAAGTCCTTTCTTGTCTGAAAACCATAACACTTGTGCGCCTAAAGTTCCCAACCTACCTAAGTCAAAAATACTTGTACGCCTCCCATTCCTCTCATAAGAACTTGATTCCACACTTCTTGGATCACCTGTGAATACTCTTGAAGGCATGAGTAAGGTCTCGCACAAGTATTACCATATAGTTGTCCATCGCTTAAGTGAACATCAGGTCTCCCAAGTGTACTTTCACGACCATACTTGCACACCCTTCTCTACTTGGGAGCCCCTCTTTGATTCACTTATTCTCCTCAATCTCATCAGTTTACAAGCCATCAAGCCTTCCTTAGCCATTCATGGAAAGGCTTCTTCTTCACTGGTTCCCTTGCCTAAAAAGGAATCTATTGAGACCTCCACCAAAAGCTCCTGACTGATAACAAATTTGGGAAAGGCATATTAGTGTGTCTTTTATTTGGGTTTGTATTTCCGTAGTCATTGGTTTCCCACATTTGTTTCACAATGGGGTTAAGATTCATAAAATGTATGTGGATTTGTATATCCACAGTCACATGGACCTTTCTCCCCGAAACAATGCTGGGAAGTTCCCGGTTTGGAGAAGGGTTAGGTCATGACCTTTTATTACTCAAAGAGGTGACCCAGAACCTCAGGTCTCTTATAGGGAAGGTACATTTCACACTTACTTTTCTATTTTCCTACTATGATCAATTTCAGGGTATCCATTTTGGTATAATCCCTTCACCTTCACCCCTTCTTCCTTCCATTTGGACCCTTGTCCAATGTGAAGAGAATACAGGGAAATCTCATCGTCTCGCCCTCTTCCATGGTCGATACACCCTTTTCCATCAGCAGAGGAGGAAAAGTGTGAAGTGTCATTGTTGAATCTTTCACAACCTCTTGTTTCTCACACAGATCATGACTCATGTGGGCTTAGAGATATGTGATTGTTACAACATGTGCACAAACACTTATTCGAAAGAACTACGAGAACTCTGATTCCTGTTCATACTAGGATACGTAGGTAGTCGTCTCAAGGCCCGAGCTCACTGGGAATCCTCCTTAGGAAATAAGCCCCAAATTCAATCTTTAAATTATCAAGGCATCCTTTTTCAGGAAGTAAGCCCGAACTCATCTTTCTCATAGGACCGTACTCACCTATGACATTTATCGAACTACGTGGGATTTAATTACTGTTAATATTGGATATGTATGAAGCCTCCTTTAGGTTCAAACCCAACACTTCAAGTTAAACCTTTTCTCCTTGGTCCATATTCCCAATAGGGTCTGATCCTACTTGGAAACTCATATCCTTTTCCAAGTTCCTCGGGCTGCTTTAGTATAATTCCCACATTATGTTTTTTCCAGCATCCTTCGCTTAGTGGTCTTTATCACATGACCATAAAAGGCATGATGTTTCCTATTAAGTGACACTGAACTACGAGGGTTATGATTCCTTTCACAAGGATACGTAGGTATCCCATTTGATGGGAGCAATCCCAATATCAAAACAAACCTTCATCTTCCTGGATGAAAACTTATTCCAGAGTGCCCTACTAAGTGGCTTAAAAACCAGTATCATCCCAATGATGATTAAATGAATCTATAATCGGTATATTAGTTGATCCCATTAATGGAAAACCTCAAATACATGAATTTTTCCATTAATGAAGAACCATGAATTCATACTGATGAATATGAATTTTACACTTGTTAATAAGTGATTGTAAATTCTAAGGGATACTTATGATATACTTGTTGAATTAATAAGGATTCATGAAAATATCTTAAATTTACCAAGAGATTCCTGGAGTAGATAATAATTCCTCCCAAAAGAGTGTGATGAGTCTGACCTCCCATTCTCTCGACTAATGCACGTTCTTTAGTATCGTAAAGTTCAAACATAATGAATGCCTACCTTGGGAAAGTGGGTCCCCTTTGGATAAATAATTGTTGGAAGTTTCTATTTCCATGAATAAATCCAATGGAAACCACCTAGAAATAGTGATTCCTAAAACTAGAACACATATTTCAAGGAACCACGAAACAACAGTTTTATAAATTCTATGCATTTATATTTTGATTATATTGTACATATATTCTATTAAATACATTTTTGTTGTATATATATGCATAAATACATTTATATTATATAATGTATACAAATATATATAATATTAGACAAAATTAAATCTAAATATAAATATATATATATATATATATTATAATTATATTTTATTCTGAATATTTTATTATATATAAATTTATATATATTATATAATTATTATATATATATTGTTGTATACCATATTAATTAAAAATTAATTTATTGAATATATATAGATATATATCATTTAATTATATTATATATTCCCAATTATATGAATGTATTTTATTTTGTGTGTATATATAAATGTGTATACATGATATAATATAAAGGTATATAATTTCATAAATAAATATATAATATAAATGTATTTAATAAAATATATGTATAATATAAATCATAAAATATATAAATGTATGGTATTTATAAAACCAATATATAATTTTTATAGTTTATAAAATAGGTATAATAATATAATTGTTACATACACACACAAATATAAATGTATTTGTAAATAAATGTATAAATATATATTTATAATATAAATATATACATATTTAATTTTTTCATATATTATATATAATAATATATATTTTTAATGTATATTTATAAATATATTATATATATTTATAATAATAATTAAAAATATTTTTTTCACACACACACACAAAATATAAATGTATTTATAAATATTTGTATAAATATATATTTATAATATAAATGTATGATTATTAATTTCATCTTATATTATATATAATAGTATATCTATTATAAGTGAAAAATTATAGAAATTATATATATATATATATATATATATATATTTATAATAATAATTAATAATATTATCGTCAAACACACACACACATAAATGTATTTATAAATATATGTATAAATAGATGGAAAGTCTATGGGAGCTCTACTTTAGGGTTCCCGATGGAGATTCTGGAATTCATCCTTCAATCTATCTAGTCAAGTCCTAATGGCTAAATCTTTTATAGTGCAAGGCATGTTTGAATCTCATATAACTATTGATGCAAGTGCTTGGGGATCTTTCTCTTTCAATCATCTTCCGAGAAATCTGAAAGCGGAGGAGTGTGACTCGTATCGATCATTTACTTTCAGAAATGATGTAGTTTCTGAATGAATTTTTAAATGAAATGATATTTTCTTGAATCAGAGGAATTTTGACTCAAACTAGTATGTCGTGTCTTGTTTGGTTGGTGTTAGTGATTCCAGATTGGGTGTAACAGCTTCCACCAGTGCGACTTATAATGTCTTCTCTCTCTATAAAGAGTCCACTATAGGGACTATTCGTCGGAAGTTATGTATTATGCACATCATAGCTGATGATTATGTGGTCTATAAATGATTAAATATAGGTAAAAAATTAGTTAATGATGATTAATTTTCACTAGGGGGTGAAAACTATGGAAAATTGATAACCTTGTTGCACAACTATCGATATTTTGAGGTTTTATCAACATGAGGTTTGTATCATTGAGAAAAGGATTTTTTAATATCCACTTTCCCACTGAAGATCTAAAGATGTGTACATGGGGGAATGGTTCGATTTCAATCAATCTCATCATCATGCATCTTCATGAATGGGATATGAACCCTAACCCATTGGATGTTCGTAGCTCATCCACTCAACTATGTGTTAAATTTCTTGGTTTAAACTTCTTACTTTGGAATTAGAAGATTACTTTTTGATTTTTCTCTTAATATTGGAGTTCCTATTAAATTAGAAAAATATATTGATCATACTCATTTTTTTAATTATGATTTATTTCTGGTTGATGTTGGATTAGGTTCCACCACAACTGGTAAAATTTTTCTCTCCAATGATTTTGAGAAGATTGAGTTTCAAGTTGAATATGAGAAGGTCCCGAAGTTCTATTTGAATTGCAACTTAATTGTTCATGACTTATTTAATTGTAAAAGAGAATATTTTTTTCCTACTATTCTACTTAGGGTAATGTTGATAGTAATTGTAATAAGAGGGCTCAGCCTATGTATATGTCTGCTTGGGACACTAGTCTATAGCCAATTGATAACGGGATTTCAACAAGGGGGGATGCATGGAATTATTCATCATAGAAGCTTCATGAATATTTACTTCTAGAATGGTATTTCATAATAGAAAATGGTATTTCTTCTGACTTGAATATGGTAAATGGTCTGATGGATTCCTCTTCCTCCTTGGGAAATAAAATTTTGGATTCTATTTCTACGGAAATGCAACCTAGTGCGGATGTACATGAGAAAGAGGGATACTTTGTTATTTCTCTTTCAAAAAATGTTTATATTGATGAAAAGGGTGAGTAGGAGAATGTTGATGGCATAAGAGGGCAAGATCATATTGATTCTATTACTAATTCTGATGATTTGGTGTAGCTTGAAAATGATATTCAAGAAGAAGTGAATAAGGAGTTGATCCAAGAACATGCTCTGACATCCTCAAAGAGAATGGGTAAGGATATGTTAGTATTGGATCACCCTTCCTATTAAGAATAATTTGCATCAATTTTATGAAGTGGTGTATCATAAAATACATTCATATTCTCTTGATTTAGAGTCTAGTGTGTCAGCATAACCAATTATTGACATCTCAAATGATATTTTCCATTATGCAGATATTATGGAGGAGTAGACCCTCGTTTCGAAGAGGGAGGATCCGTGAGGGTCTTGAAAAAAGGATAAGACTTGGAAATGAGGGTGAAATCTAAAAAATCATGGATGAAGACGTGGTCGTGATGATTGGGTAGATACTTAAGGGTGTGACAGAAATGTGTCTACTAGGTCTTCTTCCAAGGTGTTCACTCTGGAGCAGCAAAATATCAGGGAGAAGTTCTTTGTGATCTTCAATCAAAGTAACTCATTGTCAATGTGTGAAGCCTTAGATGAAGATGAGGACTCTAATCATGATTATGGACCAGTTCTTGATTTGTAGATTTACTTTTCGGATGAGGGAATTCCTTTGTTTGACCCCATCTATCTTCTTTCCATGGTCATCTTTCTTTTCTTATAATAAGTTTCTTTAGGATTGGGCTCACCTATCTCCTGAAACTTTTGAGTATATATGTATAATTATATTTATATATATATATATTTATAATATAAATGTACAAATATTTATTTTCATTTTACATTATAATATATATATATAATATAAATGTCTAATTATTTAAATTTTGTCTTATATTAACTATAAATATATTATATATATTTATAATATATTAAAATAGGTTTAATAATAATATATAATATAAATTTATTTACATAATTATTAATATATGTAAAAATACTTATTTATATATTATATAAATATACAAATATATATATTATACACAAATATAAATTATATATTAATATTATACATAAATATATTGTATTGTTTATATTTATATTCAAATAAAGACACACACACAGATATATATATATATATATATTATCTAAAATTATTTGTATTTAAATGAATACAATATATTGTTCTTAAGAAATATATCTTTGATTGGCATAGAGGAACATGCGAGAGGTGGTATTAGTTTGATCCAGGTATTGAATCCCACCAGAGAGGATTTTTACTGCATGATAGAAGGCATGTGGGTTTAACACCACACTTATGAACACGGGGGTGGGGAATAAGGTGGGGAATGTTAGGGTGTGTTATTATAATAAAGGGGGGTGTAGGCGGGATTGGGTGTCAGGGGAAAGTCAGGCTTGGGTGATATCAGTTGTTTGGGAATGTCAGGCTTGGGTGATATCAGGTTTCAATGAAAGCCTGTAACACCCCAAGCTTCCACGGTACGTTTCCCTTCGAATAATGCGATAGCGTGTGTTGTACGCAACCTCGAGTTCTAACACACACCACAACTAATTAAACTACCCGTTGTGAATAGTAATACCTACTTTTTGAAATCATATATATTTTATATTTCAAAATGGACTTCATTTTTTGATTCGGAATATTGAAATTAGCCTAGGGTGAAATTTTGGTACTTTTCGGATAACTTTTATATTTTGATGAATATTGAAAATTACTAAATTTTAATTAAAATCAACTTTTTAATCAAAATAATTAATATTGATAAATTATGAATTTTAGTGGTTTTAAAGTATATTTAGAATATATTTTTACCATTTAATTTAATGTTTGTCATTGGACATAATTTCACAATTAAACCAGACATAAACAAGTGTCAATCTTTTGATAGTTATTATCTCTTAAAAACACGCTTTTTATTTTAACAAAAGGAATTAATTTTAAATTAATTTCTGCCACTTCTGTGTTTTGAATTTGAAAAAATTGATTACATATTTGGAATCAGGATGTCCAAATTATGTAAATAGGTAACTTTTATTTTTACACATTTTGAATAATTACTGCGGTAAATATTTTATTTACCATGGTTAAAGGGTAAATCCGGTAAATAAGGGTTAAAAAATAACATTATAATAATACACAATTACCCTAAAACGTGTCCTAACCTTATTGGTGGACACATACCCGACCATGGGCATCCTTGGGTCGATTTGGGGACCCCGTAGAGCCACTTGTATGTGGTAGGGACACATTATATTAATAAAGTTAAAATAAAAATAAAATTGGCATAAGCTTACATCTTTTAGAAGAACAATTTTTACATAAGGTTATACATGTTGGATTTTCGATTATAAATATTCATTAGAAATCTAAAAAGATTTCCTACATAATGATATTTTATTTATAATTTTTAGACATCAAATAATTTAAATTATTAATGACACAATAATGATGCAATGTTTACCTCATTAATAAATCATTTAAATAAATAAGATTATAATGATTAAAATATTATCTAAAACCTGTCCAATTCTTATTGGTTGATGTTATTTAGAAAATGAGTCATCTTATCTTAGAGATCAATGATTTTTGGTCCATTATAAACCGAATATAATTATATTATAAAGTAATACTTTCACTCTTTCCTAAAGAGCCCCTCCTCTCCCTTATAAAAGGAGACCACTTCTACTCATTCTCACACCTCTCAAGCCACTTGGCTCATCCAAACCCTGCCCAAATACTCTCCCATATTCCCTCACTACAACCTAGAGGCATTAGTTTGATAAGAAATCCAACCTAAGGAGCCCTTTTGATCAAATCAAAAGGAAAAAACCGAAGAAGAGTTAATATTTTCACCACCCCTTTTCAAGTTCCTTTCTTCTTCCACTTCTTCTTTATTTGTTCTTACCATTCTAAAATAATAACTCCAGTATCTCAAATATACTGTGATGTTATTATAAATATGGTACAACCATATTCAGTATTCTATCCACCCTTTGAATAACATGTCACCATACGTGCGTACGTACGGCTTACCGTCTCCACGTCGTGGTGTCATTGTTATTCAATATATTATTATTTGGATGGGTATAATAATGATGTCAAACTCATGTAAATAATAAATATAACATGTTAATTATTCTTTATATATGATATAACATCCATTTATATATTATTTTAATATCAAAATAATGATATTGTCACTCGTGCGTACGTACGGACTACCGTCTCCAAAAACGTGATAAGATTCATTCTCCATCATATCCATTCAAGTATAATTTTCATTTGATGATTTAAAAATGATGTTTAAAGACTTGATATCATTCTGGATATGAATAATATACATCCTATCCTTTACAAACATGTCTTGCGTAACAAAACATACAAAAGAAAACAAGTAAGTTAACACCCGAAACAACGATAATACTAAGATATTATTATCAAATCAATATTAAAAGATCATATATGATATCATCTTAATGTATATGATTATTTTATAATTTAATAACAATTATTTCACCATTATACAAGAGTTTAACCTACCCCAACCAAGGAAAAGTACAAGGTAAGGGTTATTTCACAATCTCTTCATTATCCGAGGTTGTTTATACGTAATAATCTACTGGGATCTCGTTATCATCCACATCCATGTTTCTTCAAAATGTATTTCAAAACATTTTTAATATTTAAAAGAATATGGGTTAAAGTCATTTATACCCTTGTTTGACTTTTTATAAGAGGTTTATAAGGGAATCTTTCTGTCTTTTTCCAAACAAGGTGCTTTTTAACCTTTTCGACAGAATTAAGATAAGAATGTTTTTTTAACTTATACGGAGGGTGCGGTTATTTTCCGCCGTTATAAAATCGTCAAAGCTTCCCTTACAAGATTATAAGAATATTTTCAAAGAAAATGTTTTATTTTATAAATATATGTCTCTTAAATGATTTCAAAATAGAAAGAGATATTTCTTTAAAAAGAGTTTTGATTTCATCTATGTCAACATCCTTTAATGGATTTTACGCTTATTTGAGGATGATATATCATGATACAAAACTTTTATATTTTATTGAAGGTTTTGTGATATGTTTGACTGTGGATGTGCTATTTTTTTTATATACCATTCATGGTTTATGATGAAAGTATTGACATTTCGTATGCTAGTTTTAATACGAATGTTTTTGTTTTGTTTAAACCTTTTCATATGGGAATGCATTGGACTTAATATGTGACGGGTGGAGCCCGCTATAGCTCCTCGATGCCTCAGTAGGTCTCATGAGACAAACTAGTGTCTTGGCACAAGGCCTTGGCAAAATCTTATTTGTAGTCTTGGCACGAGGCCTTGACTATGTGGTTATGATAGTATGGCAATATGCATTCCAACATTATGAAAGTGGTTATTGATTTTTGCATGTGATTATTCGATTAGTAGAATATCCATGTGAATAAGTAAATGGAATTATTTCATTTTACTTTTTCCATACTATGTTGAAGTTCAAGTTTAAAAGGCTTTTGTTTTAGTAATTCATTGCCTTAAATGTTTATGCTTATTTTGAATGTTCCGCTATATTGTTATCCTTACTGGGCATTTGAGCTCACCCCTTTTCTATGTTTTATTTTTTCCAGGATGTGAAGAAGTAAGTTATGAATGACCTGCAGGGATATTATGAGGGGATAATAGTGTGGACTGTAGAGACATATGTTGTTGTAGTAGTTTTTCAATTTATGATGTAATGTAAAACTTATGAAGATATCTAGTGTTTCCAAGGCTACTAAACCAATCGGTCTTTCGAGATTTGATCTTTCTTGTGATCATGCCAATGTTATGTAATTAATTCACCGACTCTAGGTAACTGGGGTCGGGGCGTTACAGTTGGTATCAGAGGAAGTTTAGTACAATCCTTGGAAGCTAGATTTAGATAATCTCTGATTAGAGCACGTAGACCTAAGATGAACTTTGAGGATTAGTATAGAAGAACTTCCAAAAATTTTGGTATTGTAGAGATTTTGTGAGTTTTTCGAGCAATACATCCCTGTCTGGATACGAGCAGGTAGAGGCGGCTCTGGCACAGATATACCTAGGGGTAAAACCCGAAAACACCGCTTTGAGCTAGACTCGAACGGGAACTGGTGCACGACAACGGGCCTTGCTGCACTCTTGGTTACGACACTCCCGGGGGATATGCTTAGGATAACTCTCATTTTCTTTACAAATCATTTTGAAGGGATTATGAGTATATACTTCCTCAAAGAAAACATTCTTATGATTATGGATTATATCCATAAATATTTCAATTTATGTTAAGTGTTTTATAAGTATGGGATTATGTATTTTGATTCATAAACTAATCTAGTTTATGACATTGTTTAGAAATGGCACCTAGTGGAAGAAATGGAAACCGTATCAATGCATGCACTCTATGTAGGGATTTCCCTCCTGCTCAAGATAATTATAGTGGAGCTGGTGATGCAACTGGAGCCAATCAGCTAATCACCATACTGGGACAACTTACTCAGGTTATGAATAATAACCTTACCCGTATGGAGCACCCTGATCCGCAACGTGGAGGATCAATGTTAGATCGATTCATGAGGAAACAACCACCAACGTTCAATGGGAATACAAATCCCTTAGTAGCCGAGCAGTGGATAAATTCCCTAGAGAAAATATTTCAGGCTTTGGGGAGCAGTGAAAGGTAAAAAGTTATCATGGCAGTTTACCGCCTCACTGGAGATGTTGATCAATGGTGGTCATTGATTCAAAACATGAAGGAAGATGATGAAGTATCAAATATGGAATGGAGGGAGTTCAAAGATCTGTTTTTAGAAAAATACTTTCCTCGCAACCATCGAGCAGATATGGAAAGGCAATTTCTAAGTCTGAGACAGAAGGAGGATGAGAATGTCGCAAAGTATGAGGCTAACTTTACAAGGTTAGCAAGGTACGCTGGTGATTATATACGTAACCAAATAAGTAAAATTGATCGTTTCTTTGATGGGTTAAAACCATTTCTCCGTCGAGCATTAGTCTCACAATCCTTTTCATCGTACGAAGACATTGTCTCATGTGCTATCAAGACCGAAAAGGAATTCTCTAAGTCTTATGACTTTAAAGCAAAGCAAGAGAAGAAGAGACCTGCTGATCAATCTGGGAATGGAAATAAGGGGAAGAAGGGAAAGGTTGAATATCCATCCTGTGGTAAATGCGGGAAGAAACACCCTGGTACTTTCTTGAAGGGAATGGGAGTCTGTTACAAGTGTGGTGAAAAAGTTCACCAAGCTCGTGATTGCAAGGGGAAGAAGGAAGCTACCAACATTCAGTGCTACAATTTCAGGGAGATGAAGCATTATGCAAATGAATGTCCTAAGCATCAAGAGAACTTACCTCAGAAAAGGCCAAGGGATCAAGGCCAGGCTTATGCTATCACTACTGCTGAGATAGAAGCTCCGAAAGACGTGGTGGCAGGTAATTTAATGGTTTCCTCAAGTTTAGCAAATGCATTATTTGATTCTGGATCATCGCATTGTTTCATATCTTCCCAGTTAGCTAAGAAAATTAGATATTTCCAATTTTATTTAATAAGGGAGTTGTCAGTTAAAACTCATAAGGGAAGTATCATTGCAACAAAGTTTTGTGAATCAGTCCCCATTAGAGCACATAAATTTTCTTTATCTGCTGATCTCATCGTCATACCTATGATTGAGTTTGATATAATCCTCAGTATGGACTGGCTTTCGTACTATGATGTGAAGATTTATTGTACGAAGAAAGAGGTTACGATTCTTGATGATAATGATAAGGAACACCTTATTTTTAGAGCAGAATCGTCACCACCTAATTCTTATTTAGATCCACCCCCAGTAGCTCAACTTAATTCAATTATTGGGGAGGAAGAGAATAAAATAATTGTCGGTGAGGAAAGGAATGTTCAAATAGAGGATGTACCTGTTGTGAAAGAATTTGTAGATGTATTTCCGGAAGATTTACCTGGATATCCTCCAGAACGAGAAGTTGAGTTTTCCATTGATTTGATTCCTAGATCAAGGCCAATATCAAAGACCCCTTATAGAATGGCCACTGTAGAGTTAGTCGAACTAAAGAAACAACTAGAGGGATTGAGTAATAAGGGATTTATTCGCCCTAGTGTTTCTCCATGGGGAGCCCCTATTCTTTTTGTTAAAAAGAAAGATGGATCTATGAGTTTATGTATCGACTACAGGGAGATCAATGCTATAACGATAAAGAACAAGTATCCCCTACCTCGCATTGATGATTTATTTGACCAACTAGATGGAGATCAATACTTTTCAAAGATTGACCTTCGATCTGGATACCATCAGTTGTGTGTAAAGAAGGAAGACATTCCGAAGACAGCATTTCGAACCAGGTACGGGCATTACGAGTTTACTGTAATGCCTTTTGGATTGACTAATGCACCCTCTGTATTCATGGATCTGATGAATAGAGTTTTCAAGGAGTATCTCGATGAATTTGTGGTGGTATTTATTGATGATATCTTGGTATACTCCAAAACCTACGAAGATCATGAAAATCACTTGCGCATTATCTTGAAGACTCTGAGGAGGCATAAATTATATGGGAAGTTTAGCAAGTGTGAATTCTGGCTTCATGATATTTCTTTTCTTGGCCATATTGTCTCTAAAGATGGAATCTCTTTTGATCCTTCTAAGACCAAGGCAATCCAAGAATGGCCAGCACCTACGAGTATAACTGAGGTACGTAGTTTTATTGGTTTGGCCGGTTATTATCGACATTTCGTCCAGAATTTTGCCCGATTGGCTAACCCATTAACGAAGCTCACACGTAAAGGGGTTAAATTTGTTTGGACAAAAGAGTGTGAAGAATGTTTCGAAGAACTGAAGAGAAGATTAGTCAATGCTCCTATATTGACTCTACCATCGGGGAATTATGGGTTCGTTATTTATAGTGATGCATCAAAGAAAGGACTTGGTTGTGTCCTTATGCAGAATGATAGAGTTATTGCCTATGCATCACGACAGTTGAAAATTCACGAACAAAACTATCCTACTCATGATCTTGAGTTAGCAGCTGTGATCATTGCTTTGAAGATATGGAGACACTACCTCTATGGTGAAAAATGTGAGATTTATACTGATCACAAGAGTTTGAAGTATATTTTCTCACAAAAAGAACTCAACATGAGGCAAAGGAGATGGCTTGAATTACTCAAGGATTATGATTGCACGATACACTACCACCCGGGGAAAGCAAACAAGGTGGAAGATGCTTTGAGCAGAAAAGACCATGGAGTTTTGAACATGATGATAATTGAAAGGGATCCAATTATCATGGATCTAGTGAAGATGGACATGGGAATAACCAGGGAAGGTGAAACATCAATGCTTTATCAAATGGTTTCCAAACCATCTTTACTAGAAAGGATTAAGAGTTCTCAGACCGATTATGAAGAATTTCAGAAGAAGATTAAAGCTCTGAATGATGGGAGATTGAGAGACTTTGTGTATGAAGATGGAATTTTGAAATTCGGGAAGAGACTTTGTGTTCCCGATTTACCTGATCTGAAAAGGGAATTGCTGGATGATGCTCATAGTTCCAATTTCTCTATACACCCTGGGAGCACCAAAATGTATAGAGATTTGAAGGAAAATTTTTGGTGGGACAACATGAAGAGGGAGATTGCTGATTTTGTGTCAAGATGTATGGTTTGTCAACAAGTGAAAGCTGGAAGGCAACAGCCTGGAGGAGTCATGCAACCTCTTTCCATACCGGAGTGGAAATGGGACAATATTACGATGGACTTTGTCATGGGGCTACCAAAGACTCCTAGAAGGAATGATGCAATATGGGTTATTGTTGATCGTCTTACCAAGTCAGCACATTTTCTTGCTATAAGAGAGGATCTACCCCTGGAACTTCTAGCAAGACTATATATTAATGAAGTTGTGAGACTTCATGGAGTACCCTTATCAATTGTTTCTGATCGTGATCCCCGTTTTACTTCAAGATTTTGGAAAAGTCTTCAGAAATCCCTGGATACTGAACTTCATTTGAGCACTGCTTACCACCCTCAGACAGATGGACAATCAGAACGGACTATTCAAACCCTAGAAGACATGTTGAGATCTTGCTCACTTGACTTTCAGGGTATGTGGGATCAATACTTACCTCTCGTAGAATTTTCCTATAACAATAGCTTCCATTCAAGTATTCAGATGGCACCATATGAAGCGTTATACGGAAAGAGATGTCGTACACCAACCTGTTGGGATGAGGTTGGTGAAAGAAAACTTGTAGGCCCAGAACTGGTGGAGGAAACGGTGGAAAAGGTGAAGGTAATCCAAAATCACATCAAAGCAGCTCAAAGTAGGCAGAAGAGCTATGCCGATAATCGAAGGAAGGATTTGGAATTTCAAGTCGGTGATCATGTTTTCCTGAAGGTATCTCCATGGAAGGGAGTCATACGTTTTGGTAAGAAAGGTAAATTGAGTCCCATGTACATTGGACCTTTCGAAATTCTAGAATGAATTGGGGCTGTAGCTTACCGATTGGCAATGCCACCAAGTCTCTCCAAAGTTCACGATGTGTTCCACGTATCTCTGTTGAGGAAATACATGCCTGATCCAACGCATGTACTCACCTATGAGGAATTAGAACTGGAACCCGATCTGTCTTATTGTGAAGATCCTGTCAGGATTCTTGATACAAGAGAACAAGTACTGAGAAACCGGACGACGTGTCTGGTAAAAGTTTTGTGGAGAAATCATAAGATGGAAGAGGCAACGTGGGAACCCGAGGAACTTATGATGAAGAACCACCCGAGTCTTTTTATGCAGTAATACCCTAGAAATTGCGAGGACGGAATTATTTGAAGGAGGGGAGAATGTAACACCCCAAGCTTCCACGGTACGTTTCCCTTCGAATAATGCGATAGCGCGTGTTGTACGCAACCTCGAGTTCTAACACACACCACAACTAATTAAACTAGCCGTTGTGAATAGTAATACCTACTTTTTGAAATCATATATATTTTATATTTCAAAATGGACTTCATTTTTGGATTCGGAATATTGAAATTAGCCTAGGGTGAAATTTTGGTACTTTTCGGATAACTTTTATATTTTGATGAATAGTGAAAATTACTAAATTTTAATTAAAATCAACTTTTTTAATCAAAATAATTAATATTGATAAATTATGAATTTGAGTGGTTTTAAAGTATATTTAGAATATATTTTTACCATTTAATTTAATGTTTTTCATTGGACATAATTTCACAATTAAACCAGACATAAACAAGTGTCAATCTTTTGATAGTTATTATCTCTTAAAAACACGCTTTTTATTTTAACAACGGGAATTAATTTTAAATTACTTTCCGCCACTTCTGTGTTTTGAATTTGAAAAAATGGATTACATATTTGGAATCAAGATGTCCAAATTTTGTAAATAGGTAACTTTTAATTTTACACATTTTGAATAATTACTGCGGTAAATATTTTATTTACCATGGTTAAAGGGTAAATCCGGTAAATAAGGGTTAAAAAATAATATTATAATAATACAAAATTACCCTAAAACGTGTCCTAACCTTATTGGTGGACACATAACCGACCATGGGCATCCTTGGGTCGATTTGGGGACCCCTTAGAGCCACTTGTATGTGGTAGGGACACATTATATTAATAAAGTTAAAATAAAAATAAAAATTGCATAAGCTTACATCTTTTAGAAGAACAATTTTAACATAGGGTTATACATGTTGGATTTTCGATTATAAATATTCATTAGAAAACTAAAAATATTTCCTACATAATGATATTTTATTTATAATTTCTAGACATCAAATAATTTAAATTATTAATGACACAATAATGATGCAATGTTTACCTCATTAATAAATCATTTAAATAAATAAGATTATAATGATTAAACTATTATCTAAAACCTGTCCAATTCTTATTGGTTGATGTTATTTAGAAAATTAGTCATCTTATATTTGACCTCAATGATTTTTGGACCATTATAAACCGAATATAATTATATTATAAAGTAATACTTTCACTCTTTCCTAAAGAGCCCCTCCTCTCCCTTATAAAAGGAGACCACTTCTACTCATTCCTCACACCTCTCAAGCCACTTGGCTCGTCCAAACCCTGCCCAAATACTCTCCCAACTTCCCTCACTACAACCTAGAGGCCTTAGTTTGATCAGAAAGCCAACCTAAGGAGCCCTTTTGATCAAATCAAAAGGAAGAACCCGAAGAATAGGTAATATTTTCACCACCCCTTTTCAAGTTCCTTTCTTCTTTCACTTCTTCTTTCTTTGTTCTTACCATTCTAAAATAATAACTCCAGTATCTCACATATACTGTGATGTTATTATAAATATGGTACAACCATATTCAGTATTCTATCTACCCTTTGAATAACATGTCACCATACGTGCGTACGTACGGCTTACCGTCTCCACGTCGTGGTGTAATTGTTATTCAATATATTATTATTTGGATGGGTATAATAATGATGTACAACTCATGTAAATAATAAATATAACATGTTAATTATTCTGTATATATGATATAACATCCATTTATATATTATTTTAATATCAAAAGAATGATATTGTTGCTCGTGCGTACGTACGGACTACCGTCTCCACAAACGCGATAAGATTCATTCTCCATCATATCCATTCAAGTATAATTATCATTTGATGATTTAAAAATGATGTTTAAAGACTTGATATAATTCTGGATATGAATAATATACAACCTATCCTTTACAAACATGTCTTACGTAACAAAACATACAAAAGAAAACAAGTAAGTTAACACCCGAAACAACGATAATACTAAGATATTATCATCAAATCAATATTAAAAGATCATATATGATATCATATTAATGTATATGATTCTTTTATAATTTAATAACAATTATTTCACCATTATATAGGAGGTTAACCTACCCCAACCAAGGAAAAGTACAAGGTAAGGGTTATTTCACAATCTCTTCATTATCCGAGGTTGTTTGTACGTAATAATCTACTGGGATCTCGTTATCATCCACATCCATGTTTCTTCAAAATGTATTTCAAAACATTTTTAATATTTAAAATAATATGGGTTAAAGTCATTTATACCCTTGTTTTACTTTTTATAAGAGGTTTATAAGGGAATCTTTCCGTCATTTTCCAAACAAGGTGCTTTTTAACCTTTTCGACAGAATTAAGATAAGAATGTTTTTTTTAACTTATACGGCGGGTGCGGTTATTTTCCACCGTTATAAAATCGTCAAAGCTTCCCTTACAAGCTTATAAGAATATTTTCAAAGAAAATGTTTTATTTTATAAATATATGTCTCTTAAATGATTTCAAAATAGAAAGAGATATTTCTTTAAAAAGAGTTTTGATTTCATCTATGTCAACATCCTTTAATGGATTTTACGCTTATTTGAGGATGATATTTCATGATACAAAACTTTTATATTGTATTGAAGGTTTTGTGATATGTTTGACTGTGGATGTGCTATTTTTTTTATATACCATTCATGGTTTATGGTGAAAGTATTGACATTTCGTATGCTAGTTTTAATACGAATGTTTGTGTTATGTTTAAACCTTTTCATATGGGAATGCATTGGACTTAATATGTGACGGGTGGAGACCGCTATAGCTCCTCGATGCATCGGTAGGTCTCATGAGACAAACTAGTGTCTTGGCATAAGGCCTTGGCAAAATCTTATTTGTAGTCTTGGCACGAGGCCTTGACTATGTGGTTATGATAGTCTGACATTATGCATTCCAACATTATGAAAGTGGTTATTGATTTTTGCATTTGATTATTCGATTAGTAGAATATCCATGTGAATAAGTAAATGGCATTATTTCATTTTACTTTTGCCATACTATGTTGAAGTTCAAGTTTAAAAGGCTTTTGTTTTAGTAATGCATTGCCTTAAATGTTTATGCTTATTTTGAATGTTCCTCTATATTGTTATCCTAACTGGGCATTTGAGCTCACCCCTTTTCTATGTTTTATTTTTCCCAGGATGTGAAGAATTAAGTTATGAATGACCTGCAAGGATATTATGAGAAGATTATAGTGTGGACTGTAGAGACATTATGTTGTTGTAGTAGTATTTCAATTTATGATGTAATGTAAAACTTATGAATATATCTAGTGTTTCCAAGGCTACTAAACCAATCGGTCTTTCGAGATTTGATCTTTCTTGTGATCATGCCAATGTTATGTAATTAATGCACCGACTCTGGGTAACTGGGGTCGGGGCGTTACAAAGCCAGACTTTGGTGATATTTGGTTTAGGGGAAAGTCGGGCTTGGGTTGTAACGCCCTGACCCGAGTTACCTGGAGTCGGTGCTTTATTGCGTAACATTGGCATGATCACAAAGGATCAAGTCTCGAAAGATCGATTAGTTTAGTAGCCTTGGAAACACTAGATACATTCATAAGTTTTACAATACACCATAAAGTAATACAAAACTACAACAACATAGTCTCTATTTTCCACACTCATATCCCCTTTAGACTATCCCTGCAGGTCATTCCTAAGATACTTCTTCACATCCTGGAAAAATTAAAACATTGAAAGGGGTGAGCACAGATGCTCAGTAAGGATAAAAATATAGCGGAAGCTTTCATAAGTAAACATAAACATTTAAGGCAATGTATAACTAAAAAAAAGCCTTTTAAACTTGAATTTCAACAAAATATGGAAAAAGTAAAATGAGATAATTCCATTTACTTATTCACATGGATATTCTACTGGTCGAATAATCACATGCAATATCAATAACCACTTTCATAATGATTGAGTTCATAATGCCAGACTATCATAACCACGTAGCCAAGGCCTCGTGCCAAGACTACAAATAAGATTTTGTCAAGGCCTCGTGCCAAGACACTAGTTTTTCTCATAAGACCTACCAATGCATCGAGGAGCTATAGCGGGCTCCACCCGTCACTTATTAAATCCAATGCATTCCTCATACGAACTGGTTTAAACATATCATAAACCATAACATAATTGTATCACATAAAACATTCATAAAGGAAACATAAGATTTCTACACTTTAATCACAAGATATCAATACAAAACATTGATATAAAAACTTTATAAAAACCATTTTCAATACCAAAATAAAATAAAAGTAAAACATGGTATTTATTTTTCTTTTAAAAAAAGTTATATCTTATAGAGGAAGCCGAAACTCAGATAATAGTCACGGCGGCAGAGAAGTCGTTGTCGCCGCATACGTAAGAAAAAACATTCCTTTTGTCGTTTAATAAAAACTCTTCGTATAAAAAGATTCCTTTTGAATAAAATTAAAAGTCAAAGGGGTTTATACACTGTATAAAAGAAAGTTCTGTATAAAACAAAATATGCCTCAATAAAAGGAGATTGAGACGAAGTCCCTTACAATGAACTTTTTTTTAAATAAAATATATCTATTATGTGTATTCACTGTAAGTACACATAAATAAATTACAAATAAAATATAGGATATAATAATATCATGACATAATTTGAAAGTAGGATATTAACCCAAAGAATAGAAATTGGGTTAAGAAGTTCCCCTACCTCGTGTCTGACTTGACTCGATCGTTCTTTAAACTCCTGGATAATAAACTAGAGTTAATTTATACTTGCTTAAGAACCATTTTCATGTTCATTATTCCTCTTATATCACTTATTACCATGTTATGAACATTATGTAATTATTTAAGTTAATAACAGTCATTTAGTCGATCTTTGGTACTTGAGTCAAAAATAACCCTCTTATAATTACAAGTTGTTCATGTGGTGAAATATCCATTATATCAAGAATTATTACTAATTTAGATATCATGTATATCATATATATCTAGTATATACATGCATTTTTAATATTACATAACATTTAGAGGTAAAAAATGAAATGCACCGTTCATGGAGACGGTAAGCCGCACGTACGCATGAACGCTACTTTCATTTATATTTTGTATTTAATGGAATGAAATCATAATGATATAAAGTTATATTATAATTCCAGTATAATTTCATATATAATATCATTTAATCAATCATTTATACATCCCACATATGGCATTAACGATTCAAATCACTTTGAGGGGGCGGTAGTCCGCACTTCCTAAAATGAAAATATCGCGTTTACCCATAATGGAAACCATAAAGGTATGCAAGAAATGAAAAGTAAAGAAGCTTAAGTAAAACCTAAAAATATTATATATCATATATAAATATAGTGACATCTTAATGGTCACCTTTGAAGTTGTTATATGAGTGTTGAACAATCATCGTTTCGTGAGGCAGAAATTCTCCATCCACATAAACAGTATGTTCGTGAACCATTAGATGTAGGTGTGTGTATGTGTAGCTAGAATACTTATTATAACAACATCCTAGTAAATTTAGGATACTGGTGTTGTTACAAAATAAATTAATAAAAATATTTTAGGGGGTTGGAGAAGCAAAATAAAACTAAATAACATAAGAGAAGACATTACCTTAAAATCGGGTAACTCTTTTTGATTTGAGCCAAAGGCTTCCTTGGGAAGAGTTCTACCCAAAGTGAGGCTTCTAGGAGTAATAGAGGGAAGTTGGGAGAGTATTTGGGAAGAGTTTGGTTGAGCCAAATGGCTTGATGGTGTGAATAAGGTGGTAGTGGTGAGGGCCTTTTATAAGAGGAGAGGAAGGGCACTCTTGGAAAGATTGAAATGTTACATTATTATGAAATTATTTTCGGATTCTAAAGGTCCCACAACGATATATTTCGAGGATAAGGTGATAAGAGTTCGAAATATTCTCATCCAATAGGTTTTAGACAAGTGTAAGCCTTAGATTTTACATTATCGTTCCATTTTATTTAAATTGTTAATTAATGAGGTAATCGTTTCATCATCATGATGTCATAAATAATTTAATTTATTTAATGTCTAAAAATTATAAAAAAAACTATCATGATGTAGTAAATCTTTTTAGATTTATAATTAATATTTATAGTAAAAAATATGTCTTGTATAACCCCATTTAAAAATTGTTTTAGTAAAACAACTTATTTTTGTGACATTTTTACTTTAACTTTAAATAAAAGTTATTTATGTCATTTTCCAACCAAAGTGGCTCCATGGGGTCCCCAAGTTGACCCATGGATTATTTTGGTCGGCCATGACACATCCAATAGGGGTAGGACAAGTGTAAACATATTTTCATATTTTTATAATATCATTTTTACCTTAAATTTCACTAATTACCTTTAATCGCGATTAATTAAACTTAAAAGTTACTATTCACCAAAAAATTATTTTAATCCCATTGAACCACATTTTACATCATAATGACAACCATGTATGTCAGATTTTTGAAATTCAAATCACAGAAGTGGTAATGTTTCATTTAAACGAAAAATCAGTTTTTTAACTACCACTTAGTGGTTTCACTATTCACCAAAAATTGAAGTTTTTCAGAACAATGCCAAAATTTCACCCTAAGCTATAATTGATATTCTGAATTCAAAAATGATGTCTATTTTACAAAATTCCAAACATATAAGTTGCATTAATTAATTTTATAATTAATTTCCATTGTCACAACAAATAGCGTGTTTTTAAGAAACAATATATATCAAAAGATTGACAATTGTTTATGTCCAATTTCAAAGTGAAATTAATTCTAATGACCACCATTGGATAAAATGGTAAAAATATATTCTAATTATACTTTAAAACCACTAAATAGTATAATTTGTCACTATAAATTATTTTTGATTTAAAATTTTGTTTTCAAGTATTTTTTTCTATTCATAGAATATTGGAAGTTCTCTGAAAATTACAAAAAATTCAACTTTGGATAATTTCAATATTCTGAATACAAAAATGAAGTCCATTTTGAAATATAAAATTTATATAATTTCAAAAAGTGGGTATTACTATTCATAATGACTACTTTGATTGGTCACGGTGTGTTGGAATCTCGAACTTGCGTACAATGCAAGCTATTGCATTATTGAAAGAGAAGCGTATCGTGGAAGCTCGGGGTGTTACATTCTCCCCTCCTTCAATAAATTGTGTCCTAGAAATTTTAAATTTTTCTTTGAAAATAAAATGTTGAAAATAGAAAATACCTTTGTGGAAAACCCACATCGGAAATAAGGTTAATAAAATTTATCCTTAATAAGACGAAAATGGAAATAGAAAAGTCACCACCAAATTATGATCTCGATAAGGATAACATTGGTGGATATTAGAGACATATAATTGGAGGAAAAACATAAATATTTGTAGGGATTGATTGAGTTCATCAATCAAAAACAAGTGTAAAATTGAGGGCCTCAAAGCCTTCAATCTATGTTGATTTAAAATATTATCAGTTCAACAAGACATAAGGTATTAGGATAACACCTTTTTTTGTTTTAATATCCCTTTACTAAAGTTTAAGGATTAATTTATTCATAGAATAAGAGATAGGTATATATATATATATATGCTTGACAAGTAGAGCTTCAACCTATAACTAATTTCTACCACAAACTCATCTTTCCCACAAAAATATAATGGAACTCAAAAATATTATATTTATCCTAATAGTACAAGGTTAAAAGTATTAACACATACCATTTATATTAGGAAAACTATTTTGTAATAACCAGGGACTTCCTGTAGGCTAGTGGTAGGTAGTAAAGGCATGTCACACTATGGTTGTGGGTTCGATTCCTGCAGCTTTATCCGATTCGACGGGTTATGCCCCACCCTATAGGTTGTCCTTTTCCTAAAAATATAGTATTATAATATTCCAAAAATAATCTTTAGAAATGTTTTAACCTTAAACAATACTATTCAAAGTTCAACTTAATCCATCCCAACCTTTATAGTTATCCAAAATACCTCTGTCTAGACTTTCTATAAAAGGTCTCTTAATTCCAAAATCAATTTATCAGATTCCCCAAACAAAGTAAAGTTTCTCTTATTGTCACAAACTAAAAATATGATTACCTTCATCATATTAAAACCTTAATGAAAAGAACAAGTACTGTAGTACAATCCTTATATATATCACATTATTCTTATAACCAGAATATAATCCTTGAGTCCAAAAGCACCAATACATTAATTATTCTACTTCAATTGTAGTAACAAAATCAGATTGTCCTTGATCCCTTGGCCTTTTCTAAGGTAATTTTCTCTGACGCTTAGAAAATTCATTTGCATAATGCCCCATTTCCATACAATTGTAGCATTCAACATTGATAGCCTCTTTCTTTCCCTTACAATCACGAGCCTGGTGACCTTTTTCTCCATATTTATAACAAACTCCCATTCCTTTTAGGCAAGCACCGTGGTGATTCTTCCCACAATTATTACACAATGGAAAATCCTTATTTCTATTTTTCTCTTTATCCATCTCTTGTTCCACCGTTCTCTTCTTCTCTTGCTTTACTTTGTTGTCATAAGACTTAGAGAATTCCTTTTCTATCTTGATAGCACACGAGACAATATCTTCGTATGACGAGAAGGTTTGTGAGACTAATTCTCGACGGAGAAATGGTTTTAACCCATCAAAGAAACAATCAATCTTACTTCTTGGGTTACATATATAATCTGCAGCATGCCTTGCTAACCTTGTAATGTTAGCCTTATACTTTGAGACATTTTCAACCTCCTTCTACCTCAGACTCAGAAATTGCCTTTCCATATCTACTCGATGGTCATTTGGAAAGTATTTTTCTATGAAAATGTCTTTGAACTCTCTCCATTCCATATTTTATACTTCATCATCTTCCTTTGTGTTTTGAATCAGTGACCACCATTGATCGGCATCTCCAGTGAGGCGGTAGACTGCCATGACAACCTTCTCCCTTTCGCTACTCCCCAAGACGTGGAATATTTTCTCTAAGGAGTTTATCCATTGCTTAACTACTAATGGATTTGTACCCCCATTAAATGTTGGTGGTTGTTGCCTCATGAAACGGTCTAACATTGATCCTCCATGTTGCGGATCAGGGTGCTCCATACGAGTAAGGTTATTATTCATAACCTGAGTGAGTTTTCCCAGTATGGTAATAAGTTGATCAGCACCAGTTTTATCTCCAGATCCACAAAAATTATCTTGAGCATGGGGGAAATCCCTACACGGAGTGCGTGCATTGATATGGTTTCCATTCCTCCCACTAGGCACCATTTCTAAACAATGGCATAAACTATATTATTTTATGAATTAAAATACATAATTCCATACTTGTAAAACACTTAACATAAATTGAACTATTTATGGATATAATCCATAATCATAAAAAGAAATGTTTTCTTTGAGGAAGTATACACTCATAAACCTTTCATAATGGTTTGTAAAGAAAATGAGAATTATCCTTAGAATATCCCCTGGGAGTGTCGTAACCAAGAGTGCAGCAAGACCCATTGTCGTGCACCAGTTCCCGTTCGAGTATAGCTCAAAGTGGTGTTTCAGGTTTTACCCCTAGGTACATCTGTGCCAGAGCCACCTCTACCTGTTCGTATCCAGATAGGGATGTATTACTCGGAAAACTCACAAAATCTCTATAATACCAAAATTCTAGGAAGTTCTTCTATACTAATCCTCAAAGTCTATCTTTGGGCTATGTGCTCTAGTCAGAGTTTATATAAATATAGCATCCAAGGTTAGTACTAACCTCCCTCTGATACCAACTGTAACGCCCCGAACCCAGTTACCCGGAGTCGGTGCATTATTGCGTAACATTGGCATGATCACAAAAGATCAAGTCTTGAAAGACTGATTAGTTTAGTATCCTTGGAAACACTAGATACATTCATAAGTTTTACATTACATCATAAAGTAATACAAAACTACAACAACATAGTCTCCATTTTCCACACTCATATCCCCTTCAGACTATCCCTGCAGGTCATTCCTAAGATACTTCTTCACATCCTAGAAAAATTAAAACATTGAAAGGGGTGAGCTCAGATGCTCAGTAAGGATAAAAATATAGCGGAAGCTTTCATAAGTAAACATAAACATTTAAGGCAATGTATAACTAAAACAAAAGCCTTTTAAACTTGAATTTCAACATAATATGGCAAAAGTAAAATGAGATAATTCCATTTACTTATTCACATGGATGTTCTACTGGTCGAATAATCACATGAAATATCAATAACCACATTCATAATGATGGAATACATAATGCCAGACTATCATAACCACGTAGCCAAGGCCTCGTGCCAAGACTACAAATAAGATTTTGTCAAGGACTCGTGCCAAGACACTAGTTTGTCTCATGAGACCTACCGATGCATCGAGGAGCTATAGCGGGCTCCACCCATCACTTATTAAGTCCAATGCATTCCTCATATGAACAGGTTTAAACATATCATAAACCATAACATAATTGTATCACATAAAACCTGCATAAAGGAAACATAATATTTCCACACTTCAATCACAAGATATTAATACAACACATTGATATCAAAACATTATCAAAACCATTTTCAATACCAAAATAAAAGAAAAGTAAAACATGGTATTTATTTTTCTTTTAAAAAAAGTTATAGAGTATAGAGGAACCCGAAACTCAAATAATAGTCACGATGGCATAGAAGTCGTTGTCGTCGCATACGTAAGAAAAAACATTCCTTTTGTCGTTTAGTAAAAACTCTTCGTATAAAAAGATTCCTTTTGAATAAAAGTAAAAGTCAAAGGGGTTTATACACCGTATAAAAGAATGTTCTATATAAAACAAAATATGCCTCAATAAAACACTTCAACAAAAGCCGGTCCTAGCGGCGGTTTTTTTCCTGTTTAGCGGCGGTTTAAACCGCCGCTATATTGTGTGGCGGCGGTTTACAAAAACCGCCGCTAAGTTTGGCGTCGACAATCTATTAGCGGCGGTTTTTTCAATTCCGCGGCGGTTTTAGAAATGTGTCGTAGATCCGTCATTTAGCGGCGGTTTCTCTTTATTTAGCGGCAGTTATATGGGTATCTGACATTTTTTAGTCTCGACGGTTTTAACCGCCGCTAAATTCAGGCGTTTGATGCGCCTATTCTGCGGAGGTGAAAACCGCCACTAAATATCAACATAATATATTTAGCGGTGGTTAAAACCGCCGGTAAATTTTGAACTGGAAAAAAAAATATGTTGGATCTGCTCCACCACTACCCTAAATTTTCCAAAACCACAGCCACATCTCACCCATCAGCCCCACATAATATCACATCCACACATCATCATCCCATAATCATGTACATGCATCACAACACATCAAGGATCATTTTATAGATTTATCAACGGGTATTTTATCACATGATACTTTATTTTAGGAGTGTTGTAACAAAATCCATAATCATAGAGTATCCATTTCATTAGAAAAATATAAGTGGTTGGTTAATTTCACTTTTAGGGTGATATCACAACAATAACAATAGACAAAACAGTCACAAAACATATCATCCAGTGAAAGAAAATCCCCCAATGACCATAATTTTAACCAAGGTATCAATACCATACAATCCATCATATCATAATAATATCAAAGCTGTAAAAACATGTGAATCATTCCTATTTTCCCCCTTCAGTTTCAATTAGCCAATTATTTGTCTTTGATTAAGCCAGCACAACTAGAACCCATAGATTAACAAGAGTAACCCCCCATGCATGATACACAATAAAGAGAAATAACTGATTCCCTACCTTAAAGAATATTTTTCGACTCGCAGCACACCATAGGGTGAAAAAGAAATGGCCATAAACCACAAATGCATGAAAAACCCAAAAATAAACCTACACTGTGCCAAAAGATCATCAAAATGTAAACCAACTCAGACCCTAGACCAAAAAGGAATCATTGTATTGAATCCCCAAGAGAATAATAAGAGGAAACTAACCAAGAAGAAGGAAGGTATTACCACCAATTTCCAACCAACATCCACCGAATCCAATGACATCCACCATGCCTAAACTAAAAACAAATTGGTATTCCTGGACCCATTGGAGTGGTGTAAAAATTTTAAGGCCATGACAGAGACTTTTATCATTAACATTTCATGCCTTAGCCATTTATGGTCATGGGATTGGTCTTTTAGTGTGATACATATTGGATATGGATCCAATAGGGGTATGAATATGGGTTACATATATGGTATTCTCATTGGATGTGGTATCATCACATGCATATTGCATTAAGAATCTTTTTTTCAACACATGAGGAATCCAGAACACAATAAATAAAATGCATAGAAGGAAACATGAGAAATCAAGAAAATGTTAGGACATGGAAATGTTTGGTGGCAACTATGTGCCATAAATGTTACATATACAAACCAACTGTTATCATACTTGTTCAACACATCAACAATACTACTACTCATCATCTGATGCTGCATCATCACCCTCTCCACCTTCATCCCCACCACCTGCTGCCACCTGTAAGAAAATTATATTGAAAATTAAATATTGTTGCATATTTATAATAAAAATTAAAACCAATAAATTTTTTCAAACTAAATGATTTTGATTTTTTTTGTGATTTACCTGCTCACCACTACCCGATGCACTACCACCGGGGGCATGTCTGCTCATATGCTGACGTATTTCAAGAAACTCTTTCTGCAAAGCAGATATCTGATCCCCCTGCTGGTGAACTGTGTTTTGTAGATCAGACATCTCTCTCTGAGCATCTTCAGGTATGAAATATATGAGATGCATCAAGAAATCTTCGATGGCACAAGAAGCACCATTTTCTAATGTGAGGTAGCCGATTGGGCTCGAAATCAAAGTTACAAACGGGACAAGCCAAACCCGTATAAGTGTTCCAACCAGATAAATTCCCAAGCCCAGGGAAGTCACTAATGGTCCACATTAAAGTAGCATGCATTTTAAACATTGTTTTAGAAGAAACATCAAATGTATCAACACCGTTTCTCCATAACTCCTGCAATTCTTCAATCAAAGGCTGCAGGTATACATCAATATCATTTCCAGGCATTTGTTTTCCAGGAATAATCATCAAAATGATAAAAGATGTTTGTTGCATACACATCCACGGAGGCAGATTATAAGGGATCAAAACAATTGGCCAAATGCTATAACTCGTACTCAATATCCCAAATGGGTTGAATCCATCGACAGCCAATCCCAATCGAACATTCCTAGGATCAGCTGAGAAATCTGGATGTAATGAATCAAATGTCTTCCACAATTGGGAATCTCGTGGATGTCTCATTAACCCATCATTGTTATTATCTACAGCATGCCACTTCATGTGTTCGACGATTTTTGATGACATGAATAATCTTTGCAATCGAGGCTTCAAAGGAGAGTAACGCAAAACTTTTGCAGGTGTGTTCCTTTTCTTCTTCTCCGTGAAATTATGTTCAGTCATACTTCCAACATCACCCTTTGACTACAATCTAGAAGAAGAACATTTCTTACAATTCTGTCTACTTGAATCCTCTCCCCAGTAAAGCATACAATCATTGGGAGACGCATGTATTTTTGTATAATTCAGACCAAGCTTGTTAACATATTTTTTCATATCATAAAACGATTCTGGGATTTTTGCTTCAGGAAATGCATCACGAATCAATTCCAATAACATGGACATTTCCTTATTTGTAATTCCACATAGACATTTGATATGGTACAACTTCAGTAGAAATGAAAGCTTTGAATATTTCAAACACCCACTATACAACTCTTGATTTCCATCGTCAACTAAATCATGAAATGCATTTTCCTCACTGATGTTTTCCCTTACATTTGGATCCACAGAATCAAGAGGATCTAATGATATGTTACAATCTTGATCTGCTTGTGTTACAGTCTCAGAAACATCACTTGTCACATTGCAATTTGTAGCACCCTCTTCTGGTTGTTCTGATATGTTTCGATGCTCATAGTGGTTTCTTGCAGTGCCGAATGCATCATTTATGAGGTTTTGCATTTCATTTTCCATTGTCGAAGAACTTGGGACCTCATTCTGTGGATTAACATCAGTCCTCAATCTTTCTGTATTGTTTGATTCTCCATGCCAAATCCAACACAAATATTTCTCAGGGAATTGCTTCAGTATTAAATGTTCATAAAATTCATCTCTCTTCAACCATGTTCTAAATTTACATTTAGGACATGGACATATTATTCTCCCTTCAACGGATCGATTAGAAATTGCCAAATCTAAAAACCCATTCAAACCCTTATCATATTGAGGTGTGTTCCTCAGTAATGTGATCCATCTTTTATCCATGTATATCATAATGTGCCTACACAAAATATACGATAGTGTAAGATTACAGAAACATAATATAATAAAGATGAACCATTGACCATAAAGTATGCATAATATAATAAAGATGATTCATTGACCGCATTTACCATTTCAGACCAACTGAACAAGTCTGGTCCATAGGAGACAGCGTCAACACCTCATTGAGGAGCAATAAGAATATCGGGATGCACACTTATCATAACACCATCGATCACACATTTATGTTTCCTCAAACAACACCCCATTGATGTGTGACCGAAACTGATCATAATGCATTTTAAATCAAGTTAACTACATTCACTGAAACCATTTTCACAACGGGTAATGTTTTTTTTATTGTTCTAGGGAAATCTAAATGGCCACATTTAAGTTTTGTGGTTCATCTTGTGATGGAAGCATGAGACAAGGTGTTTGAATTTCTTGAATAAATTAGTGATAATGACCCTCCTAAGGTGGAGAGAATTATGTTAGTCATGGAAATGTGGAGAAAACTGTAGAGTGGATGTGGAGGAATCAAGGTTTCAAATAGAAACCTATAAGGGACATGGTCGGGGGTTCTTAGGGAAGGCCAGGTGGAACTTGGATATGGTGTGTGTAGGTGATGGAGGTATACCTTAAGTGAGAAGGCTTCGTGTTTGGGTAGAGGGGCGACATGCCAATAGGGGAAGTTGGGAACCAACGGAGTGAGTTAGCAGGAATGGAAAGACATAGTTGGATAAAAAGGGAATGGATGTGGTGGGCTGCGAGGCACCTCAAGTTAATGTTCAAATGATAAGTTTATCCTATTAATGTGAATGAGTTTTGAAGAAGAACCAAGTAGTCCTTGGTTGAGATATGGATGGTGAAAGTGTGAAAAATCTGGGTAGTTTTGGAAGAAATAATGAATGCTATAATTGGGTGGAGTTTTCATGGATGTTGTGAGTTGGAAAACATGTTAGGGAAGTTTTGAAGGTTGAGTTGAGGTTCTGTTGACCTCTTTTATGATGAGTGAAGTTCTCAAAACTAGAAAATTGTGGTGACGAAGTAAGTAATATGGTGTTGAGAACCATGGAAGGAAAGTAATCGATTAATGGTGTGGCTAGAGTTTCAAGTTGTATGGTCTCAGGTAGGAACCATATTAGTGTATTAGTTTTGGTGATGGGTTTTGGATCAGGTTTTGGATGGTTGAATACCTTGAGATGAAGGTTATGCTTGGGTTGTGCTTTGGATGTTTGAAATGGAGTGAGGCTGTTGGGCCTTGAGTTCTGGATTGATGTAGGTCAGAGAATGTGGTTGGAATCTATGTATCCCTTCAGTGACAATGAGTTTGTGTCACCATTATAATTTTGGTAACTAGGTGAGGTGGTGCTAAGAATTTTGGGCCATGAGTTGTGGAGAGGATTGGAACAAAGGTGTTCTGATTGGCTCTCCACAGGGTAGTGTAGTGCCTTATCGATATCCTCTTGTGCGATGGTATAGTAACATTACCTAAACCTTTAATTTTCATTTGATGTTGATAATAAATAGTTGATGTGGATGCGTCCTCAAAGATAATTGGGTTTTAATTGTGGTTCATGGTTGGGGAAAATGTTTTCAGGTAGGACCTTTTCCTTAGTCCGAGTGTTATTATAACATGGTTGAGTTCAAGGAGTATATTAGAAGATGGAAGTTTATTGGTGGGTCCGTGGAACTAAAATTGGCCTTAGGGGTGCTGTGATGCTTGGGAAGTTTGGATATGTGATGATATGTTATAAGGTGGGGAGGTTTTAAGATCCCAACCCTTATCCATGTGATATGAAGAAAAAAATTACACCATGTAACCATAAATATCACACACCCTACTAACATGGATACCCATGACTTCTATGAGGAACCTTTCCGTTACATACATTATATAAAAAAGGACCTGAAAACACCCAATGGTCAGTGTATGGTGTGAGAAAATGAATATTAGAAATATTACACCATGTTTTTCATAAGGAGACATTAGAAAAATAAGACAATTATTCTTATTAAGGGAAAATAAAATAATAAAATATATATATATATATATTAAAAAAATGGTAATTCACCCTTTTAGAATATATTAAAAAGAATAATCAAATTGATACATCGTATTCCATTTAAAATAAATGTGATTAAACCATTTCATAATGTATTTATAAATAACCTCTTTGAAAAGGAAAACAATAGAAAATAATCCTATGGTATATTAGGTATAAGTTATCTAAGATCCTTTTAAATCTATGGTCAAATGACTATTTACATACATATCCCTAAAATATGTTCCCTTAAATGAGGTAATCACCCTGATAAGTGAATCCACTATGGAAACAATATTTAGTTATATTTTTAGTGTAAATCATTGATAGGTAGCCACAATTCATCCTAGAATTATTTTCTTATTATATCCCTTACTAAGTACCACATGATCCCATCTATCGTAGCCCATATTGGAAGGATTTCATTTATTAATTTTCCCACACATAAAGGATTTCAATTTCACAAATGACCCATATATGTAGGATTTAAATTAAAAATTCAAACTAGTTGGAGGGAATATCACACATCAATAATCAAACTACTTAATTTCAAATAAAACATGATTCAAAATCCATTTTCAAAATCAATTCCAAATTAATAAATCATTTAATCAAATAATTCAAAAAACAAACCATTATAAGAATCATAAATCAATCTATTAATCAACTTATATAATCCAAAAAAATGATATAGCAAGTATGGATTATAAAATAAAAGATATCTTTAAAGCCTACTACCTAAAACACATTAATTTTTTTAAAAATTAATGAAATAAATACCAATAGGATCAAAAACTAAAATAAATCCATTAACCAAGAGACCCATATAATGAATCTCATATTCAATTAGAAACAAATCATCAAGATGGATGTGATAATAGATAAAAATCACTTTGGGGCTGAGGTCGAAGTGAGAAAGGTCGTCGGGAGAAGGGGGTCGCGGGTTTCCGGTCGCAGGCACCACCGGAGGAGGTTGCGGGGTCACCGGAGGAGGTCGCGGGGTCGCCGGAGGAGGTCGCGGGATCGCCGGGGGGTCGCGGGGGCTGCGGGCGAGGGTTACAGCACGCAGGGTCGGGGGAAACGGGGGTCGGGGTAGGGAAGGGTCGGGGTTTTTAAAAAAAAACAAAGGTTTAGCGGCGGTTTATTAAAAAACGCTGCGAAACGTATTTCAGAAAACGTTTAGCGGTGGTTTTGTGAACCGCCGCCACAAAACCGCCGCTAAACACTGTTTATTTTGTAGTGAAAGGAGATTGAGACGAAGTCCCTTACAAAGAATTTTTTTTAAATAAAATAGATCTATTTTGTGTATTCACTATAAGTACACATAAATAAAGTACATATACAAGATAGGAAATAATAATATCATGACATAATTTGAAAGTAGGAGATTAACCCAAAGAATAGAAATTGGGTTAAGAAGTTCCCTTACCTCGTGTCCGACTTGACTCGATCGTTCTTTAACCTCATGGATAATAAACTAGAGTTAATTTATACTTTCTTAGGAACAATTTTCAAGTTCATTATTCCTCTTATATCACTTATTACCATGTTATGAACATTATGTAATTGTTTATGTTAATAACGGTCATTTTGTCAATCTTTGGTACTTGAGTAAAAAATAACCTTCTTATAATTACAAGTTGTTCATGTGGTGAAATATCCATTATATCCAGAATTATTCCTAATTTAGATATCATTTATATCATATATATCCAGTATATACATGCATTTTTAATATTACATAACATTTAGAGGTAACAAATGAAATGCACCGTTCATGAAGACGGTAAGCCGTACGTACGCATTAATGCTACTTTCATTTCTATTTCGTATTTAATGGAATGAAATCATAATGATATAAAGGTATATTATAATTCCAGTATAATATAATATATAATATCATTTACTCCATCCTTTATACATCCCACATATGGCATCAACGATTCAAATCACTTTGAGGGGGCGGTAGTCCGCACTTCCTAAAATGAAAATATCGCGTTTACCCATAATGGAAACCATAAATGTATGCAATAAATGAAAAGTACAGAAGATTAAGTAAAACATAAACATATTACATATCATATATAAATATAGTGACATCTTAATGGCCACCTTTGAAGGTGTTATATGAGTGTTGAACAATCATCGTTTCATGAGGCAGAAATTCAGCATCCAGAGAAACAGTATGTTCGTTAACCATTAGATGTAGGTTTGTGTAAGTGTAGCTCGAATAATTCTTATAAAAACATCCTAGTATATTGAGAATACTGCTTTTGTTACAAAAGAAATTAATAAAAAGAGTTTAGGGGGTTGGAGAAGCAAAATAAAACAAAATAACAAAAGAGAAGACATTACCTTAAAATCGGGTAACTATTTTTGATTTGAGCCAAAGGCTTCCTTGGAAAGATTTATACCCAAATTGAGGCTTCTAGGAGTAAGAGAGGGAAGTTGGTAGAGTATTTGGGAAGAGTCTGGCCAATCCAAATGGCTTGAAGGTGTGAATAAGGTGGGAGTGGTGGGGGCCTTTTATAAGAGGAGAGGAGGGGCACTCTTGGAAAGATTGAAATGTTACATTATTATGAAATTATTTTCGGATTATAAAGGTCCCACAATGATATATTTCGAGGATAATGTGATAAGGGTTCTAAATATGCTCATCCAATAGGTTTTAGACAAGTTTAAGCCTTATATTTTACATTATCTTTTCATTTTATTTAAATTGTTAATTAATGAGGTAATCGTTGCATCATCATGGTGTCATAAATAATTTAATTTATTTAATGTCTAAAAATTATAAAACAAATATCATGATGTAGGAAATCTTTTTATCTTTATAATTAATATTTATAGTCAAAAATATGACTTGTATAACCCCATTTTAAAATTGTTTTAGTAAAACAACTTATGTTTGTGACATTTTTACTTTAACTTTAAATAAAAGTTATTTATGTCATTTTCCTACCAAAGTGGATCCATGGGGTCCCCAAGTTGACACATGGATTGTTTTGGTAGGCCATGACACATAAAATAAAGGTAGGACAAGTGTAAAGGTATTTTCATATTTTTATAATATAATTTTTACCTTAAATTTCACTAATTACCTTTAATCGCGATTAATTAAACTTAAAAGTTACTATTCACCAAAAAATTATTTTAATCGCATTGAACCACATTTTACATCATAATTACAACCATGTATGTCGTATTTTTGAAATTTAAATCACAGAAGTGGTAATGTTTCAATTAAACGAAAAATCAGTTTTTTAACTACCACTTAGTGGTTTAACTATTCATCAAAAATTGAAGTTTTTCAGAACAATGCCAAAATTTAAACTAAGATATAATTGATATTCCGAATTCAAAAATGTTGTCTATTTTACAAAATTCTAAACATATAAGTTGCATTAATTAATTTTATAATTAATTCCCGCTGTCACAACAAATAGCGTGTTTTTAAGAAACAATATATATCAAAAGATTGACAATTGTTTATGTCCAATTTCAAAGTGAAATTAATTCTAATGGCCACCACTGGATAAAATGGTAAAAATATATTCTAATTATAATTTAAAACCACTCAATAGTATAATTTATCACTATAAATTATTTATATTTAAAAATTTATTTTCAGGTATTTTTTCTATTCATAGAAAATTGGAAGTTCTCAGAAAATTACAAAAAATTAAACTTCGGATAATTTCGATATTCTGAATAAAAAAATGAAGTCCATTTTGAAATATAAAATTTATATAATTTCAAAAAGTGGGTATTACTATTCATAACGACTACTTTGATTGGTCGCGGTGTGTTGGAATCTCGAACTTGCGTACAATGCAAGCTACTGCATTATTGAAAGAGAAGCGTATCGTGGATGCTCGGGGTGTTACATGGGTGATATCAGGTGTCAAGGAAAAGTCAGGCTTGAGTGATATTAGGTGCTATGGAAATTTGGGCTTGGGTGATATCGAGTGTTATAGTAAATTTAGTTAGGTATCTGTTGGGATAGGAGGCCGAGTATTTGAATACGGTGGGTGATATCACGAGGTTTTAGGTGGGGATCAGTAGGTGTGTCTTAAGGTGTAGGCAAGTCTGTGTAGGCTAGGATATGTGGTTGTGTTAGGAGGGGATCTACGGTAGTAGGAGGGCAGGATTGTATAGGTGGTGAGGATCTATGAGGTTAGGTAGGGATCTGTAGGTGGCCACATTAGTAACGGTTTTGGGTAACCACCACTAAAGCGTTTAGAATGGGTGTCAACCCCTTCTAAATGAAAAAATAACCCTCTCTAATCACCCTTTTTTTGTTGTATGTGTCATGATTCTACCTATTATTCTAGGAATCTTAGTAAGACTCTGTAAACAAGGTATTTTCCCTAGGAGGTGGGTTAAGAGTCTCCTAACCTTGTTGGAAGTAACATAAGTTTAATAAGGGATATTTCACATGGGTGGTATTCCTTGGATAATTAATCCTAGAGAGGGGTGGTTATACTTTGAAATGAAAATTTGGGGGTGTTTACATAAACACATGAGCTTACGGTGTGTGAGGGTGATGCATATTTTTAGATATTTTTTTTCTAGGTTAGGTTGGTATATCATCCATGTGAGGTTCGATTAAGATAGTGATGTTTGATGATGGTGGTATGACTTGGTTTTATTGTGTGTTTTACATTCCCTAGAGGTGGGATATGTTATACCCTCCTCATTATCCAAGTTATCATTTTATTATGATGGGTATAGGGAAATGGATGTGCGATCTATGTTTTAATATTATGGTTGCTTTCCTAATGCATATGATATGTTATTCCTTCTTTATAATTAAAATTCACATTCCTATACAATTTAATGCTACAGTTTAACCTGAGAGTTGTTCCCGCCAAATGTACTACTACTACTCGAGTACTTGGGGGTGATTTTCCTTACCCATTATTCTGATTCAAATCACGAATTGGAGAATATATCTTGTATATTATTATTATTTTATGGTAAATATTGGTATTCCATTAGTAAAATATGACTACTTATGTTAGAATTGTCTAAAGTAGATAAGTTTAGGTCTTGTGGTGGTGTGTTTAGAGCATAATGACCCAACTTTTATATTCATTTTGATGTCTATTTATTATTTAGTTATTCATTATATGCTCTCACATATAGTATTTAGTTAATGGAAATATTCTTTTAGTGGTGTCATATAATGTACTATACTCATACCCTATAAATGCATCATATTATACTTGAAGACTTCAATGTTTGTGATATATGGGAGGATAAAAACCCTATATTAAGTGGCTGAGTGATGGCAGTTTGACTTGGAGAAAGAGGAGGTATGATGCTACATTCTTGAACCTCTTTTGGAAGTTCCTATAATATTCTATTTTATTTGTTCCATTACTATATATTTTATCGACCACCAATGCTGATAATTCTTTTAACCATAGATTTATGATTTCTAGGGGTTTCATTTTGTTATTTAATGGAAATTTAATTATTATTTTAGAATATATATATATATATATGATTCAATGTTATGTTTTCAAGTGTGTTATGATTTTTTATATTTTTATTTATTATTTGGTTATGATATTGAGGGAATAACCTCCCTACTTTATAAACATGGACCTCACAACTAGTTAGTACACATTGGTGTTTGGGGAGAAAAAATTGGGTTCATATAATTCTCACAATAGAACTAGTAAATTGGGTGAATGTTTTATATTTATGACTATTTATACTAGGTTTCTATATTTATAAAATATTCAATAAACAATCCTAATTTTTACATCCCATAAATAATGTTTATGACATGTGTCAATTTTTTAATAAGTGATATTTAACATAAAATATCTATTAATAATTTCTATATTTATATTTTATAGTTATATAGGGATACTAGTGATAAAACATATTTAGATGTTTTAATAGATTCATTCAAGAATATATGGAAATATTTCATGGTATCAAAATGTTTCAAAACATCTTGATGATATGTTTTCCTCCCCTTTTCATATTATTTTTCTTTTGTAATTTACCTTCAATCTATTTTTCATAATCAATAATATATGTTTTATGTCCTTCTAACCAAAGCTTATTTTTTCAAATATTAGCATCTTATAAGTTTAATAAACATGTTTCAAAAGATTTAGGTCAATAAAAGTGATCTCGTATCCAAGGAAATTTTGTATAATGATCATTGAATCACTTTTTATAGTGAACCAAGCTAAAAACAACATTATTTTAAATAAATATTTCATAACATAGACATAAATTTACACAATATTCTCAAAAATACAAAGAACCATAAAATTTTAATGTCTTTAGATAATAGAAACATAAAAAGTTTACTACACCATTGTGAAAAAATTTCAAAAATCTAAACCATCATCTAGGAATTCTATATGAAATTTTCATGTTCATGCACCCGTGAAAAGAAAACATAGGAAGTGCTGGGATGAAATTTTTAGTAAGGGATAAAATATAAAATTTATATAAAGGTTATAACATAAACACATGAGAATAAATTAATAGGAAGAATTGTATGATTAAAAATGAATATAAATAAAAAACACGAGTCCATAAGTATAAAAGATATATACAAAACATAAAATGATCAAACTTTATCCATGTAATAAGAAAAAACATGAGTAATAAATCATGATCCTTGAAAGATAAGAAGATAATTGGAAAAATTATAAACATAAAATTTATTATCATTATGAACCTATAAACTTTCCAACCTATTCAAACATAAAATTGTGAGTTGCAATATTAACCATCACACTCACCCTTTGTGATCCAAGCTACCCACAAACTGTTCACATTATATTTCTATATCATGATATATAAGACTTTAACCAATTCATTAAGAGGGAGATATATGTTCCAATGTAACGTATCTGAACCAGGAGCCACTAAACAGGTGCCCCGAGCCGGGTCACCACATGACCTCAGGCAAACCTCCCCGTATACTAGAGGTTGACAACTAGCTGTGAGTGTCTAATAGGTCATGTGGGGATACTATACCCTATTTACCAGAGTAAGCCACATAATAAAACAATTAAAATAGAGTAAACAATAAGAAACAATTAATAACATGCATAAATAACCAACTACCAAAATGGGTACAACCATATACAATAGTAAATATTTCATGCTGTGCAACAATATTATGTGGAAAAACCCCAAAAGAAAGACAAACAACAAATTCTGCAAAATGTTCTGGACTCCAAGTCTGGAACCTCTCCCATACATGTCCCATTTCCAACTATACTCTCTTTTATAGAGCCCTTTCCATTTCCTTGACCTTCATGCATGAAATATACTCAGGTAACCAACAACGACCCTAGTAGGGTGTGAGAATAACTCAGTAGGCAACCAACAAGGGTGTCTATAAAATATCCAGTAAAATTAGATAGTGCATGAAAGTGATAAAAAATTTAATGTAAAGGTAAAAAATTCAATAGTCCATTCTAGACTAAGTTCCTTTAAATTTTTATACCATTGAATTCAGGTTCTCTACTTAGACATCCCATGGTTTAATCAACCTTTTTCATGTGCTCAATGGATTAGGCAAGTTCAATATTCTCAGGCATATGGGAATAATATCAAGTCCTATATCACAAGGTATCACATTATAACATCCTTATAATCCCTATCTCAAAGCCTTAGTCTAGGTGGAATGACACTATTAGGGGAATAGAACCCTGTCCCCTTCCCTAACACATGCATTTGGGGATGGAGTTAGAGCCTCTTTCCATCTCAACCCTTGGCCGTAGAACCTCAAGTCTATACCCCACTCTACCAAGACATGAACACATGCTTATTTATCATTCTCCATAATTAAACACATCAAAACCAAGCATAGCTAATATCACTTGCAATATTACAACAATACCAGTAAATGGGAAATTATAGTTATGCCTTAATCCATTAACACATTCATCATTTATAACACTTAACACTTTTGGCCCCATTTCCCATTTTCCATGCCTATCTCACTAATCATATTCAAGTGTACTCATAATTCCTTATCATATTCCTGATATTACCATTTAACTCAATTACATGTCAACTGAACAATCCATTATCCTTTAATCACATGAGAAACAACTAAACTTAAACCATTCTAACTCATTACATAAACCCATTAACCTTGTCGTGATGTTGCTACATCATCTTGTGTTAATTTTTCACCTTATGTTTATGTTAGCCTCATTAAGAGACATGACACACCCCATGGGTGGCCCGAATTTGGTCAAGTCATCCTCCTTGCATCAAATAGGGATCAAGAGGGGTTAAATTAATCATTTAGAAGCTCAATACACTACATATTTCTAGTGGAATCGAGAACATATTAAGAGGGGAGACACGAATAAAACCCTACTTGAAATAATCTACCCAAAGACCAAGGGATATAACTTTTAGACCACCTACCTTGAATCTATTTCTGAATGCACTCCCAATCGAGGCCTTAGATCCCAATTCAACAAACCATTGAAGCCTCAAACTAAAACTCAATGAAAAGAATGAGTTTTAGAGCTTTAGACGTAGATAGATAAAAGGTGTGAACTATAACCAAAAAAAGATAAACAAGGAGGATATTATACTTACCTGGATCTTTAATCTGCAATTGACAGAACTCCAAATGGCTTAGGATTGAAGGAGAAACACATCTTGGAAGATCTTCGAAAATTGCCTCATCACTAGGGTTGAAGGAGGGAGAAGGGGGAGAAATCCTAAGTTGGAACATAAAATCTCATAATGGCATTTTTTTTAATTTTCTCAAAGTTACAGGGCTGTACAGTTTACCCGCACAGTTTGAAAAACTGTTTTGATACTACTATCTGAAAATAGTCCACTTGCACAATTACCTAGGATGATCTGCACAGTTTCCACTAATCGTGCGCAAACCATGCAACATGACTAGAAACTCCTTTTTCCTCCATTTTTGTATCCCGAACCCCCCGAAACACCCCAAGCCTCCTCATGAACTTTGGAAAAAAAATATTCAACCAAAAGAAAGGAATTAAACTAAAACATAAACAACAACATACCTTGAGGGAGATTTGGGATCTTACAACCTCCCCACTGTATGACAGATCACCGCTGAGCCGCTCTTCTGGAGCATCATTGAGTTCCCAAAGAAAAGACATCGGGCCACTGAACCCATATATATGATTCTATCTCCCAAGGTTCTTCCTGAACATTTCCTTGTTTCCATAGAATATTAACCAAAGGTACTTCCTTTCGCTGCAATAACTTCTAACTATGATACATAATATTAACTAGGTGCTCCTAAATAGACCCATCAACCAAAATCTATACATCCCTGACATTTATTACATGAGAAAGATCTGGGTGATACTTTTGGAGTTTTGAAACATGGAAAACATCATGCATCCCACCATACCATTGTGGGAGATCTAATCGGTATGTCACAGGTCTGATCCTCTCTACAATCTCAAATGGACCCACATACCTAGGCACACACTTGCCTTATTTTCATATATGGTAGTGACCCAACCTTGGAGACACCCGAAGAAACACACTATTTCCCACCATAAACTCAAGAGTTATAAGACACCATTATGCATATTCCTTCTATCTACTCTAAGATGTTTCCATACGCTTTTGAATCAATCGAACCTTATCCTATGTATCCTGCACTAGACTTGGTCATAATAGACCAGACTTCCCAGCCTCTAACCAATATAGTGGAGATCTACACAGTCTCCCATAGAGTGCCTCAAACGGATCCGTTTGAACTGTATCCTGAAAGCGATTGTTGTAAGAAAACTCAAGAAGCGACAAGTTCATTTCCCATGAATCTCTTAAATCCTGAACACATGCTCTCAACATGTATTATAATACCTGAATTCGATGCTCTAACATCCCATATGATTGCAGGTGGTAAGTCATACTCAAAAACACCCGGGTACCAAGTGCCTTCTATAGTCCCTTCTTGAAGTGTGAGGTGAAACATGGATCACAATCCGAAACTGTGGTTCTCAGAACATCATGCAACCATACTATTTCTTGAACACACAATTCTCCCAACTGGTCGACTATATTGGTTTCATGGATTGTTAAGAAATAAACCACATTTTTCAGATGATCTACCACCACCAAAATTGCTTCATTCCTCTAGGGAATCCTTGGAATACCCACTATGAAGCCCATCAAGATGTCATTCCACTTCCACTTTTGATTAAGAAATGACTGTAACAACCCAACTAGATGTTGATGTTCAGTTGTCACATACTGAAAAGTTTGGCCTCATTCCAAAAAACTCCTTACTTATCTATTCATTTCTGGCCACCAAAACTCCCTACGAATATCACGGTACATATTAGTCAATTCAGAATGCACTACCCACTTTGACACGTGGAAATCACCCATAAAATCCTCCCATACACCTACAGGCACCACAACACGTCCATGAACATAATCAACTCCATCGTCACCGAACGTCCAACCTGAGGGTGACTCCCCACCATTACGACTTTAATTCCTAGCCAAACCCTCTCGATCCCTAATCCGAATCTCTTTAACTCAGCATAAAAGTGCGAACTCAACTACAATAGATCAAGGTTAATCTGAACCTTCCCATCCTGTACCTCCAAATACATCTCAGCAAACAAGGCCATCATATTCCACTCTAAACTAGATTCTTTAACTACTTGATTCTGAGTCTTTCAGCTCAGAGCATCAGTGACACTATTTTCTTTCTTTGGAGTGTAGACCATCTCAAAATAAAAATATTGCAGATACTTGACCCATCGTTGATGTCGAAGATTCAAATCCCACTGAGAGAATATGTACCTGAAACTTTTATGGTTGGTGAACACTATGAAAGGTTCTCCCAACAATTAATGACTCCAACACATTATGTCCTGAACCACAACAGCTAACTCCAGGTCATGAGTAGGATAATTCATTTAATGTGGCCTAAACTATATCAATCCATAAGCTACAAACCAATCACCCTGCTTCAACACTACCCCAAGTCCAACACTGGACGCATCACAGAACAAGGTGTATGTCTTACCTGGTTTGGGTAAGGCCAAAATCAGTGTGGTTGTCAACCGCTTTTTAGATCTTGAAAATCATTATCAAAATCCTCTGACCAATCCAACTTAACCCCCTTCTTAGTTAAGCTTATGAGTGGTGCTGCCAAATGAGAGAAATATCTACTAAACCTTAGGTAATAACTGGTCAAACCCCAAAAACTCTGAAAATCAGTGACCTTTTTGGGATGATCTCACGACAACACAACCTAACCCATTTCTGGATCGACCAACACACCTAACATAGAAATGATTTTTCCTAGAAAGTGAACCTCATTAATTTAAAACTGACATTTTGATATCTTGGTGTAAAGACTATGCTCTCTTAGTATACTCAAGATGATGTGAAGATGTTTGGCATGATCATTATGAATTCGGGAGTAAACCAAGATGTCATCAATGATGAAAACTACAAACTAATACATATATGAGTGGGTTATCTGGTTCATCAAGGCCATGAACACAACCGATATGTTGGTTAATCCAAATGGAATCACTATAAATTCACGCAGCCCGTACATTCTTTGGAAATATTTTTGGGGGTTTGTTAGAAAGACTCACCCTCAACTGATGGAACCCTAATCTCAAATAGATCTTGGAAAACACTAAGGAAACACTGAGATGATCAAATATGTCATTGATTATAGGAATAGAGTATCATTTCTTAACCGTAATGTAGTTTAGCTTCCTATAATCGAAACAAATCATTAGTGATATGTCATCCTTATTAGAAAAAAACAAAGGAGAACCCCAAGGTGATGTACTAGTATAGATAAACCCCTTATTATCTAACTCCTCTAACTGAACCTTCCATTATTGGAGCACTACTTGCTTAATTCAATATGGTGGAATAAGAACTAGATCATCTCCTAGTAACAACTCAATTTTAAACTCTACATCTCTCTCAGGTGGTAACCTTGAGAAGTCCTCATGAAACACATCCTAAAAGTAGTTCAGAACAAGAGGTAGGAATGACCACTCTTTCTCCCCATCATTCAACATAAGGAATGATACTTGGGCTGTGAGTTCTCCCAATTGCTGACGTAGTGGCCCTGTGTGGCCTGCTCGAGTATCCCACTCACCACTAAGGACATATGTTCTTCCAGCGAGAGATGTGAACATTACCTGATGCTGGTAATTGTTGATATGGGCTTGATATAACACCAACCAATCCATCCCCAAGATTTGGTCAAAATATGACATCTCTAGGACAAACATATCCCACACAAAATGATACCCACCAACCTCTAGATCACAACCCTTACACAGCCTGATGTCCCAACTCGTACCCCTAGCGGAGTATCAAGCGACATTAATCCACATGATGTCTCCATAGTTATGCCCAACACAACTAAAAATTGAGAAAAAAATAAAGGAAAGCATAGAACATGTATCAAATAAAGCCTTAGAAAGCATGAAATATACAAGAACTGTACATCGAACTATAGATGGTCCCACCTCACCACCTTCAGGTGTAGTCTAAACTGTATAGAGATGACCTACCCCTTCACCCTAGGCTCTATCCTGAGTACCCTACACTGCACTGCCCTATTGATAAGGACGAACCTACCCCATAGTTCCATGTCCATTACCTCAACCAGTACAACCATTGGAGATCTAACTAACTACCTAATACGAGGTAATTGACCCCCTTCATACACTCCACATATGCCTCTAACCTCCATCATTCCCTAACTATTGAATGTTCCTGCAAAACCTCTTAGTGTGGCCTAACCTGTCATATGCTCGACACTCGATCAGTGGGCGGGGACACTGGCGATGCTTGTGCCCCGGCCTACCACACCAATAATAGAATACATGGTCCCCAACCTAAGAATATGACCCCATCTTATGAATGCTATGTGTTCTTCCACCCTGTAGAAAATTTAAAAAACAATACTGCCTTCTATTGAAATCCACACCACATACCCTCCCAGCTGGAACCACAATTTCACTACTTAAAGCTCCCTTTAGGTTCCCCTCTGAGATAAGTTCCTGGTCTACCACTTCAGTAAACGTTTTTATATGAAATATATTCATGTGAGACCTAATCTTGTGTCTCAGCCTGTCATGGAAGTGTTTCTCAACGGCTGCCTCATCTCCTGTCAACATCAGAATGAATCATCTCAAATCGATGAAATGACTAGAATACTATATTACCAAAATTGTCCTCTAATTTAACCTCATAAAATCCACATCCTTTTCTTGCTTAATGTTTTTGAGTATAAGTTCTAATGAAAATACTCCTAAAAATCCTTCCACATTTTTCTTTCAGTCTGCTCCATCTAAACTGTGATGTCCCACCAATGCTTTTCTTAATCTCTTAGCATATGGGATGCTAACTTGAATATATTATCGAGAGGAGTCTCTAGATGGTCAAGAAATGGACTCTATCCAAAACTATACTACCTCTAGCCCACCCTCTTTGGTAAAGGTCAAAGGGTTCTATAGGTGAAGCTCCCTGGTCAGCTCAAACATACTCGGTGCAGCCTGTCCTGAGTCTCATTCCATCATTTTCATAAAATGACAAATGTTCTAGGGGAACTTATCTTCCCTATTTTCATGGATCACCACATTATCCTATTCCAAAATTGGTAGATAATTATCAACAATGTCCTCATGTCACCTAACCAGTATCTGTCTTCAAGGTGGCATTTCTCTACGATGCCAAATGTGACCTTCAGAATGCAACCATAACACTTTTACGAAAAAGAAAAATATATAGGTAGGATCATCACTTTCCACCAAACTAGTTCGTATACACTACCCAAAAAATCCCACCAACAACTAGATAACTACCCTGTTACATGTCTCCTAAGGTCATGGATAACATGAGTGTCTAATTCACATATTTACAAGCCTTATCTTTTACACCAATTCAAATAAATTCCCGTATCCCGATTTACTGTTACAATAGTTTAATCACCTTTTACTTCTTTATTATGCAAAATTTCTAATTTCTACTTACCCATTAATACCATCCCATTAAGCACAATTCCATTAATTTTAAGGAAAAAAATGCATCACAACCTTTATATCCTACACATTCATATCATGTGTGTGCCTACCATGATGCATGTCACTTACCTATATAAGTTCTTAGAATTATGAATGAATGAAAAACCTCATACCCATTCCATACACAAGAGTAATATCAAAAAATAGTCAAATAACACTACAATTGAATCACCTAATGGTCCAATATCATCAAATATAATAACACACAACAAGAACAGCAATCCCCTCCCCGAGTGACTTGGGTTTTTCCTCGTACATGGGTTAGATACTCCCATGAATGATCTCATTTACAAATCCCAAAAGTTTTTTAACATCCAATCTACCACTACCCCAAATAGTGATAAAGATAAAATAACTCCTCTGATACCACTTTGTAACGTTCTTAACCCAGGATCCACTAAACCGGTGCCCCGAGTTGGGTCACCACATGACCTCAGGCATGAATCTCTATATGCCAGAGGTTTCTGACTAGCAACGAGTGTCTAATGGGTCACGTGGGGAGGCTATACCCTCTTTACATGAGAAATGCACAAAAGAACAAAATTAAAATTTCAGAAACAATAAGAAACAATTAATAACATGCATAAATAACCAACTCCAAAATTGGGTACACCCATATACAAAAATAAATATTTCATGAAATGCTACAGTGATAAGTGAACAAATCCCAAAAGAAAGACAAACAAAAGAATCCAGAAAATGGTCCAGACTCTATGTTTAGAACCTCACCCATACATGTCCCATGTCCAACTCGACTCTCTAGCACAGGGTCCTTGCCCTTACCTGAACCTGCAAGCATGAGATTTTCTTGGGTACCCAACAGCAGCCCAAGCGGCGTGTGAGTATAACTCAGTAGGCCACAACCAATGGTGTCTACAAAATATCCAATAAAATTAGATAGTGCATGAAAGTCATAAATAATGGAATGTAAAGGTAAATAGTTAAATAATCCATTCTAGACTATGTTCCTTTAAATTTTACTAACGTTGAATCTAGGGTCACAACTTTGGAATCCCAGGGTTTAATCTGCCTTTTTCATGTGTTTAATGGATTAAGAAATTTCAATATTCTAAGGCCTATGGGAATAAGATCAAGTCCTATCTCACTTTGAATGAAATTATAACAACCTCATAATCCTCACCTTGAATCCTCATTCAGGGTGGAATGCAACCATTAGAGGAATAGAACTTAATCCCCTCCCGTAACCCATGCATTTGGGGGTTGAGTTAGAACCTCAGTCCAACTCGACCCGTGGGTGTAGAACCTCAAGTTTATACCCCACTCTACCAAGCCATGTGCACATGCTTATTTATCATTCTATACAATTAACCACATCAAAACTTAGAATAGCTAATATCAGTAGCTTTATTAAAATAATACCGATAAATATGAAATTAACATTATGCCTTAATCCATTAACACATTCATCATTTATAACACTTAACAATTTTTTCCCCATTTCCAATTTTCTATTCCTATCTCACTAATAATATTCTAGTGTAAACATAATTCCTTATCATATTCCCAATAATACCATTTAACCCAATTACATATCAACCCAAAAATACCTTAGACTTTAACCACATTAGACACAACTAATCACAATCCATTCTAACTCATTAAATTAACCAATTCACTACTTTACTAAGTCGTCTACATCATTATGTGCCAATTTGGAAACTTATATTTTCGTTATCCCCATAGGGAGGGATGACACACCCCATGGGTGGCTCTAATTTTTTGAATTCGTCCTCCTTGCATCCCATGGGGATCAAGAGGGGTTTAATTAATCATTTAGACACCCAATAAACCACATATTTATAATGGAATCAAGAATAAATCAAGAAGGGAGATAAGAACGAAACCCGAAATAAAAAAATATACAAAAATACCAAGGGATATTACTTGTATATTACTTAACTTGAATCTGTTGGTGAATGCACTCTTAATTGGGGCCTTAAATCCCGATTCAACACACCTTTGAAGCCTCAACCTAAAAATCACCAGAAAGAAAGGGTTTTAGAACTTTAGAATGAGATGGAGAAAAGGTGTGAACCCTAACCCAAAAAGAGAAGCAATGATGATATTATACTTCCTCAAATATTTAATCCACAACTAAAGACACTCGAAATGGCCTAGTATTGAAGAAGAAACACCTCTTGGAAGATATTATAAGCTTGGATTCTCACTAAGGTTGAAGGAAGAAGAATGAGGAGAAATCCAAAGTTGGAATGTAAAATACGGTATTCATATTTTTTGTAATTTTCTCAAATATTCAGGACCACTCAGTTTACCCATATATTTTGACAAACAATGCACAAAATATGCCAATGCTACTGTCCAAAAACATCCCCTCGCACGGTTACTTGGGATGATCAACATAGTTTTCACTAATCATGCAATAAGACCAAAACTCCTTTTTCCTCTATTTTCATATCCCGAACCCCCAAAACACCCATGAGCCTCCACGTGAACTTTGGGAAAAAAATATTAAACCAAAATAATGGGCTTAAAATAAAACATAAACAATAACATACCTTTAGGGAGTCTAGGATCTTACACCCAACCATCAGATAGTCCATAAAAACGTGTTCCACTTGAAAATAATCATCATATCCTAAAATAACACATAAAAATAAAGTGAGTTTCATGAAATATAAAAATCATTATATAAGTAACCCATGGAAATAAAATGGGTTTCATGTCCCTTTTCAAATGAAATGACATAAGTAAATAATTTAAATTCCATCAATTATTGTGATAAACCCATGGAAAACAAATGGGTATCTAATGGTGTTGGAAAATTTTCTAGGTAAATACCTTTCAATGAATCATATAGAATTTACACTGTATAAAAAAATATATGGTTTATTAAATCATTTCCCTAACCAATCAATGTATGGGAATCTAGGTGAAAACCCTTCAATAAAAGGAATGAAATATTTGGTATTCACAAAGGAAAAACATTGGAAAAAATATCAAGTTTGTGAATATTCAACAACTAGAAAAATACCAAGGTAGTGATGAATTATTTAATTAAAAGGGAAGATAATTTCATAATATAAACATATAAACAAGGTGTATGGTATTATTTAAATAATATCCTTGATCAAGCATACGATGTATCAAAATATGTTTTCCTATATTTAAAACACTTTTTAGGGGTTTTAGAAAATTCACTTTGGAAAAAATAAATATCCTTGATCATTAAAAACATTTAGAAGAAAAATTTTATTAAACTATCAAAAATTATAATTTCTTTTAGAAAACCATGAAATAATAGATAGAATTTTTTATAGAAAAACCATGTCAGAGAAAATATACCTTCATATATAAACATTAAAAGAATTTTTTTTGAAAATAACCTATTTTAAAAAAAATTAAAAATATTTTTCTTTAGAACTTTTGAAAATAAAATTAATTTAATATAACCTTAAATAATTTTTGAAATATGAATTTTTGAAACATTTTAAACATTTCTTTAAATAAAAACTCTATAAAAACAACCCATATAGAAAATGAAAATACTTATTTAATTTTTTTTACTAAAAACCACATCATAAAAAGGGTAAAAACATTATTTAAAAAATGAGGTGAGAAAATATGAAAAAAATAGTCCATCCTATGATGCTTATGAACTTCTGATGACAAGTGTTTGTATGTAACAAAACTTCTACGATCTCGAGTGATGAAGGAGTGTGCATGTTCAAATAATTACTGAACGAGATTTTTCACAACTTCATTTATGAGAAATATCACCTCCTACATAGCTTGAATATTTCTAGCTTCTCTCTTTATAATCCTACAAACCCTCACCATCGTAAAAGAATTTGAACTGTCACCGTCATTATTATATTTCATCACGCTTCCCTATATGTCGCTAGTTTCTTTATAATTCTGACCCTTTCACCTTTTATTCTGCTATTATTTTTGTTTGTCTTTACCAGGTGAGATTTTCTGATACTTAAATTTGTCATGGATCATCATTTTACCTTCCTCCTCTTCCAAAACATTACTCTTTTCTTCTTCCCATTTCACTCCTTCTTAATCTTCTTCCACTTCTTTTTTGATATCTTCTTCTTTTACCTTTAAAGAGTCCTCCACTTCTCCTCCTTCAACTTCATCTTCTTCATCAGAAGCAGAGGATAGGAAAATGAAAACATTGGGCTCTGTATCAGACCCACCATTGTTGTGACACATTGTTCTACAAAGCTTTCACACAAGACGTCGGCTACTCATCCTCTTCATGGGTATCTTTTCATCACCACATATCTGATGGTGGAAAACTATCATCCACATAGATATTCATTTTTACTCTGGATTTACTATTATTTTATTTGAATCTTTATAATTATAAAATATCCATTTTTGTGCTCATTTTTATTTTTTCTATGTTTAAAACATACAGTTCATCTAATTTATTCAATTGCATATTATTAACATTTTCATTTCAAATTTTTCGATTTTTTTCTCACTAATATGTTCTATTTAATATTCTTACTCAATTCAATATAAATAAAAACCTATTTCTTATGAATGTTTTGAACATCAATATGATACATATAATATTTTGATTCATAAGTAATTTAGTTGATAGATTTACTTATAATGAAAGGATGCATGATTTTTTTGGCCTTTGTGTGAATTATATATTTTTCATAATGAATCCTAGAAAATCCAGGATCCTTTTATTTCACCACATATGGTTTTTTATTTACAGAAAATCCATAGTTATTTTCTCTATTCTGTTAAATTTTTAATATTTTTTAAGTACATCTCTTTTTGTTTACTAAAAACCTGTAATATTTGGGTTTAATGATCTTCATTAATTTTTTAACATTTCCCTACCATTTTTTGATGTTTTTTATATATTGAATACAATGGTTTCTAAGATTATTTTTCTCTTTGGAATGATAATTTATTATGAATTAGATTATTTTTCTATAATTTTATCACCCTAATTTTCTTTTCCTTATTGTATGTTCCATGCAAGGAACCCTTCTTCTCCATAATTGGTCGGTTTTCATTTTTTATTTTGTGATACAATAACCCTTGGCTTTAAATCATAAATCCAAATCAATTTCAACATTTTAACCACTAAATTATTCTGAAATGTTATGTGATTCATAGGTTTTTCCAATTTTTTATCTTATATACCATGATTTTAAGTTTAATTTTATATATTATTTAAATACAATTTCGAATGAATTAACTTTTGACATAAATAGGTACTAATATTTTCAATTTATGAAATTTCATTTATAAAAAATAACCACCATTTCATTATAATATTCATTTCATACTTATTTCATAAGATTATCAGAATAGTGGATCTTTATGAATAATTTGTAAAACTGATGTTGGGTTTGATAAATCAACAATAAATATTTCCTCCACTAAGGTATATATCTATACTCTTGATTATATATTATTTTCATTAAAACTTTATAATTTAAAAATATGAATTTTTGTGATCATTTTTATTTTGTCTATGATTAAACATACAATTCTTTTATTCTCTTCATTTGGATATTATTAACATTTTCATTTCAAATTATTTGATTTTAATTCTCACTAATATATTCTATTTAATATTATTACTCCATTAAATATGTAGAAAAACCTATTTTATATGAAAGTTTCATACATCAATACAATACATCAACTATTTTTATTTACAAGTCATTTAGTCGAAATATTTACTCATAATGTATTGATGCATGAATTTTTTGGGCCTTAGTGTTAATTATTTATTTTTCATACTACATCCTAAAAAATCCATGAAACCTACATTCCCCCATATATGGTTTTATTTTCTTCAAAACTTCTATAGTTTTTTTCTCACTTATTTTAAATTTTTAATATTTCTATTTTCTTAAGAACATCTATTTTATTTGGACATACAATATTTATTCACCAATTCATTTTTTAGGATTGAAACTTCTTTGTTCAAAAACATAAAAACATGTTGCAATTTGGAAAAGTCTAAATGACTTTTAATGTTCTTTAATTAGGTTCACTATTTTATTTTTGGTATTTAATTAACATACTTCTATATTTACAAATTATTATTTTTAATATGCATGAAATTGCATGTAGTTTTCATTATAGTATTTTTATTTAATTATCATTAAATTTAGTAGTAGAATACATAGAAGTTAGAGGGACATGTTTAATTCAATGTGTATCAATTTACTACTGTTGGAGAGAAGAAAAACATTGGCATGTGGTTTAATGTATCCACTTGAACTCATTTGGTGTTACATGATTCTGAATGCTTCCCTTTTATTTAAATATTTTAATCTACACCCTTTATGAAATTTGATTCAACTTTATTTTGATCCATTAAATAACTATTAATGTTACTTTATATTACTAAGGATATTTTTTCCATCATTAACTTCAACTGCTCATAACATTTAAACTTTAATTAGTGATTCCCAAAAAAGGGAATGTCCTCAAATTATTATTTTTACGAATATTTTCTATGTTTTGATTATTTCATTTTTTATATATATTTTCTATAATCAGTTTTACAATGGGATATTCATTATTCATAGAGGCCATGAAAATGGTTGAAGTGTACCACTACTTAAAGAATCGTTCTAATTTATTTTCATTTTTAATTTAATAATGATGATTCTATTAAACTTATGATTATTTAAATGTATTTATTCATTTTTATATTATTATTTTCATTTTACAGATTTAGTTATACTTATATGGTTTATATTATGAATTAATACAAAAATTTAGTTATTAATGTTTCCATCAAGACTCATGAAGCACCCCAAAGTGATATCTAGTGCTTTTTCATCTCTATTACATTTTAATTTTTTTCTACATCAATTATTCATTAGATGGAAGTGTTTTAAGATAATTATTCCTTTTATAATTTATGTATTTTGATATTTTCACATATTTCTAATATTTTCATTCTAAATAAATGTTATCTGTCTCTAAATACCTGTAATATATTATTCTTATTCTGAACCTAAACTTAGTTTTTTAGAAGTAATTATATTTATATAAGTAGATACTTATTTTCTGAACTGATATGTGACCTATTTTAGATAGGTTAATGGTGTATAGAATTCAATAAAGAGATGGGTAACAAGTCTAGAATGTATTTTATTTCCATATATCCCAATCCCCATTGGTGAAAATAAATCATTTAGGGTCATCAAGTGGATACTACAATAGGAGAACTAACATTTAAATATAATATAATTTTATGTACATTTGATACAAAACACTTATGTTTGAACTTACATTTTTTGTAATCTCCTCCTTTAAATTTATATATTTTTCACTATGGTTTCCAATTAGACTAATTTTTTGTAATTTTCTAGATTTACCATGTTCGTGGGGGAATTAGAGTGTATGTAATGTCGCAATAATGAAGCATGGATATATTTGAGTGGTTGTAAGGTTTCCCATTTTTAATAGCTATATATGAATGTATTTATAGCTTTAAAATTTTGGAAATTATTTTTGCTTCTCTACTTGTGGTTATTATTATACAAATTATATAATACATGGAAATTTCATATAATGCACTTTACTCAGACAAATCAATATTTTAACATTTATTCATGATAGTGTTCAACCAAAAATCCCAAAATAGCAACCATAGAGAAGTAGGGAAAATAGAAAAAAACATTGATCTATATCATTATAAGATTTCACAAGAGAGTAATAGCTTTTTATATGCCTAGGAAGGGAAATGTTGTCACAGATTTGATGAGTAGGAATCTTCCACTAGAGGATGTTTTCAAATTAGCAGATGAGTGGGGTATAATGAGTCAGTTTACCAATCTGATTTTGGAGGTGTAGGAGGATGGAGATCATGTGTTCTTATCTAGTGTGAAAGTCACACCTTATCACATTAATTAGGTTAGGAGTAAGTTGGTATCTGGAAATAAGTGCCAGCAGAATATAATTTCTTAAAATTGTGGGGAGACATTAGTTTATTAGTCTTGGTCTTTGATAGACCTCTCCTTTTCATGAAGAGGATGGTGGTTCCTTTGAGATTGAGGCCAGAGATGATGCAAGTGGTGCATATTTCTAGTTGGTTCATGTACCCTGGGTTAAGAAGATGTTTTATACCATGAGGTTTCATTATTGGTGGTCTGATATGAGGAGTGAAATGGTGGGTTTTTTCCTAATGTTTGATCTTTTAGAGTATAAAAGATGAAAACCGTAGACTAACCAGTTTATTGTATCCTCTCTCGATCCTGGTGTAGAAATGGTACATGACATATATTGATTTTTTGGTTAATCTAACTCATAATTAGAGTGATAAATATTCTATATGATTTATTTTTGATTGTCTAATAAAATTATCGCACTTTATTTCCATCAAATATTCGATGAAGTATTAGAACCTTAGACACCAGTATGTTCGAGAGGTTTTTAGGCTTCATGGAACTCCCTCAGTAATAGGTTAAGACTTGGATTAAAATTTTAGTTATCAATTATAAATGGGAATCCATGATACCTTAGAAATGGAGCTATGGTTGAGGACCGTGTATCCTCCACCTATGGGTTAGTGAGTCTGAGTAAACTATACAGATGCTCAAGGATATGTTTTAATCATGTGTTCTTGATTTCAGAGGTTTGTGGGAAAGGCAAAAATCAATGGAAAATTTCTCTTACAATAATATTTATCATGCATAAATCATGATAGCCCCATTTGTGGCATTTTATGAGATAATGTTTTGGTCACCATTGTGTTTGGTAGAGGTGGGTACACATTTATTGTTGGGCTAAGTCTCATCATGGATTTTACAAAGACAATATGACTATTTCAGAAAAGTTTAGTGAAAGATCATAGTTTATATAATTCATATATTGATCAATTTCATTAGCTGATGATGTTTTAGGTAGGTGATTAGGTGTTGGTTTTGGTATATTTTTGATCGAGATGACATTGTTTGGGAAACCCGGTAAAATTGGCACCATGTTATGTTAGGTTGTTTTGTGTTTTGGAGAATCTTAGGAAGGGAGCCTACATTCTGGGGCTTCAACTATGGATAACCTTGATCTATGACATCTTTCATTTTTCCTAGTTATAGAGATACCATCAAGACCTATATCATGTGTTAGTGTGATAAGATCTTGAGTTTGAGCATGATGCCACTATTGTGGAGGAGCTTATTCACATCCTGGATTATCAGAACAAGGTTCACCATGGTAAGTTTATCGTGATAGTCTTTTTGCTTTAGAATAATGGTGGCAATGGCTACAAGACATGGGAGTAGGAATCATTGGTTAGGGATTAGTCACCTCACCTTTTTTAATTTGTGTATGTATAAGGACTTTTTAGGGAATAAAGTGGCATGTAAGGGTGGGCGTGACACTAACCAGGTTACTAGTACATATACTAGTTTAGTCAAGAGTTTTACTTCTGAATTTTATATTCCTTTAGTTTTAGTACATAATTAAACTTTATTTGAAAACTATTATAATCGGTTTTATTAAAAAAACTAAGAAGATATAGTTAATCTTACTAATAAAACTTTCTACTTTAAAAGGGAATATTCTATTCTTTTAGTCATTGAACTATTTCATTACATTAGTTTATAACCACTTGTTTTTATACTTTTATTTTTAAAAACATTTATTTTTTAAAAAATTTTTAAATATATTCTAATTATAATGATTCCCAATCCAATAAAAGTATTAAAATGTTGGGAGTTAAAATAAACATTTAAAACATTCTTTGAACAAATATCAACTATCGGATTAGAAAGGGTTTCAATCTAAACCATTGGTTTCATTACAGAACAACAACCTTTTCACCTAGAATCTATATAAGTTTTGGTCACACTATTTTCCCACACTAGTTTTTAGTTTTTTTTCTCTCGAGATTCTGCATCCATCAAATTCAACAGTTCAATGATTTTTGTTTTCTTTTGATCGCTGATCATAGATCCCGATCCGATTGAAAAAAAAGATTATGCAAAGTGGTATTTTTACAGGGAAATACTAATCAAAAGATCATGGTTTGATAAGATTTATTCTACAATCAAATTTATTATTTCATTTCAAGGTTGGGAAACATTTTGTGTTGAAAAGTCTAATAAAGATTGTGATCATCAATATCAAACAATAGTTTCATAATTTTATATTTTTTTTTCAGTTTTTTAAAGAAGATGGAAAGGAAAAGGTTTTTTTTACCATGTTGGGAAGAGATACAATTTTTATTTTAAAATGGTAGAATATCTGGTTAGAATTCAATCTGATAAAGATGCTTATATAGCTTCTCACAAGTTACCAAATAGACATAGAGCTTTCAAAAAGAATAAAGAAGATGATTATTTATTCTCTTTTTATGAAAAGTTATAAAAGTTTCACATTTGACATCGGATAATATAGTTATTACATTTTGGAGGAAAGGATATATTATCCCTAGGAAAGGTGACATGGATACGTTAAAATTTTATGAAATTTTTGTTCTTGAATACTTGGAAAATAAGAGGAATATTTATTTTGTCAAGTTTATCTTCATTTTGGTTAATAATATCAAAACAACGTTAATAATGTCAAAGATAATTAAATTATAATCTTTCATCAACAAGATGATAGTGAAGTGTATGGAGTTTCTTAAGGTTGAAAATAAATCATACCATGTCAGAGAAAAAATATATTTCATTGGTGAAGATAAAATGTTAAGAATGAAATTGGTTTTTTATTTAGAATAAAAGATGTTTTTAGAAAAAGGTTAAAGTAACTATGTTAACATCTCAACCATTAAAGAAATATGAAGATGATAAGAAGAAGAAGAGAAAATATGAATCATCTCCACCTGTAAAATAAGATAAAGAGAAAAAAAGTCTGATAAAGAGTTCAAGAAGTTGATGAAAAATAAAGATCAAAAGAATCTAAGGGATCTAGAATTTGGTATTTATTTGGCTCAGGATAAAGATTTAAAAATAAGGTCTACAGAGAATTTAGAATAATAAGAGAAAACAAAGTATCCTAGAAAGAGGTTAGGTAAAGAAATATTTGTAGAGACTTTGTTGAAAGGTGTAGAAAAATATTCTAAGAATCCAGCCCTTCCGATTTCCCAGAATAATCATGTAATTTTTGAAGATGGACTTACTTTTTAAGAATCTTATATTGTTCCTACTGATATCCCTTTAGCAACTGATAATGGAAAGGGGAAGTTAGTTGACAAAGAATTAGTTCCAAATGTTTTTGAGAAAGAATCAAAACCTAAATCAGATGGAAAGGGAGATTTAAAAACATCCATATAGTTAGAATAAGAAATTAATAAAGAAGTTGATAAGGAATTTGAATAAGAATAAGAATATGAATTCGATCACTGCAAAAATAAGGGGGTTTTAGTGCTTTTTAGAGGTGGTTTCCCAAACCATCGCTAAATATTTTAGAAAAATTATTTTCCCGACAATTTTTTAGAAGTGGTTCCTAAAACTCCTTCTAAATGTGTTATTTATTTTTTAGTTTTGGTTTTTTTAATAATGGTTTTTTAAGATGCTGCTAATTTATATTTTTTATTTTTGAGAAAAAATTATTTTTTGCGGCGGTTTATGAAAACTGCCACAAAGAATAATGTTTTTTATAAAATTACCGCTAATTTATTGATAAAAAATAATGAATAATGAATTTTGATTTATTATCAATTATTATTAATCATTGAATTTTTATTTATTTATTAATTAATATTTATTTTATTTTTAATTTTTAATTATTAATTATGTAATTTTTATTTAACTAATATTTAATATTTAATATTTAATATTTAATATTTATTATTAATTTATTATTTATTTATGATTTACGATTTATGATTTATGAATTATGAATTTTTTATTTTTTATTTTTATTTTTTATTATTCATTTATTTATGATATTTTTTTTAATATCTCTTTATTTAATATTTATTTAATATTTAATTAAAATTTAATTATTTTTATTCTGTTACATATTAATTATTTATGTAATATTTATTAATTATTTTTTATTAATTATTTTTTCTTTATTTATTATTATTTTTATTATTAGTTATTATTTATTTAATATTCATGTATTATTTAATATTTATTTAATATTTATTTATTTTATTTTCAATTATTTATTATCATTTATTACTTATTATAATTTAATATTTATTATCATTTAATATTTTTTACTTTATTGTTATTTATTATTATTATTATTATTATTTATTTAATATTTAATTATTATTTATTAATTATGTACTTATTATTTAATTGGTAATTATTTTTTTACTAATTATTTATTTAATGTTTAATATTTAATAATTATTTATTTAATATTTACTTATTATTTATTTATTATTTATCACTTATTTATTTGTTAATTATTTATTAAATACTAATTATTAATTATTAATTATTATTATTTATTATTCATCTATTATTTATTTATTTCTATTATTTATTGATTATTTATTTATTAAAAATTTATTAAATATTTATTAAATATTAAATTATTTTTTTGTCGTGTATTTATTATTTATTTGATATTTATTTAGTAATAGTTATTTATTAATTATTTTTGTTTTTTTAATTATTAATTATTAATTAATTATTATTCAATTAAGATTTATTAATTATTTATTATTAATGTATTATTTATTTATTATTTTTCAGTTATCTATTATTATTTATTATTTATTATTTATTGTCATTTTTTATTTATTATTATTTGTTTTTTATTATCATTTATTATCATTTATTATCATTTATTATCATTTATTATTATTTATTTATTATTATTTATTTACTTCTACTACTACTATTTATTTATTTATGTAATATTTAATCACTCATTATTTATGGCGTATTTATTATTTATTTAAGAATTATTTATAATCTATTTATTATTAATCTATTATCTATAAAAAAGATGGGTTTCCGGCATCAGGAGCGTTTCTCTCCCAAGGATGGCATTAAGGTTTCCATTTGAGTTGTCCTTCACACCGTTGATGGCCATTAGAGTTTGTCACTCTACCATTGGTGTTTGGATCTCCATTGGAGTTCGTATCGCCACTGGTGTTCGAATCGCCATTAGAGTTTGGTTCGTCATTGGAGCTGTGTTCGCTATTGGGTTTCAGATCGCCGCCGAAGTTTGGTTTGTCATTGGTGTTCTGTCACACCGCTAGTGTTTGGATCTTCACTGGAGTTCAGATCTGTCATCGGTTGCAGATCTGTAATACATCACGCTCCCACACTGTCGCTGCCTGAAGTGGCCAAGTCTGCATGGGTTCTTTATCTATGGCATCACGACTGATCTATCTAGCAATAGATCTTCTCTTAGATCTGAGGAATTTTAACTCACATAGATATGACACATATGTAGTTCATGTCGCCATCTCCCCCAAGGTTCCCTTTGTCCCTGATAAGCTGTCGTCAAAGGCAGTCATGGCACTAGCAGTGGCCTTGGTGTCCGGACTGAGTGTTCTTCCTTCCACTGGTTCATTTTGCAGTTTCGTCTCTCCCTATAACGAGTCTACAGTTGGGGTGATTCGTTGAAAAGGAAGGATTTCACATGTTAGAGATGTTGTTGACGCGGTCTCTAAATGCCTTAATCAAGGTAAACACTTGATTATTTCATGATTAATCCGGCCCAAAGGGTTAAAACCGTGGAAAATTGTTGACATAGTTTCATGCCTATTAGAAATTTGGGTCTTTAGCAACTAGAGGTGTGTTTCATTGGCTAGAGGAATTTTTCACATCCTTTTCCACATCGATGATCTAAAGATGTGTTCATGGGGGTATAGTTCAATTTCAATCAAGCCCAAAGCCATGTATCTTTGTGAATGAGATATGAATTCTAACCCAATGGAGGTACATAGCTCATCCGATCAATTGTGGGTGATTTTTTTGGGTTCAAACTAGCTATTGTGGCATATGAATATCCTATATGACACTACTCTTTCTATTGGAGTTCCTTTTAAATTTGAAAAAGATACTGAGATTTCTCATTTTGAACACTACACTTGATTTCTCATTGAGGCTGACATAGGCTTCACCAAGAATGATAAAAAAATTTCTCCCCAATGATCTTGAAGAGATTGTGCTCATAGTTGAATATGGGTAGGTCCCAAAGTTTTGTTTTAACTGAAAATTAATTGGTCATGACTTATTGAATTGCAAAAGAGCAGTGTTTGTTTATACTGTTCAACTTGTGGGCATGTTGAAAATAATTACAATAGTAAGGCTTGGACTATGAAGGCATCAACTTGGGATATTGGTGTATGACCGATTGATGATGGGATTCCAGCAAGGGGGAATCCAAGTAATTCATCCTCACACAATGGTGCTGATTTGAATATGATTAATGGTGAGAAGGATTCTTATTCTTTATTGGGGAAGAAAATGTGGGATGATATTGATGCAGAAGCTCCAATAATGTTTCCTAGTGTGCACGCCCTTAATGGGAAATCAAGGGATTTTATGCTTATTTCAAACAATTTTGATATTGATGACACAAGAAAGTAGGAGAATGTTTATGACATTGGAGTGAAGGAGAAAGTTGTAACTACTATGAATTCTGATGATTTGAAGCAGCTTCAAAATGCTGTTCAAGATGAAGTGGGCAGTGAGTTGATATAAGAACAAGCTTTTATATCCTCTACGAGGAAGGAAAAACTAAGTTGGTATTAGATTCCCCACTTCTCGGTAAAAATAATGTGATGAGTATCACTACATCAGACCCTTGAAAATAACCTTCATATAATAGGGGTATGGTGCATGTCACCTCTAATATGCATGATCTGATCAATCTTCCAAGTGATGGTGGGGTGTATCATAATCTAAAATCATACTCTCAAACTTGGGAGTCTAGTGTTTAGGAAACACCAATTATTGTTAGGTCCAATGAAGATGATGTCCCCCTCATAGAGAATGACACTTTTGATTTGGAGATAAATGAGTTGGAAGGATATTAGAAACAAGCTAAAACTTGGCAGCGAGGTTGACATCCAAAAAATTGTGGCCAAGGACATGGTTGTGAGGCTGGGGCATTTGGGCATGGAAGAAATGTGTCCACCATGTCTTCTTCCAAGGGACTCACTCTAGAACAGTAGAATCTCAGAGATAAGTACATTGTGCTTTTCAACTAGGTGAATTCACAGTTAGAGTGGGAATATGCTGATGATAACTCTGATCATGATTATGGGGATGGTTCTGATCCTATACCTTTTGGTTGATGACTTGGCTCATTGTTTGACCCCATCCTTTATCTGTGTCTTTTAATTTTCAAATATTTTTTTAAGAGTGGGCTTGCCTTCCACCTAAAAATTTTGGGTATCTATTGTCTTTTATTTGTTAATTTATTATTCATTTATTACTTCTTTATTATAAATTCATTATATATTCATTATATATTACTATATAATATCATTACATGTTTTTTATCTGTTTATGTATTAGTATATTACATAATTTTTACTCACCAGATGAAGAGCTTGCTAGAGAGGTAATGTCGTTTCATTATATCCATGAGGTAAGAGGTTTAAATCACTACCAATCCATATTTATTCCAGATTTATGCATGGCACGAATGAGACGCATGGAATATGCATGCGTGAAAGGATAAATAAATAAGTAATGAGGATATATTAGGATAAATAATAATAATAAATAATAATAAATAATAATAAATAACAATAAATACTAATAAATAACAATAAATAATAATAAATAATAATAAATAACAATAAATAATAAATAATAATAAATAACAATAAATAATAATAAATAACAATAAATAACAATAAATAGAAATATATAATCATAAATAATCATAAATAATAATAATAAATAAATAAATAATAACAAATGAAAATAAATAATAATAATAAATTATAATAAATGACAATAAATAAATAATAATAATAATAATAAATACCAATAATAATAAAAAATAATAAAAAATAATTTTAATAAATAATAATAATAATAATAATAAATAATAAATAATAAATAATAATAATAATTATTGAATAATTAATTAATTACATCAAAAAACCAAAACCAAAAAAACTTCAAGAAATAAATAACCGCTGCACAAAAAGCGCTGAGAAATGATTCCAAACATGGCAATATGCGACACTTTTAAAAATCATCACACATAATTTAGCGGCAGTTTAAACCGCCGCTAAATGCCAAAAATTCTGAAATTGCCAGTTTTTGTAGTGGAAGAAGTAGAGGAATAAGAAGAAGAGTAGGATTAAAAGAAGAAGAAGAAGAGGAGGAAAAGAATAAAATGAAGAAGGTAATGATGAAGAAATCTAAAAAAATAAAGGATGAAAATAAAAGGAATAATTGGAATCAACTTCCTCTTCATTAGATTTACCTCTTATGTCTAGTAAAGATGAAAAATTAGAAAGTTCCAAGGAAGAAATGAACTCATCAGGAGAACAAAAAAAATATTTATAAGGAAAGAAAGTAGAATAATCCTCAAATAAAGAGGAATAAGATCAAAAATCAAAGAATAAAATTTTGACCAAGTTGATTAAGATAAAGATGTGGATATTGTTGGAGCATCAGATGATAAGAATGTTTTTGAAAAATGGAAAGATAAAGTCTAGGAGAAACCACATGTCGAAGCATCAAGACTAAAACCTCAAAAACCTTCTTAATTCTCATCATATTCAGAGTCAACCATTGCTAAAAAAGGTTTCTATTATATTAGTCAATCCATGGGGAGGTTAGAAGGCCAAAAATATTTTTTATTATGTAATAAAAGACCAATTTATATATGGGTAGAAGGAGACCCAACCCATTACATAGCCTGTAGGCCCAAGTGCAAGTGTCCCGTGAACATTGCTCAGAATCCATGCGTAGTATCATGTATGAATCCTACTTGCATTACCATCAGCCTACATCATGCCTGCATCATTGCCTGCATCATAAATCCAAAAAGTGCCTTCCAAGAATCAAACCCTGGTCTTTTGGATGCAGGATTACAGGCTTTTCCACTCAGGCACCACCATAATTTCAAGAGGTTTAAAGGCATAAATCAATAATTTCCTAACCTTGAAGAAATGATTCAACATATTCAAAATTTATTTTATTGAAAAATTAGATTCAATAAAAGTTTTAATATAATTAATTATTCAAATTGGAGAAAAGTTGAAGGCTTTTCATGAAAAATATCACAATATAAAAATATTTTGCAATCAGATGGTTAAGTGGTCCATCCAATTGGATTATAATACTCATGATCATGATGATCAATTTTTAAAAGTAAATAAACTTTATCTAGAAATAACATAATCCTTCAACATGTCTGTAGATATTTTTAATAGAGTTTAGGTTTTAGAATAATTCAGATACACTATAGATGATCAGACAATGGATGTTAGAGGATTGAATGAATAGATTATCAACATGGATTTGGAGATGGACATGCTCATATCTTTTTAAAATGAACTCATTATTACGAGGGATAAAAATAAATAAATATTGTTAGAAGTTAAAAGTATGAAAGATGATGTTTGGAAGTAGTCCATTCTGGTAGAAAAAATTACAAAGCATAGAAATGACCGACATGAGTTCAGAAAGATAAAGGCTTTTATGAAGACCCATATAAATAATGATTAAAAAATTCACTGTAACTCTTGATTTATATTTTTTAAAACATCTAAATGTAGGTTTATTATGAAAAAAAATTCATACCAACTCCTTTTCTAGATTTTTTTTATAAATATGATTGTATATATGTTCTTTCATATGATTCATGGTTAATTAGTTAGTTCAATACAATGTTTTGTATGTTATCTTCTCAAAAAATTCTATAAAATTTGGGGTTTTTCACACTATTTTTTGAAAATAACAATGGAGAATAGTATAAGGGGGGGATAACTTTTTATAAATGGGGATAATTTATTTTACAAGGATAAATACTATTCTTATGGGGAGGAGTATTCATAAGGGGGGGAAATATTCTTTAAGGAAGAGTTATTCTAATACTTTTCATCATATTATGAAGTAGTTACAAACTCATGGGGATTTATAAGAAAAGTATTAGCTTCAAATTTCATAAAATAATAATTGGATGTTTGGTTTTCAAGTTATTTTTTCATTTATTTTTTGTGGATTGTGCTTTCCAAAAGGGGGAAATTGTTGATTTAGAAGTTTTACTTATTACTTTTCCATTCATTTAGTTTTGAAAATTAGAAACACTTCCTTAAAACATTGTTTCCTATATTTTTATGCCCAAATTATTTTAGTATGTTTTTGAAGAAAACATTACTTCCAACCATACATATAAATGTTCTAGTGTGTTACCAATATACTTTACAGTACTCAATACAATACATAAGACTGAAGTTGTATCTGATCCATCATAATAGACATTATTCAGAACAATGGTTATACTTATGAATTATCCACCTGACTAAAAAAACAATGATAATCATAATGACCTTGATACCTATACATCAGACTAACTCTCATTCATCTCATCGTATTTATAATCAATAATAAATTCTATCGGATTCACTGAATTTTATAGTAAGAAACTCATAAGAATTTTTTTTATTATATGGAATGCTTTTAGAACTGTAATGGAGCTAAACCAAAAGGATATCAGCAATTCAGTTATGCTAAAGTATGGTGAGATATCAAAGATCCAACTGTCTGAAGTTGTAACAATTAACTTGGAAATAAGATTATTAGAGCTTAACCTATAAATATCCATCCATTTGAAGAGTTTGGAGATGATGACATTCAGAACTCAATATTTTTAATGTTCTATCTATGTGAACATCTCATTCCAAAATCATATTAATACTTTAGAAGGTTATATTTCTAGGGAATCCTTGTCATGGTTGTTTTATTTAGAATTAATTCCCTTTTATAATCACACATCCCACCATTTTTATGATTGAGGGATTTAAAGGATAAGAAGATGGTGAATCCAATCCATTAGATTGAGGGGTTATAGGGATATGAACAACTACACCAATCATCATATTGAGGGATTCAGGGATATTAAGAGAGATTTTATTCCTATCGGTATATCAAGGGATTTCCAAGTAAGGAAATACTACCTTTTGAGTAGGTATGAAGCTATGAATACTTTTAGTTATGTTTATTGATGATCTTACTCTTAATGTTAAAAGAGTTAATTTTTTTATATATCTTGTAATTTATTATTACTTTTATAATCCATTTTATTTATTGTTTTTACATGTCTTATTTTCACTATGCTTGTAATAAAATGTTAGTCTTTATACTTATCTTTCTATACTATCTGTTTTATCACTATTACTATGATTATGATAAAAACATAACATGATTTAATTGGATCAAACCTGGTTCTGACTCAGTTACATTGATAATCAGAAAAATTCTGAGTACGATAATATTACATTAAGGGGTATTGTGTTTTTATTAGTTTAATATTTTTAAACTAAAATTCACACCATCTTGTAATTGAAACCATCTTAGTTAACTTTAGACCCTATATTAATTTTTTTCCATTATATTTTGTTTTTTTTCATTCCTCTAATGTTGAGGGTTAGAATTGGGTTTTTTTTTGTAGGGAGACAGATATAGGTGCATGGTAGCACATAGTTTTTCTAACCATGTGGCTAACAATGCAATGGGTGTTGGGTTTGGGATGGTATGCTTTTACATGGATGGAGTACAGTTTCTCCTACCATGAAAAGCCCAAGAGAAATCATGTGTCCCATTTTTGGGGAGACAATATCTTTCACATAATTGTTGCATTATTTTTATAACCACACATACAAACCATGCGGTTTTACAACACATTAATTTTTTCGAAATTTTACCAAAATACCCTTTCAAATTTTAATCCCTTAGAATCCTTTATACTCTCCTACATGATCATCCCCACCTAATCATCTTAGAATCTTCTACTCTACATTTTTAGTTGATTATCCTTGGGTTCATGGTGGTTAGTCTTGAGTTAAATCTAAATATTCATGATTTAACCATCATTTCCCCCTTCTTCTGCTTGTTCTTACATTTTTATGGATGGTGGAAACAATATATGGGGTGTTAGATGATCCTAGGGTATTTAATAAGGGGTTTAGTTTTTTTATTTTTTTTAGTTATGTGAGGCCTTGTCTTTACTATTCAGGTGGTTGTTGTCGGAGGTGACATGGTTGGAACCATTTCCCTGGTAGGTGTATCTATTTAAAGGCATTTTCCATGGATTACCATAAATTATAAATCTTTTTTGGTTTATGGTTGTTAAATATCCATTAAAATAATTTATGGTTGATGTTTATCCCATTTTGGGGATGTTTTATGGTTTTAGTTTTCAATTGTATGTTTCGAGTGATTTTCTAAATGGGGGTGGACTGAGTGCACTCTAAGTGTTTGATAGAATGGATAAAAGGTATTTTATGATTTTAAATATATTTTTCAAGAGATTTTGAAAATGATTTTACCTTATGGAAATTTGTTTTATAAAATAGGAATGTTTCTTTATTAAAGTGACTTCTGTAATAGATTTTGATGTATGATAATTGTGATGAAATTTTTTTGGTATTATGTAACACACGAGAAAGCCTAGGGTTTGAGAAAGGGCTATCCATTGGACCATGAGATCCTTTCGTAGGGAGGTCGAGATAGATACCATTGTTGTATAAGGTATCATGAGAGCCTTTGGGAGGAAGAATATGAGAAATTACACTTATTTTCGAAATACTGAGAGAGATATTGGAGTTGGTACTAGGGACGACTGTGAGAGATTGCACTTTGTATAGATAGCTAGAAAATGTTATTTGTATCACTCACACTAGAACCTTATGGTTAGATCCCTTGGTAAAATTTACTCATGTGATATTTATTTTTATTCTTTAATTAATTTTTATAGAGCCTTGATGATGTGATATCATGTGATATTCGCATTACAATTTATATGGTTATATGATGATGTTATTTATGCTTACCCTTGTTATGAATTTTTTGGTATATTGATCATGTTGTTTAGTATGGAATTTATTACATATTTCAACCATGATAATAATTATTTTTGGAAAACTCTTTTGTTTTAAAGGAAACAAAAGGAATTTCAAAGGTTTCTTATAAAGCATAATGTCATCAAAATGAATTCGTTTTGAAAATGAGTTTTAAAACTAGTTTATTATTTTTTTCATGGTTTAAAATCATTCAATATATTTATGGTGGTATCCTATTTATATTTTTGCATCATACACTATATATGCATTTGAGTGTATATATATATATTTCTGAACATAGGTAAAGGCAAGGGATCTATGTAAATTGGTGGATCTTCTAGATTGTTATTGTCAGTAGTTTTATTGGAGAAGACATGGTTATGTAGGGACATTATCATGTGGATTAATTTTAGAGCCTTGGGATTTGGGATGTTTGTATAGGAATTTTTTTATCCCATTGCCATTATTTTGATTTTTGAGCATGGACATGAGATTGTTTTTTCTGTTTTGTATGACATGATATGTATATTAGGTACATTTTCTTATGGTATATATTTAGTCACTTATTCATTATGCTAGATGTTTTATTTTTATTCTATTTACTAGATGATACTAGTGTGGACATCCCATTTCAAGTATGGGTCATAATAGTTTACCATGGGAAAACCATTCCCAAGAGGTTTTTTGTTTTGCTCGATGCTTGTGACAAGCCCATAGATATTAGGAATGCATTTTGGGCCTTGTGGCATGCCTTCTCAGGGGATGGGTCAGGTCGAACGTTTCCAGTTTGTTATAGTTGGGTCGTAAAAAGGTTATTCATGACCACCACTAACAGTAAATGTTTTTTCATCTTCCACAAGCAGAAAATAAAATTATTTACATTTGAAAATAATAATTATCATTAATGAGCACCAAAAATAGACATGAATATCTATTTTTAAATTAAATAATTTATATCATATAAATTTTTCATCATTATATCTTTAAAAAGAAATATAAAAAATCATCAATAATCAAAAAAGAAAAAATGATACATTTCATTTCAAATATTCATTACATACAATGATCTATTATATTTAATTAAAAAAAATAAAAATATCTTAATAACCATTGACAATTGTATAACAAAAAGTCCACAAATAATTTTTTTTCCAAATGTTCATCATAATTTAAAAATATCACCATGCCCACGCGTCCCTAACCTACTGGACTAATTTCTAACCACTAATGTTTAGAGACGTTTGCCATATAAAATGACACCAATACACAATAATGAACAACTCTAATAAAAAAATATTTCCACAAAAATATAGAAAAGAAATGAACACCAACTATTTTTTGATAATTTTACTATCTGCTGAGGAAATACGATATACCAAACCTAAAACAAAAAATTAATAGATTAAAATAAATAATTTTTATTAGACAAGGTATAAAATTTCTAAATTTAAAATGATAATTATATTTAGTAATACCATTGAACCAAATGTATAATAAAATAAAAAATAAAAAAATCATAAATTAATGCATTAGTATCCCAAATATCATGAAAAAGAGACAATACTAAGTTTAATAATAATAAAAACATCAATAGTGGTAATAAAGTAACAATTATTAGTCTTAAAAAATAACCATGAGGTTGAACCAATATCTAAAATAAATTGTTACCAATAATGTGTAAAGTTTGATGACTACTTATTGGCCAAAAACATAAACTCTTGTATAATTTTTTTATAATAAAATAAAAAAATCATTTATAATATTAACAATAATGTATCTTATGAAATATTATTAATATAAATCATATTGAAAAATTAAAAAAAATTATATATATTTAACTTATAACCTGTGTATTAGGGAAAACATCTGATTCTCCTGGTACTTGAATTTGTTGGTTATTTTTCAACTTATTTATTTTTGAGACCTATGTCGCATACTGTATAACCATCTCTTACATATACTACTTCTTTTTCTATGTTTCCTTCATTGACTTATAAAACCCCTTTATTATATTTAGGCGTGGGACTTCTTTGGTGGAATCAAATCCCACGATGTTTTCATGAGGTTTTCCAGCACAATAAATTAGTGTACATCAATCATCATGTGTACCAATGATGTAATGAAATATATCACTTCATTTGTCCCAAACCTCTTGCACCTCCTTTGGATTCCTCTCCACCTCCTTATTTATCTATGAATTATAAAAATGTGGAAAATAATTTTGTCATAGAAATATATTTATAGAAACTAAGATATGATTTATTTCAAAATAAATACTTATTACTGGAGCCAAACATGAGGATCATCCTCTTTATGAATTTCAACCCACAGTTCCATTAAATATGTGTGTAATATTCCCTCACATATATTATTTTTTAAATATTATCATAATATATATATAATATTATGTTATTAACAATGACATGTAATTTTAATATACATTGTTCCATATTTGTGACATGTGTTGAGATCCAACATTTTTAGGAATCCCTAATAAAAAATTATTATCTATATTATAATTAGAATATTCTAGTGTTATATTTTAACATAATTATCTGTAATGAATTATAAAATATTTTAGTTAAATTTAACATTATCTAACATAGACAGATTACTCAACATTACCACACTAACCCAACCAACTATGTAGGCATAATACCTCTTAGGAATCACTAAAGAATATAAGAGTATTTCACAGATTCTTTCCATATTTCTCTTACATTTTCATTATAATCCTTCTATTTTCTTACAATTTTCCATACATATTGACCTAATATTATCTATATATGTTCATAAATTTCTCAATTAATAATAATTAATTTTTTTTATGTTACTTGAATTGAATATATAAACAAAAATTTAAATAATTTTTTTTACATTTTCCTTTCATAAAATTCAATTAAGGGTCTCTTTGAGAAATTCATCCTAATCAAGTGTCGTCAATGGAAATATGTGAGGATATCATATATATTTCCACAATTAACTACACAAAATACACAATAAATCTAAAATAGAGTATATTTTTTCATTGAACTACACCTCCATGAGATAACTAATACTCCATGTGTGAGTCCCATTAGAAGTTCCCTTATATCATGTACAAGATGTTATTATAAAACCCAAAGAGTGGAAATCACATTAATGGTATAAAAAAGTTATAACATATTATTTTTATATATTTTTCATAAAATTTAAATAATACAATTACTTGATGTGGTAAATATATAATATGATGGTTCATGTGGATTAAGGGGCATGAAAGATGATGATTTACATGTGGGAGGGAGAGTATGGAGAAAACAATGCTAGTGTTCAATGATTCTTGATCGAAAATAGAGGTAGACATTTATGGTCTAAATATCCTCCCACTCAAAGAAATATTCATATAAATAAATAATATTTCCAAATGACATGTTATAATATATTGAAAAAAATTAAATATATATACATGTGTGTTAGATATGGGGGTGAGAGTGGGAACCATGATCAAAGATGTGACATTAGGTTGATATGTTTTTTGGCGATGGTCAATCCCCAAAGGGAGTCATAGATGTATATTGATTATTAGGATATTGATTTGTAAAAAATTAAATATGTAAATCCTAACATAACAACTAATACACCATATATTGGAAAAATTTACTTCTTCCTGAGTACATCTCTATATACAAAGACAAAATGTTAAAATAATATATTATAATTTAATGAAAAGAATGTACATATATGTAAATAAATTCTAAATCATAGTATGATTGGAATAATTAACATTTTAGTGATCGTTCACATTGATCATATCTCCTTAAATGGTTTCCCTCACCCACTACATATCTTTCTCATGTATAACCACCTCGTACTGGTCAATATTTTGTAGTTCAAATCAACTAAAATCTATTTTATCATAGTCAATTATGAAAACCCCCTTTCATAACATTTTAATCACAACATTAATATTTAGATCAAAATGATCATTTACAAAGTATACATTCTAGGATAGTAGGGCCAATATAAAGGGATCAATATTAACTTAGTATTTATTATATAATAAATTGGTTAAATTGAATAATATAAATCCGAACTTATCAACTTTGGTCCCATGATATAAATGGAACCAGTGAAACATCAGAGATAAACATTTCAACCTATGATTTTATATAATTTTAATGATTTCCCTTATTTTTCCATCGTAAAATTATAAATAAATATTATGAAAATACGTTTTATAATTGTGTATTCTATTAAGTGGTTTATCCTCTAGTTTATTCAATTAATAGAAAATGACCAGTTGTTTATCTAATCTTATAAACCAATATAAAAAATTATTTATTTGGGTTCTACAAGATTATCATAAACAATGATTCAGGATTTAAAAATAACATTATTATATAAGTTTATATTTAATTTTTGAAATAATCATGGAATTTTTTACAATAAACTTGTTGAATTTGATAATAAGTGGAATTAGGAAATTATCTTTGAATTTGAACAATGTGTGTTCTATAATTTAAAAATAAATGATAATTTCATATTAATATTGGTAAAATAATTTAAATAAAATGTTAAAGAGTTGACCAAATATTTAATTTCACAATGTAGTGATAGATAGTGTGTGGAACAACAGTCAACAATGAACTTTTACCCATTCAGTATGGTTCAAATTAAGTGATGTTCCCTCATCAATGAAGTCATCAGGATTTTGCAACTTTTTATCATTTTTTTCAAACTCATCTAGATACAAAGAACAAAAGTTAATGCACTCATCCATCATATATCCCTTCACGATCGATGCATGTGTATATGCCTTGTTAAAAATATATATCTTTAGATAAAAAGTACACCAAGAAATACTTTATCAACTAAATTAAGTATTAAGTAAATCACTACATCAAAAAAGAACGACATGAAGTGATTTTATATATGAAATATTATAATAATAATTCTATATTACATACCCTAAAAGTTGTTTTATTGAACATTTACTAGTTTATAATGTTATTATTATAGATCCTAAATACTTGTAAATATTTTGTATACATGTTAAAATTAATTTATATATTTATGAAATGACCATCACGGACCTCAATCATTTTTAAAATGTTGAGGAATACTTATTTTTAATACTTACCCATTGTTTATTATGGAACAAGAATATATTCTTTTTTTCGTCAACCAATTATACATGTAGTGGTTTTATCAAACCCAATACCTACAAATCATGTTATGAATTGACATGATGCTTATATTTTACCTTAACACCCAAAATGGTTCTTGTTACATTAAAAAATACATTATTTTCAATATATATGTGATCTAATGAAAAATTTGGGGACTTCATGATTGATTATGGGGGTTAATTATGGTTGCATAATCATTTACATCAGGTTCAACATTTTTTTCACCCTTCTTGATGATGGGTCAGTTTCCATTGAGGTTTATTCATGGATCTGAAAACAACCAAGATTTTCTTTATTCATGATGTTCCCAAAAATTCTTTAAAAAGGTTGGTGTTCATTGGGAAATGGTTCCAAGAACACTTATAGACTCACATTGGTTGATAAAATGGGAGTCTAGGATCATCAATCATTTTTGGGGGAAATTACTGCCTAGTTTAGGACTCACAGATTTAAGACATATTTTTGAATCTTTTATTGAATCAAAAATATTTATTGGGTCACCATTATATTAATAATAAATTATTATCATGTATTGGATTCATAAACATCCATATGTATTCAAGGTTCTTCATCGATGGAGATATCTGTGTGTCTCCAAGGTTCTTCATCAATAATACCCTTTTTTATAAGGATTAGAGACTATTATATCATCCATTGTCATGATACTGGTTTTAGGCCATGTAGTGGCGCTCTCTATAATTTATTATCATCTAGAAATATTAGAGTTGTTTTGATGTTGGCGTCGATCCCATGAGAAGGGATTCCTACATATCGTTATGAAAAGAATTAAAATCCACATAGTTTGATGCCACTTAACCAGGAATATCATACCTTTTTTGGGTCATGTGATAAGGACCAGGCAATGTAGTCTAACATTGTACAATGATGATGTATGTATTGAATGATCTTAGATAAATTTAGTGCAAGACATACGCTGAATCAGACCAAGGGAGCAGGAAGGGATATCATATCCCAGGTTGGATATGAACTTATTGGTAATGTAGCCTAGAGAAGATTAGGGTGAACATGGGGTTTTGGTTTTGAACCTCGTGGAGAATTCATACATATCCCCTTTATATAGGAATCAATTATTATGTAGTTTGGATAGTTGGATATTATTCAGAATTGGAGGCCCATTGTTGCTTCATCAAGAATATGGCCATTTTAAGGTTTTGGTAACATGGTCCGAGCTTATAGTTTATAGGAGGCCCAATGGGTATTTGATTCTGTTGATTACATGATCACCACAAACCTTCAATCCCAAATGATTCATGATCAGTTTGATAAACTAGAGGGAGAGAAATATCTAACAATTCACATGATATCCTTTATCTACTAGGGGTCTTAGATTGGACCCCTATAGATGAGGGATTCAAGGAAAGATATACAGTGCCATTTTTGGTATGAAAGACGGATTAAAGGGTGTCTCACCCGGGTGAGGCTTGGGTGATCTTAAAAGGTTCTCATAATGGGTGGACCTAGCTATGCTAGAGGGTCTTATGTATGGTGGACTTGGGTGAGATAGAGAGTGTTATGAAAGGAAGACTTGGGTGAGATAGAGGTGTTTCATGTTTGGTGGACCTGGGTGGACTAAGGGTGCTACGCACAGAGTGGAACTAGGAGGGATGGAGACTTTCTTTGGGTTATGGACAACCTAGGTGACATAAATTAGGTAAGTCCTTGTTCTAGGTTCCAAGTTTCTCCTAAAGTGTCTTTGGATAATTGGTGCTCATGTTTTGAGAAATGGAATAGACCTTCACCCAAGTAGTTTTGACTGGGGGTGAATGTTTCCTCTCAAGGTTCTTAGTATTCTAGACCTTGAGGCACCTGAATCCAGTACACATTATTAATCACCTCTTCTTTTGTAGGATTAGGGAACTACCTAAGGTTTTAGAGGTCCTGGGAGATAGACTTGGGAGAGAATATCATCAAGTGGTCTTTTTATCTTCCAGTGATGTAAAATCATGAACCCTATGGTCCGATTTATAGGAAATTCTCAAAACTGCGGGTGAAGGAGGCCATCCAAACAGGTCCATCACACAAGTGTCTCATGTATGACCCTTTTGTAGGTAAGGTATTCTAATGTTGGGTATTAAATGTGGGGCCTGTGTGAGCCTCTTGTTGTGCAGGTGGGGTCTGCATAGTTTGAATTGGGTGAGTTCATTTAATCCCCTTTCTTTTCCACCACTTGATTTATTTTAATCTAAATATTTTCATCCACATGTAAAAATAGGGTGTTAGAAAATCCACCCCCTTAGCACTAGGTCCGATATAAATAAGAAGATTTAATGCTAATGTAAAGAAGAAAATAAAGGATAATGAATCTTTCACTCGTTAATTTCAATTATTAGTTTATAGTCTTTCAATACTGACTAATGAAAATGGTATTTTAGATCATGGTAATAAAATTTGACCATGATTTATGTGGGTGACGACTCCAGTGTAGTTTTCTATTCAATAATGTCCTTATGTTATTCAGGTATATAAATGGAGGGTTTAAGTCATGATATTTTTATTTACAAATATGAGGAAACAATATGTGAAAAGTACACATGGAATTACAAAGGTGAATGTTTTAAAAGAGGGTTTCAATATGATATAATTGGAGTATACAGAGATTAAAGGGTCCTTTCCTAAGGAATAAGGTTCCTTTAGTATACAGTTCATACTGGGGGTGACTTATGAAAATACAGATTGAGGCATATTATTCATAGTCAAACAAATGTTTCCCTTGGATTGGGATTTCTCTATCACTAATGGATGGGGGTGTGGTTATGAGGATCTATAACTCTCAATATAATGGAGGGTGGTTTGTGAAAGTAATGTTTCTATGAATTAAGGAAGCATATGGGTTGGCACTAGACATGGATGTGACCCCCCAAAAATTTTATTTGTATGTAAATAGGGGGAATTATTTTTTGACTGTGAGATCACAAAAGAGGGGTACTAGAGAAATTTCAAAACATCCTTCCAAGTTGGGGTTGTGTCCATTAATGGATAAACACACAGGTTTTTGTTATTATAAGGGTTGGGCCTAAAATGGATGATATAGGGACCTCTATGTATCTTATTGATATAAGAATAAAGAAATATTTGGATCTTGGTAACTAGTTCTCTATATTAATCTAAATCAAATAAGAAGAGGGAAATTTTATTAATATATGTTTGGGCCTAGGATGATAGTTCCATGTGTCACTATGTGTATTGATGTAATGGGAGTCAATTCATATGAAATTCTTTTAGATGATCTGGTGGACGACTAACAGTAGAAGGAAAGGATCCTCCCAGGTGAGGTTTTAAGCATCATCAAATTTAATGTCATGAGACCATGATGTTGACCCTATAGTTCAATGTCTTATGGAAATGATTTTTAGGGAGGAAATTTGATTTTGTCTCTATTTGAATGAATTATTATTGATTTATCATTTCATGATGATTTGACCAAGTACATTCCTTTATTTTTTAGGCACGAATAGAGAAAGTTGTAAGACAAAATCTAAGGGATTATGGATCCAAAAAAGTGATATGGGTAAAGTACATAGGGAATGACTATAGATAATGTTTAAAAAGTTATTTTCAGAATTATATTATTGGGTAGTACATAGATAAAAGAGATTTTTCCTGAGGATAAAGGTTCCTCTACTTGAAAGGACCTTCTAGGGGATACTTATGAAAATCTAGAATGGGTTGTATTATACATAGTCAAACAATGGTTTTCTTTGGAATCAAAAAATATTTCAATAATGGTTGGGGAAATATTATAGAGATCCCAATTTCCCATACATATATTTTGATATGTATATGGAATGTTCATGATTATGGATGGAGTATTTTATGTCAAAATCAACCAAGAATGGGAAAAATGTTCCATGTATAGGTATGAACCACATATAGGGAGGGGAAACATTTTTTTTCTAAAGTTCCACTTTGTCAAAGAAAAAGGATATGGAAATCTCTATTTATCATTTCAATGCGAGAGTCAATCCCCACATAGTTCTAGGAAATATTCCCCACACCGATTGAATTATAGTGTGGGGAGTGGGATGTTTTTTATGTTGTGTATGGACCCAGTATTTGTGATATGGGAATCACTATTTATCTGGTGATGGTATAAGTAAATCCAAAAATAGTTTTCGAATGGAGGTGTGGTTGAAGACCCACACCAAGGATAATGACCCTCTCACACGAGGTCCATAAAATTTTTCATTTTTTATATTATTCAAGAGATGTCAACCATATAGTTTAACATCATGTAGTAATGATATTAGGTATGAATTTTAAGGACTTGTATCTAGGACTATGCTAACACTAATGTGAAATGGTACATCTTGATCATGTGGTGATCCCTTACCAACAATCCTAAGACCACATGAGATATTCTCAATGTGATAAATAAAGTATGTTACATGATTTCTTCACCATAGAGGGGAAATAAAATTAAGGGAAAGGGGAATATTTATCATGTGATTGATAGAAATAGATGTTAAATCCACGAATCACTACATATCTCATAGGGGTGAGAATCAATAAGTATTTAATTATAAGACCACCTTAACATCAAATGAGAGGGATGTTAACCATGATGTTTGACATCATGTGGATAGGAAGAAGATTAACCAACATAGAAAAGAAGGAATTAAGTCCCATAAATGATTTCTAGGTGTTTGCGAAATCATCTCATGAGAGAAATCTTATGTTTTTGACATGAGTATTCTTGATCTTGTTTCCTAACTAATCATATGCTCAGTACACAGGGTAAGACTAAATTTTAACATCATTTTCTGAATATGTTTTCATACAGTTTAATGTATTGTGAGAAGGGTGATATGGGTTGTGTATCCTAGGGTCATGAATAAAGGACAACTCTATGTATTTTAGCTTTTTGTGGCAAGGATGAATGATGTCTTTTAGTTTTAGGTCATATGACTAGGACCATAATTTATTCATTTTAAGGTCATGCGATGAAAACTTATCCATGTAGTTTAGCATAATATAGTGAGGATGGATGATTTATTCATTTTTTGTTCATACATCTAGGACCATGGGGTGGATATTGTTTGAGTCATAATTATTTGACACATATGAGGGTAAAATGATGTCCTCACCATCCAACAAGTGACAAACCTAATACAAAAATAGGTCTTATGGACCAAGGGTTGATGAAAATGATCTTGTATAGTGATGGGCCATGGAAGAGTCCATAGGAATTACTATATATCTTGTAAAAGTGATAACAAATAAACATGTTGTTTTAAAAATGATTCCCTACATAGATATGACTCATGTGCAGAGAGATGGAATTTAATTGAAAATTTTCCTGTGAAAGAAAGGACACATTTTGGAGTCCCCTGTATCACTTTTGTGACTATAAAAGTGAGGGGTGTTTTTCATTTTTTTTATTTCTTGGCCCAAGGAATAGTTTCCTAGTGTCAATAATTATATCATTGGAATGAGAATCAATCCATTTGCAGTTTATAAGAAGGATGGGTTTCAAGTGTAGTAGTAGACCAGCACCAAGAATCTTCTTCCACATAATCATGGACTGAAGTATAACATAGTTGTGCATCATGCATTGGGGATGTGAACCATGTAGTTTTATGTTATGTAGAAATTACATTGTCATATAATTTAATGCCTTATAAATATGACATTATGCTATGTAATTTTTATTCTTACAACACAGACTATGGGGTCCTATAGTTTTCGGTCGTATGAATAAGAACATGGATTCTTTTGGTTTGGGTATTATGATTAGGACCTTAAGTCAACCAATTTATTTTCATGCGATGAAGACCATTATTAATGATTATAAAATGTATTTATTGAGAAACTTTACATTGGCATGGGCCTTAAAAATCTCTCCATCCATCAAGATCAAAAAATAAGGTCTTTTTGAGTGGACCTTGTGTACAACAAAAGGTCCCTCCCACTTTGGTTCATGTTTTGGAGGTTTCTTTTTTGGTATCATAGGATTCTTGATAACTAGTACTAGCTCTCCTTAGAGGAATGATAAGAGGTGAAATTTCTTGTTAAAATATCATACTATCTGATTTTTTTGGACTTACAAGTGATACAATGTATGAAATATTTTCTCATAAATTCACACAAATTAATCCATCCATTTTTGGGATTAGTCACCCAAGAATATCTAATCGAAGATGGAAATTCAAAGTGAGGGAAATTAGTCCTCAATGGGAAGTAATACTTTTATCCAATATACTAGAGAATATCGAGTCACCTGTGTGGAAGTGTAGGTTGTTGTCTGGAAAGATCACAAGGAATGAAAAGTATTTTTAGGCTAAGACTCTTTTTGGAGTCTATTTGATAAGATATTGTTAATGGCATCCATCTATTTATTGGACACTACATGATAACAATATGAATGGTTTGATTTGATATTATACTCAATATAATTCCATAAAAACTCATAAAAATAGATATTGGTGACCTTTTACTTCAATATAATATGAGGGAGACCCAGTCTAGTAATGATATTAGATTTCAAGATGCTTAAAATATTATTTGTCTTGACATTTTAAGGGGTACAATATCGACCCACTTTGAGAAAATATTGGTGATAATGAGAATTTACTTAGACTTCTCCACTATAACTAGAGGATATGACCCTAAAATATTTATTAATAAAAAATGGACAAGCATATTTGGTAGTGTGTAGATATCCCATGGGTTCATGAATGAAGTTGGTTTGCACTCGAAAGGATTTAACCTTTTTAATGAATTTTTTGCAATCTTATGTTATTGAAGTCTAGATGTATCCAAGCCTCTAAATTTGATGGGAATTATTGAACCCTGACTGGTGGGAACCAGAATTCCCATTATGTACTTGATTTATGATATAAATTGTCTATTCACTATAAATTCAATTGATAAATACAGCATTGAATCCCCATTTATAGATGAATTTTTATTTATTTGGGTTTTCATAGAGAGTAAAGTTAATTTATTATCATTGGGTTTTATCTTTCCATATTTATCTGACATGAGTATTCAATTTTGAGGATATTCCCCAATGGGAAACATATAACTGGTTGTAGGAAATTTTTTTCAAAGTATGGAATTAACCTCATTGATTTAATTCATGTTGACGTGAAAAAAATAAAACATCATTCAACATAGTACAATGCTGAAAACTATTTCATCTTAGTCTAGATCTACCAAATATGTAGTTGCATTTTCCAATTAATTGGCATGTGTATTCTATGATTGTTGGAAGTGAGTCAATTTCATCTCCAAGGGGAGTTCTTCCATTTTTCATCAGACATAGTCAAAAAGGGAAATTATCTCTTCCTTTTTGATGGCACAATCACAATTTATCTTATTTGTTACCAATTCTGAATTGTATTTTACCTTAAAGTGGTCCACTGGCATTTGAATTGTCAGTTCTAGCCCTATGCTGAGGGCCTGATACTCTACCACATTGTTTCTGAAAACTTTTGAAAATAGATTTGATTAATGTTATAATTCCTTTCTTAGTGATATTAGAACAACTCCCAACCTATATTTATTAATATCGGGGTCTTCCACTCTATTCTCTATTGGGCTTCTAGATGCACCATCAAAATACATCTTCCTTTTCTAGGGGACCTCATGAGTAAAAAAGATATCTTCATTAGGAAATTAAGTATTGAATGATGTTTTTTATACAACGGGATGTTTTGTATGGAATTATACTAATGTCTAGACTTTTATCACTTTTTTAGGCATGAATTTAATGTAAAACTATTGAAAGAGGATTATCTATCATTCTGATCCTCTGGTTAATATAGGACGACTGTTGATGTATTTGAGAAGGTTATTTTGAGAGGAAAAGTGGACTTCGTGGTGTTTCAGGTTGTTCCTTTGCATCTAAACCACTAATATTATCACTGGACATCAGTTATCAATATATGAATAATGAGTCTTAGTAGTGATCGTGGTTTGAGTGAGATAATAGAGGCTATTTTAATTCACAGTATCATTCTTTTGTCTATGTAAAGAACCCAACAACAATTAAAAGGCTGTCACATACAGAATGAGCATCTTTCATAGAATAGGTGACATCAAAACTAGTGGACTCAAAATTTATTACTTTATACAACCTAATTATTCCTCAATCTCATATAGCCATCAATAAATGACCCCATTTTTCATCAAACTGGGGAATGAAAAAACACTTATATGTGAGGTTTTCTATAAATCACTGAATATAATTAAAGAATACTTGTAATCCCCTCAAATATTTAAGTTTTAAATAAGGATCACTACTAAAAAATGATCTATACCCACGGTTCAAAACCAGTGGTATATCCCACAAAATTATGGGTATATCCTATACCCATCGTTTTGGGAACCATGGGAAACTGAGGCGTCAGGATAGGTCCCCAGCCTATACCCACGGTTTTACAAACTGTGGGTATAGCTTTTTTTCCACGTTGTTATGTCCTTATACCCATTTCCATGCAGTCAAAGGCTTTTATGCACAGTTTCAAAACTATGGGTATAAATAGTACAAAAATGGTACTAACATGTGTTGATCCAACAACCTCATAGACCTACTCTTTTTTGTCGACGTCTCTCACCACTTAAGATACGACCCTTACATTTACATATATCAATATTTTTCTAAATTAATTAATATACAACCGTATTAGGAAAAAATATGATTGTGGGTTTCGATCCCAGGTCATTATCTGAAACTCTACAGTACATAACCAACCAATCTACGTTGCTTGCAATTAAATATATCCAAATTTAGTTTTATATATTTTTTATCATGCTGTATTAGAAAAAATGTTTAGCGTGATTTGATACCAAGACTATCATAAGTAACAAAGAGCTCCTCACCAATTGACCTACACATCTTATAAGTTTTAATATTTGTATCCACATAAATATATTAATTCAAACCGTGGGTATAGGAGGGAAAACTTTGGGTATAGGTTTTCCCACCAAATATTTTTTGTGTCCCACTAATTTTTTTTCTCAGCCATAATGTGGGAAGGCTATACCCAGTGTTATACAAAATTATGGGTATAGGTCTTTGAAAAAAACCCTATACCCACGGTTTTGGGAAGACTATGGGTATAGGCCTTGAAAAAAACACCTATACCCATGGTTTTGAAAAAAATCATGGTTATAAGTTTTTACCCCCATAGTTTTGGAAAACCATGGGTATAGGTCATTAAAAAAACCTATACCCACTGTTTTGTTCAAAACTGTGGGTATAGGTTCGTATACTACACCTATACCCATAATTTTTCTTAAAACCGCAGGTACAGGGATATTTTCAAGTAGTGGTGAAGATATCAAGGACAACCTTTTTCTTCTGGAGATGTATTTGATGCCATGATAGTATACTATGAAGCTAAAAAACATTCCCCAAGGTAACTCCAAAATCACATTTCAAGCGGTTTATTTTTATGCTACAATGTTGCAGTTTATTGAAGATGGCCTCAAGATCATCAAGGTGGTAATAAAATTTCCAAAATTTATCCACCAAATAATCAACATAGAACATGACAGAAAATCCCAAAAATGGTTTTAAAATGTGATGCATGACACGTTGGTATGTAGTGCTAGTATTCATCAAACCAAAGGGAATTACCTGATAGTAATACATCCCTTGAAGAGATTTGAAGGTGGTGGATTACTCATCTTTGGGGGCCATCCATATTTTCTTTATTGCCTAAATAGTCACTCACAAAGGAAAGGGACTGATATCCAATCATAGCATCAATATATAGTTTAGCGATCATAACCAAGAAATCATAATAAATACAATGCCAACTGAGATATTTAAAGTCGATGAAAATCTATTTTCCCATTCTTATTATTTATATTGACTATATTGTATATCCATTTTGGATACAAGAATTCCCAAATGAAATTGACAGTAATGATCTTTTCAACAAAAACCTCAAATTTTCTGTCATGATTCGGGTGTATCCTTCTGTATTCTTGTTTATAGCCCTACTTTATTGTTGGAAATCTCAGGTGGTGAGTGGAAACCTTGAGATCAAGGCCCTGTATTGCATTGTAATATAAATAAAAAACATCAATATCTTTCTTTATAAATGATGTATATACCTCTTTTATTTCATAATTCATGGTCACACTAATTAAAGTGGGTCATGGGTCCTTCTTTAAACCCATGATTATTAGTCTAAGTTTGTTAATAGTGGTAGAGATGCCTTCCTCAAATACTATTGGTTAAAACCGAAGGTCCTCCACCTCTTACTCTTCCTCTTCATATTCATCTTCATCTTCTTCTTCCTAATTATCTTTACTCATAGAGTAATCATGTGAGGAAAGAAAATTTTTCAAAGTTAGAATAGGATTACACATTTTTACATATGAAAGAAGAAGTATCTTTCTTGGACCTGACTGAATATGTGAGGATTATTTGAAGCTCTATGGAGAAAAAAAATTGATGGAGAATAATTATAGGGTTCTAGACATAAACATTAGATAATATTGAACTTTAATAAAGAATTCACATTTAAGATCTTTTCAGTATTAGAGTTTTAGAGAATTAGTCCATTATTAATACATATCATCCCATAATCGTACAAGAGGATACTATCGAAACACTATCCATTTTTACACCAAACGAATACATTATATAAATAAATATGATTTATTTTCTTGATAAAAATATTTTAGACTTATTTCTTTCTATTACTCATCCTTATACACACTGAAAACATTTTAAAAACCTAGGAGGAGCACAAAAACTCATTAAGGGATAAAATAAGGATAGAAAATATAAGTCTATGAATATTTATATACCCTTGAAATCATATGAATCTTGAAAACTTAATAGAAATAATAAATCATAAAGGTAAATTATGGCATCCATATCATACTTACATTGTAGTTTTGATAGCTACATAGTGAGTATCTTTTATAGTTACCTTTAGAATACCCATCATAGTATATTCCCAAAATATCTGATGAGAATCCTTAATGTTTAACTCTGTCTCATTACCCAATGCATTAGAGAGCTATCACAGGCTCACCTGCCCTCAATTTATCACAGAACCACCCATATACGTATGAAATTCCCAAGATCCACAACCTAGTCATAACACATAAATCTTGTATAAAAGAAAAATAAGATTTCCAAATTGAAATCATATGATATCATTTCAAGAAATAATAAATTCACTATCCAAACCATTTTCAATACCAAAAAGAAAAAAAGGGAATATTGTATATACTTTTAAATTAAAAACATTTGATCTTATAGAGGAAGAAAAATACCAAAAAATGGTCACATTGGTGAAAAGGTCACAATGGCGAAAATGACATTGTCACCGCATAAGTAAAAAAATATATTTTCAAAAACCAATTTAAAGATTTTATAAAAGTGATTTTTGTATCAAAGTGTCCCATACCAAATTGAAACATTTAGAAGAAATTATATAATTAATATTTGAAAATAGTTATGTCCCTATGAATAAATCAATAAAACCATTTTGAAAACATGGACAATGATGAAAAATATTTATAAGAATAAATCATTAAAACATTTAAAACGATGTTTTAGTTAAAGAGTCCCTTACCGCTTGAGAAACAAATGAAGAAAAATAATTAAATAAAAACATCAAAAAAATTTAAATATCTTGATAATAAAGTAATTCATGATATAACATGTCAAAAGGGTCTTGTATACACCTTAATGGAAAATAATGGTGCACAAAATCAAGATATGCCTAAATAAAAGGAGATTGAGACAAATTCCATTACAAAGATCACATCATTAGATTAAGGGTAAATCAATGAAATAATTATGAATGAAAAATATAAGTTCACCCAATATAAGGGGATATTTAGTGTAAAACAATCAGATATCCTTCACATATATTATTGGAAAAAAACCAATGACATGGATATTTAACTCAACGAATGTAAATTGAGTTAAGATTTTCATTACTTTAAGTTCGATTTGTCAGGTATGTTACTTATTCATAATAAATAATAAACATAGTTTAATTTATAATTCCATTAGAACCTTTTCATGTTTGTCATCACTTATTACCATCTTATTAAATTACATAATTACTTATGTTCACATCGTGTGGTTTGTCTACATTCGGTACTCGAGTCAAAAATGAACTTGGTTGGATGTAAGTAGTACATGTGGTCACAAGTCCTTCAAATACAGAATAATATTCATGAAATAATCATCAAATTATATGTTAATCATAAATTTTAAATAAAACCATTAATTATGGTTATTAAAAATGAACAATGTTATATTCATGGAGATGGTAGGTTGTACGTACGCATTAGTAATGTTTTCATTTTTCATTGATCATTATGGAGATACGGTATTTATTATTTTATCTTTAAATAATTATCGTAATATAATTATCATATTAATAATAATTTAAATATAATTATATATATATATATCACATAAGTTATTTGGTAATAAAAACAATTTACATTGCATCATGGAGGTGATAGTTCACACGTACACATGAATGAAATTATAGTTTTTATGTGCTTGGAAGGTAAGAAAATAATTGAAATATTATTCTTCTAAAATGATAAAAATGTCATGAATATAATATAGTAATATTAATTCCATCATTATAACTGATCTTGGTAGACTCTATGGAAAATGAACTAAATCAGTTCGTGGATGAGATAACTCACATGTACGCACGATCGATTAATTACTTTAACCTTTGATGGAAGTAGAGATAGATTTATGTGATAATATTAACACAAATAAAATATAAATATAATTATGATACTATATTTGTTATCTCATCATGGTTGGATGATACCTGAAGGAAGTGGAAGAAGAAATAAAATTGAAATTCTTAAAGAAAGTGATACCTCTTCTTCGGTTGATCACCCATGAAAAACACTGTAACACCTCAAAAAAGGTTGTTATTCCTAAACTAAGGCCTTGAGAAAGTGTGGTGGGATTCTTGGAAGGGTTTTGGGAAGATATTGGATGAACCAAGAGGCTTCATATGTGTTATTATTAGATAAGAGAGGGAAACTTAATATGGGAGAGGGGAGGAGAACCCTTAGAAACTCTTAAAAATATTAAATTAATATAAAATCAATTTTTTAATCCAAATGGATTAAACATGAGATATGTATAATATAAGATGATTATGGTTAGAAATAATCTCATCCAATAAAATTTAGACATGTATGGATATTAATTTAACCCTTATCTTTTCAATTTACCATTAATTATTCTCTTTTAATTTAAATTATGGTAACAACATAGTAATTATTAAGAGGTTATTAATTTTACTTATATGGGGTAAATATCCAATAATTGGAAAATAAATGAACTCTTAGACCTTATAATATTAACTTTGTTATTTTATAATATTTTTTGTATTTTTAAATAATTTAATAAATTATTATTTTTATAAAACATCAATTTTGTCAATTTTTAACAATTCATTTTATGGAATTTAAATAAAATAATAAAGAGATATAAATTCTAATAAAACCATTTAATAATATTATAACATGTCATATTCACCTATAATATTAATCTATGACATAAATTATGTCAAATTATATTTATTTTAATATTTATAATATCATTTATTTTATTCTTTCCTTAATAAGGAAAACACTGCGCCATTTTATGTCATAATATAATATAATTATTAAATGTCTAAAAATTAAAAATAAAATAAAATGATGTAGTAAATATGTTAATATTTATAATTATTATTTATACTCTAATATATCACTTATATAAACCCATATTTTAATTTTATTTATTAAAGAGATATATGTTTATAACATATTTTCCTTTACTTTAACTTAAAAGTTATAAGTGTCATAATCACACCCAAGTGGCTTCAAAAGGACAAATTTTCATCACAAGGGTTGTCTTGGTAAACCATATCTCATAAAATATTATTATGACAAGTGTTATAGTACTTTTATGTTATTATATTATTAGGTTTACCCTTATTTACCTGATTTACCCATTAACTTTGGTAAATAAAAATAATTACTTAAGTTACTATTCATCATGTCCAAAAATTAAAGGGACCTATTTGTATAATTTGAATATTATAATTAAAAATTTTTAATCCATTTTACCAAATTAAAACCATATAATTTACAGTAATTAATTTTAAATTAATTCCCACTCTCAAAATAAGAAAACGAGTTTAAAAAAAAGCTTCAAAAGATTATCATGCATTTATATCTAATTTCAATGTGAAATTACATCAAATGACCAAAATTGGATTAAATGATAAAAAATTAATCTAATTATACATTAATACAAATTAAAAGGATATCCTAACTATATAAATAAATTTGATTAAAAGGTAATTATGAATTAAATTGCAGTATTTTTTACTATTCATTAAAAATGAATTTTATAATAAAAACACCAAAATTCCACCAATGTAAATTTTGATATATTTTATTCTAAATAATAAGTTTATTTTGACAAATAGAACATATAAAAGCATAAAAAACTAGATTTAAAAAGGGTTCACCATCAAAAGGTGTTAAAAATTCCCTTTTTGGAAAAACCCATCTTTTTTGCTTAAAATTGATTTTATTCTTATATCATGTATATAATATGAATTTTAAACGTCATATAAAGTTTTTATTTCATTAATATAATACAATAAGTGTGATATGATTTTATAAACACGATTATTCTCATTTAAATATGTTTTCATAAAAACATATCCTTTATATTCAATTGGTTTTTATTTGTATTTCTAAAATATTTACTAACCAATGAATCATTATATAAACATGTGTAAAACATATTTTAATATTTTTGTTAATTCTGTTTATTATTTCCATTCCAATGGATAGGTTATGATGGTATCATTTCAATAATAATATTTAGTTATTCTTCTAAGCTTTATGTAGTGTATCAAGTATACTATTGAACATACTGTTTCTTTCTTAAAACTAGGGATGTTACATCCTCCCAACCTTTAATAAATAAAATCATCACAATTTGAATTTGGGGTCAGTAACTAGGGTATGAATTTTTAAAATACCATTACATTAAGCCCACATTAGAAAAAGGGCTAATAAAAATACCACTTTACAAGAAAAAAAAGAGAAGTACAAAAGTCACCCGAGATAACACATACTAGGATTCCATGTTGAAAAACATGGATATAGAAGAAAAACTAAGTTACTTGTTCAGATATAGACTTATAGAAAACATGATTAAGAGAATGTTAACAACCAAAAAACCATAAATTTTTGGTTAGCTAAAAGGTTATTGATTTCATAGTAAGAAAAGTAAAAGGAAAATGTTTTTGTTTTAAGATCATTTTCATATTGTTGAGGAATTATTTTAATACCTAGAATAAGAAAATAATGAAATATAATTACTTTAAAGGTATAGTTTCATCCCTTAATCAATTTCCACTACAAAATCATATTTTATACCAAATGATGAGTATTTAATATTACTTGGTCACACCTAAAGCAATATAATCAACTTTAAGAGAATCACATAAACCATAAAAGGTGATCTATATATTTTCCCAATATTTAGAAATCATCCCAAACCAAAATGTTTTGTAAAATATTGGATAATTCCCCCAAAAGAATAATCCTTTTATAAGAATAAGGAGTAATTTTAAATATAAAATATTCAACTATAATACTTATGTTCTACATATACCATTAAACTAACAAATGTCCTTAAAATGCATCAAAATAATCCATACTAAGATTGAAACCCAAAATTCAGAAGGATTTGATCACATAGTCTTAGAGGATAATTTTTAAAATTTATCTCTAAATAACATCAAGTACTATTGATGTATCATACCAAAAATTAATTACCCTAATCACATAGTCTCCAAGTTAGGTTAATCATTTCCATTAATAACATGAATCATAATAACTCCATAATATAAACATAGATTATTCCAAAATAAAATTCAAGAATTACTCCTCAAATAAAATATGATAGTTTTCTATTTTACTTAGGAATATAGGGTTCCCAATATAGTGAACGTCTTCCAAAATAACATATATCACTTAATCCCAAAAAAATTTCCATTACCAATGATATCTATTTGATAAAACATATATCCCCAAAATAAAGTTATTTTTATTTAATCAACACGTTTTACTAAAAATAAAAAGACATACGAACCAGGGACTTTCTGTAAGATTGTGGTAGGTGATGGACCCTTATATCCCTTCAATTGTGGGTTCAATTCCCACAACCTTACCGGATGTGACGGGTTGTCACCCATCCTATGGGTTTTCCTTTTTATGAAACTATATAATTCTTATATCATTACTAAAATGAGATAATTTCCTTAAAAGTAAACATAAAATGTTTTAACCCTAAAGGTTTTCTTATACCTATCATTTTAATCCCTACTCATAATGACATCAGCATCTCAATTTATGATGTCTTAAACATATTGACATATATTTTTTCACCACAATATTATTTAATAAAACTATTCCCAAAATAAAGAAAATCACACCTTGATCATGGTGTCCAAAGGGTTTCATAATCATTTTGTTCACATATATAGAAGTTCAATGCATTGCAATAATGATTTGTATATTCTTGAAAATCACATGATTCCTTTGTCCAAATACACCTTCTACAACATGGGTCATATGAATGTTCACAAAAAAAAAATTTGGAAAATAATCATGTATGACATATAATTTCAAGACATCAGATAAGACATGATTTTTATGAAACATTCAGACCGAGTTTGACTTGAAAATTTCAATTAATGGACATTTTTAAATACCATAAGTATGGGACAAAAGACTATATTTTAAAATAAAATATAAATAGGTTGCGCAAGGGTCTCCTTCTTTAGTATCTTTTTCAAAATCATAATATGCTTTATAATCTTCTGATGAGGTAAAATATCTAAAAATGAATTGAAAATATTTACCTTTTTTGAAAATATGAGAATATCAAGAAAATAATATTTGATTAAAAATGACCCATGATCCATGACAGCATCGAGGTATAGTGGATGTGTTTGATCACTCAAACAATTTCTTGCAAGTGAGTTGTATGTTATAAAAGGTTTTAGAATAATCCGAACATGAATTTTCCTTAATTATTACCAGAAAGTCATCAGGAAGAGATAGAAATATTGTTTTATATCCTCCTCCTTCCATTTGTAACTGACATTCCTTAATATGAAAAAGGAATAGGACAAGGATTTAACGAGAAATCATAATCCCCAATGTTGGATAAACTGACTTCTAATACCAACTATAAGGCGCCAGCCATAAACATTACATAATATTTAGTTTTAGTCAATAATCCACATTGACGAAATTTTTAATTTTAGAGTCTTAGAAAATTAGGCCATTATTAATACATATCATACCATAATCATACAGGAGGATACAACAAAAATATTATCCATTTTTTTCCACCAAAGGTAACCCTTTTAAAAATTAACCAAGATTTTTTTTCTTGGTAAAAATATTATTGACTTATTCCTTTCTCTTTTTCATCCTTATGCCCCATTGAATTTTTTAAAAAAACTTAGGATGAGCAAAAAAAACTCAATAAGGGATAAAATAAGGAAATAAAAAGTTAGTCCATGAATATTTGTAAACCCATTAAATCATAAGAATCCCGAAAAACATCATAAAAATCATAAATCATAAAGGTAAATTGTGGAATCCATATCATACTTACATTATATATTTCACAAATACATAGGGAGTAACCTTTAAACTTACATTTGAAATACCCATTGTAGTATATTCCCTAAATCTCTTAGGGGAAACCTTAACTTTTAACTCTATCCCATTAACCAATGTATTTGAGAGATATCATGGGATCACCCACCCTCAGTTTATCACAAACCCACCCATATACATAAGAAATTCCCAAGAACCATAATAAATACATAACACATAAACTATACATAAAGGTAAAATAACATTTCCACATTGCAATCATAAGATATCATTTCAAGATAAAATCAATTCATTCTCAAAACCATTTTCAATAACAAAATACCTAAAAAGGCAATATTGTATTTAATTTTTATTTAAAAACATTACATCTTGTAGAGGAATCCAAATACCAAATAATGGTCACAGTATCAGAAAGGTTTTTTTCACTACATATATTAAAAACCCCATTTTTTAAAAACCAATTATAAGTATTTATAAAAGGGATTTTTGAATCAAAGTATCTCATGCCACTTTGAAACAATTAAAATAAATTATATAATTAACATTTGAAAAAATTTATGTCTATATAAATAAATCTATAAAACCATTTTGAAGACATGGGGATTAATGATAAATATTTAGAAGAATAATTATTTAATATATTGAAAATAAGGTTTTAGTTAAAGAGCCCCTTACTTCTTAAGAAACAATTGAATAAAAATCATTAAATAATAACATTAAAAAACATTATATATAATGATAATATTGTAATTAATTATATAAAATTTCATAAGGGTCTTATATACACCTTAATGGATATTAAAGGTGCACTATATCAAGATACGCCTCAACAAAAGGAGATTGGGATGAAGTCCCTTAAAAAGATCCTATCATTAGATTATGGATAAATCAATGACATAGTCATGTATGAAAAATATAAATACACCCAATATAATTGGATATTCAGTGTAAAACAATCATAGGTCATTGACATATATTCCACAAAAAAATCCAATGACATGTAAATTTAAGTCAATGAATAGAAATTAAGTTAGGATTTCTCTTACATTAAGTTTGATTCATCACATATGTTCCTTGTTCTTAGTGAATAATAAACATAGTCTAATTTTTAATTTCTTGATAACCCTTTTCAAGTTTATTAAAACATATTAACATGTTATAAGTGATGGGATATATTTTTGTATTTGTTGTCAATGGATTTCAATGAGGGTGTCAATGATGGTAAGATGAAGATGGAGATCTCCATTGTTAATGGAGAATGGTTAAAGGGATAATTCATTGATAATTGTTATGGAATCCGAATCATTGGATGCCACTCTTGGGAAATTTTCTATGATTTGGGATTCATGTCCCATAAAGAAAATTAAGAATAGCAAAAGACAAATGAAATATAAATTGTATTGGCTTTTGAGGAGATGTGGTGATGCATATGTTGGTTTGAAGTACAAAGGTGGACATGCATTTCAATGCATACTTAGTTTTTCAACTAAGTGTTTCTATGGATTTACATAAAAATATTGGGCATCCATCCCACCCACCTACCTAACCTTGACCAAGAGTACGTGTGGAACTCTAGGTCAATTACACCCAAGGGAAGCTTTCCAGGCGAGTTAGCCAGCCGCATGAGGGTCGTGTGTAGGCCCACAGGAGCACACAGGGGGACGAGCTCGTGTATAGTTGGGCTGAAGCCCATGCAGAGTGAACCCAAATAGAACATGGTATGGGTAAGTACTTTGGAGGGAGAGGGATTTATTTAAGTGTTTTGCGGAGCAACATGATACTAATACCATGTCTTACCAATGTGTTCATTTCGATGTGGGATGATGATTTTAATGAATCAAGAAATCATGGCCGTCAATATATTCTTGAACAACATCTTGACCGCTTGTATAATCCAGTGCTTTTGTATCTAATATTTTCCACTCATCGCATTTGCATCCCTCTAGTTTGAACTAGAGTCGTTCGGTTACACAACTTACATTTGTTGAGGAAACACCACCGTCTTCTTCTTCCAGCACACACTAATGCCATTTTTTATCACCAGATCTAATTTAGAATCATTAATGGACCATCAAGATTGATCACTGGATTCTAAGTATGGTCATTGGTTCATACCAAGTCCATGGATGAAATCTTCATCTTTCTTGCATGCCTAAAACTCGTAGAAGAATCTCGAATGAAGAAAGTGAACCATCAAGGCTAGGTGGATGATTGTGCTTATATTATGAAAGAAGACTGCATGAAATATTGATCACATGCACATGATCAATCCACTAAAATAGAGAGAGGACACACGTATGAAAATAAAACTTCCCAAGATAAGAGGCATATCATTATTTTCATTTTGAAATTTTAAATGACGAAGATCTCAACCGATTCATGTAGAAGATTTAATGATCTTATCTCTCGATATTCTGATGCGAAAAAGATTTTATCCCTTACAAAAAATGGGAAGCCCCGAGATGAAGGAGCGGGCTGTCATTTGCTACCTAAGAGCTTCTATTTTCAATAATAGAGCATCTTCTTACTTTTAATCAATGAAGGGAAAGTAGAGGGACCATGAAACATCAAGGGTTCGTGAGGAGTGAACCGAGAACCATCATGGTACATGAAGGAGGTCCACACTCTCTTTGTGTATGAGAACCATGCATCCCTTACATGAGGAGGAACCGTGAACTAACCTGGTTTATGAATGAGATCTTCACACCTACTATGCTTCGCAAAGAACCACACACTCTATGCAGAGAGGGTCCATGTATCCTCTGGATGAATAATAAGATTTGTGAATCTCTTACACAAGGTAGGAAGTGCGGTGTACCTCTTTGGTTCAACAAAGAGAAGGTAAACTTCATCCTGTATGAATGTTGAGGTTATAGTGTTTTCATGTTCTGTTTTCAAGAAGAAATAGTTCACACAAATATGGGTAGTATCTACATGCATGTACTCGTTTTTATGATGTAAATATACCCTAACCAAGTGAAAATAAAGTAAGAGAAAGAGAAAAAGAAGCTGGAGGCCCTTTGTGACCAAAGGGAAGTACATATATGCATGCACCCATGTGCATTACTTAAAGGAACTCAAGGAATTGTGTGTTTGCAAAGAAGTATCACTCATTTGGGCATGCACAAGGGACATGGGAGTGCACTTAAATGGAACACATGAACCTACGTCCATGATTTAGAGACACTCATGTCAGTGTGTGTGTGAATGCAGACAAAGAGAGAGGAGAAGACAAATAATGGTATGTACATGCATGAACTTATTATTTGAATACATCTAAGGTAGTATGAGTGGTAACTTGTGATGAATGAAGGAAAATATGTTTTAGTGCATGCCATTTTTTCACTAAATAATAAGATTGAATAGAAGGGAATCAATTCGGGACTTCGATGCAAGTAGTGCCTCATGCTAAAGAGAGACAAAGACTTCCTTGCCAATATATTGGAGTGATCTTCGAGTCAATAAACTAAGTTATACATATCCTAGAGTAGTGACCTAGGGAGAGTCAAAGGAAGTGATTTGAGGAATGCAGTGACCTATCCCTGAAATTTGGTAAAGGTTGTGTTCATGGGATAGAGTGACTATGTCCGGACCATCGTAATCCATGGCTATTGAAGATTATTGGAATTTGGTAAAAAAGATAACTTGTCGGTGTATGATCCTTGAATTCATCCCTTAGTGGTGAACCCATTAAAAGTGGTATGTTATCATTATTCATGTTAATGTTTTAATTACTTCACAAATCTATTGTAAATGTTTAAACATGTTTCTACCAACATGGGAACAAGATCCATCATTTTGTGAGAAAAAGGTAACACCCTGATTCACCCCCCTCTCAGGGTGTTCTTGGGTCCTACAAGTGGTATAATAGGGAAAGGTTCATGTATGATGGATACTATAAATAAAGATATTATTTTTTATGATTTTATTTTATTTACTATGTCAACAATAAAGTTAAATTTGGATGAAGATTTGGTTTTCTAAGATCATAAGTCAATATCCAAAAAAACATGATAAATAAGAAAAATAAAGAGAAGATAAAGTTGAATAAGTCCCCCATTCCAAAAAAATATTGCACTATATGGTTCTACATACCTTATAATGAAGAAAAATCATGTTTTGAATGTAAAAAAACAGGTGGATCAAGCTTCCACTAAAGATAAGGACAATGTTTTTACCTCATTCAAATCAAGTGATCAGGAGGTATTTGTTATCACATTCCAACGTCATCTTCAGAATAAGGATTCCAACATAAGTGATTATTTTTATCAATATATAACCTCACATGAACATTCAATTGATAAATTGAGAAATTATCTCCATGCTATTCTTGAATAAAGAGATTCCATTTTTTGTAGAATATTTCAATGTATGTAGGTAGAGATCACCAGATTTTAAATAGAAGTTAACAATATGGAAAAGGTCTTAGAAGAAAAATATTTTTAGTGTTTAAAACAATCTAGATCGATTTAATCCTATAAAGAAAAAAATATCGAACCTGAAATAAGTTCCATAAAATATCTCAAGGAAGTTGATTTAAATGAGGAATTTATAATATCTCTTGATGAAAATATCCTTATCCATGAAGAGGAAATTAAAATATTTAAGAAGGCATGTGAAGAGAAGATGATTATGATTGACGATTAGAAAATCATCCTCAATATGAAATGTCTTATTTTGGAATCCCAGTTGTTCAATCATGAGAAGACATTTTTTGAGAATACAAAAAATAAGGAATAAATTGCTACTTCTATTCAATGCTCACTGGAGGATTCTATGGTTAAATGGCCTCCAACATGCGATTAGAAGATCATGACCTCACTCATTGATCTATCAAAAGCAGCTAAGAAGGATTAGGTTCCATTCATCCCATATTGTACTCGTGTCCCTAAATCTATTTATACAAATAGTGAAGGTTGGAAGAAAAATTCTAAACAACTATGGATGAAGAAATGTGATAATAAACCTACCACCATGCCTAGGGTGGATAGGAAGAATAAAGTAAAAGGTAGTTACACATAGAGAGAACAACATAACTCAAAGAATCCCCAACAAAATTATATAGAAGATATCAATAAGTTAGGATTTGTGGGTCAGTGTTGTTATTGTAATATGTTTTGGCACTATGCATTAAATTGATGGTACAATCCTCAGAATGAAAAAGCACAAAAGAAAACCTTCTCAAGGAGGAGAAAGTTAGAGAGGAAGAAGCAACATCCCCATATCCAAAAGCATATGTATACTATAAATGGATTTGGAATTCTTGACAACATCTATGATGTATGAAATGGTAGTGATCACAAGGTTAGTGAATTCCCATCTAACCAAACATTCAAAGCAGATAAGAAGAGAAGACCACAAAAGCTGGAAATGAATGAAGAAGTTACCATGGGAAGTGATCATAAGAATGTTGTAATACCAGATTATTTCAATATGAATCCAAGAAATAAATGTGTTAATTAATTGGATTTTAAATCTATAGAGTTGAAGGTAAATGAATCCAAAAGAACTTATAAGAATGATGACACTCAAAAGAATCCATGTGAAAGAGCCAATCTTGATGACTCAGTTCTTAATGACACATTGGATATTTGGCCAAAGAACATAGAAATATTGAATAAAATTGATGATGCACAAACCAAGGCTAGTAAAAAGGGAAAAAATAAGATTCCACATGATTAAGGTAGAGTTAATTAATGGTATTTAGTAAAAGGAAACTCATATGTTGAAGAAGTTCTGTGTGAGAGATGCAAGAAATCAGGTCACATTACTAAAGTTTGACTAACCTTACTACCATATAAAGAAGTATCCTTAAATAGGAGGAATGGGGTATCATTCATAAATGTAGTTAATAAGAAAATTTCTCCATAAAAAGTAGAAGATAATGTGAAGAGATCCATGAACATAAGTTTAGATATACAAGCTTGAAGACTGAAGAAGATAGAGCAACTTAGTTGAGAAAACTATATCAACCTTCTTGTCCACATTGATGAAGAAATAAGGATGCACCTTATTCCCTTATGTCATTGTGTATTGTATTTATGTTTATTATATAGGTAATTTATGGTGAAGAAAATTATTAGGGGGAGAACCCGAGAAATAGTGATGAAGAGTGATTCCCTTGAGGGGGAGACATATGTAAAAGCTACCGGAATTATTATTTCAACAAGCATAAAATTAAATTATCCTAGAAATTTTATAAGGATCATGTCATTGGAAAAGGTATATCATTTATTAATCTCTCATCCTTAGTTACTCAAAATATATATCATCTTGCAAAGGTGGAGTAACTAAATCAATCAGTGACATAAGAAGAATAGAAGTTCCCCAAGGTCACTTATCTTGTCTATTTCACCTGAATTTTTTTGATCAATTTGTTGAAGTGAGTGCAAGTGTCTCAGGATGATTATTCCTAGAAATATTCATCTCACAATTATCTTTAGCCAGGAATGAAAGTAGAAATCCCTTTAATAAAAGTACATGATTTCTCATCTCTTAAGGTATCGTATTAGTGGGTAATAGATAACATTGTTGTATAAATAAAATCCCCTTGTTTTCTACACTTAGAATGTATCAAGTAGACTTAGAGTAAAATAATTGATGCTACATTTCTTAATTATGGATTGATACACTTTTTCAATGAAATTTTTATTTATTGTCAATAAGGTGGAGATAATTGAAATAAAAATTTGATAAGTAAAAAGGGGAGAGAAAGAAAAGTGAATGAGAGAGAAGATTCATGTTGACATTGAAAAATTAATTTGATAGACCACTTTGGGAATTTCCAAAAAATAAAAATGGTGAGATAGTTTGGACCACTTTTTATATTTGTTGTTAATAGATGTCAATGAGGTTGTCAATGATGGTAACATGAAGAAGGAGACCCCCAAAGTTAATGGAGAATTGTTGATGTGATAATGCATGGAGAATTGTTATGGCATCATAAGCATCAGATGCCATGATTGGGAATTATATATGCTTTGGGATTCATGTTCCAAGAAGAAAATGAAAGAGGAAAAGATAAAATAAATACGAATGGGATTAGTTTTTGATGAGAGGTTGTGATGCATGGTTTTTAAATACAAATATGGCCATCCATTTCAATGCATACATAGTTGTTCAACTATGTATTTTTATGGATTTACTTAAAAAAATTGGGCATCTAGCCAACCCACCTGGCTAACCATGACCAGGGGTACATTCCAGACTTTAGGTCAATCGCACCCAACGGAAGACTGCTAGGTGAGTCAGTCAGCCTCATGAGAACATTGTGTAGGGTCGTAGGAGCGCACAAGGGGATGAGGCCATGTATAGTTGGGTCGAATCCCATGTAGAGTGCACGCGTAGAGAACACTGAATGGGCCGATTCCATGGAGGGAGAGGGAGTAATCTATGTGCATGGAAGAGAATCTTGATACTTAAACCGTAGCTCAATTGTGTGTTCGTTTTGATGTGAGATGATGATTTTAAAGAACATATAAATCTTTGTGGTCCATTTATTCTTATGTGACATCTCTACTACTCTTCTAATCTGGTGGTTCTTCATCTAATCCTGGATTCTCATCACATCCACTCCCCACAAGTTTGAACGAGATCTATCCGATTTCAAATGCGAAATTTGATGAGGCAATGTCATATTCTTCTTCATCAAGTGCTCGCTGGAGCCATTTCTTTTCATTAGAGCTGATGCAGAATCATAACCAGACCATAATGATTGATCAATAACTTATAAGGAGGGTTTTTGGATCATACCAAGACCATGCATGTAATTTTCATCTTCCATGCATGTGTAAAACTCAAAAAATAATCTCAACCAAAGTAAGTGAAGCTCTAAGGCCACATGGATCATTCCTTCATATGTTTTGAAATAAGACTTCACAAAATCATTATTGCATTCACGCGATCAATATACCAAAAGAGAGTTAGGATATGCATATGGAAAAGGAAACTTTCAAAGATATACAGGATATCTTTATCCATGATTTGATGATTTAAATGTTAAGGATCTCAACCAATTCAAGTAGAAGATTTCAAGACCTTATCTCTCATGATTCTGACGTAAAAAATATTTGATCCCTACCTATAAAAGGGGAATCCTTGGGAAGAATTAGTGGGATTCCATTCACTACCTGGGAGATTCTGTTTTCAATCATAAAGAATCATCATTCTTTCAATTGACGAAGGGTAGGCAGAGGGGCAGCAAACCATCAAGGGTTCATGATAAGTGAACCATGAATCATCCTAGTACACAATGGTGGTTTGAACCATGTGTGAATGAGAACCACTCATACCTTGTATCAGGAGGAGTTGTGAACCATCCTATTTTACAAGGGAGATCTGCCCACCTACGGTGCTTTGTGAAGAACCGAACACTCTGCTCAAATAAGATACATGCATCCTCTTCATGAAGAACAATATCTGGGAATATCTTGCACAAGGGAGGAAGATCTGTGATCCGAGTTGGTTCTATTTAGAGAATGAAAAGCTCATCCCATTTTGATTTTGGTTTTATACTATTTGTAGGGTTTTTTTGAAGAATAAAAAGTTCTCACAAAGATGGGAAGTATCTAATTTCATTCACTCATGCGTGTGATGTAAAGATACCCGAACCAAGTAAAAATCAAGGAAGTGAAAGGGAAGATGAGTCTCGATTCCCTTTGTGGAAAAAGGTTAGTAAATACATGCATGAACTCATGTTCCTTATTTAAAGAAACTGGAGGTAGTGGGTGTGTGCACAAAGAATTATCACTCATTCGGGTGTGCACAACAGATAGTGGAGTGAAATTACACAGAACACATCCAATTATGTGCATGATTTAGAGACACTCAAGTCTGTGTGTGTGTGTGGATGGAAATAAATAGAGATGAGAAGATAAAGAAAGGTACGTACATGCATTCACTTATTATTTGAATACATCCAAGGCAGTTTGTGTGTGCACTTGTAAATAAAGACGAAGAATATTTTTTAGTGAATTATGTTTTTTACTAAAGAAGAAGATTGAATATAAGGGAATCAATTCGGAACATATATGAAAGAAGTTTATCATGCTGAATAGAGGGAAATAATTCTTTTTCACTCTATTAACGAAACCTTGAAGTCAATAAACTACATTAGACTTCTCTCAGAGCAGTGAGCTATGGGAGTCAATGGATGTGATCCAAGGGATGCAGTGAGCTATCCCTGAACTTTTGTAAATGCAGTGTGCCTGGGATAGAGTGACTGTACCCTAAACACTGTAATCCAAAACTTGTGATGATTAGTGGACTTTGTTATGACCAGAAACCTATCGACATATTCTCCTTCGATGTATCCCTTTGTTGTGAACTAAGTAAAAGTGTTTTGTTGTCCTTATGCATGTGAATGTTTTAATTACTATACATATCCATAATTAAGGGTTAAAAAGGTTCCTAAAAATTTGGGAACAAGATCCATCAATTTTTGAGAAAAATGTTATGCCCTAATTCACCCCCACTCAGGGTAGTCCAGGGTCCTACAAAAAAATTTACTTAATTATTTATGTTCATGTCAGGTGTTTTGTCAATATTCGGTACACATACCAAAAATGAACTTGGTTAGATGTGAATAGTCCATGTGATCACAAGTCCTTCAACTCCAAGATAAATTTAATGATATAATCATCACTTTTATACATTAATCATACCTTTAAAATCAAACCATTAATTATTCTTATAAAAAATGAACAATGTTATATTTATGGAGATGGTAGGTCGTGCGTACACATGAGTAATGTTTTCATTTTTCATTGATCATTATGGAAATAAATAAATTATTATCTTATATTTAAATAATGATAATAATTTTATTATAATCATAATAATAATTTAAATATACATAAATATATCATACAAGTGGTTTGGTGAATAAAAACGATTCACATCACATCGTGGAGGTGCTAGTTCACACGTATACAAGAACAACATTATTGTTTTTATGTGAATGGAAGGAATGAAAATTATCAGAATATTATTCTTTTAAAATGATAAATATTTCATTAATATAACATAAGAATATTAATTTCTTCATTATTACTTATCTTAGTAGACCGTATGGAAAACAAACTAAATCGATTCGTTGAGGTGATAATTCACACGTACGTACAAACGATTAATTACATTCTTATTTGGTAAAAGTAGATATTGATTTAGGTGATGATATTAACATAATAAAATCTCAATATATTGAGGATACTTGAGTTATTTTCTCATCATGGTTGGAGGATAACTCAAAAAAGTGGAAGAATAAGTAAAATTGAAATACTTAAAGAAAACGTTACCCCTTCTTCTGTTGATGACACATGAAGAATACCTTAACACCACAATGAAGGGTGTTATGCATAAAATAAGGCCTCAAGAACATGGTTTGGGATTATAGGAAGGTTTTTAGGTTGATATTTGATGAAAAAGGCTTTTTATGTGTGATTATTAGATAATAGAGGGTATGCTTTTATATGAGAGGGGAGGGGCACCCTTAGAAACTCTTAAAAATTATAAATTAATATAAATTATTTTTTTAATCCAAATGGATCCAACTTGATATATGTCTAATATACGATTAGGATATTTCTAAATTATCTCATACAATAATTTTTATACATGTATTTATTTCATTTTAAACATTTTCTTTTTGGTTTATCATTAATTATTCTCTTTTAATTTTAATTGTGGTAACAACTTTTTAATTATTAAGAGGCTATTAATTCTACTTATATTCAGTCCACATAACATAATTGGACACTGAATGAACTTTTAAACCTTTTAATATTCTCTTTAGGATTTTAGTAGATTTTTATTATTTCTAAATAATTTAATAAATTATTATTTTTATAAAATATAAATTATGTCAATTTTTACACTATTCATTTTATTGAATTTAAATAAAATATAAAAGAGATATAACTTAAAAAAACAATTTAATAGTCTTATAACATGTCATATTCCTTTATAAAATTATTTTATGACATAAATTATGTCCAATAATATTTATTTTAATATTTATAATATCATTTATTTGATTCTTTCATTAATATGGAAAACACTGCATCATCATTGTGTCATAATTAAATTTAATTATTTAATTTCTAAAAATTAAAAAAATACCATGATGTAGTAAATATTTTTTTCTTTTTAATTACTATTTATAGTAAAAAAGATCACTTATATAAACCCATATTATAATTTTTTGATTTAGAATATATATGTTTATAACATATTTTCTATTACATTAAATTAAATGTTATAAGTGTCATAATCACACCCAAGTGGATTAAAAAGGTAAAATTTTCATCCCAAGGGTTTTTTTGGTCAGAAATATATCATCCAATATGTTTAGGATAACTGTTAGTGTATTTTTATATTATTAAAATATTATTTTTACCCTTATTTAATTGATTTTCCCTGTAACCGTGGAAAATAAAAATAATTATTGAAGTTACTATTTATCAAGTCCAAAAATAAAAGGAAACTATTTTAATAATTTGTAACTTCTGATTAAAAATATGGAATAAATTTTTCCAAATTCAAAACAAAGAAGTTTCAGTAAATAATTATAAATTAATTCCAATTTTTAAAATTATAAAATCGGTTTCTAAAAAGTAAAAACCATCAAATGATTGACATGTGTTTATATCTAATTTCAATGTAAAATTACTTCCAATGACAAAAATTGGATTCAATGATAAAAAGTTAATATAATTATACTTTAAAACCAATTAAAATGATAAGCTAACTATATAAATAATTTAGATGAAAAGGAAATTTTGAATTAAATTACAGTATTTTTAATTATTCATTAAAAAATGAATTTTACCATAGAAATTCTAAAATTCAACTAAAGTAATGTTTGATTTACAACTTATAAATAAAAAGTTTATTTTGACCAATATAACATATAAATGTGTCAAAAACTATATTTAAAAAGGGTTCTCCATCAAAAGGCAGTAAAAATGCATTTTTAAGAAAAATAATTCTTTCGTGATTAAAATTGATTTTGTTATTATATCTTGTCTATAATATTAATTTTAAAAATCACAGTGATTTTATATTTTATTAATATAATCCAAAAAGTGTGATATTACTTTATAAACCCAATTATTATCATTTAAATATGTTTTCATAAAAACACATCCTTTATATTCAATTGGGGTTTATTTCCATTTTTTAAAAAAATTTGACCAATGAATCATTATATTAACATGTGTAAACCATATTTTCATAATTTAGTTGATACTTTTTATTCATTACATTACAATAACTAGGTTATAATATTAAAATTTAAATAAAAATATTTAGTTGTTCATTTAGGCTCGATGAAGCATATCATGTATGCTATTGAACATAATGATTCTTACTTAAAACTAGAGATGTTACAAGAACTATATCTTATCTCTCTTGGAGATATGATATTTTTTTTTGATTCATCTAATGAGGCATGAATCTATTGAAGTTCAGGGGATGGAATGAGGGAATTGTTTTCCCATGTTTTTACCACTATTCAAAGGGTCAATGACCTTTTTAGCACTGCTAATCTCAGTTATCCTAAATAATATCATGACATTTGTTTAATATGTACCCAAATTTGGACTCATATGTTAAATATAATTGATGTATGGAAAATATTCTTCATTAATATATTTGAAGAGACTGGTCTGGGTCATTTTGAAACAATTTTGGTTAGTGACCTGAGTGAAACCGTCAATAATGGGTCATTTACCTTCAATATAGAAGAGTCCTCCATCAATATGTTGAGATTCACAAGATTAAAATAGGGATTTATCACTATGAAACATCCCAATTTGACATTTAATGTAGTATTTGAGGCATTGGAAGTATGATGTGGAGACTGAAACATGTTGATGAAACCAAGGATTTTCTAGAAGAACATTCAAGAACTTATCTTTATGATCATCCATAAATTATGAGTCAGATATGTGGTCCTGAGACTAATCTCAGATCCATATTCTTATAATATTTTTTCTCACTTTTGTTATAAACCTATAGTGTTACAGTATAAGGGGATAGGTTGGCCTCACTATATTCAAGTTGACTATGTTTTCATAATATAATAATCTTGAATCCTAATCCATTATTAATAAAATCCCTTCACATATCAGCATCATTGGTCCCACCAGACACATATAAGGGTATGTTGTTTCCCAATAAACTGGAAACTTTTTATTTCTCTATAAAAGGTACAATCATTTAGAATTATATATGCTCGGTATCTGTATGATATAATTTAGCAACGAAAACCATAACCTAAAATTCATTAATAGTTCCATAATTTTATTTTCATACAAAATACAAGAACATTTAGATCTTAAATTTGAAATGTTTTTTCTAGACATTCATTATTAGAATAAATATTATCCTAATATTTTCTAGGTTTCCAATGCTCCATTTTTAAATAATCTTATTTTTTTAAGCATAAAATAGTATTTATTAAGTTCAATATTGGAAAAAAATGTGGAATCATAATTTTGAGAGTTTGAATCATGTACCTCATAATCACGAGTGATAAAACATACATTTATCATTTTATTTTCATGCTAAGATTCAATGTTTAAATTGGATTCATCACTTGAATTAGATTTATAACTACAGTTAGTCATTATGACATTATTATCTTTCCTTTTATAATTAGATTTCCTTTGAACATAAATCACATGAACATTTGAATTTGTGTGACCTTTATTATTACATTCATATCATATATCTTTATTCGTTTTATTCCTCTTATTATATATATTTTTGTATATTTTAGAAACCTCTGATAGTTATTTTCTTGAATATGGATAAATTGAATCAAATGATTAATCCAAAGTAGTTTTAAGTGAAGCATCTTCCATTTTAATAGAAATAATATTTTTATCTTCATCTTGAATCTCAACTCCATTCATCATCAACGTTGTAATCAATTCCCTCATTCTTAGTTTTGAGACTAGTGTGGATGGAATAATAGTAGTATATATTCAATTTCACATTGAGAGTAAAACTATGATAACTTTTATTTCTTGATCTGAATGCTTAATTGATTCTTCCAAAGCAGTAATATCATTGAAAAATTCTATCAATCTCCCATTCATCTGAGTTATTTTCTCATATTAATCAATACTAAATGTATCAAATTGTAATTTTATAGTATTTTTACTTAGATTTCAAACCATATCAATTCCTTTAAAAGAAACATATATATTCTTCCACATCACATAAACAGTAGCACACTAAGAGACTCGATTAAATTCACCAGTTTATAATCCAAAGACAATAACATATATTTCTATTGAATTAAGTTTATATTAATTATCTTGATCATAATTAAAATTTTCTTGATCATCATTAAGAATTTCATAATGCTTCAACACCTTTAAATAAACTATTATTCCATGATTTTTAAAATAAATAATCTTGTATTCTTTCCAGCAACACTAATTATCACCATTAAAATAAAGTGTATAGATCCTCGACATAGCATATCTAAGATCATCCATTGAGAATTAAATTCATCTGTATCATTAACTCTAACACTTTAGATTCAAAATAAATATATAAAATTGAATCAAAACATATAATATCAATTTTTGTTATTAGATAGAATAATAATAATAATCTTTAATAATTTCCAAGAATATCCAATGGGGATTTTTCTCTGATGTCAATTATTGTTATGAAGAAAAAATGGAAAGGTTAAAAAAATATAAATAATTAAATGGAGAAAAAAACTGATACTAAATATTAGATCAGGATGATAAATATGAATACACAATAGGGGTTGAATTTTGCTCCTATAAATACATGATATAAATGAAACTCCCCTATTGAGATTAAAGAGATACTTTAATTCTCTATTCATGATTATTAAGAGTCAATAAATAAGGGAAAAAATAAAAAACATTATAGTGGTTCATGGCATAAATATCCCCTAATACACTCCACCGATTCTCGGTCTACGAGCTTGGTGATTTTCACTAGCTAGTCCTTTTATCGAGAACTTCTAAAATTGAGTACTCGTAGTTGACACTTTAAAAGGAACTAAACATCCATATATTAGTAAGACAAGATAGTAGTCCACCATTACTATGTATGAGTAGGCTGTACTCTAAAATGGACAATATATCTGGATATAGATTTTGAAACAACATGAATACATAGTTTCCACAAAAAATGACACTTGAATATGATATTAAAAAATATAACATAACGAAAAAATATTCTTCAATGTCAGAAAGTTTTTATTTATAAATTTTAAGACAAATTACCAGGTAGAGGATTAAAAATGTAGGTATCTAAATTTTATCTATGATAAGTACTTCGTCGAACTGTAGTAAAACATTAACAAATATATACAGTAGCGACAACAATGGTCGAACAAACATGAATGGATAAAAACATATATGTGTCCAAAGTGTAGATCTAGAGGCAGTGAAACATATTTATTTTCGAATGTATATATGTTTCATTAGAAGAAGAACATAATTTATTTTTAAGATAAACATCTCAGTACATATCATGAAGGTCAAATTACATTAGGTAAAAAAACACTAGAAATATCACTTAATAAATCACAAATATTTGAATTTAAAACAATAAAATAAGGTCATAAATTCAATTATAAATATAAATGATTTAATTTATTGAATACAATCGTTGTAGTGATTCTTTAAACAGATTTAAATATATATTTAATCTCAAAAATAAATTTTTAGATAATGTTTAAATAATCCATAATTCAAAACTTCATATTTGACTAGGTCAAACATAGGGTTTTTCTATGTAATGATAAATTTAAAAAGTACAGTTGATAGTGTCTTGTTGAATACAAAAGTATGGATGATGAACTATATTTTTTTCCTCAAACATAGGGTTGCTTCCAAATATAGGATTTATGATCTGTAAATTTATTCCAAATGTTGGGTATACAAACCATATGTTCTTGCTTAAAACACAAGTTATGAACCATCATTATAGATTTCTTATAAAACATGTCCAGAATAATTTTTCTTTTAGAAAACAAATATCCACCCATGGGTTAAATACTTAATATTATTTCAGAATAAAAATAATTATTCCATTAATTATTAACTTGAAATTCACATGAAATAACTCTATTATCAACATAAATGTTGGTGTTTGTGAGGATCCAAATAAAGAATAAATTACCAATTTTTTTGAATCAACATATGCCCAACAATATTTACATTAAAAATAATTTTTACATCATTATAGGTGAAACTAGAGAACACTAGAAATTCTATAAAAATTTTGAAGGCATGAACTGACGGCATGACCAAAATGGTTGACCATGAGGACTAACCACCTAACCAAAATGATTGACCATGAGTATTGACCACATGTACAAAACAACAGACCATGAGGAATGACTGTATGAAAAGAATGGTTGGCAATAAAAATCAATCACAAGACCAAAATTATCGACCAAGAGGACTGCTCACATGGCCAAAATGAATGACAACAAGGGACAATCACATGATGAAAATGACTGATTGTGAGGACCGACCCCATGAACAAAATGACCATGTAATACCTCGACTTGAATCACTAGGTCTGGAATGAAGTGTCACATGATCTCATGAATGCCTTATCATTTTCAAGAGGCCAACAACTAGGAAATAGGTTCTAAATGGTGATACGAGGAGATTATACCGTTTGTAATAATATCCACACACCAAAATCATAAAAACATAAAAAAACACAATGCAAACTAAAATAATATCATCATGATAAAATAAATGGAATCTAGGTCATGCAATATAAACCAAAATACCCCCATTTTGGTAGCTAAACCAATGTATTATAACTTAATAAAATAAACTAAAAAATTTAGATATAGTCTAAATTCAATCCCAACATCACCTCAATATTCCAACCTCCACCTACTCAGGTCCCTGATGTTGGGCCATTTCCCTTCACTGGACTTTTTATGATGAAATCTATATGAATATCATGATTCTAATGCAATTTTTGAGTGTAAACCCGGTAGTAAACCACTAACATTTCTTTAGCAGACAATACACATGTATATAAAGGTTCATTCGATGATTTAAATTAAATTTACCACCAAGTAACCAATGATATGATGAGATATCGTGCGCTAAATAGACTACCATGCACCTCGACTTTATTTTCTTCAACTCCATTCTCTAAATATTTCTCATATGTCATCACATATTTATTCAATTTTCATGTTCAACTATGGTATAGGATCAAAGTCCATATCCAATAAAGTCCCCAATTAGGATATTAGGCCATCACACCCTTGGATCAACCTCAGGTTAGGCAACTAGGACATCATCACCCTGCCATTACTAGATTGGGCCGTAAGGCCATTGAACCCATGGATCATTATTAGGTTAGGACAGTAGAATTTTAGTCGCTTTCCTATAATGGGTTAATCTAAATGGTTATCATGCCCACCCTCTATCTCAGGTCAATTATCAAGGCTTTCATACCCCTTTAGTATTTCAATGTTCTATCACCATCATCATTACACACCGTACTAGAACATGCACCCCTATAGGGAATATTAAATCCATGAATATCCCATCATTCACATTGATACTAGATACAAACCTCCATAGTCAAATCATTCACACATAATGAGTCATAAAACAGAAGTCGAAAACATAACATGTAATTGTTGATTCTGAAAAATGATCATTATGGGATACGACAAGGAAATCAGGGATAGTTTAAGGTGAATACAAAACAAAACATGTTAAAATCCACAAAAGGGTATGGATTTATAAAGCTAATAACCTTGAAAAAAATTCAACGAAAAATTCATCATGTAATTTAAAAAAAAATCTTGTGTACTATGAAAAACATCACACAATGTATATTGAGTCTCAAAGGTCACCACCCTTGATAAAAATATTAACAAAATGCCCCTCTTAGGTGGAAACATTTATAAAAATTGACATCCTGACACTAAAGAAACCAATAAATACCTCCCTCTACCCCTCAATTAATGGGAACAACTTTTTATACTTTTAAAATAAGCTTTGAATTAGCAAAACATCATCCTTCATGAGACAAAGTTGAGATCAATTCTTAAAGATATACATCTTTTTCACACAACCTTCCATCAGTTCTTAAAACTAAAAGACTTTGGTAGTGATTAATTTCTTGAAGGAACGTGACCTTCATGAAAAATTAGAACCCCTAAAACCTATTTTTGGTTCATTAGATGATTACCCTTCTTGAAACCTTCCCCATGGTAACCAAGACAATACCGTGAGGTATGAACACCTGGTTACAGAAAGGTCCAACCTTCATGAGACCTCTTCCCTTTATGAAGAACCTAAAATTCAAGAATACCCTTAACTTATAGAATCCAACAACATTTGTAAAACCCATCCACTATTACACTCTATGATGCCTCTTTTTTACCACCCATACCATCAGGAAAGTTGAGTGAATAGGTACCTTGTTCACATTCAAGCTCGGTTCATCTGGACATCGATCTCTCATGAAACTAGTTTCATTAACCCTTATGTTCGGTCTATTTTCTCTAAGTATGGTTGGGAATGTTTTATTGCCTCTTTCTCTTATGAATAGTAACCCTAACATCAGGACCACCATGTTCCACCCCAAGGTTTTCATCATCAAGGGAAACAAATGTCTTTTCCCTTTGACGATGCCTATTGATTGGTCCTTCTCTCATAACTAAAAATAGTCTCTCTAGGTGTATCCGCCTTGAAGTTAGAGTTTATGATGTAAAAAATTCATATACTAATGTCTTGGTTTCGTGATTTTACACTGAACAAAAAGGTTCTCAACACATTGTGCTAAACTGTATCCCTACCTATGTGGTGAACAAAGGATGCCATGGGCATGACTGATATGGGATGCCACCTCCACTTAGACCATGGAATGGAACCCTAAAACTAGGGATGAAACAAAAAAATCTAGGAAAAAATCTATGAATAAGACCCACATTATCCATTTTTTTTCACTCCTTCCATGACACGAGTTTCCTTACCACAAGCCGTTAAACTGCATGGATCGGTACCGTCACATGATCTTAAACTATTTCATTGAAATATATGAGTTTTGATCTCGGTATCCTGATAAGTTGTATAGTATTCCTACATGAGGATCAATACAAATCTCCAGAAATACGTGTTACACCTCTTTAAGGTTTAATCAAAATCCACTAACACTGCTATGAAATCTTTATGTCTTTCCCCTGAAAGGAAATAGCTGTAATGTGTGATCATCTCCCCTTGGGGAACACTAAACCTCACCCACCAATCCCCACAAGTTCTTAATCATATGAACTGCATATCCACATAAGATGTTAAATCTATGACCCACCTATCCCCATAATATGTTAAACCTATGACCTTCCTTTCCCCACAAGATGTTAAACATGTGACCCACATATCCCTACAAGACGTTAAGCCTGTGACCTACCTGTTCCCATAATATGTTAAACATGTGACCCACATATCCCCAGAAGATAGTAAAATTGTGTCCTACCAATACCCATAATATGTTAAACCTATGAAGCACCTATACCCATAAGAGATTAAACTTGTGACCTACCTATCCCCCCAAGATGTAAAACTTGTGACCAACCCCACTAAATGTATGATAATCCCTACCTTAAAAAGTACATGGGATTCCCCAGCCCTTTATCCATGAATTCTTTATGTCTAGTCCATAAGTTTCCCCATAGATGATATGGTATTACTTGGGCCCTATACCCCAAATTCCTCATATATTAGATTCCCTCAACATGGAATAACGAGGATCTTTACAGATGCTCAGCATGTCCAAAATTCCCAACATTGTCATCTACTCTAAATGGAAGTTATCTTCTTTTTTATGAAAAACACATTATAATTAATTATTTTCCATCTATAGATGGCACTAGAAATGAGATTAATTAACATGTATTAATGATTTCAGAGATTCCGAGACTAGGTGATGAACTGTGAGGAAGAATCTCAATATGGAAGAGAAGATATCACATCATCTTACTTTGATTATGGATTTAAGGTCATCAATTATAGTTATAGAGTTATACCTCCTTTGGAACATAGGAATGAAGGGTTGCACACCCTGAAGGGATCTATGACAAGTCAATGACATTGGTAACTCTAGGAAAGGCAAATATAGTGCATTTTCACCCTTATGCGTGACCCCAATGAAATGAATTGGAAACAATTTTGAACCCAATATGAATCTATTATCTCGCAAGAGAGGGTAGCTGATGAACATTTGAAATCACTTGTCCTATGGAATCATTGACATGGATCTATTATCCTTACATGGGAGTGGATGAATGGCATTGTACATGTTGTGAATTTCCCTCAACAAACATGTTCTAATGGTTGTCCTCATATATCTTACAAAATAAATCTATGGTGAATAATTGATAAACCACCACCTCCAATAAGCATGGAGGAAGAAGAATCAATGGTGTGGAAATCCTAGATGACTACAGTTCTTCCACCCTAGACACCACTCCCACAACTCTTGGGTGTCCTCTCCCCATCTCTCTTTCTGATCTCATCTAGAGAAGGGTCATCTGAACCATCATTTTTTACTATGAGTGGGAAGGGGTCATCCCAACTAGGGACATTCCCCAACAAGACCTCAAAGTTGTGGTTCCATTTTATATTAGCTTCCCCCAAGGGTTATTCTAGGGGAAATATACCCTCGACGCAACAAAGAATAATTTTAGGAACCTTTCCTCATAATGATCTGACAGATACCTCCCCTGTATCGATGAGGCAAGAGAATAATTGGCCGCACATGCTACAACCGCCACCTGGAGGCCGACAAGGAGGGTCCCCAATAGTCAATGTCACTGATAAAATCAAGGAGCACCATAAGAGGATGAACAAGTTTATTAAATACCTTCTCCTTATGCCCGAGTCTAGAAGAACCATCACCAATGACAGGGGTAGGTCACTAACCTTGCCCACCAGGAGACCTCAACAACATATCCAGTGGTCCCTGCCACCAATGACATACCTTCCACCCTCATGACCAGTGTGTGGGGGAATGTTCACACCCGGTTGGTATCGAGAACAAGTTACCTATTGAGTGGGTTGAGTCAACTCCACCAAATTAGGATCCAAAAACACTCGTCGTGAGCCACCCAACTATGAAAAATTTCTCCAAAGAGTTCCTCCCCATGACCCCATCACCCAAAATGGAGTTCCTACCTATACTGAAAGTTTATCCTACCTTGAAGACCCGTAAAAGAGTAGAAGGGATTGCAACCAATGTGGGGGTCGTACCAATGGAACCGACCATAACATGCAAGGATTAATCTCTTATGGCTCTCTGGGGCTCATGAATGGGGGAACTACCACATATCCAGAGGTAGGGATGGGTGAATATTCTCATCATAAAAGACCTCTTAGAGTACGAGATGATGGAAAAATTACTGCACGTGCCTCCTCCTCCACTGAATGATCTCGGGAAAATCCTATCAGTTATGACTAACCATCCCTAATATGTAGACCCACAAGGTTCCAAGATAACTCCATAAATACATATAAGTTTATTAGGTCTTGACTCCCTCTCATGGACTCTCTATGTAGTCATCTTTTCCGCCATCAACTTCGCTCTTCCCCACTGCCCCCTTTGAAGTTGGAGAGATGTCTAGGACATGATTGGAACCTTATAATGAATTCAATAATTTTTTTGAGCCACGTGGCCATAAAAAATGAACTTCTAATCAGAAAAAAGCCACATAAATGCCATTTTATATAGATATGGTCATGATACTATCCAGGACTCTAGAATACAATCTGTCATTCACAGTGTAGGTGTCTTGTGTGATGCCACCTTTTCCTAGCATCTGTAGAAGAATAGTTACTCGTCGCTATCTCCCCTATTTTTTTAGTCATCACCAATTGGTGCTTGGGTTGATCAAGAGAAGGATGATACTAACAATGATATAAAATAGGAGGAATGTTTGTGGGAGTCATTTTCCAATGACGAGATACTAATCTTGTTCTAGCCACCTGTAGACCCGCAATTCACTATCCCAGAGTACCTCACTAAAGACCATGTGACATGTCTCTACCAAAATATTTGGGTGTCATCCATCCACCTCCAATATCTTCATTTGACTTATCCTAGGGGTAAGGAACACCTTGAAACTATTAATTAGAAATTCTTGAGGGTCAAAACTACATCACACCCAGTAGCTCAACTCCCTGATTTATGTGGATGGATCTAGAAATTCCAATGGGCCTATTTCAACATCCTCATAGTGCACTGGTGAATCATGCTAGAATAATATCCCTATGTGCAGATCATAGGATGGAGCTATTATGATACCCTTGAATTTTTTACCCTTTCATGATGATAGAAGAACAGCCAGGATAGCCCACCTGTTGATTGTGGAGGCCTTTCAACAATCTCTACCATGAATTTAATCAAAAGAAAATACTATTATTGATTAGTTTAATAAATATGATGACAAGAGGAATGAGGGAGAAATTCTTTAAGGTGGATCACAATATCAGTTTATCATTTCTGTGGGTTCCCACACCCATCAACATAGAAAAACATTGAGCCTAAAAACACCACTGAAGACCCATCTCTACCTTCCCGTTGACATGTATACTAGGGAAATGAAACTATGAACCCCATTGGCCCAACACATATTTCACCAGAAAGAGAGGAAAATTCCATAATTTCCTCATACTCCATGAGATTGAGATCCTTAAAAGGCTTACTAGAAAACTCATCACCAAGAAATTCCTAGAACAAGGTGATGCCTGGGGGATCAAGTCCCCCAGTTATCAGTGTAATTGATTCTCCTTGGACATGCACATGGATTTTATGTAGTCATGTTTATGCATCATACCAGAGTAAAGTATGTTGGATACAACAAAAGAAGAATGTATGATTTACCTTTCCTATATGGGTGGCATGATTTCCAACCTTTGAACCATGAACTCTTCACTTTGGGAGACACCAAGCTGTTCAAAGCACTTGTGACAACTAATCCTCACCAGGATGATGTAATAGATCATCTCACTACCCACCTTTAGTATTTGGAGAAGAAACATGATACAATCCCACCAAAAGGAAATCCATATCTAGTATAGGTGGGATAAAATCCCCACCTCTAAAATTCTATAATTCTGAGCTTCATCTTGTTCAATGGGAATGGAGATCCATTATAGAATCAAGATCACTTTTCCTCGTGATGTGGTCTATTTCTAGGAATCTCCAATCAAAAGGAAGTATCCACGCTTCATTTGTTCATCCTATCTACGGAGGGACCCTCTTTTACCTTGTATAATTAGTTTCCACCATGATATATAGTCTTCTAAGAAGATTTCAACAGATACTTTCTCTACCAGTTAGCTCTATCATGATCAAAAATAGCATCGATGACCTCTTAAAATAAAAGTAGAGGCCTGAAGAGAGAGTTTTCGAATTCATTTCCAATATAAAGGTCTAATATACTCCCCTGATATGTATATTTACCATGATAATATAATGATGATGTGCATGGATAATATCTAGGAAAATATGGTTCCCACTCTCATCTACCTGATGTATGTGGGTGGATTTTAGGAATTCATTGAAATAGCTCTGTATTTGGAGGAAGCCTTACATTGGGGAAAGAAGAGGTCATGCTTATTACCACTTCCATACCTGACATGGAATCATATTAAGGTAGTGGTATCCACAAACATACAGACACATTCCCAAGAGCTATCTCACCTTCAGAAACCTTGAACAGATAGGCCTCAATAAACACTGCCTCATCATGATAATGCTTATGAGGACCCCTTCTAGGAAAAAACACTGGGTTACTTTTATAGAGAAAAATTACATGTTAAACTACTTCATGTATGATTAGGTTATAGGGTACTTTACCTACACCTTAAAGAACATCTCTAAGATTCCAGAATCTCATAGTCCCCAGGTGGCTAACCTGACTGATCATGCCATCTACTTCCCATACGATAGGGTCCTTTTACACACCATCAAGTAGTGTTTCATATTAAAATATTATCTTCAGGACAAGGTAGATCATGGTTTGTTCAAGTTAGGTGAATTCCAAACATAGGTATCACATATCTCTATCGATCCAGATACTGATGATGATGACACCGACATATAGTGGTAGGTGTTTGGGTGAGGCACATAAAATTAAAATGACTAGATGGTATGTTAGATAGTTTCCCACACCCATGAAATTACCCAGTATTTCTTGATAAATCAACAATATTCTATGATTTACATGTCCACTCTACCACCTCATCGATAACACAACCTTCCGAGTCTTGATGGAATAGGAATCGATAACACTAAGACAACCAGAACCCCCCACTGGTGCCAAAGTCAATTTTCACACACATTGACTTAATACCCCTTGAATTGGGATAATATAAGATAATTCATCAAACCTAGGAGTATTCCACTAATAAAGAATATGGATTTTCCTTTGTCAATGCAATCAGACTTGTAGATTTTTTCATGATATTCACTGATGAAGAGAATCAAGAAGCTCTTTTAAGTATCTCTAACCATCGTCATAGAGGGAGGGGTAAGCATCATGATATAAAATAGAGTTCTTATATAGACAACCTAAAAAGGATATTACATGCCGCTGAGGTCAGACAATAGGTATTATGTAAGGTAAAAAGGCACAATCGTCACCGGCCATATCCTCAAGTGCACCGTCATAAGTAACTACATTGATTAATCATGCATCTCAACCACAATATCCTAGAGCTAAATCACATGTGAAAAAAGCTCAATGTCAATAATTCAATGGTTAAAATAATCCATCGGACTTACAAATTGAAATAGAAATCACTATTAAGTCTCCAACACCTCAATAAAATACACCCACAACTTTCCCTTCCAAACAATGACTTCCATCGATAAAAAATATGACCGTCTCTAGAAAATATGATGCGATGAAACATCTCAATAACATACAAGTGATAATATCTATTCCGGATTCACTCTTCCCACCAGACGATATGTGTGAGGCTCTCATCAAGTCCTAAAAAATCCCTCTATTGTTTAAGAAATAGGTAGATGCTGCTGAGGCCTATTGCACAAAGGATCCCAAAAGAGAAGAGTTTCGAGTCATCATATCCTTTTCTAAGTATGTAAAGTGTTCCATTTTCTAAGGTAACATATTTTTTCTATATGTAACATGCTAGTTTAATTTCATGGAAATCCATCGATTTCAGTTAGACATTGGTGTTGGGATCGACCTGATTATGACTTAGAAAATCCATAAGCTAGGGATCATGAAAAAATATTGGAACCCCTCCAACCTAACAATTCATGGGTATGAAAATAGTTAGTAGAATCCACACATAAATATTAGTCTTTAAACCATGTTCATTGACTTCATATTAAGCATCAATTTCATGGTTTCTTCATAAGAGTTTCCTATAATTATCTATTGGGAAGGCCTTGTCTTCACCTTCAGACAATGTTCCACTCCATATATAACCAGTACCTCAAGTAATCCTTCAATTGTAAAGTAGGGGTTCTACCTAGTGACTTTACCCCCTTAAACCTATGTGAATATATCTTTCTAAATTCCAAATATTACCAGAAGAAGGGAAAGTAGCTTCAGACTAACAGGGATGAATAAATCAATGCACTGAATGGTCCTACAACCACTTTATTGGATCCTTAGGAGTACTTGGAAGACAAATTCTTCTTTCAAATACATTGGTTGGAGTTAATAATCCAAAATTTTTGGAATCATTTCATCATCACTAAAAAAGGATTTCTTTAATATCACCTTGTATTCCTACACGATACATACACTGTTGAGGTTTGAAAATCCAACTCATATCATGTACTATGAGGTATGCCTCTTTGCCACTAACTCACTAGAAATCTATATGTTCCAGATAATCAGGATAAATCAATTGATCTATACTTAATATCATTTTTTTAAATAGAGATAGACCACACCATTGAAAACCTCCTGGAATTGGATTAACAACCTTCGTATCCATGGTTTCAATAGAGTATGAATTCATCACCAAGGATCTTACCCCTACTAGGGCATAAAAAAGTAGCACTCCATAGTTCCCATTTCTTGAGGGTTTATCCTTTTCCACTAACCCCTAACTTTAGATGATGATGATGGTATAGAATATTCCCATCCTACATTTGAGTAAGGTGTCTAAACCACCTATGACGACTTAAATGAGGTTAATATTGATACCAAGGAATACCCTAGTCCGATTCTCATTATAAAAATCATGCCCTCAGAAGAATAAGAACAATTCATGATTTTATTATAGAAAAACATTATTATATTTACCTGTGGTTTTAAAGAAATGTCATTCCTCAATCCATAAGTTTCTATTAATCAAATTATACTCCCAATGGGTCACCATGGGTAAAAGTGACCTCCTGGGAAGATGCACCCTTACCCTAGTTACACGATTCATGAAAAAGTTGACATGCTAAGGAAATATATCTTCTTCAGGGAAATCCAATACACAAAATGATTGGTTAATACTGAACTAGTTAAGAAGAAAAATAATAAAATCAGAGGCTACTTTGACTTTTGTTTTCCTAAACTCCGTTATCTAAATGATTAATCTCCTCTCCCAGGGACATAGTCTCTAATCGATGCCACTACTGAATTCTAAACCAATCTCTTCAAGGATGGTTACTCTGGACACATTAAAATCCATATAGACTTCGAGGATGAAAAAGATACTACCTTTAGGGGACCACATATCACCTTTTTCTATTGAGTGATTCCATTTGGTTTTAAGAACACTGGGGATACCAACCATATTTCCATTCACGATATCTTCAAGATGCTCCTTGCAACACTACTTGAGTGTTATGTGGGTGATTTGGTGGTCAAATCTTACTATTGTCAGGATTATCTCATGGATCTTGGGAAAATGTTTGAATTCCTCCTCAACCATCACTTGAAAATGAATCCCTTGAATTGTGAATTTAGGTTCACCTAATGAAAGTTTATCAAATTGTTTGTTATATATAGAGGCATCAAGATCGATGTAGAGAATTTCAGTTCCCATAGAAAGATGCATCCTTTGTGAAACCTCAAATATTTTTTATGCCTCTAGGACAATATATCCTATTTCATGTGATTCATCACTAACCTAAATAGTAAATGAAAACCCTTTTTTTAGATTATGAAAAATTGAACCCTTTAATAGTGGGGTTAAGAGTGATTGAATGTATTTGAGGACATTAATCAGAACTTACTACATCTTGTGGTCTAAATTCCACCCATACATGGGAATCCTCTAGTCCTTTATGTTGGAAAACTATAATTTTATTTCAATGATCTTATATATCATAAGGATAATAAGGGGTGATAAAAAAGTCATTATTATATCATTTGCATGCCTCTAAACATGTAGACTAGGTATTCTAACATTGATAAAATCTTCCAAGCCTTAATATTCACAATTAATAAATAATGGAATTACATGTTATAATGTGAAATATAGTTAGTTTTTATATGTTTATACACTAAATTATATCCTCAATCACCCTATACTGATAAGATAATTTTCATGAATCGAAGTGATCATGTAGTAATTCTATATCAGGTTTTCTCCCTGAAGGCTGTTAATGGTTAAGTATTGACAAGTTTCCTAAATGCCACTCGACTTTTAAGGAATCACCCATGAATTTTGAATTGCTATAAGAGGCCATCATATCCATTGACCATAACACACCATGCTTCTAGATACATTTTTATGGTGCCTCTCATAGTATGATTGGGGGAAGGCTCAATAAACCCAAACTCAACAAGGTAAGCCTATGGATTGTCTCCATCAATATCAAATAGGATATATTTTTCATACTCATTCCTATTATCAAATTTATTTAAAACAATGTGATGGAGTTTCATACTCTTATCACCAACCTTGAGTTTTCCATTGATCTTAAAGTCCATAATCTGCATAAAAACATACACATAGAACTATTCATCATGATTATCAATAGTGAATACATCATAATAAAGTAGAAAATCACCCCCTTACTCAAGAAGAACCACATGTGTCAGAGCCACTAATGAGAGGCATGTTTTTGAAGCTCAATGATGCTCACATGTGGATCTCCTTCGAGTTTGAGAAACTCCCAATCTTCTGCTTCTTCTGTGGACGTATTGGCCATCTGGAGAGAGAATGTGATGAAAAGAAAAGGAATGAATCAGGTAATATCATACTTCAATATGGTCCCTGGATATGATCCAAAACGACAAAAATGGCCTTCATCCTAGAGGCGGAAAAACAAAAGAATCTTGATCGCCTCACGATGGCTCACATGGGGCGGGCGGAAAATGAGCACACTAAAGTCATCCCACTAGGACATCCAGAGTTCCCTAAAGTAAGACCAATTCTCTAGAGGGATGAAGGTAGACCTCCCTAGATCATAATCCCCACGTGAAATAATGAGGTTTTCCAGGAGAGTTGAATGAAGAAGCAAGACATCGAATCAGGCACAGATTCTACCCCCCTAAAAGTTACCCTCCCAACACCAACAGAGCCGATGCCAAAACCAGTGAACCCACCAAAACAAAGATCAAACCCAATGAAAATGTGCACCGAACCACCAGATCCTGACCCTGATCCAAGAATAGACACATCAGAATACTATCTACAAGGTGACTCTAGGATGACAGGATTAACGGTACCAGGCCCCGTCACTCGTTGAACTTGGAGGAGGACACACTGTGATAACAGAGAAGGAAAAGTAGTTAATCCAATACCTGGGGAGCTGAAACGACGATTTGAAATGATTACTTCGGCAGAAAGTATTCCAAAAATATGGAAAGCGGTGGGAGGAAATATGATCATGGAGGAATCAAAGGCGGAGGCGGGTACGTCCCAGCTCTACCGAGAGCAATGATCATTATATGCTGGAACTGTCGTGGTATTGGAAACTCACGAACAGTTCGAATGCTCTAGCACCATTGCGCTCAAAGTCTCCCTGATATGGTTTTCATGTCCGAAACCATATTGGAAAACAAGGACACCACTGGCCTTGCACAGAAATGCAGCTTCCAGGGCTACCTCCCGGTTCCCCGATAAGGCCACTCCGGGGGTCTCTGTCTTCTATGGAAGGATAATGTTGATGTTAGGATCTTATCCTTCTCCTCGCACCATGTGGCGGTGGCTATTCATGATCCCCAAAATATGCCATGGACCTTTGTGGGTTTCTATGGCTGTCCAACCCACACTGAGAAGTGGAAGTCGTGGGATCTCCTTTGCAATCTGCGACGTGACCTGCCAAGCCCTTTTCTCATTGGATGTGATTTTAACAAGATCTTGTACCGGACAGAAAAAAGTGACGGAGCTCTTCGACCCTCCTCGTCGATGTCTGACTTTAAGGATGCCATTACTAGGGTGGATCTGGTCGATCTTGGATTCACGGGGAGCCCATTCACGTGGTTCTGGGGCAACACGGACGAAACCCGTATCACGGAGTGCCTCAATAGATTTCTGGGCTCAACGGATTGGATGAATATTTTCAAAATGTTTCACATTGAGCACCTATTTCTCAATGGCTCAGACCACTATCCAATTGTGATTGAATGCACCCAAGGAGACCGCAACAACAAAGGCAGAAGACCCTTCTGATTCGAAAGCTTCTGGACTAAAAAATGTGAATGCGAAGATGTGATCCGTTCAGGCTGGAAGTGTGGAAAAGTAGACATTGGGTCAAATCTCCAACAGACTGCATCAGAGATGAGGATGTAGAGCAATAACAAATTCTGTCAACCTGACAGGCAATGTGATTTCCTCAAAAATAAAACTGTGTAAGCTTCTCAACCAACCCCCATCCAACTACACTATCTTCAAAATCAGCGCCATTCAAAGGGATCTGGATGCTAACCTGCGAATCAAGGAAAGCTTCTGGGCTATGCGGGCACGCGACACCCACATTAAATAAGGGGATGCCAATACCTTCTATTTTCATCTGAAAGCCTCAGCTAGGCGCGGAAAAAAATTTATCTCTTGCATCTCGCATCCGGATGGTACCAAAGCCTTCGAGAATGATGGAATCCAAGACGTTATCGCCAATTATTTCCAGAATCTCCTTTCGGCTGTTAGTCTTAACATCTCTGTCGAAGTGGATGACTGTATCAGACTTGTGATCACTGAAGAAATTAATAGGAAACTTACCAAAGATGTGACGGATGACGAGATTCGTCTAGCCCTGAAACATATCCACCCTACTAAGGCCCCAGGCCCAGACGGCTTCCATGCCCTCTTCTATAAACAATACTGGCACATTATTGGTCCTGACATCTGCAATCTGATGAAGAAGATCTGGGCTGGGGAAACAAGCATTTCTGTCATTAACGAAACTATCCTCATCCTCATCCCCAAAATCAAGAAACCCCTCGTGGTACCTGATTTCAGATCTATCAGCCTCTGCAATGTCTCATAGAAGATCTTCTCGAATATCCTGGTTAATCGGATGCGCCCATGCTTGTCTGATATCATATCGAAAAATCAAAGTGCCTTCATGGCCAAGACACTGATTACGGATAATGCCATTGTGGCCCATGAAGTGTTCCACTCAATGAAAACACACTCCACCGCAAAAAGAGGAACCATGGCATGGAAACTGTACATGACCAAGGCCTATAATAAAGTGGAATGTCACTTCCTCAGATTCGTGATGCTGAAAATGGGATTTTATACAAAGTGGATAGAGATGATCATGCACTGTGTCTCTTCTGTTTCCTTCCGAATTAATGTCAATGGGGTGCTCACCCATGGCTTCTCCCCAACCCGTGGCCTGTGCCAGGGAGACCCTCTATCCCTTTTCTTTTTATCTTGGTGGCTGATATTTTTTCTAACCTCATGTCCAGGGTAGCTTCCTCTCATTCAATTCATGGGGAAAAGGTCTATCGTGCAAGCCCACCGGTTTGACACCTTTTCTTCACTAACGACTGCCTTCTTTTCTCCAGAGCTACCCAGAATGAGTGCCTCACTATAGGCCATGTGATCCAACCGTATGAGAGGGCCTCTGGGAAAACAATCAATCATGGAAAGTTAGAAGTCTCTTCCAGCTCTGGGGTCCCACTTTCCAAAAGATAAGAGCTTTGTGCCATTGTAGGCATTCATATGGTTGAGAAGCATCAGAAGTACCTCAGGCTACCCCCCAGTGATCGGCCGATCCAAAAAAGAAATCTTCACCTCTTTTCTTGATAGGATAGAGAAAAAAAATCCACGGATGGACCCCAAAAATAATTTCCAAAGCCGGAAAAGAAACCCTCATTAAGGATGCCCTTCAATATATCCCTAGGAACTTTATGTCCCTGTAAAAGCTCCCTGTTGTGGTTTTCAACCAGATCCATTAGCGCACATCAAACTTTTGGTGGGGACAAAACAATGGAAGGAATAAAACCCAATGGATCACCTGGAAAAATCTCTGCCAGCAAAAATCTGCTGGAGGAATGGGTTTTCGAGACCTCTTTCACTTTAATGATGCATTGTTGTCATAGCTAGGATGGCGCCTTATTAACAACCCGTCCTCTCTCTGTTTGTGAGTTCTCCGTGCTAAATATTTCCTCCACAAGGATTTCCAGGATTCCTCTCTTGGCCCCTGACCCAACTTCCTCTAGAGAAGCATCTGGAGCTCCCGCAACCTCCTGGAGAGAGGGCTGGGTTGGAGGATTGGCAATGATACATCTGTTTCTATCTGGACGGACCCTTGGATGATCGGCAAGGATGGAAGGAAGACATCATCACCAGCCCCACCTGGGATCGAAGGTGCCACCATCTGGTGCCTATTTTCTGATCATGGGAATGGGTGGTGCACGGAAAAGCTTCAATCATGGTTCAATTAGAGATAGAGAAGGATTATACAGAGTATCCCCTGTGTTCCTGATGCAGGCCCCGACCACCTCTTCTAGATCAATGACATATCAGGAGTCTATATGGTGAAATATGGCTATCGACTCGCTATTTATTCTCAGTCTGACGCTAGGGAAGGAGGGCCCTAGGATTCGCTGTGGAAGCTCAATGTCCCCCCAAAAATCCGCCACTTCTGGTGGCAGGTGTGCTCGGGCATCCTCCCTACCAGGATCCTCCTTGCCTTCCGACATTTCTCCTATGACATGTTCTTCCCATTCTGTCCGGACATCCCAGAATCCCCCCTATACTCTATCATCCAATGTCTGGGGGAAAAGGAGATTTGGAACAAATGGGGATCATCTACGAATTCCCCACTGGTTTTGGCCTCTGACCTCCCCTCGCTCCTGAGGCATTGGTGCTCTTCCTCGTCGCCGACCTTGGCATGGTCACTTTGCATCATGGCTTGGATCATTTGGGTTCGTCGTAATGATGCGGTCTTAAACCATGTTTTCAAGCCTCCCGAGTTCTAGATTGAATGGGCATCATCCTGGATTGAGGGCTGGCAGCATAACTCTGGTCAACAAATGCCCTATGGATCCCTCCCCCATCCTCCCATTGGTGTCTTCCACCGTAAGGGATCCTTAAGATTAATGTGGATGCGTCTCTCCCCAAGGATGGTCCTATCGTCCTTGGTCTGCTGGCCCGGGATCATTTTGGTCAAATCATTGCAGCCAAGAATGAATCCCATCATTCCCTTTGGGAACCCGTTGTTGCTGAAGCCGCTGCCATCCTCGATGGGATGACGTTTTCAAAGGATAATGGATGGTAGAAGATCCACCTTGAATCGAACTGTCTCACTTTTATCAAGACCATCAACAACAATGAAGAAGTCCTTTAATCTTACGGTCCCCTCATCTAGAAAATCCAATATCTCTGTCACTGTTTCATTTCCCGCACCTTCTCTTTCATCAGAAGGGAAGGGAACAATGCTTCCCACCAGCTGGCGGCCTCTGGCCCTCTTGATAATGACCATGTTTGGTTTGACCACTTTCCGTCATGACTTTGTGCTTGTACTTCCGCTGATCTCAGTTTTTAATGAATTCGCCTTTTGTTCAAAAAAAATTGTCTTAGTTTCCATCATAGATGAAGGTGACTCATATCCCCCAGTATTAGAAAGACCGAGATGATACTCTAGTAGGTCAAGCTCATTCTCTCATAGAGCTTGACCAATACAAGTTGGTCATTCATCTGGCCCATCTTAGAGTCAAATCCCCCTCACCCTTGATTAATAAAACCAATAGGTGAACAAAATATCTATTGTAACATATGTAGTAGATCCCCTAAATACCATAGTTATTTAATAATCCTATGATTGGATGAATCCCTTCACTTAGTATCTTTAGTTTGGGACCTTCCCACTAGAAAAAGCTTAGAGAAAGAGAATGCATTTATCTATGGTGAAATATACACTCAAGGATGGCACAAACCTTGATAATTCTATCTATATGGATGGTTTTGATAGAATCCTACTCTATTGCTTATAAAGGGATGATATTATTTTGGTCTTGCAAGAATTCCATGTTGGGTCATGTGGTGCTCATAAAGTGAGATTAAAGCTTTATTACCAGTTCTAAATGATGGGTTAAATGTAGATCATTATGGTCCATAACTACATAAAATTCATTAAAAGGTGTAATGCATTCCAGGTTCATGGAAAAATATTGTATCTACCATCAAATCTTATCCATTCCAAAAATTAATCCTAAAACATTATTTTATGAGGAATTTAATTTGTTGGTCCCTACACGCTAGCGAATTCTCAACATTACAGGTTCATTTTTTACTACCACCAACTTATTCTCAAAGTGGGTAGAATCCATCGCACAAAGAGGCATCAAGACCCGGTTAGTGATCGAGTTTTCTAAGTCCCACATCATCCAAAAATTTGGGATTCCTAATACTATTATCACTGAAAATGACACCAATATTAAAGCCATTGAGATAAATAATTTGTAAGCCAAGTACAACATTCGGTCCAACCATACTTCTCACTATCATGCATAGGAAAATATGATGATCAATGCATTCAAAAAAACCCTCTATAATATCTTTAAAAATATGGTAGGTCATAATAAGAATCATTTCTTGATAATATCCCCAATTACCTCTAGGAATATCAAAGAATAACTCAAAATTCCACTAAATAGGCCCCATACTCCTTGGTGTATGGAATAGATGAAGTTTTACCTATATATGTTCAGTTACTATTACTCTTTATGACCATTTATGATAAGAAGATATCAAAAAAGAGAGTTGTGGTCCATTTGGATGAGCTCTAAACCCTCGAAAAATACAGGCTTTAAGCATTGGATAACCATGAACGAGATCAAAATTGGGTGTCTCATGAATTCAATAAGAAAGTTATCCTCTGTTCTTTCTTTCAGGTTGAAATGTTTTTTTGGCTCTTTGGGCACCGATGATACCTACGAATAATATATCTAAACTAAAAACCAAATGGGAAGGACGTTAACCTATCTATAAGTTCTACTCTAATGGTTCATACACATTGATCACTATAGAAGGTAAACATATCACACCTCCCAACAATTCATGGTTCCTCAATTGGTACTTCATGTGAACCCCCTTAGTTCTAGCTACCAAAATTTTAACTACAAAGACAATGTACTAATCATATGGCATTAAACTATAATAAAACTTCATTAGCACATTATGTTAAACTATATCCTTTTATTGTGTAATAAAAATGGGATGCCTCATATGACAAATGTGAGATGAACAAAAACAAACATCCTTAGTACGTGAATGTTAAACTATATCCATACCCTCTATGATAAAAATGGGATGCCCCATATGATAAATGTGAGATGATCCATGTTAAAACTATGTATGTCCTAATTCTAAACCCCATAAGATACAGAGTGATTCCCAAATCCCCTTTCTTTAGGCTTGATCATGAATTCACTCCACTATGTGGAAAGAATAGTATTCTTCCTATGAAAAACATAGGATTAATTATGAATCAATCATATGATTCCTCGTGAGATGATTATTAGATGACACCAAGCATCCTCTATAATAATTCTCCTAATGTGTAAGGACCAATCATATTCCCTTGGCCTATCAATAGTACAAGATTCCCCCAAGACCCTATATGAGGAGGAAACAAAAAGAATCTCTCATATGTAAATCCGAAATATCCCCCATTAACCTAGTGAAATCCATAGGGTGAACATGCTGATTATGTTCCTTGACCCACCAGTGAGTCAATATGTCCTCATATCTGGATGTGGGGATGATAGAATGGAAATCACGATGTTGAATCCCCTATGAACAACATCCTTATAACATGATGATAATCTGTAGTCATACCCTATGTCCTAAACATGTGATACCTCAAATGATAAATATGAGATGAACCTTATTCCCAGATGCATGGATCTGAACTATGAAACATAACTTCCTAGTCGCATGGAATGAAAATGTATGACATATTAGTCAAATATATATGAATTTAAAAAGTAATAACCACATATTAATCATAAGAAATTAAACTGTGTGTCCATTTTCCTTACCACATGATGTTAAACAATATGGATCACATCCCCATTTATTGATATTATACTATGTAATACCCTTATCCCTCACCCAAGAGGGAACTCAACTCCTGGTGTTAGTGTCCTATAACACCGTGTTTAAGAACTACATATGGATTGATTATCGATCTCATGGGACATGTAGGGATACTAATATGTCATGTCATAGGCTCATCTTAACCATTGATCTTTTTTATGGACACCCCTTGGGATTATGTCTAGAACCTTCTAACTAATTTTCCAACTGAGTGTGTTCAAGCCCACAAAAACATATCTTTTATAGTGTTTAACTTCCCTATGAATAGATCCTCATAAATATATCTAAAATTTGGGACTTCCTTGTATATATGAACACCATAATTCAAATATTTATGGCCCCCAAGTGATGAATGTGAATGGAAAAAATATTCTTTCCTCCCACCTGGGAACACACCCTAATGAACCCCAAGAAATATGTAGTGGTTCCCATGTTTCAAATATGGTCAATGGTCGATCTCATATCTACCTATCCCATACTATATTGATGTGGTTGTAAGGAATATGTTTTGAACATGTTCAATAGTCATCCATACCCATCATTCACCCCCTTTCAGGGTCAAGATTTTGGAAGTCTTGATTTACATCAATTCCACCTTCCTCGGTTTCAATGATGTTTTGATAAACTTGGTACAATACTTCCATGAAATTGAGCATGTCAAGGATGAATGTAGCTTTAATGGGACCCTCTTGAGATGGATTCTTTCATTCATATCCTTAACTCCCATGAAATAAGGGATATTACTTTTCATTCTTTTTGTCTTACACAGATCATGGATCATGTAGGCTTAGGAATTATTTAAGGATTTCCCCTAGCATGGTTGAGGCACCCAAACATCCCTACATATGATCTTTTCCCCACTTCACTATAAGAATAATTAACTTAATCTATATGTAATATGTCCCATAGGTTTTTTTGGTGATGGGGCTCCATAATCCCCTTTTAACATTATGTCACTACTCTTTTTCACCATTACAACAATTTTGGGATACATATCCATTTGTCCAAGAATCATAAACATAAATTTTCTGAATCTTAACTCTATATATTTCATGCTTTAAGGGCCTCCATGGCTAGAAAATTCACATTACCTTCACCTTATATCCCAGTCACATGATGAGAAAATGCACAAAATTTTGGTTAAAGATATATGACCTTAAACTGAAACAACCTCATCCAATGAATAAATATGTAAGGATTCATTACCATTTCACTTAATGGGATACAAAGAGACACTCAAATCCCATATCTTAGGCCAAGTTCAATCACTGAACTATTGTAACACTTCCTTCCCTGAGAACGAGTTCAAACCTCACTTACTGATGCACCCCCTTGGTGTGCTCAAAAATGTCGTGGTATAAAAACAAGGGTGTAAAAATTATTCTAAAACATTTCACCGAATCATCCTCATACATCAAGATCCCCTATTTGGATCATCATCATCCTCTAGAACATAATGGTATCCCAAAATTACATTAGTTTCTAGAAAATCTGTCTCACCTACCATCCTGGGGTCCTTACCCTGAATGATTTCTCAGGAAAAACTGGATCCCATGCTTCGAACTTGGTCAACAGTTGACACCATGTTAGTTCTCCCCATTCATGAATGGTGTGAGAATGAGACCTATGTTTCAAACATGTTCAACAATCTCCATGACCCATTGGTCGTACCCTCATGTGATTCAAATCATGGGAATTCTTAATTTACCTCAGCACCACCTCTGTTTGTTTTAGTGGAAGTTCCCACCCCTCATGTCCTCCTATTCATCCATGCATGTTGCTTAAGAAATTCATCATTTTTGAGAATATGAAATCATATCCTCTCTCTATCCTTGTGTGTTACTCTTATATGACTTGGAATAATCCTTACTATCTCTTATTTCTGACACTGATCATGCCTTATGTAGGAATACATACCCTAGTAGTAATTCCTTCACATGGTTAATGATATAGCCTACATGGTCCATTGATCATGTCCTTAAACTATGCGTGACAAGCCTTAGGGATGTTCATGTTGTCAAGGCCCCCCATAAAATCCTTTTTCATGAACATTTTTGACTCTCTTTCTCACTACATAAACCAACCTAGAATAGTTTATTATGGTCCAAGCTCTATGACCTTAAACTAGGAGTCTTGGTCCATGCTATGTGACCTTAAACATGTGAGAACCATGGTCTGAGATCTATGAACCTAAACTGGGGATCCTAGTCCTAGACGTACAACCTTAAAAGACACACCCCTTTATCAAAGCTATACGACCTTAAGATAAGAAATTTCATAGACCTTTGTTTTCTCCCTGGGACCCCTCCACTTATTCATAGCGCTAGGGTAGAGAAAATTTTCAGAAATGTAGGGCTCAGATTGTTGAGTTTTAGATGTTTCACCTGAAAATCTAAAAATACCCTCCCACGTTGACTCCCATTAAGAGGGGGTGGGGGATTCTTGATGAAAAAAATGCTCATTATGAGAGATTTCATGTAAATCAAGAATGGTTTTGGGTGAATACAATCCAAAAATGGTTAAAAATAATCTAAAGGGGCTAGATTCATGAAGTTAGTAACCTTTATTAACAAAAATTGTTGCATAAAGGTCATCTATGTTCCAATAAGTGAATATCACACAAATGATGATAACCTTCATACAATGTATATTTTGTCATGATGGTCACTTGCCCTAGTATGAACCTTGGAAAAATACACCTCATAGGATGTAACATTCCTGAAAATAGCCTTATCAACACTATAATGCCTATAAATACCTCCCTACACCCTCACTTAAGGGAATAAGACATTATGAATTTGACATGAAGATCTAAATTCACAAAACATCATCATTAAGAAGCCAAAGAAGTGATGTATTCCTACAGGTATCCATCATTCATGATTATAATCCCATCGGTTCATGAAACTCAATGACCATATTAGGGATGATATTAATGAAGGCCCATGAACTTCACGATAGATAAAAACACCACACATCTCTTGGGGTTTCTAGAAATAACAATCGTTCATGAAACTTTCCACTTGGTAACTAAGACATTACCTAGATCCAAGGCCATCTTTTTTTATGAAGTTCTTACCTTTTCAAGACCTTTTCCCATTATAAAATCCCTAGAATTCATGAACCCATATCCTTCACCAATAACCCAAGATTCATGAAACCCATCCACTAAGTCACTCCATGATTCCTTATTTGATCACCCATGCAATTTAAAAAATTTAGTACGTAGGTACCCTATAACCATTCAAGCTCGGTTCATCCATGCATCAACCTCTCATTCCACTAGTATCACCAATCATAATGTATAGTTTATTCAATCCATGAAATACCATGATAGTTGTATCAATTCTTTCTTATATGAACATACACAATACCTTATATCCTTTACATGATTCCTAAAGGGTGGAATCATTAAGGTAAATGTCTTTCTTTTCCCTTTGATGAACCCTAGGGTTGGATCCTTTTCTCTAACCAAGAAATAGTCTCCCCGGGTATAGGCCCCTTGACATTCAAGATACATGATATAATACTACAAATCCTAACAAACTAGCTACAGAAAGTTAAAGTACATAAAAATTTCCTTAACCCATGATAATAAATTATATACCTACCCTATGTGGTGAACACAAGATGACCCATGTACAAATGACATGGGATAAAACCTCCACTTCCAAAATGGGATGAGACCCTGATAATAGGAATGAAACCCAAAAAACCCAAAAAAAACTCTATGAGTAGGCCCCATATTATCCCTTTATGTCACTCCATCCATGATGTGAGAATCCTTACTGAATGATGCTAAAATATAAGGACTAATCCCATCACGCGAACCTAAATTGTGGCATCATACCATGTGTGTTTTGTTCCATTTATCATAACATGGTACATAGGATGCATGCATAAGGTTTAATATAAGAATTATGTTATTCTTGGGAGACCTCCCTAAGGTTCATTCCAAATCCCTAATCACTACCATAAATTATGCATGTATTTCCCCTAGATGGAGACAACACCAATGTGTGATCATCTCCCCCTAGTACACACCCATACTCTCCTATATGTGCCCATGAAATGTTAAACCGCTATCCCATATATCCTCACAAGATGTTAAACCTATGACCCACCTTTCCACATATTACATTAAACCTATGACCCACCTATCCCCAAAAGACATTAAATAAATGAACCACATATCCCTACAAGATGATAAACATGTGACCCACTTATCCATAAAAGACGTTAATCCTATGACCAACCTATCCCCACAAGGCGTTAAACTTGTGACCCAGTTATCTCCACAAGACGTTAAACCTATGATATAAATATCCCCAAATTTTTTTAAACATATTACCTACCTATATCCATGAGACATTAAACCTGTGACATACCTATCTCCACAAGATGTATAACTTGTGACCAATCAAACCAAATTCAAGAAAATCCATACCCTAAATGGAGTATATGGGCTACCATGGCCCTCAAGCTCTTGGAGCATTGTGTCCATGATAGAAGTTTTCCGGTAGTGGATATGGGATTACTTTGGCGATATACCGATGTTTCCTCAAATATGATATTCCCTCAACTCCAAACAAGGATGAACTTTATATATACTAAACATGACCAAGATTCCCAACATCATCACCAGATCCAAACCAAAGGTAGATTTTATATTGTGATAGTATGTAATGTAATTAACCATTGTCAATAATGATATATCACCAAGAATAACATTAATAAACTGGTATTAAATATTTAAGGGAGACCTAAACTAGGTGATAAACTCCACGGATGAATCCATGGAAGGAAGATCCTACATCCCATCATCCCATTCTGATCAAGGAGATGACATCATAAATCATGGGGATAGACACCACCAACATTGGAAGGAGGGAATGTTAGGCCAAACACCCCAAAGAGAGCCACAACCATTCCAAGGACATGGTCACTTTGGGATACGTAATGTAATTCCATCGTCACCATGATGCGTGACCCTGGTGTAAAGAATAAGAAATAATTAATTCATAGGTCTCATAGGCGACACACACGCATAATAAGAAAGAAAAATAATAAAATATCATACAATGGTTCCCATGTATATAACCATATTAAAATGTTTTCCAGCCATATGAATCAAATTTGTATAATGGGATTATATGGTAAGGGTTTACTACATCAGGTGTGGCAACATCAATTTCCAAGAGTCATCACTATACCACATTTTTACACAAACAATTACTAGAACTAATCCCAATTTATCACTTATAGGTTTCTAGAATTAAAATTTAGGGATAATGTGACATGGTTTTAGTTATCGATCAAATTTCCCAATGAGATCTTAAATGAACAATAGATATAGATCCATTAATGGGAAGGATAGAAATTCCATAGATCTAAAGTCTATCCATAAATCAACAAATAACTAGTTTTTTGACAACAATGGAATTGATAGATATAGCCAACATGGATATGATCTTTGACTAATTTCAAGAGAAGGATATTATTCTGTCTAGAATGGATGAAACATACCATTTGAGATTGAATGGGTCGATCCAAGATTGAAATGCTAAAGAGAGGGGAAAGATAATACAATTATATCGAAAGAGAGTTACTAGGACTATTATGTATGAATAAGGGGAAAACCTAGAGATAGGGATATAAAAAATACACAATAGAGTAAAATTAGGGAACAAACCTTAATGATAGGGTTATATGGGAACCATCAACCGATCAGTGGTTTCCAGCATAATGATCGGTATCTCCAAGAAGAAGACTATGCTCCTACCTTAGCCATAATTTGGATAGTGGATTCATTCAAGATGTCCAATGGAATCCAGGAGGTTTTTTGGGCTTCTTCCACCTCCACCAGCAATTCAATAGCACATCAGAAGATCTAAGCTATTGTTTGGAACCCCTTTCACCATTTCTTCTGATTATTGGCTTCCAAAATCATCCAACAGATCTGAAAATACAAAAAACCACCATACGAATATGTTGAAACTTAAAATTAATATTCCTTGTAATTTCAAGGATCTCATAGACCAACCATTAAAAGATGTTGGGCACCATATGGGCACCTAATATACTTTTAAAAACATAAATAAAGTTTTTTATAAAAATGATACCTAAAATTAGATTCCTCTCAAAAATTCAAATCCACAAGAATTTAAAATAAAACCCAAAATAAGTGAAATGTTTTCAAATTAATACCTCATGAGACACCTCTCATGATATTTTTAAATCAATAAAACAACAAATTAATTTGTGAAACAATGTTAATCACCACGAAAAAACAAAAATTAATCTAAAAACTCACTTTTAGTGAATTTACCACTTAGAGTAAAGGCCATTAAAAAGAATAATATCAAGGAAGGGAAACTGTTTGAAACCCTTTGGTGAGTGTTTTTTTTCAAACGCTGAAATACTTGAACCACGGCGTTTTTTGAAATGAATAAAATATTTTTGCATGCCCCTAAGTGAGTTGGAATTGAAGAAAATGTGCCCATAAGTGAATCTGAATTGTTATCATGGTGGAAAAGATACTTTTTGGAGTTCTTGATAGTTTGAGTTTCATTAATATAAATATTTAAATTATTGAAAATGACACATGAAGGATTAAGGATTGTGTCAGAGCTTGGAATAAATATAAAATGATCATATGAATGAAGGAGGAAATGTGACAACCCTTGGATTATTTCATGTGATCATCCATGAAGTCTATAATCTAACAGAAATAAATATGGAATTGTTTTGATTATAATATTTATGAGTAGTGTAAATCTATAAAATAGATATGTACTCATGTATATAAATTGTGTACATAATGGAACTCACTATATATTTGAATTTGTCTATGAAAAGTATTTACATAATGGGAACTGAGTGGCATAATAAAATTTTCTATACTAGTTTCTCTAGTGCAAGGAAATTTGGCTATGTAGGTAGATATGTATAAAAATTCCTAAGTGAGTGGATATATAGAAATGTTAAATTTCTATTATGTAAATATTTATTGTATAAAAATACCATGTAAGGGAAATAATTATGGAGAAAACCAATTATGTGAATTTAATGAGGTAAGGAAATTCATATTTATAAGGGTATGCATTTAAAAAAAATTAGGTAAGGGAATTTGGAGACCCACATGTCTAAATCAGGTGACATAACAGAATTTTCCTATACATGAGTTTTTATAAGGTCCTGCTCATAAAACACTACATATTTTATGAATTTTTGTTAAGAATTTAATTTATTTCACATTGAAAATATTTTCAGGTTTAGCGATTAAGATAATTAGAACATAATTCAAATATAACATTGAACATTCATACAATGTGGATACAACTAAAAAAATATCAATTTATTAAAAATATAAAACTTTCAAAATAAAAATTGATTTTTTTTTCATGAAAAATATTCATAACATTCAAATATAATTCATCAATTATCTTACCCATCCTTGTACCATGTGATTTTTTTATATCTTTATATGAGCACAAGAAGCTCAGTATGGGATATAAAGAAAGAAAATTTTTAGTCTAGTGAAAAAATGAAAACCAATTAAAACCCATTTCTCAAAAACCTGTTAGCATGAATAAATAAATAATGTGGGTTACGTGGTACATAATTACCTTATCAATTTTAAATTAATTTTTCTAAATGGAATAATATTATAGTTAACATCCATTTCTGGAGTACCCAATGAATAGGAGTGCTATAATGGGGCTCAGCTTTCATATCGTGAGCTATATTGGGGATCAACCCATCATATATTGAGCTATAATGGATATCAACCCAAAATATATTTATCTATAATGGAATAAAGACATAAAAAAAATTCAAGGATCATATCATGAATAGAACCTTTGAAAAATTCTTTAAACACATGAGAAAAACATTTTCAGATTTCAAAATACCACTTTCTTGTAAAAATCACTTTTCAAATTTAAAAATTGTTAACAAAATAACGAATCCAATTTTTTCAAATAGAACTATGAAAAATTATAAAGAAAACATTAAATTAATAATTTCTCATAAAATCAGGAAAATCCACTCATGTCGTATAAGTTAAAAAAAATTCCCTTTGACTATTGTAAAAGTAACTTTTAGTGTGTTTTTTTAAAAGATAGCCTCTTACCCTGAGTCTGACTCATCACGTACAATACATATATCCTCTTATATAAAAACATAGTTTAATTATTTACTTTATTAAGAATAAGAAAATTCTTATCATTCCTTTTATATTACATAATATCATTTTATAATAGACAATTATTTAAGTTAATGTCCAACGTTTTGTGGATATTTGATACTTGGGTCCAAAATGGATTTGGTATGATGTAAATAGTAAAAGTGGTAATTATTAAATAATATATAAAATAATATTAATGACATGGTTATACATTTATTACATAAATTATACTTCTAAATATAATCATTATATATGGTCATGAAAAATGAACTACATTATAGTCATGGAGACGGTAACTCATACGTACGCATGAGTAACATTTTCCATTTTTTAATGATACTTATGGAAAGAAGGTATGTATTATTTTATCTTTACATTATGATTTTAATATAATAAATATCATATTAATAATTTAAATACAATTATTGATATCATCCATGTGATGTAGTGATGAAAAACAAATCACATCTCTTGGTAAAGGTGATAGTTCACACACACACACAAATGACATTATCATTTTTATGTGCATGGAAAAGTATGAATAAAAATAGTATATTATTCATTAATAATGATAAAAATATCATAAATATAATTTATAAAAATTATTTATATCATTATAATCATTCTTAATAGATGGTGGTGGAAAGATAATTGTATCGGTTCGTGAGGTGGTAGTCCACTATACACACAAATGAATAATTATTTTCCCATTTGATGAAAGTAAGGAGAGATTTATGTGATGATATTAAAATAATAACATATAATTTAAATTATTATATTGAAGTTATTATTTTATCCAGGTGAAATAATATTTGAAGGTATTGCAAGAAGAAATAAAATAGGAATACTTAATTAAAAATCACACCTCTTTTTCAGATAATCTCCTCTGATTAACACATTAAAAATTCTAATGAGGGTTTTCTCCGTAAAATAAAGCCTATATAATTTGAGCAGGTATTATAAGAAAATATTTAGGAAGTTATTATCCAAACTAAATTCGTTTTGAAGTTTTATAAAAATATAACAAGGGGTTCCCTTTTATAAGATAGGGGAGGGGCACTATTGGAATTCTACAAAAATATTAAATTAATATAAATTAATATTCAATTAAAAATGGATCAAAATTAATTTATTTTAAAAAATAAGACTATTATGAGTCTTAATAGATTCATAAAATTAAAATTATACAAGTTTTTACAAGTTTTAATCAATATTATTTTATTTTAACCCTCATTTAACATCTTTAATTCTAACCGTGATATCGTGTAATTTACAATTTCAGGGTTAATATAAAAAATATAAAATAAATAAAATACTATTAAATGATTCATTGATGATATTTTAATCCTCATAAAGATAATTTTCCAAAATTTTATATTTTAATAATTTTTCATTATTTAAATAAATATTATTTATTTTAAAATATCATTAATGTAAATCGTGACTCTATTCATTGCCTGAATTTTTAAAAATACTATAAAAACATGATATCATAGAAAAAAATCTGCTAACACATAGCTATAATATAATATACATTTATAAAATTCATGTATGACATTAATTATCTTAAATTATATTTATTTTAATGTTTTAAATATCATTTATTTGATATTTCATTTAGTTAAATAATTAATGTATCGTTGTTGAACAAGACATTAACTTAATTATTTATTTCATAAAAATTAATAATATATTACTATGAATAAAATAAAGATTTTACATTTAAAAATAATATTTATAGTGGAACATATTCCTTATATAACCTAATATTAAAAATACTTCAATTGTTAAAAACAATAGCATGAAAAAAATTAACTTTTCATTGAATAAAATCTTATAAACGAATTAAAGTAATACAGGTGTGTCTAAGAGCTCACAAAAATATACCTAAGATGATTTTTTAAAAAATTTATCCATCTAATAAAATTAGGACAAGTTAAATATTAATTTTATAATATTTATAATATTTTTTTTACTCTTAAATACCTGATTTATCCTTAACTATAGAAATAAAAATTTCTAAAGTTATTATTCATAATTTATCCTAAAATAAAAGGGACCTATTTAATAAATATTTAACTTATGATTCCAAATTTGTAATCAAATTTTCAAAATTCCAAATATAGAAATTATAAAAATTAATTAAAAATTAATATCATTGACAAAACGAGAAAACATGTTTTAAAAGTAAAAACCTTCAATAGATTGAAAAGTTTTTATATTCAAATTCAATTTTAAATTGATTAAAATGTTCAAGATTTTATTAACTGAAAAAATATTGATCTAATTATACTTTAAAACCATTAAAAAATATAATTTAAAAATATATGTAAATTTTATGAAAAAAGAAATTTTCAATTAAAATGCAGTATTTTTTCACTTTTCATTAAAACATGAAACGTATCAGAAAAATACCAAGAATTAAACAAAGGAAAATTTAATATTAATATTTTAAAAAAAGTGTTTATTTTTTTAAAATAATTTATAAAATTGTTAAAAAATAGAATTAAAATAAGTGTCCCATCAAAAGGTAGAAAATTGACTTTTTTTCTGAAAAAATACATATTTTATAGGTAAAATTGGATTTATTCTTGCATCATGTATAGAAAAAAATAAGTTAACTTTTAAGCATTATATTGAATATATTATATATGTTTTTCATTAATATACCCCAACAAGAGTGATTTTCTTTTTTTATTCCTATATTTCACACTTGTGTCAATATAAATAATTTTTCAGAAAAACATTTCTATTTATTGTAAAAAGGGTTTTATTTTTATTTATAATTAATTTGTTACCAGATAATTAATCATATATACATGTGTAAACCATATTTTCATAATTTAGGTAATCATATTCATAATTTCCATTCTAATGGTTAGGTTATAATAGTTATAATTAAATAATAATATTTAGTTTATTTAATCTCGATATGGAATATGATGTACGCTATCAAACATAGTGTTTCCATAAAAACACAATATATTAAATTATCATCTATTTAATAAATTTCAACATCTAAATTTGACTTTGAGATAAAAAACTATGGGTTTGTATTTCCAAAATACCTTTTTTTAAATCCCACTTCGAAAAAGGGATTAATTAAACTCCCTCTTTAAAATAAATGGAAGTATGGGGGTCACCTGAGACAACACATACTAGGGTTCCATGTAGGAAAAACATGAAATAGAAGAGAAAAATAAAAATAATTTTTTTATGTAAATTGGAAGAGAACATGGTCATGATAAATTTAAAAATCAGAAAACCAAAAATCTATGATGGGTTAAAATGTCATTGATTTCTTCATAAAAAGAGTAAACATAGAACATTTTTGTTTAAAAATACTATACATAGGGTTGTTGAATTATTTTACCAATTAATAATATAAGTAAATATACTTACATAATATATTTCTAATTTTTAAGCTCAATTTCATCCTTTAGTGATAGGAATCCCTAAAGATAACCTTAATTATAAAAGACCATATAAATCATAAAGGTTATAAATACCTTAAAAATAATTTCCAAAAGTAAATAAATACTTCTCAATATAAAAAATCCATACTTAAACATGAACCCAAATAGTCATGTCCTAAAATTTCCTTAATCACTTTATGGTCACATCACTTTAAAACTTAGAAGGAGTGTCTAAAACCTTGAAGATAGGGCACTCCTTTGAAAAATACCAAGCTTCCTAGAGCTTTCATGAATTCACCATATGTCTCAATAAAAACTGCATTAGTAGAAAAGTATTTTTCCACATGTTTTTGTTTCTGATCATAATGAAATCCATTACGAGTATGTAACATCAAACACACATTACCATAATTTCCTAACTCATTTCAAATAAAAAATCTTATCATTGTCTTCTAATTACATTCCTCATTATTTCCCTTGTAGTCAATATCCATATGACTATTCTTACCACATCAGAAGCACTTCCCATTCATTGAAATACATTCTCTAAGATGCCTTTTCTCACACTTCTCACAAGATGGGAATTTTTTTTTTCTTACCTTTAATCTTATTTGATAAAATTATTTCCCATTTTTCTGCCAACTAGACCTCATATTTTTCATTTTTTCATAGGAGACAATATCATCAAAAAACTCTATTTTTACCTTCTCAGCACATCTAAATAGTTTCTCATATATTTTGAACTTATTATAAGCCAATGACCATCGATATCTTGTCTTCAATCCTATGAAAAACTGATTCATCTTACTATCAAATCCCAGATAAAATTGGTGATGTACCATGCCAAATTAGGGAAATATTCTTCGTATGTAGACACCAAAACATATTCCTTTTGTCTCAAATTCAAGAATTTTTTTTCCATCCTAAGTAAAAAATCTTACAAAAATCTTTCTCAAAAAATGTATTATTAAATTCATCCCATTCTAAGGCATCAATCTCTTTACTTTCTTTTAAATTATTTAATATTAATCAACACTGGTAAACTTCACCTTCAAACTTATAAATTTAAAGGGTTTCCTTTTAGTGATTCGAAAACCCATGACATCAAATATATTTTCTAGGTTATTAATCCATCCTTTAGATAACATGAGGTCAGATAATCTTATGATTGATGGGTGATTTTTCTCATTTAATGTTTCACTATAGACATGTTCATTCATTTTACATCATGTTTATATCTCGCATGGATATGACCACCATATAGTTTTTGTGTCGTATAATCCATTATTGAAAAAAACTATTGTATTCCAACTCCAATAATTTCCAGATTCCAATTTTGAAGGATATTTTCATCTTAATGCCTTCCCACTACAACTACCTTGTTTTTTCTATGGAAAATAATTCTGAAAAAACATACTTTAGTTGATGAAACAATGTAACCTTAAACTTTTACATCATTTCAACATAACCACAAAATGAAAATATTATAAGGGCTTGTTATTAACAATATCCTAACCTATAATGTTTCCTAAACCATCCTTTAATACTAACTATAAGGCACCAAAATTAAAACATTAAATAATATTTAATTTTAGTCAAGAATTTACTTTCTTTAACATTGAGGATATTTTAAGGTTAATACTTTTATAGAATTAGGTCATGATTCATACAAAACATTTTATCATCATACAAATTGGATACAACTAAAACAGTATCCATTTCTTACAAATTATAAAACATTTAGAATAAAATATGATTTATTTTTCATGGAATTTCTTCATAACATTCAACTCTAATTCCAAATTTATTTTTCCCATACTTATACCCTATGAAAAATATTTTGAAAATTGGTATGATCACAAAAATCTTAGTAAGGTACCTAAAGAAAAAAAATTGTTAGTCCAGTAAAAACATGAAAACTTAATAAATCTTTTTTCTTAAAAACTCTTTAGAATTGATAGAAAAATCATGGTGGTTCCTTGGTACATCATAAAAATATCAATCTTATATTATCGTTACAAATAGAATAGCCTTATAGTCATCTTCCATCTCTAGAGTACCCAATGCATTAGAGAGTTATAATGTGTCTCACCTGTCATATATTGAGCTATAATGGGGCACAACCCATCATTTATTGAGATATAATGGGGGATAATCCCATCATATATTTAGATATAATTAGATAAAAAAATAAAAAACAATTTCCAAGGAACATCACATTAATAAAAACCTAGAAAACTCACTTAAACAGATGATAAAAACATTTTCAAATATCAAAACACCTTTTTCTTATAGAAATCATTTTTAAAATATAAGAACCGTGCATATAATAATGGAACCATATTATTCAAAAATAACTATTAACACATATATATATAAGTAATTAAATTAATGAACATGTATAAAATCGGGAGAAACCACTCATTCCATATAAGGTAAAAAATTCTCTTTGACTTTTGGAAAAGAAACATTAAATGAGTGTTTTTAAAATAATATCTGTTACCCTGAGTCTAAATCTCACCTAAAATATTCATACTGATATATAATAAACATAGGTTAATAATTTACATTATATAGAATAATTTAAATTTTATCAATCCTTTTATATTAATTATTATCATGTTATAAAAATTACTTAATTATTTAAGTTAAAGTCAGATGTTTTGTCAATATTCGATACTTGAGTCCAAACTGACTTTGGTAAGATGTTAATAATTCAAGTGGTAATTAGTAAATAATATCCAAAAAATATTCCTTAAATTATTATAGTTTTTATAGACCAATTATAATTTTAAATCAAACTATTAATTATGATTATTAGAATTGAACTGTGTTATTATCATGTAGAGGGTAAGCGGTTTGTACGCATGAGTAACATTATAATTATTCAATATTTATTATGGAAATAAATTAAGTATTATTTTATCTTTATATATTTATAATAATATCATTAATATCATATTAATCAGTTAAATATAAATATTTATATATCATCTAGGTGATCTAGTGGTGAAAAAAATCACATCACTTCATAGAAGTTATAGTTCACACATACACAGGAATGAAGTTATCATTTTTATGTGAATGGAAGGGTAAGAATTTAAATGGTATATTATTATTTAAAAATAATAAATATGTCACTAATATCATATATAAACATTAATTATATCATTATAACCATTTTTTAGAGATGGCGGTGGAAAACGAATTATATTAGTTCGCGAGGTGGTAGTCTGGTGTACACATGAATGAATAATTATTTACCATTTGATGAAAGTGGAGATTGAATTTGGTGATGATAGTAATATAATAAAAATTAATTATTTTAATTATACTGGAGTTATTAGTTAATCATGTTGGAATAAAATTTTAAGGAATTAGAAGAAGAAATAAAATAGAAATACTTAATTAAAAACGAAACCTCTTTTTCAGATGATATACTTTTATTAACACCTTAACACCTTTAAGGAGGGTGTTCTAACTAAAATAAGACCAATATAATGTGTTTAGGGATTATAATAAAAAATTTGGTTCTATATTGGCCAAACTAAATAGGTTTTTAATTTTGAAGAAAATAGAATAACGGGTGCCTTTCATAAGAGATGCGAGGGGTACTCTTGGAATTATTTACAATATTAAATTAATATAAATTAATATTTTTTGCAAAATGAATTATAATTGATTTATTTAGAATATAGGATAATTATGGGTCAAATAAGATCATTAAAATAAAATTATACAAGTTTTTACTATTTATTAATCCTTATCATTTTGTTTTAACACTTATTTAACATCATTAATTCTTACCGTGATATCATATAATTTACAATTTTAGGGTTATTATAATTACTATAAAATAAAAAACGACTAATAAATAAGTCATTTATTAAATTTTAAGTCTTATAAAAAAAATTGGGCTGAATTTTATGTTTTTATAAATTTTATATCATTTTATAAAATATTATTTATTTTAAAATATCATTTATTTAAATTTTAACACTAATCATTACATGACATTTTAAAAATATTATAAAAACATGATTTATTAAAAATATATTTCCAAATATCACTAAAATGTCAAATTATTACATTAACTTCATATATGACATGAATTATCACAAATTATATTTATTTTAGTACTTTTAACATATTTATTTGGCATTTCCATCAATTAAACAATTACTTCATCATCATTGTGAAATCCATTAATTTTAATATTTATTCCTTAAAAATTAAAAATAAAATATATTTATGTACATAAACATTTTATATTTGAAAATAATTTTTATAGTCAAATATATCCCTTATATAACTCCATGTTAAAAATATTTTACTTGTTAAATACAAATGTCTGACAAAATTGTGTTTTCATTGAAAAAAATTCTATAAATAGAATAATGTCATCCAATTGGAGCCAAAATCACAAAAACATATTGGTAGGATGTTTTTTTATAATAACTCATCCGATAAATGTAGGGCATGTTTTTAGGTAATTTTATATTTTTTATAATATTATTTTTATCCATAATTACCCTATTTACCCTTAATCGTGGTTATAAAAATTACAAAAGTCACTATTTATATTTTTCTCCAAAAACTAAAATGGATCTATTTAGTAAATATGGACCTTATTATTCAAAATATTGAATCAATTTATCATAATTCTATACACATAAACTATAAAAATTAATTTAAAATTAATCTCATTGATGGAACGAGAAGACGTGTTTTTAAAGTAAAAACCGTCAAAGGATTGAGTTGTTTTTATATCAATATTCAATGTAAAAATGATTTCAATGACCTAAATTATATTAAATGATAAAATATCGATCTAATTATACTTTATAATCTTTCAAAAATATATTTTAACACTATAAGTAAATTACATGAAAAAATAGTTTTCAACTAAAATGCATTATTTTTTACTATTCATCAAAACATGAAACTTATCTGAAAAATAAAAAACATTTTACCAAAGTAATATTTTAATATTAATAATTCAAATAATAAGTTTATTTTTTAGAATATAATTTTTAAAAGTTTCCAAAATAAGATTTAAAATAAGCATGCCATCAAAAGGAGGTAAAATTGCATTTTTTGAAAAATAAATCTTTTATCTGAGAAATTGGATTGGTTCATTTATAATTTCTATACAATATATAAGTTTAGTTTGAAAATTATGTTGAATATATTTTTTATATATTTCATTAATATAATCTAATAATAGTAATTTGTTTATTTATTCGTATAAAACACACTTGTGTATATTTAAATAGTTTTTCCAAAAAACATTTATGTTTATGTTAAAAAGGGTTTTATTTTCATTATAATAAATCTGTCTCAAAATAATTAATTATATATACATGTGACAATCATGTTTTCATAATTTAGTTAATCCTGTGCATACCTTCCATTTTAAGGACTAGTTTATAATTGTATCATTTAAATAATAAAATTTAGTTTTTCATTTAAGCTTGATATAGTGTATCATGTATGCTATTGAACCTAGTTATTCCTTAAAAACATGGGAGGTTTCAATTTGAATGTAGAAAAATGTTTTTGATGTAAGGTAATTTCTTCAATGATATATGAGACTTATTCTATGGGTTTCTTGCAATAACAATTAGCAGTGAAATTAAATCAAACGATGATTGAACAATTAATAAATAACTCAAATATCATGTAACTTCAAACATGAACTATAATCTAAGATAAAAATGAATAAATGATTTTGTTAGTGATGCACAATGGATTCAAAAAAAATATTCACATTAAAAATGAAGTATATTTGGCCAAGAAGTAGCTGGTCATGATTCAGAAGTTCTGAATTTATTATTTTAATCACGATGGAATTCTTAATGCTATGTGATTTATGGAAGATTAAAGACTTTTTGGATCTTGAATTTGACCACAAAAATCACCATATATTAAGAGAAGTGGAAATTTTGAGGGTGTTTTGGCTAGAAGAATTCCAAATCAAGAGATTCTTAATCAGATGATGGTTTAATGATTCTTTAATGTTTCAATAATAATGGGCCATGATTTTAGGCATTATTATTTCTATGATCATAGTTATATTTCTATGATTTTTAATATTGTATTAAATGGAAATAAATCTACAAAAAATGAGAGGGAATATAGTCCAGAAATCAGTTACTTTTTGACTATAGGTTGATGAAATCATTTGGAATATTGTGGGTGAGTTTGAAGACCCATAATAGTGCTGAAAAGTGAAAATTATATACCATGTGTTTTGTAGGAATTTTTGGCACACAAAAAGGAATCATTTTCCATATTCAAAAATATGGAAGATTAAATTTTATCTTCTATAAAAAAATAACATAAGGAGGATAAAAATGAAATTAATAATATTCATAGACACATCCATGAGAAGGGAGAACTCTCAGGTCTTCCACTATAAATAAAATTATCTAGAAAAGAATAGAACCTGTTAATTTCTTTAAAAAAAATTTCATAAGAATAATGGTGCTTCTATAACACAATCATGTAAAGTGGACTTCCTAGAACATCTCTTGGAGGTGGTTTTCTGGATAAATTCTAGAAAGACGAATATTCGATGAGGAATTTTACAAAAAATATTTAAAGATGTAGAAGGGATATCAATAGAGAATATATATATATTCAAATATCTGATCAAAATGGACCCACATGTCCATATACTATGTGTAGAGATACTACCCCCGATTAGTGAGCCAAGGAAGAGGAGAAAGAAAGTGAGTTGATAGTGAGTTGTGGGAAACATTGAGGTGAACCAAAACAATCATAAGGGGAGTGAAGTAGCCTAAAACATATTGAAAACTGTAGATATTTTATTGATTTAGTGCTTTAACACATTGTAAATAGAATGATATTTATATTATCCCATTGAGGGTGAACCAAGTAAAAATATTTGTTCCCTATTTACTTTTTAAATGCACACCTAAATAGGGTCAATAAATCTAATGAATATTTGGTAAAAAGGTCAAGTCAATTGATTATAGAAAGATCAATGTCTAAGGAAATTTGCATAAAAAATTGAACCTCAATGTCAAGTGGTCAAGGATTCTTAGTACAATGATACATAAAAGGAAAACTTTTTTAAATTATTTAAGAATTACATACCCTGATTCACATCCCTCTCAAGGTATCACTCAATCTAGAACACTTTAGGAACTAATAATTAGTATTAATGGGTAGTTTTACATTATTGTATATGTTCTTTTTATAACTTGATAAGATGTTGTTGAAATGATGTGGAAAATGTAGTGATATATCCCTTATAATGGGAAAATAATATCAGGATTTGGAATAAATACATTATCTTCTTCATGTATGATTTACTTGGAGTTCCTCAAGAGTTTGTGCTTGTTGGTCGGAGTGGATACTCAAGAGGGGGGTGAATTGAGTTCCAATTAAAATTTTCTGTTAAAAACAATGTTTATTAAAATCCCCCTATTTTAATATTAGATTAAACTGTAGTGAATTTATACAGATTATAAAGGTTCAATTTGTTTCTCAAAGATTGATTAGTTCTCAGTTAACTTAATCATATGATTAAATTAACTTTTTAAACTAATTTACTGTTTTATAATAAATATAAACATTTTCGAGTTTAACTATCAAAGTAGCTTTGAAGACAAATTATATTTCAAAAGTAATAGCAGCGGAATATGAAATAAATATGTAGTATGGATATAGTATGTAGCTACAAACGCAGAGAATTAACCAAGAGGTTCAGTCTCAAGACGAGACTTAGTCCTCTCAAAAGTTTATATAAAAATGATCCACACCCTGGATCGGGGTTAACAACAGTGAACACACTGTCCAGGTCACAAGACCTCTACCATAGTTCTGCGTGGGGAAACAAACAATAGCTTAGAGTTGTCCAGGTCTCACACGACCTCTACCACTATCCACAGTGGGAAATGAAGTGTAAAAAGGTTTGCTGAGGATTTACAGATCCTCCAGTGAAAGTACAGGAGTCAGTGTGTGTGTTTAATACAGCAGATAACACACACTGCTCAAGATGTAAAACAAATGTATCACAGAGCAGAGATGTAGAGTTTAGAAATGGCTCTAATGATTTCAGTGTAGCTCTGGACTCTTTTGTATTTGGTCAGAATTTCTTCTGAGTCCTCTTCTCGTTTTTGTTTGAGAAGAAGAGTGTCATATGCTTCAGGTTTAAAGGCAGTGAGATGTAGTCGATGAAGTTCTTCAATATTCTTTTGTATGCACAGAACTCTTCTTGAGTAGGCTTGATTGTGTATGAGGTTCTGTCTTGCTTGGTTCTTCCTCTTCTTTCTTTCCTCTATGTTCTTCTTGTGTTATTCCTTCCACTATCTTCTTCAGCAGAGTCTTCTTGTATTTATGTCACGTGCTTCAGAAGACAGAAAAAGTTTCCTTTTCGCAGGTACGAGGTACGGTTTCCTGACATTCGACAACCTTTATTAATTAATTGACAGAGCGTTAAAATATACCTAATATGACCGTTGGTTAGATAAAATAAAGATAAAGATAAAGAAATTCAAACAGTTGTTTATGACTATTGAAGAATCAAGTGATCGGTAGGTCATCAGCATTAGCGAGTAATGATCGGTGACTCAGATAGATCAGCATCGGTGAGTCATTTGCATCGGTGAGTCATTTTGCATCGGTCAGTCATTTTGCATCGGTGAGTCATTTTGCATCGGTGAGTCATTTGATCGGTGAGTCAGTTTGATCAGCATCGGTCTGTCATCTGATCGGTGAGTCAGTTTGATCATCATCGGTCTGTCATCTGATCGGTGAGTCAGATGATCGGTGGCTCATTTTGATATCGGATCGGTGCGACCATTGTCCTTTGATATTGGATCAGTGCTTCCGATGTCTGTTGATATTGGATCGGTGCTTCCGATGTCTGTTGATATTGGATCGGTGCTTCCGATGTCTGTTGATATTGGATCGGTGCTTCCGATATCTGTTGATATTGGATCGGTGCTTCCGATGTCTGTTGATATTGGATCGGTGCTTCCGATGTCTGTTGATATTGGATCGGTGCTTCCGATGTCTGTTGATATTGGATCGGTGCTTCCGATTTCTGTTGATATTGGATCGGTGCTTCTGATGTCTGTTTAATCCAGAAGACTTCCAAAATACTTTGTAAGTCAATAAGCATAGACAAAAACATGATAACAGATTCATTCACAGATTGTAATTAAGTTTATGAGAAATCAAACCAGATTAAGCATTAATGGTATGTGATGATTTGTGATTATTAAAACATCAATCATAGACATGAAATCAACAATCTTCCAGAGGGCTCAAAAATCTTCCTCTTTTTGATAATCACAAATCTTTATCATAAATAAAAACATAATGAGAATTAAACCATAAAGAAAATAAATATAAAGAGATATATAAATCTCCCCCTTAATTTAAATTTCCCATATATATTATACAGATTTCTCCTATATATTATATAGATTTCTCATATATATATATATATATTCTCCTCACCTTAGAGATATACATATTTTCTCCCCCATATATCTCTCTTCTCCCATATATCATTTGTTTTCTTCTCCCCCTTTGGGATAATCAAAAAGGAGGGAAAAATATATAAGTGAAAGTGAAAGTAAAAGCAGTCAGCATAGAGTAGAGAGGAAAAAAATGATAAAGTACATAATATTACAAGCATCACATTGTTCACCCTATCAAAAACAATACACAACTATTTGTTGGGATACAAAGGGGCTTTGCCTTTGTCTTTGGGATCAATAGTGGTTAAGTTTGAAGGCTTGGAGGCAGGCTGGATTTGGCGAATCTGAAGTGGTGGTAGGACAACTCGGGAAGGTGTAGGAGCAGGTGCCACAGAGAGTTGTTGTTGAGAAACAGGAGCTGGTTGAGAAGCTTCCTGAGGGACTGGTCTTAACTGAGAGAGAGCTTGAGCAATAGATAGCTGATTTGGAGCTACATCAGAGTCACTGAGAGGTTCAGAAGTAGGAACTACTATTGCAGTGGCCTGTGCATTCAAATAGGGCTTCAAAAGATGAATGAAGTCCTGAATGACTTCTTCCCCATACTTCATAGCTCTTTCAAAATCATCTTTATTCTCCATGAACTGGGCCAAAGAAGGGGTAAAATCTTGCAACTGATGAACTTGAGTTTTGAAGGCCTGAGTGACTGGAGGTAATTTCAGATTCTCTGCCAACACCTTGAAGTTTGCAGCCATTTCATGCTTTGTATAAATCTTGGAAAAGTAATTATCAACTTTCTCTTTGATCTCTTGCAGAGCTTTCTTAGCATCTGCTGAATACACCAATGCCATCCTATGACTGTTATCACAGAGCTCTTTCATCTTCCTCAAAGATTCTAAATCAAGAATTTGTCTAACAGCAGCTAACTCATCATGAACAAATTCTCTTAGAGCTTCTAGATCACAGGTAGTGATCTTGGTTACCTTTCCTGTACTGGCTTGGCCAACTATGTGAGTTAACTCAGCTTTCAACTTCCTCAGGTCAAACTTGTTGAGATGTTCAATGAAATTTCTCAAAACTTCCATCATACCAGAGATGGTTGATCGGAATTTGCTGGATAGAGATACCAAGATGGTGTGAAGATCCTTCATAGTCTGATTCAAAAAGGCTATGTGCCTGCCAATAAGTTCACCAGTATTGGCCAGGTCTGGCTTCACAGCATTAGATACTCTTTGTGAGAAGGCTTCCAATGAATTTTCAGAAACTTGTAGAGACACTTGAGTAAGAGCATTAGAAATTTCTTCTCTAACTGTGGTTCTCACAGCGGTTAGCAATTCAATCTTAAACTTATTAAGATCAGCTTGAGAGATTCCAGAACTATGAAAATTAACATTTGTAGGATCAACAGCAGGAACAGACCTTGCTTCTCTTGGGAGGTTCCTCTTCACAGCTGCAGCAGATTCTGGCATTGCTTCTTCTTCTTCAGAATATTCTAAGCCCAACACAGCATAACCAGGGTAGTCATCCCAAACAACATCACACATGGTGTATTTTGGTTTCTCATAGATTGTTGTTCCACTGATTTTTGGTGAATCAACCTTGCCACTGATATGTGTTTCTTGTTCTGACTGAGGTGATTCTATTTGATCTTCAGAAAGACCATCCACTGGTCTGTTATCACCATCAACAGTAGCCTCAGCATCATCAGCACGTCCATCATCACTCTTCTCAGAAGCTTCACTATGATATTCTTCAGTATCAGAATCTTCATCATCACCAAGAATGGGTTCTGATTCTGGTAGGGATAAGGGTGGACTAGCAGGTCCAAATTCTATTCTTCTCTTAGGACTAGCAGTGTCAGGATCACTCCTATCATCAGGAGATGACATACTTCCTTCCTCAGTCGCAGATTCTTCTTGCTCTTGGGCTTTGGTGGCCTCATCCTTTCCTTCTTCTTGCTTATCATCATCAGAATAAACCAGTTCCTCATCTGGTTTCAAGCCAGGGTCTCTCAAATCCTTTGGCCTCTTGCCATGATCTATGGGATTGTAGGATTCATACAATTTATCTTCATCTGCAACCCAGCACTTCTTCCATGGATTCCAATTGATTTTCATCCTCTTGCAGATCTCTTTGTTGAGACAGAAGGTATGATCTGTTTCATCAACTTCATCATCTTCATCAATACATTCTAGATTCTTGAGCGTGGTAGATATCATCTTTGAATAAAACAAGGCAGTGGCTTTCTTGGACGGTTTTACCATTCCAGCTATGTGCACCATCACATATCTACACAAATTGATCTTCTCATGTGTTTTTAGAAGAAACAACAGGAAAACATCCTGGTACTTTACAGCAGCAAAATCTCCTCTCCTAGGGCAAAGTTGGTGCTGAATAAACTTGAAAAGAAGTCTACATTCACCATCTAATTCTGAAGCTGTGATTCTCTGTGACTCTCTGTTTCCAGTCAGAAGCTCTAGAGCTAATTCGTAAGAGAAGTAATCAGATGTTGGAGGAATATTCCCAGCATAATCCTCATACCGACCTTCATGAGGTACATTCAAGCACTCATCCCACTGCTTAGATGAGAAGGATATTTTCTTTCCTTTTACCACAGTCGACATCCTGGAAGCCTCCACACCATCTAAAGTGATTTCCAGATTCATATAGAACTCATGTACCAGCTTAGGGTAGTCTATTCGAGAGTTGTCAGAAAACCAGTCTATCCATCCTTGCGATTCAAGAACTTGCAGCAATAGTGACTTACTTGACAAAAGCCACGCAGAGCTGACTTCTCTTTCTACAGCAACAATCCGAGTTTCCAGGTTCGGATTTACTGATCGTTGAGAGGTACTACTCGACTCTCCTCGAGCACGCTTTGAAGGTACAGGGCTATCCGGTCCTTTGCTCGGTCTCTTTTGCTTAGCCATTCGAGGATTTTGGGAAGGCAGGAGTTCGAAGGTTCGAAGTAGAGGGGAAGAGAGGTTGAAAGGTTCGGCGGGAAATGAAAGGTCAAAGGTTTAGGGAAGATAAATAGCCGCGTATCATTTATTTTATCATTTAGGGTTCCCATAAAAAGTATAAAAAGAAATTTACTAATTAATTACAATATAATAAAAAAAGATCGGTATGACAGATCGGTTGCACAGATCAGTTTCAAAGATCGGTTTCACAGATCGGTTTCACAGATCAGTTTCACAGATCGGTTTCACAGATCGGTTTCACAGATCAGTTTCACAGATCAGTTTCACAGATCAGTTTCACAGATCAGTTTCACATATCGGTTTCACAGATCAGTTTCACAGATCAGTTTCACAGATCAGTTTCACAGATCGGTTTCACAGATCGATCATGCACAACTCTTGTTTAATAAATTTCATTCTTTCAGAGCATAAAGGCTTTGTGAAGATATCAGCTAATTGATGTTCAGAACTAATAAATTTTAAAGAAATATCACCTTTTTGATAATGATCTCTTAGAAAGTGATGTCTGACATCAATGTGCTTAGTTCTAGAGTGAGACACAGGGTTCTTAGATATATTGATTGCACTAGTATTGTCACAGTTAATTGAAACATGTTTAAGATCAAATCCATAATCCAATAAAGTGTGTTTCATCCACATAATTTGTGCACAGCAACTACCAGCAGCTATGTATTCTGCCTCGGCAGTAGACAATGCAACTGAGTTTTGTTTCTTACTACACCATGATACTAGGGATTTTCCAAGCAAATGACATGTTCTAGATGTGCTCTTCCTATCTAACTTACATCCAGCAAAGTCAGCATCTGAATAGCTAGTTAGGTTAAATGATTGTCCTTTTGGATAAAACAAACCTAAATTTACAGTATACTTAAGATACTTAAAAGTCCTTTTAACAGCTAGTAAGTGTGATTCTTTAGGATTAGCTTGAAATCTAGCACACATACATACACTGAACATAATGTCTAGTCGACTAGCAGAAAGATAAAGTAAGCTCCCAATCATACCTCTGTAATTGGTTTGATCCACTGGTTTCCCAGCTTCATCTGTATCCAATTTACAGGTAGTACTCATAGGTGTATCACTTTCCTTAATACTATCCAATCCAAAACGTTTTAAAAGATCCTTTGTATATTTACTTTGATTTAAAATAATTCCATCTTTAGTTTGAAAAATTTGAAAACCAAGAAAATACTTAAGCTCTCCCATTAAGCTCATTTCAAATTCATTTTGCATAATCTTTGAAAAATCAGTACATAAGGAATTTTTAGAAGATCCAAAAATAATATCATCAACATAGATTTGTACTACTAATACATCTTTTGAAATACTTTTTATAAAAAGAGTGGGATCAGCTACTCCTTTTGTAAATCCTTTTGAAATAAGAATGTTTGAAAGCCTTTCATACCAAGCTCTTGGAGCTTGTTTTAAACCATATAAAGCTTTATAAAGTTTAAAAACATGATTTGGAAAATGAGGATTTAAAAAACCAGGTAGTTGTTCTACAAAAACATCTTCAACAATAAAACCATTTAGAAAAGCACTTTTGACATCCATTTGATATAGCTTGAAATCCAGATGTGATGCATAGGCAAGTAAGATCCTAATAGCCTCTAATCTAGCTACAGGTGAAAAGGTTTCCTTATAGTCAATTCCTTCTTCTTGATTTTAACCTTGTGCAACTAGCCTAGCTTTATTTCTAATGATGTTTCCAGATTCATCAACCTTGTTTCTAAACACCCATTTTGTGCCTATGGTCAAAATGTCCTTAGATCTTTCTACTAATTTCCAGACTTTGTTTCTTTCAAATTGATTTAGTTTTTCTTGCATATCCATTACCCAAAATTAATCATTGATAGCATCATTGATATTTTTAGGTTCTAACTGTGAAAGAAAAGCTTGATGTTCAACCTGATTTCTTAGAGAAGCTCTAGTCTGTGTTCCTCTATCTATATTTCCAACAACAGCATCTAAAGGATGGTTTTTTAGAGTCCTAGATGGTCTTGAAAAGATAGGTCTAGAGATTTCAGATTCATCTACAGATTGAGGTTCAACCGAAGCAGGTTCTGGAGAATTTCCAGAGCTGGATGTTTTAACTATAGGTCCATTGTCTTTATCATTGAGATTCAAACCAGAGAGATCATCTTCAAGAGAGATTTTAGGTTTATGTGGATCAGTTTCATCAAATTTGATGTGAACAGATTCTTCCACACATTTGGTTCTTTTATTGAAAACTCTGTAGGCTTAACTAGAGAAAGAGTAACCTAGGAAAATTCCTTCATCACTATTGGATGCAAATTTGTCAAGATTGTCTTTAGTATTGAGAATGAAGACTTTGCAGCCAAAAACATTGAAGTAGTTAACCTTAGGTTTCCTATGGTTCCACAACTCATAAGGGGTCCTCTTAAGAACTGGTCTGATCAAGACTCTATTAATGACATAACAAGCTGTATTTACAGCTTCAGCCCAAAAGTAAATAGGCAGTTCATATTCATGGAGCATAGTTCTAGCTATTTCTTGCAGGGTTCTATTCCTTCTCTCTACTACACCATTTTGTTGGGGTGTCCTAGGGGCAGAGAAATTGTGACTATAGCCATTGTGTGAGCAGTAAGAATCAAACTCATGATTTTCAAACTCACGACCATGATCACTTCTTAGGGTCTTAATCTTGAGTCCACTAAGATTTTATACAGACTTGGAGTATTTAACAAAGTAAGAACAAGCTTCACTTTTGTGAGCTAGAAAATATACCCAATTATATCTAGAAAAGTCATCTACAAGAACATAGACACAGTGCTTCCCATTCAAACTAAAAACTATAGAAGGTCCAAATAAATCCATGTGAACCAACTCGAGAGGTTGAGAAGTTGACACTTCTTTCTTTGATTTAAAAGAAACTTTATGTTGCTTTCCTTTTTGACAGGGATTACAAACTTTGTCTGCTGGAAATTCAAGTTTGGGTAAGTCTCTAACTAAGTTCTTCCTAGAAAGTTTTCTAAGAGAGTATACATTCCAGTGTCCTAATATTCTGTGCCAAAGCCAAGACTCTTTATGAAAAGCATTTAAATAAAGAATATTCTTCTTAGCTAAAGAATCTAAATCAATAGCATAAAAATTTTCATTTCTTAAAGCAGAAAATACTAAAACATTTTTTGAGTTAAAAATATTGAAAGAATCATTTTTAAATTTCACATAAAAACCATCATCACACAACTGAGAAATTCTTAACAAGTTATATTTAAGTCCATCGACAAATAAAACTTCAGAAACCAAGATTGAATCAGTGTTACCAATCTGGCCTAAGCCGATGATTTTTTCTTTTGAATTATCACCAAAAGTGACAAAGCCTCCATCAACTTTTACTAAGCTCTTGAAACATGAAAAGTCTCCTGACATATGTCTTGAACATCCACTGTCTAAGTACCATATCTTCTTGTGACAGCTCTTCAAGCAGGTCTCCTACAAAACAGATTTAGATGGAAGATGATTTTGGTACCCAGATCTTCTTGGGTCCAGACATGTTAGCCAATGATACTTTAGGTATCCATATTTGTCTAATGGGTCTCATATAATTTGTAGAATTAACATTATTTGAAAGATAAACCTTATTAGATCCATAACTATGAATATAACTGGTTGAGGCATATGAAGTTCTAGAATTAACTATCTTCTGTCCAGATTTAGGAATGAATCTAGTTTTGGCAACTTTTCTTTGTCCAGGTTGGTATCCTATACCAGTTGTATATCTAGGTGCAACTTGCTTTCCTAGCATTTGTGTTAGAGTATTCATGCCATTTGTGAACTTCTCTAAGTATTTTCTGAGTTTCTCATTAGACAATTTTAGTTCAGTATTCTCTTTAAGCAACTGAGCATTATTTTCTACTTCTATATCCAGATCAGATTTATGCTTAACACTTAAAGCATACTGTTTCTTTAAACCTTTATATTTATCTTTAAGCTCATTACAGGTTTCTTCAAGCATATCACAATATTCAAACAGTTCAGATTTAGACATGTTATCACATTCAGAATCATCTCCAGAATAATATGAATTTAAAGCAGGAGTTTCTGATGTTACCTCAGAAGTGTTTGTCATGAAACACATGTTGGCTCGATTCCTTTCAGAGTCTGAAGATTCAGCTTAACTTGTGTTGTCTTCTGAAGCACTCCAAGTAGCCTTCATGGATTTCTTGTACTTGTTATCCTTGTATTCATACTTCATTCTGTATTTCAGCTTTGGACAGTCTGCTTTTATGTGTCCTTTTCTTTTGCATTCATAACAGACAACTGCATCTGATTTATCAGACTTCTTCCAATCCTTTTTCCAGTGTCCTTTGTTATCATACTTGCCTTTGTAGTTTGACTTTCTGAAAAACTTCTTCTTCCTATAGAATTTCTTAAATCTTCTAGCAATGTGAGCCATCTCAGCATCACTGTCAGAATCATTCTCACTTTCCTCACTGCTTGAACTTTCATTGATAGCTTGAGGCTTTTCCTTATCCTTATTCTTTGAGGTTGTAGTCTTGAAGGCAATAGACTTTCTTTTAGGTTCATCATCTTCTTCTTTGTTTACCTTGAGTTATTCTTCATACATCATCAGCTTACCAATTAGTTCCTTGACAGGCAGTTCTCCAATGTCACACGATTCTCGAATGGAGACAGAGGTTCCTCTCCATCTTTCAGGTAGACATCTCAAAATTCTCATGATTTGTTCCTTTGCTGGAACATCCTTTCCCAGAGAAGTCATTTTGTTGACAATTTCATTGAACCTGAGATACATATCAGAAATGGGTTCATCAGGCTTCATCTTAAAATTCTCATACTTAATAGTATAGGTATTCAATCTCATCTCCTTAACATTAGTTGTTCCTTCATGAGAAACAGCTAAGGTATCCCAAATTTCATATGCAGTTTTACATGCAGAAATTCTATTAAATTCCTCATCTCCTAGAGCACAGTACAAGGCATTCATAGCTTTACAATTATTATTGTAAGCAGTCTTTGTAGGTTCATCCCAAGTAGATCTATCAGTAGTGGGAATTTTGTATTCAGATTCAATAGCAGTCCAAATATCAAAACTCATGCTTTCTAGAAGAATTTTCATTTTAAGTTTCCACTGAGCATAGTTGTTTCCATTAAATAAAGGTGGCCGGTTAGTAGCAGTGCCCTCAAGTCTATTATCCATGATATCACAAAAAGAATTTTAAAGGGATAAAAATTTAGAAATAACAGAAATTTTAAGAACATTAAAATACAACTAAAATCACAGTTGAAAACCAGGGTACTTTAGAAAATATTTTCCAACCTCTGATACCAAATGTTGGTCGGAGTGGATACTCAAGAGGGGGGTGAATTGAGTTCCAATTAAAATTTTCTATTAAAAACAATGTTTATTAAAATCCCCCTATTTTAATATTATATTAAACTGTAGTGAATTTATACAGATTATAAAGGTTCAATTTGTTTCTCAAAGATTGATTAGTTCTCAGTTAACTTAATCATATGATTAAATTAACTTTTGAAACTAATTTACTGGTTTATAATAAATATAAACACTTGCGAGTTTAACTATCAAAGTAGCTTTGAAGACAAATTATATTTCAAAGTAATAGCAGCGGAATATGAAATAAATATGTAGTATGGATATAGTATGTAGCTACAAACGCAGAGAATTAACCAAGAGGTTCAGTATCAAGCCGAGACTTAGTCCTCTCAAAAGTTTATATAAAAATGATCCACACCCTGGATCGGGGTTAACAATAGTGAACACACTGTCCAGGTCACAAGACCTCTACCACAGTTCTGCGTGGGGAAACAAACAATAGCTTAGAGCTGTCCAGGTCTCACACGACCTCTACCACTATCCACAGTGGGAAATGAAGTGTAAAAAGGTTTGCTGAGGATTTACAGATCCTCCAGTGAAAGTACAGGAGTCAGTGTGTGTGTTTAATACATCAGATAACACACACTGCTCAAGATGTAAAACAAATGTATCACAGAGCAGAGATGTAGAGTTTAGAAATGGCTCTAATGATTTCAGTGTAGCTCTGGACTCTTTTGTATTTGGTCAGAATTTATTCTGAGTCCTCTTCTCGTTTTTGTTTGAGAAGAAGAGTGTCGTATGCTTCAGGTTCAAAGGCAGTGAGATGTAGTCGATAAAGTTCTTCAATGTTCTTTTGTATGCACAGAACTCTTCTCGAGTAGGCTTGATTGTGTATGAGGTTCTGTCTTGCTTGGTTCTTCCTCTTCTTTCTTTCCTCTATGTTCTTCTTGTGTTCTTCCTTCCACTATCTTCTTCAGCAAAGTCTTCTTGTATTTATGTCACGTGCTTCGGAAGACAGAAAAAGTTTCCTTTCCGCAGGTACGAAGTACGGTTTCTTGACATCCGATAACCTTTATTAATTAATTGACAGAGCATTAAAATATACCTAATATGATAGTTGGTTAGATAAAATAAAGATAAAGATAAATAAATTCAAACCGTTTTTTATGACTATTGAAGAATCAAGTGATCGGTAGGTCATCAGCATTAGCGAGTAATGATCGGTGACTCAGATAGATCAGCATCAGTGAGTCATTTGCATCGGTGAGTCATTTTACATCGGTGAGTCATTTTGCATCGGTGAGTCATTTTGCATCGGTGAGTCATTTGATCGGTGAGTCAGTTTGATCAGCATCGGTCTGTCATCTGATCAGTGAGTCAGTTTGATAATCATCGGTCTGTCATCTGATCGGTGAGTCAGATGATCGGTGGCTCATTTTGATATCGGATCGGTGCGACCGTTGTCCTTTGATATTGGATCGGTGCTTCCGATGTCTGTTGATATTGGATCGGTGCTTCCGATGTATGTTGATATTGGATCGGTGCTTCCGATGTCTGTTGATATTGGATCGGTGCTTCCGATGTCTGTTGAATCCAGAAGACTTCCAAAATACTTTGTAAGTCAATAAGCATAGAAAAAAACATGATAACAGATTCATTCACAGATTGTAATTAAGTTTATGAGAAATCAAACCAGATTAAGCATTAATGGTATGTGATGGTTTGTGATTATTAAAACATCAATCATAGACATGAAATCAACAATCTTCCAGAGGGCTCAACAGTGCTATATGTAATTGTTCTATTTAGACAATATGGATTTATCTTTGAGTCAGACCAAATAAATATTGTTATTAATGCCTTAGTAAAAAAGGGATTAATAGATACTCTTGAGGATGAAGTGTATAGGAAGATTAATCATTACATATTATCTAAATAAATGTGTATATAGTTTGAATATTAATTCGTAAATGAACAATAGATAGATAAAAATAAACTTATATCTGAGGGAAAGGACAAAAATAATTCTATAAGAATGTTCTCTCCAACTAGGGTATATTTTGAACATAATGTTTCATCTAACACTTGTTTGTGGAAATAATGTGGTGTTTCACTTTCAATAATGGATCTGAAAAGAAGAATTTAATCTAGGGATGAAAAGGAAACAACATCTAACATCCATAAAAGAAGGTGTTTATTTATTGACTAAGAGAATCTTCCAAATCTATAAGAGAAGGTGGAATAATGGGAATTCTTTCATGAAGTGTATTATGTGAATATTGATGATTTTTAATAAGTGAACATGAGGAAAAACATATAAAAAGAGCCCTTGAATTTCAGTATAAATAAAATTAGAACAATGTTGAATGAAAAATGTTACATGATTAAATATTTTTACCAAGAGATCTTATATAAAATGGATAAAAATATGAAATTAAAGAAAAGAAACATTCCTCTAAAAAAATATCGTGAGGAGAGAATACAATTAGGGAGGGATTCTACTTCAAGTTTTTGTAAAATGGATACAATAGTTAAGAAAAAGGATAATAATATTATTAATATTGATGATAAGATAAAAACCTAAAATAATAACAAAATCATTCCAAAGGCATCTTAAATGTAATTAAGGAGTCTATATCTAAAATCTAGAGGAGATGGGAAAAAGTTCCACGATTTTTCTAGAAGAAAGGACCCACAAAAAATGTGGAATGAAAATGATACTGTTTTAGAATACTTTTAAACATTATGATTATATATTTCACATCACAGAATCCTCACACTAAAATAAAAAATCCAGTAATCCCAATAAAGTATTCATGTAATTTACAAATGAGATATGGTTGTGATGGTAGATGTTTTATATGTTCTAAACTGGGTCACATGGAAAGGTATTGTAGTTGAAATAATGCAAGTAAGGTAAAATATGGCATAAAGAGACACCCCACTCCTATGACATACAAAGAAAATTTTTATTCAAGAGAAAGTCCAATTAAAATGGAAAATAGATCAAATGTTTTGGAGAACAAGAAAAAGACTCAATAATAAGTGCATAAATTACCAAAATCAATGTTCTCATTAAAACTATTTTTATAGGAAATAATGAAAATATGGAAACAAATTCAAGGAGTTATACTAGCTATGAGAAATGTTAAGGAATAAGCAAAGAAGAATCTAGTGAGTAAGAAGTCAGACTCCAAGATAGAACTCATGTCCATCGGGATGAATAATGCCTAAGAGTTCTTATAAAAACTACTATAATTCGAGAATTGAATATTGGAAGAAGATACCTTTAATTAAAAAATAATACATAAGATAGATCCAAAAATTAGAAGTATAACATAAACCATTAACAATCATGATTGATTCTAAAACTATGGGAAAATACAATCCATGTTAGGACATCAATTCTCACATTCATGTACAGAATTTTGTAGGTGGTTTTATAGAAAGGCTATTATTTTGAAGGAGATTGAAGTTTTATACTACAAGAGAGGTAGAGTTAATGAGATCAAGGGATTCTGATGGTGCTCCAGTCCTCCGACCATTATCTTGATATCCACATCAACCTATCATAGGATTTCTAGTGTTATTCTTCAATAGTGGGTGCTCCTACTTCTCCATATTCCCTGCTTCATTTATTGGAAGTTTTACTCATCTTTATTCTATGTGTCCCTCTTATTTCCCCTCCTCATATGGGTTTATGTCTCCATGTTTTAGGACTTCGATCGCTAACTATGATTTCCCTACCTAATGGATCCACTATTCCCAAACCCACTTTTGGTCATATCTTTCATTCCTCATAGTGGTTTTTGATGTGCTTGTTGGTGTGGTTGGTGTCATCTTTTTTTAGGTATTTGGGTTTCATCATTGTCTTAGGGTGCTTCAATTTCCTCTCTATCTTCTTTTATCACTCTTGAGGCCCTGTTTGGCTTAACCTCTTCTATTTCATCTAGATCTATTGTCCTAGAATCCATTTTGGTCTAGTGTAATGGTTTTTTTGGGTATTTTGGGTTTTTTTGTTTGGGATTTCCCTGGTGTTTCATGATTCGCGATTAATATTGGTTCTAGTTATTCCTTTCAGTTTAAATGTTCCTTCACTAATGGTATTTTAGGACATATCTATTTTATGGTGTCTCTACTATAGTGGTAGTTCGGTTTAGTCTCAAATGGCATTTTTTATTAGGTTGTATCTGATCTTTTGGTGGTTTCCCTTTCAATGGAATTGTATTTTAATGTTTTCACTATGTTTTGGTTTCTTAGTTTTTGGTATTTCATCCTCAGATAAAATAATAATGTTGGGTTTTAATGTTTCATATCAACGACTTTGTGTTAGTATTTCATCTTGAAGACCATGGAATTTTGGTTTTTCTAGTTCTCTTCTGGTTCTTTTCTGGTTTTGTTCTTGATGGTTAACATTTTAACATTTTTTCAATAATCACTGAAGTTCGGTTGATGATGATGGGTTCATTCTTTCCAGAGTGTTTGCACTAATGATGGATGGTTTGAAGTTATAATGATGGTATTGATGGGTTTTAGTGATAATGGTTATGGTAGATCAGGAAAATGGTCTGAGTCATTGACATCAATCGTTTCTCTATGCTCGATGTATCCAATCACAAGCGGGTGATGAATTTCAGATTTGAATTTTGAATGTTTGAATTTGTAATCTGGCTTGATAAGTATGATAATGTAATCAATTTTATAGTTTTAGGCATCTAGCACTACTATAAAAACAGGTATTGGCGACGGGTCATTTGCGACGGGATCCCGTCGCAAATGGCTTGTTGCGACGGGGGCCCGTCGCAAATGGCCCGTTGCTGAAAATGGTGTCGCAACAACAATTATTTGCGACGGGCCTGTCGCTAAAGCCTTTTTTTGCGAAGGGGATTCTCCCCGTCGCAAATAGTACTCCGTATATTTGTAAAAAAACTTTTCAAATAGTAATGGCGATGGGCCCCGTCGCAAATACCTGTTGCGACAGGCCCGCCACAAATAGTTTTTGCGACGGGACCCGTCGCAAAAACTATTTCTAAAAAAAACAAAAAACTGTTAATAAATTATTTTAATGCATATAATAATAATAATACTATTTGCGATGGGCATAGTATCCCATCACAAATACTTTAAAAAAAATAAAAATAATAAATTATTAATAAATTATTTTAATTAATATAATAATAATCTAATTATAATTCAAAAATAAAATATAATAAAATATTAATAAATGATTTTAATTAATATAATAATAGAATTATAATTCACAAATAAAAATAATAAATTATTAATAAATTATTTAAATTAATATAATAATAATAGAATTATAATTCAAAAATAAAAAATAATAGAATATTAATAAATGATTTAATTAATATAATAATACTATAATTATAATTCATAAATAAATAAAATATTAATAAGCTATTTTAATTAATATAAAAATAATATAATTATTTTACATTCAAATATTAAAATAATTCAAGTATTACAAAAAAATATAATTAAATTATAATATTATAAAATTTTAATATATATATATAATTTAATATTATAAAATATAAATAATATTATTATTCATATTAATATTGTTATTTCGAAATATAATATTGTTAATATTTTATAATGAGACAGAAACTACGAATAGAAAAAAACCATATTTTGATTTCACAAATTTTATAACATAAAAAAAACTCTAATCTGAAGGAGGGGGGGAGGGGGGATCTGCAGATGGTGGTGGAGGAAACTCCATCTCTAAAGCATGAGTGAGTCAGAGCATGTACTCCATCTGCTCCTGATGCTGCTGCTACCACCGACTCGTCTGCTCCTCGTACAGATGCTGCTGGCGTCGACGCTCCTCCTCAAGCTGCTGACGCATCTGCTCCTGCTCCTGTCAGAGACTCTCTATCAGTGCAGTCTGAGATCGCAACTGATCCTCATACTGTGTAGCAGAAGAAGATGCACGAGCTCCTCTTGAGCTGGACGCCGACATCGCAGCACTGCCAAAATAATCTCCGGGAGTCAGTCGAGAGCTGATACCAACTACACGGCCCTTCTCGAAGGCATACTGGGTGGCCTGCATCCATGTCGCCTCATCAAACTGATGGCCAGTGGTCTGATCTGATGACTCGGCCTGACTCTCAGGCCGGGCCTGTGACGCTGCGGCCTCATATTACTCTTGTAGTTTCAATTTAAAATTAAAATTGTGAATATATTATATGCAGTTAATTTTTAAACTTGAAAACAAATAATACTGACCACGATGTGATGCTGACGATCACCTCTGAGCTCCCCAGTAGCAGGATCACTATACATCCTCTGATATACGTCATACTCCGTAATATCGGGGTGCTCGACAGCCTATAAGAATAAAAAACAAACTATTAATATTTATAGTTATATAAAATATTTATAAATAATGTACGTACCAGATGCTTTCTATGAGTACTGAAAGAACGACTCCCAGCTCGATGAGTCACCTCCTGTCTCCCCCGATTCTGCCTCCCCACCGATGATCTCCTCTGAAAGGCACCACTCAACCAGTGCGCAAATAATCCATCCCATAAATGGGATGAAATGTACTCTGGTCGGTGTGCTCTACATGACTCGTCAAAATCTGACACTCCTGCTTTATTCATGGCAGCTTTTCTTAAATGGTGCAAAAACAGACGAAGGCGATCACGCATGGCCACCTCCCATGCCTCGTGGATGGCGTCACGCATGGTATCCTCGATCGAATACCATAAACCCTACAAATAAATCAAAATATCAATTTAGAAATGAAATAATTTTCAAAATAAAAATTATTTATTTATGTACGTACCAACCAATGGCCGAACATGGCATGCTGCACATCAATGAGAATCTGCTCCCATGTGGTCCACAGTTGAGAGAAATAGTTGTGCAAAATAGCACTGCCCTGTCCGACTGCTATATGTAGAAAACTGTAAAAATAATAAACATTTATTATGTGAATAGATTAATGAAATCTTAGTCAAATCCACAGGTTATCACACCGGTTATCACACCTCTGTGTGCATGGATCAAACCCAAGACGTGGACGTCGCTCGGGGATGGGTTCAGGAATCATAAATCGTGCAAGACCGCGCCCCCTCCACGTACTCCCTGGAGCGCCTGCAGGCTGAGGGTCATCTGCCAGCAACTCATCCACATCGAAAGACAGGTCAGCATCCGCCAACTCACGAAATGTGGTGTCGTCCATCTGAAACAGAAAATGTTAACGTTGTTAGAAAATAATTGATAATTACTATTATATATACATATATACATATTATGATATAATATAAATACCATGGAATTCTATCAGTGTTCATCTTCATCATCATCTTCATATATGTCAATGTCATCTTCATATTCCTCCTCAACATCATCGATATCCATTCGAGTTACAGTTGCTTCATCTCTTACCATTTCAAATTCATATGTGACATCATTAAAATCATCGTCATCACCGACTCTTAAATGTGGGGTGTCGTCATCGATACTCATGTATCTTTGTAAAAAAGATTGATTTTGAGTACTATCTTGAAAAACTTCAATTCTTTGCACATCAGTGAAAGCACATTCACTTTGACTAAACTGATTGTCTTGAATTTTTATTTTTATTACACTCCACCAATCAGTCAAGTCTCTTGATGTAGCACAGTACTTTGCGTAATAAACTTGATGTGCCTATTGAGCCAATAAGAATGGTTCATTTACTGCGAGAACACTTTTACATTTAATATCGATGATTCCATGAGTCGGATGAACACACATGCCTCTCTCTGTATCCAACCACCGACATTTGAACATGGTTATATAATGTTGTCCAAGATAACAGAGTTCAATTATTTCATCAAGTATGCAATAAAAGTCAACTTCATTTTCTCGATGATGAGATCCTCTCAAGCTAACTCCACTGTTCATTGTTTTTTTCGATTCCCCATATGCATCTGTGTGAATCGAAATCCATTCACCACATATGCATTATAAGTTTTAACAAGTTTGGAAGGTGGGTTACTCAATACACATAGCCCTTTGTCAATTTTATCAGCATGTCGAGACACCTGAAAATTTGTGAAATAATTATCAATATAGTAAACTATACATTGAATGAGTTTCTAAAAGATAAAGAATTTATGTTACCAGTTTTTGAAACCACTGAGAGAAATTTTTCAGTCGACGTTCTTCGAGAGCAGCTACTGTAATTTGTGGAATTTGTTTCTTGATATGATTATCATACAACCTATAAAAACCAAAGTTATTTACTGTAACATAAATGATAGAATAAGTGATATAAAGACTTACAGTACAACTGATGTCATCTCTTCACAGTTGAGCAGAACATACGTACGAGCTCTATGATGTTCATCATCTGAAAGCCAACGTTCATAAACTCCACCAAAACCAAGCTCTGGCTGGTTGAAAATAGATAATTGATTTTCGATTTCATCAATATTCCTCTCGTTCCGTCCCATTCGGTTGTGTTTTGAAGGATACTCAGATTCAAAATAATGGGAGTAGAAAAAAGATATTTCCTCTTGAAAATAAGCTTCTACAATAGATCCTTCAACAGATGCTTTGTTACGTACTTTTCTTTTCAATTTTTTCATGCATCTTTCAAATGGGTACATCCATCGAAACTGTACTAGACCTCCACATTTGGCTTCATATGACAAATGTAACATCAAATGTTCCATTGAGTCAAAGAAAGACGGCGGAAATATTTTTTCCAGTTTGCATATAATTACAACAACATCTTTTTCAAGTTTTCCTAGAGCATCATAATCTGCTGTAGCCGCAGAAATTTCCCGAAAAAAATGAGACATTTCTATTATGGAATCCCAAATCACAGAATTCAACAGACCTCTTAATCCAATGGGTAGAATGTTTTCCATTATAACATGACAATCATGACTTTTTAATCCAGTAATATGACCATTCTTTACACATCTACCCAAATTGGAAGCACAGCCATCTGGAAGTCTCAAATCTGCAATCAACTGACAAAATAATAAACAGTTTTCTTTAGACAGTGTATAAGCTGCTTTTGGTTTCAGTTTCCTTTCTGTTCTGATATTCTCAAACAGTTCCAATTCTGGACGCCTGAAAATTTGGGCATGATCTAAACCTGCATTTACATTGTCTTTACTCTTTCCTGGCGTATCCAAAATTGTATGAAACAAATTATCAAAACAGTTCTTCTCAATATGCATGACATCGAACATGTGTCAGGCCAACAAATCAGACCAATATGGCAAATCCCAAAATATGCTACGTTTAATCCAATTGTGTTCTTTCCCAAAACCAGAAATTTTCTGTTGGTTTATTGTGGGACCAAAAGTGTTGGGAGGTAATGAAAATACAACTGATTTTAACTCTGAACCTGATAGCATTTTTGGAGGTCCATCCCTTTCAACTGTTCCTTTTTTGAAATGAGATCTGTTTTTGCGAAAAGGATGATCAGCTGGAAGAAATCTGCGATGACAGTCAAAATAACAAGGTTTCTTTCCATGAATGAGCATAAATGCTTTGTTCTCTCCCATACAGTAAGGACATGATTTCTGACCATGTGTACTCCAGCCAGATAACATCCCATAAGCCGGGAAGTCACTAATTGTCCACATCAATGCTGCTCTCAGTATGAAATTCTGTTTCATTGCAACACCATATGTACTGACACCAGTACTCCACAATAAATTTAATTCATCAATCAATGGTTTCAAATAAACATCAATATTTTTCTTCAGATGTCCTGGAATTAGTAAAGTCAAAAAGATATATGGCTCCTTCATCAACATCCATGGAGGTAAATTGTACGGAGTTAAAAAACAGGCCAACATGAATATTGACTACCAAAAGATCCAAACGGACAGAAACCATCAGTGGAAAGGCCCATTCGAAAATTTCTTGCTTCTAAAGCAAAGGATGGATGCACTCTATCAAAATGTTTCCATGAATCACCATCGGCTGGATGATTCAAGCTTTTATCAGTTGAAATATTCTCTTTATGCCATGACATCATTGTCACTGTATTCTTAGACATGAATAAACACTGAAGTCTGGATTTAAGCGGAAAATATCTCAACTGTTTTACAGGAATCAAACTAGACTTTCTGTGTTGTCCTTCTTTATATCTCAGTTGCCCACATGTGGGACAACTATCCAACGACTCATTTTCCCCAGAATATAAAATGCAGTCATTTGAACATGCATGAATCTACTGACAAGTCCCAAATTTCGAACCAGCCTCTTACTCTCATAGTAATTTGTAGGCAAAACATTTCCTTCGGGTAACAGTGTTTTAAGCAAAGATAATATCTGGTCAAAACAGGTGTTTGACATTACGTTATCTGATTTGATAGCCATAAATTTTGCAATTGCTTATAAGTTGCTCCTCTTGCAGCCAGGATATAATGCATCCTCAGCAGACCTCAACAACTCATAAAATTCAGACGGTGCCAACTCCGGATTTGAAGCTATATCAGTCGGACTTTCTGTATGTTGAACAGATGAACCTGCAACATCATGTACTAAATCTTGAAACCGGGATGGATCCGGAATCAAGTTGGTATCACCTACTCTGGAACTGCGTTCACCGTTTTGATACCAAAAAACATAATCTGGTTGAAAACCAAAACGTAAGAGATGTTCCCCCACTTTGTCAAACGTGTCAAACGTTCTCAATGCACATTTTCTGCAAGGGAATTTTATTTTTCCTTCTGAAACAAATTCTGGATTTGATGCCGCAAATGAAAAATGAGTCTCCACACCCTCTATATATAATGGATTTAAACCAGAACCGTTTGGATTTCTACGTTGATTTATCCATATGCGGTCACCTAATAATGATTGTTGACGACCTCGTTGTTCCATATTTTTCTATAAAATATAAAAGCATTACTGTTTTTGAATAATTTGTTAGAAAAAACACTCAAGCTAGGATAATTATAGAGTTTACATCATACACGACTGATGCAAACTTTTTATTGAGATAGACCTAAAAATTGACCCTTTAAGAAATGAATATGTTGAGAGTAAAGAAAAACCTGTTACAAATATTGATAATTTTAATATTATATAAATTTTTTATTATTTTCATAGTACTAATATTATTGGTAATTATTACTAATTATTGGTAATTATTACTAATTATTGGTAATTATTACTAATTATTACTAATTATTACTAATTATTGGTAATTATTACTAATTATTACTAATTATTGTTAATTATTCCTAATTATTGGTAATTATTCCTAATTATTACTAATTATTACTAATTATTACTATTTACCGGTAATTATTGGTAATTATTGGTAATTATTACTAATTATCGGTAATTATGGGTAATTATTGGTAATTATGGATAATTATTGGTAATTATTACTAATTATTTGTAATTATTACTAATTATTGTTAATTATTACTAATTATTGTTAATTATTACTAATTATTGTTAATTATTACTAATTATTACTAATTATTACTAATTATTACTTATTATTACTAATTATTACTAATTATTGGTAATTATTACTAATGATTACTAATTATTACTAATTATTACTAATTATTGGTAATTATTGGTAATTATTACTAATTATTGGTAATTATTATTAATTATTACTAATTATTACTAATTATTGGTAATTATTACTAATTATTGGTAATTATTACTAATTATTGGTAATTATTACTAATTATTACTAATTATTAGTAATTATTACTAATTATAGGTAATTATTACTAATTATTGATAATTATTACTAATTATTGGTAATTATTACTAATTATTGATAATTATTACTAATTATTACTAATTATTACTAAATATTACTAATTATTACTATTTACCGGTAATTATTTGTAATTATTGGTAATTATTCCTAATTATTGGTAATTATTACTAATTATTGTTAATTATTAATAATTATTACTAATTATTACTAATTATTACTAATTATTGGTAATTATTACTAATTATTACTAATTATTACTAATTATTACTAATTATTGGTAATTATTACTAATTATTGGTAATTATTACTAATTAGTACTAATTATTGGTAATTATTACTAATTATTGGTAATTATTACTAATTATTACTAATTATTACTAATTATTGTTAATTATTACTAATTATTGGTAATTATTACTAATTATTACTAATTATTGGTAATTATTACTAATTATTACTAATTATTACTAATTATCGGTAATTATTGGTAATTATTTCTAATTATTGGTAATTATTACTAATTATTGGTAATTATTATTAATTATTACTAATTATTACTAACTATTGGTAATTATTACTAATTATTACTAATTATTGGTAATTATTACTAATTATTACTAATTATTGGTAATTATTACTAATTATTGGTAATTATTACTAATTATTACTAATTATTACTAATTATTACTAATTATTACTAATTATTACTAATTATTGGTAATTATTACTAATTATTACTAATTATCGGTAATTATTGGTAATTATTACTAATTATTGGTAATTGATACTAATTATTGGTAATTATTATTAATTATTACTAATTATTACTAATTATTGGTAATTATTACTAATTATTACAAATTATTGGTAATTATTACTAATTATTACTAATTATTACTAATTATTACTAATTATTACTAATTATTGGTAATTATTACTAATTATTACTAATTATTACTAATTATTGCTAATTATTACTAATATTACTAATTATTACTAATTATTACTAATTATTGGTATTTATTCCTAATTATTACTAATTATTGGTAATTATTCCTAATTATTACTAATTATTACTATTTATCGGTAATTATTGGTAATTATTGGTAATTATTCCAAATTATTGGTAATTATTACTAATTATTGTTAAGTATTACTAATTATTGGTAATTATTACTAATTATTACTAATTATTACTAATTATTACTAATTATTACTAATTATTACTAATTATTCCAAATTATTGGTAATTATTACTAATTATTGGTAATTATTACTAATTATTGGTAACTATTACTAATTATTGGTAATTATTACTAATTATTGGTAATTATTGGTAATTATTCCTAATTATTGGTAATTATTCTTAATTAGTGGTAATTATTCCTAATTATTGGTAATTATTTCTAATTATTGGTAATTATCGGTAATTATGGGTAATTATTGGTAATTATTACTAATTATTGGTAATTATTACAAATTATTCCAAATTATTACTAATTATTACTAATTATCGGTAATTATCGATAATTATTGGTAATTATTGGTAATTATTCCTAATTATTGGTAATTATTGGTAATTATTACTAATTATTGGTAATTATTCCTAATTATTGGTAATTATTCATAATTATTGGAAATTATCGGTAATTATGGGTAATTATTGGTAATTATTACTAATTATTGGTAATTATTACTAATTATTGTAAATTATTACTAATTATTGTTAATTGTCGGTAATTATTACTAATTATCGGTAATTATTGGTAATTATTACTAATTATTGGTAATTATTACTAATTATTGGTAATTATTACTAATTATTACTAATTATTACTAATTATTGGTAATTATTACTAATTATTACTAATTATCGTTAATTATTCCTAATTATTACTAATTAGTACTAATTATCGGTAATTATCGGTAATTATTGGTAATTATTGGTAATTATTCCTAATTATTGGTAAATATTACTAATTATTGTTAATTATTACTAATTATTGGTAATTATTACTAATTATTGGCATTTATTACTAATTATTGGTATTTATTACTAATTATTGGTAATTATTGGTAATTATTCCTAATTATTGGTAATTATTACTAATTATTGGTAATTATTCCTAATTATTGGTAATTATTCCTAATTATTGATAATTATTCCTAATTATTGGTAATTATCGGTAATTATTGATAATTATTGGTAATTATTACTAATTATTGGTAATTATTACTAATTATTCCTAATTATTACTAATTATTACTAATTATTACTAATTATTACTAATTATTACTAATTATTGGTAATTATTCCTAATTATTACTAATTAGTGGTAATTATTAGTAATTATTAGTAATTATTACTATTTATTGATAATTAGTGATAATTATTACTAATTATTACTAATTATTGGTAATTATTACTAATTATTGGTAAGTATTACTAAATATTGGTAAGTATTACTGATAAAACACTATTTTATTGAATATTTTTATTGATAATAAATGATATAATTTCCTCACATTGTGTTAAATATGTTTATTTATAAAATATTTGGGATTTGATCATTCATTTGAAAATTTGGTGAAAATTCCAGTTTTACCCTTAATAGTGCACTGTAGTATTTCGAATATAAATATTTTTATATTTATTATTTGAATTTGAAATTTTGTAACAATGTTCCTAACGTAAATATCTACAACTTTTATTCAGGATACTAGATCAAAAGAATGCATTTTAATGGAGTAATTGCGCCATAAAGTCAAAGCTGGGCTGGACTCGCCAGAATGGATAAGCTTCTGTATTTTGGCCATAACTCCTACATATTGGCTTGTATTGAGACCAAATTTGTAGAGGAGATAGAGAACCCATATCCTCACATTTGATCCTTCTGGAAGGCCGGCCAATTCACGCGTTTTGGTGGTCAAATGGGCGGTGCAATTTGCATTAAAATATTTGGCCGAATTTCCACATTCACACTTGAAACCACTTGTAACCTCTCCTCCCCTCCCCTCTATAAATTGTAGTTTTTCTCATTTGGAGGGGTTGGGACGTGCATTGGGAAGTTGAGGGAAGAGGAGAAGTGAATCCACTCCAATTCTCCAACCATTTCAATAAGGGTAGCTCTTGAAGCAAGGATCCCTTCGACGAAGCCTTCTTCTTCTCCTTCATGTTGTAATGATTTTGTTTATGTAATAAACTTCTTTGTTCTTATTTTATTTCTTCTCTTTTCTTCTGTTTTGTTTAAATTTCTTCTTCTCTTAATCTTCCTAATTGGGCTGGAATTCTTGAGTAGAAGCGTTATTGGGTTATACCCATTTTAAACCTTTGCACATGCAAAACACTTCTACGATGATTACGCCACCCATGGAAGAGTAGTCTTTTAGTAATCGATCTATCTTCTACCCTCTTCATTTAATTGTTTTGAATCATTGAGCTACTGTAATTCACTTAATATGATCCATGAATTGGGTTTTTAAATTGTAAGAAACTAAGCAAGCAATTGAACAATTAACACAAAAACACGCGAGGTTGGGATTTTGTGTAAATTGTGAGAGCGCGATCTTAATCGGTAATACAAGACCACACGGGATAAATTTGTAGAGTTCAAATATAATCCCTAAACACAATTCATCCTCATTTCCAGAGGTGATATGTGCCTTAATTTACCACTGACCATAAGCTAATCTTAGAACATCAATCAAAGCAGGGTGCTGCGATTGCATGTTCCGAAGTTAGCCTAGGGTTAAATTCACATCATCTTCGTGGTAAAGTTAATTCTCGTAGGGTTCGGGATTTAACAAATTAGGGGATCATAATTAAGTGAATGTTAATTTAAATGATAACGATTAATAATAAAGTGAAGAGGTAGAGTTAGATCGATTACGCCTTTTAAATAGATTTCTAAAAAAACATCTTCTTGTTGTGTCATTTTAATCGAAATTCATTTCAAAACAAAAAACAAAAAAAAATTATACAATATTCTTATAACAAACTTCTTCTAGATTAATAAACTACAACAAACCCCAATCCTTTAAAGTAGTGTTTTTATTCTATTCTATTTTATTTTATTTTTTAGAATACCTCTAATATGTTGTTAAAATCACTTCCTCCTTTGAGAGACGACCATGGTCAGCCACTCTGCTGCACCTAAGTACCCCAAATCACACTAATCATTTGAGGGATCCCACGACAGCGCTCTTTCAAATTGGTGCCATTGCCGGGGAGGCAAGTAATTATTTCAACCAATTAGAGGTATTTATTTTATTTTACATTTTATTCTCTTCCTCTCTTCTTTCTTCCTTCTTTACCCAATCTGATTTTTTCTTCTTCTTCTTTTATTCTCTTTTTACTTCTTTTTGGACCATCAACTCAAACTTCTCATTTTTATTTTACTATGGTCCACTTTCTTTCTTTTCATTTTTATTTGATCTATGACACGAACTAATCCCAAAGATCTCTTAGATCTTGACCCTGAGATTGAACGTAGCCTTAGGGCACGAATCAGACATTCTCAGTCTACGGGAAGTTTCAACATTCAACCAGTTGGAGAATTACTCCAATATCAGAACATTGAAATTGGAAGCAATTCAAATTCAACCATAAAACAAGAACCAATGGCTGAAAATAATAGAAATGAACTTAATAGAACCATTCGAGAATTGGTTGCACCTGATGTTAACTATCAACCAAATTGTATTGCATACCCGAATCTCAAATCGGACTTTGAACTAAAATATGGGTTAATTCACTTACTTCCAAAGTTTCATGGCCTCTCTGGTAAGGATCCCAATAAACATTTGAAAGAATTTAATGTGGTTTTCTCAACGTTAAAACCAAGAAATGTTTCTGAAGATCAAATCAAATTAAGAGCATTCCCATTCTCACTTTATGGAGCTACAAAAGATTGGATGTATTATTTGCAACCTGAAGATGTAACATGTTGGAATGATTTGAAACGTCTTTTCTTGCAAAGATTTTTTCCAGCATCAAGGACCACATCCATTCGAAAGGAGATATCGGGGATCAAGCAAGCACAAGGGGAGTCAATGTATGAGTACTGGGAGCGATTCAAGAAGTTGTGTGCAAGCTACCCACATCACTAAATAAGTGAGCAACTACTTATCCAGTACTTCTATGTAGGACTCACACCCATGGAGAGGAGCATGGTGGATGCTGCAGCTAGAGGAGCATTGGTAGACAAGACACCAGTAGCTGCACGAGCATTGATCGAAAAAATGGCCCAAAACTCTCAACAATTCGGTGATAGAGGTACACCACATGTTCGAGGAGTACATCAAGTAAGTCCTTCTTCTCTTGAAAGTTATTTGATTGATACTAAGTTAGAAGAATTGACAAATATGGTGAGGCAGATTGCATTGGCTCAAAAGACATCCCAAACCCCTCCTTCAAGGCCATGTGGCATTTTCATTGAGACAAGCCACCTAACGGACTGTTGCCCACAACTACAAGAGACAGAAGATTGTGCAGCAGTGTTCCCTAGGAGACCATTTCAGCAGCAACAACAACCATATCCCCAAAAGAAGTTTGATTCATTTTCTCCAATATACAACCAAGGTTGGAATGATCAAGTGCACATGAGGTATGGATCTGGACAACAACAAAGGGCCCCTTTTCAACCAAACTTCCAGCAGCCTCCGCCTTACCAGCAGGGTTTCCAACAACCACAAAGGAGATTTGAAGCCCAAGCATCAACAAGCCAACAACAAGGGAATCCCCCACCAAAGGTAGATTCTAATACTGATGATCTTTTGAAGCAAATTGTTCTTAATCAACAGAATGAGCTGAAGAGTCAAAGTTCGGAGCTGAGGGAGTTAAAGACTCAAATGAGCCAGATTGCCACCGCCCTCCATGAACTTGTAAGTAAGAATTCCGGAAATCTACCTTCCCAACCCACTCCAAATACAAAGGGGAATGTTAGTTCCATCACATTGAGAAGTGTGAAGAAAATGAATGATACATCTGTACCTACCATTCCACTAGGATTCACCTCAACTTCAGAGAAGCCGCATTCCATACCAACTGATGAGAAATCCAAGGAGAAAGATAATGGTAAGAAAAAGATTGATGATGTACCTCCTAAACCCCTTCCTTTTCCAAACAGGGTTGTTCAAACCAAGAAGATGGCTGAAGAAGCAATGAAAAAGGAGGATTTGGACACATTCAATCGTGTGGAGATCAACATTCCTCTACTTGAAGCCATTAAGAAAATTCCAAGGTATGCGAAATTCTTAAAAAACTTTGTACCAATCGAAGAGGGCTCAAGGGAAATGAGAGGATCAACCTTGGAAGGAATGTCTCAACACTCATTTCACCAACTCTAGCAATGCCAACAAAGTGCAAGGATCCAGGGACATTCACCATCCCATGCACTATAGGGGAGTTGCACTTTTTTGATGCACTTTGTGATTTAGGTGCTTCCATAAATGTGATGCCTCACTCTGTATTCTCTTCCTTGCAGGTTGGTGAGTTGAAGCCGACAAGAGTAGTGGTGCAGTTGGCAAATAGAGCTACAGCATATCCAGTGGGAGTTCTTGAGGACGTACTTGTTCGGGTAAGAGACATGATCTTTCCAGCATACTTCTATGTGCTTAACATGGAGGATAATCAGGTAAGTTCTCATGCCCCCATTATCTTAGGTAAGACCTTCCTCACGACTGAAAAAACTATCATAAATGTCAATGAGGGTACACTTTCCATGGAGTTTGGAGATGAAGTTGTGATATTTAATGTTATGGATTCCATGAAGTACCCCTCAGAGGACCATTCTGCTTTTGTTATCTCCCATTTTGAACCACCAAATAAAAACTCCATAGAATTTGATTGTCCTATGCTTAGGGAGATTATGAGTATTGGTTCGAGTTTGATGTCTAAGAGCACTTCCGCACATGTTGCTGATACGCAGTTCTATCTTGGATTTGATTTTGATGTGGATTCATATTCTGATTTTGATCATGTTCACTCTGATTATGAAATGGTTGTTGAGTATGCTGATGGATTTGATGCTTTATTCTATGATTTTGATGATGTCTATTCTGATACTGATGCTCTTTGTGGACATATTTCAGTTCCTTCAATGTCTCCATCCATACTACACCCTCCTTCATTAGAACTCAAGCCATTTCCACCAAATCTGAAATACTCATACTTGTTGAATGGTGAGAGATTACCTGTTATCATTGCTAAAAATCTCCCTTTTGAATATGAAGAAAAGATTTTGAATATTTTAAGGGAGAACATCAATGCAATTGGGTGGACCTTGGCTGACATATCAGGTATTAGCCCCTCCATTTGCATGCATAGGATTCTATAGGAGGATGGGGCTAAACCGGTGAGACAACCACAAAGGAGACTCAATCCCACCCTCCTGGAAGTTGTTAAAAAGGAAGTTGAGAAATTGCTTGAGGCAGGTATAATATTTCCCATTTCATATTCTCAGTGGGTAAGTCCTATTCAGGTTGTGCCTAAGAAAAGTGGTGTTACTGTTGTTAAAAATGAGAAAGATGAGTTTGTTCCAATGAGGGTGCAAAATAGTTTGCATGTGTGTATTGATTATAGGAAACTAAATCAGTCCACTCGCAAGGACCATTTCCCCCTCCCATTTATTGATCAAATGCTTGAGAGACTTGCTGGGAAAACAAACTATTGTTTCTTGGATGGATTTTCTGGATATTTTCAGGTTCCTATATCTCCAGAGGATCAGGAGAATACTACATTCACCTGTCCCTTTGGCACATTTGCCTACCGGAGGATTCCATTTGGACTTTGCAATGCCCCAGGTACCTTCCAGAGATGTATGGTGAGTATTTTTTCTGATTTTATTGAGACATGCATGGAGGTATTTATGGATGATTTTACAGTGTATGGATCCTCATTTGATGAATGTCTAAAGAGTTTGGGAAAAGTGTTGAATCGTTGTATTGAAAAGAATCTAGTCCTGAACTTTGAAAAGTGTCATTTTATGGTAGATCATGGCATTGTCTTAGGGCATGTAGTGTCAAAACATGGGATAGAGGTTGATAGATCAAAGGTAGATATTATTTCATCCTTACCATATCCTTCATGTGTGTGTGATGTTAGATCTTTCCTAGGTCATGCGGGATTTTATCGGTGCTTCATCAAAGATTTTAGTAAGATTTCTCTTCCGATGTCAAGATTACTTCAAAAGGATTCTGATTTTGTGTTTGATGTTTCTTGCAGGAATTCATTTGATGAGCTAAAACAACGTCTGACCACTCCACCTATCATACAACCCCCATGGTGGGAGATTCCTTTTGAGATTATGTGTGACGCCTCCAACTTCGCGGTTGGAGCTGTCTTATCTCAGAGGGTGGAAGGACGTTCACATGTGATCGCCTATGCATCGAGGACACTGGATTCAGCCCAATAAAATTACACAACCACAGAAAAGGAGTTTCTTGCTGTCATATTTGCTTTAGATAAATTCCGTTTATATTTATTGGGCTCTAAAGTAGTTGTTTTTTCTGACCATGCAGCTTTGAGGTACCTCCTAAAGAAGCCAGATGCAAAGCCATGACTTATCCGTTGGATTCTCCTTCTTCAGGAATTTGATATTGAGATAAAGGACAAGAAGGGATCAGAGAATTTGGTGGTGGACCACATGAGTAGGCTTACTCACACACTAGAGTATGACACCTTGGACCAGGTACCACTTCAGGACACTTTCCCCGATGAACATCTCTATACCATCTCAGGTATGCATCCTTGGTATGCTGATTTAATTAATTACATTGTTTCCTCTGAAATCCAGCAAATTTGAAAAATCATCAAGTCCAAAAATTAAAAAGTGAGTCTAGGTTTTGTGTGTGGGATGATCCTTACCTATGGCGCATGTGTAGTGACCATGTTTTTAGGAGGTGTATTCCTGATCATGAGTTTGAGTCTGTTTTGCAATTCTGTCATACACTTGCATGTGGTGGACACTTTGGACCCCAACGGACAGCTAGGAAAGTTTTGGACTCTGGATTATATTGGCCTAGTTTATTCCATGATGCCCATGTGTTTTGTAAGTCATGCTCTCGTTGCCAACACACTGGGAATATTTCTAGGAGACATGAGATGCCCCAACAACCCATACTATTCTGTAAGATTTTTGATGTGTGGGGCATTGATTTTATGGGTCCTTTTCCAAGTTCATATGGTTTCTTGTATATTTTGGTTGCTGTTGATTATGTGAGTAAATGGGTGGAGGCCAAGGCCACCAGGACTGACGATTCTCATGTTGTTGTGAACTTTGTCAAAGCACAGATTTTTTGAAGGTTTGGAGTAACAAAGGCCATCATCAGTGACCAAGGGACACACTTTTGCAATAGGAATTTTGCTTCCCTCCTTCAAAAGTATGGGGTGACCCACAAAACATCAAAACCATACCACCCCCAAACAAATGGCCATGCTGAGGTTTCAAATCGTGAGTTGAAACAAATCTTGGAGAAAACTGTGTAGCCAAATAGGAAGGATTGGAGCAAGCACTTGGATGATGCATTGTGGGCTTATAGGATAGCATACAAGACCCCCATTGGTATGTCCCCATTTCGGATTGTTTTTGGGAAAGCGTGTCATCTCCCCGTGGAAGTTGAGCATCGGGCTTATTGGGCTATAAAGAAATGCAACATGGATTTGGCCCAAGATGGAATCCAAAGGAAGCTGCAAATTCAAGAGCTTGAGGAGATTAGATTATCATCATATGAGAACTCAAGGCTCTACAAGTAAAGATCAAAAGCATCTCATGACAAAATGATCCAACAAAGGGAGTTTCATGTTGGAGAGAAAGTCCTTCTCTACAGTTCACGACTGAAGTTGATGCCTGGTAAGTTGCATTCCAGATGGTTAGGTCCTTATATTGTGTCTAATGTTTTTCCTTATGGTGCAGTGGAGATCGCACAAGAGGACACTGGAAGGAGCTTTACAGTCAATGGGCAACGTTTGAAGAGGTACATTGAGGGACTTCCTACTGATGCAGTGGATTTTATCACACTGCATGACCCCATCATCACTTGAGCACATCAGGCTGTTCCTAACCCTTTCACTTTTATATTATTTGTCCTATTTAAAAATTCTTCATTTCATGTGCATATATCATCTCATAGGTTCACATTGAGGACAATGCAATATTTTAAGTGTGGGGGATGGAACCTTTTAGTTTAGTAATTTCAATTGTTTTCCTGTTCAAAAAAAAACCAAAAAAAATTGTGTGTTTTTCAAAATTTGTGTGTTTATTTTACAATTTTATGTGTGTTTTTGAAACTTTTGGGCTGAGATGATTCTCATAACCATTTTTAAATCCATATCAATAAGTGAAACAATTTACCCCTTGAAACTAAGCATAAATGAATGCTGAAATGACTTTGTTTCAAGTTCAAATATTTAGTAATTTCATGAAAAGTACGCTGAATTTTGAATCCCATGCCAATCTCACTGTCTTTATATTTGAAATCACTTTCCTGTGAGGCTTCTAAACCATTATTTTCATATTCTTTACATTCACCTCACTTCTTGAGAGAACCAAACCATGCACGATTTTACCAGAATTTGATCTATTCCTGTCAAAACTTGAGGGTTTGAGGTACATATGTTTAAATGATTGAGGCATTTTTTTGGTATTAAAGCCCCTATTTCAAAGAATCCTTTTTTTATAATGTCCTACCTTGAATATTTAATCCTTGTAGCCCTTATAAGCCATGCACAACCTGTTAGGTTAAGCCACATTACATGCCAATTTACCCTATCCAACCAACTCTTGAAGTGAAATTGCATAATCTAGTTGAGCTTAAGTGTGGGAGAAGTTGTCTTGGGTTTTGCCACCACATTCTGTGATACTTTGGGTGGAAAATTAAATTCTGAAGAGATGTGTTTTCTACTAAAGAAAGTCATTATATTGAAATCTGTGCCTTTTCTGGAGCTTTCATGACAAGTGAAGTTGTGCCTTTTCTGGAGCTTCTAATTGAGGTGGAAAGCTGTTCCCATCTGGAGCTTTCAAGAAAATCATTTTTGAGAAGATTGCCATTTTTTATGTTGAAATGATGAATAGTGTAAACCTTTCATGACTTTTCATGATGATGGAGCTGAATTGATAGTACGGGGATTGAAGAGAAGACCATATTTAAGTGAAAATTAGATTAATGCAATTTTGCTTCAAAAGAGTCAAGCCCTCCTCATTCAGCCTCAGAGTTTTTCACATCTTAATCCTACCAACCGAAAGCCACAGAACAACCCTGAAAAGTCCTCATGATAAACATATGTCCTTGACTCACATCAGGTAGCGATGTAGGAATCTATCAAGCCTATGGTGACCCTTGTATGAGTTTGGATGAGACAGACATTGCAAAAAAAAATTGATATTTGAGTGATGAGAGGAAATTCAAGCGAGGTAAGTGTTTTGTGCATGGGCGGATAAATGAAGTGGAAATATATTGAATGATATAAATAGATAACTTGAAATAAGGGTTTTTATGAGGCATGATATCTTTTGATTCTTGGTGTGAAATTGATTGATCTTAAGGATATGTGTTTTAAAATTGGTTTTGATTTGATATTGATGTTTACTTGATATGAGGTTTTTCCCAGGTGTGCAAAAGGGTAAGTGTGAGGGAGTTGATAAAACACTATTTTATTGAATATTTTTTTGATTATAAATTATATAATTTCCTCACATTGTGTTAAATATGTTTATTTATAAAATATTAGAGATTTGATCATTCATTTGAAAATTTGGTAAAAATTCCAGTTTTACCCTTAATAGTGCACTGTAGTATTTCGAATATAAATATTTTTATATTTATTATTTGAATTTGAAATTTTTCAACCGTGTTCCTAACGTAAATATATACAACTTTTATGCAGGACACTAGATCAAAAGAATGAATTTTAATGGAGTAATTGGGCCATAAAGTCAAAGATGGGCTGGACTCGCCAGAATGGATAAGCTTCTGTATTTTGGCCATAACTCGTACATATGGGATTTTATTGAGCCCACATTTGGAGAGGAGATAGAGGACCCATATCCTCACATTTTATCCATCTGTAAGGCCGGCCAATTCACGCGTTTTGGTGGTCAAATGGGCGGTGCAATTTTCATTAAAATATTTGGCCGAATTTCCACATTCACACTTGAAACCACTTGTAACCTCTCCTCCCCTACCCTCTATAAATTGGAGTTTTTCTCATTTGGAGGGGTTGGGACGTGAATTGGGAAGTTTAGGGAAGAGGAGAAGTGGATCCACTCCAATTCTCCAACCATTTCAATAAGGGTAGCTCTTGAAGCAAGGGTCCCTTCGACGAAGCCTTCTTCTTCTCCTTCATGTTGTAATGATTTTGTTTATGTAATTAACTTCTTTGTTCTTATTTTATTTCTTATCTTTTCTTCTGTTTTGTTTAAATTTATTCTTCTCTTAATCTTCCTAATTGGGCTGGAATTCTTGAGTAGAAGCGTTATTGGGTTATACCCATTTTAAACCTTTGCACATGCAAAACGCTTCTACGATGATTACGCCACCCATGGAAGAGTAGTCTTTTAGTAATCGAACTATCTTCTACCCTCTTCATTTAATTGTTTTGAATCATTGAGCTACTGTAATTCACATAACATGATCCATGAATTGTGTTTTTAAATTGTAATAAACTAAGCAAGAAATTGAACAATTAACACAAAAACACGCGAGGTCGGGATTTTGTGTAAATTGTGAGAGTGCGATCTTAATCGGTAATACAAGACCACACAGGATAAATTTGTAGAGTTCAAATATAATACCTAAACACAATTCATCCTCATTTCCAGAGTGGATATGTGCCTTAATTTACCACTGACCATAAGCTAATCTTAGAACATCAATCAAAGCGGGGTGCTGCGATTGCATGTTCCGAAGTTAGCCTAGGGTTAAATTCACATCATCTTCGTGGTAAAGTTAATTCTCGTAGGGTTCGGGATTTAACAAATTACGGGATCATAATTAAGTGAATGTTAATTTAAATGATAATGATTAATAATAAAGTGAATAGGCGGAGTTAGATCGATTATGCCTTTTAAATAGATTTCTAAAAAAACATCTTCTTGTTGTGTCATTTTAATCGAAATTCATTTCAAAACTAAAAACAAAAAAAATTATACAATATTCTACCAACAAACCTCTTCTTGATTAATAAACTACAATAAACCCCAATCCTTTAAAGTAGTGTTTTTATTCTATTCTATTTTATTTTATTTTTTAGAATACCTCTAATAAGTTGTTAAATTCACTTCCTCCTTTAAGAGACGACCTTGGTCAGCCACTCTGCTGCACCTAAGTACCCCAAAGCACACTAATCATTTGAGGGAGCCCACGACAGTGCTCTTTCAATTACTAATTATTGGTAATTATTACTAATTTTTGGTAATTATTACTAATTATTGGTAATTATTACTAATTATTGGTAATTATAACTAATTATTGGTAATTATTACTAATTGTTACTAATTATTCCTAATTATTGCTAATTATTGGTAATTATTCCTAATTATTAGTAATTATATGAATAATTACCAATAATTAGGAATAATTACCAATAATTAGGAATAATAACATTATTAGTATATTTTATTATTAATAATAAAATAATATAATTTTCTATATTATATACAATTCTCCTTTCATCTGTGTGTTTTCTGTCTCCACATACAAATAATACATGTGAAGACAGAAAACACACAGATGAAAAGAGAATTGTATATAATATAAAAAATTATATTATTTTAATATTAATAATAAAATATACTAATAATGTAATAATGTTATTATTCCTGATTATTGGTATTTATTACTAATTATTAATATTTATTCTTAATTATTGAAAATTATTACTAATTATTCCTAATTACCATTAACTATGAACAATACTAATAATTTAAATTTATAAAGTAACAAAACAATGTAAACATAATTAAATTACAACTAATTAAGAATAATTGAAACTAATAAAAAATTTAAAATAAATATTAAATTAAAATGAACATAAATACCTTGAAAATTGATCTAAGGTTGATCTCTGATTGTTCTTGAAAACTTCAATATCAACTCCGGAGAAAAAAATTAAACTTGAGAAACAATGAACTCTAGAGATAGAATTTTGAGAGAAGAAGAAGATGGAGTTTGAGAATGAATTGAAAAAAACGGATGGGGGTATTTATAGGTTAGATTATTTGCGACGGGTCCATTTGCAATGGTTAGCCCGTCGCAACTAATATTATTTGCGACAGTACCCGTCGCAAATACTTTAGCCATCATTTATTACAGTCAACGGTTAAATAGTTATTTGTGATGGGTCCCGTCACAAATAACCACCTGCCGACATATTATTTGCGACGGGGGAATATTCCCGTCGCAAATACCTTTTACCATCGCCGGTTATTTGCGACGGGCAATAACCGCCTGTCGCAAATATGTTTCCTGCAATTTGGCGTGCAAAGGGCGCCAGTTCTTTTGCGACGGGGAAAGCAATCTCGTCGCAAATAAGTTTTTAACGGGGATATTTGCGACGAGATAAATCCCGTCGAAATACCCATTTTTCCCGTAGTGTAGGTACCCACTTAACCCCTTAAAAGTGGTTTATTTTGAAATTATGAAAAAAATTCATTTTGGAGAGATCAAGATGTGATGAAATTGTTTTCTCTTAATTGTAAAAAGAGAAATGTAATATTTTAAGATGATGGGTTAGTTCATGTTGACCAACCCCATTTATTATCTAGAGTTACCTTGAGCTAACCCTATCTCTATATACTGAATGTTTAATGACTATATATGAGGTGATGTAGTCCTATGGGGAGATAAGATCCATGGGTTAGTTGTTCTTGAAAAGAACATGTGACGAATTTCAATGATAAATTTATCCAGAATTGAAAAGTGAATGTGAAAAGGGAATTGATGGAGTTATTTAATGAACAGTTCATAATCAAGAATGAATAAAAATCCAAGGTATAACCTTACCCATATACAAGTGATGAGAAAAAATTTTTACTCATAAAATGAATCTGGTTGTTTCTCATTAGCATAAAAATTAAAATCAGAAATAAAACTAATCTGGTCACTGAAAAGTAGTAGTTTGGTTGTTAAAAGAGCCTGAAATGATGCTAAAAGTGGTTTCAAAACCTTATCTAACTTTTATAATGGTATCAAGTCTAATTTAAGAGAACTAAAATGATATTTTTTCCTGAAATGAGTAGTATAATACCACTAAATTAAAGAGGATATACCTAATAAAAAAATCATCATTACTATTTTTTAAAAATCAATTGTTTTTTATATTCATAACACTTTGTATATGTTGTCCATGTATACCCATTGTTTCATTCCTAGAGTTGTTTCTCCAATAAACAGACCCCCTATATTGAGAAATTAAAATTGGTCTCATAATATGAAGACCCAAGATGAGATGAAGATGTTCTTTAAAGGATGTTAATCCCCATTTTCACAAGATAATGTTTTTAAAGAACTAAAGTCCTGGTATACCACACACCCAATGTGTTATATTCTTATAGACTAACTATTTGGTGTGAATGTGTTTTTTAAATAACTATAATTTTTTAGGAAGTTGAAAAAATGATGTTGCTATAATTTTAATAAAACCACAAGGGATATAGAAAACATTGGTATTTTTCTCAGAAACACTTATTTCCTGCATTGAGGTTAGGCTCAAAGAGCATATAAATTTTTTCATCAAACCAATTTATATGTGGTAAATTCACTCACTGATTTTATTGATCAATTTAAGTTATGTGATATGCTCTAAAATTTGGATTTCCTACTTGAAATATGAGCATCAAATTGTTATAGAGCTCATGGGGCTTCCCCACAAGTGAATAAATAATTGTATCATCAAGAGAATATAAATAAGGGGAGCCTATAATTTTAAAAGTCCTAATAAAGAGTAATATATAAAGCGTAGAAGAATCTTACCATATCCTCATAGGGACATTTGAAACCCATGAAGATCCCCTAATGGATAAAGTGAGAGTTGATCTTTATTGGAGTTTCTTACCACATATTAAAATAGAAGAAAATCCTAAGGATGACTAAGTAATGATAAGTGGGAGAAAAATATATCTCTATCTAAGATCACAAAAATGTATATCCCCATTCAATGGGGGAGTTTGGGATGATGATAGACAACCCTATTCAAGAAGGTAGATAAGATCTAAGGACAACAAAAGAGGGATAAAAATATAGGATCAAGTCAGCTTGGATTATTTTTGTAATTCATTGAAAAAAAGGGGATATAAATATGTATCTTGGAGTGTCTTGTCAATAAATTAGAGTGCATTTTCAACAAAATAAAATGGGGATATTATTTGGAAACCCTTTGGGGACATTTGGATTTATTGATAAACTGTATAGACTTAGCCCAAGATATTTTGTTGACAAGATAAGAATATTTTGGAATTACCTTAAGTGAGTTGGACTTTTTTAAAGGTTCAACCTAAGTGATTTGGAATTATTTCCATGGTGGATAAGGTTCTTTTTATTGTTTTTTATAAATAAAACGTTTTTTATCTATATTAGAATTATTGAAAATTATATATGGAGACCGAAGGTTTGTTGTAGAGATTGGAATGAAGCTACAATGATCATATGAATAAAGGAGGCCATGTGACAACTATTGGGGAAGTTTATGGGATTATAAATTAAGTAAAAATTCTATTGGAATTAAATGTCGAGGTTTTTTTGTTTTGATCTGGAAGAGGGGATAAAATATAGAAATTAGATAAGTACTCACATATGTAAATTTCCCTTGTAAAATAATTCATCACGTATTCAAATTCAATTATGAATAGACTCTATGCAAGGGAACACTAGAAGCATAATAAATTTTTTTATTCCCATTTCTCTAGCATAATGAAATTTGGATATGTTGGGTTTCCTGTATATGTATTCTTTTTTAGGAAAATTTGGTGACATACATGAATTCATCTATGTAAATAGTCCATGTATGTTAATCCCATGTAAAAAAAATGCTATGATAAAACCACATATGTGAATCTACTTATGTAGTTAAATTAGGATACACATGTGTATAGAACTTTTTCTATGTTAGGGAATTTGGACACCCATGTATCTGAATTCAGTTTCATAATATAATTTTCCTACGTATGGGTTTTCATTTAGTAAAATACTAGTGACATAAGAGAATTAATAAAATTATGTTGGGGATTTCTTATGTATTTACATAGAATAATGAATGGAAGTAAGACTATATATCAGATGATGCTTGAAATATTCTTTAATGATTCACATATCATAGAATTTCAGATGAGATTCATGATCCATGATGAAAAAATAAAAGGAAGTTCTAGATGGTTTACAATGAATTAAATGAAAATATATTCATGTCGTAAATTAAGTAGATCCAACCATGAAATCTCTTGGAATAAATAAATAATTATAAAGGTATTATTTTATTAAAGTTCATATTTTTAGTGATTTAATATTTATGGGATATTGTGGATCTAGTGGATCTTGAAGTTTTCTATACAAATTACTATATAAAAAGGTAAGTGAATACATGAAGAGTGTTTTGGTGGGAGACATGACAAATAATAATATATTGACTAAAATAATGACTGAAAGGTTATTTAATGTTTCCATTACCATGGACAGTGATTTTAGACCACGATTTACAATGAGACCAGTGAAATAATAATAAAAATTAAATTGTGAAATAAATGAAATTAAATACACATTATAAAATAAAAAGAATATGGTGTACAAAGTAGATATATTTTGAATAAATGTTTTTGAAATTGTGGAGAATATTATTGGTGTTATTGAATAACCATAATATAATTGGATATTGGAAATTATATTCCTTGAATTTGGAAGGAATTTAAGTCACCATGAAAGGAAAAAATCTCCAAATGAAAAAAATATTGAAGATGATATTGTCTCTTATATGAAACAAGAGAATATATGTAAGGAGAAAAACAACTCTTAAAATATTCATAGAAACATCCATGATAGGAGAATAATAGAGAAATCTTAGGTCTCCACTACAAATCCAAGCATTTGGATAAGAAGAAAACCAAGAAATTTCATGAATATTTTTATTATCAAATGAAGAAGGTAATTGCTACAATTTAGAAAATTAAATATGAGTTCTAGGTGCTTCTATAGAAGGAGGTGTTCATAATATATTCTAGAAAGAAACAGATGTGGAGAGGGAGTTTACAATAGATCTATAAATAAGAAATATATAGATTAATAAAGCATCTACATATATTCAATGATGAAATCATAACATGTGATTTTCTTGAAGTGAACCACACGTCCAAAAACTATGTGGGGATATCCTACACTAAATTAGTCAGTGAAGGAGTATGAAGAAGGAAGTTATATGATCGTGATCCTTGGGTGAGAGTGAGTGAACCCAAAATAATTGTAAGGGGAGTGACCCTAGGAGAGGAGTGCCCTATCCTAAACTCTATTGAATCACATTGAGATGTTATTGATTTTGTGCATTATCCCATTTTTGATTTCATGCTCCATGAAGTTAAAAGGTGAGGGTGAACTAAGTAAAACTTTCTATTTCCTATTAAATTTTTTATATGAACACCTAAATACACTAGTAAAAAACACATTTTAATGTTAGTATTTTTTTATTTTTAATGTTAGTTTTTCTTTGAGCATTTTAGCGTCGGTTAATTAAATAAACCAATGACGGTAACCAATTTTCGACATCAGTTTTAGGTAAAACCAACACTAAAAATAAAACTAGCCTGGGTTTTCGCCGTCAATTTTATAAAAAATCGATGCAAAAAACCATTTTTTAAAAAATTGGCGTCGGGTTTTAAAATAATCAACGCTATAAGTTAAATTTTTTTAAAGAAAAATCAGATTAACTACAAATACAATTAAATCGAACCCCCTATAAAAAAAGAAATATGCACAACAATCAAATAGTATTTATCATTCAATAAAAATATAGAACTTACATACTTTTATCTTGTTAATCAAAAAATTATGTACGCATTTGTATTAGAAAGTAGAAAATACATTTGATTCACTGATAATATTTACATGGGATTCTAGTTAAATATCAATGCATCATTAAATCTTATAAAAAATTAGATAAATACATTATAGAGGCACTTGAGAGAACTCAATGAATTCTAGTGTCGAATTTTAGAAGAATATGCCACTATAGGCAATGTGGCATCTGTAGTTAAGTATGAATGGGATAGTTTGATGGTAAACTGTGCTACAAATGTTTATTCGATAAATTTGGCTGAGAATGAGATGGATAATGAATATACTTTGATGGAAGATCATCATTTCTCATTTCAAATTAGTGATTTTTTCCTTTTATGTGTGCGTTGATATCCCATGATGGTTGAGTGTATATACATTTCTTATAATAGATGTATAATAGGATGTATGCATAGTGGTGTGTGTGTGTGTGGCCTTGAGAGATGTTTTCTGATATGGTAAGTAATGTGCATGTGTAGCCCATGAAACCATATTGGATGTTTGATTCCCTAAAATTTTTTATGTAAATTGTTACCATGTTCATCATTGTGGCCTTACTCTATACTCGATGCCTTAAGGATACCATATAATATGTTTAATGCACTTTTGGATTGTTTTTGGTCAGTTATAATGTCTTTTTTATCCTTTAGGCATGGAGTTGTAGCAGGTACAACATGAGTTCATGTCATCTTGGATAGTACATAGCCTCTCAGCACATGGTTGATTGATTATTTATTCTTTCAAATACCAAGCATAAACAAAAAACCTACGCTAAAAGTAACAATTTTTTGTCTCGAAAATTCAGAATATTACACTTTCAAAATAAAGTAGAATTAAAATACACATAGATAACATTTACAACAAGCTCATTGTTGGTTATTGTTGAAGCATTCATTTGATTGTTAGTAGGTTCAGACACCTAATATATCAAAAGAGTTAATTTTTTGAACCCATATGTAATATAATTTATAAATATTAGAATATAAATACCTCAAATACTAATCAGACAAAACAAATAGTTCCCAAAAGTATATTTAATATGGGTAATATCAGATTTGGAATAAGACTGTGAATCATTGAATGCCTATAATAACATTGAATGATATGAGATAAAAAATAGAATAATATGGAAGAAAATATAAAAAAATTAATACAATTAACCTTATTAAAGCCAATACTTTTCCTAGTTGTGATTATCTCATACATGAATGGTAGAATATAATAACCACATTAAACATTTTTTTGTTGATGATGAAACTACTGTTATAAAACATTAAGTCGTTAATAAAAATTAATATATACTAATTTTTTTTTAACAAATTCTAATATAAAAACTAATTACCTATACTTACACATATTTGATTTTATTTGGTGTCTTTATTGACTTGTATTCCTTGTTAAATTTTTTCCGTGAACTGCATTTTCCTATATGTGAATTAATAATACATATCTAAACAATGAGAATTAAACATAATGAGCTTATAAAAAACAAAAAAACTTAGCTTTCTAATAAGGTGGAAAATCTTTTACGAACATTCCCTAATAAATAGAAAAAACAATATACGGTGAATTCACTTGGTCACAATACAACAAACATCCAATGCCCCCTAAAATACAAAAATTTCACAATTAATGACATTATAATGATCATTAGTTCATAATTATGTTTCTCTTCTTACTTATCAAGAAATGGTAGAAACCACCACTGAATATTTGTATGTGATAATCTATCACACATATATGCAACTCTATCAGAATTCTTCACATATTTCACTTCTATAGAAATGAATTTTGGAACTATAAAACTCTAAATGTGTGTACCTTCATTTTGTAAAAGAAGTGTTTTTAGATATGTAATTTAAAAATAAAATATAGTTAGTCAATTTAAAACCATCTTTTATTAAAGAAATAAAAATTCAAATGTCAATTTACTTACATGGTAAACAACTAAACCACATTTAGGTGGAGCTCTTCAAAATTTACTAGATGCATGATATCTTATTTGAGTAATCTCAATACATATTCTTTTCCACATATATTAGTCTTCATACGAAACACATAAATAAAATTCAATGAAGAAGATTCCAGAGATAATCTTTATATCCCATAAGAAATATCTGAAGTATATACAATCGATTATTCCATAACATTATGTTTCATTTGTGCATCTTCTTTTTCTTTTAGATAATCATATATAAGTTAAATCTCAAAAAACATTAAAATTAAATTTGAATCATTTATAATTAATATTTTAAAAAGCATACCTCGTATGAAATATAATGATGAAAACCGGTTGGACAAAGTAAAAAATGAACAACACAATCCCAAACTCTGGTGATCTCCATGGTAGGAAATGGTAGTAGATAATTAGGATCTATAATATCTAGTACTGATACTCTAACCTGACCCATCTTCATAGGATGGTGGTGTATACAATACCCAAAAAAAATGCACGAGTCCTAACAAAACAATACATATATGAGGATCTCCAGGAAACCACTCACAATAAATGTTTTGTTCTGGGTGAGGTGGTGGATAATCAAAGCAGATGAAGTAGGGTATTCTGGGGGAGCAGGCTAGGAAGGCTGCAAAAATAAAAATTCAAATTAGTGTTTATAATTTATAAAATAGAAAAATTGATGACAAATAAATAATATACTTGGGAAGGCTACTCATACAGGGCAGGGTAGGCAGATGAGGCATGGTAGTCTGGGTGAGTAGGCTAGGAAGGCAGAAAAATGAAAAAGTTATATTAGTGTTTATAATTTATAAAAAAGAAAAATTGATTAAAAATAAATAATATACCTGGGAAGGCTACTCATACGGGGAGGGTTAGGAATATTGGATAGGGTAGTCGGGGTGACCAAGCTGGGAAGGTTGAAAAAGTTATATTAGTGTTTATAATTTATAAAATAGAAAAACTGATGAAAAATAAATAATATACTTGGGAAGGCTTCTCATACAGGGCGGGGTAGGCAGATAGGGTAGGGTGGTCCGAGTGAGCAGACTGAGAAGGTTGATAAATGAAAAAGTTATATTAGAGTTTATAATTTATAAAATAGAAAATTGATGATAAATAAATAATATACCTCGGAAGGTTGCGTAGAATGTGACTATCTTTCCATGTGTTCTAACAAATCCTTTTTCACTGCTGCTTGAATTCAATCACCCATAGACTGCTTCATATCTTTCAGATCAGATTTTAAGGATTTTATTTTTGGGTCTCTTGATTGCTCACTCTTATAAAAAATATTCGGAATACTAACACCCACCTGATATCCTCTAACACGGCCGAGGTGTTATGCCTTTCCCAAAGCAGTGGCTAGGATTTTCTTCATACCCTCAGAGATAAAAGAGCCACGTGTCTGCTAATCCTGAAGTTTATCCAGAAATGAAAAATAAAAAAGTTATATTAGTGTTTATAATTTATAAAATAAGAAAATTGAAAACAAATAAATAACATTTACTTACAATTTTATCATCTACTTTCTTAGCTTCCTCTATAAGATACTGTTCATTTTTTCTTCTTCTTGCTCGTGTCCATTTCTCATGTCGAGTGGGAGGAGATGGATGACCAAACATGACCTCTTCTAAACAACTACAAGATCGAGCTGTTAATGCTTCACATTTTTCTTCAATCATTTTCTACTCCAAATACTAGTACCTTCCATGTGATAAGGTATGAGGTTATACATTTTGCAACTGGATCTCCTGATGAGATCTCCTAGAGTCCTGTTATATAAATATACACTACTTAGTAATAAGAAAAATATATAATAAATTTTACAATATAAAATAATTGTCATACCTGGAATTTTTCTTCAATACAAATGTCAAAAAATTGATTCCATGTATCGTCGTCTATAAATGGATTCTTGAGGCATGGGTTTTCAAACCGTCACTTTCAAAAATAATAATTTATTGTGAGTTTTGTTTCTAAATATCTCTATTGAACCACCACTAAAGAGAGATTTTTTTCTTAATTTCTTTGGTTTCTTCAAAATTGAATGTCATATATAATTGAGAAAATTAATTATGTCATTAAAATATATATTATTAAAAAATGAGATAAAATAAATCAATTAAGATATTTTACCATCACGGCCTCCCAAAGCTGTTGCTTTGCCATGATGTCCAATGACTTCCAATTAGGATATAAAATACTAATCCTTCAATGGCTCTGAATCACTATATAACTAAAAAATTAAAATGCATTTGGGCCAATTGCATTATTATAATCATTTAAAAGAATGTGTACTCAGTCATCATCACGAGCAAGTGAAAGTTCTGGTAAACATGTAATACCACGCTTACCAACTTGAGAACTTGATTTTTTAGTAGTAACCAGAGATGTCTCTTCCACAGAGGACACATCAGTACTCCTGCAAAAAAAATTTAAATTAACTATTTTATTTCATTAAATAAGTATATTTCTAAATAATTAATAATATGTAAAAAAAGATATACCTCGGTAAATGCTCCTCTCTATCTATATCAAACATTTCTACTAGAAAGTGAAATGAAATTTTGTGTACCTGCATATCATTAGAAAACTGAATATTTATAAATAAGGAAGAAAAATAAGTAAGTAAAAAAAAGAGGCATTCATTTTTAAGTTTCGAAAGAAGTAACAAAATATAAATATTTACCAGAAAAATTAGGAGACTAAATTAGTGTTTTCCCACATGCCTTCATAATGATCATTACGTACGGCATGTACTGTGTCTGTCCAATACTCATTGTAATCATCCTAAAATTGCGTAATAGATGAATAAGGCTTACGTAAATCACAAACATCATTAGCATCGTCTTCATCACCCAAATGGTATCCTTTTCCTTACTAAACAATTTACCACTAATCATTTGATAGATCAATGACATAAAATACTTGCTTTTCATTTGTTTCCAAGATAAATGGTTCCTCATTATAATTAAATCTTTTCAAATCAACCAGTTTAAACCTATATTTATCATGTTTCACATGACTATTACTGTCAAACCAATTACACTTAAAAATGGTGACTCAAAATTTAATATAATCAATCTCCCATATTTCTTCTTGTATTGAAAAATTTGGAATTGATACAGAAATTGGGTTTTTATCTTTGGCACTGAAAAAATGAACTGCATTAGCAAAAACCATCACACCACTATTCTGAACGGTACTCTTCTCATCCTAGTTTTTTGTGTAAAATTTTTAGCCATTGATATCAAAACCAGACCATGTGATCACATTATGAGATGGTCCCCCTACTAAGCACTTCAATGTTTCTGATGTAGATATATATGTGGTGAATTTATCTTTAAACCATGAAATAAATGTCTTCTTATGCTCAATCGTTAACCACTTTTCATTTATTTTCTGATATTGTATCATTAATTCAAAAATGTGTGAGGATATAAGTGATTGTACCTCATCTGTGTTGTTTAGAATGTATAAATGTGCCTGAATCACTTCATCGCGTGGAATGAACTTTACCTTTAAGACTCAAACCACTCTACCTTCACTATCATCTGTCATATGATGAGATACAGGGAGACCAACACGCTCCACCTCATACAAATAATTAGTAAAAAACTCAATCACATCTTCTGATACATATTTTTGAAAAATAGAGGCCTCTACTTGATAAGGATTTTTCAAAGATCCCTTCAAAATATTCATATATCCTTCAAAAGAATACATCAATCTTAAATAAATTGGCCTACGTAATCTTATCTCAAGCACCAAATGAATTAGCAGATGAACCATTATATCAAAAAATGTGGGTGTGAAATACATTTCTAGTTGACAATGAATAATAGTTTTTTTTATTCTCCAACAAATATAACAAATTTGGATCAATGAATTTTCTACAAATGGGTTTGAAAAAATTACATTACCTGATGATAGTCTTTCTGAGATCTGTCGACAATATACCACGAACCGATATTGGTAGAAGTTGTTACATCAACACCAGGCAATCATGAGATTTCATACCTATTAATTTAAAATCCTTTAATGACACCAACTTATTCTCATTCGAAGAAAAACCACTGGGTACTTTAATACCATGAAGACACTGACAGAAATTCATCTTTTCAATCTTACTTAATGTGTGACAAGCCGGAGGTAAATATGTTCTGTTTCCTTTCATAGTGGGAGTTAACTCCAAACGTATTTTCATTAATATCAAGTCCAATCTAGCATACAATCCCTATTTTGTATTTCCTTTTATGTCTAACAATGTTCCAATCAAACTGTCACATTTGATTTTTTCAACATGTATAACATCAATGTTATGTTTTATTTCTAAAAAATTCCAATAAGGTAGTTTGAAAAAAATAGACAGCTTCTTCCAAATATTTCTTTGAAGACCAGAACATCTTTTCATTCCAAATTTCGAATCAATACATTTCACCCTGTCATAATATTCTTCAGCCGACAATGGTCGATGGGGAAGGTTGTATTCTTGTAGTCCATTAAATAATTTTTTAAATCTTGGATAAGGATGCTCGATTAGAAAAAATATTCGATGCCCCATGTACACTATCTTTCTTCCATTCTGCAATTGATAATATGAAGTCTATTCTTAAAAAATTAGACATGCTTTATATCCCTTTACACTATATCCATTTAAGTTTCCTTATATATGAAAGTCGTTTATAGTAAACATTATGATTACACAGAAAATAAAATACTATTTCATGTATGCATTGAAAACATTAACACATGTCTCTCAGAGCAGTTTCAAATTATCATTCAATGGTGAAAGATACACATTAATATCATTTCCCGGTTTTTTTGGTCTAGAAATCATCAATCTCACCATAAAATATTTTTTATTCATACATTGATGTGGGGAAAAGTTGTAAACTACCAGAAAAATAGGCCATGATTTATGTTGTATACTGAGGCTCTGATATGGATTCATTCCATCAGTACACAATCCCATTCTGAGATTTCTAACTTCACTTCCAAAATCATGAAATATTTTTTCAAAACTCTTCCACTGTGGTGAATCGGAAGGGTGAAGTAAGTTACCATTAGAGATGTGCTCATCTGAATGACATCATAACCTTTTTGTGTTAATTGAATTTCCAAATAGACACTTCAAATGAGGAATTATTGGAAGGTACCAAATTTCATTAGGAAAATTTTGGATTCTGGTACCTAAAAATGAATCAAAATTTAAATATAGGAATTGTTTGAAAAATATATTGGATGATATCATAAAAAGTACAAAATTGATTTTTCATGATGTTAAATGACATCACCTGATAATGAATCTGAGTTGACTTTCCCATCTATCTTATAGCGTGATGTCCCACATGCAGGACAACTTGATAAATATCCATTTTCTTTCCTATACAATACACAATCATTAGGGCAAGAATGTGTCTTTTTATACCCCAATCTCATTGGGCATAATATTATCTTCGCCTCATAATTGGAATCTGGAATCCCATTGCATTTTGGTAGTATCTCTTTTAAATTCTCAAGTAAGATGGAGAATGTTTTATCACTCCACTCATTTTTTGCTTCTAAGATAACTAATCTCAAAACTGATGATAACATTGTATATTTTCTACAACCTGGAAATAATGCTTTATCAGAATCTTCATACAATCATTCAATTGTTATTGTTTTTTTAATGGTTTCAACACATTAATAAGGAATTAATTATTCAATATGATCATCTGCCTCGTTATATATATTGTCATCAACATTGTATGTTAAATTTTCTATTCTTTAACCATGCTAGATCCGACATGTATTATTAAGGCTAAAACCATAACAAATAAGATGGTCCTTGATTTCTCTAGAGTTTAACTTTCTCATATTTAAACATTTCACACATGGATAGAAAATCAAATCAATGTTTTGAAGATGTTTTTTAGAAAAATCCAAAAATTCATCAACTCCTTTTTTCATATTAACTAATGGTTCTTCGTAAATGTATCCAATTATGATCCAATCAATATCTGATATCTCAAAAATAATCGGTGAATATATTAAAACATATAAACATTTATATATATATATAGATAAATTATAAATAGAAACACATTTAATAAAAACTATTGATAATTAGATAGAAAACATCAGATATTAAACACATTTACAAATAGTAAACATTTTATTTTCATATTATATACATGTGTTATATTGATATTATAATTAAATTATAATATTAATCTTCTAAAATTTATTATTTCATTTTACCTATTTGTTGAATTATTTCAATGTTGCATGTATCAAAAGTATTGAAGATTGTATTAATTTAAAAAGCGATAAATTAGTTATTATTAGTAATATGAAATAATAATTAGAGTAAATGTTTATATTATAAGTGAAATCAATTCTAATACTCCCAAAATTATGATAGATGAAATTAAAATCAAAACTAAACTGATATACCATACAACACATTTGGGTGAGAGAATAATAGAATCATTTGTGGAATAATAAGTGGTTGTGGATCTGGATTTGACAAATCTGGTTCTTTGGGGGGTACTCCATGAGGGTTTTAAAATGGACACCCAACTTTGACCCTTCTGCGGAATCTCCGATTGTCCCCATTTGGGTAGGATTTCCTAGACAGCCGCTTCATTTGTTCAAACAAATAGCTTTGTTTCCAATAGAAAAGCTAATTGGAAACCCTTTAAAACTTGACAATGCAACCAAAAATCTCACTCGTCCCTCTGTTGCTAGAATATGTGTTGAGTTAGATACCTCTAAGCAGTTCCCTCCTTACATATGGATTCAAAATGGGGATCATGGTTTCTATCAAGAGGTGGTTTATGAAGAACTCCCTGATTATTGTCAACGTTGTTTTAAGTTGGGACATGAGACCCACAACTGTGGAAGACCAGTAGGGACAGAGGTCACTACGTGCGTCTGGGTGGAAAAAGAGAAAACTGCTGACCCCTCCACTTTAGCAAAGAAGATGGACAACTCTGTGCAAGTAGTGCACTTGGATAAGAGGCAAGATCTAGGTTCACAAGAGACAGATTTTAATCATGTTGTTAAGGTTTCCACAGAAAAGGATTTTACTCATATGGACAGATCTCCTAATTTACTGGGACCCTCTAACACATGGGCTGATTCTAAACCCTCTATCGGGGCTAAGGAACAGGATATGATCACCCAAACCCAAGAAGCACAAGGGGCTGAACAGGAAGAATCCTCTGAATCCAGTGATGTTCCTCAAGAAGTAGAAGACCAAACTAGGCAATTAGAGGAGAATTTATTGAATTCAATGGCTAGAAAGGGAAAAAAACTCATGGTAGATGAAGATGGATTCATCACTCCTAACCCTAGGAAAACTAGGAAAAGGAGAGATTACTCACAGATGGAAAGAACCATCACCACTCACTCTATCAATACCACTAAGTCTGTCAATAATGAGATAGATCATGACACTCCAGCTGATGAGGCTAATGAGATTACACCACAACTCTCCCTTGAGGAACAATTAAAAAAATTTGATGCTCATTGGGAAGATCAAAAAGGATTGGCCTATGAAAAAATGAAAAGTGGTGAAATTTCTGCTGAAACATTTCATAAAGTTGAACTAGGTATTTTGAGGAGAAGAAGGCTGTTAATCCTCCAGAATTCCTGTTGAATACTTCTTTTGCAGTTTTTCTCCAGATCAGAAATATTTGACTGAGTTTTTTCATTGCTTATGTACTTTTAAAAATGCCGATTTAGAACTTCTTCTAAACCTGTCTTTGAGCCTGTACTATCAACATTACTTGGACTCTGGATTTTCTATACAGTGAAAATGTTGCTGTCTTGTTGGAATTACTTTGAGTTAGCTGGATTGCTCGAGTTCACACTTTTGCTTGACTTTCCATACTTCTGTTTGGTTGTGACCTTAACCTGATGACGAGATGATTTGTTCTGGATTTTGAGGTAGCAGAATGATGAAGACATGAGATCTCTCTCTTTGTCAGTTCGTGCAGATCTTCTTCTGGAGCTTTTGGAAGTCCGACCCTTAGTTTTCTTGGGAAACTTGCACATGGAGATTACTACTTGCTAGAGTCCTGCTGTTTCATCTTTTTGGATGCCTCTATCTATTTCTGCTTGAATTTAATCCTGTTTTTCTTCATGTCAGCATTTTTTTATTCCCAGCTGAAAAATTGCGCAATTTGTGCTGTCTCAAGCTTGCATTGGCCAGAATTCTCATTTTCTGTACTGGTTTTTTTGCTGCTGGTCCTTACTTGCACCTGTCTTGTTGCGGACTTGCTGAGATGATGTGCTGATTGATTCATATATGCTTTGATAAGTGTGGATCCTGATCTGGATTTTGAAGATTCAGAATGATGAAGAAATGGTGGGGCTGATCATGCAGATCTTCTCTTGGAATCTTTGGATGATTCTTACCAGGTTTTTAAAGTCGTATCTTTGTTGGTCTTTTTTTTAAGATGGTGTATGCATTTTACACCTCGGGATTTTCTTGTAACCTTTTTTTATTTAATAAATTTCTTTTGGCATGGATTGGGTAACCAATCCATGCCGCCTCTTTAAAAAAAAAGTGGTTATGGATCCATTGCATGTTCTAATGAGTATATACGCAGATTATTTGGTTTTTGGTATAATTTATGTTGACATGATTCAATCCCCATAACACCCACCCCTCTTAGGTGTATTTTCTCAGTCCAATGGGGACTAATATGTCATATAAAAATATATTCATAACATTATTTAGTTAATTGGTCAAGATAAAAATAATGTCAGATAAAAAAAATCCAACAGACTGACTAATACAATTGGTCAAGAAAATTGACCAATACATTTATACATAATGTCAGATAAAAATAATGTTAGATAAAAATAAATCAATTGGTTCTGGTATAATTTATTCAAGAATGTTAATTAATACACTTATATATAATGTTAGATAAAAATTCCAAACCTAAAATCATATGACTCCAATCCATATAAAGAACATTGACTAATCACTCTTAGAGATGACTATTGACTATGTTCCAACACATTTTAAATAAAATATAAACTAATATTTGAATAAAATCAAAATTAATATTAAATAATCAATAAATAATCTTCAAAATTTTAAAAAAACTTACAAAATTCAGAATTTAACTCGAAAATAAATCGTTAATCCGAACTTTGATCCGTATAAGACTTTGGAAAATTCAGCACTGTAAGATCTAGAACAAAATTTATTATAACAAAGAAAATGAAGATAAAAAATAAAGGGAAATCAAACCATCATTGAATGTTGCTCAAAATAGTATTAAGAAGAACAACTAATCGATAGACGATCAAAGAAGACCATATAATGAAGAACGCAAAACGCAGATTGTGAAAATGGAAGAAAATCATCAACAATAGTGTTTGGAAATCATAAATAAGGCTTTGAAGTCATCGTGAGTCGAGAGGAGCTTCCACAGGTTTTGATTACGTAGTACAATGATGATGAGGGTTTTCTAATCCCGTTAAATTTTAAATGAATTTCGACGTCGGTTTTTTCAAAAAACTGACGCCAAAATTTAAAAAAAAACATTTCGGCATCGCTTTTTTCCAAAAATTACATGGAAAATATAAATTTGTTTTCAATATTGGCATCTGTTTTTTCAAAAACTGACGCCCAAAGTCTCTGGAGTTGTTATTTTTTGTGTCGGTATTGTAGAAAACTGATGCCAAAAATAACACTTATGGCACGGTTTTCTTTAAAAATGATGTGGATTTTTTTTATTATTTTTGGCATCGGTTCAGGTTAAAACCAATGAAAAAAGCAGTGCATTCTGGATTTTTGCATCAGTTTATATTAAAACTGATGCAAAAAACCACTCATTAAATTTTTTGGTGTTAGTTTTTAGTAAAACTGATGCCATAAATTTCACGCACAAAAAATCGGTGTCGTTTTATAAAAAATTGACGTAAAAAATTCAACGTTAAAACCCATATTTCTAATAATGATAGGGTCAAGAAATCAAATGAATATTTGGTATAATGGGATGGTCAGATGATTGAAATCAGATTAACATCCAAATAAAAGATTATAATAACTAACCCTCAAGTTTCAGAGGTCATGATTTATTACATCGGTGAGACATAAAATAAAAAAATGTTTAATTTGGCTAAAGATTGCATACCCTGATTCACCCCTTATCAAGGTATATCTCACTCTAATACAATTTAGGGGGTAATAAAAACAATCTCATAAAAGAATATAAGATCAAGCAAAAAATCATAATAAGGATCAAATTAGTAATATCAACAAGGAATATTATCCCTAAAAAAACTATGGATATTGAGCATGAATTTGTGACTACCATTCCCAAGTACCCTCTCCCAACTCACTTTTATGCTAAAAGACAAGAACTGAAGGAATAACAGACACTCACAATACCTTATCCAAATAGTCTGGAATATCAACTGGATTCTCCTCAATGGTCACACCATCTTCAATGTCTAGCTCTCCCCAATCAATTACATGATAATCATCATGAATACATCAAAGAAGTTGTGACATAAGAAATAAATCATGAATCTAGCTCATCTATGGGTGTAGTGAAAACTGATACAATATAGATCAAACCTAATTAAATACATTAAAATTTCCAACACATCTGGGGGAAAGATTATTTCAATGGCCAAACCTTTTCTACCCACGATAAGAAGACACTTTCAAGAAAATATGATCTATAACATCAAAATTCAGATGCCTCCTCCTATGATCAACATAATAATTCTAAATATCTTGTATTATTTTCATTTTTTATGGATCACTTGTGCCTTCTTGTTCATACTATCCACCTATTCTGATCCAAGAACAATTGAATCTCTAACCTCAGTCCAACACAATGTAGATTGGAAGGTTGATCCATAAAGTAATTTGAATATAGAAATTAAAATATTTGGGTGATAATTGTTGTTTTAAGAAAACTAAAATAAGGGTATGTGTCATCCTCATGAACCTCTAAAATCTATAATGCATGTGCACAAAATATACCTCAGTGTCAATCTAGTATTCTATGTCTGACCATCCTTCTATATATGAAAAGTGATTTTAAGGCATAAATATGATCCAAAAGCACCTAGGATTCCTCTACACAAATTAGAGGAAAAACAAGGATAACAAATAGATATGTTCTTCTTTACAAATCCATAAATTATTCTTATCTAATCTAGGTACTACATTGAAAAACATCCACTAATCTCGAATCCTTAGTCATTAAGAAGTGTGACGATTCAATCAAGAAGTCCATGCTCACCCATTTGACATCATAACCTCCCCGAGTATAGGAAAAACATTTATGAAGTCTATAAATATTCTCTCCCAATTACATTATGGTATATCTAGCAAAGAAGAAACCCACCAGGAACATCATGCCCAACCTTCACCTTTTGAAAAACTAAACACCGTGATATGAACTCTACAAATGAAAACTTTATACCAGACCACAAAAAATGAATCCTCATAGAAAACTACATCTATGCCACACTATAATATACCACTAAGGTAGAACTGGGGAACTCATGAATAACCACATGATTCACCACTGAATAAATATAAGGATTTCCTAAAATTTTATCCAATACTATCAATCCTTAGAAAATTACCCTCAGGAGACTCTCCATAAACATTACAATCACAACAAATATCTTATTGGGAATAACTTAGCTAGGACTCTACCACCCACTACACAAAATATGGGTGAATCGTCATTAGATAAAGACAACACACTACATCAACTGCTCCCTTGTCAAGTTTTATCATAATTTACCATTCCATTATTCTTCAGGAGTCTCTTGACTCATGCACAACACCACCACATCAATTCCTACCCAATGAATATACCACAATATTCCCTTTACCATGTTTACTGGAAATATCAAAGTCATAGTCCTATAAGAAATCTATCTACATTCGATGCCACAAATTTAATCATTCCTTAGAGAAGAACTACATTAGACTCTTATGATCTGAAAAGTCAACAAAATGTTCACCAAAGGTTGGAATAGTTATATTCATGAGACCATAACATTTGAGACTCAAAATAGATAATCTACCAATATTAAATCAACACAGAACCCAGTCCAAAACATGAAGCATCATAGTAAAAATTTAACCAAATGACCTCCTCCAGCTGAAGAAGAACCAGAGAACTAAACATGTTCCCCTTAAAATAATTTAGAGTAACTTGACACTGGTCATTCCTCTTGGACACCTGATACATTATGAATAACACTATCACATGAGTCAAAATCTAGGATAATTCATGTAAGAACCTCATAGAATATTCAGTGAGACTATGAAAACTATGAAACTATATAATTCTGTTGGGAGACACCCAAGAAACCAATATATCAATATTAGAAGGATTTATGATTAACAATGTTGAGATATTACATTCCCTATGTAATGGACCTCACATACCTAATACTCAAACATTGATAGCTTTTTAAAAAACTGATGAAACTGAAGAACTCCTAATATGAATCATAGATAGTCCATGTGATCCCCCTATGACTTAGATAACACAAGGATGTAGTTGATAAATTCAATCAAAAAATAGTCTATAAAAACCTGGAACACTCTATTCATCAATACCATAAACATGGTTGGAGAGTTCATAACTCCAAATTCCTTCACAATGAAATTTAAATTCCTATAACAATATTAGAAATAAGTCTTCAGATATTATTGTCCTTCACTCTTATTCGATGATATTTAGAACACAAGTTGATCATTGAGAACCAGTTATATCACTTGAACTGATTGAATAATTTATCAATTCAATAGAGAGGATTGTGGTTCTTCATCATCATAATATTCGCATGGAAATGATCAACACACAACCATATAATGCCATCATATTTATTCAAAAAAAGAATTGGAGCTCCCCAAGGAGACACACTAGGATAAAAGAATCTTCTATGTAAGTGATCATCAATGTGAATCCTCATTTACCACGACATATAAGGGGAAATAATGTATGAAGACACTGTATAAGAGAAATTACTGATTGCGTCTTTATTCCAAACATGATCTCATTTCAAGGTGGTAATGTCACAAAATCTTTAGGGAAAGCCTCGGGGTACTCACCAAAAACCTTTAGAAAAAAAATCAAACACATAACTCAATATCATCCTAAAAATAAATGGAGAAAACAACTCAACATGCCTCCGACCCATATGTGGGTATCCCATTACAAAAAACACAACTTGGTCTCCATTAATACCATAGAATGTGGCTCATCTGCTAAAGAAATACACAATATCACATAAAAAATATGACTAATCCATGAAAATTTTGATGTCTTATGAATGTTTTTCTTAATATAGGAAGTATCCTTATGAGAGGTGTAACCCTATCACCAACATATTTTCTCTCAAAGCATAAAAGATACTTGATCAACCTTAAACTGGTGTATTCAATTCTAATGGAACTAGAAGTATCTCCACATCAAGTCCCAAATAATGGAATATAGTGGAAAAATTAAAAAAGTGTATAGATCCTGAATCAATGTAGAAATTAACCCAAGTATAACACAGATACACAATACCTCATATGATATATGGATCACTTAGAACCATTAAAAAGTTTATCTATCCACTTTTAGATCCACATCCTCTTAGCTCTGATGGGGAGAACATATATAGCTTCCCTATACTCGTTTTCCCTAATAATGAGAAATATCATGGGGCTACCTTATGCCTAACCCATACCCTCACCGATGATCAGAAGATAGAACACCCAACTGCTGTTGTTTCCTCAACCAAGACTACTATAACAGACATGCTTGAAACATTCAACAAACTATATATTCAATATTGAAGAAGGAAAGGAACTATCTCTTTATATGTCCATGAATTTTATAAGAAAATGAAACTACACCCAATACACAAGTAGGGGTATGAGAACTAATAGCTTTGGTTGAATAAGTTGGAGATGGATAAATATTTCTACCTTATGAATGATGATTCTTCACCTAACTAGATAACCAAAAACTAATCCCAAGTCTAATATGTGAAGATTATGGGGACTCCCATGTCATAATGACTTGGTCCTAGACAACATCATCTCTATGAAATTTTCATTTTTTATTATCATAGGATATGAATTAAAAATATATGAGATCACCTAGGGATGGATATAGTAACACAAATCCTCCTTGAAATGCCTTTCCCCAGCATCCTCATTTGAAATAAGTCTTGAACCATAACATAGGTGGTTCTTGTATTAGATACTGAACTCTCAAACACTATAATTGTCCAGTCAAAGGGTAGGGATCTCCCACTGATAATATACCTTAGTGGATGAAGATATAAACTCATATTTAAAATGGTCTTGGAACTTATCCCAATGAAGATTCAACTCCTCATGATACCCAAGGAACAAAATCCATCACTTCTTTTCTAACCAATGAATCATAATCAAAACTAGTGAAACCCAGTGCTTTTTATGAGAATGAATCAAAATTAAGGCTATCTCCATCATCTCCATATAGTTATCCATCTCCAAGTCAGAAATTAATCCATCAGACTTCTGGGGAACCTATAACTAAAACAATCAAAAGTACCTTCTCTAAGTGTTATCATTATTGACCTCCACTCTATAGATATCCACTGTAACTTTCGGCTAAACATTTTCAGTACAAACCTAATGGGGATATCAAATTGGATCCATATCTATAAAAAAAATAAATATTCTCAACTACTAAACCTAGAATAAAAGAACAATTTTATTTTAATCAATTCATTCCATTTTACCAAATTCCCCATTGGATATCCAATTCAAACATAGACATATAAAATAATGATTAATGATCTTTACCTAGGTATCTACCATAGAAACAATATCAATTTTCTTAGAATGTTTAATAAAATTAAATGTTCTTATGTCGAATCACTTGTGGCTATAAAATTATGTGGCTAATCCCATCACCCTTACATACAACACGTTTCGAGCCCAACTGATACATTTTCCATACTAACCTATACATCCTCACCAGTTCTTAAATCCAAACACCATCCTATCTCTTAACCATCAACATTGATACCACCCTTTAATGACCCACTCCCTCTAAAGGTACCCTTTCTAGGTCCACAATAAACAAAGGGTGATAATAACACCTTAACACTACTTTCAACAGTCCATGTGTTGGAGACTATAAACAAGGGTAGATAAATCACTCAAATGGGAGGAATTACCCTAATGTAGGTTTAAGGAATTCCTGATAAGATTAAAAAACCACCAACCAACATTGTTCACAAATAAAAGAATAAATCTCAATACATGATGCAAAATCGTATATAATTGATAAAATTAAAAATTAAAACTATATGTATCAAAATTAAATCCTTGACAGTGACAATGAAGCTCCAAAACCATATAAACAATTCTCTAAACTAGTAAAACCCTACTCAATAAAAAATAACCTCCTAAGAACCTAAAAAAATTCATATATATAATAAGTGAGTATAACATGTATAATCAAAAGGATCCTCCCTGAAAACGCTCATGTAAAATCTGATAGAAGTATAATAAAGCCCAATGAATAAACAAATGAAACTTACTCTCACACAAATTGGTAATACTATTATTTTCTTATCCCCACCGTGGCCCACTCACCATGTAGCAGACAAGAGTAAATTAATAATTATTGAAATCATATGTGTATATATATATATGAAGATTCTATACTTACATTTCCCATATACTTTTTCCCTCTCACGTCCCAATTCTACACATCCCATTTTCATCCATTCCATAAATAATCCTTCGCCCCATGTTTAAGATTTATGTCCATTCTTCATCCTATATAGCTCGAAACCTTGTCATAATTATCCATAATAGTACTAAGTGAAATACTATAATCGACTAATACCTGTGTAAATGAATTATACCTTAATCCATTGTGGTCTATGCATGTACACTCATGGTAATCCATAACCACCACATCTAGATACAAGTATGCATTATACCTCAAGCCATCACAACCCACAAACAACTTTATAATAAAACCAACATCCATAAAAATGTAGGTATGAATAAACCATATAACATAAGTCATCATATCCCAGGATATGCCAACTCATACTAAATCTTATGGGAGAGTGGGGTAGAGGGACAACTTACCAGTCAATCCCCTCACTAACCTAGATGATAAAGGAAACACACCCAAAAAATTTGGATATTGACTGGCCTACCAACAAGGGTGGGATAACATATAATATTAGAAAACATAGAATAATACCATGCGTAAACCACAATAAGGGAAACTACCTAGCCTGAAACACATCTACCCCTATCATCGCACAAGACCGCAAAATTTTTCTTCAAATTTCTAGATATGAAAAACATATATATGAAAAAAGTTCTATATTAATTAATTAATTATCCATTAATTAATATTAATGTGTTTTCATTTCCATGGTTTTGACTAAACTTTTAATCGAGTATATTTGGAACCATAAATATATTTTCCTAAATTTTCAAGTATATCCTCATCATTTAAAACATCAATAACTAATCCCGGTTCTTTTTATTAATTCTATTTATCATTAATTATCATCTGGGTACTCTAGGACCCATCCTCTTCTACCAAATTGAGATTCATTTGCAATTCATAAAGTCATACTTTATCAAATAGTTATAAACTCATTATATACATAATATATGTACCTTAAATCATCAAGAAAGTACAAAAATATTCAATATCAATAAAAAAATACCCACTCTAAACTCATCTTTACCACTCCATTCTCAACCCCACACAATTTAACATAATAAAATTTGTCCGGCCATCATTGACATCGACCATCACTACATTCTAGGGATCTTATCCCATTACTTTTGAAAGTTTCCTAACCATATCAAAGCTATCAAAAATAAAATCAAGGCCTATATTAGACTATATCAGACTCACAAGGCATCTAATAAGTTCCAATACACAATAATAGGCATTAAGGATTTAGCATTGAGTCATTCAAGCATCCTACAATAAGGAAGAGAATGTTCATCCATAAAAAATTAGTATTTATCAACAACTATTTTGATTCCATGTTGAATTAATCTGTTTATTATGAATATATTTTTCATTTCAATGAATCCTTTATATCAAGATAATAATATATATAAATCAATCATTAACATGATTAAATAAATTCGTTTCATCCCTAAGTGTTCCGAAATGACATAGTAATTAATTATGGGAATTTTAAATTATTAACTTCTAAATTTACTAGATTTTTATTGTTTACTAGTTTCAAGAAATTAAACATGATAAACAATAATGATGAAAACATTTACAAATAAATAGAACAATATTTATTAAATAATATAGGGGAAGTTTCATGAAATCATGAAAACTCATGCGATCACAAATCTAACCATTTATTTAATTCCCATGACATAAAATATCAATTATCTATACCATGGGATAATTTCTATTTCAATTGATTAATATAAATAATTATATTAACAATTATTATCATGAAATAATGTAAAAAATAATATCACAGTGTCTGATATTACCTTGCTTTAATTATTATATATGCGATTTTTCTTTTTCTCTCTCCTTGATGATTTCAAGGATGAAAAAAATATAATATTTTAAACTACAACATGCAGAGCCATTTAAATTTCTCTTTTAAAATTATTGAAATATATATATATATAGATTATATATTCCAATATATGATTTCCTATAATAATATTAACATCCTAAAACATACAAGTAATTCAATGTATAATTAAAACCATACCATGTAATAACAATAATTATTCTCTCTTTAGATATTTCAAGATTACTTAATAATCATTCTTCATGAAATTATTCTCCATAATATTATTTGATTATGGTTACTCACAACCATTTACCATTGGAAACTAAATATTAGTTATTCCAAACCTATCATAAAACTATAGAGCAGAAATAGATCCCCTGCCTCACGAAATAAAGCTTCATGATTTTATTCAACCAAAAAGAGGGTTACATGTAGGATAGAAATTCAAAGGAAGATCATTGTATGATTGTAGAATGGTTTTAAAGATTCCAAGAGAGAAGGTAGGATCATCCATAATCGATAGAAATAAATTAAAATGATCAGGGAAGACATAATATCATTTTATAATTAAATATATGATTCACTTAGGTTTCCAAAAAATACAGGCCCAACATTACTTTTAATTAATCATTAATTAGGTTCATGTATAATTTCTTATAATTAACCACTTAAAACCCCAATTTATTTAGTAATTAAAAGATATAATATTTATATTTTATTTTAATTTAAAACATTATTTTTCTATTTAATATTCTTTATCATACATTGAACAATCATAATTACATTCAAAAAAAATTACATCATTTTGTGGAAAATTAATAAAAGTTGAAATTTTTTGAAATTTGGAAAATATATAGATTGATTGTATTACCAAAATGACTCATTAGTATGGACAGAAAACATGAAAAAATGACCGACCATGAGGGCCAACCACATGACCAAAGAAACTGACTGTAAGGATTAACCACATGACCAAAATGAATAAACATAAGGACTAAACACATGAATAAAATAACCAAATATATGAAAACAATGGACAACTTTGAGGACCAACCACATAACAAAAATGACGAACTATGAGGACCAACAACATGAACAATATGAACAACCAAAATAAGACTCTAAGAACCCTCTAGACAACTCTTACCCTTGAAAAAACATAAATAATAAGTTTTAGAAAACTTGGACCTAACATAGTGAGTTTGATTGATGGGTTAGTTTATCGGCATCCTTGTTCTTATTTTCATGCCATATAATAAATGTCAAATTTTTAAATGAAAAAATGCCTCTATACCCTTTAATTTAGTGGAATATAATACAATTATTTAGTAGTAATATATTTTATTTTATTTATAAATTAAACATGATTAATTTTGATCAGTCTAATTTAATTCATATAACTTCCACCTTGAAGAGTTATAATAAATTCACATATCTAGAGTGGATTTAATTTTTTAAATTACATGTAATTATTAGAGAATTCATCCTAGGTTGGGTAAGTGAAACCAAGGGTTTCAGTCTACTTGTGTGCATGGTAATAATTGTATAGAATATTTACCACAATTGGTAGTAATTTATGGAGAAGTTATAGTAATATATCAAAAGATTTGTTTTTTATTAATTAAAAGATTAAAATTGTAATAAATCCATGATGAATGAAATCTTTGTAAAATATATACTACATGTGTATAATTCAATTTAGGTATTATTAAGTATTTTAAAAAAATTCAATGCTTCCCCATATACACATGAATGAGGTTTATACTCATATACATCATCAAACCTTATATTGATGCCTTAAGGTGAAAACTATAGGGTAAGGTTATTTAATATTATGATCATGGGATCAGTGAACATATCTTTTTATTTTATGTCATGGTAACTTCATCATGGAATATATTGGAATATTTTCCATGTCAAATCTGTTTTTTATAAATCTTTACAAAACCATTAGTGACCATATGTTCCCTCAAATTATACCAAGTGAATTATTCTCTATTTGAAATTTTATTATAAAGAAAAACAAATGAAATTATTAGGAGCCCTTCTTAGGATGGCATTATACATTTCTATCCAATCCATATATTTCATAAAAATATTATTTAGCAAATCGATCCAACTTTTCCCCCTATCATTTAAGGATTTTGTAAAAAAAATATTTACAAAAAATAAATATTTTACTAAAAGAATATAAATCATTAAATATAAATAATATTATTTTCAGGATGAAAATTTATGTGAATCACCATATTAAAAAAATATAATATAATATTTAAAAAATTAATCCAAAATATTTCCATTTTTTATTTTTAGATAAAATTATTATAGAATATATATTTTGTCACCTATTTTCGAATATTTAAACATAAAATATATTTTATATCATAGAAAACATATATTATATGTTTTTTGGTTGAATATATAGAAAAATGATTTATATATAATTTAGAAATGAAAAATGAAAGTGATTTCTCTATATCATGTTAGATTGAATATTTTTTAAAAAATTGTAAATAAATTAAGATTAATAAGTAAAATAATATAATAATAGAATAAAATAATTATTTCAATTTTCCCCTCCCTAAAAATTTATAATTAATAAGTATTATAAAATAATAAAAAATTATAGGAACATGTTATGACATTTTAGCAAAAAAGAATTAGAAATTTTCATTATTAAAAAAGTGATATTGACAAATAATAATTTCAATATAAAATCTAAAAAAATCATAGGGAAAGTGAAAACAAAATTGAAACACTAAATTATAAATTTAAAAATAAATCATTTGAATTAACTTTTTTGTATTGATATTTAAATGATAATCTTGAATGAATAAAAATAAAACAACACACTAATCAACTAATATGTCGATTTCACTATTTTTAATTCAATTATACATATAATTATTTTTACATATATATTATTTAACCTGATGATATTTTAGAATGTATTTTTCTTTAAATAAATTTAATTTCAATAATAGCTTGTGTTACAAGTAACACCGAGTCTAAACGAACTATGATAAACTATTAAAATGTTATTAATTAATTTAATAATCATTACTTAACTATTGAATTGGGGGGTATGAATAATATTAACTAAATTATAAAATATATATAAATTACCTACTCAATAAAAATCAATTTATTAATTATTTGAAAATAATAAATTAATTTTTCTGTAAAGTTGTTTTATGGTTCAAAAATATGTTTTCTTAGAAAAATTATTTTAATCATTTTTTTTGAAAAAATAATATATTAAATTTATGTAAAAAATATAAATTTTATTACATATGTAAAATATCATTTTTTTAAATCATCATATCAAATTTATCTTAGGATTAAATTTTCATATTTTCCTAAAATGATTGATTTTTCTTTGAATAGTGAGAATATTAATTTTTATAGAAATTTGAAAAAAAAAATCAATTATTTAAAAAGTTCCATTTAGTATTAAAATTATTTTAATCTAATAATATCAGTTCTATTATATTTTAAATAATAAAATTATCTTCAATGGAAGAAAATATTATTAAATTTAGTATAAATATTTTTTTACGTAAAAAGACATTTTTCAAAAAGAACTATTTTTTTGAGTTTAACATATTTTTTTCTTAATAAATGAAATTAATAACTTTTTGTGAATAATTTTAAGTAAATAAATAAATATATATTATATTTATTCCAATTTTTTTACATTCATTTAACAATTTTCTAAGCATGGGATAGGAATAAACAATGTTTTATACTTAAAAATGTATTTTTATAAAAACTGGATTTCATTTCCTTTTTACTCACTTGACATAAAATTAATTTATTCTACTTATAAGGATTAAATTGTGAAAAATTTATTCCATATTTGGAATTATTAGTTAAATTTGGTAAATAATTGAAGTTTATATTTTGGTGAAATGAATAGGAACCCTACTAAAATTTATCATCTTGGTAAAGAGTAAATTAGGATAATCTAGGTTAAACTAAGTGATATGGAAATAATTTTTCATCCAAATCCTTATTTTATGAAGGTAATTAAAAACATAAATACTATTATTAAAATGAAAAAAATTTAATATACTTTTTTTCATGAAAAATGTATATTAAATATTTATAGAAATGAATGTTATAAAATGTCACTATATTAGTTTTAAATAACTCTTATATGTCCACATACAGAAAAAAAGAAATTTATGAATAAATATAAATTTATATTTTTTGATTAATGAAAATATATTCAAGGTATGAGCTTATTTAAATTTTTTATAAATTATATAATTACCTTAAATACGTGTGTAACACTAATAAAGTATTTATTTAATTACTAAAAGAAAAAAATAAAGGACCTATGTTTTTTAAAAGTGATACAATTTGAATGAATTAATGTGAACCAAAAATATTATTGATCTATATGACATATTATAAGTGGTTTTAAAGCATTATATTCTAAATAACCCCTTTTGTTAATGTACTTAAAGTCAAATTAAATGGATAGTGTTAAAAATGACATTAATGATATTTTATAATAAATAATTTTTTATTAAATGACTTGAAAATAATAATATATTATATTCAAGAAAATGAGTATTATATGGTTTTAAACATAAAAAATTCTTCATTTATGTGTTGTTTTTTTCCTTTTATAGAAACTTTATTTTTATTTAAAGGGTATGAAACTTTTAATATTATGGTAACTGTCAAAAGGGTTAATGGGGGAAAAACTAAAATACATTGGTGAAAACATACCCAAAACCTGGAAAAAGATTATTTTATGAGATTATTTAGACTCATCCAAATATAATATTTTATTGTTTTTAATTTAGAGCTATTTAGACATCAAAATTAATTTATATGAGTTTAATATTTTAAGAAATTCCATGAATATGCCTCCCCTTAATTATAATAGGACACCTCTAATTTCTCTTAATTACACCACTTGGAGTCTTATAGATTAAATATAACCTAAAAAATTCGTTCTAAATTATATAGACACTTTATAGAGGTTATTCTCTCTATAAAGGGAAAACCCTATGATCTTTAATATGAGATCCAAATGAGTTCTTCCAAAGAAGAGGTAATTACCTTAACAGATCACTTAATTTTTTTACTTCTTAGTTTACCTCCTCTAAATCTATAGTAGTCATAATAAAATGATAACATAAGTATCTTGAAGATAATTAAATTTTATCTTGATTGTTAAACATTCATTATAAACCCTTTTCACATTAAATTTGAAGTTAAAGCATCCCTTGGACGTACATACGACATACCATCTCCACGCAACAATACAATTAATTTTTCACTAATATATTTTATGGATGGTAATTATTATGGTTTTAATGGTTATATATTAAATTTATAACATAATAATACTTATAAAATGATAATATTATTTCTAAATTTTTACCTTCCAAACCGTTGGGAAATGATAATGTCATTCATGCGTACATGTGGATTACCATCTCAACGAAGTGATGTGATTCTATATTCATTTCAATTTTACTTGGATGGTTGTAAAGATATATTTTATGAATTTATATGAATTAAATTATATAATAATTTTTAATAAATTTTTAATAATTATTTTCTTTTTTTCATTCCATCCATTAAAGAAATGGAATCATCGTTCATGCTTACATACTGCTTACTATCTCCATAAATGGTGTTGTTTATTCTCCTATCTCTAAATTATATATATTAACACACATATATATATATAATTAATATATATATTATTTTTATATGATTGTCAAATTTTTTGGTATTATTTATAATCTATCAAACTATAGACACAAAAACTACCGAACTAAAACATACATGAGAAAGGAAACAGTTATTACCTAAAATAATGATTTTAACAATGAATTAATAATAAATAGGTGATAAAAGATTATAAGTAAGTCATATATGGTATGATATATATGAATATGGTTATGTAATTGATTTATAGTATATATATATATATATATATATATATTATCCAGGTGGTTTGAACATGTATGAAGCAATTCACACATGAGGTAAGGGTTTATTTCAAAGTCTCATCGTTATCCGTATTTGATTATAATTAAGTCCCTACTAAGGAAAATTTTTCAGCTATATATATGGTTTCAATATATAATTTAAATAATATTTATATGACTCTCAAATGAAATAATAAATACATTTTTAACCATGTTTTAATTTTTATAAAATGGTTTGAAAGGAATCATCTTGTCTTTTTCTAAAGGATGTACTTTTTGACCTTTTTATAACAGTGTAAAAGGATTGATTATTAACTTATATGGAATGGTTTTATTTTCCCACCATCATGAATAATGTTTTATTTAAATATTAATTTAAAATTTTATATGGTTATTTTTAATGAAAATATTTTCAATTATATTTATGATGTTTTTAAATAATTGATTTCAAATTGAAAATGGTAATTTCTTTATGAATTTTAATATGATATTTTTAATGTATTTTCATCTACATAAATATACTTCATTGAATATTTGGATTTTTTAATCTTGTTATCTTATGATACCATCCAAAATATTATTATTGTTAATTAATGATCAGTTTCATTGAGTAAGGTATTGATATAACATATTTTATTTCATCCAATCCCAATAGTTATTGATTTTTATAGAATGTTTATTAAGTTTTTCTATTTATTAATTTGATTAGTGCATTAGAATTATTAAGTTATGGTTGGGGCCAGAAATTTAATATCCCATCAATGAATCAGTAGGTCTCATGAGATAAACAAGCTTGGTTATTTGGCTAAGGCCTTACCCAATTATATAAAATGTCTTGTCACGAGGCCATGAAAGTATATATGTATTGGCATGAGGACTTTAAGGTATGTTTTATATGTCCACCTTTACACATTCCATCATTATGAAATCAGTTACTGATGATCATGTGATTATTTGAATATTTTTCACATCAATTGTTATGTTTTGAAATCATGTGATTATTTATATAGAATTATTTGATTATCATTTATTATTTCACATATTATTCAATCCTTGTTTAGATTTTTCTATATGGATACCCGTACTGAGCATTTTATTTCACTTCATTGTTATGTTTCTTTTCAACAATATGATAATAATGGTTTTGTAGTTGACATGTTTGGATATTTTTGAGGGAATAAAGATTATCCCAAAGAATATAATATGTTTTTATTATATGTTTTAATATTTAATATGGGAAGTAGGTATATCAATTTTACTGAGGCTATTAAAATATTTGGTACTTTAGGATGTTTTTACTTATATCTAGTTGCAATATAATAAATAATCCACTAGATCAGTGATACAAGGTTCATGGTCATTATGGTTTATATCATGTTTTGTAAGAACCTTGGGAACTAGATTTATAAAATAATAGATTAGAAATTTAATCCTATGATTGAATTTGAGAATAATTTCAAAGAAATGAAGATTATTATTATGAGATTATCTATATATAAATATTTAAATTTAGGTAAAATGTTTCACTAGTTTAGAAATTAAAAATTATGATTTATAATGTTATGATATAATATAGTAAATGCCAATATCTATAAAGGGTTCATAGTTAAAGGAATATAACTTCTATCAATGAATTTATTCAGTATAGATATTTACCTACTAGCTAAGATAACCATGATGAATCATAAAAAACAATAACTATATTGGAGTAGCTAACATGAGGTTTGAGGAATGACGTTGGCCATATGGATTAGCCCACTAACCCACAACATGAAGTAGCAATGTTAGACCACATCACCCATCCTCAAACTCCAATTTTTAATGATACTGAAAATATATATTTTTTATTGAGAAATGGAAAATTTCATCAGAGAATATATTACTCAATTTGGGATATAATAAAATATAGAATTTTATATGGTAGTTTATCTTCTATTAGGGGATATTTGTTATTGTCAGTACTTGATTAAAAACACCAAGATGAGGAGGAATATCATGTATGGAATTGAAGTAATTTAAAAAAATTATTTTGTAAAATTATTTTACTCATGAAAAACGAACAAACATGGAGAGAAAATTCATGAGTTTGAGACAAAATGAGAAGGAAAATGTTTAAATGTGAAAGATAACATTAAAATGTTATCAAGAAATATTAAAGTCTACATACGTAATCCAAATAGAAAGATTGACGATTTTTTTGATGGGATTAATCAAATCCATTGAATGGAATTATTATCCTAAATATTCTCATCCTAGGAGAATATAATATCATGTTATATCAAGATTGGAAAATAATTATACAAGTCTTATTACCTTTTTGTAAATCAGGAGAATAAAAGTATGGAAGAGAAAAAAATTGATACAGCAAAGAAGGAAGATTATGATTTTTCTACATGTGATAATTTTGGAAAGAAACATAATGGTACTTGCGTGAAGGGAATGAGATATTATTTAAATCTGGGAGTTAAAGGGAATATAACACTGGAATTAAAGGGTAAGAAATATTCCTTTAATGTTTAGTGTTTCAACTGTAAGGATGTGGGGAACAATGAAAATTATTTCCCCAATAATCAAGAAAATATACCATTAAAAAATCTAAAGGATCAAGGAATATTTTATGTTATTATTACTACTGAAGAGTAATTATTAAAGTGAATATATATTTGGATTCAAGAATTAGGTTCTAGAATAATTTTATCAAATATATTCTTTCCATTAAAATCCTTAAAAATTTAAATATTATACTATAATAGTTTTTATAAAGGATTTTAAAGAAAATGTTAAGTGTTACTGATAATAAAAAAGTGATTAGTGGTATGGTAATAATTTTATATAATACATGAATAAGGGAAAAAAACCATTAATTCATTCATGATGTTGTGTTAATAATTTTTTTAATGGATAAAGATAATGTTGAAATAGAAAATTTTAATTGGATAGTTTACTAATTTTTTATATGTACGAAATATATTTTATAATAATATATTTTTTAAAGAATTAAGTAATGTTTATTCTTAAAAACCATTATATTTTATTGTTTTATGATGATTTCGGTTATTATTGTGTATTAAGAGAATCTGTGATCATGGTATTCACATTTTTTGGTTTTTTATATTTTGAGCTACCTTATATAGTATCATGATAAATTTTTGAATAAATATTTCTAATTTTTATGTTTTAAATATCGTTGGTAATATTTTGGAGATGTCTTAAAGTAAACATTTTTGAAATGGATTAAGTTAAACTTTAGATGTTTTTATTGAATTTATTGGTTAAAATATGCGAACCATCTTGATTTTGATAAATATTTAAGGACATAAAGAAATAATTTCCATTCTTTTATAGATGTTCTGATTCATTAAAATTAAATTTCAATCATTAAGGCATAAAAAATCACCATAAATACCCATCCTCTAGAGAAATAATGAGATTTATTAAAGAATGAAATTAAAATTTTCAACTAGGTATATTTTTTTAATGTTTTTTTATTAATAGTAAAATAATCCTACAAATTTTGGAAAAGGACCTTGAAATAATAATGCTATCTATTAACTTTTCTTACTGATAAATTTATGGTCTTTTAACACACCACATATTTATGTATTTTTTATGGTTATATTTATCATTACCATGTTATAGAACACTCTTTATTAATTCATGGTTGTTAATTTTAACTTCCACATATATATTTTTACATCCCAATAGTTCTATCATATTTATAAACCTAGTTTTTTTTGTGACCGTTGTATTTACCTTTCCCTCTTTCAAGTGGAAGTTTTACTATCCCTTTTTAAAAAGTGGGTTTTCCCTAAAATAATTTTCCAATGAAAAATATTAATTATTGTGCCAAAGTTCACATTATGAGGAAAAAAATTATTTAAGAGGGTGGAATATAACACCATGACTTTTTAGAAAATATTTTTTTAAATACATTTAATTTCTATTAGAACTTTCATTATACCCAACATCGTGACTAAAAAAACAGTGATATACTATTAAAATATTATTATTTAATGTAACATTTATTTTATAGACATTGAATTGGTGGATATGAATAATATTAATATAATTATGAAATATATATAAATTAACTACTCAATAGAAATTAATTAAATAATTTTTATGAAATAAGTAATCAATTTTTCATTATAGTCATTTGATGCTTCATAAATAAGTTTTCTTTGAAAAATGTTTTATATTGATTTTAAGAAACAAATTATTGTTAATTTCTAGAAATAATATATATTTTATTTTATAAAAATAATATAATTTCTGAAATAAACACAGAAAATTTTTTCTTGGGATAAATTTTTGTATTTTTTTGAAAAGATTGATTTTTAGTGAACAATGAAAATAGTAGGTTTTCTTGAAATCCGAATTTTAGTTCCAAGATTTGAAAAGATTGATTTTGTTTTAGAATGGGTTAAAAATAAAATTTAGATATATAATATTATAAGTAATCTAAATAAGTTCATCTAAATCAATTTTATGTTCAGATTTAGTACAAAAAAAATTATACGTAAAAATGATTTTTTTTAAAACTATTTTTTGCACGCAATGAAATTTTATAGTAACAAATTAAATTAATAACTATTGGTAAATTATTTTAAAAAAATGTATATTTTATATATCCAATAAAATTTTTTAACAATCATTTAATATTTCCTTAACCATGAGATTATAATAATCCATGGTTTATGCTAAAAATGTATTTGTCTAAAAAGCTGTTTCCGTCACAAATTTCTGACATAATTTAAAATTAATTTATTCCAATTATATATTTTTAATTGTGAAAAATTTATTTCATATTTTGAATTAGTAGGTTATTTTTTTTTAAATATTTCTCAATTATTTTTGGTCTATATGACTAGTAACTGTGGTAAAATTTATCTCCTCGGTAAAGAGTAAATCTTTTTAATATTGGTCAAAAATTTGTGATAAGGCCATAATTTTTCATCATAATTATTATTGGAAGAATTAGATTAAACTATTATATTCTTAGACCCGAAATTATTTTTTTAATGTAAAATTTTCAATGAAAATTATATGTTTAATATTCAATGAAAATGTAGTTATAAAATACAACTCTCTTAGTTTTAAATATCTATTATATCTATAATTAGTAAAATAATCTTGTTATAAATGAATATAAATATAAATTTTGATATTAATAAAATTATTTTTCAGATATAAACTTATTTAATTTTTCTATAAATTATATAATTTCCTTAAATTATTGTGAAACACTAATAAAGTATATATTTAATTAACAAAAAAAAATTAAATAAGTGATTTTAGGAATATAAAAAGTGATATAATTTGAATTATTTAATACATCCCATGAATTTTATATATCTATATGACTTATTAAGTAGTTATAAAATTTTTATATTCAAATTCAACTTTTTTCTTGATTTATTTAAATTCAAAATAAATAAATTGTGTTTAAAATAACATTAATGGGATTTTATAATAAATAATATTTTATTAAATGATTTAAAATTCATTAAATCTTATATCAGAAAAAATTAATGGTATATTGTTTTAAACATCAACAATTATTCATTTATGGGTACGTTTTCTTTTTATAGTAACGTTAGTAACCCTTAATGGTAGGAGGCTTTAAAATTACTGTAATTGTCAAAAGGGTTAATGGGGGGTTAAAACTAAAAGATAAGGATGAAAAAATACCAAAACATGTCCAAATTCTATTTTATGTTATTATTTATACTCAAACTCATCCAAAATTAGAATATTTTCAAATTGGAGTAATTTTTACATCAAAATTAAATTAAATTACTTTATTTTTTATGAAATTCAAATAACAACCTTCCCCTCCGTTATAAAAGGAAATATCTCATTTATCTTCCTTATTCCACTTTGAGTATTATATTTTGATAATACCCTAAAAAAATCCATTTTATACTTCCATAAACATATTCTAGAGTTTATCGTCTTCCTAAAATAGCAACCCTAAGTTCTTTAAGAAGAGATCCAAAGGTGTTCTTCCGAAGAAGTAGTAATTACCTTAACTGATCAATTTATCTTTGAATTATTCTTTTACTTCATATTACACAATTATAATTGTCCTAAAATGGTAAAATCAATATCCTCAATATACTAAAATTTTATTATGATTATTAATCCACAATTTTCCACCCTTTTTCTTATAAGTAAAAGTATCACTCGTGCATACGTACTGATTACTATCTCCACGTAGCGATACAATTAATTTTTGATTACCATATTTTATTGAGGAGAATTATTATTGTTTTATTTTTATATATTATATTTATAAAATAATTATTATTATATAATTATAATATAATATATAACATCTTACTTTCCAAACTATAGGGAAATAATAACGTCAGTTATGCATATGTGTGGACTATAACCTCCCAAAAATGAAGTGATTCATTTTTCATATCTATTTTAATTAGATGTTAATGATGATTTATTTGAGAAATATTTATGAATTAAATGACATAATATGTACGATTTAAATTTAATAATTATCTACTTTTATTTCATTCCATCCTAAAAAAATGGAAACAACATTCTTGCTTACGTACTTCCTATTGTCTCCATGAATGGTACAATTAATTTTTCTACCTCTAACTTTAATGGATTACTCTCTCTATATATAATGAATATATATTATTTTTATATAATTTTCAAATTTTTGGACATTATGGAAACTATATCAATGTAAAAATACTAAAACTAATAAACTAAAACATACATGAAAAACAAAGCAATTATTATTTGAAACGGTGACTTTAACAAAGAATTGTTAATAAAAGGGTGATAAAATATTTTAAGTAAGTATTATATGGTATGATATAAATTATTACTTTTATGTAATAGATTTATTAAATATATATTTATTATATAGGATATTTTAACATGTTCCAAAGAAGTTATACCTAAGGTAAGGGTTTATTTCACAATTTCATCATTATTTGAGATTATTTATGATTAAATCCCCACTAGGGGAATATTATTATTCCATATCCATAGATTACTTAAATACTTTTAAATAATAGTTCAATTATATTCATATATATATTAATGAAAATTTTACCCCTATCTGACTTTTTACAATAGTTTTTTAAATGGAATATTCTAGTCATTTTCCAAATTAGGTACTTTTTAAACCATTTATAATAGTGTAAAATGAATCTCTTTAACACATACTACATGAATGTATTTTCATACCCGCATAAATAATATTTTTATTGAAGTATCCTACATAATTTTATAATATTATTTTCAAATAAAATATTATCCTTTATATTTTTTTCATTTTTAAATAAGTGATAATAAATTTTAAATGGTATTTTCCTCAAGAATTTTAAAATGATATTTTTAAATTATTTTCACATATATCTACATTTTTTTTTGAATAATATCATTTACAGAGGTTATTCTCTTATGATACTATCCACACTATTTTTATAGATGGTTTATGGTCATCTTGATTGGGGAATGCATATATATTCTATATTCTAGTACTTCCAATAAGGATATTTATTTATTTTTAAGGATTTTTTATTAATTTGTGTTATTTTTTTCATATTAGTAATGAATTGTAATTATTGTGTTATGGGTGGGTCTTGGAATTACATATCTCCTTGATGAATCAATAGGTCTTATGAGACAAACTAGATTTGGTATTTGGATGAGGACTTACCCATTTATGTATCATGTCTTGGCATGAGCCCTTGGTCAAATATACATCTTGGAACAAGACTGCAATGTTGTGTTCTAGATGTCCGAAATTATGCATTACATCATTATGAAATTTTTTATTATTGGCCATGTGATTATTTTATTAGTTATTGCATCCATGGTTAAATTTTCAACATATGTTATTATTTTTATGACATTATTTGATTATAATTTATTATATTATATATTTTTCATGACATATTTAGCTTCCAATGCATGAATACCCTTAATTAGAATATAAGATAACCTATTTTTTAGGTTTATTTTTCCTAGGATACCAAAAATGTTTTTATGGTTGACATTCCAGGATATTCTAGAGGTAATAAAGGTGATCGTAAATAAAATACTATGCTATGTTTTATTTTTTCATATGTAATGTGTAATTATATATGTATATAGTTTAAAAATACTACTAAAATATTTGATATTTTTAAATGTGATTACATTTATCTAGTGAAAAGATAATAAACTAACTAGGTTTAGGGTTTTTACATATTTCATACTAAAACAAATACATTCACATACCAATATTAATATAAAAATTGGAATTTATTAAAATATAAAAAAAATTTATTAATAAATAAATAATGTTAAATATAAAATAAGGTATAATAATGGGTTTTTTCTTTGTAACATTTTATATGAAGTCAAAATTTATATATTCAAATACCTTTAAAAATAAATTAAATTTATATATAAATATTAAAATACAATTTTATTCCAAAATAAATACAACTCTATAATATTTTTTAGGGAAGGAAAATTACCACTATATAATAAAAATAATGGAATGACTATAATTAATAGAAAATAACTAAACATGATTGTAGAATAAAAATGGTAAGGGAGGTGAATAATGGTACAGAAAAATAACAAAATAGAAATTGAACAATACTTATGATTAAAAAACCTACTAAAATTTTACAATTATTGACTATCTCAAGCATGTGACCACTAGGGAAGGCGACAGTTAGGATCTAATGTAGTGTGTAATGATTAGGGGAGGAATGAAGTGGCTTGAGATAGGTAGTGAACCCGTGCTACATGTGGAAAAAATAGTTATAGAGAATTCGGGATTGGGGTTGGTAAAGATGAGATTCCGGGGTGTTGGTGATGGTGTGGGGATGTTAGTACAACATCTTGGGGCTTAGGATGTGAATGTTGGTTAGTTTTTTATTATTTTTTGTTTTTATATTGTTTTTTATAAATGGGAGAAAACTAATGAAGGTAAAAAATCCATTATTTGTGACAAAAATAATTGGATGATTCCTTGAAAATTTATCATATATTTCACACTTATACATGTTATATAAATTATTTACTGGTTTATCTATCCCATCTTTAGATCCTTTTTCATCCCATAATAATTTGGAAATTTTGTTTTTGAAAATATATTCAAAATAAAAAAAAAATACATTGTGGTCCAGATGGACATCATGCATGTATAAAACTACATGCATTGACATAAAATTTAAAAAAATAATTTTTTATAATTAAATGACCATGGGGATTCAGTTCATCTAGCTTGATTATAGTATGGGTCCATGATTATAAGGCTGAAAATAATCCACCTTCATGAACAAAATCTAAGTGAGAAAAATTTGACCCACCTTCTTCAAATGGGTCACATCTATGGCTGTAGAAAACAAATTGGCCTGATTCCACCTCCATTAGAAATTTAAACAAATCACAACATCTATAAAAAATATCAAGTAAATATTTTCTATCTAATTCAGTATTCTATGTGGATAAAGCAGAAGAAAATAGTTTACCATGAACAATTTACCTATATCATTGATACTTTACTTATTTTTGATCCAAGTCACACCAAATTTCATTAATATCTTATCCACACCACATGTATTAGTGATTCTTGAGCAGAAGGATAGATTAATGTTCTTGGGTTTCCCCTTTTCATCTTTGGTTTCCTCTCCTTCAATAGAGTTTGTAACTCCTTTAGATCATCTGAGGAGGAACTTAGTGTAAATATTTATCTTCATATTAGTATTTTATGAATGAAAGTTTTTATATCATGCTTTAATGTTGTTTTTATTCATCCATTTATTTTTTATATTTTATTGATCTTGTATTAGTATGACACGCTCACACTGAAATGATCAAGTTTTTGGGTGCCTTTTTTTAAGATGTTTCAAAAAAATCTCCATTTATTTTACTAGTGTATTAATTATACTGTGATAAAACAATCTATTTATTTTTCCTATTTCCAAGTTTTTTTTATGTAGTTTATATTGGTAGATTTAATTCACATGAAAAAACACCTGAATTTAAACATAAATATCATTGGATCATGCTTATATATATATATACAAACCTGGAGAACACATCAAGTTCCTCATGTGATTCCTTAATGAGTTTAGGTTGTGAAGTACAACAAAAAACACTCGATCATCAAAATTAGTCGATGAATCAATCATTTCCCCTATGATACACAAGGAGTCATCCTAGTCAAAACTTAACAATATTTTACATTAAGATTTTACAATAAATCTCTTAAAAATCCAAACCCTATCTCTTGATGTGATAAAGGGAGGACATGAAGGGATTAGCCCCAATGGATTATGCACAATATCATCCATTTTATTTTTTTTTAACATACTTTTTTATTAAAACAAAAACCACCAACTTCTTAAAATCCATTTTATTATCTATAATTTAGTTATTTTTTCTGAATTTTATGATCATAATTGTTTTTGGAAGAAGGCTCATGTTATCTTCTATACTACATAAATTTTAGTAAAATAAACAAGTAATTTGAAACATTTTATAGCTTGGTAAAGTTTTTTTTTATAATTTTAGAGGAGTCTGGATTATTTTTTATAATTTTTTATTTCATTTTCCCATTTTTTCTATTAATTAACATTTAATTTTGGGTATTTATTCGTTTTTTGATTTTTGATTTTTTTCTTTCTTCCATCTCCAATTTTTTCTAATTTATAATTATATTATATTTCTCTATGGAAATATGTTCACTTTTTATTTCATTAATGTTTTATAATATTTTTTTTAAAAAAAGAAAAAAATTACTCTCTTACATATACATGCTTCATTATGTGATATGGTCTAGAAAATAAAATTTACTTGAAATTGTATTAGAGATTGAAAAGACTTTCACTCACAAACTGTATGTTTTATAGGAGGGAAATCAAGTAACATTGAGGAATCCATTATAGAATTTTAAGAGGTATTAATAAAATATAATATAGAACCTATGAGAGATGGTTTCACCAGGTACATGAATGATAATGTTAATCCTAGAAATCATTACAATGATAATGATGTTAATATTAGGTAGAGTTTTTTGGTAGACAATGAAATTAAACACTATAAAATTTGATGTTGTAAAGTAAATATGTTTTAATATGTTCAATGTAATAAAAATTAGAAATATGATTCCTATATATCAACATTACTCAAACAAAAACACAAAATAGCTATTTCTTATTATTGTGTTTAGTGAGAGTGTCTTATCAAGTGGTCAAATATAGATGTGATGGGAATTACATATAGATATAATGAGTTGATAAAAACAAAGATAATGTTGAATATAAGTGGTTAAACATGTATTTTAGCATATATGATATGATTAACTATCTCTTATGTATGGTATTTGTTAAATATTTATAGAGGTTAAAAATTTATAACATGACATGAATTTATAAAAAATGAAATCTCCACCTTATCACTATTTCACATTGGTTGAATATTTTGTGTGATGTGAAATGATACTTTTTCCCACAATGTATGAATTTTAATTTTCCATAATCTATGATCCTCATAGATTGTTATCGGTTTTAATGACATGTTAATACCATAATAAATATAATATTGTTCTCATTACAAATGGTTGTGTATAAGATAAAGTAAATAGATTCAAGAGGTAATATATAGAGACTAATTAATTGGTTTGACCCACCAAAGAATATCTCATGGAATTTCATACAGTCATCAATATACATAGGGGTGTATGATTATTATTAGTCACTATTAATCAAGGATGGTGAGATATCAAGAATGAGAATCTTTTTTTACTTTAATATCTTAATTATGAAATTAAAATGTGACTTAGGGGATCTAGTGGTTGTTGGGTATATTAATGATCATGTTTTTGGTTAGAGAATAACAAATTCAGTATTTTTTCACTTTAGTGATGATAAAATTCAGTTGTCCCTTGATTTAATAAGACAATGGAAATGCACGGCCTTGCTTAATTAAGTCACATAAGATGAGTTAAACTACTTGGATGAGATACATTTGGTGTATGCATTCTCTGGATTAAATTCATGTTATGTATCCATATACATGGTTACTCTTTTTTCGAGAATCAAGAAAAGATGAGATGAAAAATATTACATTTACATTGTTATGTTTATATTGATTACATGATGTCATGGGAAATGGGATTATATAGTTATATATATATATGATTTATGAGATAAATCTTATGGTGGATATAGTTGTATACAGATATGATTATATTTGCTGAATATCACATCAAACAACTAATTCGATTGTGTAGTACAAATTATTTACTAGGGGAACCTTTTCATTATATCTTTGAAATAAAGACCTAATATTTTTTATCAATGCTAATAAGTCCCATAGGGTTTTACTATCAAGACTTTGGATAATGATTAAATTTTAGAAAGAATGTTGTTCCAAAATAAAGAGAGTTTGATAAAACTGTATCAAAATTTTTTTGGATGGATTTATAAAGAGATATGAAGTTATTCACGAAGTCCTTATGATTTAAGTGAAAGTGGGAGATTTATGAAGAGTCAATTAAAACTTATGTATATAATATATATATATAGAATAATAATAAATTTATTCTAATGTATACTTAAGTCTTATATTGAGATTATCTTGCACCGAACATACTGAAAACTAAGAAATTGTGCCTGATACCTCCCTCCAATATAGTTTCTTATAGTTTATAATACATTATGAATGGATTAATGGATGTTTATATACTCATTTAATGATATTAATGAACTAATCAATGAGTATAAATTTAGGTGTTCCATTTAATGACACTCAACACAACCAAAATGAATAAAAATATAATATTTTTATATATTTTTATTTGTGTTTCCATGATTTTTATCCCTCGGTTTTAATCAATTATTCTAGAAATATTTTAATTATAAATTTATGAATAATATATTATTTAGTTGTTAAATTAATTAAAACATTTTTAAAATGATAATTTCATTTTTTTTCAATAGTTAGAATAAATCATATACTTAAATACTGGCATTGTAATGCTATCAGAATAAGTTTACATGTGATTTATAAATCCGAAAGTTTATTTCAAAAAATTTAAACATACTTCAAGAAATTATAAAGACACCTTGCTAGAGTTAGAAATATGAAAAAAAATATTCCTATAGAACCCAAATACAATATTTTTGTGAGTTCATATGATATTTCATCTACTTATAGGAGAATTATCCTATACATAATAATATTTTAGAAGATGAAAGTTATTTTTATCTATCGTATTATATTTTTGAGTGTGATGAATTTGATAAAGTTAAAAATCTTATAGCATAATACATTCTAACAGCCTATTGGAGAATTTGGAAAACACCCAGGGGATTTTTGAAGTTGAAAAAATGTTAGACGTAATTATTAAATGCATGATAAAATTTATGATCCCATATGACATTTTGGAAATACTGTAAAGAATTGGAATTTCCATGTAATTTTTTTAAAAAAAATATATGGGAATTTTGCGTGTCCGTGAAAATTGACGATGCGTGATTCCGAGGCCTGGTGTCCTCGGAATCAATTTATGAAGTTTTGTTCGGGTACATTTTTTAAACGTACGAGTAAGTTTTTATAACATTTGAACAGGTGCTCGGAATTGAAATCAGAGGGCACCGTTGAACTCACAGCGTCGATATTCTTTTAAAAATACTTTCACCTTGACATTAGTTTTTTGGGAATAAAAGATAGTTTTGGGGTTTTTAGTGAAAGAATTAAATAAAAATAAAATTGTGTAGCTTTATTTTTATTTTGTTGGTTAAAGCCTCCATGTAGAAGTTGGAGGTGGGGACCACCACACCTTGACCTCCCATGAATGGTTATGGTGGTGGGGCCTAATAGAACCTAACCTCCTCTTCATGTTTATTGTGGTGGAGACCACCCGAGTTTTTAACCCCATTGAAACTCCCCATTAATGGAGAGAAACCTCAAACATCCATTAAGTGTAGGGGAGCCTCTTCAACTCCCATAAAACTTAATTATGAAAAATTCTCCACATTAATTATTTGAGCTAACACTTTCAATTAATTTTTTATCCCATATGAATTTTGTACCAACGATTAAATAATAGATAAAAATAATGTATTATTTTGGTTTGGTATATTCATCTTGGTGGAACTTTGGAGAGGATAGAGATTAGGGAGAAAAAATATCGCCAATGAAGAACGCGTTCTTCCAATGAAGAACATCGGCGAGGAGCGTCTTCAACTTTCATCCTTGGAACCTCCTTTGACATAGGACGTCTTCGACTATGACGAGTCGGCACACAAACTGACGATCAGGGAAAATGTCGACGTCTATCTTTTTCCAAAAATCCATATTTTCCCCGCGCCTCCATTGACGAACAACGATCAAGGTAGGGGTTTAATTTCATCTAAGTTCTATGTTCTTCCTTTCATTCAAAATGAAGAACGAGGATGTTTCCCTTTTTTGGGTGGGTTGTTATGCTTCGTTCTTTTGAACTGATTACTATTAACCTAAACACGGAGGGTGCGGGCCAAACTAACATGGCCCGACTCCCTCCATCGATCTCTTTTGTGATGTTCTACGGCATGGTGATGAAATAACGAATGCGACAGGAAACGACTGCGCTACCCGCGATCTCCGCAACCCGTGCTGCCCTCACGACGCTTTTGCCAAACCGGTTCCACTACCTAGGTGGCGCCTCCCGGCTGCCTGCCCCTGGCTGGCCTCCCTGCTGCCCGACCGCCTGCCAACCCCCCTGCTGCCCGACCGCCTGCCGGCCTCCCGGCTGCCTGGCCGCCCACCGCCCTCTCGGCCGCTCGCCGCCCTCCCGGCCGCCTGTCGCCCTCCCGGACGCCCGCCGGCCGGCTGCCTTCCTCCTGGATCCCGGTCCATGCCACCTGAGCGGCGCCCCTCGTAGCGTCCGGCTGAGCCGGCCTCCCATGCCGAGCTGCCAGAGCCGTGCCCCTCGCAGCGCCTGGTCGAACCGACCCCGGCCTCCCAGGCCAAGCCGACTATGCGGCCCCCCTCCGGGCTGAACCGCCCTTGCGGCCTTCTGGGCTGGGCTTAGCGGGCCGGGCTGAACCCAACGGGCAATGCCAGACCAAACGAGTCAGGCCAGGTCAACCCAAATGGGGTCGGACCGGACCCGAGCCTACTGTTGACCCCTTTACTTTATTTTGGACATATCATTGGCACCGAACGTCCATTTGACGAACCATCTGCGACACTGGTAATCTTGGAGATTTAGGGTCCCTTTGATTATACCCCACTAGATTTTGCGGTATAGTTGAGATATTGTCAGGTTGGATCATGCATGAATCCAACCGGGCCCCTCGAGACTAAAAGGCTAATAACTCACAAACCGGGCGTTCGATTGACGCGCCGTCTATTGCGTTGAGACCTCTACAACATGGAAGACCTTTGAGATACATCTTTGTGCGACTTAGTGATAGTTGGAGTATCGACCAGTAGCTTGTGTTGTGGAACCTTCCGATGACGAGCGGGAAGAGTGCGGAGACCTAGTAGCTGGTTGAGAAATGAGGACTGCTAACCACTTCGACTCAGAGTGACTCGACTAGCCCAGCGGTGAGTGCCTTGGTGTCACAGAAAACCCACAGTAGAGGAGTTCCTGGTTGTCGCGGCAGACCCACGGTACTCGACAGGAGGAGTACCTCTATAGGCTATTAGGGGGAGCGCCTTGGTGACGCAGTAGACCCACGGTGGGAAGCGCCTCTATGTGATGTAGCAGGCCTGTGGTACTCAGTGGGAGGAGTACCTCTGAAGTTCAAGGTTAATGGGAAGCGCCTTGGTGTCGCGGCAGGCCCACTGTACTCAACTGAGCAAAAGTTCTCCAGTAGCCATGGTTTCAATAATGTGAATAAAATCCTAGTTTAAGATGAGTCAGTAACTTTTGTGTTTACCTCATGATTGAGATGGATTACTTGATAACTTAGGTATATTTATGCACATATACCTATGTGGGGTTATCTTTTGATTTGATTATTTTTGGTTTATCTTTATTGGATTTTGTGAGACCTTGAGGGTCTCAGGGTCCTTACTGAGTATCATTATACTCACCCCTTCATGGGTTATGCATGCACCTCATTGTGTTGGTTGCAGACAATAGACAGAACTGACTAAGGATTAGAATACCAAGACTGTACGGTACCAGGAGGCGGACCTTACGATGAGTCGGTACATAGAGGAGACTAAAGGACGTGGAGTGCTGAGGAGGCTATTTGTACCTACCCTTCAGTTAGGAATCCTGGAGGATGACCCATCAATAATTTTTCTTTTCTTTAGTTGTAATTGTATTTCCAGTTCCTTGTACTTTATAGTTGGGATTTTATTTCCAGCCCCTTTTACTTTGAGCAATCTTTTGTTATACATCGTTACATAGTGTTTTGTATCTCGCTATGGGTTCTGTTGTGCATGTTTACAGGTTATAAAGGCAACACCTTCCCAATTTTAGGAAATTACACCTTTGGTGCTAGTCACCAACCCCTGGCCTATGGAAGGAGGGATTGGGGTAGTCATGGAACTGGACCTGGGGGATGGGTCGTGACAAATGTGTATGTCAATTTAGTTATGCATATGATATTTTGAGACTGGAAAAAATATGATTTGGATTTTATAGAAAAGGAAAAATTCATTCATGCATGAATTTTGGTCGTGCATATGAAATTTAAGGATGGTTCAGGATATTTAAGCATGAAGAAGGAAAATGTTATATGTGTGACACATTTCTCTTATGTTTAAGATAATTTGGCCATTTTTTTGATATTTTACTTTGTAAAATATTGGGGTTTTTTACAAGGATATGAGATGTTAAAAAGTGTATGCTACAAAAATCATAGATTTACAATCTTGATTAATTATTAGATTAAAAGTAAGTATTTTGGGATCTACATCATAATTCATTATTATATTTAGTGGATTCCACACGGATTATAATATTTCAAAAATCAATCAAGAAATAAGGAATAAATTTATGGATTTTTAGGAAGACTATATCATGATTAATAATTGGAGCCACAAGTAAAGAAGGTTAGATGACTTTGAGATAAATAATATCTAATTTTTAACCATAAATGAAGAAAATGGGAACTAAATCTCAATAATAGGGACAAAAGGATGACGATAGATGGAGTTTGTGACACCCTAAATCCAGTAACCCAGAGTTAATGATTACTTATTACAAGGGTATAAGATACAAGGAGTCACAAATAGTCATGGAAAATAAGATACATACATGGAATACACATTACCTTATAAATTTAATAAGAATGCATGAAAAAAATTTCTTTTATCCTTGAAAAATTATTGAAATATTCCTTCTGCATATCCTAGGGAAAGGAAAAAAGTTAAAGGGTGAACTAAAATACTTAGTAAGGTTTATGTACAATAAAATCTAACATGAATAAATATGGTATAGTCAATAATGTAGAGTGGATAATAAAAACATAAGAAATTCAATCAATAAATTTCTTTTAAGGAACATTGATGGATAATATTTTCATAGAAATAACATGGATAAAGAAAACTAAATTCTCAATAAAGGAAATTCATAAATACGGACATTCATGAAATTTCTATAAAGTATTCAATCAATTTATCAATACTTTTACCATCAAGTTATCTCAACTGAGAAATTATTCTTAATAAATGGGTTGGTGTAAAACAAATACACATCTAATGTGGTTACCTATTTTGTCTCATGAGACTTGTTAATGCATCGAGGGTCTATCTATGATCAGAACAAACAAACCACTTACACATCTAATACATTACGCATATATTGAATGATAAATATAATTTATTCTCAAAATTATTTATAAATAACTAATTATCCATATCGAATCAAGGATTTAGAATATTTCCCTATTAAATGAAATAACATTATATATTTAATTGATACTATCAAAAGAAATGGTATATAGTTGACACATTATCAAAGTAATAGAATGATATTGAATTTTTCCATTATATGGAAAATATACACATGAAAGATAAAAATAATGCCCATTTAATATTGGAGAGAAACTGAGAATAAGATATTAAGAATGTGAATGATCTCAGAATAAATTATAATCCATTATTGGTAAAGGATTATAGAAGACCATTAATTCATCATAATTGAAGGATTTTTATAAAAACAAACCTTAAAAAAATAAAAAATAAATAAAAAATTAAAAATTAAATTCTTTTTTTCTTCATGTAATAAAGATATTAAAAAATAAATTTTCAAAATTCTTCTCCTCACTTTAAGAAAATAATATCATTTTATTGTGATATAATTTTAAATAAAAATTAAAAAAAATTGAGAAAAACATTTTCATTGAAAATAACCATTGAAACATTTAAAAGATTATTTGAAGAAACAAAGGTTCATAAAGTGGGGGAAATCCATCCATTAAATATATATTAAAAGAGAAGAATATTTTCACACTTTTCTAAAAAAACAAAAACCATCTGTTTATAATTGTTTTAGAATGATTACTTTTGAACCAATGTAAATATAGTTAATGGTTTTCGAAATTAACTTCTTAAAACATTTAAAGTATAAGATAATATATAAATAATTTTTTTTAAGATTATAGACATATAAGAAAATTTTAATCAACCATAAAATAAATAAGGTAATATTTTCTTTTAAAAACATTTTCACAATAATATTTTGTTCCAAAGAGTTGAAAATAGTACTAATACATAAAAATTCTTAGAATAAATATAGGGAAAGTAAATATATATAGTTTAAAAGATAATTATTATATAATTTCATTTATTATAAAATTAACATAACTAATCCCAAAAAAATGAGACTGAACATAAACCCTTAAAAATTAAATAATTTTTGAATAAAAACAACTTAAAAAGATTAAACATGAATTCAAAGTCTAAACAACATGATTATAGATAAATTAATGATATAATATGTTAATGTGGAATTATATATAGTAGATAAAATAAATTATATGCATAATGTAACATAAGTCTCACTAAGGTGAAATTGAGATGAAAAAACCATACCTTGTGACTCCAATTAATCATACATATTTGATCCTAATGCATAATGAATTTAAATTTATTAAATAATTTTTACAAACATTTTCATCTATTTTTTATTTTAAGGTGTTTATAATCATTTTGAATTAAATAATTGAAATTTTTTCTTATTCCAACCATTTAAGGTTGTTTGGTCAATTTATATAGAATTATACAATTTATTTTTTATGGTTAAAGGAGTCATCAAATGGTTAAATAATGTCCAAAATATTAAAAATGTCATGAAAATAAATTATATTCATGATATAAAATTTTACAATCATCCATACATGGTGGTAATAGATAAATAAATCACATCTCTTTTGGGAAGTGGTAGTCCATACATATGGATGAGTGACATAATGATTTTACAACGGATGGAAGGGTAAGAAAGTAGATGATATATTATACTTATATAATCATAATTATAGCATACATGTCATATATATTAATTAATTCCACCTTTATAAACATCCAAGTAAAATGAAGATGAAAAAAAATTACACTATTGTGTGGTGATGGTAGGTCATTCATACGCCCGAGTGATGTTTTTGTTTTCCATATGATATAAATGAGGCGTATAAGGGTTATGACTTCATCATAATAAAATTTTCATATATTGAAGATACTACTGTTAATATATTATCATGTTTATATAATATTTTAAGGATATAAAAGGGGAAATAAAATGAAAATACTATATAAAGAGTTATACCTCTTCTTTAGAAAACCACCATTACAATGCACCAAAATAATTCAAGGTTGGATATATAATGATAAAAGAAAATCAAGGTAACAGGGATGAATATTTGGAATGGTTTTAGATATTTTTTTGTGAAGATACATGGCTCAATAGGTGTGGATAATATAGAAGTAGTGGTACCCCTTTATATATGTGGAAAAGGACACAATTGGAATTACTTAAAAGATTTAAATATAATATATATAATTATAACAAAAAGTAAAAAATGGATATAATTTATAACATATGGCATGATACGGTTTAAATTAATTTGACCAATAAAATTTAGATATGATTAAGTTTCGTTTTAAACCTTATCTTTTGGCTTTACCCCCTCATTAACTCATTTTAACCGTAATCATCATAATACATTTTTAACCTTTAAGAGCCAATAATATTATTATAAGGTAAAAAGTGTCCCAATAATCATCTATGTATTAAATTATAGACTATTATTATCTGAATTTTCCAATATTCTTATTTTCTGGATTTTTAAATCATTTAATAAAATATTATTTATTGTAAAATGCCATTAAAGTCATTTTTGAGACTATTCATCTATTTTGAATTCAAATACATCATGGAAAAAATGGAATTAAAATAAAAACAAATTCACCATTAATTGTACTTTATAATAACCTATCATTTTATTAAAATTCCACAATTCATCCAAAACATTTCTATTTTATTTTTTTAAATCATTTACCATTACTTTTTTACTTCTTGGATAACCACTATATCAGTGTTGTATAAGAATTTAAATAAACTATATCATAACTAAATATTAATAATAAATTAATATCATACAAATAATGAATTAATCTAAAATATAACCATTTATAACGAATCTAACCTTTTTTTAATCCTAATTAAAATATATTTGAAATATTAAAAGAAAGGGAGTGACATTTTGTATTTATTCTTTACATAAAATAATATAAATGTCATTCTAAAAAAATGGAACCAAAAATTCCATATATTCAATGTTAGAATAGAAATGGGACAATTTATCCTATAGAAATAAATAATGTAAAGTCTTTGGTTGATCATGAGATTTTATCCTATCTTTCCAACATTAATTAACATGTTTTACCCATTACCTTGGTGAAAAATATTTACCATGGTTACTATTCATAATAAAAAAATAAATGTGAAAAACTTACAAAATATGAACCTAATTATGATTAATAGGGAATTAATTCTCCAATATTAAATTTCTACAATTTTAAGATATCTATTTTAATATAAATGTGTAAATCTCAATGAAAAGCTATTATTTAAAAAAAATGTTTCTAAGCCCAAAAAATGACATATACCAAAGTAAATTATAATATTTATTCCTATGTAAATAATAATATAAATTATAATTAAATGAGATATTATGGTACTTTTAAATTAATTTATTTAATGAAAAAACTGATAGTTTTACAAAAATTGATGTTCTTTAACTATTTACTCAGAAATTAATCGATTCAAAGAAATATAAAAAAGTAATCTAATAAATATTTTGACATGATAATTTAAAATAATTATTCCATTTTTAAAATAAAATTTCTAATATTGGAAGTAATTATTTAAAAGATATATGCACAAAATTCAATAAATCTCATTTTGGAAAAAAATATTTTCGAGGCATAAAATGACTTTACTGAAAATTGAGTACTTATTTGTTTTGAATTAATAAATAAATTTACATTATATTAATCTTTTATAAATATATTTCATAATTTTCTTATTCTTAATGATACCCCTTAAACGTTTGACTAACTAATAATAACCATTATTAAATAATATTATTTCCTAGTTAATATAGGCTCGGTGTCGCATGTGTCACACACTACCGAACATAGTGTTATTTTGAAAAAAAATATAAACAAAAATGTTGGGGTATTAAATTCTCTATACCTTTAAAAAATTTCATCCTCTCAATTTTAATTCATTCTTTCTTACTTGAATACAAAATAGTAATAACATCATCTATATATTATCATGAACCTTTATTTATAGGTTATGAACTGAAACCATATTATAAACAAATATATATAAGAATAAAAAATGAAAATGAGCTTTTGAAAATGTATCTTGATAGTTGATTATTACTTTGCATATAGGACTTAATATATTTATCTTCAGTTTTCATAAGATTAGGAAATTCCTTTAACATTGGGATAGAGATTATGATAAAATTCACTTACCCGATTTCTTCCAACTCTATGTGCAGAATTTCATAATTCAATGTGAATCATCATGGTAATTTTTAATTTTTAATGCCTAAAGCATTGAGATCATGTTTTAGTCAACCATATAATTTTATGTTTTTTCACCTATCTAAAATTGAAATGGTTATCACTACATAAAAAATAAAAAAAATGGTTCAATTTTTATAAAAATTAATCCCCGAACAAAATTTATCACTTATATAGTCCCACAATAAAATATGTATATACCCTAATAAAATATTTTCAGGAATAATTTTTCCCAGATAAAATATAATAAAAATTATTAAAAATTACCAAGGATCACCTTGTTATATCAAATAATAACCTCAAATGTCATCTATGAACTCTTTAAAAAATATCCCCAGCAATTTAACATTTTAATAAAAATAATCTTTTAGGGTGAATGATACCATTCAACACATGTTTCCAAAATTTCAATTTTCTAAATTTCCCATTAAATAAAATATTATTAGAATAATCCTTGGATATTTTCTCTTAATCATCATATTAATATAGTAATGATAAATAAAACGACACCATAATCAGATATTCTTTAATATTACCATAATTACCCTAAATTAAAATCCTTAATGGATATATTCATTTATGAGAGATAGATTTTTATTTCTTTTCATCATAGAAATATCATTAGATATTCCATCTTTGAGGATAATGTAATTTAAAAAATAAAATTCATCAAATCAACATTCATATTTAATAAATTAATTATATAACCAATTTTAACTAAAATTTTAAATAATTATTCTCAATTGATTTTCATTCTCTTAAGAATATTTAGAGTATTCTTGAGATATCATTAATAGATAAAATTCTCGAGTTAATCTTTGATTCTTATGGAATGTTTTTATATACTCCTCTGTCTCCTTAATGTTAAGATGATGAAAAATAATAAATTATTTCTTGTATTTTTAATTATGATCATGGTGGAATTTTCACAAAACTTATAACAAACTCACATTCCATTTAATCATTTTCCAAATTACTTCCTCCAAAATTCTTAACACATGTGATGTTTAATATTTTTCCTTCCATAGTATTTATCACTTGAACTTTCTTAAAATGTTACCTTTATATTAATTTTAGGAAATTATATTAGTTTTAGATTGTTTACCATAATTAGAAATTGTAGGCTAGGAATACTCAAAATATCCTTCACTCTAGATTCTCTCATGTTTGGTTTCTCCATACATGCAAGGATATCGACCATAACCAGATTTGGTTTCCCTAATACATATACGGTGTTCTTAACTCCAACAACCATTATATTGGTACAATAAATAATGTAATTATTACATTTACCATGGGTTTTTATTCCCTTATAAACAATCCTCAAACAATGACTATAACTTATCCCAAATTCATCATGAATATTGATCCATTGTATAAAAACCCAAAAATATTATCAAATACTCTAATGGATTTGCATAATTCTTAGGATATCCATGTAAATATAAAAACTAGTTCTTATAAATCCACTAAACATTATCTGATACAAATTATAACACCATGACTCTAGTAACCAAGATATAATGCTTACTTATTACATTGGTACAAGATATAAGGGATCACGCCACCTAAGATTGACCTATTTAGTAGTTTTAAAAGACTAAATGCATACATGACTTCAATATTATATTTAAATTTAAAAATGATAGCCTAAAATACATTCTTGAATCCTTTAAAAATCATTCATGGACTACTTTATATCCCAGGGAGAGGAAAATAAATAAATTTTGATCTCAAATGCTTATTAAGGGTTATATACAATGATGTTATCATGAAAAAAAGATATAATCAATATGGTATATTTGAAAATCATAGAACATTCCATTCAATAAAAAAATTTAATTCAATAAACATCCATGGTTATTATCAACATAGTAATCACATAGATAATGAAAACTAAATTCTGAATAAAGGTAATTCATAAATCCATAAATTCATGAACTTTTCATCAAGTCCTCATCCTAGATATCATAAATCTTACCATCAAGGCCTCTCAACTAATTCTCCATTCTTAATAAATGGGAAGGTGTAAATAAAATACCCATATAATTTGGCCACATGTTATGTCTCTAGAGAATTATCGAGGCATCAAGTGGAAATTAATTATAGGGATCACCTTTAATTTTCACGTCTTATGCATTCCTCATATATTTGATGACAAAAAAATTTCATTCTAAAAATTCCATAAAAAACATTAATTATCTATATTGAATCGAGAATACATAATATTTCCCCAATAAATGAAATGACTTTCTTCCTTCATTTGATACCATACATATAAATGGTATGTAGCTAAAACATCAAAAAAGTAATATAAATAATATCAAATTCATACATGATAGATTAATCTGGACATGGATGAAATGAATAATAGAGAGTCATGGAGAACATTCTCACACAAAAGTGAATGATCTAAAATTAATGTATAATATATTATCTGTAAAGGATGATAGAAGATCATATATTCATCATAAATTAAGGTTTTTAGTAATATCAAGTGATTATAAAATAAGATAAAAATAATCCATTAAATATTTTCTTTGTAAATTTCTCTAAGAATGAAATCGTTGGGTAATTTTCAAAATTATTTTTATTACATTAATAAAATGATACACTTTTATTTTCGTATCATTTTAAATAAAAATTTCAAAAAATTAAAAAATTATTTTACTTGAAAAAAACCATGGAATATTTTATAGAAATATTCCAATAAAAAAGTGATCATGATAATGGAAAAATATTTTCATGTCATATACATTAAATGAGAACATTCTTTTTATACTTTTTTAAGAGGTAAAAAATACTTATTTGAATTTTTTTAGAATGATTCCCTTTAAGCCCTTGTAAATAAAGTTAAATTTAGTTAAAATAATATATTTTTTAAAACTTTAGTAAAATACTTCCATAAATCAGTTTTTAATAGTATGGATGTGGAATAAAATTTTCATCGATCAAAGAGGAAATAAAGTTAGTTTTTATTTTAAAACATTTTCATAATCATTTTCAGTACCAAAGAGGTAAAAATGGTATTAATAAATAAAAAATCTATTAATAAATAGAGTATAATAAATTATATGACATTTAAATAAATAAAGTCAATATAATTTCCCTAAATGGAAATTTAACATAAATAATATAGAAAAGAAATGAGATTGAAACATAAACCCTTAACAATTTAATAACTTTTGAATAAAAAACTATTAAAAGTGAAAACATGAATTAAAAATTTTAAATACCATTAATAGAGAGGAATTAATAATATAATATGTTAATGTTACCACACTTAAAACATATGAAATAAATTATGTGCATAAAATAACATAAGTCCCAATAAAGTGAAATTGAGATGAAAACACTTACCTTCAGTCTCTTCTTAGTCAAACATGTTTGATCCTCATGTATAAAAAATTTAAATGTATTAAATAATATATTAAGAAAAAATTTCATCTATATTACATTTTATGGTCCCTTTATAATCATTTTAAATTCATTCATTAAAGAGTTGTTTCTTACATCATCTACTTAAGGTTGTTCGTTCAATTTCCCGAAAATAACTTCAATACATTTTTCATAGTCAAATGAGTTATTAAAAAGTTACATCATGTCGATAATTTTAATAATTTGATGAATGTAATTTTATTTATTATATATATTTTTTTAATCATCCATCCGTGGTGGTAATAGAAAAATTAATCACGTTACTTTGTTGAGGTGGTGGTCCACAGATACTGATGACCGACATTAAACTATGCCAATGGATGAAAGGTTAAGAAAATATTTGATATATTATATTTTAAAAATCATACTTATTTCATAAATATCATATATTTTCATTAATTTTTACTTTATATCCATTCACATAAAATGATAATAATGATCAAATCACACTACTATGCAGAGATGGTAGGTTGTATGTATGCACGAGAAAAGTTTTAATTTTCTATAAGATATAAATTAAAGGAATAAGGATTAATAATAATGCATAATATCATTAAATATATAAAATATAATTATTTAATTATATAATAATGATTATTGATGATTTTAAGAAGGTATAAGTTGAAATAAAATGAAAATATTCACTTAAGAGTTGTATATATTCTTTGGAAAACCACCCTTGGCTTACACCTTAAGCCTTTTATATTGGCCGTTTGATGAGACCAAGACCTATGGTTTATGTATAAGAATGTTTTTAAGGAATTTTTGTTGGTATTTTTTTAGCTATGTAGTTCCATTTTATAGGTAAGGGAAATGACACCCATGGAATTACTTAAAATATTTATATATAATATATATGAAAATCATGTCAAGTGGAACCAAATGGACATAATTACAAAGGTAGGACATGATAAGGTTATAATAATATCATCCAAAATAATTTATACACATTTAAGATTCATTTTAATCATTATATATTGGTTTGACCCCTTCATCCACTATTCCAAACCTAAACCATGGGAACACATTTTTTTTTGTTTTTAAGGGTCATAAATTTACATATAAGGTGAAAATTTGGTAAAAAAATAGTCCATATATGACATTTAATACCATTTCTCATCCCTATTTTCCTCTAAATGTTTTTTAATTTTTAAATAATTTAGTAAAATATTATTAATTATAAAATATCATTGAATTCATTTATGGAAATATGCATTTAATTTGACTTCAAATACTTCAAAATAAAATGGAATTGGTATCTACATTTTTTTATCATTAAATAGTATTTCTCCTATTCTATTTCATAATATTTCATTTGAGTTTTCTTTAAAAAAATAGAGAGGTCACTTCAGATAATAAAATTAAAACTAAATTGAAAAAGTATCTACTAAAATAAATTTATTATATATTATTAATTTCTGTTATTTCGTTAAAATTTATACTAAAATTTTAATTTATATATAGATAGTTTGATTATAAAATGGTTTAAACGTATCATTTTTAGTTGTGGTATCAATTTTTATCATTTAAAAATGAAATAAATATATTGAGGTAGAAAATAACACATATGAGACACACACAAGTTATGATACACAGATTTTAGAATTGTAATATGAGAAAAATATTCATCTGTGATGACTCCTAGGATATTATAAAAAATATTATATTTATATATGAGACTATAAACTAATTGAAGATAAATCATTAAATAAAACATCAGTCATACATAAATTGTATACTATTAAACACTGATAATTCAATTTATTTTTTATAGTTGATTATGAAGTTAAAAGAAAAATGTATACAAATTCCATTTTAGTTTTAATAAGAGAAAAATCATATCTTATCATCATTTGTAGAATAGTATAATACAAATCAAGTGAATCTCCATCATGAAATCCCCACAAAATACTTTCCTATTGAAAAACAAAATAGATTTATAGTCATGGATTATATTACACAATCTATAGAATGTATCAAAATAATAAAATTGTTTAAACTAATGTAATCAAATCCATATCAATTAAAAATTTCAAAGACATGAAAAGGTTCCACTAGAATAAATACTAAATCTTAGTATATATAATTAAATAAAGTGCAGTATGTGTGTTTTTTGAGGATAAAATATAGAGGCCTAAATAATAATGAGTGAAAAAACATATGATCTATACATGAATGAGAATTTATACGAGAAAACACTGATATGGTACCATCATATTGAGAATTATAGAGAGGATGAATGTGAAAAAAAAGATGGAATTTTGAATTTTTTTAATGAAATAACAAATCCCCATTTTATTTATTTCCTAGAGAAAAAATTTGAATAAAAATTGAAATGTTTGGAGGTTTTATATCCATTCCAGTTATTTTGCTTTTGTTTTATTTTTTAATCCAATATTAATCTTTGGTATTGACTCTAAATAATTAAAACCTATATTACTATTAATTTAGTATAACTAGTATAAAAATAAATGATATAAAAACAATACATCCAAAATGATTGTAACATATGTGCTATCTTAATTCATGATTATTTTATGAAAAAACTTTAATGCAACTAACCATCAAAACTACAGGAAATAAATGAATAATCATAATCATTTAACATGAGATAGTGAATTTTTATATGTTGCATTGCATGTTCTAGATTTCTAAAACTCACAGAAAAACTCTTGTTTGTATTAGATTTCTCAACCTCATTTTATAAAAATTTCCACTTAATATAATATTGAAGTAAAAAAAGAAGAACCAAAACACAATGTAAATAAAAGAACTTATATTTGGTTAACAAAAAGATAATATGATAAACCATCTCAATTATCTAAAAATATATTCAATAGAGAAGAAATAAAATTGAAAAATTGATACTTAAAATAAGAAAATATTCTCTAATTATAGATCTATGAAAAAAAGATTATTTCTAAAAATGGATTGAGAGATTAAAGTAGGGAATTAAAATACAAACATTCAATCAATGAAAAAAACCGTCATAGTTTTGGTAGTCCAGATAAATTAACACAAAAAAATAACTTGCATTTAGAAACATATGGAAGACTATCCAGAAATAAAAATGAATTCACAATAGGGCACTGAGAACCCACTGCATATGGGGATTATAGTTTGAAATAAGATATGGGTTTTTTATTGATAATAATTAACATAACTTCCTATCAATGTGATTTTTTTTCAAAAATTCATACCATATTAATGATAACATAAAAAAATACATAAATAATTAGAAATAATAATAATAATAATCTATAATGAAATATAATTTGATGATGAATATTAACCAAGTGATACCTCATCCTTCCTAGTAAGGGTATCAGATCTATACTCATCCAAAAAATGTTGAATGACTGATAGTGTGGGAACCTGACTGAAAAACACCGACTAATTTTGAAGTCTGAATCAATGGTATTATGGTGGAATGAAGAAGACAACGAATGTGGGATGTTTGAATAATTATATTTATTTTAAAAATAATTCCACATGGAAAAAATTTCTATAAATTTCAATAAATCTAACCTACAAAAAAATATGTTTCCAAACACTAACAGAGAAATACAAACATGTTATAACCAATTTTAACATGAAACAATATAGGCAATGTGGGAAATAGAGGATCAATAATTTATAGTGAAAACATGAAATTTTTTAATGTTTAATTATTTTAAAAAAAATCAAAAAAATACACACAGTTTGATTAATTTCAAAAATGATTACATATACATGAAGTCATAAAATATAACAAAAAATGGAATATGAATTTTCTATGATTGATTTTAAAAGGAAGAGAAGAATGGGGAAAATACGATGAATAATTTATGTCGATAGTTAATATTTACATACCAAAAAGATCAGTCAGAGGCAAACCTATAACCATTTATTATAATAAAAGAAAAATTCAGAGAACAAGTAACACAAGACCAAAAACAACAACTAAAAATCTTCAAAACCATAACATTCACCTCATCCATGGTAGATTGATTCCTCTACAGTAGTTGATTCCCACTCTGAGCTTTCATAATGCTTCAAAACATTGGCGTACTTATTTCTAGGATTAAACTACTCCATAGAGATAAACTCATTAGGAGGCTCTATGACCTTATTGAATCAAGAGATTTCCCCACCTTCTTTTCTGATAGAATACATAGTGGACATCATCTTTGGAAAATTAAAGAAATATTTCCTTGGCCTTCTTCACGGTGACGTAATTATAGCCTCTAATTTCCGAGACATCTTCTTATCCCCTCCCTGAATAATGTTTCTATACGAGGGATTGACCATGCCACCATCATTTTCTTTGTCACTCTTAGAAATATCCCTCCATTTACCAGGGATATTCACCTCTTGATAATTCACAAGTTGGTTCTACTGAAGATGAATGTTAGTTTCAATCAATGCTAAATAGTGTGAATGTTCCACTAGTTCCTGACCTTCACATAGCCTCATTTCCATTCTTCTATTTCCATTAGTAGCCTCCTGAGAAGGGAGCCCAATATGCACATTGACATCATCATTTACTGAAGTAACCTCCTCCACATTCTCATGTTCCAAATATAGAAAATAGTTACCCGTAGAAACTATGATCATCACACCTACATCATAATCAGCCCGACCAATTAACCCATCAACACAAACATCCAAAGCCCCTGCAACTAAACCATCATCATAAACCGCAGAGTCAATGTTTTCCACTGCCACATGATGTGTCCCCTCAATCCAAACATCATCCTTGCTATTATTAACCATGTTTCCTTCATCACTAGATACACACATAGCATCAACCTGCTTCACACCATCCACCAGCTAAAAATCATTCTTAACTCGATCAAACTCTTTAGAGACCATCATATTGGAATAGTCCTTTGCATCCTTGCCCACTATCAATGCACCACGATTCACCAAACTAGAAGCCTTAAGAGGATCTACTACAGGAATCTTCCTCTGTCCGTCACCTAGACTCACATTCAGATTGCATGTCCTCTTATGAAAACCTTATCTATAAAAATTAGACGCAAAATTCCCCATTTGACAGTAGGAAAACATTATTTTTCCTAGGATTCAAAAATAGCTTCTTCTTTCCATCTAAACGGCGCAGTGACGATGATCCTAATCCACTCCATCGGAGGCTTCGACACATCCACCTCAACACAGAAACATGGGTTGACTGAGTGACTCACAGTGGATGTGCAAACGTTGGAACAAAGATAACAACCCACCATATTGCCAATCATGTGAATAATTGTTGGATTTTTAAAAGGTAGATGGAGTTGAGGGAGGCTTACCCATGTCGCACTGGAGGATGGTCTATGATTCATATAGATAGTGAAAGACCATTGGAGAAGGAAGAAATTACAGCCATTTCCTCGATGGGGAGCACTGGACCAGGCCTGAATCCGGCCATCTTCTCAAGAAAAGTAAATCATGAAATTTCACTTATTAATAATACCAACAACCGTACGGTCTTGCAAGTCCCATTTACCAATTAAGAACCAATCAAAATCATTAACTAAGGGCCTTCAAAGGTGGAATCATGGTACCCGTGTTAGATACTGATAACTCAAAGTTTATAGAACTCCGACGACAAAATAGGTAGCTGAGGGCCACCAAGATGCAAATCAAGAACATTTGGACTTAACAAAATCATCAAGAAATCAGAAAGGAAACTAGGGTTTGAAAATGGGATAAGGTGAATCCGCGAGCTTGGAGGTGGCATTAACAGTTCCTCCTCTCCCCTCCCACCTCTAGGAAGGGGGGGGGGGAATCATTGTTGGTCATCCTATGGTTCCATCACTGAGATTTGTTGATTTCATAAAATATTTATTGAACCACATATTGAGAACATGAACTTGTACATTGAGAGTATCATTATATTCAATTTTTATATCACTAATAAGATCCTATATTCCTTAAAATAGAACAACGGAACAAAAAAATTTAAGGGAGTATATAATAATTTGGAGATTAATATTAATGTTTCAATATATAAAAAAACAAATAAATGTTATAAGAAATAGAAAAAATATATGTTACATGAAAATGGTAATTTTAAGTAACTAAAAATTATTTTTTTAGGGATAAATACATATTATATTTCACCAAAGAATTAGTTGATTCAATTGAATGGTAATTAAAATTTATATATGTCACATTATTTTGGTAAAAAAACCTAAAAAATTAACATTCATATTCATTTTATAGAAAATAAAACTTATTAGATTTAAGAAGATTATACCAGTATGACTCCATGATGAAAAGTTTTTTTCCTAGTGGTGAGGGTGTCCTGAAATTGATACTAGTAAAGAAATAATTACTATTTTATGAAATAAGAGACTATAATGAGAAAACAAACCCAATTAAAATTAGAAAAAAAAACAAAGAAAAAATACTACATGAAATAAGTCAAAATAAATAAACCCTATCAAATATAAATCATAAAATTTTGAAGATAATAAATCAAAACAAATAAATATTGCCTAATGAAAAATTTGGAGTCAATGGTTCTAAAATCAAATAATCCATACTCAGAGGAATAAATTAATGTGGGTTTAAACAACCTTAGTTCATATGTTTCTGTCTCTGACATGATTATAAATATATGTACCAGAGAAAATCAGATTCAATCGATACACCAATATCATAAATCAAATATAAATTTGGGGAATAGTGCAATTTTCATTAAAATAAACCCAACCACATGAAAATCAGAATCATTGAGTCATGGAGTGTCAACCGATGAGATGTTGAGGTGCACCTAGAATTCAGCAACACTATCGAAACATCATAGAGTGAATTAAAGAGGCGAGTAACCCAAAGGTATAGAAATAGGAAGAGGTAGAATGCTAGAATTCAGAGTTGGGTAGCTAGAAGGAGAAGGTGAAGGAAGAGAGAGAGGTGGAGGTGGGTAGATGGATTGTGGAGGTAGAGATTCATAGCCAGAGGCAAATACTTACACCAGGAGGAGGGTCATAAATGGGGAGGATATAGGTGTTTTGTTGGAAGGCAGAGGTGGAGGGGGAGGTGAAAGAAAATGCGAGTAGGTGGAAGGAAGAGTTGGGTGTCTAGGAGAAGAAATGGGATTTATAATGGGATATGGATATTTACACCAGGAGGAGGTTCACAAATGGGAAGTGAGGGAACGGGGAGCGGGGGAGAGGGGGAGTGGGGGAGTGGGGGAGGGAGATAGGGATAGGGAGATAGGGATGAAGACATAAGAGTTGATGAATAGAGGGAGTAGAAAGGGAGAAACGGATGGGGAGATATTGGGGCATGGGATCTGGGGGAGTGGATGGAATATAATAGTGAAATGGAGGGTTAGTGGTGTAGGAAAATAAGTGAGGGAACAAGAGAAGGAGGAGATTACATGTGGACTTAGAGACATGAATTTTATTATAGATAATGTATTATACATTATAGTTCTGAACGAAATTCTTGGAATACAAAAATTCATCCAAAACTTATCAATTTTATTGTTCTTAAAATCATTTACCATGGCTTTTCAACTTCTTGCACAAAAACTATATCGATGTTCCATAAGAGTTTAAGGTAATTATATCATAACTAAAAATTAAAAATAAATTAACAAAATTATAATAACGTATTAATAATATAAATAACCATTTAAAACTGATATTAAAATCATCTTGTCATAATGAAAATATATTCTGGTCATTAATAGAAATAGAGTTAAATTTTTTATTTTTTATTTAATTAAAATGAAATAATTCCCACTATAAAAGGAAACAATGTAACAAAGTGTGTATGGTTTCATTATTTGTCAATATGTCAATATGTCGTTGTATAGAAGGTTTAGAGAACATATTTCTGGAGATTTGTAATAAAATTTCCTTATGGAGCTTAAGGAAGATTCTCTATGTGGTGTAAATAAATTTACTTATGTTGTGTATGAACGTTTACTTACAATTTCATATGATACTATACTAATCTTCAAGTTTCTAACACAATCAAGGTAATCCTGAACTATGATGAGATTGTATGATTTTTTTCAATTTGACAAAAGAAGAAAATGGTAAAAGTAAATAATGAATGAAGACCAAGAATGAGAAGCTATACAAATTTATAGATAGAGTTACCAGACAAAATATTTTTACAAATTTAAATAGTGTGATAGGATGGATTGAAAAATTTTATCAGACAGAAAAAAATCAATTTGAATGGAAATATATATATGAATAATGAGGTTCAAAGATTAAAGAAGTAGTTGTTTGAAGACTGATCTACTATGTTTTAGCTATACAAAGTCATCGGTTGGATGATAACATGTATATGCTATTAAGAAAATAAAACTCATGGAGAACACTGAACAAAGATATCAAAGATTCTACAAAATTGAAGGCCCTTTATATAGACAATGAAATATACAATGAATTAAGATTTTTATTTCATTTGATGGATAATGAGAAGGAACTCCATAAAAATAATGATCAAACGTAGGCTTGATGAGTCACCAGTCAGAGGTTTCATATATATAACACTAGTTAGAGATAATTATGTAGATCTATCAAGTAGAGATATGTTATTTTTTCAGAATAAAATTTGATGATTGAATTAGATGAAGGGTTTCTAAAAAGGTAAAATGAATGGAGTTCCATTGGATTTCAGAAGTCTCTATGTCCATAAAATAAATATAGTTAGATTTGTTTCATCATATAGAAGATTTATAAGAATGTTTACTAAGAATATTTAATGTCATTAACATGAAAATTTTGAGTTTATCGTTCAATGTTTTCTATCTTGTCTAGGTTAAGGAAGTCTTCATAAGTTCCTTCAAATTGAGTTTAAGGATGTTCTAAGAAAAGGTGGGAATTCAAGAAAATTAATGACCCCTCACGAATATTTTAGAAGATTTGATAAGTATCCTATGAAAATAATTAAGCATGATAAATTAAATTTGAGTTTTAGATATTAAGGAAAAGTGTTTTTATTTCCTACTAGTTCACCTAATAATAAAACATATATAAAGGGGTGAAATAGTATAGATAATATATGGAAAAAAATTTATGTGTAAAAGAGTGGAAGTGATGAAGATTTTATTCCATGAGAATCCAATAAAGTTTTATATTGTGTTGAAGAAGAGTTCCATAGGATCGAGTTTCATCAAATAGAGATGAAGATGTATCAGAAAGAGAATCATTAGATAAATAATAAGTATTGAGTGTTACAGATGAAGTTCTTACATAGTTAATGATGACTAATAGTTCCTATATTAATTTTATGAAGGAGGAAAATTATACATGTCTTTCCTCATCGAGAAAATAATCATCAGACAAAGGACATTGGACATGGGTGTATCTCACAGAGCATACTAGACTGAAGTGTTGTGTGTTGAGGTGCATCAGATAGAGACATACCAAAAAAATTCATCCTATAGAGATTATACCTAATGAAGTCTATGATATGGAAATTTCTAAAGAAATTTTCCAGATAAAGTTATGGAAAATTTCATATTGATCGTATAAGATTTTCAAGGTCAATAGACTCTTAAGAGAGTTTTTGATGATATTGAAGATTGGAAATAGGTAAAGGTGATCCATCTTGATTGTGAATAAAGATAATATATTTCTATAGAAGATACGAAAATAAAAAGGAATATATTTTAGCAAGGAGGTATGAAAAGTTACTAAAATGTATTTCACACAAGTGAAAAAACACATTTTAATGTCAGTTTTTAACTGACTTCTATAAAGTTGATGTAAAAAATAGTATTTTCGGCATCAGTTTTACCTTAAAACAATGCCAAAAATCAAACTGGCTCAGGTTTTCGGTGTCATTTTTTTATAAAAACAATCCTGAAAACTGGTTTACGGGGTCAGTTTTATAAAAAACCGATGCTGAAAACCATTTTTTTTAAATCGACATCCATTTTTAAAATAACTAACGTCATAAGTTAATTTGTTTTTATAAAAATCAGAAAAACTACAATTCCAATTGAATCAAAACCCCTATAAAAAACACAATATACACAACAATCAAACGGTATTTATCATTAAATAAAAATATAGAAGTTAAATACTTTTATCAAGTTAATCAAAATGTTATTTATGCATTTTTATTATAAAGTAGAAAATAAAATTGAGTCACTAATAATATTTACATTGATTCTGGTTAAATATCAATTCATTGAAAAATCTTATAAAAAATTAGATAAATACGTTACATAGGAACTTGAGATATCTCAATGAATTCCAGTGTCGAATGTTGGAAGAATATGCCACCGTAGTAAATGTAGAATCTGTGGTTAAGACTGAATGGGATTCCTTGATGGTAAACTATACAACAATGGATGATCAAATAAAGTAGGCTAAGAATGATATGGCTAAGGAATATACTCGGTGGAAGATCTTCATTTATCATTTCAAATTAGTGTTTTTTCCTTTTATGTGTGTGTTGATATCCCATGATGGTTGAATGTATGTACATTTCTTATAATATATGTATAGTAGGATGTATGCACAGTGGTTTGTGTGTGTGTGTACGGTCTTGAGAGACGTCTTCTGATATGGTAACTAATGTGCATGTGTATACTATGAAACCATATTGGTTGTTTGATTCCCGACAAATTCTTATGTAAATTTTTACCATGTTCATCATTGCTGACTGACTCAATACTAAATTCCTTAAAGATACCATATAATATGTTTAATGCACTTTTGGATTGTTTTTGTCTGTTCTAATTTATTTTTTATCTTTTTGGCATGGAGTTGTAGCAGATATGACATGAGTTCATGTCAGATTGGATAGTACATAGCCACTCATCACATGGTTGATTGATTATTTATTCTTTCAAATACCAAGAATAAACAAAAAAATCCTATGTTGAAAGTAACAATTTTTTTTAGAAAATTCATAATATTACACTTTAATAATAAATTTGAATTAAAATACATGTACATGAAATTTACGGCATGCTCATTTTTTTTATTGTTGAATCATTCATTTAATTATTAGTAGGCTCAAACACCAAATACCTCAAAAGATTTAGTTTTTTGAACCCATGTGTAATATTATTTATAAATATTAGAATATACATACCTCAAATACTAATCAAATAAAACAAATAGTTCCAAAAAGTAGATTGAATATGGGTCATATCATATTTGGAATAATACTATGAATCATTGAATGCCTACAATAACATTGAATGATATGAGATAAAAAATAGAATAATATGGAAGAAAATATAAATAAATTTACTACAACTAACCTTATCAAAGTTAGTAGTTCTCCCAGTTGTGATTATCTCATACATGAATCTTAGAATATAATAACTACATTAAACATTTCTTTGTTGAAGATGACACTAAAGTTATAAAATATTAAGATGTTAATAAAAATTAATATATAACAAAAAATTAGAAAAAATTATAATATAAAAAATAATTACATATACTTTCACATATTTTATTTTATTTGGTGTCTTTATTGACTTGTATTCCTTATGACCTTTTTTCCATGAACAACATTTTCATATAAATTAACTAATAATACATATCTAATCAATGAGAATTAAACATAATGAGCTTATAAAAAACAAAAAAAAAACGTACCTTTCTAATAAGGTGGAAAATATTTTACGAACATTCCCTAATAAAGAGCCAAAACAATATACGTTGTATTCAGTTGGGCACAATACGCCTAATATACAATGCCCCCTATAATAGCAAAATTTCACAATTAATGAAAGTATAATGATCATTAGTTCATAATTATGTTTCTATTCTTACTTATCATGAAATGGTAGAAACTAGCATTGAATCTTCGTTTGTGATAATCTATCACACATATATGCAACTCTTTCAGCATTCATCACATAGTGCACTTCTATGGAAATGAATTCTGGATCTATAAAACTGTAAATACTTGTACTTTCATTTTGTAAAATATGTGTGTGTAGATACATAATTGAAAAAAAAAATTAGTCAATTTAAAACCATATTTTATTAAATAAATACAAAATCAAATGTCAATTTACTTACATGGTAAACAACTGCACCACATTCAGGCCGAGCTCTTCAAAATATACTAGATTAATGATATTTCTTTTTGAGTAATATCAATGGATATTATTTTCTTCATATATCGATCATCATCTGAAACACATAGATAAAATTCAATGAAGAAGATGCCTGAGATAATCTTTGTTTCCCATAAGAAATATCTAAAGTATCCACAGTCGATTGTTCTTAAACATTTTGTTTCATTTTTGTAGCTTCTTTTGCTTTCAGATAATCCTATATAAGTTAAATGTTAGAAAACATTATAATTAAATTTGAATCATTCGTAATTAATATTAAAAAAACACACAACTCATATGAAATATTACGAAGAAAAGAAATTAGCCAAAGTAAAAAATGACCAACACAATATCCAACTCTGGTGATCTACGCGGTAAGAAATGGTAGTATATCATTAGGATATATAATATTGAGTACTGATACTCTAACCTAACCCATCTACATAGGTTGGTGGTGTAAAAAATCCCCAAAAATTTCAAGAGTCCTAACATAACAATATGTATGTGAGGATCTCTAGAAAACAGGTCATAATAAATGTTTTGGTCCGAGTGAGGTGGTGGAGAATTAAAGTAAGAAAATATGGCAGGATAGTCTGGGTGAGAAGGATGGGGAGGCTACAAAATGAAGAGGTTATATTAGTGTTTATAGTTTATAAAATATAAATATTGATGAACAATAAATAATATACCTGGGAAGGTTTCTCATACTGGGCAGGGTAGGCAGATGGGGAAGGGTAGTCCGGGTGAGCAGGCTGGGAAGGCTAAAAAATGAAAAAGTTATATTAGTGCTTATAATTTATAAAATTAAAAAATTGATAAAAAAAATAAATCATATACCTTGGACGACTACTCATACGGGTCATGGTAGGCAGATGGGGTAGGGTAGTCCGGGTGAGCAGGCTGAGAAGGCAGAAAAATGAAAAAGTTATATAAGTGTTTATAATTTATAAAATAGAAAAACTAATGACAAATAAATAATATACCTATGAAGGTTTCTCATACAGAGAAGGGTAGGCAGATGGGGAAAGGTGGTCCAGGTTAGCAGACTAAGAAGGCCGAAAAATGAAAAAGTTATATTAGTGTTTATAATTTATAAAATAGAAAAATTTATGAAAAATAAATAATATACCTGGGAAGGTTTCATAGAATGTGACTGTCTTTCCATGTGTTATAACAAATCCCTTTTAACTTCTCCTTGAATTCAATCACCCATAGACTGCTTCATATCTTTCAACTATTCTTTTAAGTAATCTTTTTCAAGGTCTCTTGATTGCTTACTCTAACAAAAAATCTTCTGAATACTAACTCCCTCCGGATATCCTCTAACATGGCCAGGGTGTTCTTCCTTTCCTAAATTAGTAGCTAGGATGTCCATCCTACCCTCAGATATAAAAGATCCTTATGTCTCTAGCTCCTGAAGTTCATTCGGAAATGAAAAATAAAAAATTTATATTAGAGTTTATCATTTATAAAATAGGAAAATTGATAACAAATAAATAATATTTAATTACAATTTTATCAGAAACTTTCTTATCTTCCTCTATAAGATACAATTCATTTTTCTTTATCTTGTTCATTTCCATTTTTCATGTCGAGTGGGAGGAGGTGGAGGACCAAACTGGTCCTCTTCTGAACCACTACTAGATCGAGCTCTTAATGCTTCAAATTTTTCTTCAATCATTTTCTGCTCCAAATGCGAGTACCCTCCACATGATAAAGTATGAGGGTATACATTTTGCAATTGGATCTCTTGATGAGATCTCCGGGAGGCATGTTATATAAAAATAAACTACTAAGTAATAAGAAAAATATATAATAAATTTTACGATATAAAATAATTATCATACCTAAAATTTTTCATCACTATGAATGTCAAGAAATCACTTCCACATATCTTCATCTATAAACGGATACTTGAGGCATGGGTTTTCAAACCTTCTCTTTCCAAAAACATATTTTTTTTGAGTTTTGTTTTAAAATCTCCCCATCGAACCACTGCTAAAGAGAGATGTATTTTCTTAATTTCTTTGGTTTCCTCAAAATTGAATGTCATCTGTAATTGAAAAAAATTAAATATGTCATTTAAAATATATAATATTAAAAAAAATGAGATAAAAGAAATCTATTAAGATATTTTACCATCACGGCCTCCCAAATTTGTTGCTTTTCCATGCTTTCCACTGATTTCCAATCAGGATATATAATACCAATCCTGCAACAGCTCTGCATCGCTTTATAACTGACAAACTGAACTGCATTTGGGCCAATTTCATTATTATCATCATCAAAACAAATGTTTGCTTTGTCATCATCCCGTGAAAGTGACAGTTTTGGTAAACGTGTAATACCACATTTACAAACTTGAGAACATGATTTTTTTAGTAGTAATAAAAGATGTATCCTCCGCCGAGGATGCATCAGTAGTCCTACAAATAAAATTATTAAATTAATTATTTTATTTCATTAAATAAGTATGTTTCTAAAAAATTAATAATATGTAAAAAAAGATATACCTCAGTAACTTCTCCTCTCTATCTATATCTGAAATTGCTACAAGAAAGTGTAATGAAATTTTGTGTACTTGAATATCATTAGAGAACTGAATATTTAGAAATTAGGAAGACAAAAAATAAGTAATTAAAAAAAAGAGGCATGCATTTTTAAGTTTCAAAAAAAGTAACAAATTTTAAATATTTACCAGAAAAATTAGGAGACTAATTTAGTGTTTTCACACATGCCTTCATCGTGATCATTACATACTACTTGAATTGAGTATGTCCTATACTCATTGTAATAATCTGGAAATTGCATAATATATGAATAAGGCTTATGTAAATCACTAACATCATCAGCATCATCCCCATCACCCAAATAGTATCTTTTTCCTTGCAAAACAACTGACCACTGATCATTTGATGGATCAATGACATAAAATACTTTCTTTGCATCTGTCGCCGTGATAAATGGTTCTTCATTGTAATTAAATCTTTTCAAATCAACCAGTTTAAACCCAAATTCATCATGTTTCACACCACTATTACTATAAACCCAATTACACTAAAAAATAGTGACTCTAGATTTTATATAATCAATTTCACATATGTCCTATAGAACTCCAAAATATGGCATTGATGCAGAAATTGGGTTTTATCTTTGGAACTCAAAAAATGCACTACTTCAGCTAAAACCGTCACACCACTACTCTGAACGGTGTTCTTGTCATCCATGTTTTTTTGTAAAATGTGTAGCCATTGATATCAAAACCAGACCATGTGATCACATTAAGAGATGGTCCCCCTACCAACCACTTCAATGTTTCTGATGCAGATATATCTGAGGTGACTTTCTCTTTTAACCATGAAACAAATGTATTCTTATGCTCAATCATCAACCACTTTTATTTTATTTTCTGATATCGTAACTTTAATTCAACAATATGTGAGGATATATATGATTGTACCTCAGTTGTGTTTTTTAGAATGTATAAATGTGCCTGCATCACTTCATCGCGTGGAATGAACTTTTCTTTAAAGCCTTGAAACCCTCTACCTTCACTATTAAATGTCATATTTCGAGATACTGGGAGACCAATATGCTCCACCTTATACAAATAATCAGTACAAAACACAATCACCTCTTCTGATACATATTTTTGAAAAATAGAGGTCTCTGGTCGACAAGTATTTTTAACAAATCCCTTCAAAAAATTTATATATATTTTAAAAACATACATGCATCTTAAATAAACAGTCCCAAACATTCTTATCTCACACACCAAATGAATTAGTATATGAACAATTATATCAAAAAACATTGGAGGGAAATACATTTCTAGTTGACCAAGAATAAGAGTTCCTTCATTCTCCAGCACATCTAACAAATTTGGATCAACGACTTTGACACAAATGGATTTGAAAAAATTACATAACCTGATGATAGTCTTTCTGATAGCTATCAGCAATATACAACGCACTACTATTAGTAGAAGTTGTTGCATCAACACATGGAAATAATGATATTTCATTCTTATTAATTTATAATCATTCAATGACACCAAATTATTAACATTTGAAAAAAACCATTGGGTACTTTAATACCATCAAGACACTGATAAAAATTCATCTTTCCAGTATTTCTTACTGTGTGACAAGCCGGAGGTAAATATGTTCTATTTCTTTTCATTATGGGAGCTAACTCCAAATGTATTTTCATTAATATAAAGTCCAATCTAGCATACAATCCATCTTTTTTATTTCCTTTTATTTTTAACAAAGTTCCAATAAAACTTTTACACATGTTTTTTTCAACATTCATAACATCGATATTATGTTTAATCTCTAAAAAATTCCAATAAGATAGTTCAAAAAAATAGACTGCTTCTTCCAAATATTTCTTTGAAGACTAGAAAATATTTTCTTTCTAAATGTTGAATCAATATCTTTCACCCTGTCATAATATTCTTCAGCTAAAAATGGTCAATGGGGAAGGTTGTATTCTTGTAATCTATTAAATTGTTTTAATGAACTACGATAAGGATGATCGTTTTGCAAGAAACTTCGATATCCCATGTACACTATCTTTCTTCCATTCTGCAATTGATAATATGAAGTTTGTTCTTCACAAATTGTACATGATTTTTGACCCTTAACACTATATCCAGATACGTTTCCATATGCAAGAAATTTATTTATAGCGAACATTAGGATAGCACATAAAAGAAAATACTCATTCTTGTATGCTTCGAAAACTTTAACACTTTCCTCACATAGAAATTTCAAATCATCAATAAATGTTGAAAGGTACAGATAAATATCATTTCCCAGCTTTTTTGGTCTAGAAATCATCAAGCTCATCATAACATATTTTTTCTACATAAATAGATTTGGGGACAAGTTGTAAACTACCAAAAAAAATAGGCCATGAACTATGTTGGCTACTGAGGCTCCGATATGGATTCATTCCATAAGTACACAATCCAATTATGAGATATCTAACTTCAATTCCAAAATCATGAAGTTTTTTATCAAAACTCTTGCACTGTGGTGAATCGGTAGGGTGACATAAGTTACCATCAGAGATGCACTCATCAGAATGCCATAATAACCTTATTGTATCAATTGAATTTCCAAATAGACACATCAAATGAGGAATTATTGTACGTTACCAAATTTATTTAGCAGTAGTTTTGATTCTGGTACCTAAAAATGAATCACAACTGAAATATCAGAATTATATGAAAAAAATATTGGATGATATCATTAGAAAGTACAAAATTGATTTTTCATGACATTAAATGACATCACCTGAGAATGAATCTGAGTTGACTTTCCCATCTATCTTACAACGTGATGTCCCACATGTAGGAAAATGTGATAAATATTCATTTTATTTCCTATATAGTAAACAATCATTTGGGCAATCATGTATCTTTTTATACCCCAATACCATTGGGCATTATATTTTTTCACACCATAATAGTAATATGGAAGCCCGTTTCCTTCTAGAAGTAGCACTTTTAAAATCTCAAGTAAGCTGGAGAAACTTTTATCACTCCACCCTTTTTTTTCTTTTAAGTTAACTAATCTCAAAACTGCTGGTACCAGTATATATTTACTGCAACCTAGGAATAATCGTTTCTCAGAATCTCCATACAATCATTCAACTATTGCTATTTTTTTGATGGTTTCGACACCTAAATCATGAGTTAATTCTTTAATATGATCCTCAACCTCGTTATGAATATTTTCATCAACATTGGATGTTGAATTTTCAATTCTTTCACCATGCTAGATCCAATGTGTATAATTAAGGCTAAAACCATAACAAATGAGATGATCCTTGATTTCTCTAGAGTTTAACTTTCTCATATTTAAACACTTCACACATGGATAGAAAATCAAATCAATGTTTTAAAGATGTCATTTAATAAATTCCAAGAATTCATCAACTCCTTTTTCATATTCACTAGTGGTTCCTAGTAAATGTATCCATTTACGATCCATTCAGTATTTGATATCACAAAAATAATTGGTGAATATATTAAAACATATAAACATTTATATATATATATATATACAGATAAATTGTAAACAAAAACACCTTTAATAAAAACTATTGATAATCAGATAGAAAACATTTGATATGAAACACATTTACAAATAGTAAAAATTTTATTTTCATATTATATACATGTTTTATATTTATATTGAAATTAAATTATAATAACAATCTTCTTAAAATTTATTAGTTCATTTTACATAGTTGTTTCATTATTTGGATGTTTCATGTATCAAAAGTATTGAAGATTGCATTAATTTAAAGGAAAAACAATTAGTTATTATTAGTAATATGAAATAATAATTAGAGTAAATGTTCATATTATAAGTGAAATCAATTCTAAGACTCCCAAAATTATGACAGATGAAGTTAAATATGTTAGTAAATTGATATATCTTACAAAAAATTTGGGTGAGAGAACAATAGAACCATTTGAGGAATAATAAGTGGTTGTGGACCCATTTCATGTTCTAATGAGTATATACATAGATTATTTGGTTTTTCGTATAATTTAGGTAGACCTGATTCAAGCCCCCCCCCAACCCCCACCCCTATCAGGTGTACTTTCTAAATCTTATGGGGACTAATATGTGAGATAAAAATATTTTTAGACCACTATTTAGTCAATTGGAAAAGATGAAAATAATGTCATATAAAAAAAATTCAACACATTTACTAATGCAGTTGGTTAAGAACATTGACCAGCACATTTATACAAAATGTCAGATAAAAATAATGTTAGATAAAAACAATTCAATTGTTTTCTGGTATAATTTATTCAAGAACATTGACTAATACATTTATACATAATGTCAGATAAAAAGTCAAAACGTAATATCATAAAACTCCAATACATATCTAGAACATTGACTAATCACTCATAAAGATGACTATTAACTATGTTCCAACACATTTTAAAAAAAACTATAAACTAATATTTAAAGAATATCAAAATTAATATTAAATGATCAATAATTAATTTTAAAATTTTTAAAAAAACTTACTAAATTTGGAGTTTAACTCGAAAATAGATCTCCAATCCAAACATTGATACATATAAAAGTGTGGAAAATTCAGCACTATATGATCTAGAACAAAATTGATTATTACAATGAAGAATGAAGATAACCAATAAAGAAAAATCAATCCATCATTGAATGTCTCCAAAAATAGCATTAAGAAGAAAAATTAATCTGTAGACGATCAAATAAAACCATATAATGAAGAACGTGGACCGAAAATCGTGAAAATGAAATAAAATCGTCAACAATGGTGGTTAGAAATCACAAATAAGGCTTCGAAGTCGTCGCGAGTCGAGAGAAGCCACCGCAGGTTTCTATTTCTAATAACAATGAAGATGAGGTTTTCCCGATCACGTAAAATTTTAAATGACTTTTGTATCACCCAGACCCTAGTTACCCAGGGTCAGTGCATTAATTTAATACATTGGCATGATTACAAGGAATCAAGTCCCGAAGGACCGATTGATTTAGATGTCTTGGAAAATAGATTACATAAACGAATATTACATTACACTTTATAACATACAACACAAAATAAATAATCCTTTATGAATGCCATTATTCCTTAATCTTAACCATACATATCAATCAAAATACACTTTTGGGAATCCTGGGAAAAATAAAACATAGAAAGGGGTGAGCTCAGATGCTTAGTAAGGATAACAATATAGAGGAATATTTCATAAATAAGCATAAACATTTAAGGCAATGTATAAGAATAAAACAAAATCCTTTTTAACTTAAACTTCAGAAAAATATGGAAAAGATAAAATCAAATAATTCCATTTACTTATTCACATGGATATTCTACTAGACGAATAATCACATGCAATATCAATATCCACTTTCATAGTGATAGAATGTGTAATTCCAGACTTTATTACCACATAGTCAAGGCGTTGTGCCAAGACTACAAATAAGATTTTGTCAAGGCCATGTGCCAAGACACTAGTTTGTCTCATTAGATCTATCGGTGCATCAAGGAGCTATAGCAGGCTCCACCTGTCACTTACTAAGTCCAATGCATTCCTCATAGGAAATGGTTTAAATATAACATAAACATTCATATTAAAAATAGCATACGAAGAGTCAATACTTTATCCATAAACCATGAATGGTATAAAAATAACAAATCCATAGTCAAACATATCACAAAACCTTCAATACAATATGGAAGATTTGTATCATAATAAATCAACTTCAAACAAATTTAAAATCCATCATGTTATGTTGATATAGATGAAAATGATTTGTAAAATTTTTTGAGAGAAATATACCTTATTCATAAAAACATTTAAAAGTCACACAATTTAGAAATGAAGAAATTTAAATAAATTTTTGAATCAAAGTGTCCCATACCACTTTGAAACTTTTTAAAGGAATTAACATTTTAAAAACATTCATGTCCATATAAATAAATCCTTAAAACCCATTTTGAAAACATGGACATTAATGAGAATGATTTAGAAGAATAAATATTTAAAAAATTTAAGATGATGTTTTAGTAAAAAAGTACCTTAAAAATAATCCCTTTGAAAACTCTTTTATGAAACATTGACATGGATAAAAAATATTTTCCAGTAGATACTTACGTAAAAACAACCTCAGATAATAAAGAGATTGTGAAATTAACCATTACCTTGCACTTTCTTTTAGTTGAGGGTACGTTAAACCTAATGTATAAAGAACTTAGTATGTTATTAAATTATACCAAAACCATATTAATATTTATGATATCATACATGATTCATTTATGACTTTATACTAACTATTTAATAATAATTTCCATATTAAATTAACATTTCGGGTAATGATCGCTTTCTTTATTGTATGTGTTTTAACTTGTTACTCTTGATTGTATCACTTAGATAATGATTTAAATACATATAGAATATAAAAGATGATTTATATATCATATATATTTAGAAAATATATATGTATAGTTGACATATATATGAAATGGAAAACACCATTTATGGAGACGGTATGTCGTACATATGCATAAACACTGTTTCCGTTTTCATTTCCTATTGAACAGAACTAAGTGAATAAGATATATGTAAGTACATAAATATATTTATATATATCTTTATATATTTATATACATACAGTATCATTATTATGTCATATATTACATATTTATTAATGATATATATTTTATAATCACCGTCAAATGGTAAATGTAGAAATGAATCTCATTGCGTCGTGGAGACGGTAATATGTACTTATGCACGAGCGACAATATCATTATATTGATGGATAAATAGTATGTAATTGGATGGTATATCATATATAAATAATCATTAAAATGTTATATTTATTATTTACATCAGTTATACTCATTATTATACCCACCCAAATAATCAAGTGTTTGAATAACAAACTATAACACGACATGGAGATAGTAATAGATATGTATGCACGTATGGTGACTTTTTCATTTATAGAATGGATATAATAATGAATATGGTTGTATCATTTTTATAATAACAAAAAAGTATATAGATTATACTAGAGTTATTATTTTATAATGGAAACAACAATGAATGAAGAAGTGGAAGAAGAAAAGAACTTGAAAGGGGTGATGAAATATTTACCTCTTCTTCAGGTACTTCCTTTTTATTTGATCAAAAGGGATCCTTAGGTTGGATTTATGACCAAAGAAAGGCATATAGGATGAATAGAGGAATGTTGGGAGGATATTTGGGTAGGGTTTGTCCAAGAAAAAAGGCTTTGGAGGTGTGAAATTAAGAGAAGGGGAAGTGTCGTTTTATAAGAGAGGTGCGGGTCACTTTAGGAAAAGCATGAAAAAATATTTTATAATAAAATAATTTTCTGTTTTTAATGGATCCAAAATGAATTATTTAAATTATAAGGTGGGGATGGGTCGAAACAATATCAACCAATAGGTTTTAGACAGGTTTAGGTTATCATATTAACCTTATCTTTTAGATTTAACTCTTAGTTAAATAGTTTGACATTTACCATGTCTCTTTGTTATTTTATATTATATGCTTAATAAACTTACTATAACAAGCCAAGAGAACCCGATGTGATTAATTATTAATATATATAACCTTATCTAAGTCGTTTTTCGGAACCTTATATTTTTAGGAATATTATGTCAATTAATAATATAATATTTTAAAAAAAAACTCAATTATGTCAATTTTGACACTATTTAGTATTTGATTTTTTTAAAATCCATAAAAACATTATCGATTTGAATAAAATTTATTTATCCAAGAATAAAATGTCATATTAACCTAAAATATTATTATAATTCATCATAAGTCTCAATTTACATTTACTTGGATATTTATAATATCAATTATTTTAATCTTTCATTAATAATGTAATTATTTCATCATCATTGTGTCATAAATAAATTACATTAATTAATATCTAAAAATTATAAATAAAATACCATTATGTAGGAAAATTTTTTAAATTTCTAATTAATATTTATAGTATAATTTATCTTATGTATAACCCTATATTAAAAATGGTTTGTTTATTAAACATTGAATTTCACTCTTTTAACTCTTCTTCAAATGAAATTATAATAAATGTCCTAATCTTATTCAAGTGGACCAAAGAGGGTCATATGTCATTCCTAAGGTTGTTTTTGGTCGAATTATACCTATACAATAAAATTAGGACATTTTTTAGGGTAATTATGATATTATTTTTACCCTTAATTACCCTATTTATTTTTAACTATGGTAAATAAAAGTCAAAAGTTACTATTCACCAAATATTATTTTTTATCTTATTGAACCACATTTTATTTAATGATGTCAACTGAGTCTCTCGAATTTTTGAAATTCAACTCATAGAAGCGGAAAAATTATGTTTTAGGAAAATTTTTAAATGCTCATACAAGGTGGGTAAAAGACGGTAAAATCTTCGATGAAATTATATATATATAATTATTATAAAATGACTCCAATGAATTTAGTTTAATATATATATGTATTATGTATCTATTTTTACCTAAAATAAATTAAAATAAAATAACTAATCATTTAAATAAAAATCCGGTTTTAAATAATAATGCATTGTTTTTCACTATTCATCAAAAATTGAATGTTTTCAGAAAAAATATAAAGAATTTACCCTAAGAAAATTTTGATATTTTGAATTAAAAAATAAATCCTATTTTACCAAATTCAAAACATATAAGTTGCATTTATTATTTTAAAATTAATTCCCATTGTCAAAACCAAAAATAGGGTTTTAAAAAAGTAAAAACTATCAAAAGATTGACTTGTGTTTAGGTCAAATTTAAATGTGAAATTACTTATAATGACCTAAATTGTATTAAATGGTAAAAATATAATAAAATAATACTTAAAAACCTTTCAAATGCATAATTTAACACTATTTTTCAAAATATGGAAGTCATCAGAAAATTAACAAAAAATTATCCAAACTAAATTTTTATGTCCCGATTCTAAATAAGAATTAAATTAAATTAAATTAAATATATAAAAGTGTCAAATATCGGTTTTAAATAGGGTTCCCCATTAAAAGGCACTAAAATTGATTTTTTTTGAAAAATACTTCTTTTATCTAAAAAAATAAATTTGTTCTTATATTATGTCTAAGAAGCACATAATATGGATGTTAAAATTATATAGAGTATATAAGATTCAAAATTCAGTTAATACTATTCATAAGAACTTTTTGAACGGCTAGTTTAGTATGATGTGGTGCATTGGAACTTGGTGTTGCATGTAGCGCAAGCTATTAAATTACTTTAATGAGATAACATACTATGAAATCTTGAGGTGTTACATTCTCCCCTCCTTCAATAAATTGCGTCCTCTCAATTTGAAATTTTTCTTCAAAAATAAATTGTTAAAAATTTAAAAATACCTTTTTGTGGAAAACTCACATAATAAATTGGTTTAATAAAATTTAGTCTTACTAAGAGGAAAAGGGAAATGAAAAAGTCACCACCAAATTGTGATCTCGATTAGGAGAACATTGGTGGAAATTAGAGAGGCAAAATTAGAGGGAAAACGTAAATATTTATAGGGAGTGATTGAGGACATCAATCACAAACAAGTGTAAAATTTAGGGCCTCAAATCTATCAATCTAAGATGATGTAAAATATAATCGGTTCAAAAAAACATATGGTATTATGATAACACATTTTTTGTTTTAAGATCCCTTTCCCAAAGTTTAATAATTAATATATTCATATAATAAGAGGAATATATATATATATATATACTAGACAAGTAGAGTATCATCCTTCGACTAATTCCTACCACAAACTCATCTTTCACTCCAAAAGATAATAGAAGTCCAAAATATTCTATTTATCCTAATAGTATAGGGTTCTAAAAATATGAATTTATAATTTATTTTTCTGACCATTTAAAAAACATCATTATAAAAACTAGGACATCGCGTAGGCTAGTGGTAGTTGATGCACCCTTGTCTCTCTTCGGTTGCAGGTTCAAGTCACGCGGCCTTGCCAGACGTGACTGGTTGTCACCTGACCTTTAGGTTGTCCTTTTTATGACTATCCAAAAATAATCTCAAGAAATGATTTGACATTAAAAATAGTATCCAATGTCTAACATAATGAATTCCAACCTTTAGACTTATCCAAAATACTTCTGTCCAAACTCATAGTCCAAAATTTATGAGGATGGTAAACACAATGTAAATCCTTTTTTCTATGTAATAACATGTGAATACCTTCATCATGTATTCTTTTAAAACACGTTAACACCCTGAAATATCATATAACTGTATTGATTACATTCATTATCTCTTATACATTATAGAATATTGGATATTCTCCTTAAATATAAAAATGTTGTAAACTACAACAATGATGGAATATACAAATCATTAATCAGTTTCAAGGTAGTCAAGAATATCCAATATAATTTATCCAAATCAATCATATCTTATTCCAAAATCACTACCTCAATATCAGATTCATTTTATGGTTTATCTTTCTCTCAACCATATATATTCTAAAAATTTAACCTGCCATTGAGTCACTTTTCTTGGTTCCACACAACTCAAGTCCTTAATTAAATAGTACTTCATAACCATTATTATATACTCAATAATTATTATAACATGTACATCATTAATAGCTTACTCAAATGACACAATACTTGAATAACAACATAAGAAATATAATCATTCATCTTTATCTTCGGTAGTATCATAACATGATTATTATCCAATAGCAACATGTGGGGTATACTCTGGTGATTTGGACATTGCTTCACGTAGTTTCCCAACTCCTTGTAGATGAAGCATTGTAAATTTGAAACATTTTTCTTACCCTTGCAATCACGTACTTAGTGTCCTTTTTCCACACTTATAATGAACTATTATTCCCTTTAATCATTTTCCAAGGTGATCCTTTCAACAGTTATCACATATGGAAGAATCCTTCTTTCCCCTCTTCCCTTTATCTATCTTTCTCTCTTCCATCCTTTTCTTCTCTTGCTTCCCTTTAATGACATAGGACTCAGATAATTCATTACTTATCTTATTAAGACATGATATTACTTCTTCATATTATGAGAATACATGGGAGACTATTTCCCTTTTAAATTTTGGCTTAATACCATGAAAGATATGATCCTACTTAATATTTCGATCATGTTTATTGCTATAATTCTCATTCCTTCTACTAGACACCATTTCTAAACAATGGCATACACTAGGTTAGTTTATTAATCACAATGCACAATTCCAAACGTGTAAAATACATAATGTAAATTGAAAAGATTATGTATATAATATTTAATCATAAAATGTTTTCATTGAAGAAGTATTTACTTCTAAATTCTTTATAATGGCTTGTAATGAAAATATGAATTATCCTATGCATATCCCCCAAGACTGTCGTAACCAAGAGTGAAGCAAGGCCCATTGTCATGCAACAAGATACCCCGGGTCAAGCCTGAAACTCTTTGTTGGAGTTTTCACTCCTATGTACATTTGTACCAGAGCCGCCTCTATATACTTGTATCCAGACAAGGATGTATTGCTTGAAAATACACAAAATCTCTACATTACCAAAAATATAGGATGTTCTTCTATAATAATCCTCAAAGTCTATCATTGGGTAATGTTCTCTAATCACAGTTTATCTAAATCTATTTCCAAGGTTGTTGCTAAACTTCCTCTGATACCAACTGTAATACCACGATCCCAATTACCCAGAGTTGATGCATTAATTTAATACATTGGCATGATTACAAGGAATCAAGTCCCGAAGGACCGATCAGTTTAGCTGTCTTGGAAAATAGATTACATACATATATGTTAAATTACACTTTAAAACATAAAACACAAAATAAATAATCCTTTATTAACGCCATTATTCCCTTATCTTAACCCCGCATATCAATCAAAATACACTTCTTGGAATCATGGGATAAAAAAAACATAGACAGGGGCGAGCTCATATGCTCAGTAAGGATAACAATATAGCAGAATCTTTCATAAATTGGTATAAACATTTTAGGAAATGTATAAGACTAAAACAAAATCCTTTTAAACATAAACTTTAGCATAATATGGCCAAGATAAAATCAAATAATTCCATTTACTTATTCACATGGATATTCTACTAGTTGAATAACCACATGCAATATCAATAGCCAATTTCATAGTGATGGAATACATAATTCCAGACTTCAAAACCACATAGTCAAGGCCTTGTTCCAAGACTACAAATAATATTTTGTCAAGGCCTTATGCCAAAACACTAGTTTGTCCCATGAGACCTACCTATGCATCGAGGAGATATTGCGGGCTCCACCCGTCACTTACTAAGTCTAATTCCGTCCTCATATAAAAAGGTTTAAACATAACATAAACATCCATATTAAAACTATCATACGAAAAGTAAATACTTTATCCATAAAACATGAATGGTATAAAAATAACACATCGATAGTCAAACATATCACAAAACCTTTAATAAAATATAAAATATTTTTTTCATAATAAATCAACTTCAAACTAGTTTAAAATCTATCAAGGGATGTTGATATAAATGAAAATAATTTGTAATGATATTTGAGAGAAATATCCATTTTTCATAAAAAAATTTAAAACTCACACAATTTATAAAGGAAGACATTTAAATACATTTTTTAATCAAAGTGTCATATACGTCTTTGAATAATTTGAAAGGAATTAACATTTTAAAAACATTCTTGTCCATAAAAATAAATCCTTAAAAACCATTTTGAAAACATGGTCATTAATGAGAATGATATTGAGAAATAAATATTTCAAACATTTAAAATGACATTTTAGTAAAAAATTAACTTAAAAATAACCTCTTTGAATACTCTTTTATGAAACATGGTCATGGATAATAAATATGTCCCAGTAGATACTTATATAAAAACAACCTCCGATAATAAAGAGATTGTAAAATTAACCCTTACCTTACACTTTCCATTAGTCGAGGGTACGTTTAACATTCTGTATAATGACCATAATATGTCATTAAATTATACCATAACCATATTAATATTTATGATATCATACATGATTCATTTATGACTTTATACTACCAATTTAATAATAATTTCCTTGTTAAATTAACATTTCGGGTAATAATCACTTTATCATACATGATTTAACTTGTTAATCTTGATTGTATCACTTAGATCATGTTTTAAATACTTTCAGAATATAAAAAATGATTTATATATCATATATATTTAGAACATAAATATGTATTATAGAAATATATATGAAATGGAAAACACTGTTTGTGGAGACGGTAGGTCGTACGTACGCATAAACGTTGTTTCCCTTTTCATATCGTATTGAACGGAACTAAGTGAATAAGATATATTTAAGTAAATATATAAATATATATATCAAGTATCATTATTATTTCATATATTACATACTTATTAATGATATATATTTTTTAAAAATCGTTGAATGGTGAACGTGGAAATGAATCTAATCGCGTTTTTGAGATAGTAATCTGTACGTATGCACGAGCGATAATATCGTTATATTTATGGATAAATCATATGTAATTGGATGTTATATCATATATAAAGAATCATTAACATGTTATATTTATTATTTACATCATTTATACTCATTATTATACCCATCTAAATAATGAAGTGTTTGAATAACAAACTACACCACGACGTGGAGAGGGTAATCCGTACGTACACATATATTGTGGCTTTGTCATTTATAGGATGGATAAAATAATGAATATGGTTGTATAATTTTTATAATAACATCAAAATATATATATGATTATGGATTTATTATTTTATAATTGAAATAACAAAGAAAGAGGAAGTGGAAGAAGAAAATAACTTGAAAGAGGTGATGAAATATTTACCTCTTCTTCTGGTTATTACTTTTGATTCTATCTAAATGGATCCTTAGGTTGGCTTTATGAAAAAAGTAAGGCCTCTAGAATTAATTTAGGAATGTTTAGAGGATATTTGGACAGGTGTTGGACGAGCTAAAAGGCTTTGGAGGTGTGAAATTAAGATAAGGTGAAGTGCCCTTTTATAAGAGAGGTGAGGGTCACTTTTAGAAAAGCTTGAAATATTACTTTATAATAAAATCAGTTTCAGTTTCTTATGGATAAAAATGAATTATTTAAAGGAAAAGGTGGGTATGGGTCTAAAACCTCCCAAAAAATAGGTTTTATAAAGTTTTAGGTCATCATATTAACCATATGTTTTAGATTTAACTCTTAGTTAGATAGTTTTACATTTATCATGTCTCTTTGTATTTTTATATTATATGGTTAATAAAATTACTATAACAAGCCAAGAGAACCCCATGTGGTTCATTATTAATATATATATCTTTATCTAAGTCTTATGGCCAAACATTATATTTTAAATAATATTATATCAATTAATAATATAATATTTGTCTTAAAAACTCAATTATGTCAATTTTGACACTATTTAGTATTTTATTTTTTGAAAGACATAATAACTTTATTGCTTTAAATAAAATTTATTTAAAAAATTCTAACATGTCATAGTAACTTATATAACTAGTGTAATTCATCATAAGTCTCAATTTACATTTATTTGGATATTTATAATATCAATTATTTTAATCTTTCATTAATAAGGTAATTAATGCATCATCATTGTGTCATAAATATCATAAATTATTTAATATATAAAAATTATAAATAAACTACTATTATATAGGAACATTTTTTTGATTTATAATGTATATTTATAGTCAAATATATCTTATGTATAACCCTATATTAAAAATGGCTTAGTTATTCAACATTGAATTTAACTCTTTTAACTCTTCTATAAATAAAAAAATAATAAATGTCCCAATCTTATCCAACTAGGCCAAAGGGGGTAATATTTTATTCATGAGTTTGTTTTTGGTCAAATTATAATTTTACAATAGAATTAGGACATGTGTTAGGGTAATTATGATATCATTTTTACCCTTAATTACCGTTATTACTTTTAATCGTGGTAAATAAAATTCAAAAGTTTCTACTAACAAAAAATTATTTTAATCTTATTAAATCACGTTTTACTTATAGATGTTAACCATGTCTCTCATAGTTTTGAAATTAAACTCACAGAAGTGGTAAAATTATGTTTTATGAAAATTTTTAATTGCTCATAGAAGGTTGGTAAAAGACGGTAACATGTTCGATAAAATTATATATATATATATATATATATATAAACTTATTATAAAACGACTCCAATGAATGAAATTGAACATATATATGTATTATGTATCTATTTTTACCTAAAATAAATTAAAATAAAATAACTAATTATTTAAATAAAAAGTCAGTTTTAAATAACAATGTAGTGTTTTTCACTATTCATCAAAAATTGAAAGTTTTCAGAAAAATACCAAATATTTAACCTAATCTAATTTTGATATTATTAATTCAAAAATGAGGTCAATTTTACCAAATTCAAAACATATAAATTTCATTTGTTAATTTAAAATTATTTTCTGTTGTCAAGACCAAAAAGCAGGTTTTTAAAAAGTAAAAACTATCAAAAGATTGACATGTGTTTATGTCAAATTTAAATGTGAAATTACTTATAATGAACTAAATTGTATTAAATGATAAAAATATAATCTAATTATACTTTAAAACCATTAAAATTAATAATTTAACACTATAAATTATTTTGACTAAAAAATTGTTTTCATTTAGAACATAGTATTTTTCACTATTCGTCAAAAAATGAAAGTTATTAGAAAAGTATCAAAAAAATTTCCAAACTAAAATTTTATGTCCTTCTTATAAAGAATAATTTAATTTCATTAAATTTAATATATATAAGTTTCAAATATTGGTTTTAAAAAGGGTTCTCCATTAAAAGGTGGTAAAATTTCATTTTTTGAAAAATACTTCTTTAATATGAAAAAAATGAATCTATTCCTATAATATCTATAACAAACACATAATATGGATGTTAAAATTATATAGAGTATATAAGATCCAAAATGTAGTTAATAATATTCATAACCACTTTTCGAATGGTTAGTTTAGTATGTTGTGGTGTGCTCGAACTCAGTGTTGCGTGTAATACAAGCGATTGAATTACTTTAATGAGATAATGTACTGTGAAATCTTGGGGTGTTACAACATTAGGCGTCAATTTTTCCAAAAATTGACCCCAAAATTTTAAAAAACATTTCGGCGTCGGTTTTTGTGAAAACTGACCACGAATGTCTCCGGCGTTTTTATTTTCGGCGTCGGCTTTGTGGAAAACTAATGCCGAAAATAACTCTTATGGCATCAGTTTTCCTTCAAACCAACACGAAAATAATTTTTTTTATTTTTTGCATTGTTTCATGATAAAATCGACGCAAAAAATCAGTGAATTCTTGTTTTTTTTTGTCGGTTTATAGTAAAACCAATGTGAAAACCCACTCATTAAAATTTTTGGCGTTGGTTTTTAGTAAAACTGACGCCAAAAATTGCTCGCAAAAACCATCGGCGTCAGTTTATAAAAAACTGAAGTTAATAATTCAATATTGAAACCTGTATTTATACTAGTGTTTGGTGTATTGTATAGATAGTTACGAAAAAAGAGGATATATTTAGGATTGTAGGGCATACAATCAACTATGGTAGAAGTTCTAATTTATAGTGGTGGAACTAGAGTTAGTTAGAGGAATGATTGCTAGGGGGTATAACCAGTTGATTCCTGTTTATTTGTAATCATAAAAGATGTTAGTAAAAGAATCCATTTTAGGGGGATAAATAACATTGTAAAGAGTTGGTATTTATACCAAACCTTGTAAATAATCTGTGTTGATCTCTCATTATATTTGTTTCATACAAAAGGTTAGTTTGAGATATATATTTGAGTGGATCATAAATCTAACAAGTTTCACAGGATAATAAAATTTTCCTTATAAAGTTAATAAACTTTCTTATAAAAACATTATATCATAGATTCCCCCCTTTCCCTCTTAGTGATCCTACATTGATTAAGTAAACATTAATTGGAATCATAGTGAGGATACCTTTTAATTATCCAACAATTGAGGATTGAAATTTTAATTACATGAACAAAAGGGCTATTGTAATGACCCAAAATTTTATCAATGATAATTACCATATTATAGTTATTCCACATAGTATAAATTCCATATATCTCATAGAGACCCAATAAAAACATTATTCTTATAAATGAATACTGAAATAAGTGGTATTTATATAAATCAATGAACCAATATCGAGGGAATAGTAACCTGGACATTTTAATAGTAATATAACCATTAAGAATAGTAATCCATCTAGTAGAATAGTAAACTCACCGATGAAAGTATAAATAAAATTTAGTTATCTTGTAATTGAAAATAATATATATTTTTATTTTGGTATAAGTAAATAAAGGTTCCAAAAATGATAAATTAAGTGTTGGTATTTTTGTGAAACAGAAATGTTTATTTAAAATTTTATAATTAATATAATTATTTAAAATAAAATTTATCTTCATATTATAAATTCATAAATTAATATTTCTTTTTCCTATGATTATAAGATAATTTTAGGAGACCTTAGTTAAATTTTCAAAGTGTTATAAAATTAGTTATAATATTTAAATCGATTTTTTTGAATAAATGATGATTTTAATTAAAGAATAATTTATCATATTTAGAAAATTATTTCCATAAAATGGAGTCCAATTTTGAAATTGACCTATTGAAAAATTATGTGGGATATTTTTTGCAATTTTTCTAAAATAGACGAATTTTTAGTGAATAGTGAAATACCATAATTTACAATATTAAACATTTTAAGCCAAATACATGAATTTTTTAGTCACAAATGATGAAAGAACACATTGGTTAGAACTAAAATGAACCATTTAATATACATAGTCACAATAATAAACAATATTGATAGTCTTGAAAAAAAATAAAAAAAATGACTAAAATAACAAAAAACACTTCTCTCCTTCCAATATAAATAACACCCATCACCACCCCTTCTTCTCTCATTTATAAATACTAGAATATTACTTATATTATGCCCAATTACACTTCCAAAACTCTTCCCTATGTTATATTATTGTTTTTCTCCCCCAAATTACCATTCTCAAGTGCCTTAAATCTAGTATCATATATATAATAGGACATTATTTTGGTAAGGTAATATCCATCATCAAATCTTTTCTGCTCTCATTTTTCTCAAAAAAATGAAACCATTGATCGTGAAGTGTCGATTCACCACCTTCATAGACGATGAGTTTCCATTTTTCATTACCTCTGACAAGTTTGTCCATAAAACCAGTTTAACGGTTAAAAAATATTTTAAAATTTATATTAAAATTTATTTAGTTTTCGAGAAATATTATATATATATAATATTAAATAACAAAACAAAACTACTTCGTGATGATAAAAAAGATGACAAAATAATCGAAATGGTTATCATTAAAGTTGTATATAATTAATCATCCTCATATATTAAAAAATTATAAATACGAACATTAAATTTTTTTAAGTTAATGAATAACATATAATTTCAATTTTGGAAAACTATTCTCTTTTTACATGGACTTTCATACATGCATACAAGTGAACCAATCATTCAAACCAAGAAAACAAACAATTATGAATAAAGAAATTCAATCTTATAGCTCAACCAAAAGGCCACAATTGAAATTAATAAAAGCATACTAAATAAAATAATTGTTTAATAGGTTCTTGATTAAATTATTAATTTATTTATTTTCATTATCCAAAACATGAAGTGCAAGTGAAAAAAACTTTCATATGTAAGGTAAGGTATTCTCTCTAAAACCCCATTTTTCATTCAGGTTACCCTTTCTCTATCATTACCCGAATTTAATTATTAATTATTCATATTTACTCATAATAAATTCCATTTTTTTGTTCCAAACAAATTTAGTTATCTCTATTATTGTTTATTTTATGGGGAAATTCAAGATTTATAAGGATCCATTTTCAATTCCTCCTGATAAGAAAGCCTGATTAAAGGGAACTTACCAATTTAATACCCATTTAAAGTACACTCCATAATATATTTTAATCCACCAATATTTTTTATAAAATCGATATTTTTATCAAGAAAAAAATATTATTTCATTTCTAGTTTTATGAAAAAAATTATTTATAGGTCCACTTTAAAATCAGATTAATATTTTCCCTTAAACAACAATAAAGAGGCTCACTTATAAAGTTTCTTAAAAACTATTTTTACTTGTTTTAACATCATTTTAACACCATTTATCAAGATATATGACTATTTCACCTTATTAATGCCCATGTGTGAGTTAAATGCATTTTTTTGATGGACACTTTTTATGATGCACCCATTTTATATGCTCTATTACATGATTACGATACACATTTAATTACATGGGTGACCCTTATATTTGATTCTTAATGTGGTACACTTATGAATGGAAATTTTAGGATGGGGGTGACCAGATAGAACTACAATGCATTGGGTAATGTTTAGTCTGATGAGACATCATTTTGGGATAGAAAATAAACCCGATTCCTTTATGGGACTTTGTCCTCCATGTGATATTGTCTTGGAAATTAGCCTTTGATCATGTTTATATAATGTTATATGTTACTACCACATTCATATGTTTCCTTGATCATATGATCCCATGATCTATATTTTATTATTATATATGTTTATTCATGTTCCATTCCATTTTATGTCATCATGTTATTCCTTCGAACCCATTTTCTATGCTTTATTCCTTTGTTCATTCCCTTATTGGGATTTTTAGCACATCCCTTTTGTTCAAGTATTACTCAGGTTATCCTATGTAGATTTATTAGCTCAATGGATGTTAGGATATAATAATGGATTATTAATATAATGATTTTTTATTCTATTTTCATGTTTCCATTTTTGTGTACCTAATCTTCCAAAGACACTACACTTCATGATCATTTGTTTGTATTTGATGGTTAATTATTTTTAAAATCATGTTTTAATATATGTAAAAGGATAAGTTTAAAATTGTTGGTATCAAAGCATGATCTAGTTATTTTTTGATATTTGGACCAAAAAAATTTATTGATAACCCAATGGATAATTCTATCACCAAAGATATCTGATATTGAGACTTAGGGAATAAAAATATAGGATATAATTTTCATTCACAAGTTTATATTTCTATGATAAAAGTTTCATTTTTATGTGATTATTATATAAGTTTTCAATCCCATTAATGGTACTTTATATTTTTTAGTTAATGGAGGGAAATAGTATAACTCATTCGAACAATCAATGTGATGCGAAATTTGATGATTTCCCTAATGAAATTCCAAATATGATTAGAACTAGAGATCAAAAATTCAAGATAGGACTTGATCAATTGGATCAAGTTATGAATAATAACTTGCATCATGTGGAATTCCCTTATTGTACTAAGAAATAGAAAGTTGTGGTTGAATCCTTTATGTGACAATGGTTTCCCATTTTTTGTGGATCTTCTTATCCTATCGGAATGATCAATAGATTAACTCCATTGATAAGATATCCTCTATCCTTCAATGCTCAAAATAAGATAAAGTTTTATTGGTGGTCTATCGTTTTGTTGGGGAAATTGATCAGTGGTGGAAACTGATCAAGACCATGAATTACAAGGATGAAATTGATTCCATATAATTGGAAGATTTCAAGAAAATATTTTCCCTAAACAATTCTTCTTAAGATGGGAAGAGAGTTCTTCAGACTAAAGAAAAAGGAAGATGAGTATATGAGGGTGTACAAGGAAAAATTTATATGTATATCACAATATTCTTCTGGATTTGTCATAAAAACTATAATCAAGGTTGATTTTTTCTTTAGTGGACTAAATCTGAGTCTAAAAAATAGTTTGTGATTCGAGAATTTGACAGCAATGAGGATATTGTTGTAGCTTCCCTTAAGGATGAAATGGAGATAAAAGGCTCTCAATAGTCTCATGGGACCGTAGATAGAAAACATAAAATGATGTTTAATATGGTAGTATCAATACATAAATCCCATAATGGAACGAAAACCCAACACCCCATGTGTCAAGAGTGTGGAATGAATCACCCTGGGTGCTACCTAAGGGGAACCCATAGATGCTTCAAATGTGGAAGGGAGGGGAATATGGATAATAATTTCCAAAGGGATATGAAGAATCCTACAAATTTTGAGGAAGAATTGAAGGTTAATAACAACACTAAGCATGCTGTACAGTGTTTAAAAAACAAGGAACATGGGAATTCTATGAGCCATTGACCTAATCCAGGGGTTGTTAAAGGAAATCAACAACAAAAACCACTAAGGAAACAAGGAAGGGCATGTGAAATCACTACAACTAATATAGAGCTCGAAAATGATGTGGTGACTAGTATGCTAGTTACTCATTTAAGAAAAGTGAAGGTATTATTTGATTCTGGTTCTACACATTCATTTATATATTTTAAGATTAGTAGAACTATTCAAATACCACCTCAAAATATGGAGGTTGAGTTATCTACGAGAACCTAAAATTGGGAAATTATTAAATACAATGTATATAACTATTACCTGGTTAATTTTGGAGGGATTAAGCTTCTAGAAAATCATTTCTTACATCCTTTGGTGGAGTTTGATTCTATATTGGTCATATATTTTCTGTCTTTATATAATTCCCATATTAACTATTGGGAAAACGAGATCACTCTTCACATCCTGAGGCATCCTCTAATTCTATATAAGTGTAAGGATGGGGATGAATATACTGCCAAATAATTATCTCAATTGTGGACATTATTTTATTATGATCAAGCATATCAATATCAAATGATTGAGAAAAGTATAGAATCATGCCCGAAGACATTCACACTGTAAGGGACAACACTGATGTGTTCCTAGAATAATTTATTGGGATTCATCCTAACCGACATGTAGAGTTCTCAATGGAACTTTTTCCTGGAACTATTCTTATATCAAAGAATCTTTATAGAATTACCACCATTTAATTGTAATAACTAAAGAAAATGTCACAATAGAATTTGGAAAATGGTTTCATATTCCTGAGTTCTTCACCATGGGATGTTCTAGTCCTCTTCTTCAAGAATAAAGATAGAGTAATGTGCCGCTACATTGATTATCATAAGATCAACAAAATCACTAAAAAGAACAAGTATCATGTGCCATGGCTAGATGATTTTTTCTATCAGAAATGTGGGACCAATTATTTCTCTAAGGAGTAACTTTGGTTAGTATATCACCAATTAAATGTTATAAAGGAAGCTATTCCCAATAATTCCTTTTGAACAAGGTATGGAAACCATGTGTTCAGAGTGATTCCATTCAGACTCAAAAAATCTATAGAAATTTTCATGGAAATAATTAATAGAGTATTTAAATATTATATAAATAATATATTTGGTAGAATTTATATAAAAATATTCTAATATACACCAAGATCAAGGAGAAACATTAGGAGCATCTAAATACTATGATAAATACATTTTGAAGGGGAAATTTTATGCGAAGTATAGAACATGGGACTTCAAGATGGAGGAATTATCAATTTAGGGAATGTTGTCACCAAAAAAGAAATATACGTGGACCCTTATAAAAAAATTGAAATAAAATAGTAGTCAAAACCAATATCCATAATGAGGATATGTAGTTTTCTTGTCTTAGCTGGGTACTACCAATTTTTTTTGAAGAATTTTTCACAATTTTCAAACCTACTAACCATGTATATATGGAAAGGGGTAATGTATTTATGGATAGAATAATTTGATTAATTATTCAAGGATATTAATAACAATCTAATCACTGAAACTTTACTCACACTACCAAGAAGTGGAGGAGGTTTTTATGATATATAGTGATGCTTCAAAAAAGGATTGGTATGTGTATTCACTGAACCTATGTTCACACTACCTATATGGTGAGAAGTGTGATTTAAATACTAATAAAAATAGTCTAAAGTATATTTTACAACATAAGGAACTCAACATGCATAAAAGGCTATGGTTAGAGTTAATCAAGTACTATGATTTCTCTATTCACTACCACCTGGGAAAGGAAAACATGGTATCCGATTTTCTTTATAACACCCCAGGTAAATAAAGAATATGACATTTTTATATTTATCCATATTTGTGAAAAAAAATATTAATATTACTTTAAAGGGAACTCTATTCTCGATGGCGTACCCAATACACAACAATGAGTTCCTTTGAAATCTTACGTTGCACTCTAATAATAAAATAATATTATCTTTAATGGTAGTTAATGCCTAGTTGTTGTAATGGCAAGAATGAAAAAAACTAACTAAAAAATTATTATATATGTTTGTCAAATATTTTTACTTTTTACAATAAATGTTAGAGGATTAAAAATGCGAATGAATCCAATTTTAAGCGTAAACATTCTAATATTCTTTAAAAGGTCGATTAACCGCCTTTTGATGGAGAACCTCTTTTAAATCCACTTTTTAAAAATTTTATGTGTTATATTTGACAAAATAAAATTCTTCTTTAGAATCGGGACATCAAAATTTACTTTGTGTAAATTTTTGGTATTTTTCAGATGAAGTTCAATTTTTAATGAATAGTGAAAATGTTGTATTTTAATTCAAAACCTCTTTTTAATATAATTTATTTATATGATTATATTATCATTTTAATTGGTTTTAAATTGAAATTATAATATATTTTTACCATTTAATCAAATAGTGTTCGTTGGAATTAATTTCACTTTGAAATCGGACTTAAACTAGCGTCAATCTTTCGATACATTTTGTTTCATAAAAACACGCTATTTGTTTTGACGGTGGGAATTAATTATTAACTTAATTAATGAAACTTATATTTTTTGAATTTTGTAAAATATACATCATTTTTTAATTCGTAATATCAAACATAGCTTAGGGTGAAGTTTTGCTATTTTTCTGAAAAACTTCAATTCTTGATGAATAGTGAAACCACTAAGTGGTACTTATAAAAACTGATTTTCCATTTAAATGAAATTTTACGATCATTGTGTGTTGAGTTTAAAAAATCCGACATACATGGTTGTCATTAAGAAGTAAAATGTGGTTCAATGGGATTAAAATAATTTTTTGGTGAATAGTAACTTATTAAGTTTTTAATCTCGATTAGAGGTAATTAGTGTAGTTTAAGGTAAGAATAATGTTTTAATAAAATTAAATGACCTAGACACATGTCCTAACCTAATTGGATGTGTCATGACCGACCAATACAATCCATGGGTCAACTTGGGGACCCCATGGAGCCACTTTGGTTGGAAAATGACATAAATACCTTTTTATTTAATGTTAAAGTAAAAATGACACACACATGAGATGATTTACTAAAACAATTTTTACATGGGGTTATAAAAGTCAGATATTTCAATATAAATAGTCATTGGAAATATAAAACGATTTTTTACACCATAGTATTTTTTTTATAATTTTTATACATTAAATAAGTTAAATTATTTATGACATCATGATGATGCAGTGATGACCTCATTATTTAACGATTTAAATAAAATGGAAATATAATGTAATATCTAAGACCTACACATGAACAAAACCTATTGTATGAGTGTATTTCGAACCCTTATCACCTTATCCTCGAAATACATCAATGTGGGACCATTAAAATCCGAAACCCTTTTGAAAATAAAGTAACATTTTGTAACTTTACAAGAGTGCCCTCCTCTCCTCTTATAAAAGGCCCCCACCTCTACCTGCTTACCCACACTCCCAAAGCCTTTGGCTCGGCCAAACCCTGACCATTTTGTCTCTCCACATCCCTCTATAACTAATTGAGGCCTCACTTTGGGCAGAAGTCTTTCCAAGGAATCCTTTTAGCTCAAACCAAAGGGAGTTACCCGATTTTAAGGTAATGTCTTCACTTGAGTCCTTTTGTTTTATTTTGCCTCTCCAACCCCCTAAACTCTTTTTATTCATTTCTTTTGTAACAAATCCAGTATCTTACATATACTAGGATGTTTTTATAAGATGTATTAGAGCTACACTTACACACACCTGCATCTAATGGTTAAAGAACATACTGTTTCCGTGGATGGCGAATTTCTGCCTCACGAAACGATGATTGTTCAAAACTCATATAATACCTTCAAAGGTCGCCATTAAGATGTCACTATATTTATATATGATATATAATATGTTTATGTTTTCCTTAAGCTTCTGTATTATTCATTTTGAGCATACCTTTATGGCTTCCATTATGGGTAAACACGATAATTTCATTTTAGGAAGTGCGGACTACCGCCCCCTCAAAGTGATTTGATTCGTTAATGCCATATGTGGGACGTATAAAAGATGGATTTAAAGTTATTATATTTGATGTTATAATAGAATTATAATATACCTATATATATCATTATTATTTCTTTCCATTAAAGTATGATATTGAAATGAAAGTAGCGTTCATGCGTACGTACGGCTTACCGTCTCCATGAACGGTGCATTTCATTTCTTATCCCCAAATGTAATGTACTATTATAAGTACATGTATATAATGTATATTTATGATTAATTATACATCTAAATGATTAATATAATTCTTGAATTAAAATATAAATACCTCTCATTCAGTTTTAATTCAATTAATATGACAAAGAAATGAAAGTAGCGTTCATGCGTACGTACGGCTTACCGTCTCCATGAACGGTGCATTTCATTTCTTATCACTAAATGATTATGTAATATTATAAATACATTTATATGATGGATATATATTATATATATGATATCCAAATCATGAATATAATTCTGGATATAATGGACCATTGACCACACGAACAACATGTAATTGTAAGAAGTTCACTTTCGACTTAAGAACCAAATATCGAAAAAACAAACATTATTAACTTAAATGATTAAATAATGTTTATAAAATGTAAATAAGTTATATAAAAGGAATAATGAACTTGAAAAAGGTTCTTAATCAAATATAAATTAACTCAAGTTTATTATTCAGGACGTTAAAGAACGATCGAGTCAAGTCGGACCCGAGGTAAGGGATCATACTCCTCTCTTTCTTTTTAAGTACACTCCTTTATGTAATTCCTTTTAAAGATCATTTTTATTGTTATTGGGATGTTCTTTTATATTACTATTACTGTAATTATTATGTTCATGTGATGAGATACCCTATTATCTTTCATCAGTACATTTTGAAAGTTTTGAGTGGCACCGTTAGGCTGCCGAATTTTCGTAAGAGATCTAACCTCTCTCTTTCTTTTTATGTACTCTCCTTTATGTCACTTCTTTTAAGCTACTCTTTGTTATGATGGGGGATGTTATTTTATATTACTATTTCTGTAAATTTTATTGTAATATGATGAGAGACCCTATTTGATCCCATCAATCCATTTTTGGATGTTTTAAGTGGCGTCGTTAGGCTGTCGAGTTTTCGTAAGGGATTATTCATCTCACTTTTATTCCCGTGAGATTTATGCTACATTTGCGACAATTTACATTGAGTGGTCTATTTACTATCCATTATTCTACTATTTGTGTAATATACTTTCGTTTATGCGTATTAACATCGATGTTGTATTGTCCTTCTTTCACAGGGCGTATGTTTCGAAAGATACCCATGTCAGTAAGGGAACCTTTCACCCTCCTCTTTTTAAAAGACTTCTTTTGTTATGTCTTTTAATTCACATACTATTATGTTGGGATATGTTATTATATATCCTTATTGATTTAAATTTTATGTCCAAATGATGAGATACCCTTTTTATCTCTCATCAACTCATTTTCTGAATTTTGAAGTGATGTCGTTTGGCTGTCGAATTTTACCAAGGGAACTTTTAAACCCAATTTCGATTTCTTTGGGTTCAACATGTAGTTATTGAATATGTACTCATTTGAATATGTGTGAATGACCTTTGAGTGTTTTGAACTTAATATCCACTTATATTGGGTGTATTTATATTTGTCACACATAATTATGAGATTGATTTATCCTTAATTTAAGGGTACCTTCTTTACAGGGAATTTCATCTCATTTTACATTTCTATTGAGACTTCATCGTTGTTATGCACCAATTCACTATTATATGGTGTATATAATGTCCTTTAGAATATTATATCATGAATTCCTTTATTCTCATGATATTATAAAGTTCTGATTAAATGTTATTCCTCAATTTTTGTATTCAAGTGTCTCTCATTTTGTTAAAAACTATTTAACAAACATATCGTTTTAAATGTTTTAAAGATTTATTATTCTAAATGATTATCGTTAATGTCCATGTTTTCAAAATGGGTTTAAGTATTTATTTATATGGATATTAGTGTTTTAAAATTATAATTCCATTAAGAGCTTCAAAGTGGTATGGGACACTTTGATTCAAAAATCTCTTTTAAATGGTTTTTGAAAATGAATTGATTAATTCAATATCTGGGAATTACTTATTGTGATTGAAAATGAAATGTTGTTATTGAAATGTTTATATTTTCAATATTTTATGTGTAATGATGGTACTTAGACATTTTACGGGTTGTTACGTGATAAACCATATGACGTGTGGTGCCGTGAATACCAGGACGGGTGGTTACGTTATAACCTCCAATGCATTGGGTATGGAAGTCGGCCGTATGGCTATTCCATTATGTATGTATGGAAGTTGGCCGAATGGCTATTCCATTAAGTGATATGTGTGGAAGTTGACCTTATGGTTATTCCACTTAAGTATGTTTATGTCCCAAGTTACCTTTATATGTTATGTGATCTTTATATGGGTTTTATGGTAATCTTTTGGTTACAGAAGGGTAAGTAATGAACTTTTATTCAGTGAAGAGTTTTTACTACTTCGAAAATGTGAAAAGTATTACTTTGTTAAAGTATACATTGTTTACTTGTTGTTTTGAAAAAACTAACAGTTTTCATTCTTTGTGTATCCCTTACTGAGCTTTTTATGCTCATCCCAAGTTTTTGAAATGTTTTCACAAGACTTAACATGGAATAGGGTCAAGGATGGGATCAAGGGAAAGTCATGATACCAAAAACATTAAACTAGACATGTTTCATTTTAAGAGTTTTTATTTTATGGAAACCTTGTAGATGTTTCTACATTGTAATCTTTTGAGATGTAATAGTTATGTCCTAATTCTCTAAAACCCTAAACCTGAAAATATCCTCAATGTGTAATCTTGTAATAACTCAAGATTAAGTAAGGTTTAAGGCTGGGGCCTTATAGTTGGTATCAAAGGTCAGTTTAGATAACTTTAGAGGTTAGGGTATTCTTTAAGCATAAGTAACATTACCATAATGGTTAGAATTTCAGGAAGAGTCCTAGTTTTAGGTAAAGTGAATGAGTAAGTATATCTTAGTGTTTATCTTCCTCATTAGTACATGATGGTTTTGTTGATATACTCACACTGACATTTCTGTTTTTAGTGAATGGATGGATCTAGAAGGCACCAAAGTGACAATAGGTTTGAAGGAAACTGTGGTGGTTCTCTGATTAAGAGACTGGATGAAATGGGGGATTCAATGAGGAAACTCGTGGTTGTTCTAAACCAACTATCAAGAAGTCATGATCAACCACTTGTACCTTGATATGTTCTGTAATGCATCATGTACAAGATGACCAATCGATGTGGAAGTTCAGGTAATAATAATAAAGGTAAACATTAGGGTTTATATGATCCTTACTTTTGAGGTAATTACTGGTTGTTATATGTTATGATGGAAAATGAAAGGCATGATATAAACTTGAGGTTAAAACATGTTATGATCATTTTTGAAGATTTTATCTCATTTTGGGGAATGTTTTAAGAATTATATAGTTTTGGAAAAAGGACAACACGCAGACCGTGTGACAACTCGTCGCGTCGGACAAAGCTGCGGGAATCGATCCCACAACCAAAGTGCTACTGGTATTTCTCGCCTACCACTGGACTACGTGAAGTCCCTGGTTAGTTTGACTAATTATTTTTAGTTAGATGATTTTTGGAATCAAGAGTAAGTTTATTTTGGGTTTTCTATGGAAATGATTAACCTATCATGGAGGATATGTGATTAGGTTAATTACTTGTCAATATGAGAATTTAAGAGCAACTGATGTTATTTGGAGATAAAAGTTAATTTGTACCTTGGAAGACTATGTGATTAAATCCTTCAAATATTTGGGTTTCAATCTTAGTTTGGTTTACTTTGATGAATTTTATGGACAATTGTTTATCAAATTGTCCTCGTTGAACTTTGGGTTTTGTTGGACAAATTTTGGAGATTAAGAATAGATTATCTTTTTATAAAGGGTTATCCTTTTCTGGATTATCTGATCTTGTACTAACATTTTTGGTTTTGGTTTTGGTTTTGGTTAAGTTCTAAAGACATGGAAAGTATATATTTCTCTTTTGTGGATTAGGTGATTCTTAGGAAATTGATTATAGTACTCTTAATGCGAACAAGTCTTCCTAAAAACTCGTCTTTTGGAGAAAATATGAGTTTGATTAAGGAATGTAGTAAAAGTTAAAAGTCTACGTGACAAGTAAGTATGTTTCATTATGATTTAGTTAAGCTAAAATAAATAAATTCCTCAATGAAGAGTAACTTAAAACAAAAATGTTGTCTGTTAACTTTTCCTACTGGAGAATCGAATACCGTTTAACCCATCACAAGTTTGTGATTTTCTTATGGTTAACTTTCTCCTAGACACGTTTACTATCACTCTCCATCAGAACATGACCCTTTGTTTTCTCCTCCATATCCATATTTTCATACTTGGAATCCTAGTATGGGTTAACTCGGGTGACATTTGTACTTCTCTCCCATTCTTTTAAAGTGTTTGTTTTACCGACTCTTGTTCCGATGTTGGACTTTCAAGGATGTTTCCGAGCACAATTTTAAAATTGCGAGGATGCAATTCCCAAAAGGGGGGAAGGATGTAACACCCCAGGTAAATAGAGAATATTACATTTTTATATTTATCCATATTTGTGAAAAAAATATTAATATTACTTTAAAGGGAGCGCTATGCTCGATGGCGTACCCAATACACAACAGCGAGTTCCTTTGAAATCTTACGTTGCACTCTAATAATAAAATAATATTATTTAAAATGGTAGTTAACGCCTACCCGTTGTAATGGTGAGAATGAACAGAACTAACTAAAAAATGATTATATATGTTTGTCAAATATTTTTACTTTTTACAATAAATGTTAGAGGATTAAAAATGCGAATGAATCCAATTTTAAGCGTAAACATTCTAATATTCTTTAAAAGGTCGATTAACCGCCTTTTGATGGAGAAACTCTTTTAAATCCACTTTTGACAATTTTATGTGTTATATTTGACAAAATAAAATTCTTCTTTAGAATCGGGACATCAAAATTTACTTTGTGTAAATTTTTTGTATTTTTCCGATGAAGTTCAATTTTTAATGAATAGTGAAAAATGTTGTATTGTAATTCAAAACATCTTTTTAATATAATTTATTTATATGATTAGATTATATTTTTAATTGGTTTTAAAGTGAAATTAGAATATATTTTTACCATTTAATCCAATAGTGTTCGTTGGAATTAATTTCATTTTGAAATCGGACTTAAACTAGCGTCAATCTTTTGATACATTTTGTATCATAAAAACACGCTATTTGTTTTGACAGCGGGAATTAATTATTAACTTAATTAATGAAACTTATATGTTTTGAATTTTTTAAAATAGAAATCATTTTTGAATTCGGAATATCTAATATAGCTTAGGGTGATGTTTTGGTATTTTTCTGAAAAACTTCAATTTTTGATGAATAGTGAAACCACTAAGTGGTACTTATAAAAACAGATTTTCCGTTTAAATGAAATTTTGCCATCATTGTGTGTTGAATTTCAAAAATCCTACATACATGGTTGTCATTAAGAATTAAAATGTGGTTCAATGTGATTAAAATAATTTTTTGGTGAATAGTAACTTATTATGTTTTTAATCGCGATTAGAGGTAATTAGTGTAGTTTAAAGTAAGAATAATGTTTTAATAAAATGAAATGACCTAGACACATGTACTAACCTCATTGGATGTGTCATGACCGACCAAGAAAATCCATGGGTCAACTTGGGGACCCCATGGAGCCACTTTGGTTGGAAAATGACATAAATACATTTTTATTTAATGTTAAAGTAAAAATAACACACACATGAAATGTTTTACTAAAACAATTTTTACATGGGGTTATAAAGGTCAGATTTTTCACAATAAATAGTCATTGGAAAGCTCAAACTATATCCTACACCATAGTATTTTTTTTAATAATTTTTAGACATTAAATAAGTTAAATTATTTATGACATCATGATGATGCAGTGATGACCTCATTATTTAACGATTTAAATAAACTGGAAAGATAATGTAATATCTAAGACCTACACATTTCCAAAACCTATTGGATGAGTGGATTTTGAAACCTTATCACCTTATCCTAGAAATACATCAATGTGGGACCTTTAAAATCCGAATCTCTTTTGAAAATAAAGTAACATTTTGTAACTTTACAAGAGTGCCCCTCCTCTCCTCTTATAAAAGGCCCCCACCTCTACCTCCTTACCCACACTCCCAAATCCTTTGACTCAGCCAAAACCTGCCCATTTTGTCTCTCCACATCCCTTTATAACTCCTTGAAGCCTCACTTTGGGCATAAGTCTTCCCAAGGAAGCCTTTTATCTCAAACCAAAGGGAGTTACCCGATTTTAAGGTAATTTCTTCACTTGAGTCCTTTTGTTTTATTTTGCCTCTCCAACCCCATAAACTCTTTTTATTCATTTCTTTTGTAACAACTCCAGTATATTCAATATACTAGGATGTTTTTATAAGAAGGATTATAGCTACACTTACACACACCTACATCTAATGGTTAAAGAACATATTGTTTCTGTGGATGGAGAATTTCTGCCTCACGAAACGATGATTGTTCAACACTCATATAATACCTTCAAAGGTGGCCATTAAGATGTCACTATATTTATATATGATATATAATATGTTTATGTTTTCCTTAAGCTTTTGTATTATTCATTTTGAGCATACCTTTATGGATTCCATTATGGGTAAACACGATAATTTCATTTTAGGAAGTGCGGACTACCGCCCCCTCAAAGTGATTTGATTCGTTAATGCCATATGTGGGACATATAAAAGATGGATTTAAAGTTATTATATATGATGTTATACTGTAATTATAATATACCTATATATATCATTATTATTTCTTTCCATTAAAGTATTAGATAGAAATGAAAGTAGCGTCCATGCGTACGTACGGCTTACCGTCTCCATGAACGGTGCATTTCATTTCATATCCTCAAATGTAATGTACTATTATAAGTACATGTATATAATGGATATATATTATTAATGATACATCTAAATGATGAATATAATTCTGGAATTATAATATACATACCTCTCATTTAGTTTTAATTCCATTAATATGACAAAGAAATGAAAGTAGCGTTCATGCGTACGTACGGCTTACCGTCTCCATGAACGGTGCATTTCATTTCTTACCTCTAAATGATTATTTAATATTATAAATATATGTATATTCTGGATATATATGATATATATGATATCCAAATCATGAATATCATTCTGGATATAATGAACCATTGACCACATGAACAACATGTAATTGTAAGAAGTTCACTTTCGACTTAAGAACCAAATATTGACAAAACAAACATTATTAACTTAAATTATTACATAATGTTTATAAAATGTAAATAAGTGATATAAAAGGAATAATGAACTTGAAAAAGGTTCTTAATCAAATAGAAATTAACACACGTTTATTATTCAGGACGTTAAAGAACGATCGAGTCAAGTCGGACCCGAGGTAAGGGATCCTACTCCTCTCTTTCTTTTTAAGTACACTCTTTTATGTCATTCCTTTTAAATCTCATATTTATTGTTATTGGGATGTTCTTTTATATTACTATTACAGTAATTTTTATGTTCATGTGATGAGAGACCCTATTCTCTCTCATAAATCCATTTTGAAAGTTTTGAGTGGCGCCGTTAGGCTGCCGAATTTTCGTAAGAGATCTAACCTCTCTCTTTCTTTTTAAGTACTCTCCTTTATGTCACTTCTTTTAATCTCCTCTTTTTTATTATGGGGGATGTTCTTTTATATTCCTCTTTCTGTAAATTTTATTTTAATATGATGAGAGACCCTATTTTATCTCATCAATCCATTTTTGGAAGTTTTAAGTGGTGCCGTTAGGCTGCCGAGTTTTCGTAAGGGATTATTCATCTCACTTTTATTCCCATGAGATTTATGCTACATTTTCCACAATTTCCTTTGAGTGGTGTATTTACTATCAATTATTCTACTCTTTGTGTAATATAATTTCATTTATGAGTATTTACATCAATGTTGTATTGTCCTTCTTTCACGGGGCGTATGTTTCGAAAGATACCCATGTCGGTAAGGGAACCTTTCACCCTCCTCTTTTTAAAAGACTTCTTTTGTTATGTCTTTTAATTCACATACTATTATGTTGCGATATTTTCTTCTATATCTTTATTGATTTAAATTTTATGTTCAAATGATGAGATACCCTTTTTATCTCTCATCAACTCATTTTCTGAATTTTGAAATGATGCCGTTAGGCTATCGAATTTTACCAAGGGAACTTTTTAACCCAATTTCGATTTCTTTGGGTTAAACATGTAGTTATTGAATATGTCCTCATTTGAATATGTGTGAATGACCTTTGAGTGTTTTACACTTAATATCCACTTATATTGGGTGTATTTATATTTGTCACACATAATTATGAGATTGATTTATCCTTAATTTAAGGGTACCTTCTTTACAGGGGATTTCATCTCATTTTACATTTCTATTTAGACTTCATTGTTGTTATGCACCAATTCACTATTATATGGTGTATATACTGTCCTTTGGAATATTATATCATGAATTCCTTTATTCTCATGATATTATAAAGTTCTGATTAAATGTTATTCCTCAATTTTTGTATTCAAGTGTCTCTCATTTTGTTAAAAACTATTTAACAAAAATATCGTTTTAAATGTTTTAAAGATTTATTATTCTAAATATTTATCATTAATGTCCATGTTTTCAAAATGGGTTTAATTATTTATTTATATGGACATTAGTGTTTTAAAATTATAATTCCATTAAGAGCTTCAAAGTGGTATGGGACACTTTGATTCAAAAATCTCTTTTAAATGGTTTTTGAAAATGGATTGATTAATTCAATATCTGGGAATTACTTATTGTGATTGCAAATGAAATGTTGTTATTGAAATTTTTATATTTTCAATATTTTACGTGTAATGATGGTACTTGGACATTTTACGGGTGGTTACGTGATAAACCATATGAAGGGTGGTGCCATGAATACCAGGACGGGTGGTTACGTTATAACCTCCAATGCATTGGGTATGGAAGTTGGTCGTATGGCTATTCCATTAAGTATGTATGGAAGTTGGCCGAATGGATATTCTATTAAGTGATATGTGTGGAAGTCGACCTTATGGTTATTCCACTTAAGTATGCTTATGTCCCAAGTTACCTTTATATGTTATGTGATCTTTATATGGGTTTTATGGTAATCTTTTAGTTACAGAAGGGTAAGTAATGAACTTTTATTCAGTGAAGAGTTTTTACTATTTCGAAAAGGTGAAAAGTATTACTTTGTTAAAGTATACATGGTTTACTTGTTGTTTTGAAAAAACTTACAGTTTTCATTATTTGGGTATCCCTTACTGAGATTTTTATGCTCATCCCAAGTTTTTGAAATGTTTTCACAGGACTTAACGTGGAATAGGGTCAAGGATGGGATTAAGGGAAAGTCATGCTACCAAAAACATGGAACTAGACATGTTTCGTTTTAAGAGTTTTTATTTTATGGAAACTTGGTAGAAGTTTCTACTTTGTAATCTTTTTAGATGTAATAGTTATGTCCTAATTCTCTAAAACCCCAAACCTGAAAAGTTCCTCAATGTGTAATCTTGTAATAACTCAAGATTAAGTAAGGTTTAAGTCTGGGGCCTTATATTCTTAGTGGAAAAGAACCAGCTACTATGTCCATGATGTGGATTGAGAAAGGCCCCGTATTCATGAATATGAAATGTATGGATTTTGAAATCATAGTTGAATGGAATACATTCTATCATTACCAAATGATTTCCCAGTCATCTGTCTACGAGAAGATCAAGGATGAAAAAAGGGATAATATTGAGATACTAAAGAAGGAGAAAGAAATAAAGGAAGGAGAGCTACATGAGTTCTCAATCGATGATGGTGGTTTGATTTAGTTCAGAAGTAGGATATGTGTTCCATCATCACATGAGATAAATAAGAAGATAATGGATAATTCACATAGCTCATCTTTCTCCATACATCTGTGTAGTACTAAGATATACCTTGATATACGAGAAGATTTCTGGTGGGAAAATATGAAAAATGAGATTCTGGAGTATATCTCAAGGTGTTTGGTATGTCACCGAATTAAATAAGAGAAAAAGTAGTAAAAGGGGATGATGAAACCATTGCCTATACCCACATGGAAATGGGGAATGTCACTACAGACTTTCTCACTGGTCTCTTGAGAAAATATAAAGGAAATAATGTGAAATGGGTTTTAGTGGATCTACTAACCAAGAATTCTCCCTTTACACTATAGGGGAAGATATCTCTCTTGAAAAATTTTCTAAAATATATTTGAATGAAGTGGCAAGGTTGCATGGGGTATCAATTTCAATCATACCTAATCATGATCCAATGTTTACATATAAATTATAGATATGTCTCCAACATGATTGGAGTACTTAATTGAATTTCATCATGGATTATCACCCCCAAACTGATGTACAGTCAGAGAGGAATATTCAGACACTTGAGGACATGTTGAGAGTCTTCTCAATGGAATTTATAGGTTAATGGGATCAACATCCCCAATTGGTTAAATTATTATAAAACAATATCTTTTACTCAAGAATTTATATGCACCTTTATAAATCTCTATATGGGAAGAGATGTATAAATTTAACTTGTTTGGATGAATTTGGAGAATGAAAGCTACTTGGACATGATCTTGTGCATGAGATGACAGAGAAGGTTCAAGACATCCAAAGACATATCAAAGATGATCCAAGACAAAAAAAGTGATTTTATAACAACTATTGAAGGGATTTGGAGTTCGATATTGGGTACAAATTATTCCTTTGAATATCACTATGTAAGTGAGTCATTCGGTTTGGAAAAGAGAGCGAGGCCTAGCCCAAGGTAAATTTGAACCTTTTAGATCCCTGATTGCATAAGAGGAGTGTCTTATCAGCTTTCACTTCCACCCAATATGGATCAAGTTCACGACATCTTCCATGTATCTCTTTTATGTAAGTATATACCCAACCCATCACATGAACTAAATTAAATGGTGGTACAACTAGAGAATGACCACTCATATGAAGATCATCTAATGAAGATCTAGGGCTATAGAGATAACGTTCTACGGAACAAGACTACTCACATGGTCAATGTACTATGGAAGAATTGTAAGTACAAAGAGGAGACATGGGCACCGAAGGAATAAATGAATGAGAATTACCCCCACCTGTTTTAAATATAGTTTGTAAAATTAAATTTTGAGTGCGAAATTTCATAAAGGAGGAAGAATATAATGACCTAAAATTTTATCAATGTAAATTTTCTTCAAATAATTATTTCATATAGTATAAATCTAATATATCACAAATAGAACCCAATAAAAAATTTATTCTCATAAATGAGTAATGAAATAAGTGGTATTTATATATATATTAAGAAACCAATACTGAGGGAATAGTAATCTACCCATAGGAATAGTAATATGACCCTTAGGAATAGTAATCTGTAACACCCCAAGATTTCATAGTATGTTATCTCTTAAAATTAATTCAATAACTTGTGCTACATGCAACAACAAGTTAGAGAGCACCACAACTTACCAAACTAGCCATTCAAAAAGTGGTTATAAATAGTATAAACTGTATTTCGAATTTTATATATATCCTATATAATTTTAACATTCATATTTTGTGTTTCTTAGACATAATATAAGGACAGATTCAATTTTTCAGATAAAAGAAGTATTTTTCCAAAAATGCAATTTTACCGCCTATTTAATGGATAATAGTTTTTAAAACAAATATCTAACACTTTTATATAATAAATATAATGAAAAATAAATTCTTCTTTTATAACAACCCTACTTTATTTACAAACTTCAACCAGATTTATTACATAAAACCTTCACTTGATACAACATGGAAGATCGAGAAGTCTAGTGTCTTTGAGGCTTGTGAACATTACATAACAACTTAAAACATGAAATAAAACATCTTTTTTGAAAAGTTCCAATACATGACCTCTACATTCCCTCATACTTAGCATTTCATGGGATAACCTGAGGACATGCATAAGAAAAAGGTGATCCATAAATCCCAATAAGGGAATAATCAGGGAATAACATGAGGAATGCAATACATGCTATACAATAGGAATATCAATAGAGAACAAGAGAATCATAAACATAAAGGCACGATAAATCATGACAATCATAACATGGAAATGTGGAAACAACAGTTAACATGGAATTAGCATGATCCAAGACTCATTGCACATGGAGCATGAGTAAATCCTCATTGCACATGAAGCACGAGTAAAACCTCGTTGCAATTGAATTAGCATCATTAAACACCCATTGCACATGACGTATAATGATACTATACTTTACCCAATGCATTGGAGCTCAATAAGGGAGAACCCTTCTTAAACATTTCATTTCATGTATACACTACTAGAATATTGGGCTTTGAAGCCCCCTGACACGGGCGACCACCTCTGGCGGTCGCTGTAGGTACCCAATAGCGACGGCCAATGGCGGTCACTGCCCTTTGTAAAAAAATTTAGGGCTTCGGCGCCCCCCCCCCCCGGTCGCCGCCCTCCCCACACACCCTCCCCCGAAGCCATGCATCGCCGCGCGCCCCCGCCGCCATCCACCGCTTGCCTCCCTCCACCCTCTTCTCTCGTCGTCCTCTTCCCTATGTGCGCCCTCCCGCTTCGGTCGCCCTGTTCCCTCTAGCCATCCTCTTCTCCCCTCCGTCATCCCTCCACCCTCTAGCCTCTGCCCCCTCTGTATCCTACCCCTCTGCCCTCCAGCCTCCGGACTCCGCCCTCGGCCCTCCGCCCCCTCGCCCCCACCCCCACCCCGGACAGCCCCCGCACCCCGGACATGCACCCCCGCACCCCGGACATCCCCCCCCACCCCACACCCAGAACGCCACCCCGCACCCCGGAGAGCCCCCCCCCCCCCTTCCGACACCCCAGACAGCCCCCCCCCCCCCCACCCCAGACAGCCCCCCCACACCCTAGAAATCCCCTCCGCACCCCGTACACCACTCCCCGCACCCCGGACAGCCCCCCCGGACCCCGGACAGCCCCCCACACCCCGAACATCCCCCAGCACCACGGACAGCCCCCCCCGCTGCCTGTCCCCTGCCCCTCACCTCCTCTTCTCCTCCGGCTCCCCGCTGTCGCCGCCCGTCCCCTCCCTCGCCGCACCGCCTTTGGATCTGGCTCCCCTTCGCTGCCTCTTTTCACCCTCACAGCACCGCCTTCGGCTCCCCTCCCTTCCAGGTTTGTAGCGCAATCCGGTATGACATGGGCTTTCACATATATTATTATTTTATCAATGGTTCATAAAAAAATTATTAGTATTTATTTTAAATATAGTTGGTTTGAAAAATGCAAATGTAATAAGTATTGTGTAAATGTTTGTTATACAGATATTATTATGGATAAGAGTTTGATTGATCTTCCAAATCGAACATAGAGAGAATATTTCAATGGCATTATGCAGTTTATTGACTTCACCAGAGGATTTGAAAGTGACTATATTAGTTTTCCATGTAGAAAATGTGCTGATAGATATAAATTCACATGAGATACTGTGAGGGAGCACCTATTCTTTAATGGATTTATAAAAAATTATAAGAGCTGGACTCTTCATGGAGAAGAATATGTTCGTTGTCAAAATAAGGATGTAGCTCAGATTGATGTTGATGCAATGATGAATGATCCAATGCATGAAATGATTACTGAAATGGTACGTGGGTTGGATCCTGGAGGCATTGACATCTAGAATCTTGAGACCAGTGAGATAAATCTTCACTCTGGTGCAGATCGTGATTCGAGGAGGTTTTATGAGTCACTTCATGATGCAAAAATAGAATTATATCCTGGATGTACTTCTTATAATAAACTGACGTTTATCGTGGAGTTGTTGCATTTGAAGACTTTGAATAATTGGTCAAACACATCATTTGACATGCTTTTGGTGTTATTGAGAAAGGTTCTTCCTATCTACGCTAAGATTCCCGAGTCGTATTACCATGCTCGTAAGTTAATAGAGAACTTAGGTTTTACATATGAGACCATAGATGCATGTGCAAAAAACATTATGTTGTTTAGAAATCAAAATTCCCATTTGTATATTTGTATGGTTTGTGGTGCTTCCAGGTAGAAAGAGAACAGGGGAAATAAGGCTCATCCAAGTCATATTGCGATACAGGGGAACCAGATTGTCATAAAGCAAATGTGTTACTTTCCCCTTAAATCGAGGTTGAAAATATTTTTTATGTCATCTAAAGTTTCTAATTTAATGAGATGTCATGCGGAAAGAGTTAATGAAAGTGATATGTTAACCCACCTGGTAGACTCTCATGCATGGAAGGATTTTGATAAGAGACATCCTGACTTTGCTAAAGATATTCATAATGTTCGATTGGGATTGGCAGCAGATGGTTTCAATTCATTCTAGTATATGGTTGGTGGAACTCATAGCACATGGCCCGTGGTGTTGGTTCCATATAATATTCCTCTGTGGCATTGTATGAAGCAACAATTTATATTACTTTCCACTCTTATTAATAGACCTAAAAGTCTAGGGGATAAGATTGATGTTTACTCTCAGCCATTGATTGATGAGTTGAATGAATTTTGGGACGATGTTGTGATGACTTATGACTACGAAATGAATGAAATGTTCAAACTATAGGATGCTTTATTATGGAAAATCAATGACTTACCAGCTTATGAAAATTTATCAGGCTAGCGTACGAAAGGGGAATTTTTTTGCCCTTGTTGCAATAAAAGTAAAAAATCTGTATGTCTTAAACATTCCAAAAAATGGGCATACATGGGTCATAGACGTTTTCTCCCCCCTTAGAACAGGTTCAGAAAGGACAGAGTGGCATTTTATTGTTTTAGAGATTTCATCCAAGCACCAAATATCATGATAGGAGTTGAAATGTTATCGCAGATTGATGAAGAAAACATCCGCAATGTATATGAAATTCAGGACTTGGTGGCTCCTCCATTACGTAATATTCATGCTGCGGGTAGGCACCACAATCACAATTGGAAAAAGAAAAGTATTTTTTATAGTATTCCATATTGGAAAACTAACTTGCTGAGGCATAATTTGGATGTCATGCACATTCAAAAAAATGTTTGTGATAATATATTGTGGACCATTTTAGGTGTCAGTGGAAAATCAAAGGACTATGTCAATGCACGCCATGATTTGGAAGAAATGGGTTTAAGGAAACAATTTCATTTATAGTAAGCTGAGGTAAACAAGCCATATATTCCTTCTGCACAGTATATGATGACTACAAAGTAGAAAGATACATTTCTTTCCATTTTGAAGATGGTCAAGGTGCCTGATGGTTACTCTTCTAATATTTCAAAATGTGTGAATCTGATGAGCAAGACATTGCAATGGTTGAAAAGTCATGACAATCACATACTACTTCAGTAGTTGATTCCAATCGCAATTTGTGATTGTTTATCCCCCAATGTTGTTCAGCCGTTGATTGAGATGAGAAATTTTTTAGACAGATTTGTTTAATAAATCAACGAATGAGTGATTTAAAAAGTTTGCAGGACCAAATTGTACATATGCTTTGTCACTTTGAGAAACTCCCCCCCTCATTTTTCGATGTTATGGTCCACTTGACAGTGAACCTAACTAATTTAGTAATGGCTGCTGGTCCAGTGCAATTCAGGTGGATGTATCCTATTGAATGGTATTTGAGTACATTGAAAGGATTTGTATGCAACAGAGCTCGTCCAGAGTCATCAATAGCCAATGGTTATTTGATGGATGAGTGTAATAATTTTTTTGCAGAATATATTACAGTTGTTGAAACAAAATTAGATAAGCCCTCTGGGATTCATGATGGTCCAGTTGGATAAAGAACCACATTTGATATGGACAACATCGAGTGGATATAAGCACATCGATATATCTTGTTCAATACACCATCATTTGCACCATTAATGCAGTAAGTATCTTATCAATGTTCTTGAATAACTTTTATATGTTTTGTTTTCATAAGTTGATCATTTAAACATCACGTTATCATTTGCCAGAAACACATTAATGAGATAAAATAAGAAATGTATCGTGCGACTGAGTTGCAAATTCAACGATCTCATTATGCGTCATTTCATGATTGGTTAAAGGATTATGTATGTATAAATTGATTTTCATTATGAGTGAAGTATTATACTAATTTCTTTCTAAATATATCAGTATTGAATTTCATAAATTATGTAGGTTCGTAAGCTGAGGGAGTTAGGGGACCCCACACTAACTGAATAATTTATCCAACTGGTTGAGGGTCCATCTATAATGGCTTGTTGTTATAAAGCTATTGATGCTAATGGTTTTCGATTTCGCATTAAAGATGTTGATGACAAATGAGAAACACAAAACAGTGGCCTCAGTTGTCCATTTGTCGACTCTGGTTATTACTATGGTCAATTGATAGACATCATTGAAGTTTTATACACACACAGTTTGAAGTACATAATGTTAAAGTGTAATTGGGTTGATCCAGTGCATAGATGTAAAGTCGATCAATATCAGTTTTCATTGGTGAATTTTAACTATATGTTATACAGAAATAATGAAGGAGTTGAGAATGAACATTTCATTTTGACATCACAAGTGGAATAAGTATTCTTTGTTACTTTTCCTTCCGATCCAAGTTGGAAAGTTGTTGTCAAAATGTCTCGGTGAGGAGTGTTTTTATTTAAAGAAGATGAACCCGAGATTGTTCCATTTGTTTACCTACCTCTTGATCAACATAACATAGTTCAATGTGAAGAAGATATTTATTGGGTCAGATTGGCTGTTGATGGATAAATGTTCAATTTTCATGCTTAATGAAAGATATAATTTTTTTCCTGCTATTCAGTATTGAATTTCCTAGGATATCATAAATAATCTGACCATTTTATAAATCGTTGTAAGTTTTAATCCTCAATTTTGAATGTTTATTCAGTTATAAATATTTAGGGTGATTTTACTCTTGGTTTATTGATGTTATTGTCGGTGTATCTTCCCTTTGAGGTATTATTCATCTGGTTCATGTGCTGCTAGAATTTTTATTAATTTTATCATAAATTTGGCTATGCATTGACTGGTATTGTACATAAGTTGTATATCTATTTTGTTAATTTTTTGATTTTTTAAAATTCATTCACAACTAACTATTCAATCCATTTTTTGTTTGATTAACAATTGTACATGTTTTATTTTTTTAAGAACAATCCAATTTATCTTCTAGACACTTTGGATAGTCCCGTTACTAATGTTTTCTATGACTGCAGGCATGTCAGGGGAAGAGGCAGCAGATCCACATCCTCTATCTGAGGCATCTATGACTCAGGGTTGAGGTATGTTTGAATGCCATTGTCTCTATTTTTGATATAATTGATAAACACACACACACACATATATATATATTTATAACATCTGTCAAATAATATATAAAATTTCAACAGGATTAGACTCGATTGCTTCTTCCTCTCGCAAGAGAGGCCCCGATCATGGCATTTTATCATGGAATTCTGACACGACGATTGATGTTTCATTTGATGAGGTATTTCATCCTATGGGACCGAATTCCCCTGCATTTATTTGTCAGCTAGATCATATCATACGTGACCCACATCGATTACCATTGACCACGCGTGATTGGGCTTCTATCCCTCAGGACACATTAGATCGTCTTTGGAGGGAGGTTCAGGTAAGAAGACCATTTTACTTTATTCTCTATGTATAAACAATACTAATATGTGTGATTTTCTTCTTTATAGAAAAATTTGAAAGTATGCCCCAAAGAGTTTCGGCCCGTGTGTATGAGAAAATGCCGTAAGATGTGGAAAGACTATAAAAGAAAAGTGAAGAGGGACCATTGGGTACCAAATGTGGGTGCCCTAGACATTCTGGAAAAAGTCCCGAGAGGTGTCCTCCCGGCTCAGTGGCGTGACTTGGTTGCATATTGTTCTACTGGGGGTGTTGCGGTTTTTATATTTATTTTGGTGTATAAATATTTTCAAGAATGTGTGATTTTTTTGAAATTTAAATGAATTGAATGTAGGAGGTGTTAGCACGCCATTCTGAGAATCGAGCGTTGCAGGGACCACCGCATAGGCTCGGGACTCATGACATGTCTCAGATCCGACATGAGGTATTTATTGTTCATTTTTTAATTAATTAATTAATATTGTTTTGTGTTTATATTCTATCCATATACAGTTGTGGGAGCAAGGTGCACCGACTGATAAAATGTCGGTGTGGATGAGGACTCGTGATCACAATGATCCAGAGGCTGCAACATTGATAGTAAGTGCTTGTACATAGAAATACTTACATAAATATGTATATTAACATTTATATGTATATATATTTAAATATTTCACGTGCTCAGTTCGAAGCTGAGTCAGAAAATCTGCTAGAGGACCAGCGACAGCTTCCCATGCGACGGGATGAGATCCTTCATCGCATTATTGGTCGGGATGGGCATGGATATAGTTTGACCTATGGAACAGGGATTACTCATTATGTAGTATCACGTTATACGGTTGTTGGTCCTGCTATTTCTCAGATGACACAACAGTTCTCAGATTTCGAGGCACCGTTGCACGCTACTGAGGAGGCAAATGCGCAATTGACTGCTGAGGTTAGAGCACTGCAGGAATATGTACGTCTAGGTGATGGTGGAGGGGATCATATGACATAGGTTTATACTGTATTTATTTATTTAATTTAAATTATTTTTGTTATGAAAATATTCATAATGTTTATTTGTTGTAGGACCCTGGCCCACCGGATGGAGGTAGCAGTGATGACCACACATGACGCATCATATTCACGAGGTGTGTTTTAGTTTTTACGGGTGGGGTTGTTATTGATGTATAAGTTGGGTTTGTAGTGATATTTTTTGTGATTTGGTGGTATCATGTGTGTTTTGATCTGATGCAATGTTTGTGTGCACGAATTGAGAAGTAACCATGAAACTTATTAATGATTTGGATATTTGCTGTTCATTTAATTCTTTAATGTTTTAAATTGCATGTTCTGTAATAGTTTTAAAAAAAATGGTGTGTTGTAACCACCGTTGGACATCGCCCCCCTGGACAGCACCCCCCACCCCCGGATAGCTCCCCCCCACCCCCGGACAACCCCCCCCCCCCCCCCGCACCCCCCGGACAACCCCCCCTTACCCCGGATAGCACCCCCCCCCCCCCCCGACCCCAGACATCCCCCCCCCCCCCCCGCACCCCCGTACATCCCATCCCACACCCCTAGACAGCCCCCCCCCCCCCCCCCCCACACCCCCGAATATCCCCCCACCCCGGACAACTCCCCTGCACCCCCTGACAGCCCCCCCCCCCACCCCGGACAGCACCCCCCACCCCGGACGGCCCCCCTGGACCCCCGTACAGCCCACCCCACACCCCTGGACTGCCCCTCTGCACCCCCGAACAACCCCCCCTCTCCCCCACCCCGGACAACACCCTCGAACCCCCATACCCCCCCCCTGCACCCCCCGAAGAGCCCCCCCACCCCGAACAACACCCCCACCCCCCCTGCACCCCCATACAACCCCCCCCCCCCCCCGCCACCCCCGTACAGCCACCCCACACCCCCCCTCGGACAGCCTCACCCACCCCGAACTGCACCCCCACCCCCGTACAGCCCCCCCCCCCCCCCCCGGACAGCCCCCCCCCCCCCCCCCCCCCCCGCACACTCGGACATCCCCCCTACCCCGGACAACCCCCCCCCTAGACATCCCACCCCCCCTCCCACCCTGGAGAGCACCCCCACCCCCGGACAGCCCCCCCGGAAAGCCCCCCGCACCCCCGGACAGCCCCCCCCCCCACCCACCCTGGACAGCACACCCCCCCCCCCCCCCCCCGCACCCCTGTACAGCCCCCATGCACCCCCCCCAGGACAGCCCCACACACCCCGGAGAGCACCCCCACCCCCGGAAAGCCCCCCCCCCCCCCCGCACCACCGTACAACCCACCCCGCACCCCCGGACAGCCCCCTGGAACCCCCCCCGGACAACCCCCCACCCCCACTCCGGATAGCCCCCCCACACCCTCATACAGCCCACCCCGCACCCCCAGACAGCTCCCCCCCCCCCCCCCCCGCACCCCCGGACAACCCCCCCCCCCCCTCCGGACAGCCCGCCCCACCCCCAGAATCCTGGTGAATCTCAACCATCAAGCATGAACAAAAATAAAAATAAAACAATTGTTGTAGAATCATCCACAGCTGACCTCAACATCGTATCCCATTCCACATCGATTCAGATTGTAATGTAACACTCGCAAGCATCATTACCCAAACACACACTCCCACTCAGGATCATTCTATCAATAGGGCACCCACTCGAGTCCTTAGTTTCTATATGTATGAAGATGCATTCCTATTGGGATCCTCAGCAGTTTGGTGTGCTCCTAAAGGGCACGCTGGGCGGTTAAAACCACCCGAACGACCTCGGAATGAACAAAAATAATACGAAAACAACCGCGGTGTGAATTTTTAAATGGTCGGATAGACGATACGTCAATCGGAGGTGCATTTTGACTGTGGTGACCGGAAACGCGTTTCCAGAATCATAAAACACCAAAACGGCGTGTCACAGTCGAATTCAAAGAAAACGTACTCCGAATGACCTAAATCCACACGAGAATGATAATAATATTATTTGTGCCATGCAAGAGGACACGACACGTCCATCGGATGTGCGGTGTGTCTGGTACGACCGAATGTGTCATTTTCAGGAGTTCGGTGTGCTGTTAAAGGGCGCGTTGGGTGGTCAAAACCACCCGAACGGCCTCGGAATGCCACGAAATCATACAAAAACAATTGTGGTGTGAATTGTGGAATGTTCGGATAGACGACACATCAATCAAAGGTTCTGTTTGACCGCGGTGACCAGAAACGCGTTTCCGGAGTCGTAAAACACCAAAACGGCGTGTCACGGTTGAATTCAGAGAAAACGTGCTCCGAATGACCTGAAACCGTACGAGAATGATAAAAATGTTATTATTGACTTGAAAGAGGAGAGGGCAGGTCCCTAAGACGTGTAGTGTGCGCGGTACGACAGAATGTGTCATTTTCAGCAGTTCTGCGCGCTCTAAAAGGGAGCGCTGGGAGGTCAAAATCGCCCGAACAACCTCAGAATGCCACAAAATCATATGACAACAACTGTGGTGTGAATTGTGAAATGGTCGGACAGAGGACATGTTAATCGAAGGTGATATTTGACCCAGGTGACCGGAAACGTGTTTCCGGATTCATAAAACACGAAAACGGCGTGTCACGGTCGAATTCAGTGAAAACGTGCTCTGAATGACCTGAAACCGCACGAGAATGATAGAAATATTATTCGTGACATGCAGGATGAGAAGGCACGTCCATCGGACGTGCGGTGCGTGCGGTACAACTGAATGTATCATTTTCAGCAGTTTGGCGCGCTCTTAAAGGGCACGTTGGGTTGTCAAAACCACCCTAACGACCACGGAATGCCACAAAATCATACGACAACAACCGTGGTATAAATTTTGAAATGGTCGGATAGAAGGAACGTCAATTGGAGGTGTCGTTTGACCACGGTGACCAGAAACGCATTTCCGGAGTCATAAAACACCAAAACGGCGTGTCACAATCGAATTCAAAGAAAACATGCTCTGAATGACCTGAAACCGCATGAGAACGATAGGAATATTATTCTTGACATGCAGGAGGAGAAGGAACGTCCATCAGAGGTGCAGTACACGCGGTACGATCGACTGTGTCGTTTTCAGCAGTTCGGGGCGCTCTTAAAGGGTGTGCTGGGTGGTCAAAACCACCCGAATGACCTCGGAATGCCACGAAATCATTCGACAACAACCACGGTGTGAATTGGGAATTTTTCAGACATATGGTACATCAATCGTAGGTGTCGTTTGACCTTGGTGACAGGAAATGCGTTTTTGGAGTCATAAAACACCAAAACGCCGTGTCACGGTCGAATTCAGAGAAAACATGCTCCGAATAACCTGAATCCACACAAGAATGATAGGATTATTATTTGTGACATGTAGGAGGAGACGACATATCCATCGGACGTGCGGTGCGCGCGGTATGACCGAATGTGTCATTTTCAGCAGTTCATCGCGCTCTAAAAGGGCGCGGTGGGTGGTCAAAACCACCCGAACGACCTTGGAATGCCAAAAAATCATACTACAACAATTGTGGTGTGAATTTTGAAATGTTCGGATAGACAACATGTCAATCGAAAGTGTTGTTTGACCGTGGTGACTGGAAACGCGTTTTCGGAGTCCTAAAACAATGAAATGGCGGGTCACGAACGAATTCATAGAAAACGTGCTCCGAATTACTTTAAACCGCATGAGAAATATAGGAATATTATCCGTGACATGAAGGAGGAGATGGAATGTCCATTGAACGTGCAGTGTGCGCGGTACGACCGAATGTGTCGTTTTCAGCAGTTCGGCGTGCTCTAAAAGGGCGTGCTGGGTGGTCAAAACCAACCGAACGACCTCAGAATGCCACAAAATCATATGAAAACAACCGCTATGTGAATTGTGAACTGTTTGGATATACGGAATGTCAATCGGAGGTGTCGTTTAACCGCGGTGACCTAAAACGCATTTCTGGAGTCATAAAACAACAAAACGGCGTGTCATGTTCGAATTTAGAGGAAAAGTTCTCCGAATGACCTGAAACTACATGAGAACAATATGAATATTTTTCATGACATGAAATAGGAGACGACGCATCCATCAGATGTGCGGTGCGCGCGGTACAACCAAATGTGTTGTTTTCAGCAGTTCGGTGCGCTCATAAAGGGCACGCTGGGTGGTCAAAACCACCCGAATGACCTCGGAATGCCACAAAATCATATGAAAACAACTGAGGTGTGAATTTTGAAATGGTCGAATAGACGTCTCATCAATCGGAGGTGTCGTTTGACCATGGTGAATGGAAACGCGTTTCCGGAGTCATAAAACACCAAAACGGCGTGTCACGGTCGAATTCAGAGAAAACGTGCTCTGAATGACTGGAAACCGCATGAGAATGATATGAATGTTATTCGTGACATGAATGAGGAGACGACATGTTTATCAGACGTGCGGTGCATGCGGTATGACCAAATGTGTCATTTTCAGCAGTTCGTCGCGCTCTTAAATGGTGCACTGGGTGGTCAAAACAACCCGAACGACCTTGGTAAGCTACGAAATCATAAGACAACAACCGCGGTGTAATTTTGAAATGGTCGGACAGACGTAATGTCAATCAAAGGTTCCTTTTGACCGCGGTGACCAGAAACTTGTTTCCAGAGTCATAAAACACCAAAACGGAGTGTCACGGTTGAATTCAGAGCAAACATGCTCTAAATGACCTAAAACCACACGAAAACAATGTGAATATTATTCGTGATGTGCAGGAGGTGACGTCACATCCATCAGACAAGCGGTGCGTGCGGTACGACCTAATGTGTTGTTTTCAGCAGTTCGACGCGCACTTAAAAAGGCGAGCTGGGTGGTCAAATCCACCCGAACGACCTTGGAATGCCACAAAATCATACGAAAACAACCTTGGTGTGAATTGTGAAATATTCGGATAGACGACATATCAATCGGAGGTCCCGTTTGACTGTGGTGACCATAAACACGTTTCCAGAGTCCTAAAACACCAAAACGGCGTGTCACGGTCGAATTAAGAGAAAACGTACTCCGAATGACCTGAAACTGCACGAGAATGATAGGAATATTATTATTGACATGTAAGAGGGGACAGAACGTCCATCAGACGTGCGGTGCGCGCGGTATGACCGAATGTGTCGTTTTCAGTAGTTCGGTAGGCTCTAAAAGGGCGTGCTGGGTGGTCAAAACCACCCGAACGACCTCGGAATGCCACGAAATCATACGAAAACAGCCGCGGTGTGAATTGTAAAATGGTCAGATAGACAGAACATCAATCAGAGGTGTCATTTGACCATTGTGACTGGAAACACGTTTCCGGAGTCATAAAACACCAAAACGCCATGTCACGGTCGAATTCAGAGAAAACATGCTCTGAATGACCTGAAACCGCACGATAATGATAGGAATATTATTCTTGACATGAAGGAGGAGACAGAACCTCCATCGGATATGCGGTGTGCGCGGTACGACCGAATGTGTCGTTTTCAGTAGTTTGACGCACTCTAAAAGGGCGTGTTGGGTGGTCAAAACCACCCAAATGACCTCAGAATGCCACGAAATCATACAACAACAACCATGGTGTGAATTGTGAAATATTAGGAGAGACGACACGTCAATCGGAGGTGTCGTTTGACCACGGCGACCAAAAACGCGTTTCCGGAGTAATAAAACACCAAAACGGCGTGTCACGGTTGAATTCCGAGCAAACATGCTCCGAATGACCTGAAACTGCATGAGAATGATAGGAATATAATTCTTGATAGGTAGGAGGATATGGGACGTCCATCAGATGTGCGATGCGCATAATACGACCGAATGTGTTGTTTTCAGCAGTTTGGCGCGCTCTAAAAGGGCGCGCTGGGTGGTCAAAACCACCTGAACGACCTTGGAATGCCATGAAATCATACTAAAAAAACTGCAGTGTGAATTGTGAAATGGTCGGACAGATGGAACGCCAATCGGAGGTGTCATTTGACCGCGGTGACTAGAAACGCGTTTCCGGAGTCATAAAACATTAAAACGGCGTGTCATGGTCTAATTTAGAGCAAACAAGATCAGAATGACCTGAAACCGCATTAGAATTATAGGAATATTATTTGTGACATGCCAGAGGAGACAGAACATCCATCGGACATGCGGTGCGCGTGGGACGACTGAATGTGTCGTTTTCAGCAGTTCGACGTGCTCTAAAAGGGCGCGTTGCGTGGTCAAAACCACCCAAATGACCTCAGAATGCCACAAAATCATACGACAACAACTACGGTGTGAATTTTGAAATAGTTGGATAGATGACACATCAATCGGAGGTTCCATTTAATAGCGGTGACCGAAAACGCATTTCCGAAGTCCTGAAACACCAAAATGGCGTGTCACGGTCGAATTCCGAGCAAACGTGCTCCTAATGACCTGAAACCGCACGAAAACAATAGGAATATTATTCATGACATGTAGGAGGAAACAACACCTCCATCTGACATGCAGTTCACATGGAAAACATTCATTTTAAGTCAACAAAAAACACTTTCCTAAACTAAATCAAAGACTCCAAAATAAGAAAAACAAATTCAAAAATGATAACATTTCTAAAATTGGTGGTTTTAAATTATTATAGCACCCATGAGATGTCATATTTCATTTTATTATATGTATATAATAACTGAATAAAGATGTCAAATTTACGTTTGTTTTTTGGTTTTCATTGTATCTTATTGTAGGTTTTTAAAGCAGATGGATGTGGATCGTTAAAGCATGTCTATCATTTATTGTTTATGATGATCTTGATGTTTATTATGTTTGGACTTTTTTTTCATTTTTTATTATATATATGCTATTTTTTTATTTTTTATCATGAAATTGTTTAAAAAATAATAATTTTCAGTGTAGCGACCCCCATCAGCGGTCGCTGTAGGCCGAAGTCTCGGCCACCTTCATCGACCGCCAGTGGCGGTCGCTGTAGGCTAGATTTTCATCCGGAATCAGCGACTCCTGCGGTCGTTGGAGGCCAAAGTCTCGTCCACCATTAGTGGCCTTCATTGGCGGTCGCTATAGGCCGACAACGTTAGGCATAAAGAGACTGCCATTGGCGGCCGCGAGGCGGTCTCTACAGGCCAATAGTGACCTCCAATGGCCGTCACTATAAGTGGAAGTTTTCGTAGTGATAAGTGTGCCACATAGATCATACAACATTGAATCATTCAACAAAATCATTTATTCCACGATAAATTAATGTGGAATAACTACATGAATCTCTTTAAACAATAAGTAAATGTGCATAAAGATGAGTACCCTTGATAGAGAAATGGGCATGGTATTCACTACACAATGACTTTGGCTGGGAAAAACGTGGTGCAATTTCGATAGCATAACGTCATGACATAAGAACTCATAAAAATGGTTGATAAGAGATAAAGTGGTTTCTCATCATATTTACATGACATGGAAAGTAAGGGGGCAATATAGATACATGTCCTAACAAATTTAGTGGAATTTATATTCATGATACAAAATAATTTCTTGAATGTAAATGAGGAGAGGGAAATTCCTTTCGGAATTTTGGCATAGTAATGGGTGTACATGGGAGGCATTTAATGAGAGATAAAGGGGTATCGAATCATTCAAACATAAAGAGGGAAGTTTGGGCGAGGTGAAAAACCATACCCCAACATCTATAATTAAAATTAAAAGGGCATAACAATATAATGAAAATTGGACAAAAATTAGAAAAGAATAAAAACCCTTACTTGGAAGTGTGCTTCCAAAGGCTTGAGAGAGGCTTGAGAGAGACTTCTTGGGAGCATGGGGCACCTTGGGGGATTATAGGGAGAGTAGAGAAGAGGTTGGACGAACTAAAAAGTCTTTGAGTGAGGATAAAGTGGGAGCTTGGGTGCGCTTATATAGGGAAGGTGAGGAAATTCTTTATTATTTATAGTTGGGACACCTCACATTAAACTAATTCAAACAACAAACCATCCCATGATTTTTTCCCATGGTTTTTTCCAAAGGGAGGTGGAAATAAATATTTTATAAGGCTAAATTCCAAACTTATTAAAATAATGTGGTTGCTTATGTGGAGGTGAGTCACACTCCCAAGTAAAAAAATTTAAAAAGACAATATGTTTAATAAGCCTTGAAGGGTCCATTAATGCTTTGTAAAATAAGTTAAAAAAAAACCCAAAATCACATTATTTTAATGGTAAAGCATATATTGGCCGAACATAAGGCTTATAGTATTTTATTACATCACTATTGGGTCATTATGATGTCATAGAACACATTATATATTTAAACGGTATTTAATTTTTATCCAAAAATTTGACTATCTCAGAAAGTTATGAAAACATCACTGTTGGATAATTTTTACATCCTAATTCAAGAAATAATATTTATTTTATCCAAATAATTTTCTAAATATGTTAATTTTTACTTTTAAAATTAAAAACGACATTTATCGAAATTCACAGGTTTGGATAAAAATGGCATTCGAACCTTAATAAAAATTTCCATTGCATTCATAAAATTATACGATCATTTATATTTTATTAATTTAATAATAATAATAATAATTTATTAAAATATTATTTAATACAAAAATCTATTAATTCATCAAAATAGTTTTCTTAGTTGAATATTAACTAAAACACTATTTGAGCTTTGAAAACTATTTACGAGGTAACAAAAATAACATGGAAATATATTCATTATTATATAAAAATAATAATTTACATAACCATATTGATAAGGTCTTGTTACATGACCCCTTCTAACACCCGCATAAGACCAAAGGGTATGGTGTGCGATGGTGACCATCTCATGGGGTGGCTCGGATAACATTGCCCGGGTGATAATCTCTATCATCTTCCACTTCTCTTGTAGGCATTCCCGCTCGAGATTATCCTATTGAAGCTCTGCTTGGGCTTGGTCAAGAGTGAAGCCCAATGATGCCACCTCTTTTCAGAGCTCCGACAAATGGGCTTTGTATGGGGCATGTCTACTGGATGAGGGCATCGTTTCTTTTTTCTGAGTAATTGTATTCATTAAAGCCCTATATTTATACTAATCATGTGATCACTGTTCAACGACTATATTAGCAACAATCACAATTCATAACAAAAAACCAAATAAGTTGACATATTATATAAACATTTTTTATAAAGTGACATTTAATTAGATCAATAGGGATTTCCATTAATGAATGTTTGGGTCGTTACAATCTCCCCCCCTTAAGAAATTTCGCCCTAAAAAATTCCTTTTCCCGGACTAAAACAAATGCGGGTAACTCTGCTTCATCACTTCCTCTGATTCCCACGTCGCTTCTTCAATCTTGTGGTTTTGCTACAACACCTTGATGGGGGGCATTGTCTTATTTCGTAGAACTCTTTCTCTACGATCTAAGATCTTCACTGGTTGCTCCTCATAAGAAAGATCATCCTCTAACTGTACCACCTCTGAAGAGAGTACATGTGAAGGGTCCAGTATGTACTTCTTTAAGAGGGATAGATGAAAGACATCATGTCCTTTGGTCATGGTTGGTGGAAGTGATAGTCGATAGGCCACAACCCCAACACGATCAATAATCTCGAAGGGCCGATGTACCTTGGGCTTAACTTCCCTTTCTTTCCAAACCTCATGACCTTTTTCCATAAAGATATACATAGAAATACCATGTCTCCAACTTTAAACTCAAGGTCTCATCGATGGTTATCTGCATAACTCTTCTGTCGACTCTAGGCTTCCTTGATATGCTGCTGAATGGTTTTCACCTTCTCCACCATTTCTTCGACCATTTCTGGTCCAAGAAGCTTATTCTCACTGACCTCATCCAAACATGCCGGTGTTCTGCACCGTTTCCCATAAAGGGATTCATATGGTTCCTTTTGGATGATCAAGTAGAAACTGTTATTATAAGAGAACTCATCCATAGTAAGATGTTGATCCCATCCTCTTTTAAAGTCTATTGAGAATGCTATCAATATGTCCTCAAGTGTTTGGATAGTCTGCTCAGATTGGAGATCAGTTTGAGGATGATAGGTCACACTGAAGTTCAATTCAGTATTCAGAGCATGTTGAAGACTCTTCCAAAACTAAGAGGTAAATCTTGGATCTCGATCAAACATAATAGATAGTGGTACTCCATGCAGTCTTACCACTTCCCTGATATATATCTGTTCTAGTTGATCCAATGAGAAATCCTCTCGAATAGAAATGAATTGTACAGGCTTTGTAGGATGATCCACAACAACCCAGATTGCATTGTTGCCTTTGGATGTATTCGAAAGTCTGATGACAAAGTCCATGGTGATGTTCTACCATTTCCATTCTGGTATGGGAAATGGTTTCATCATCCCCTTAGACTTTTTCCTCTCTTCCTTCACTTTTTGAAATACTAGGCACTTTGATGTATATTCAGCAATCTCCTTCTTCATATTATCCAACCAATAATTCTCTCATAGATCTCGATACATCTTTGTGTTTTCTGGGTGAATAGAGAAATTTGAACTATGTGCATCATCCAAAAGTTTCTTCTTCAGCTCTGGACTTTATGGAACACATATTCCTTTCCCAAATCTCACAATTCATTCTTAATTAACATTAAACTCTAAGGATTTCCCTTTTTCGATAGCTTCCACTTTTTCATGAATTCACACATCATCCTTTTGAGAATCCTTTAACCTTTCCAAATGTGATGGTTGAGAAATCATTTGTGAATGGATTTATGATGTTCCATTCATTATGATTCTCATGTTCATCCTCATCAAATCTAAGAAGATTGGATCCTTTTCAATTATCATCAATGATAGAATTGTTGGGTCCTTTATACTTAGAGCATCTTCCACCTTGTTCACTTTCCCAGGGTGGTAATGGATTGAGTAGTCATAGTCTTGGATCAGCTCTAACCATCTTCATTGGTGCATATTCAACTCTTTCTATGTGAATATATACTTGAGGATTTTGTGGTCTGTATATATTTCACACTGCTCCCCAAAGAGATAACACCTCCAAATTTTCAAAACGAAGATCACTGCAGCCATCTCGAGGTCATGTGTTGGATAGTTCTATTTATGAACATTCAATTTCCTTGATGCATATAAAATGAATTTGTAATTTTTCATCAACACACATCCTTGGACCTTCTTCGAAGCATCACCGAATACCATGAAAATTTCTCCACTTGTGGGTAAAGTGACCACGAGCGTAGTGATAAGCCTCCTTTTCAACGCCTTGATGTTTTGTTCACATTCATCACTCCAATCAAACTTTACTCCCTTCCGAGTTAGCTTGGTAAGAGGGTTGGACAATCGTGAGAAATTTCTCACAAATCGTCGATAATATCCAGCTAACCCCAAGAAGCTACCGATATCTATTACCGATGATGGCCTCAACCATCCATCAATTGCATCTGTTTTGGAGGGATCTATAGATATCTCATTTCTTGTGATGATATGGCCCAAGAATGATACCTCCTTCAACCATAACTCACACTTGCTATACTTGGCATAGATATTATCCTTCTGCAAGGTCTCTAGAACAGTTCTTAGATGCTCCTCATTATCCTCTATGGTTTTGAAGTATATCAGAATATTATCTATAAATACTACCACAAACTTGTCATGGTAATCTCTAAATACTCTATTCATCAATTCCATGAAGATTGATGGAGCATTAGTGAGTCCTAAAGGCATTACTATGAATTCATAGTTCCCGTATCTTGTACAAAATGTATTCTTGGGGATATCCTCCTTCTTCACCTTTACTTGATAATATCCCGACCACAAATCCACCTTGGAGAAGTATTGTCCTCCACACAGTAGATCAAACAAGTAATAAATCCATGGGAGAGGATACTTGTTCTTTATCATGATTTTTTTGAGCTCACGATAATCTATGAAAAGGTGTATTTATCTATCCTTCTTCTTGATGAAGAGGACTGGTGCACCCCATGGTGAAGCACTTGGGCGTATAAACCCTTTATCCAGATTCTCCTACAGTTGTTTCTTCAGCTCTTCAAGCTCTAAAACAACCATTCTATACGGAGTTTTGGATATTGGCTACGCCCCTGGTATAATTTCAGTTGAGAATTCAACATCTATTCTATGAGGAAAACTAGATAATTCCTCAAGAAACACTTCATCGAATTCCCTCACAATATTCATGTTTTCAAGGATGGTTTCTTCTTTGGACTCAATCATCTGAGCCAGATACGCGTGCTCATAGGGTTGTAATATCCACACTTAAGATGATGGATCTAAGGAACATTCATCTTCCTCCTTTCACTTGTAAAGAATCGGGGGTCAATTCTCCATATGGAGAGTGATTTCCCTCTCACGGAAATTTATGTTAGCTCTATATAAGGAAAGCCAATCCATGACAAGAATTGCATCAAATTCCACCAAAGGGATTATATAGAGGTTCACAGGGAAGTTCAGTCCACCTTATGATTCTTATCCCTATGATACCCTTGATATTATAAACTCTCCATTTCTACCTTGAGGGCACATCAGACAATTTCCTCATAGTTGTCGAAGTCACGGATTTCCAGTGCTTTCTGCAAGCTAGGTTTTAGCCCACCAAAGAAGCGGTAAACCTTGCATTCGGGGGTAACGACAAAGCCAGAAGCATATCATGCAAGCCGTGTTATGTTTTATTCATATGATCTAACAGATTCATCATCTTTTTGCTTAAGGGCAAGGAAGTTCCTTTTTATCTTAAGCCGGAGGGTGCGTAGAAAATATTTATCGAAAAACATTTTCTGGAAGTCCTTCCATTCTGACACCTCGATCTCCTCCGCAGGCTTCATATTTTTTATCATCATCCACCATTGATCAGATTCACCCACCATATTATAAGTATCCAAAAGAACCTTCTCTTGTGCAGAACATTGAAGGATGGAGAAGATCTTTTCAATGGAGTTGATCCATTGTTCAGCGATTGAGGGATCAGAAGATCTATTAAAAGTAGGAGGCCTTTGTCTCATGAATCTCTCAATAGCGACTTCTTCTTTCTTCGGGGGGGGGGGGGGGTTTAATGTTCATCTTGACCCATGTTTCTATTCAAATCTTGAGTTATCTGAGATTGAAGTGTGAAAAAATTCATGATTCCCGCTCCTATTGGATTGGGCATCTCATTAGTACAGTCATCACATTGATCTTCACATCGGTTGTTATCCCGAGTCCTCATATTACCGGCCATTGGCTGGAATAAAAAGAAAAGATAGGGGTAATAAATAAAGGGTAATACAAGGACAAAACTTATGACTTATAAATAAATCTTATTTTATTAACATATGAATCTACTGTATTTAGTCTATGTTATCCATGATCTACTTTCTAACATATATTCTTAGGGAATTTTTTTCCCTTAATAATAGTTCATACTAAGCTTGTGAATTTAACAAATAACATCACCAGGGAGTGTCATAACCAAGAGTGCAGCAAGTCCCGTTGTCGTGCACCAGTTCCTGTTCGAGTCTAGATCAATGTGGTGTTTTCGGGTTTTACCCCTAGGATACATCTGTACCAGAGCCGCCTCTACCTGCTCGTATCCAGATAGGGATGTTTTTTCTTGATAAACAACTTAGTCAATACCCACAAAAACATAGGGATGTTATTATTATACTTAGTCTTGTATCTATGGATTTACTAGGGTTTTCTAATCCTAATCCCAAAAATATATAAACCAATCCGCCGATACCAACTACGACAACCCTACTTTTATTACAAACTTCAACCCGATTTATTACATAAAACCTTCAATTGATAAAACTTGGAAGATTGAGAGTTCTAGCATATTTGGGGCTTAGGAACATTACATAACAACTGAGAACATGAAATACATTATCATTATGGAAAACTTCCTTTACATGACCACTACATTCCCTCTAACATAGCATTTCATGGGATAACATGAGGACATGCATAAGAAAAGGGTGAGCTATAAAGCCTAGTAAGGGAATAATCATGGAATAACATGAGGAATACAATACATGTTAGACAATAGGCATATCAATAGAGAACAAGAGAAGTATATACATAAAGGAATGATAAAGCATGACAATAATAACATGTAAATGTGGCAACAACACTTATCATGGAATTAGCATGAGCCAAGGCTCATGTCACATGGAGCATGAGTAAATCCTACTTTCACATGAAGCACGAGTAAAACCTAATTGCACTTGAATTATCATGAGTCAACACCCATTTCACATGATGAATCATGATACCATATTTTACCCAATGCATTGGAGCTCTATAATGGTGCACCCTTCTTAAACATTTCATTTCATGCATAAGTGTGCCACGTGGATCATAAAACATTGAATCATTCAACATAATAACTTATTCCATGATAAAAAAATGTGGAATAAATACCTAAAATCTTTAAACAATAAGTAAATTTTCATAAACTTGAATACCCTTTAAAGAGAAATGGGCATGGTATTCACTACACAATGACTTTGTCTTGGAAAAATACGGTGCAATTTCGGCAGCATAACGACATGACATAAGAACTCATAAAAATAGTTGATGAGAGAGAAAGGGGTGTCTCATCATATTTAAATGACATGGACAGTGAGGGGGTCATATAGATATATTTCCCAACAAATGTAATGGAATTTAGATTCATGATACAAAATAATTTCATGAATGTAAATGAGGAGAGGGAAATTCCTATCGAAACTTCGACATAGTAACGAGTGTACATGGGGGGAATTTAATGAGAGAGAATGGGGTCTCCAATAATTAAAACATAAAGAGGGTAGTATGTAGAAGGTAAAAAACCATACCAAATCATTTATAATTGAAATTAAAAGGCATAACAGCATAAATAAAATTGGACAAAAATTAGAAAGGAATAAAAACCCTTACATGGAAGTGTGCTTCCAAAGGCTTGAGAGAGGCTTGAGAGAGGCTTATTGGGATCTTGGGGAACCTTGGGAGGATTCTAGGGAGATCATTGAAGAGGTTGGATGAACTCAAATGGATTTGAGTGAGGAGAAAGTTGGAGCTTGGGTGGGTTTATATAGGAAACGTGAGGGAATTCTTTATTATTTAGGGTTGGGACACCGCACATTAAACTAATTCAAACCAAAAACCATCCCATGGTTTTTGCCAAAGGGGAGTGGAAAAAAATATTTTATAAGGCCAAATTCATAAATTCTTAAAATAATGGGGTTGCTTATGTGGAGGTGAGTCACACTCACAAGGAAAACAATTTAAAAAGACAAGATGTTTAATAAGCCTTGAAGGGTCCATTAATGATTTGTAAAATAAGTCAACCAAAACCAAAATCAAATTATTTTAATGTTAAAACATATATTGGCAGAGAAAAAGGCTTATAGAATTTTATTACATCACTATTGTGTCATTATGATGTCATAAAACATCTTATATATTTAAACTGTATTTAATTTTTACCCAAAAATTTGATTGTCTTAGAAAATTATGAAAAAGTCACTATTGGATAATTTTGACGTCCTGATTCCAGAAATAATATCTATTTTGTCTAAATAATTTTATATATATGTTAACATTCACTTTTAAAATAAAAATTTACATTTATAAAAAATTCACGGGTTTGGGATAAAATGCCTTTCGAACCTTAATAAAAAATTACAATTGCATTCATAAAATTATACTATCATTTATATTTTATTAATTTAATAATAATAATAACATTTTATTAAAATAATATTTAATACAAAAATCCATTAATTCATAAAAATATATTTCTTAGTTGAATATTAACTAAAAACACTATTTGAGATTTGAAAACTATTTACATGGTAACAAAAATAAATGGAAATATATTCATTATTATATAAATAAAATAATGTACTTAACCATAGTGCTAAGGTCTTGTAACATAACCCCTTATAACACCCACATAATACCGAAGGGTAAGGTGTGTGATGGTGACCATCTCTTGGGGTGGCTCAGATAACATTTCCCAGGTGGTAATCTCAATCAACTTCCACTTCTCTCATATGTGGTCCCACTCGAGCTTAACCTGTTGAAGCTCAGCTTGGGCTTGGTCAAGAGTGAATCCCAATGACGCCACCACATTTCTGAGCTCCAAAAAATGGGATTTGTATGAGGAACGTCTACTAGATGAGGTTGTTGCTTCATTTTTCTGAGTAAATTGGATTCGTTAAAGCCCTATATTTATACTAATCATGTTATCACTTTTTAACGGCTTAATTAGCAACGATCACAATTCTTAACAAAAAACCAAAGAAGTTGAAATATTATATAATCATTTTACATAAAGAGACATATACTTAGATCAAGATGGATTTCCATTAATTAATGTTTGGGTTGTTACATCTTTATAACCGAGACATAAATATTTAGTTTGGATAAAATTTTCATACTTTTCTAATAACTTTCACATTTTGATGAATACTGAAAAATAGTAAATTTTAATTGTAAATAAAATTTTTAATCCAAATAATTTATAGATTTTAATTATAAATTTTAATGGTTTGGTTGTATAATTATATTATACTTTTATCATTTAATACAATGTAGGTTATTATAAGTAATTTTCACATTTAAATTTGACATAAACACATTTCAATCTTTTGATAGTTTTTACTTTTTTAAAACTCACCTTTTGGTTTTGACAATGGGAATAAAATTTAAATTAATAAATGAAACTTATATGTTTTGAATTTGGTAAAATATACTTCGTTTTTTAATTCAGAATATCAAAATTATCTTACGGTGAATTTTTGGTATTTTTCAGAAAACTTTCAATTTTTGATGAATAGTGAAAAACACTACGTTATTGGTTAAAACCAACTTTTTATTTAAATATTTATTTATTTTATTTTATTTTATTTTAATTAAAAATAGATACATATTACCTATATATGTTCAGTTTAATTCATTAAAGTCATTTTATAATACGTTTAGATATATAAAATTTTTATTGAACTTTTTACCGTCTTTTACCCACCTCCTATGAGCATTTACAAATTTGAATAAAACATAATTTTACCACTTCAGTGAGTTGAATTTCAAAAATATGAGAGTCACGGTTAATATCAGTATGTAAAATTTGTTTTAATAAGATTAATATAATTTTTTATGAATAGTAACTTTTGACTTTTATTTACCACAGTTAAAAATAAATAGGGTAATTAAGGGTAAAAATGATATCATAATTACCCGAACACATGTCCTAATTAAATTGTATAAGTATAATCCAACCAGAAAAAACTTTAGTAATAAAATATGATCTTTTTTTCCACATGGATTAGATTTGAACATTTCTTATTATTTTATTTAAAGAAGAGTTAAAAGAGTTAAATTCAAGGTTTAATAACTAAACCATTTTTAATATAGGGTTACACACAATATAAATTAGACTATAAATATTCATTATAAATATAAAAATATTTCCTAAATCATGGTATTTTATTTATAATTTTTAGAGATTAAACAATTAAATTTATTTTTCACACAATGATGATGCAGTAATTACCTTATTAATGAAAGAATCAATTAATGGTATTATAAATATTAAAATAAATATAATATCACAGTTTTATGACATCCAAGAATTTTTTAGGTGAATTTTTAATTCTAGGGTTGATTCAATGTATCTTTTTCGAAGTAATCAAGTTGTGATGACTTTCACAAAAACCAAATACCAAATAGTTTCATAATTGACATAAATTAATTTTTAAAACAAATACTATACTATTGGTTGATATAATATTCCTAAAAATATAAGGTTTGGAAAAAGAGATTAAATAATATTATATATGTCATTAATGATCCACTTTAGGTTCTCTTGGAAGTTTGGACTAAGTTTATAATCCATGTATTTTAAGAATACAAGAAGACATGGTAAACGTTAAACTATTTAACTAAGAGTTAAATCTAAAAGATAAGGTTAAAATGGTAACCTAAAGTTATTTAAAACAAATTGGTTGAGAGTATTTCAGCCCATTAACACGTTATCCTAGAAATAAGTCATTTTGGAGGCATTAGAAACTGAAAATTATTTTATTATAAAATAATGTTTCAAGCTTTTCCTATAGTGACCATCACCTCTCTTATAAAAGGGCACTTACCCTTCTCTCAAAATCACACCTCCTAATCCATTCGGATCGGCCAAAACCTACCCAAATATCCTCCCAACATTCCTAAAATCAACCTATAGTCCTTACTTTGATCATAAATCCAACCTAAGGAGCCCTTTTGATCAACTCAAAAGAAAACACTCGAAAAAGTGGTAATAATTTCACCACCCTCTTTCAAATTCTTTTCATCTTCCACATCATATTTCATTGTTGTTTCCAACCCAAAATAATAAATCCAGTACCAACTACACATTGTGATGTTATTATAGATATGGTACAACAATATTAATTATTCTATCTATCCTCTAAATGACAAATTCACTATAAGTGCGTACATACAACTAACCTTCTCCATGTTGTGGTGTAGTTTGTTATTCAAACACTTCATTATTTTGATGGTATAATAATGAGTATAACTAATATAAATAATAAATATAACATGTTAATTATTATTTATGTATTATATAACATCCAATTTCATACTATTTCTCCATCAATATAATGATATTGTCACTCGTGCGTACTTACGGATTACCGTCTCCACGACACGATGTGATTCATTCCCATGTTCACCTTTCAACGATGATTATAAAAATATATATTATTAATAAGTATGTAATATATGAAATGGTAATTATACTATATATATATATATATTTATGTACTTACATATATCTTATTCACATACTTCCGTTCAATATGATATGAAAACAGAAACAACGTTTATGCGTACGTACGACCTACTGTCTCCATAAATGGTGCCTTCCATTTCATTTATCTATCTATTATAAATATTTATATTCTGAATATATATGATATATAAATCATGTTTTATATTCTGGAAGTATTTAAATCATGATCTAAATGATATTATCTAGAATAACAAGTCAAAACACGTAGGATAAAGAAAACGATTATTACCCGAAATGTTAATTTAACATGGAAATCAATATTAAGTGCATAGTATAAAGTCATAAATGAATCATGTATGATATAATAAATATGAATATGGTTCTGGTATAATTTAATAACATACTATGGTCATTATACATGAGGTTAAATGTACCGTCGTCCAAAGGAAACTGCAAGGTAAGGGTTAATTACAAAATCTCTTTATTACTTGAGGTTGTCTTTTAAATAAATATCTACTGGGACATATTTATTATACATGTCCATGTTTCATAAAGGATATTTCAAATGGATTATTTTAAGGGACTTTTTTTTACTAAAACATGATTTTTAATTTTTTAACGATTTATTCTCCTAAACCTTTCTCATTAATGTCTATGTTTTCAAAATGTTTTTAAGGATTTATTTATACAGACATGAATGTATTAAAATGTTAATTCCTTTAAAAACCTTCAAAGTGGTATGGGACACTTTCATTCAAAACTATATTTTAAATTAATTCCATTATAAATTATGCGACATTTAAATGATTTCATGAAAAAAATGATACTTCTCTCAAAGATTTTTACTGATGATTTTCAAATATGTCAACATCCTTTATGGGATATTATTCTTGATTGAGGTTGATTTATTATGATACAAATCATCCATATTGCATTGAAGTTTTGGTGATATATTTGACTGTGGATGTGTTATATTTATACCATTCATGTTTTATGGTTAAAGTATTGACATTTCGTATACTGGTTTTAATACGAATGTTTATGTTATGTTTCAACTTTTTCATATGAGGAATGTATTGACTTTGTAAGTGACAGGTGGAGCCCTCTATAGCTCCTCAGTACATCGTTAGGTATCATGAAACAATTAGACGTGGAATTGGCCGAGGCCTTTCCCAATTTGATATGTGGTTTTGGATGAGGCCTAAATCATTGTTAGACGTCTCGGCCGAGGCCTTGAAAAGATGTTTCGGAATATCCGACATTATACATTCCCTCATTATGAAAATATTATTGATGGTTCATGTGGTTATTAGACTAGTATAATACCCATAACTATTTTTTATTATGGCAGTATTTACTCATCTCATATTCCTTCCATAAAGTGTTCATGTTTATTATTTGTAAAGGAATGTGTTTTAAATTATCCACCATGCCTAATGTTTATGTAACCTTCCGTTATACTACCTACCCTCACTGAGCATTTGAGCTCACCCCTTTCTTATTTTTTATTTTCCCCAGATTCCAAGCAGTGTATTATGTTTGATAAGTAGGGTTAAACTAGGGGATTAATGGTGTTATCAAAATATCATTTATGTTGTGTTTTATTTTCTAAGGCCTAATATAACGTTCATGTATGTAATCTATTTTCCAAGACTACTAAACTAGTCTGTACTTCAGGACATTATTTCTTGTAATCATGCCAATGTTATATAATAATGCACCGACTCTAGGTAACTATGGTCGGGGAGTTACAGTTGGTATGAGAGAAATATTAGAATTATCCTTGGAAATAGATTTTGATAAAATCTTATTAGAAAACATTACCCTAATATATACATTGAAGATTAGTAAATAATTACTTCCTAGAATTTTGGTAATATAAGGATTTTGTGTATTTTCCAAGTAATACATCTCTGTCTGGATATGAGGAGGTAGAGGAAGCTCTGGCACATATATACATAGGAGTGAAAACTCCGGCAAGGAGTTTCGGGCTTGAGCTAGGGAATCCTGGTACATGACAACAGGTCTTGCTACACTCTAGGTTATGACACTCCCAAGGGATATTCCTAGGATAATTCAAATTTTTATTACATGACGTTATGAAGGATTTATAAGTTAATAATTTCTCAAAGAAAACATTTTATGTATTTATATTATATGAATAATCTTTTCAATTCACATTAGTTTTTTTACAAGTTGGAAATTATGCATTGTGATTCATAAACTAACCTAGTGTAAGCCATTGTTTAGAAATGGCGCCTAGTAGAAGGAATGAGAATTCCAAGAATACACATGATCAAAAGATTAAGAAAGATCATATCTTTCATGGTATTAAGAAAATATTTAAAAGGGAAATAGTCTCCCATGTATTCTCATCATATGAAGAAATAGTATCACGTGTTAATAAGATGAGTGATGAATTATCTGAGTTCTATGGCTTTGAAGGGAAGAAAGATAAGAAAAGCATGGAAGAGAGAAAGATGGATAAAAGAAAGAGGCGAAAGAAGGATTTTTCAATATGTGATAACTATAAAAAGAATCACATTGGAAGATGCTTGAAGGGAATGGCGGTTTGTTATAAGTGTGGAGAAAAAGGACACCAAGTACGTGATTGCATGGGTAAGAAAAAGCTTTCAAATGTACAATGCTTCATCTGCAAGGAGTTGGGACACTAAGCGAATCAATGTCCAAATCACCAGAGTACACCCAAAATGCTACTATTAGATAATAGTCAACTTATGATTCTACTGAAGATGAACATGAATGATTAGAGTTCTTATGTTGTTATTAAAAAATTGTGTCATCTGAGTATTGTATTAATTATGTATATGTTATAATAATTATAGAGTATATAAGGATTGTACTGTAGTACTATTTCATTAAGGACTTGTGATTGTGTGGAACCAAGAAAAGTCACTCAATAGCAGGTTAATTTTTTTGGAAAATATATGGTTGAGAGAAATATAAACCATAATATGGCTCTAATAGTGAGGTAGTAATTTTGGAATAATATGTAATTGATTTGGATAAATTATATTGGATATTCTTGGCTACCTTTAAACTGATTAATAAATCATATATTCCATCATTGTTGGAGTTTAAAAAAAAAAATTGGATTGAAGGTGTATATCCAGTATTATTTAAGAAATGAGGGAGCATGAATGTAATAAATAAGGTTTTATGGTAATTTGGGGTGTTATAGTGTTTTAAAAGAATACATGATGAAGGTATTCACATCTTATTACGTGGCAAAAAGGATCTTCATTATGTTTACCTTTATTAGAAATTTTGGACTACGAGTTTGGAAAGAAGTATTTTGGATAAGTGTAAAGGTAGGAATCGATTACGTTTGAAATTAGATACTGTTGTTAAGGTTTAATCAATTCTTGAGATTATTTTTGGATTTTCATAAAAAGGACAACCCGGAGTTCGGGGGGCAACCCGTCGCGTCCGACAAGGCCACGAGACTTGAACCCGCAACTGAAGAGTGATAAGGGTTCATCGCCTAACACTGGCCTATGTGATGTCCTAGTTTGTATAATGTAGTTTTTTAAATGATTTGACAGATAAATAATAAATTCAATTTATTTGGGATCCTATACGATTAAGATAAATTGAATATTTTTGAATTCTATTATATTTTGGAATGACATATGAGTTTGTGGTAGGAATTAGTTGATGGATGAAACTCTTCTTGTCAAGTATATATATATATATATATATAATCTTATTATATGAATAAATCAATTTTTAAACTTTAAGGAAATGATATTAAAACAAAAAATGTGTTACCCTAATACCATATTTTTTGTTGAACCGGTGATATTTTACATCATCTTATATTGATGGCTTTGTGGACCTCAATTTTACAATTGTTTGCGATTGATGACCTCAATCACTCCATATAAATATTTCCATTTTTCCTCTAATTATGTGTCTCCAATTTTCACCAATGTTCTCTTAATCGAGATCATAATTTGGTGGTGAATTTCTCATTTCCATTTCCCTCTAATTAAGACTAAATTTTATTAACCTAATGTCCGATATGGGTTTTCCACAAATGTACATTTCTATTTTTACCCATTTATTTTTGAAGATCAATTTCAAATTGAGAGGACACAATTTATAAAATATTGGGATAATGTAACACCCCAAGGTTTCATAGTATGTTATCTCTTCAAAGTAATTCAACAACCTGCGCTACACGCAACAATGAGTTCTAGCACACCACGACTTACAAAACTAGCCGTTCAAAAATAAGTTATGAATATTATTAACTAAATTTTTATTTTTATATATATCCTATATAATTTTAAAGTTCATATTTTGTGTTTCTTAGACATAATATAAGGGCAAATTCAATTTTTCAGATAAAATAAGTAGTTTTCAAAAAATGCAATTTTACCGCTTATTTAATAGAGAATTATTTTTAAAACAAATATTTTACACTTTTATATATTAAATTTAATGAAATTAAATTCTTCTTTATAATATGTACATAAAAATTTAGTTTGGTTAAATTTTTTATACTTTTCTGATAACATTCATATTTTGATGAATACTGAAAAATACTAAATTTTAATTGAAAATAAATTTTTTAATTGAAATAATTTATAGTGTTAAATTATACATTTGAATGGTTTGGATGTATTATTATATGTTATTTTTATAATTTAATAAAATTTAGGTTAGTATAAGTAATTTCACATTTAAATTTGACATAAACACATGTCAATCTTTTGATAGTTTTTAATTTTAAAAAACCCACTTTTTGGTTTTGACAACGGGAATTAATTTTAAATTAATAAATGAAACTTATATGTTTTTAAATTTGTTAAAATAGACTTCATTTTTGAATTTATAATTTAAAAATTAGCTTAGGGTGAATTTTTGGTATTTTTCTGAAAACTTTTAATTTTTTCTGAATAGTGAAAAACACTACATTATTGGTTAAAACCAACATTTTATTTAAATAAATATTTATTTAATTTAAATTTATTTTAAGTTAAAATAGATAAATAATAACTATATAAGTTCAGTGTAATTCATTGGAGTCATTTTATAATAAGTTTAGATATATAAAATTTTTATTGAACTTTTTACCGTCTTTTACCCACCTCCTTGGAGCATTTGAAAATTCACATAAAACATAATTTTACCACTTCTGTGAGATGAATTTCAAAAATCCGAGAGACATTGTTAATATAACTAAGTAAAATTTGGTTCAATAAGATGAAAATAATTTTTCATGAATAGTAACTTTTGACTTTTATTTACCACGATTAAAAGTAAATAGGGTAATTAAGGGTAAAAATGATATCATAATTACCCAAACACATGTCTTAATTCTATTGGATAAGTATAATTCAACCAAAAAAACCTTAGTAATAAAATATGATCCTTTTTGGTCCACTTGGATTAGATTAGAACATTTATCATTATTTTATTTAAAGAAGAGTTAAAAGAGTTAAATTCAAAGTTTAATAACTAAACCATTTTTAATATTGGGTTACACACAATATAAATTAGACTCTAAATATTCATTAGAAAGATAAAAATATTTCCTACATCATAGTATTTTATTTATAATTTTTATAGATTAAATAATTAAATTTATTTATGACACAATGATGATGCAGTAATTACCTTATTAATGAACGAATCAAATAAATGGTATTATAAATATTAAAATAAATATAATATCAATGTTTTTATGAAATTGAAGAATTTTTTAGGTGAATATGAAATGTTAGGGTTGATTAAATTTATCGTTTTTGAAGTAATCAAGTTGTGATGACTTTCACAAAAACCAAATACCAAATAGTGTCAAAGTTGACATAAATTAATTTAAAAAAAAATACTATAATATTGGTTGATATAATATTACTAAAAATATAAGGTTCGGCCAAAGGAATTAAATAATAATATTTTTGTAATTAATTAACCACTTTATGTTCTCTTGGAAGTTTGTAATTTTTTTATTAACCATATTGCGTAAGAATACAAGTAGACATGGTAAAAGTTAAACTATTTAACTAAGAGTTAAATCTAAAAGATAAGGTTAAAATGGTAACCTAAACTTGTCTAAAACCTATTGGTTGAGAATATTTAGACCCATAACCACCTTATAATATAAATAAATCATTTTGTAGCCATTAGAAACCGAAAAAGATTTTATTATAATATAATATTTCAAGCTTTTCCTAAAGTGACCCTCACCACTCTTATAAAAGGGCACTTACCCTTCTCTCAAAATCACACATCCAAATCCATTTGGATTGGCAAAAACCATACCAAATATCCTTCCAACTTCTCCCAAATCAACCTATAGTCCTTAATTTGATTATAAAGTGAACCTAAGGATCCCTTTTGAACAATACAAAAGGAAACCCCCGAAGAAGACTTAATAATTTCACCACCATCTTTCAAGTACTTTTCATCTTCCACTTCCTCTTTCTTTGTTATTTTCATACCAAAATTATAAATCAAGTACTTCCTACATACTGTGATGTTATTATAAATATGGTACAACCATATTCATTATTCTATCCATCCTATAAATGAAAAATTCACCATACGTGCGTACGTACGGTATACCATCTCCACGTCTTGGTGTAGTTTGTTATTAAAACACTTCATTGTTTGGATGAGTATAATAATGAGTATAACTTATATAAATAATAAATATAACATGTTAATTATTCTCTATATATGATATACAATCCAGTTACATATGATCTCACCATTAATATAATGATATTGTCGCTCGTGCGTACATACGGATTACCATCTCCATGACACGATTAGATTCATTCCAACATTCACCATTCAACGATGATTATAAAAATATATATTATTAATAAGTATGTAATATAAGACATAATAATGCTACTGTAGATATATTTATGTATGTATGTATGTATTTACTTACATATATCTTATTCACTTACTTCAGTTCTATACGGTATGAAAATGGAAACAACATTTATGCATACGTACGACCTACCGTCTCCATAAACGGTGCCTTCAATTTCATATATCTATCTATTATAAATATTAATATTATAAATATATATGATATATATATCAAGGTTTATATTCTTGGAGTATTTAAATCATGATCTAAACGATACGATCAAGAATAACAAGTCAAAACACGTGCGATAAAGAATGTGATTATTACCCAAAATGTTAATTTAACATGGAAATCATTATTAAATGGGTAGTATAAAGTCATAAATGAATCATGTATGATATAATAAATATTAATATGGTTCTGGTTCAATTTAATAACATATTATGGTCATTATACATGAGGTTAAACATACCCTTGACCAAATGAAAGTGCAAGGTAAGGGTTAATTCTATAATCTCTTTATTATCCGATGTTGTTTTTACGTAAGTATCTACTGGAACATATTTATTATCCATGAACATGTTTTATAAAGTATATTTCAAATGGATTCTATAAAGGGATTTTTTTTTAATAAAACATCAATTTAAATGTTTTAATGATTTATTATTCTAAACCATTCTCATTAATGTCCATGTTTTCAAAATGGTTTTAAGGATTTATTTATATAGACATGAATGTTTTAAAATGTTAATTGCATTCAAAAGTTTCAAAGTGGTATGGGAAACTTTGATTAAAAATTATATTTTAAAATAATTTATTTATAGATTATACGACTTTTAAATGATATCATGAAAAAGGGATATTTCTCTCAAATATTTTTACTGATAATTTTCAAATATGTCAACATCCATTACAGGATATTATTCTTGATCGAGGTTGATTTATTCTGATAAAAATATTCCATATTGTGTTGAAGGTTTTGTGATATATTTGACTGTGGATGTGTTACTTTTATACCATTCATGGTTTATGGTTAAATTATTTACATTTCATATGCTCTTTTTAATACGAATGTTTATGTTATGTTTTAACCTTTTTATATGAGGAATGTATTGGATGTAGTAAGTGACTGGTGGAGCCTGCTATAGCTCCTTAGTGCATCGGTAGGTCTCATGGGACAATTAGATGTGGAATTGGTTGAGGACTTTCCCAATTTGATATGTGGTTTTTTCTGAGTCCTAAATCATTTTTAGACGTCTTGGTCGAGGCCTTGAAAAGATGTTTCAGAATGTCCGACATTATAAATTCTCTCATTATGAAAATATTATTGATAGTTCATGTGGTTATTCGACTAATAGAATAACCATGACTATAGTTTATTATGGAATTATTTACTCATCTCATATCCCTGCCATAAAGTGTTCATGTTTATTATTTTTAAAGGCATGTGATTTAAATTATTCACCATGCTAAATGTTTATGTTACCTTCCGTTGTATTTCTTACCCTTACTAAGCATTTGAGCTCACCCTTTCTTATGTTTTATTTTCCTAGGATTCCAAGAAGTTTATTATGATTGATAAGTAGGGTTAAACTAGGGGATTAATGGCATTCTCAAAGGGTCATTTATGTTTTGTTTTGTTTTCTAAGGTGTAATGTAATGTTCAGGTATTTAATCTATTTTCTAAGACTCCTAAACTAGTCAGTCCTTTGGGACTTGATTCCTTGTAATCATGCCAATGTTATGTAATAATGCACCGACTCTAGGTAACTGGGGTCGGGGCATTACTTAATCCATCCAGTAGAATAGTTACCTCACCTATAAAATTATAAATAAAATTTAGGTATCTTATAAGTGAAAATAATATATATTTATATCATGTTATAAGTAAATATTTTTTTTTAAAAATGATTAATTAAATGTTGGAATTTTTCTGAAATGTAAATTTTTATTTAGAATTTTATAATTAATTTAATGATTTAAAAGAAAAATTATTTTCATAAAATAAATTACTAAATTAATATTTCTGTTTATTATGATTATAAAAAAAATTTGCGTGACCTTAGTTAATTTTTCAAAGTGTCATACGATCTGTTAAAATTTCAAAATTGATATTTTTAGAATAAATAAAGATTTTAATTAAAAAATTAATTTATAAAATTTAGAAAATTATTTTCCATAAATTGAGTTCATTTTTTATATCTACATGTCAAAAATAGTTTGTGTGATTTTTTGGGATTTTTCTAAAATATTTTAATTTTTTGTGAATAGTAAAATATGGTAATTTATTGTATTTAATATTTTAAGACAAATAAATAAAACTTTTAATCATGGATGATATAAGAACCCATTGGTATGAACTAAAATTTACTAGTTCCTATAATTAATCACAATAATCAACACTATTGATAGTCTTGAGCCAAGATAATAAAAAAATGGATTAAATAATAAAAAACTCATCTCCTCCCACTATAAATATTACACTTCATCACCTCTTCTCTTGAAACCTAGAAAACCTTTATTTTTTTATTCTTCTCAATTCCTATCTCAATTATCTTATCCCTAATTTGGCCTCTCTAGTCTCAACCAAAAGGCCATTTCCACGAACCTTAAAGAGGTTCTCATGGAGACAACACTCAAGAGGTAAAACCCTTGCTCTTTCCCTTTTAATTTCTTTTCTTCTCTTACCCATCTCTCACCTAACCTATAAAAAGTAACATGATCTACCTAGTATAATATATATAATTAATAGTTATTCTATAAAATAAATATCCATCATTAAATCTTATATCCTGTCTTTTTGTTCTAAAAATTTAAAACATTGTATGTGAGGCATCGATTCACCGACTTCATGGACGGTGAGTTTTACTTTTTCATTACTGCATTCATGGACATACATAAAAATATTTTAATGGTTAAAGAATATTTTAATATTTATACTATAACTTATTTAGTGTTTTGGATCTTGTATATATACATAATATTAAATAATAAAATAAAACAAGTTTGTGAGGATAAAAAAGACGCCAAAATAATCTAAATGGTTATCATTAACATTTTATCAAATGAATCATTCACAAATATAGAAAAAGTGATAAATAAGAACATTTAATATTATGTGAGATCTTAAAAAACATTTAATTTCTTTTCAATATAACTATTCAATTTTACACGATCTTTCATACATGTATTCAAGTGAACCAATCATGAAAATCAAGGAAACAAAAACTATTGAATGACGAAATTGAATATTCTAACTCATAAGAATTTCTATATTTGAACAAAGTAAATTTTAATAAATAAAAAAATGTATAATAGGTTTTATATTAAATTATTAATGATCCTAATTTCATTATCCAGGATATTAAGTGAAAGTGAATAACACTTTCAGACATAAGGTAAGGTATTCTCTCCGAACCAAATTTTTTCTATTAGGATACACTCTCTCTATCTTTATCCAAAATAAATACATAATTATTTTTATGTAATCCTCCTAAATTATATGGGTATGTTTCAATCACATTTTCCGCGATCAATTTACCTTTATTTTATATTTAAATACATGTTTTATAAGGTTACATTTTCAATTCCTCCCGATAAGAAATCCTGATTAAAGGAAAGTTCCCATTTTAACACACAATTTCATGTAAACCCCATAATATATTTTAAGCCATTTTTTTCTAAACTCACTAGTTTTATAATGAAAACCTATCTGAGTACATTTATATTTTTATGAAATCAATTATTCTTATATTTTCTTTAAAGACTCTTCAATATTTTCCATTAAACCGCACTAAAGAGGCTCATTTCTAAAGTTTCATAAACACTCTTTTTTATATTTACTCTATTTTAACTTCATTTATCATTATCTATTCCTATTTAACTTATTGATGAAAATTTATGATTTAAATCCATTCTTTCAAGGACACTTTTATGATGTTCTAATTTTCTATGCTCTATTACCTGATTACAATACCCATTTCTTTCCATAGGTCACCCCTATGTTGAATTATTTATATAGAAAAAATATGAATGAACATGTTTTGATGGTTTTTCCTAGATACAGATACAATTCATTTCATAATGTTCAGTCTCGTGAGATTTTAGTTTGGGATATGGAGTAAACCTGATTCCTTTATGAGACTTTGTCCACTATGTGATATAGTCTTTGAAGTTAGCCTTGGATCATGATAATTCAATGTTATATGTTATTTACACAATCCTATGTTTCCCTGAGTAAATGATTTCATGTTCAATATGTTATGATTCTATATGTTTATTCATGTTCAATTCCTTTTTTATGTCTTATTGTTATGCTTCCTAACCCATGTGTTATGCTAATTCTTATTTTCATTCCCTTACGAGGGTTTTTAGCTCATCCTATTATTCATGTGTTCCCCGGGTTATCCTATATAGATATAAGATCTCAAAGGAAGTTAGGATCTCATGATGGATGATTAATATAAAGATGTTTTATGTTATTTACATGTTTCAATTTTATATTCCTAATTCTCAAAATACACTAGAATTTATGATCCTTGGTTCGTATTTTATGGTTAATTTTATAGATAATTATGTAATAATATGTGTAAAATTATAGGGTCACAGTAGGTGTTCCTATGTTTGATAAAAGAAACCATCGCAGTTGGAAGAATTGGATGTTACCCTATATTCTATCTCTTTTTCATAAAGTTAGAGATGCCAAAACTATGTGTTTCCCTCTCATTGATGAAGTTTCTATGATGGCTACTAATAAGAGAAATTTTAAAGTTGATGGTATAACTCATAATTCCTTGTTGATGGATCTCATATATAATGTTTATACAAAGATTATAGGGTTTAAAATTGCTAAAAAATATGGTATAAGTTTATAAGTAGTTATGAAAGAACTAAGAATGTTAAGTAAGCTAAAAAAAATTCATAGGAGTGGGTTTGAATATATTAATATGGTTGATGAAGAAAATATTGATGAATACATTATAAGATTTAATGAGATTATCAGTAATATCAGAGGTTTCCATGAGAAGTTGTAAGATTCTACCGTTTTTATAATCATGACCCAACCGAAGTTTGGTCTCAGGTCATAACTACCCCAATACTGCCTCCATTGGCCAAGGGTGGTGAAAAGTCTCAAAGACATAACTAACATTGGGATGGCTTTTCCAAAAAAACTAATGCACATACACACAACCCACTCAACAAAAAAGTACATAGAGAACAATGAAAAGATACAAAACATCTATAAATTAAACCAATCATGAATAAACCTCTAGATAGTATGAAGGTATGGTAGTGTATACTAAAAATTAAAGGAAAAAATACACACCCAACTAGAAATTTGTCCCAACCTGATAGAAAACTGATAAGAGTAAATAGTTGAGAGAACCCAGCTCTTGAATCCCAAGATATGACCACAATATGCGGTCTAATAACATAGTATCCCTAAGATTGTCTATAGTCAGGGTCAAATTATCTATATCTACATAAGATACAGTGTTTGTGGGAAAATCCCATGTAGGGGTGATTATAAGAATACCTATTATGACACCCCAAAATATGAATATTGGTAGTAAGAGATATAATAAAAATATTAGATAGAAAAAAGTATAGTGAAAGAGTACATCTCAACCCTGAAAGAGTGAAAGTATTCTCATCCAAGAACAAGGGGCCCACACAAGTTGAGCAAATGAACTACCCATTGAGTATTCACCACCTATAGAAGGAGAGTAGACTCATCTTACTATGTGATGCTAAACACAGAATGCTTGTGACATACCCCACAAGTCTTCACCTGTACTGGAAGGAGAGTAACCAAATACAAGGAGTAGATATATAATAATTATATATATATATATATATATATATATATATATATTCTCAGTCAAAGAATCCAAAATGAGAGAGTAATGGGATCTCCATCTCACAACTCAATCCAAGAATAATAGTTCCCAATAGTTCCAAAAATAAAACAATGATGCCCAACATCCCACACATCTGCAATGAACACAAAAGTTTAAGGAACTCATTCACCACACCTTGACACTATCCTATTTGGACAACAATGAATATCCCACATGGTTTTGGTTGCATAAAGAAAACATGTCTCAATGGGGAAAGTGTCCCTCTTCCTTGTGAGTTAAAATCAATGTCAAACCACATCTCAAAATTGTACCGCATAGTCGATTGCCCACAATTTCTAGATATAGGGAAAACTACTTGGTTCAATAAGTGGGTTTCACTCTGATTGTTTATGGAGGACCCATTATCTATATAGTTGTAGGGTTTAAATTCAATGGTGGGGACCCATGATCGGTCTAGCTAGAGGATTCCACTATAAAAGTATGTTGAGGACCCATGCCCTGTGCTGATAAGAGGGTTCCACTATTGGAGATGCCAGTGGACCCATTCCCAGCCCAACAGGAGGGTGACACTCGAAAAACTCGTCAAGTACCAATTCCCAACCCAACCAAAAGTTTCACTCAGGAGTCTATAGAGAGCCCATCACATCCCAGCTGAAGGGTCCTACTCTAGAAGTCATCGATGACCCATGACCAGCCTAGATAGAGGGTTTCACTTAAGAGTAAGCCTCCGGTGGTCATTCATGTATAATTTAATCATCAATCATCTCCAAAAAAATTCCATTCTCCTAACATTTCAAATTTCAACCCTAAATCCACAACTGGGGGCACCATTATGTTCTATATGGGAAAACACTCAGGATAGGCTACTCATAGGCCAAAATTTGAGTTCAAATGATACAGATATGGAACATCGAAGCTGGGTCAGAAGAGCTCATGGGGTATAAGATGTGTGAGGAGACCCACAAAGTGTGTGGTCCCTATCAATAATTTGACCATGTCCCAAGTAGGCACATGGCTTCCTGTCTGTGTAGTGGTAGACACCATGTTGGTGGAAAACTCGGTAAGTCCGGGCTAACTAGGGCTGGGGCTATGTGTTGTTCTCCCTGTTAGTGTACAGAAGAACATGGGAATGTACATTACCCCATGTAATTCCTCATGGGTTACCACCCATGTGACCCATCACATGGGTTATCCAACTGAGAGGGGGGGGGGAAACGACATGTAGGACGAACTACACATTGTGTCATCTTCAATTTTCCAAAAACCCAACCACCATTATAGGAGGGTCTGCATCCCTTGTGTTATTCTTTGAACATGACATGTAGTCCAGATTTTAAATGAAATCCTATATTTTGATATCCGGTCTTCATGCCTTGATTCAATCCCTTCCACATCATATTTGATGATAGTATCATCCAAAACATGTGGATCTAGCCATAAATAATGATCCTAAGTCGTCACTCTCTGGAAATTTCCTCTGCATGAGTTCAGGGGTTTTTTCATTCATTTAACACTATACCGAACCTCTGTTTAACCATGACTCATCTATCGATCATCAAAATGGTCAACTTCACCCTTAAATGACCCTAGACCTATGAATTTCTCTTCTAACCATTATTTTTTCATCAATACTTCATGAATCTGGGGGGCCTGATCAAGCTCATTACCTCATGATAAAGTTAAATAGGGACTACGGGGATCCAACCAAAAAGAACACAAATCATATTGGAGAGAAAATAAAAAATAATAATAATTAATATATTATGGTTAATAATTCTTGGCCAATCGATCAAGAACGAGGATTCTATATTATAAAAAATGAAGAAAAAAAATTAAATTAATTTACATGGGCACATGGAGAGGAAGAAATAGGGCACAAATCCTAGAACAACTATCAATCTACTCAATATATTTAATTAAGGGTGTAAAAAACAAATTAAATATTGCAAAATCAATTTTGGAACAATTTTTTATATATAACACATCCACCGATGATTTGGGTGATGTCCATGCATTCTCTACATCCTAATCTACACTGAACCAAATTCTATTCATTTTATGATTGAGATATTCCAACAAAAAAGGGAAGATACCTCTCACCTATGATTTCATGATTATGAGGCCAACCATGGAGAAGCCTCTATAACAGTGAATTTATAGACCTTTAATCTAGTTCTAATTGATTTAATTAATTAATGTAACAATTAATTTATCCAATTAATTTACCTCCATCGAGTGAATGGTTTGGATGCCCTATGATGAATCATTTTATGTTGTGCCTTGGGTAAACACAACTTTTCAAACTCAACCATCATCTCAGTATTCTGATCTAATCAACTGTTTAAGAGTTATCATATTTTCTTCAAGAAATTGCATGCACACAATATAAAATATATTTAATAGTCTTATAATATTTATTCTGGGCACACCGGGCCATGGAATCGCATGTTGTCTTAGTGCTTATATCTAGATATATATATATATATATAAAATTTAAAAGTTTTTGAAGGTAAAAATTGGGTTTCTATATCATTCCATCCTTCAATATTTTCATCCATGAATGAAAAAACATGGAAAAAAACTTAGGATAATGATCCCACACATGGATATCCTGCTCCAAATAACTCTGTGGAAAGATCCTGTTATTCCAAAACACATGAACCAAATTGATGGTTCGTCCACACAGGGTCCACTGCATTGAATCCTCAATCTCTACCGGGTTCTCTACAAATGTGGCTCCATCCTTGATGTCTAGTTCACCCTAGTCGATGAAGCTTGTGGGGTCATGCATGTATCTCCTCAACTGTGACATGTGGAAGATGTCATGCACCTAATTCACCTATGGGGGTAGGGAGATGTGGTAGGGAACCTCACCAACCCTCTGCATGATCTCAAATGGCCCAATGAACATTGGGGATAGCTTGAATCTCTAGCCGAACCTCTTAAATCCAAATCAAGGGGAGACACTCATAAATAAATGGTCTCCTTAATAAATATCTAAGGTATTATTATGTAGATATCTGTATTATTTATATTTATTTTGGGACATCCTCATATGCTCATAGATGACCTGGAAATTCTGCATCATCACCTGCAGGAACTCTAGCCCCACAAAATATGGCTCATCAATCTCTATCTAGCACAAGGGTGACCTACATGGTCTCTTGTAAAGGAACTCCAAAGGTTTTATGATGATGGTATAGTGGTAGTTGTTGTTTTACTCAAACTCTACCAATCTTAGGTGATCCTCCTAGCTCTGGGAGATGTCTAGCATGCAATCCCTCAACATATCCTCTAGCACATAGGTAGCATGCTAAGTTGTCCCATTTATATGGTTGTTAATGGCTATACTCATCTAAAATTCGACCCCAAATGACTCATTCAAGCCTTTACATAATTTTGAAGTAAAATACATGTCATGATTAGAGACAATAGTTGAGGGAACCCCATGAAGGAGAACAATCTCTCATACATACAACTGCCCCAAAGTCTTCATTCAACTCTACTCCGTGATAGAATGGAAGTGTGCTGGATTCAGAAGTTCATCAGCTATCACCCAGATGGCATCATGGATCTTTTCTATGCATGGAATCCCTCTGATAAATTCCATGGATATTTCATCCCATTTCCACTCCAAGTTCTCAAGGGGTTACAAAAAACTCACCAGATCATGGTTTTAATATTTCACATGATGATAGGTGAGGCACCGACCGGTGAAGAAACTATGATTCATATAATTCTTGACCATGAAAACTACCACTGAAGGTCTTTGTAAATATTCCCCATATCATGATATACATCTAGGGCAGAAGTGTTGACCTCCAACCTCACATCCTCTTGTAACATGAATGGAACCACTATTCTCCACAGGAAAAGATGATTTAATTACCGCTTTCAGAATATCAATATGGTGAGTCACCTATGGATATATTATAATTTAATACCTAACAGTCCATGTATCTCAGCTAGGACTCTCTCCCAAGATCAATAGGTGAAGGATTCAACACCACTAACTAAAGAAAAACTGCACCATCCTGCTCCACTAAGGTCACCAGCAGGGAAGCTGACTGCTCTGAAGCATCCTGTACTAAGTGGGATTAGGAATTTATGATAAGGTAATATAATAAAACATTTATCATCCCTATATTATATATAATATCTAATTAATATTCCTATAAAAATTCCAACCATCTTCACTATCTTGGGTTCAGGTCTCTCTACGTGAAGATGCACCTGAGACTCTAGTGGTATGGGTGAACCACCATGAATTCCCCCAGAAGGTAGTTACATAAAATACTCATAGACAAGACTAACACATACAAAAATAGTTCATGTGTCTCATAGTTTTTCTCATGTGGTATCAACTATCTCAACACATAAGTGATAACTTCCTGCCGCTATATCAAGACGTAGACAAGATCATCTCTCAAGGAATCATAATACACAACAAACTCCATGAAATTATTTGGTAGTCTCAAAACTAGATCACTCTTAATCATCTTCCTCAACTCCTCAAAGTACCTTTTTCACAACTTGAAAAAGTTAAATGACTTCCCATTCCGCATCAAGGAAGTCAAAGGTGCTACGATTCTAGAGAAGCCTTCCAAAAAACCCCTGCAGTACTCTGCCAAGCCATGCAATCTCTTCACCTATGTCATTTTCTTAGGTGGCTCCCATGAAATCATTGCATTTATATTTTAGAGATACATAGTTGAAACATGATCACTAATTAAAAACCCAAAAAAGTGAACCTCATGTTTACATAACTTCACACTGAGAGCTTTCTGTAAAGCTGGTGGTCTTGAAGGAAATTAAGAACCATCCTCAAGGGCTCTGCATGCTACTCCTCTATTGTAGAGTATATGAGTATGTCATCGATGAAGACACCAAAAATTGGTCCATATACATTGGTAGAACCTGGTTTATTAAATACATATACACGGTTGAGGCAGTTATCACACCAAAGGGCTTCACTAGAAACATATAGTGTCCATACAAACTTTGTAAAGAAAACTATGGAATGTCGGTCTTGCAAACCCTCAACTGGTGGTAGCTATATATAGGATAGATATTTCAGAACCATTTCACACCTCAATAATAGTCAAAGTGGCCTTCAATCCTTAGAAATTGGTATCCATTATTTATCATGGTCTGGTTCAGGCAATGATAATTCACAAAAATCTGTGAGCTCCCATCTATCTTTTTTATGAACAATAACTGAAACCACAACTTCTATATCTCAATAGGTTCCATAATATATGCATTAGAAGATATCAAATTGGTCCAAGGATACAAGCCAATACAAAACTCTATCTCCTGCCTCATAAGTAGTCATAAGATGTCCTCGGGGAAGACATACACATAATCCTCAAAAATTGAAGGAACCCAGATTTATGAAGAGCCTAATTCACCAAGGGATATACTCTCTAACTAATTGGTGATGGTATTTAGTAACTTTCTTAAACTCAAAATCCATTCCATGAGAACTCTCTCACCCAAAAATGAGAATAACATCCCATTAGTGTGTCGGCATCTGAATTGTTTGTAGTGATAATCGATATGGTATCATAAAAAGGATAGTCAATCCATACCCAATATGACTTTATAGGGTTCCGTAATGATGACCAAAAGGTCCCATTTGAACCTATATACTTCTACTGATAGACCAAACTACCATCATATTAAAGACGTAGAAAAAATATTCCCTATAAGAACTTCACGATATAGCAGTTTTGCTAGCGCTTCAACTGATAGATCCATCTCTCATACTAGGAGTATAGTGATAAAGTAATTACTAAAACCTGTGTATAATAATACTAAAGTTATATTAGAAAACACATAAATCATACCACCTATCATCTCATGTATTGCAAGATCGTAGACATCCAATGCATGCAGCTGCCTGTGGCCCTGGCCGCCTGCTCCCTAAGCCTGACATGGGACACCTAGTGGTTGTGGTGGAAAGATATCATGATGGATTTCACTACCCAAAGATCTTATTTCTTATTTTACAACTCTACCTACTTGGGGACCACCCAATCTATTCTTGGGAGATCCCTGATCATGATATTACATCTGAACACATTCTTGAGTTTGATCATGGAAGGATCACCTGCTCTAAGATCCTTGCAACTAACATCTGCTAGCTACTCCAGACGAATCCACTCTATGGAACACACTGCCACCTCCAGCTATCTAGTATCCCACAAACATAAATACCTTTATCACTAGTGAATTATCTAGCACCCCAGAATATGTGGGGATGAACAAGGTTGAAACCCTGACTCGAATCTCTCTGTGAAGTCCCTGCACAAACATCTATACACAGAAGTAGCCATCTCAGATCATGTCAGGGGAGTAATGAAAAAGGTTTGTGAACCTCGTCGCATTGAATACCATTTTCATAACTCCTTTCCCCATCTCTAGAATTTCTAGTATGTGGGTTGTGCATAAGTAGGAGGGCCAATAATCCTCATAAAACAGCTACAGAAAGCTAGGTCATGAGAGTGCTGACTCATAGTTCATCTGTGTAATAAGGCACCAATAATGCCCAACTACTCAATGGAAGATGATAGCTTCTATCAGAACCATATGGTATATTATGGTCTGAACAGTTCTGTAGATATAGGCCACTGAATCCTGCCAATACTTTGTCGCCTAGGATATGGATCGTAGTGGTTCCTTAGGGGTCTCTGATGCTGGAACTCACGGAGTGTGCTAAAATTGTATGCATCCTCAACCTGGTCTACTGGATTGATCTACTTATCAATAGGGGAGGTGCTACTACCTTCCCACCTAGAGGAATTGAATCATGGGATGTACCATGAACTATGGCCTCATCACTCATAGGGTTTTCACTACGAACCAAAGCTAGTATCCTGGATGGAAGTCATCATAGAGGCATGTTAAATGATATCAAGGAATATTGAAGTCATATGAGAATATATGTATATATATATATATATCATAAAACACTGGATTTGAATAAAGAAAGATATTAAATGACTCTAATCTATATGATAGATGTACCAATATCCGAACAAAAAAATATCTTTTCATGCAGAGTCGACATGGAGAGAGTTAAGGTCTTGGTGAATGGCTACGCTGGCTGTCGCACCATCACTGGATTCCTTGGCCTATGATCCCCACTTGATACAATTTAATAATGTTTCCACAAAACCAACTAATATTTTTAAAGGAGATATATCTTAACTACTTACAAAATAATGAACATGCTATGATACCTATCTGTCATAACCCGACCCAAGCCATGTCCTGGGCCAAAACAACCCCAAGCACACCTCCATTGGCTAGGGGGTGGAGACAACCATCGAAGGCATAAATAACTAGGGGAGGCCTTTTCCTTAAAACCCGTTCACACACACACAAACTACTCAATATAAATCTGCATAGGGGAATAAGAAAAGATGAAACACTTATATAAAATAAACCTAGAATGCATGAACCTATAGCAAGTATAAAAGTGAGGTAGTGTATACTAAAATGTAAAGGAAAAAAATACACACCAAAATTGAAATGTTTTCCAACATGACAAAAAACTGGAAAAGGGTAAATAGATAATATATCCCAACTCCTTAATCCCATGCTAAGACCACCATACTAGGTCCAAGCACCCAATATCCCAAAGCTCCTTTGTAGTCACGGTCAACATATCCATTTTCTGCATAAGACACAATGTGTATGGGAAAAGTAAATGTATTGTGTAGTATAAACATACCCAGTAAAACACCCTGAAAGCTAAAGGGGGAGTAGTAAGAGATAAAATAGAGGAAAAATTAGATGTCACAATGTACAATGAAGGAGTATAACCAAACCCAGTAAGAGTGAATGTAATATCATCTAAAAAAAAAGGGCCAAACATGGGGATTAGATGAACTTCTCATTGAGTCCTCTCCGCTTATAGTATCAGAGTACACTAATCCAACCTCAATAATCTAAACACATAAATCATGTGACATACCCCAGGCATATTCTCATTTCATGGAAGGAGAGTAACCAAATCCAAAGATTGGATACATAAAAATGATATATATATATATATATATAATTATCCAATGAATCCCAAACAAGATAGTAAGGGGATCTCAATATCATAACTCAACCTAAGAAGACGAGTATCCAATGGTATAAAAAAATACAACAATGATTCCCAACATCCCACACATTAACCCTGAAAACATAAGTCTAAGGAACTCATTAACTACACCATGACACTCGCCACATTGGTGGGTGTGGACTCACCCACATAGTTCTAGTCATGTCAAAAAACACATCTCTATGGGGTAATGAAACCCTATTCAATGTGTGTCTAATACTATGTTAAACCAGGTCTTATGACTGCATCGCATAGTCTAGGGGCCACAATTTCTATGTATAGGACCCATGAATTGGAGAAATATGAGGGTTCCACTTTAATAGTTTATGGAGGACACAATATCTACCCAGTAAGAGGGATCCAATCTGATGGTAGAGGACCCATGGTCATCCCAGGTACAGGGTTCCTCTCTAAAAGTCTGTAGGGGACTCATTCCCAATGCCGATAGGATGGTTCCACTATAGTAGTTGTTACAGGTCTCATACCATTCCCTACTAAAGGGTTCCCCTTTTAAAATTCATCGAGGACCCATGCCTAGCCAAGGTGAAGGGTTCCACTCAGGAGTCTGAAGAGGACCCATTTCCATCCCTACTAAAGGGTCCCACTCTAGAAGTCAATGAGGACCCATTTTTAGCCTAATTGGAGGCTTTCACTTGGGAGTAAGCCTCTGGTGATCCTGCCTAACTACTACCCTCACCGAGCATTGCCTCAAAACATTTCATTGCCTAAACATTTCATATCACATTGCTAAATCTATAACTATGGTCACCATCACATTCTATGTGGAAAAAACATAGGATACACTACTCACAAGCCAAAATCCAAGTTCAAACGAAGGAAATATGGAACTTTGATGTTTGATCAGAAGAGATCAAGGGGTACACAATGTGTGAGGGACCCACAATGTGTGTGATCCCACTCCACAGACTGACTATTTCATTGGTTGGCACATGGATTCCAATCCATGTAGTGCTACATGTCATGTAGGTGGACTACACGACGTGTCTCGACTAACCGGGACTAGGGCCATGTGTTGTTCATAGTGTTCGTGTACTAGAGTACATAGGTGTATAACTAACCCCATGTACTTCCACACAGGTTCCCATCTGTATGACCCACCGCACGGGTTATCCAAATGTGAATGGGGTACACGGTTTGTAGGAGGGACTACACTCCATGTGTTATTCGTAGAACAAAACATGTAGTCGGGATTTCAGAAAAAATCCCATATTCCTAGATCTGGTCTTCATTCCATGATTCAATCCTTATCGCTTCATATATAGTGCTAATATTTTCCAAAAGATGTGAATATATTTGAAAATCATGATTCTGGGCTATCACTCACCAAATTTTCCTTTAATCGAGTTCAGGGGCTCTGTCGTTCGTTCCTCACTCTACCGCATGTCTGTTCATCCAAGATTCATCTATAAATTGTTCAAATGACTATCCTCACCTCACAACAATAGCAAATCTAGGAATTTCTTGGTGAACCATTCCTGTTTCGTCAATACATCACGAATCTGAGTGTCTAATCAAGCTTGATACCGCCTGAAAAATCCAATTCAGGACTGTGAGGATGTAACTAGGGAAGAATGTGAAGGATAAAGTCACAAAAATGTTAATTGATCGAGGTAAAGGTTTATTGTCTAGTTTATTGAGAATGGGGATTCCAAATTTGAAAAAAAAATAAAAAAATTAAAATTATGTAAATGGGAACATGTAGAGGCTACAATAGGGATCCAATTGAAGAACAACTATATTCCTAACAAATATATTTAATCAAGGGCGTAAGAACACCAATTGATAAGTCCAACGATAATTTTGGATTGATCATTGATGAAGAGCACATTCACCAATGATTTGATGGATGGCATTGCGTTCTTTTCATCCTAATATGCTCTGATCAAGAGTCTAGTTGTCATTTGATAAAGATACAAATATAGAAGGGGGAAGAGAGAACACACTGACGATTTCTGGATTATGAGTCCAACCATGGAAAATCTTCTTAATTGTTAATTTATATACTTTTAGCACTGGTAAATGTGATTTAATTAATTATTATAAAAATTAATTAATCCACTTAACATACCTTCTCCAAGAGATGGGTCTGAATGCCACACACCAACTCATTTAATGTTGTGCCTATGGTAAACACTGAATTACAGACTTAACCATGGTATCTGATATCTAATCAGATCACCCATTTAATATTTATCATATTTTAATTATTAATATTTGTATACAAAATATATAAAAAAATTAATATTTTTATAAAATTAATTACAACCACACCGGGTCTAAAAATACCATTTCGTCTCATCGACAATATCTATAAATAGATATAGAAATATTTCAACGTCTTATATAGAAAAAACTGAGTCTCTACAGTTGAGAAAAAGTTTAGAAGCATTATAGATATATTTTATTCCAAAGTTTCATATTTAGAATATTTAGAAGATTTATCTCTAGATAAACATTAGAATATTCTCACAGCATATGAGATAAGTAAACCAATAATATATAAGAAGAATAATAAGGAATAAATAGCTATAAAATCCTTGATAAAATGGAACCTCATGGATAAATAAGTTATATAAGTATAAAATTATTTAAAGATAGAATAATAGTAAGAGGACTTCGACACAATCATTAATATTTTTTTAAGAAATATAATAAGGTAATGTGGAATGGTAAACCTCCTCTTAGATCATGGAATATTAATTATAAAGTATTTTTTTGAAGACATTTTCCTAAGAAGAAGTATTAAGATTCTAAATGGAAAAAATACTATAACAATTCTAAAAAAAGTGGACGAAACACAAGAAACAAATTTCTAGAAAAGAAAAGTAAAGTTTGTAGATAATAAAAGGACAACAATATTTTTCATCCATTAATGAATATGATTTTAATTTCAAAATATTAGATTATGTAAGAAGAAGATGTTATTCATCAGACAGTGATGATGATGGGTAGAAGATAACATAATTTGAGTGGATTATTAAATAAAATTTGGAATATTATCTTATGAAACTGACACATCTTAAGAAGGAAGGAATGTTGTTGAAAAAAAGAAGTTAAAGGGATAAATGTTTGACAATATCAAGTGAATAAAAAATATGATATAAACCTTAAAGTGATCAGGTCACTGAAAATGAAATTTTGTGAGATTGAGAGAAAATTAAAATTTTATAATGCAACATTAAGTGGGTAGGGGAAAATTGATATTGTAGAAAGAATTTTTTTTTGGGATTGTAAGTTGAATAGGATAAATTTAGCCGAATTTTAGAATATGGTAAATGTACTAAAATTAAATGTTTCTGAGAAAGAATTAGAGTTTTTAAAAACACAATCAGTATTTCTAACAACACAAAGCTTGTTAAGAAATATAAGAGAATATTTCACAAAATAAGTTGAGGTTAAAGGTAAATCTTCTCAACATATTGGTAAGAAGGATCCAAATAAGTAGGTAGTTACATTAGATAAACAATCTCAACACACATATGCTTTTACTAAAAATGTAGGTTTAAAAGTTATGATTTGTGAGAAATCATCATCCAGTAAGAAAGAGGGGAATTCATCAAGAATACATCTCCAAAAACAAAGTCTCCTGTGTTTTTTAAATAGAATATGACAACAAAATTTATAATAATAATATTATTAGTATGAAAGATCAATATTTAGAGTTCACTGTTAGTGTTATGGAGGTTTCAGGAACAACAAATATTCACAATGGTATAATATGTATCTACCATGAAATATGTATTATTCAAGAGTGAGATATAATGATTAGTGAAGAGAAACTTTCCAATAATGTATTATGTGTAAGAAAATAAATTTCAAAGGTAAATAATATTTAATAATTAAGATTAAAAAATTTTAAGCATAAGAAATTTGATAAAATAAACAATTCTAAGAAAGTTGATTTGGGTAAGAAAGTTCAAATGGGGAAAAGGTGTTCTTTGTTATTTGGATATATCAAATATATATGAATATAAATATAGTGGGATCCAAAAATTTAATTTATTATAATGGGAAAAAATAGGTCTCATAAAATGATAACATAGTTGTTAACAATTTATCAATAGATAGTAAGTAAAATATTTAGAAGAAAAGTTAGAGGTGTGATAAATATAGAAATGTTACAGAAAAATTTATGAATATATTTTTTTCCTAAGAAGAAATAAAAGAAATGATGTAAATAACTCAAGGTAATAAATATATTAGAAAACATGAATGGAATATGAAAATATTATCTAAAAATTATAAAGATGAGAAGAAATAAAGTACATACTATATAAAATCTATGAAGGAGAAGAAGAATTTGAGACTGAGATATGATTATCAGTCTAAAAATTACATCTAAATAATATAGAGGTTCATTAATATTCCCAATATTTTTTATGTATACTAAATATCATATAATTAAAGGAGAATAATTAGGTAAGTTGTATGAGTGTTGTATTAGTTTTATAGTAAGATGAAAAATCTATCAAGTAACATTGTTACCATGATGATAAAGAATGTTGTGATAACCTTTAGTGGGAGTAATGCTAAATATATTGTATAAGTATCCAAATTTTCTTTAAAAAAGGTAATTATAGAATGATAAGAAAGATTATATTTTGAGGAAATTCTTTTTATACACCCGAATATTATTAGTTTTCTGTTAAGCTGGATGTTAATTATTTATTAATTTTTTTTAGATTTACCCTAATGTAAATATATCAGAAGAAACTTGAGGAAATTATTACATGAATTAAATTTTATGGAAAACATCGATCAACTTGATTATATACACCTGTTTTCAACACCAGGTTCTCCCATATAGACTTAGAGTTGTTTAGTTTAAGGTTCTTTATTATGAAACACATGTGATACTAATTTTATCTTTGATATTTCATTGCAAAATTATGATCAAATTGGACGTTATAACAAATTAAATATGTTTACTTAATATTTGATAGTCAATAACGGGGAGAAGTAAAATATGGGAAGATAAAAATATCATGATGAAATTCATGAGAAAACATATTTACTTCAAATAGGTTGGGAGTTGTGATAATGATATTTTATACAAACAAAGAGGGAAATATTTTTGTTGAAATGTGTATTTATTTACATATATTATAAATAATAAAATATGTGTTTGTATATAATGTTGAGAGAATATTTCACTAGATTTTTATAGGAAACTTTCCTTATAAAGGTTTGGTAATTTTCCTTATGAAGTGTAAGAAACATTGCTTATGTAGTGTATGAATGTTTAATTAAAAATTTAGATGATGTTATATTATAATTCATGTTTCTACCATCATGTAGTTAATCATGATCTAAGCCAGGTTTATATGATTTTTTAAAAAGTGATATAAGTATAAAGGGGGGAATTATAAAGTGAGAGAAGAGAAAGATCAAGCGGTTATACAATGTTCTAGCTAGATGTGTCAAATAGAATGTTTTTATGAAGATGTAAAACATGATAGGAATACTAGAAAAATGTAATCAGATGGAAAGACTCATTGTAAACAGAAAGAGTTTTATGATGTCTGAGACCAGGATTTTGATGAACTGAGTTTATTAAGATTGATCTATGAAGTTGAAGTTGTACAATTTCAAGGATGGAGGATATATTTTCTATTATATCATATGGAGAAAACTATTATAGAACACTTGATCGTGATATTAATGAGGTTGTAACTAATAAAGGTTCATAATAAATAAAAATGAAATATACAAGGGATAGAGATCTATGTTATCATCATATATAGAAATGTAAATGCACTCCATATAGAGAAGGACCAAATATAGGATTTCTAATTCATCGGTCAAAGGTTTCATATTAAGATAACTAGTATAAGATGACTTTATAGACCCACCAGTTGGAGAAATAATATATAAATAGAAACGTTATACTAATTAAATCAGATGAAGTTATCATAATAGAGGGAATCCAAACAGAGGTCCACTGGATGAAAAAATCTCTTTGCCTCCATCAAATAGATAAAGTTGTAGTATTTTAATCAGAAAAAATATTTCTATGGAGATTTATAAAGAGTTCATAAATTCCTTAACACGATGAATCTTGAGATGACCATTTTATGTTTTCTATCTTTTTATGTTTATGAAATTTTTTAGACATTACTTAACCCCATGTATAAGGAATTTTTAAGAAAATAGGAGCTTTCAATAAACTCTGTGAAGCCTTAATATAATTTTAAAAGAGTTTAGAAGTATCCTATGAAAATATTTAATAAGGAGATCTATGATTTGAGTTTCAGCTAAGCAAGAAAAGTATATTGAGTCCCTATAATGTCACTTGATAATCTCACCTATTTTAAGGTTTTAAACATAAAATAGAATATGTGGAATAATTTCCAAATGTTTTGGAGTGAAATTCCAAAAGAGTTTATGCATTGATAATACAAAAAGGTATTTACCTGGTTAAATAAGAGTTCTATAAGATTTAGTTTCATTAGATAAATATTATATTCCATTGGATCGATAATGATCAAATATAAAGGAATTAATGAGTGTTATCGATTTAGTTTCTACTCAGTAAAATAAGGTTCAATGGGAAAAAGTTTCATCAGATGAAGAAGGAGGTGTATCAAACTGAACATGATTCAATTGAAAAAGAAGCATCAAACAGAAAATGTTGGACATAGGTGTATCTAAGAGATAAATCATACTCAACTATAGTGTGTTGAATATCATCATATAAATATATACCATATGGAGCCATTATAAATAGGGAATAAATAGAGATGATTTGATGAATATTTATAAGGATTTTTTCTAGATGGGTTTCTCAAAAAGTTTAGATTGATCATATCCTGGTCTTTTAAAAACAAAGAGGATGTTTTAAGTCTAATAAAATCTTTTGAGTGTTTTTTAATTTCTTAATGATCGTACATAGATAAAGGTGATACAAATTTTTTTCGGGAGAAAGAAAATATATTTCTATAGCATATTGAAAAGAATAATGAAGAGCTTATAGCTAGGTGTGTAACCACTTACTGAAAAAGCTTATCGTTAGAGAGTATAATCAGTTGTGATGTAAGATGATACCATTCAGATAGTTGGTGCGTATGAATAACTATGGAATAAGAGATGATTACTAGGGTACAACCAAGGTAATCTGAAAAAATGATTACTAAGTGGTATAACTAGTTGCTTCCTGGCCATTTATAATCCCAAAATGGGTTAGTAAAATAATCCATGTCGGGTGGACAACAAATATGAAAAGAAGTATGTATTTGTACCAAACCTAGTAAATATCATATGCTAGTTTCTATTTTTATTTATTTCATATAACAAGTGAGGTTGAGATTTATATTTAAGTATATCATAACTCTAAAATGTTTTCAAGGTTAGAAAATGTTTTCTTATAAAGTAAAGAAGTTTCCTTTTAAAAGAGAAAGTGATCAATAATTAACCCTTATCAGTGACCCTATATTGATCCAGGTAACCTCAGAAAAATGGAACTAGAATTCTCTATATTTAATGTTAGAAATAATATGGTAGAATTCATCACATCCAATTAAATAAAAGATATGGTTGGGTTTTTTTGAGCCCATATCCCATAGTTTTAACCTTAATTAATCTGTTTTACCCTTTATCATGGTGAAATATATTTTCCATGGTTAATATTCATAATCAACAAAATTAAAAAGGGAATATTTACCAAATATTAACTTATATATTCAAAATATGGAATCCATTTCTTAATATTAAATATCTATAATTGGAATAAATAAATTTTAATATAAATTCCTAAAATGAAAAGATAAAATGATTTTTATTAAAATAACTTTTTAATCTCAGAAATGTAATAATACAAAAATAATGTATAATGGTGATTCTTATGTAATTAATTATTATTTAAAATTTCTTTATTTAACCAAAAAATAATATTTTACAAACGTAGGTATTTTTTCACTATTCACTCAAAAATCAATCTTTTTCATAAAAATATTAAAAAATCATTCTAATTATATAATTACATGATGATTGTAAAATTTATTTCCATTTTTTAGATATAAATTATAACAATATAAGTAATTAATTATGATTTCTATGCATATAATTTAATAAAAACAATTTTGAACGAAATGTATTTTTGATACATAAAATGACTTTACAGAAAATTGATTAATTATTTATTTTGAATTAGTCAATAAATTTGGAAACTTTATACATAATTTTTATAATTTGGTTATTCTTATTCATACCATCTGACCCAATAACTAGTTTATAATAACCATATTTAAATAATATTGTTTTATAGTTTATTTAATCTTTGTGTTGTGTGTGCTACACACTATCGATTGTAGTGTTCTTTTTAAAAGACAATATAAAAAAAAAATTAGTTTATTATAGAGTTATTTTGTTAAACATGGACCACGTGATTAATACAAAACTTTATTGTACTTCTTTGTTTTATTTTTGAAAAATTTTAGTACTATAATGCCTTATCCTCCGTACTTCATATCTATTACCCTTCAAATAGATGAGTAAAACATGATTTTTTGGGGAAGGGAAGGTGATAAATTACAATTATTGAGTCCCATGACTAATGAATAATACTCCCTTATGTTGATTGATTTCAGTTTTTAGTGGTTGTTTGATTCTTTTAATATAATTATCTTTTATATTTTGAACTTGATCATTTTTTACTACTTTGTTTTATAATTTATTATACCCCCACCACGTATGGATTATTTTGAATGAAAAATGTATATTAGATGGTGAGTTTATATAAATTAATGGCACATGTTTTAAGGAAGAGATTTATTCCAAGTTTCCCAAGGAACAACACCAAACAATGTATTTCCTTCGAAGTGTAGAAGTGCCTTATTGAATTTTCATACACATAGGATGGTCGACTGAGGAATCAGTAATTACTGTTAGATCGGTCTCTATAAATACCCATGTCTTATTATTATTGATGAATTAATTTATAAACATTTCATTTATCAATTAATAAAAAGAGAAATATTTTTTTGATGACTATGATAGAATTGAAACAAGAAATTAAACCATAAACTCCTTACTATAATCATAATATTTATTTAAAGATCCCTATTTCATTTTTTTACAAAACCATAAAAATTAAACACCACTTTTTATTTATGTGACAATTAATTTTGATAAAACCTCTCTATAGGCAAACTAGGGTTACTACAACTAGTATATTTAATATATGAGAAATAATTCATTTTTCCACTCCCCATGAAAGGTTTAGGTATCAAAACAAGGAACCAGTACTAGTGAAGCACTACCAAATCACTAACATTAATTTGATTGTCATGATATTTAAATAATAAAATATTTCACATTGATCTAGAAATTAAAATAACTTTCTAACTGAGGTAATAAGCACAAACATATAAGCATAATTTGATGAAATATTTATTGTAGACTTGAGTGGAAGCTAAATTGTTCACTCTAAGCCTACCACCATAGAAGACTATCTCAAATAGACCGTAATAGATCTTAGTACACAAAAATTTATTATTAAAAACAATAAAATTTACATGTATGCTATCTAAAATGACTTTTAATTGAAAATGGGTTTAATTTAACCATTTCCAATGTTTCATGTACTTATTAGTGAAGAACTAAAAAAATATATCAAGGAAATTGTACGTGTTTTCTCTTCATTGAAGCCAAGCGGACTGGCCAAGGAATAAATCACATAGGGGGGATTCACCATTTCACTTGAAAGATATTTAATGGAATAGTTTTACAACCTAAAAAATAATAAAGTTCATGATTAGGAATACTTGTAAAGGATCTTCTTATATATATTTTTTCACCACATTCAGAAGCACTTCTTTAAGAATGAAGAAATATTCCAGAGAAACCCTTTATGTGTACAAAGAGAGGTTTAATAATTTGTTCTCTAGTTACCCACATAATTCTATATAGGAATATCACTTACCAAAGTAATTTCATTCATACGTATTGAAAATTACCAAAAATTGATTTATGTATCATATGGAGGATCACTTATAAAATCTAAATAGAAAAATACAAGGAAATTATTGAAAAGATTTTATAAAAAACAAAAACATTAGGTCCAAAATGTACAATCATAAGATATAAAAATGCAATAAGAATATATACCTCATCCCCATTGATTGAATCAATACTCAATGAGTTATATGGTATTCTGAGAAAAATTGATTCAAAGGAGAAAAAGTAACAACAATAACCATCCATCATATACATTATATGATCACCTCATACCTATTTTACTAACCATTTGGTTGATGTAAAAGGTATAGAGTGTTATGAATCAACATTTCAACTGAGATATCCATAAAAAATTAAAGGATTGATAGATAACTCTATATCCAATAATGATTTGGATTCCAATTTTTTTTTGGATAAACCACCTTTTCAAAACCAATACCAACAATAACCACCCTACCAATAGAAATACCATCAGACCCCACTAATTTAATATCCTTATATGCATCCTTATAACTAACCATCATACCGTCCACCCCCTTTAAAAAAATATAAATTTATTGACTATCCTAAAACCAGTATACATACTTTTATACCTTATAATCAATATCCATAATTTTAGAAGATCATGAATGCCGTGAGAGAGTTAGAAAACCAAATAAGAAGTATTGTGATGATTCCATCCATAAGACATTGTAATCATCCAATGAAATAATTACCCAATCCCAATGGAAATGTGAATATAATGTCCACAATAAGTGGAAGCGAACATCAATCACCTTCCATACATAAACACGAATAAAATAATCAAAAACATGAGGAGAGAGAAGATGGATAGTTTGGATATATTTATTAATGATAGCCATGAGAAGAAAATAGAATATAATAATTTAATAAATAGAAAAAGAATAATCCTATAAGGAATAAAAGAATACCAAAGACACTCCTCCAGTGGAATCAAAGGGATAATAAAGATATTCTATTTCCTTCCCATAAAAGATAATACAATATAATAATATTAAAAAAGAACAACTATAAAGAGATATTTCGAAGAACTTCTATAAATTTGACATCAAAATACACATTATGGAAGCTCTCAAAAAACCCCTATGAATGAAAATATCTTAAAATAAATTTTACTAAGAATAAGAGGCTTTAAAGGAATTAAATTATTAATTTTAGGAGAAGTCTATCATCTTTGTTTACACCAAAATTATCAACAAGATGTAATGATCCAAGGAAATTATCTATCCCTCACACCATTGGATCTATAAAATTTTTAGATGTATTGTGTGATCTAGGTGTTTCTATTAATTTAATGAACCACTCTATTTTTATTTCTTTATATGTTGGAGGACAGAATCATATACGAGTGATATTGAAACAATCAAATAGAACCACTGATTTTCTAGCATGAGACATGGGGATGTTCTTATTATATTCAAAGACCTGATTTTTTCTAGAAGAACTGTATGTACTGAACATGGAGGAATATACTTCAACAAGATAATCACTAATAATTTTGGGTAGATATTTCTTAATGATGGACCAGGCCATCATCAAAATGCATAAGGGAACCATTAACATGTAATTTGGAGACAAGACTATCAAAAATATAAGTTTTCACTCCATTAGTCACCCATCATAGGATAAATAACTTTTTACACTTTCCCACATTGACGAGGATAAACCTACTGAGAACCTGCGTATGAGTAAGGAATTTCTATCTCTAAGAAAACATTTAATGTCTAAAATATCCATAGAGGGTAAATATATTCAGGAATCATAAATAAATATTTTCATATTGAGAAAGAGTTAAATTATGAATTCTTTGATGGATTTTATTATTTATTCAATAATTATTTATCTTATATGTTATCTTTTATGAAGGAAATCCATTTTATGTAAATAAGGAATCCCAATTTAATTTTATCTTTAGAATATCTCCAAAATCCAAAATTAAAATAATAACCCATTGAATTGATGTATGTTTACTTGATGAAAGAAGAAAAGCTTCCAATTATCATTGTTAATAACTTTTCCAAAATCCAAGAACATATATTTATTGATATTTTGAGAAAAATGACCAAAAATATGTTGAATTTTAAGAGATGTTCTAGGTAAAAATTAAAAAATAATTATAAAAATATTACCAGAACCAAATTATAGACATATATGGTACACACAAAGAATGATAAATGTAGAGACCCAAACTTTACATACATGGAAATTACATCAATTTTGTGGAATACTTAATACATAACAAAAACTGACATCCGAGGACCATAATAGTTTAGTGTCTTTGGAAACTTGGAACCTAATCTTCTAATCATGTTGAAAGATATTTAACATCTCCCATAAAGATCTTCCCCTTTTGTTTTCTTACCTAAAACATTTATTTATATCTCAGGGAAAAGAAAACATAAAAAGGGTGAGCTCAAATTCTCAGTAAGGGTAAGCATGGAAAAAATAAAACAACCCATATACATTTGAACTTAAAAAAACATGAACATAAAGTTTAAACATCAAAATCATGAGCAATGACATTAAACATGGTAGTATGTAAGGCATAGATCATAATGGAACATCAATCATGATAAAATAGCATTGTAATAAAACATGTAATTGTGGAAAACCATTAATCACTTGATATTATATCTATAGTAGTCAAAGCATTACTGTCAAGACCATCATAGTGGACAAAGTCCATTACCGAATCGGGTTTACTAGCAGTTCCATCCCAGTATTACTGAACCAGATTTTACATGTCATTCCAGCCATGTCTATATCATGAGATATAAATCTTTACCCAATGAATTGGAGGTAAATATAGGTCCCACCCATCTCATAATGAAACCAGTCTTATGTGTGCCACAAAACAATCATAAATCATTCATCATAACCCAAAGAATAGAATTTGTTTCATAAACATCATTCCATCATAATATAATCCATATAAAACAAATGGATACCATTTCATCATAATAAAAATGAAACTATATAAATAATAGAGACATTATACTTAAAACATAAACATACTAAATAATGTCACCTTAGATGGAAATTATTTTTGATAAAACACTTGAAATTAATTCTTGAGGAAAATATCCTTTCTTCTTCAAAATCATTTTCTTTTCACAAAATGCAATGCAATTATAAAAGAAAATGATTTTGTTGAAAATAATAGTGAAATATTGTAGAGTAATCTTCATGAAAATAAGGCATTATGAAACTGTAAAAATTCGTTCATGCCGTATAATTTAAAAAAACATTCTTCTCATACATTTGTCGGAAAAGTCAAAAAGTATATTATATGGTAAACAAAGTAAGGATTCCTTCAATACAATGTTGTAAAAGTCAAAAAAGGGTAAAAATGACTTTAAATATACATGTAGTAATATAAAACATTTTATGAAAACATTTTTTAGAAAACATGGACAAGGATGATAAACATTACCCCAGTAAATACTTACGAATAAGCAATCTCGGATAAGAACGAGATTGGAAATATTATCCCTTACCATATGTCCAATTTATTTTGTGTGTCTGAGACTCCTATATAGTGGGTTTAAACATATTATTATCTTGTAAAATAATCATAATAATATTTATGATATAATATATGATTCACTTATGACTTTATACTGATCGTTCATTTGTCAATTCCATGTTAAAGAAGTGTTTTGGGTAAAATCGTTTCATTTGTCATACGTGTTTGGACTTGTTGTTATTGATATTATTATTACTTATATCATGATATAATTACTTCCAGAATGTAAATCATGATTTCTATATCTTATATATTCAGTATTTATATATATATATAATATATAGATAAATGAAATGAAATACACCGTTCCTGGAGACGGTAGGTCGTACGTACGCATGAATGTTGTTTTCCTTTCCTTATTGACTTGAATGGAAGTACGTATATGACATATATATTTATATATATAAATCAAGTATCTTTATTATGTCATATATTTCTTTATTATTCATTATATATAGTTTATAATCATTCTTGAATGGTTAACATGGAGAATGAATCTTATTGCGTCGTGGGGACGGTAATCCGTGCGTACGCACGAGCGATGATATTATTCCCATAATTATAGAATGGAATTAGAGTGGATGGTATAAAATCTCAGAATTAGTATCATTTTATAATAATCATATATAGTTATTCTTTACTCCATTATAACAATCCAAGTAAGGCGGTGGTATAAAAACATATTACACCACGGCGTGGAGACGGTATTCCGTACGTACGCACACGTGGTGATTTCATATTTAGTAGGATGGAGAGAAGGTGAAATAGGTTTGTTTCATATTTATAATAAAATATCAGTATATAATTAGTACTTATTATATTACTTTATAATGAAACAACTAAAGAACAGGAATTAAAAGAAGAAATAAACTTGAAAGAATCAGTAGAATAAATTACCTCTTCTTTAACGTGTCTCTTTTAAACATCATAATAGGGAACTAGAGTTGGTCTTTTGAGAAGACCAGAACCTCTATGATATAACTATAGAGGTTTAGAAGATAAATTTTTAGGGATTGATAGAGCTTGAATGCTCAAAATTGTGTAAAGTGGAGAGGGAGGAGGTGCCCTTTTATAAAGGAGGAGAGGGGCACCTTATGAAAAACTTAAAATATTATTTTATAATAAATTAATATTCAGTTTATAATGACTCCAAAGTGACTTATTTCGAGGATAGGGTGGGTATGGATTTCAATCCCCTCAACCAATAGGTTTTAGACAAGTTTAGGTTACCATTATAACCTTATCATTTAGATTTATCTCTAAGTTAAATAATTTAACTTTTATTGTGTCTTCTTGTATTCTTACACTATATGGTTAATAAACTTACTATAAACTACCAATATAACCCTAATTGGTTCATTAATGTAATATATATTATTATATTAGTATTTTGGCCGAACCTTAGATATTTATGAATAGAATATCATTTAATAATTTAATATTTGTTTTAAAAACTATTTTATGTCAATTCTGAAACTATTTTTTATTTGGTTTTTGCTAAATTCATAACACCATTATTACTTCGAAAAAAATTCATCTAAAAAACCCTAATATGTTATATTAACCTATAAAATTAGTTTAAATCATAAAAAGTATCAAATTACATTTATTTGGGTATTTATAATATCAATTTTGTTAATATTTCATTAATAAGGTAATTAGTGCATCATCATTGTGTCATAAATAAATTAAATTATTTAATTTCTAAAAATTATAAATAAAATCCCATTATGTATAAATATTTTTATCTTTATAATGAATATTTATAGTCAAATTTATATTATGTATAACCCTATACTAATTTTTTTTTACTTATTAAACTTTGATTTTAATTCTTTTTACTCTTCTTCGAATTAAATAATAATAAATGTCATAATCTAATTTAAATGGACCTAAATGGTCATATTTTATTCCTAAGGTTGTTTTGGGTCGAATTACACTTATCCAATTGAATTAGGACATGTTTTAGGGTAATAATAACACCATTATTACCCAGAATTACCCTATTTACTTTTAACTGTGGTAAATAAAAGCAAAAAGTTACTATTCACAAAAAAAAATATTTTTATCTTATTGAACCACATTTCACTCCTTGATATTAACTGTTTCTCTAGGATTTTTTAAATTCAAATCACAAAATATGTAAAATTAAGTTTTATGTAAATTTTCAAATTCTCCTAGATGGTGGGTAAAAGACCGTGAAAAGTTCTATAAAATTTTATATATCTAAAAATTTTATAAATTGACTCCAATGAATTACATTGAACATATATAGGTATTATGTGTCTATTTTTACCTAGAAAAAATTTAAATCAAACAAATAATTATTTAAATAAAAAATCAGTTTTAAACTATAACTTAGTGTTTTTTCACTATTCATCAAAAATTGAATGTTTTCAGAAAAATACCAAACATTCACACATGGATAATTTCGATATTCCGAATCAAAAAATGAAGTCCACTTTTAAAGATAAAATTTATAAAATTTCAAGAAGTGTGTATTACTATTCATAACGGCTATTTTGTATAATATTTTAATAACATATCGTTGTTTAGTGAAACTCGGTATTGCGTACAACGCAAGCTATCGAGGAAGGTTTCTCTTGCGTGTGATGCAAGAAAAGAATAGTGTTGCATATACTACAAGCTAATATGGTGTTGCGTATAGTGCAATATAATCTTGGTTTATCATACAACAAAATACATCAAAAAAATTAAAAAGATTAAGTCTCATAAAATTGTAGGGTGTTACATTCTACCCACCTTAAAATGAATTTCGCCCTCGAAATTCGCCAGGGTTATAATTGGTTTTCTACTTGAAAGTTTCATTCATAGAAACTCACATTGTAAAAAGGAATACTAAATCATCATTTTAAAAAGGAACGTTAGAAACATAACGGATACCCAAAGTAACTCATCACTAGGTTTCCACATAGGAGAATATAGGTGAAAATATGGATATGGAAAAGAAATATGACCATCATGTTTGGATAAATAGTGGTAAAGAACATGGCTATAAAAAATACAACAATCAAAAATATATAAATTTGTGATGATCTAAGGTTCCATATGATTCAACAGATATGAGGGTACTAGGACAACGTTTTTGGTTTTCAATATCATTTCCCTAAAGTTGAAAATTTTGAATTAGAAGAAATAGTTACTTGATTTTGGTACAACCTTTTCATTGGTCATTCCATGAACAATTTCCACTTCATATCTTAAAGAAATGAAGTTGAATTTTTCATTCATGAAGTGTTAGTAGATCATGTGATAAAATGATAGGTCATTCTATCTTTCTCAAACATAAGGTTAACAAAAGTTATATACATAAGTCTATATATGGTGAGATTAATCGTATATGGTTTCTAAAATGGACTTATACTTCATCTATCATACCGCTTAATAAAATAAAACTAGTTTCTATTAACCAGAGACTTCATGTAGGCCAGAGGTAGGTGATAAAGGTATGTCTCACTTCGGTTGTGGGTTCGATTCCCATAACCTTGTCCGGGGCGATGGGTTGTCACCCATATTCTTAATTAGAGTCCACCACTGGTCTGCTTCACCTTCTAAACAGTAAACATACAGAATGAATTTTTCATGTTCCGAACATCGAAGTATGGAAAATATCTTTTCAACGGTACAGATCCATTGTTCAGCAACAAGTGGGTCAGAAGACCTACTAAAAGAAGGTGGACGTTGCCTCATGAAGGACTCAATAGAATATTTTTCCCTTCTCTGCTCATTCGGAATTCCAAAATGATTAATAGCTTGTGTAAGTATAGCAAAAAGATTTTACACTCCATCTCCCATAACATCGGTCTGTTCAGGAGGAAAATCATTTCATTGCCCATTACATTGATCAACATGGTTCCTTCGCGTTCTAGCTATCCTCTAAAACCCAAAAAGAATAGTGTAAGAGGAAAAAATCATGCTAGGAAAACAACAAAACAAAGGGGGTGTACCTTTAATATCTAAGACCTTCAGTTTAATTCTATGATCCTTACCGTAATTCTAGGAATATAACCTATACTTATACTTAACCTTAGGTACATCCCTAGATATACCTTAGAAATATCTCTAGGGATCTCACTAAAGTTTTCGCATCCTAGTTTCCAAAGGTTGACTAAACCTTTCCTCTGATACAAATTGTAGAGATCCAAACATGACGTACATGGACATTATATTAATTTTGCAGAATAATTAACACATAAAAAAAATGACATCTAAGGACCGTAATAGTTTAGTGTCTTTGGAAGCTTGGAACATAAACTTCTAATCATGTTGAAAGATATTCAACATCTCCCATAAAGATCTTCCCCTTTTGTTTTCTTACATAAAACCTTTCTTTATATCCTGGGGAAAATAAAACAAAAAAAGGGTGAGCTCAAAGTCTCACTAAGGGTAATCATAGAGAAAATAAAACAACCCATATATATTTGAACTTAAAAAAAACATTAACATTAAGTTTAAACATCAAAATCATGAGCAATGACATTAAACATGTCAGTATGTAAAGTACAGATCATAATGGAACATAAATCATGAGAAAATAGCATGGGAATAAAACATGTAACTGTGGAAAACCATTAATCACTTTATATGATTTCCATAGAAGTCAAAGCATTGCTTCCAAGACCATCATAGTGGACAAAGTCCATTACTGAATTGGGTTTACTTGCCGTTCCAGACCTGTATTACTGAACCATATTTTACTTGTAGTTCCAGACATGTCTATCTCATGAGATATAAATCACTACTCAATGCATTGGAAAGAGATATAGGGCCCACCCATCTCATAATAAAACCATTCTTATGTGTGTCACAAAAAAATCATAAATCATTTATCATAACCCAAAGAATTAAATGGGTTTCATAAACATAATTCCATAGTAATACAATCCATATAAAACAATGGGATACCATTTCATCATAATAAAAATAAAACCATGTAAATAATAGAGACATTATACTTGAAACATAAATATACAAAATAATGTCACCTTTGATGGAAAATAGTTTTGATAAAACACTAGAAATGAATTCTTGAGGAAAATATCATTTCTTCTTCAAAATCATTTTCTTTTCACAAAATGCCATGAAATTTTAAATGAAAAGGATTTTTTTGAAATTAATCATGAAATATTGAAGAGTAAGCTTCATGAAAATAAGGTGTTATGAAACCGTAAAAATCCATTCATGTCGTATAAGTTAAAAAAACATTCTTCTCGTACTTTTGTCAGAAAAGTCAAAAAGTATATTATATGGTAAACAAACTAAATATTCCTTCAATGTAATGTTGTTAAAGTCAAAAAAGGTTAAAAATGACTTTATAAATACATGTAATAATAGTAAACATTTTATGAAAACATTTTTAGAAAACATGGACATGGATGATAAACATTACCCCAGTAAATACTTACGAATAAACAATCTCGTATAAGAATGAGATTGGAAATATTATCCCTTACCTTATGTCCAATTTATTCCGTATGTGTCCCAGACTCATTTATAGTGGGTTTAAACATATTATTGTCTTGTAATTGAATCATAATAATATTTATGATATCATATATGATTCACTTATGACTTTATATTAACCTTTCATTTGTCAATTCCATGTTAAAGAAGTGTTTTGGGTAAAATCGTTTCATTTATCGTACATGTTTGGACTTGTTGTTATTGATATTATTAATAATTATATCATGATTTAATTACTTCAATAATGTAAATCATGATTTATATATCTTATATATTCAGTGTATATATATAATAGATAGATAAATGAAATGAAATACACTGTTCATGGAGACGGTAGACCGTATGTACGCATGAACGCTATTTTCCTTTCCTTATTGACGTGAATGGAAGTAAGTAGATGACATATATATATATACACATAAACCCAGTAGCTTTTTATGTAATATATTTCACTATTATTCATTTTATATACTTTATAATCATTATTTAATCGTTAACATGGATAATGAATCTCATCGCGTCGTGGAGACGGTAATCCGTGGGTACGCACGAGTGATAATATCGTTCCCATATTGTTGAATGGAATTATAGTGGATGATATAATATCTAAAAATTAGTATCATGTTATAATAATCATATATAGTTATTCTTTACACCATTATACCCATCCATGTAATGTGGGGGTAGAAAAACATATTACAGCATGGCGTAGAGACGGTATTCCGTACGTACGCATGTGCGGTGATTTCATATTTAGTAGGATGGATAGAAGATGAAATAGGGATGTTTCATATTTATAATAACTTATCAGTATATAATTAATACTTATATTATTACTTTATAATAATACAACTAAATAAGAGGAAGTCGAAAAGAAATAAACTTGAAGGAATTGGTACAATAGATTACCTCTTCTTCGACGTGCCTCTTTTAAAATTCCTCATAGGGAACTAGATTTGGTCTTTTGAGAAGACCCTAACCAATATGATATAACTAGATAGGTTGAGAAAAGAAATTGTAATGGTTTTTCTGATCTTGAAGGCTCAAAATTGTTCAAAGAGGGGAGGGAGGAGGTGCCCTTTTATAAGGGAGGAGAGGGGAACCTTAGAAAAAACATAAAATATTATTTTATTATAAATTTATATTCAGTTTATAATGGCTCCAAAGTGACTTAGTTAAAGTCTAGGGTGGGGATGGGTGGAAATTACCTCATCCAATAGGTTTTAGACAAGTTTAGGTTACCATTTTAACCTTATCAGTTAGATTTAATTCTAAGTTAAATAATTTAACTTTTACTGTGTCTTCTTGTATTATTACACTATATAGTTAATAAAATTACTATAAAATGACAATTGAAACCTAGTTGGATAATTAATGTCATATATATTATTATATAGTTATTTTGGCAGAACATTATATTTTTAGGAATAGAATATCAATTAATAATTTAATATTTGTTTTAAAAACTCTTTTTTGTCAATTTTGACACTATTTGGTATTTTGTTTTTTCTAAATTCATAACAGCATTTTTACTTCAAAAAAAATTCATCTAACCAACCCTAAAATGTTATATTAACCTAGAAATTAGTTTAATTCATAAAAAGTCTCAAATTACATTTATTTGGTTATTTATAATATCAATTATGTTAATATTTCAATAATAAGGTAATTACTGCATCATCATTGTGTCATAAATAAATTAAATTATTTAATGTCTAAAAATTATAAATAAAATACCATTATGTAGGAAATATTTTTACATTTCTAATAAATATTTATAGTCAAATTTATCTTATGTATAACCCTATATTAAAATTTTTTTACTTATTAAATATTGATTTTAATTCTTTTAACTCTTCTTTGAATTAAATAATAATAACTTTTTTAATCTAATCCAAGTGGACCTAAATGGTGATATTTTATTGCTACGGTTGTTTTGGGTCGAATTACACATATCCAATAGAATTATGACATGTTTTAGGGTACTAATAATATCACTTTTAACCTTAATTACCCTATTTTCTTTTAACCGTGGTAAATAAAAGTAACAAGTTACTATTCATCAAAAGTTATTTTTATCTTATTGAACCAAATTTTACTCCTTGATATTAACAGTATCTCTCGGATTTTCGAAATTCAACTCACAAAAGTGTTAAAATTAAGTTTTATGTAAATTTTCAAATTCTCCTAGGAGGTGGGTAAAAGAGGGTGAAAAGTTCTATAAAATTTTATATATGTAAAATTATTACAAATTGACTTAAATGAATTACATTGAACTTATATAGGTATTATGTACCTATTTTGACCTAAAATAAATTTAAATAAAATAAATAATTATTTAAATAAAAGTTCGGCTTTAAACTATAACTCAGTGTTTTTTCACTATTCATCAAAATTGAATGTTTTCAGAAAAATACCAAAAATTCACCCTAGGATAATTTCGATATTCTGAATCCAAAAATGATGTCCATTTTGAATGATATAATTTCTAAAATTTCTAAAAGTGTGTATTAATATTCATAATGGCTAATTTATATAATATTTTAATAACATATCATTGTTTAGTGAAACTCGGTATTGCGTACAATGCAAGCTATCGAGGAAGGTTTATCTTTCATGTGATGCAATCCAAGAATAGTGTTGGGTATAATACATACTAATATGGTGATGCGTATAGCACAAGATAATCTTGGTGTAGCGTATAACAGAAGACGTCAAAGAAATTAAAAAGAATAATGCTCATAAAATCTTGGGGTGTTAGAATAAATCTCACCAGGATAGAGGTTGGGAAAATGAAATATAAAGGTTACTAGAAGCGGAAATCATCTACCCCATTTTATAATCACAATGGGATAACCCCATTAATATTATTCCAAATAAAATAATATTGACCATTGTTAAGAATGAATAAAATGAATTAATGCTCGTTACAATTCCAAATAATTAGAGAACTTATATATAATATAGGAAATTAAATCAATTAGCTAGAAAATATCATTTCTATATTATTTTTATTGATCGTATATTTGAGATATAAGAATAAAAAACTCATCATTTTTTTCTATATGGGTTTTGTAGATACTTTTTCTGGAATCATTTCTCTAGAGGATTAGGAAAAGACATCATTTTCTTATCCTTTTAGAACATTCTATTTCAAAATTATTCCATTTAGATTATGTAATCCACTGGGTATAATTAATATGTGTATTGTAAGTATCTTTTCTGACCATATTTATAATTTCATAAAGGTATTTTTAGATGAATTTAATATTTTTGGATACATTATTGATCATTTCTTAAAAAATCAATAAAACGTTTTGAAATATTTCATTGAAAATAATCTTGTTTTAAACATTGAAAAGATTAATTTTATGGTGGAAAGTGGAACATTTTTTAGTAATATCATCTCAAAAATAGGAATTTAGGGAGATAAATAAAAAACTAAAGTTATAAATTTATTTTCTTACCCAACTTGTATTAAACATGTTAAATAATTGTTGGTTTATGAATGTTTCTACAATTGATTCATCAAGGACATTAGTATGATTTATCTCTCATAGTCTAGATTTATTTGAAAGAAGATAATTTTTTTATGTTGAGTACAGAGAATATTTTTATAACATAAATAGTATATTGATCACACCACCAGTAATGTAGTCACCAAACCAAGATAACCCTTTTAAGCTACTTTATAATGCTTCCAACCATAAAGTAGGTGTAGTTTTGTCCACAAATATTGAAGTGAAACTACAAGCCATTTTTTATGCTTATAGAACCATAGATGTTTCCCAAATCAACCAAAAAACTACATAAAAATAATTTATATAAGATATAATTTATTTAGATACATTCGTAACTTATTTATCTGGAATGAATGTTATGAAATTTTTAGATTATAAAAACCCTAGGTAATTGTTAAATAATATTAAAGAAAATACAAAAAAAAATTATATGGATATTTCTACTTCAAGAATTGAATTTTATGATAAAATATAAGAATGGAAATGAAAACCTTGTAGATAAACACCTTAGTAGGTTTCCAAACACTGTTGAAATATAAATTATATTCCAAGAACCAGTGAATAAACACATTTTAATAGACCAGTTGTACTTAGTTGAATGATATGTTCTCTGGTATTATGATATTTTTAAATACTTGGTAATTTATGAGGTAATATATAATTTAAATCCCCAATATATTAATAGAGTTAAATCTAAATAAAAATTTGAAATTTTAGAATATCCATACATGTCGAAAATCTGTAATGATTTGTTGATAAGGATATGTTTTTCTCTCAGTGATATCTAGTATATTTTGTCTTTTTTCACAATCTACCCTATAAAGGTCACTTTATACCTCAAAAATATAGCTAGGAATATGTTATAATTAGGTATTTATTTTCCCACATTATTTAAAGACAAAAATTTATTCTAAAAAATTCAGAAAAATTCCAATTCACTCTATATATTATAAAGAGACACGAAATGTCAAAAATTCAATATTTTTTTCTAAAATTTTTGAAGTCCAAGGAATTTATTTATGGGAATTTTTCCCATAAAATTTTGAAACCCTATTTTTTTTACAATTGATTATGTTTCAAAATGGGTGTGGCCACTGAAAATAAAAATACTAAATTTGTGCGTGCTTTTGTTAGGTCTAACACCATTTACATGTTTGGAGTTCCAAGCGACATCATTATTAACTATGGGACACTATCTTTGAATAAGATCTTGGGGATTTGATGATAAAATATGAAGTTCATTAAAAGATATACACACCCTTCCACCCGTATAGAAATAGGCTATTTTCTATTTTGAATATAGAGATAAAATGGATTTTAGGGATAATAATTAAACTAAATCTATAATATTGGATCCAAAGGTTGGAAGACACCTTACGAGGTTAATATAAGACCTATGAAACTGTCATTGAAAAAATTATATACTCATTGATTTATGGAAATAGTTATCATATACCAATGGATTTGAAACACAAATCATACTTGGATAACCAAGATATGATTCTAGAGAAGGATAATTCTAAAAATAGATAAAACTACAATACAAGAACTAGAATAAATTTATTGAATTTTTTAAGAAGTCAAGAATTTACAATGAAAGAACTTGAGTGGATAATGACAATTTGATCCAATAGAATGACCTCTATCCAAGGGATCAAGTGTTATTATACAACTCAAGGCACTGGATGATTCTAGGTAAACATAATTCTTGAAGCGAAGGTCTATTTATAGATATTAATGTATATCACTTTGGTGCTGTGGAGAAAACTAAATAAAGGTACTACTAAGATCAGGACCTGATTCCAATTGATCAACCAGAAGAAACCACAACATAACATAACCTGCATAAGAAATAAATCCAAAATGAACCCCATGTATGATTCTTGGAGATTGAAAGATTGAGCACCCAAGTCCCCACACCGAAATGTAATACCATTATAAGAACACAAGAATTCCTATAAGAAACAATGATTATAAAAAAATGAAAGGAAAATAACAACATAATATACCTCAATCCATGGGGATATATTGATTTAAATTATTCAAAGAATAAAGAGGAATCACTACAAAAAATGAATAATATTTCTTTCACATGGTAAACAAGAATGTGTATCATCCTTCCTTTTTATAATTATCCTTTCGATGCTTCTAGTCAGTACCACCATCCAATATACACGGGATGAAGTCCACCTCCTTTGAGATCCCTGTAGAAACCATTTTTTATGAAACTGATCCACTACATCAACATGCTAATCTTACTTTATATTCCATTTAAAATTATATCATAGATATAAATTTTTTCCTATCAATAAGTGAAATACATCTAATAAATTTATTCCTATACACCATCTCCCATCTTTTAGTGTACTGACATCGCCACTGTCACCCTATTTCAATGTGTTCATTAGATATAAGGTTACCTGATTTTCTCATTCTAGTGAACTGATATTTACCCATCCTGAAAAAAATTCTACACCTTAAAAATATCCCACTATAGATTTATTTTTTTGGTAAAATTCCTCTACTAGCTCCCATATAGACTCACTCATTTTTTTCATTATGAAGTAATGTGGTTCAGTTCCCTACCTTCCTTCTAGACAAACAAAACTTACTAAGGCACAACACAACCTCAACACATCCCGAGTCATGACCTTTATCAACATGTAATCTAGATTTTCCATCCTTTTAATATATTATAGGTATGAAACCCCTTGTTCAAAAAATTTACTAATTAAGTTATAATTTAAATAAATACACATCATTAATGTATGAAATAATTGGATTTTCAGCCAAGTGAATCACACTCTAGGAGTAATAAAATAACATCCTGACTTCTTATTACTTTCTAAAAACGTAGTAACCCTTTTATCTATACCATATCCTTAACTTATATTTTAAAATAGTAATACTATACTTCGATTGTAGAAAGTAGGACCACTAGTCAAATGTTAAATATCTAAATCATCACCATTACACTAAAAGTAATCACATACCCCATGATATTATTCCATGAATCTGAATATCCTTCAAATTCTGTGACTTCAAAAACATACAGAGTTTCAACTATTCGGAATTAAACTATCAAGTATTTAGAAACATTCAAGTACTGAAGGATCCACATCACAACCTCGTAGTGTTACCTTCTAGGGTAATATGTTAACTAATTGACAACCCCCACTTCTTGTAAAATATAAGAATGATAATAAACATTTACATATATAAAACATATGATGTATGATAATATGGGACCATAAATTTGTAATAAAACATAGATTCTATTCAAAAAAACTTGACCTTACTTATCTACTGACCAGGGACATGGTCACATGTTTTCCTTCTAATTATGACCATCAATTTCTTTAGGAAAACATTAATTCCACCATGAAATCTTTAAACTTATGATTCCAATAACTAGGATATTTATTCAAACCAGAAACTCCAAGTTTGAGATTACACCAAATTTTATAGTTCTATTGATTCTAAAAACTATTTATATACTCCATATAGATCTCGGTATATAAATCATCATGAAGGAATTTTTTCTTAGCATTCATCTTCTCTAGATAATGATATTTCGATGTAACTATACATAACACCATTCAGATATTGGAATTATTAATTTTTGTTATATCATTTTAGAGAAATCTATTCATTAAATTTGTTAAAAACCCATTCATAATTATCCCAAAATTTTACTTCAATCTTCAATCTCCCTCTTCCTTCAGGAAATATTTCCATTTTTTTCTGAAGAATCTTCTCCCCAGTAGGTCTCTCTGTCATCTCACATATTCCAGACACATAGAGGGAATGGATTTGATCTCCCATATATATCTCTAAATATTTTTACTCCTTCAAAATCATTTACTCAACACTAAATTCAAACTCTCCATCTCCTATTATAAGTAGAAAATGAAAATTACATTTAAACTTGGTGCATTAACTGGGTAGATATCAAATTTTTTCCTTGAGGACTATTTTTTATGATTTTAAAACATTCATATTGTGCATATTTTTCTTGAACATCTATATTATATTAACTCTATAGTACTTTTAAAAATAGTAAATACCATTATAACTTGAACCATTTCTTCCAGTAACTCCACTAGATGGTTTGGTGTTTCATGAACTATTTTTTCATCCAAAATTTTGTAATGGATTTTTGTTTTCTATTTTAATCTATAAGTAAAACTCTCCTCATAATGATAATTTATTTACATAAAAATTACCCTCTATATTATGATCATTCAATAGTATTTCATCATTGAAGATCACCCTTTTATTTTTGATGAATCTCCAAGAATCATTATCTAGGATTTTAATTCCAAATTATTCATCACCATAGCCAATGAACTAACATTCCCCTGAATCATACTCTAACTTATAACATTCCTTGGAATTAATGTGTTCATAGGTTAGTATAATGACCCAGCCTTAAATATTATATAATATTTATTTTTATGTCAGGAAATAATTTTCATACATCTAAAAGATCTTTTAGGTTTACTGTTTTATAGAATTAGTTGATCACCCTTATAAAAATTATTATTATATCAGAAATGGGACACTTACTCTTAGCATCAATACCTCCCACAAAACAATTTTTTTGATATAACATGGTTTAAATTATTGTCATGTATTCTCAATTTTCATCATAACCTCCTCTTTATCCCAACTCATCCTTAAAAATGGTGAAAACATCTTAAAATGGGGGATGAACACGAAATGCTTAGTAAGGGACATATAAAAATAAGTAAATAAATCCGTTAGTTCATTAATTCTTACAAAATGGTTTCTTTTTCAAAATTAAACAATAGGTTCAAAATAAAAATTTTATTACCCAATAAAGAAACTTTTATGAAAAAAAATATTTGCATAAAAAATTTAATAAAAAATATTAAAATAAAAAATAAAACTCATAAATGTTAATTTGAAATCATGAAATACTTATGAATCCATTTTAAATTTTTTATTACATTTCACCCTTACTAAGTAGAATATAATTTCCCATAAATATAAGCTCATGAGTAATCAAATGAGAGAATAAGATAATGTACATGGTATCACAAGACCATAGAAACGTAAAAACTGTGGAAGAAACACAAAACATGAAATAAAAATAATTCAATGATAATTTCCAAGACAACATCACATTGAAGAATGAGTCTTTTAGTGTCTTAGTATTACACCCGAATCCTTCAAATAATATGTCATGAGACAATAGATTTACCCCATGTATTGAAGTACTTTACGGGTGAACCCATTAGATCATGTTCATGATTATTTATGGTGTAAAAAATAAATCCATTATAACGAAAAGATATACGAATAACCCCTGGAAAGAAATTGGTTTCATAATATTTCCTCAAATAAAATTCAAAAGAGATTTCTTAAATAAATAATTTGAGAAGATACCATAAAGAATGTATTACCCCATTAAATTAGGGGAGAGTGATATAGGTATATATATAAGATATATATATATATAATTTATATAGAATTAATAATAATAATGGGACAGATAAAATGAATAGAGAGATAATTTTCACAACCCAAAGAACATGGGTGGTTTACAGAGATCCTTTACACTGATAAGAAAATCATTTTTAGAAATCAAAATATACATCCCATTTAAACCCATTTTGAAAATAATTTTAAAAAATGGAAATAGGGTTTTTATTTGAAGAAAAAAAGAAATATTATATATAAATCAAAATATATATTAATTATTATGTCATTGGGAAAATCCGTTGACTCCATATGCATTAAAATAAAACATTTACTTTTTACTTTGTAAAGAATGTCAAAACATTTTGTTCAAAAAAAATATAATGATACCTTTTGAAAACCGTTAAAATAAAGTCAAGAGAGACATAAAATTTACTTTATAAATCATTAATTTCCATGAAAACAATAAATGTAATAATTATAGGATTATGTATATGAAAGATAAATATTTAAAAAACAATTCTTTAAAACACATAAAATGGGGGGTTTAATGTAAAGTATACCTTACATAGAACCATCAAAAGATTCATTTTCTAAAAACTATATATAGAAATAAAATTATTATAAAAAATTAAATTGAAAATATATTTAATAATTAATAAAAAAATTATTGAAAACTATATATGAACATAGACATGGTAGATAAATATTTATAAGGGAAACATTAATAGAGGATTTTTTTTTGAAAAAAATCCCTTAACTTGAGTCAGAGTTGTCATATACATAATTTATTTTCCTAAAAAATAAATTTATGTTAATTTTTTAATTTCATAAGAACGGTTTTAAATTTTATTACCAACATTTATATCATTTATTATCAGGTTATATTCCGCCAGATAACCATTTATGCTCACAATAGACATTTTGATAATATACAACTTATAATTCCAAAATGACTTCTGTAGTTTGACTATGGTCAAAGAGTTAATTATATAATTATATATAGAATAACTAACATGAACTAATTTTAATTTTTATAAATCAATTATACTATTAAAACTAACCATTAAAAATGGTTATGAAAAACGAACTACATTACAATCACGTTGATGGTAGGCTGTATATACACATGAGTAACGTTTCCATTTTCAATGATAATGATGAAAATAAGACCAGTGTTATTTTATATTTCCATAATTATAATTATATAATAAATAAAATATTATTTATTTAAATACATTTATGTATACCATATTAGTGATGTTGTAATTAGAAATGAATCACACCACTTCATGGAGGTGGTAATCTACAAGTACGCATGAACGATGTTATCATCTTTCACTAAATGAAAATGTAATAAAATATATGATATATTACTTTTATAGAATTATAAATATGTAACGAATAATATATATATATATATATATAAATTAAATACATAATCATTAATAACTATGAGAGTTGATGATAGAAAATGAATTATATCAGTTCGCGAGGTGATAGCTCGCCTTAAACACAAATGATTGTTGTATTTCCCATTTGATGGAAGAGCTAATGGATGTAGGTTATGAAGTTAACATAATAACATATAAGTATATGATTGATACTAATATTATTATTTCATAATTTTTGAATAACACTTTAAGGAGTTTGAATAATTAATACAATAAAAACACTCAGTTAAAAATGATACCACTTCATTAGGAATCCTATTTACATTCACACCAAAATCCATCATAGTAGGGTTTTGAAATAAAATAAGGCATATAAAACATGTTAATGTAATTAATTAATCGATTTGGGTAGGTATTTTTTGAAAAAAATGTCTTTTAAGTGTTAATAAAATATGAGAGGTGGTGTCCCTAGATAAGTGAGGGGAGAGGAACTTTTTGGAATATCTGAAAATATTAAATTAATTTAAATTAATTTACATAAAAAAAGGTTTACCCATGAAATAAATTTCTTCCCCAAATATATTTATAAAAAACCTTAGATGAAATAATAAAGAAAAAAATCATAAAGGTTTATTTGAAGACATGAAAAAATTATGAAAAAAATTTCAAAAAAATTTATACATTTTACCATTATGAATTAACATATACTTTCTTTTAAACTAACGATCATGAGTAATAACATGAGATAATAATATAATGAACATGGAATTATAATATATTGGAGAAATAGGAAATGTAGATGAAATAAAAATTACATCATAAGTATAATTTATGAATAAATACTAAGACAACCTCATATGGTGGATAGTGTCCCACAGTGGATTAGTTTTACACCCTAACTCCTTACACTACATCTTAGGAGACAAAATATTTACCCAATTATTTGAAGTTCTATCTGGCTACACCCATCATAACATCTTCATGATTATTTTTTTCACAAAAATTAAATCAATAATAAATAATAAACATAATAATTACCCATATAAAGTATTGATTTTCATAATCATTTCCATTCATAATATTGGGAGTAGAGTAAGAAGGAAATCACACTCCTACATAAAAATGTGAACATAATTATTCACAATAATGTACAAACTTAACATCACTATCCCATGAGATATCTATATCACATTAACCAATATATTTGAGGGATAAAACATAATCAATCATTATATCATCCTAATTTTTTCATATGTAGGACACAAAATCATGAAATGATTTATCATTTCATCATAGATAAACCTATAGAAATGAAAATGGATTTTATATTGAATTCATCATTATAATAAATAAATATATAGATAAAATAAAAATGTTATCATTGTTGAATATCCATAATAAAAAATAAGTAACACCAATGGTTGTTTTCATAAATTAAAATACCTTAAAAACCAGTGGAACATTTTTGGAAAAAATATTTCATTTTGAAAGTACTTAATTAAAATATAAAAATTTTCAGAATATACTAAAACAATTATTTGAAAAGAACCATGGAAACTTTTTAATGAAGCTTCAAATCAATGAATTTTAGTGATGGTGAGAAAATCCATTTATACTATATATGTTAAAAGAGAACAGTATTTTCACACTTTTGAAAAATGTCAAAAACAACATGTTAAAAAATATTTTTAAAAGTGATCATTTCAAAAATTTATAATTAAATTCAAATATATTGAAATATAAAATTTTAAAACATTTCAATTATAGGTGAAAACTTACATAAAATAGTTTTTAAGATAATGAACATCGATTAAAAAGTTATTCGACTAAAGAGTAAATAAGGTTGAGTTTTCATAAAAAACATTTTTATCAATAATTTTAAGTATCAACTAGAGGAAATGGTACTAAAAAAATTCTCGTAATAACCAGTGGATAATAAAATATATGGTTTTTAAAGTATAATTTTCATATTATTTTCATCAATGTAAATTTATTATATACAATCTCGAAAAGAAATGACATTGTAACCTATATCCCTTACCTCAAGTCATATTATTCTTTGTACCAGTTCAAAAAATTTGTATAAAAAATATAAATTAATTATAAATATAGTTAAAAATAATATTAATATATAACATACTATTTTTCATTTTTTTTATAGTATTCACTTATCATTTTATTAATAATTTTATCATTAAAATAAACATTTAGGTGAAAACTGGTCCTTTTTCCATGCTAGTTTCAGTTCGATTGTTCTGATTCTTGAACCTTTGTATTGGGTATTCATATTCCTAATATTAGTAATAAATGATTATAAATGTTTTTCAGTATATATAATTTTATATACATTCATATTTAGATGTTATGGAAAATGAATTACAACACTTCATGGATATGATACTCTGTATGTACACATGATTGATGTTTTCACTTTTAAATGGATGGAAAAAATGAAATGTAAATTATAATTTAACATTCCCTGATCATTAATATATCTTAAATATAAAAAATATTAAAAACAATTATCCATATTATCTTCCATTTAAATATTAGATGAAAAAACAAACCACATCACTTTGTCGAGGTGGTAGTCCACACGCACACATGTGCGACATTATCATTTTCCAACGAATGGGATGGTAAGAAGCTAGATACCATATTTTAAATATTGAAGTATAATTATTACATAAATATAATATATAAATATTAAATCTATCTTAATAAATGACTATGAATGGTGATTATGGAAAATGAACCATATTGTTATGTGAAGGTGGTAGTCCTCACATAGGTAAGAGCGATACTTTGATTTCCCATTTGATGGAAAAGATGCCAAAATTTATTTCCCATAATAATTATAAAATATAATAATATATATGATACTATATTAATTTTTTTGGATATATACATATTATTTATTTTAATTAGAAAAAAAAAAATAATTTTTGAAAGAGTCATATAAGATGATTACCACTCCTTTGAGATACCTACTTTGGCTTACATCTTAAGCCTCTTTACGGTGGTATTATGGTAATAACAGGAGCCTAAAATATAATTTAATTAATTTAGGTATTTTTTTGGTATGTATTGTCTAATTTATAATTCCCAAATTTGTGTGAATAATATAGGAAAAAGGTTCCCTTTAATCAGTGAGTGGATGGACACACCTATAATTACATATAATATTCAAATAATATATGGTCACTTTCATGTGAATGTGGATAAAATGGACAAGAATTCAAATTTTGGATGATATAATGTGTAAATATATTCAAAGAATAATAATTAGGCACATTTAAGAGTCATTTTACCCATTTATCATAGTCTAACCCCTAGTTGACCTATTTTAACCAAAACCATGGTAAAAATATTTATTAATTTACTATTAATTATGACCAGAAAATTAAGTTAGGCCTCTTAAATTATATCAATTATAATGATTCAAAATATGGAATCCATTTTATCAGATTTAGTTTCTATAATTATAATAAATTTATTTTAAATTAATTGAGGAAAATGAAACAAAACAGTTTCTAGTGAAATGAGTTTCAAGAATATAATTGAGTTTACCTTCATTAAATACCAAATTAAAACGATTAGATGAATAATAAGATATATGATTTATTATATTATCTAAACATTTAATACAAATCATTTATTAATAGATATTAATATAATTTATAAAGTTAAAAAGAAATTATTCCTATAAAAACATTTTTTTTAGAAACAATTCACTTTTTTATCTTCAAATAATTTTAATTTAATTGAAAACCAATGAAATCATTTTATTAATATTTAAAACATAATTTATCATAATTGATATTGTCCTATTCATAAACTTTAGTCCAATGGTTAGGGGATAACTGCAACATTAAATAATAATATCCAATATTATATTGTTTTTGTTTAAATTTGGTGTTGTGTGTAATGAATGCTATAAAAGAAATAAAATTTATTTCAAGAGAAATATTTCATAAAATATTAGGGTGTTGTATTTTTCACCCTTATAATATTTTTTACCTTAATACTACATCATTATTATTTAAACAACTAAGGATGGTTCTTCCTCATCATATCCTCGAGTTCTAGAGTAACTTCCCCAAAATTTTTGTTTTATAAAAAAACTGAACAGGTAGGTGGTATTGTCTTATAGAACATTTTCTCTATGTTCCAAAATCTCCATTGAATATTATTCATAAGATATTTCCTTATCTAATGGTACAACCTTTTATTTTAGTACATGTTAAGGATCAATTATGTACTTTCTCATGAGAGGTATAAGGAAGACGTCACAAACTTGAGAGAGATTTAGAGGAATCACCATGTAATAAGAAACTTTCCAGATATAATCAAAACTTTTGAAGGGATTGATATACCTAGGGCACAACATTCCAATATTTCTAAATCTCATAAAATTCTTCCAATATGATATTCATAGGAATATTTTTCCCCCACTTCAAAATATAGATCTCACCGACGTTTTTCAGCATAACTTTTCAATCAACTTTGATCTAACATGATGTGCTTATAAATGTATATATACATATCTATTATTTCTATAAATATCTCAGGTCCCAATAACTTTCTTTCTAAAAATTTATCCTAGCATGTTAAATTTATATTGTTCCTTTCATTGAGGTCTTCATAAGGAGCCATTTGAATGCTTGACTAGAAGCTATTACTGTTAGAAAATTATACCAAAGGAAGGTGTTGATCCAAATCACAATTAAAATCTACAGAACCAAATATTATCATATCTTATAGAGTTATGATGGTATACTATTATTTTCCATCTATATGAGGATGATATACATTGATGAAGTATAACCCGGTACTCAATGCTTATTAAAGACATCTCTATAACTTTTAGGTAAACATCAGATCCTAATGAGATATAATATAATGTGGCACTCCATGTAACCCTGCAACTTCCTTAATGTATATTCTATAAATATAATAAAGAGATAAATATTAAATTATTTTAATGAAATGTTCTTACTCCAATGGTGATCAAATACAAAGAAAATATCATTCTTCCCTTTAGAGGTTTTGGGGAGTCCGATGATGAAAACCATGGAAATGTGTTTCCATATTAATTTTGGTATGTGTAATGGTTATAGAATCCACATATATTTATGTGTCTAAACCTTAATATTAAAATATACTAGGCATTAGGATATGCATTCTAAAATATCCCTTTTCATTTTATCCCACCATAAATTCACTTTCATATATCCATACAACTTCATACTTTTATGATGACTTGACAGTGATGAACTATGAACTTCATCCAATAGCTCCTTGTTCAATTCTAGTATTAATAAAACACATACATGGTTCTAGAAATTTATAATTCCCTCACAATCACAGGTGATCTCACGAATATTTATCACTTTCTTATGGACTTCAACATCCTCATTTTGGGACCCTTTAATCCTCACATGGATGGATGGTCAAAAAATCATCTTATAAATATATAATCTATCCCCTTTCCACGTGATTTAAAGATTCATATTTTTTAAATACATAAATATCAAATCTCTTTAAATCTTAATCCAGGTTAAACTAGGATGGTCCGACAAAATTATAGCATCTCCTACCTTGTTATACTTCTGAGGGTGGTAGTGTACTGAGAAGTCATAATTATTATTCAATTATAACCGTCTACTTTGGTGAATATTATACTATTTCCATGTGAATATATACTTAAATTTTTTATGATCCTAATATTTATATATATATATCACACATTTCACCATAAATATAATTCATCTATATCTTTAAATGAAAAAATATCGTTCCTACCCCAAATCATTAGTTGGATAATATTTCACATGAATTTTCAATTGGCATGAGGAATAAGCTATCACCACGTTATTATGCATGAGGAATCATCCCTTATCCTTATTTTATGCATAACTATAGACCAAAAAAAATTATTTACTAAAGGGTAGTGTGAGAAATGTTTTGTTGATCAAACTTATTTTCAAATCCAACAAATTTTCCTCACATTAATCTATCCATAGGAACTTGGATCCCTTCCATTTCAACATGGTTATTATATTATATTTTCATGAGAAACTATTCAACCACAATCAATAATATATATTCAATCCAATAAAATTATAGATCTCATCAAAAATGGTTGGCTTAATCTGTTGTTTAATAAATTCAATCATTAAAGGGTCTACTGATATACCCTTAATTAACAAAGTATAACTAAACAACAAAACCTTTTGTGTCCAAAATTCACACTTGTTAAATTTGGTGCCAAAATTATTCTTCCATAGATTTTTCAACATTTTATTAAATTGATCTTCATAACATTCCTTTATTTTTGAATATATAATCATATAATCAATAAATAATACTAAAAAATAATAAAGTCAATCTCTAATGACTCTGTTCATCAGATCCATTGAGATAGTGTGATAATTGTTATCTTAAAATGGAATTACTATAAATTCATAATTATCATACCTCATATGGTAGGTTGACTTTGGTATATACTTATTCTTTACACTTATTTTATGATATTCATAATGATGTTCAATATTTGAAAATAATTTATCTCTATGAGGTTCCTAAAATGAGTCATCAATATGAGGTCATTGATATTTTTTCTTGATAGTGATATTTTTATGTTCTTGATAGTCAATGCAATGATACTTTAAACTATTTTTTCTCAAAAAAAAGTGAACCTCATGGCAATTCACTTACTCATATGGATTAAACATATAGGCTATTTTGTAGTTTCTAATTCAATAACTCTAACCCAATTGGGGTTATTGTATAATGTGTCTTTGAAATAAGGGTAGTTCCAAGTATGTGTTCTATTGAAAAATGAAAGTCATTATTCGAGGGACCACTAAGAAATTAATTATGAAATAAAACATCATTTTCCTAGAAAAATATTCATATATTCAATGTTTAGTTCATCCATAACCATTTAAGACAAATAACCATTATGAATAGGTGGTACGATCTATATATTGCATGTAATTACCATTGGAAGTTCAAGTTCATCCTCACACCGATAGAAAATAATAGGTTGATTTCTAATATCTAATATGACTTACCTTACATGATAATTGATATGGGATTTATATAAATAAAAGTCATTCTATTCCCAAAATAAGATAAAATTAATGACTTTTAGGAAATAGGTTCCCACTAAATACTATTAGAGGGGGTCTATAAACATGAGATGTGATGATTGTGTCATTATGAAGTTTTATTTCCATATTAATATCTAATCATTGAGGTTGTGATTTTTTATAGTTATAAAATTCTCCAAAAATAAATACTTCATAGATCCATAAACAAATAAGTCGTTTTTAGTTCTAGAGTTCATAAAAAATATACCTTTAACCACATCATTTTCTTAACCCACATCAGTTGTGATATAAATGGCCTTCGATTTATCCTTTTCCTTAGGGGTTGTTGAGGTATATGATTCTCATTATCACATGTATTGTGGAATTTATTTTCATAATGCCCAATATCCTTTAATCTAGATCATTTATCTTTATTGGTTTATTCCTTTTTCAGATCAATTTAATTTTTCAACATTTTCATCCCCCATTAACAATAAATGCCTCAATGGATAGCCTTTCCATAGTTGAAGCATATTCAAAATTCCTTTTAGAGAATTTTCCTATGTGAATTCCGATAATTTTTTTCATATAGGTGGCTATAATTTCTTTCCTCTATGGGAATTACTATTTGAGTTTCCATGAAGCACCATATTTCCCTTCTTTTTCCTAAATCCAAAAAAATAATTGGATTTACCGCTCTTTATTTATACCTTGAAATCACATTCAATGATTAATTTATATTTACTAAATTCTCTTATGGTTTATTTTTTATAAAGAATTAGTTTCATGAAAATAAAGAATCGATTAGTTTTTCTTTCATGGTCAATTATAAACCCATAAGTGTGTCTTAAAAGTCTTGTAAAGTTTACTTCATAAGTACCAATGGATTGAAAATCCTTTTATTTCAACTCTATAAAATCCATTTCCATATTACTATGATGTTTTTGAGGAAATTATTTATTGATAAATTCCCACTTAAACGCCTCTTATACTATAGAGTTTGTTTCATCATGTTACCTCATGTTCTTGATAAGAGTAAAACACTTATCAACTATGCCTTCCAAGAAGTAGTTTATTAATAAAAAATTATCATTCTTCAATAACTAGATAATGTAAATTAAATTTTCCATTATATTGATCCATTTCATGAAACAAAATTAGACCTATAGTCCCCCAAAATGAGGGTGGACATTATCACACAAAAGATTCAATGGAATTTTTTCCCTCATTAATTCATTAATAAGATCAATATGGTTTGTGTTATTGGTCATAGATTGGGAGATTTGGGTGATCATGGCCATAATTTATTTTATCTTAGCTCAAAATGGATTTTGTTGGTCATGAGTATGGTCATTACATTGGTCATCCCAATCATTTTTCACACAATTCCACTTGGTGTCAACCATTTAATAAAACACCAAAAAAACTAGCATGAGTGTAAAACATCAAGAATCAGAGTAATAAATCATATTATTTTGAAAATAATTCTTATGATGTCCAAAATTATGACACCTTATGTGAACCCATGATGCCTAATGTTTATATAATATCACATTGTATTTTCATTGGTTATCAAAGGTTCTATCATCTCATTTATCATAATGGTTCATAAAGAGAATGTGACATAACCACAGATTATAACCTTGTAGCATTGATCCGGGTGTATACTTATAGGCCCACTCATCATGAACTGGTGATGATAGAGTTAATACCCAATCCACCCATTTTAGATTTTTTACCTATAGGTACATCTATGCCACAACTACATACACATAACAATATCCTTATAGGGGTGGGTTTCAAAAAAAAACACTCCTTTATTTACTATAACATAGTATTTTCTCATATTATCAATCTTATCCTAAGGGTTCTCGATAAATTTTTTTAATCATAATATCTAAAAATAAATAAATCATTATTTGAACCAACTAAATCATCTCAATATTAACAAACATATATATCACATCATTTTTAATGAATATTCAATAAATATAAAAAGTATACATGCCCAAGGACCATAAATCTTTAGATCATTTGGGGAATATATACTTAATCAATTTATTTATTAAAATTTACTTAGTATATCCCATAAACATATTCAAATTAATACCTTTCTAGACATATCAGGTATAAAACCTTCCATCAAAACTCTATTAAGGAAAATGTAAGAATTGTTGAGAGTAGATGCTCTATATTGGAAAACATAAGAGATATCATTCATAAGGTAGAACAATATGATCACAAGGGCATGATAATATAATAATTTCCTTGTTCTCAACTTAAAATATTCATTCCTAGAAAAAATTATATCATAAAATTTAAAATCATGTCATATCTAGAAGCACAATTAATATGGGTGTCAAAGAAGTAATCATAATTTAAGATTCATGACATAAGAATGCAACATCATAAGTATAGTAAATGATAATATTATGAACATGGATATTAAAAATAATGTCCACTAATAATCATGCAAGAATAGATAGAAGTGATCATACTCATGCATCAAAATGAGAACATTTTCATTAAAATGCATGTCCCTGAATCATATTATGAGCACAGACAGAATCAATCATCCACACACATCAAAATGTGATCATAGCTATTCAAAATAATTTCCACTCTTATCATCATCATCACATGAGATATCTAAATCACATTAACCAATTCATTGGAGGGATATAATCAACTCAAACATCACATAATCATAATTTATTAATATTCATGCCATAATATCAATAGAAATTTATCATTTCATCTTATATTAACATGAGAAAAATAAAAAAATTCATCAGGATTTTATCATTATAATCGATAACCATCCAAATAAAAATAAATATGGTATCATTAAATCATTAACTGAGTGAAGAATGAGTTACATCAATAGATGTTTTTAATGATTTAAACAACTTTAAAAGATCACTTCAATGTTTCTTTAGGAAAATATAACTTTCATTTTAAACACAATAATTTGAAATCTAAAAATTTCAAGAATAATAGATTTTTTTGAATAGAACCATATTAAGATCAAAAGGAATATTTAAAGAAAAAAATAACCATGAATGTTAAAAAATTAATTCATACCATATACTTTAAAAAATGTATTCTTTTCACACTTTTATAAAAAATAAAAAATTACATATTTTGAAAGCATTAATTTAAAATAATTGCTTTTAAAACTTTTTAAATAAATTTAAAGAGGTGAAAATATTTTTTTTATAACATTTATAATATAATTAAAAACTTCAATAATTTTTTTTAATAGCATGGACTTGGAAGAAAAATTTCATCATCCAAAGATAAATTAAGGTTAAATTTTCTTAAAAAATATTTTCTCTTGATCATTTTAAGTAATGACGAGAGGAAATTGGTACTAATACAAAAAAAATAAAATAATAACCATAGGAAAAGAAAATATATGGTTTTCAATTGATAATATCAATATAATTTTCCTCAATTTAAATTTATCACATATAATCCCCTAACGAAGTGAGATTGTAACATAAATCCCTTATATCAAGTCCCATCTTGCTTAAAATGAGTTAAAAAATATTGTATAATATATATATATATATATATATATATTAAATATATTAAAAAACAATATTCATACATAATATAAAATGTATAATTCTTTTATAATTTACAATTATCCTTTTACTAATAATTTTTTCATTTTAAAGAACATGTATGTTAAAACTAGTTTGTTTTCCATGCATGTTTCGGTTAAATGATTCTGGTACATAAACCTTGGTCATGGTTTTATCATATAAATAATATTATTAATTACATATGTATAAAATATATTCATTATATACAATTTTATAACCATTCATTTAAAAGGTGGTGAAAAATTAATTACATCACTTTATAGAGATGATACTCCAAATGTACGCATGTGCGATGTTTTCACATTTTGATGAACAAAATAAAAGAAAGGTAAATTATAATTCTAATTTGAAGAATCACTATTATACTATTAATATTATATATATTCATTAAATATATCCTTATAACCATCTGTGTAAAGCGTAAATGAAAAAAACACACATCACATCATGAAGGTGGTTGTCTACACGTACGAATGAGCAACATTATAATTTTCTAACGGATGGGAATTTATGAAGGTAAATAATATATAATAATTGTAGAAGAATAATTATGTCATAAATAAAATATAAAAACATTAAATTCATCATAATTACTGACCATGAATGATGAGAATAGAAAATTATTCGCATCACTACTAGAAGGTGCCAGTCCACACATACACATGAGGAATACTTTCATTTTCCATTTTATAGAAATAAGGGAGAAAAGAATGTAACATTATCATAACAAAATATTATTTTATTTATTAAAATAAATTAACCTTGCTAGGATAAATAAAACATCTTTATAGGAAGTATAAGAAGAAATAATCTTGTAAATAGTCAGGTAGGACAATTACCTCTTCTTTGAGAGACCTCATTTGGATTACAATATAAGACATCATAAGATAATCTTAGGGAAATACCATATGCTCAATTATTAAGTTAAGTTATATAGGAAAGTTTTTGTTAATTTATTAGTGTATATAGAAGGCCTTAATTTTGATAATAAGGGAGAAAATAGGTTCCCTTTTATAAGTAGTAGGAGGGACACACATGGAATTACTTAAGAGATTTAAATAAAATTGGGCCGCTTTTAGGTGGAAGTAGAAAAAATGGTCAGAAATTATAATTTAGGATAATATAAGGTCTAAATATATTTTAAAAAAATATTTAGATAATTTTAAGAGGAATTTGTACCCATATTCTTATTTTGACCTTCATATAAACTCCTTTTAACCCTAATACTGATTTTTTTACTTCATTACTATTCAATATGAATAAAATTTTAAGTTATTCAAACAAATTATATAAAATATTCTTATTCAAAACATTAAATTAGTTTTATAATATAAAATTTATAAATGTGGAAAAAATCCTTTTTAAAATAAGTGTAAAGAAATGCAACAAAATTATTTTTAGAAAAATAAAATTTTAAGAATAAATAAGAGTTTACCATCAATACATTCCATATAAAAACTATTATATGGATGATAAAATATTTGATGGAACAATTTATTTTAATATTTAATTAATATAAATCATTACTATATATTAATTTAATTTATTAAGATAAAAACATATTGTTTGTATAATATTTTTTAGAAAAAAACATATATTTTTACCTTTAAATGATTTTATTTTAATTTCTAACCAATTGAAAACCTATTAATTCATTTTATATATATGTTAAAAAGATTTTTTCAATTTTTATTTATTTCTATTCATACCCTCCAATTAAATGGTTAAGAAATCAATACCACATTAAATAATAATATTCCAATAGTATATCACAAGTCATTTAAACTCAGTGTTCTATGTAATGCATAATATCAAATAAATAAAACTTATTTTAAGAGAGATATATGAAAAAATATCATGGTGTTAAATTTAGTGTGAAATGATAATGTATTTCTCATCCTAGTTTTTTTCTTCCCGGGTTGTGGCTTCAATAGGAAACACATATGATTGGAAATTATGTAAACTTGGGATGTGAAATAGTGTCAGATCTAAGGAGAACTATACCATCAAACCTCATACAAAATCAATCATGGGGATGAATTGCACCTTGTTAATGGAATATTCACCATTTAACTTCTTTATTATCAATTTTGAGTCACCTTTGACATTATGTTTGTCCATTTATATCTATAGAGACAAATCTTAGCCTATAATGAGATCATGACATTCCACTAAGTTACTTATGCATATGTTTTCCAATAGGAGGGAATATGGTAGAGATTAATTTTCTAGGTATATGATCACAATTCCCAAGACAAATTTATAGAGATTTTAGTTTTACATTCTTTTTATAGTTAGGCTTCTGGAGACACCGTTAAAATATATATCCCATATCTAGGGACTTTCGTGAACAAAAAACCACATAGTCCGTAAGTTATGTATTAACCAAAACGATTTTCATTGTGGTGTTTTTCGGGAGTAAATTTACGATTTCTACACTTTTTTGAATCTATAGAGATACAAAAAATAAAAAAAAATCAGAATTAAAACCCACCATCATGTACTTCTTGTTTTCATTGGGTGATAGAGGATGTTTTTGAGTGTCTACTTATTGGAGAAAAGAAAGAGATCATGTTTATATATGTAATTCCTGGCTTTTATACTGTGAATATTGATTATAATAATTTCTTATAAATTTATGAGTATCAATAAAAAATATCCAGTATGGTATTTATAATAAAATAATGTCTTTTTTCATTTCATGTATCGCTTTTCTGGGAAATAAGTGTGATGGGTGATCTCTCTAGGGTTACAATATAAAGAATTATAGTGCTTACATCCATCTGCGGCATCATTATTGATAGGTGAAAGTTATACTACTTTATATCATCAAAATATTTCTAAAAATATTTCTCCCACTAATACGTGACTCCCTTTTAATTTTATGAATGGTACGCATTTACCAATGAGGTTGGACATTAAAATTCTAATATAAGAAATTTGAAACTTGAGTCCAGTTAAATCTTCGAGTCTCCAAGGTGGAGGAATACTAAATATTTAACTAGTCTTCCTTGGGATAACGTCAATTCCATGATGGAATACTACAACGAAGAGAAATTTTCTCATGGTTACCCCAGAACCATTTTTCAATTTCTTTATATTCAGTTTGTCCTTCTAAAATTTGATAAAAACTATCTTAATGTTTAAAATATAATCATGGTTCTATTGATACTTTACCACCAGATCATTCGTATGGAATTATATTATTTTTCCTATAAGGGTATTGAATATATGGTGTATGACATGCTGGTATTTAGTGCATGCATTATTCAATCCAAAAGAAATCACAAGATAACTATATACCCCTTGAATTAACCTGAATGTGGTGGTTTCATCATCATTAGGGGACATTTGAGTTTGATTATAAACTACACATCCATCCATAATGAAAAGTTCATAGAAACCTATGGTGTCATTCATCACTTATTCTATGATCGTGCATGGGAATTCATCATTCAAGAAATTTTAAATGAGAACCTGAAAATGAATATAAAATAAAATTTTCCAATTATTTATATAGATGATGATGATATTAGCAATCCATTTCAAGTATGAAACCTTCATAAAGAAGTTTTATTTGATGATATTGTGAACTTTGGATTATACATGAGGATTATGTGTTGGATTAATTCTCCTTAATTCATGTTTAAAGACATGGTGATCATCTAGAAAACCCAAATGATGGGTAGCCACTTTAGGATCTAATCCAAGAATATCTATATAGTTACAGGTGAAGATATCTTGGTTCTATTTAAGTAAGGAGATATATGTATCTTTTTATTTGGGTGAAATTGAAGGGAAATCACAGTATGTTAGGAGTTTTCCTCCATAAATTCACCCATCAGAGTTCATCAATGGTGGTGGATATTCCTTCCTCAAATATTAGTAGGTAATCCATAAGATATCTTTTCTATTCATTTTTATCCTTCCATTATCATCAGTGGAAGAAAATGAAGCATTTTGTGACATGATGTATGATATAAAGATATTTTTATCTTCCATGGATGGTGATAAGGTGTCTTTATATCTTGATGCAGATGATGTAGGAGATATTTACTCTTGATATACTAAATATTTTCTCTTTCCTATTCACTATCATTGAGGGAATATGATGTGTCTATATCCTAAGAATCAATATATGATGTTTGTGACACATTTAGGACATATAGATGACGAGGGGGAATATATAAGTCCTAAGGATTAGTCTGTGAAGGTTCCAACATATCTTAAGGGTTGTAAGGGTCATTTTATTAGGGTGATGATTATCTTTGTCACTGTCACACCCCTGTACCATATGGAAAGGTTCAAAGAATGTGGAAAATATTATGAAGATTATGGAAATTGTGACCAGATATTCTAACCTATTATAATTAACTCACATGATCTAATGATCACTTGAATTGATAGTTTTTAACTCAATTCAAGTGATGAGAAACATGTAGTCTTAACTATGTTCTCTCTATGGGATGATATTGATAACCTACAGGACATGGTGTGTATTTCTCTAGATGGAATTTTATATCGTTGATTTTATTCCACATCATTGGTATAACCCTACATCTATATATTGGGTGTCACATGAAACAAATAAGAAAATATCACCATGTAAGACACCAACTTTCCCATAAAAAGAGTATTTGAGGAACTGATAGTATGAAGAGTATACCACCACATACTTAAAGGGAAACAACCATCCAAAAAATATATTGTTGATTGTATCTTGGAGAACCACTATTAATAATGAGTTAAATATGACATCCTCAAACTCGACTCTGATTTTGATCATCAAGAGTGGATTATTCTCACTCTAATAATATCCATGAATTATAAGATTGGTGATGGTTGGGTTTATGTCACTAAATAAAAAGAGAAGAAGTTTTTTAAATTGAATTAAGTTAAACACAATGCAATTATCATTAATGTCCCTATTGAAATTGATATCCCCCAGTTTTCAAGATACATACAAGGGCATGAATTTCCAAGATATGCTTTATTTTTTAACTTTCCCTATAATATAAATGGTCACATAAAACATGGATTCCACATACTCTACATGATACACACCATCTATAATAAATTCCTTCTTTAACTACTGAGGGATCAAAAGGGACTTCATAAGGTATTCCTTGTGTTCCATAGAGAGGTAAATAGAATCCTTAATGTAGATATTGTCTATAATAATAGATAGTTTCATCAAGATGAATTATTTCTGGACTAGGGTCTGACACATTCTATTATTTGTTAGTTCCTTATTCTGGGGTTTTGAAGTTGCTATTAATTGTGATGGTGACTCCTTCCCATGATCATAAGAAGGGTGAATTTTTATGGCTCAAGGGTTGGAGTTTTTTTTCTTCCCTCTAGTCCAATATTTACATGAAAACTTCACATTTGGAATTTTTTCATCTCGTATGATTGGACCTAAGTGAGTCCTTAATGAGTTGATATTGGAATGCTTTTCCTATTGAGAATATTGGAGTGCTTGAATTTTGGTTTTTGTGTCACATATGGAATCAAAAATGACATTTCCTAAATTTAAGGGTTTACTTTGACCTCATCTTTCAAAAAATCATTGTCCTCTATAGCCTCATCCTCTACTGTTGAAGGGGAGTTCAGTTTCATAGTATTCCTCATCCTCACTAGTTGTGGTTTCAGTTTGGTGGATTGAATGAATTGTTCTGATACTTTTCATTTGAGGATGATTTTTTTGGGGGTTGGGGGGAGTTCTTAATACCTCTTTTGGTGGGATAATTCTCGTTTTCCCTCTAATTGGGATAAAATTTCAAAAAGATCCTGGACCAAATTGGGTACTAGTGAAAATTCCCCCTTCTATGTCTTATATCACCAATGAAGATAGTGATGGATTTTAAGGGAATGAGATGATGAAGGTTCCATCATTGATATCATAAGGGGTTAGGGTCACAATTGGGTAGTTTAGTTACTCTCAAAGTGTTGTTTTCAACCTATTGAATAATTTCATGGTCATCCAATAATCAATTGTTTTGTGCATGTATGCCTAGTAATTTATTACATTCTTCTAATTCTTTTAGTGGATCTGTAGAAATACATGTTTCATGTGAAAAATGTTTTCTAAAAATGAAATTTCTAGAATTAATCAATTTCAAGACCACATCCTTGAAAATGAATAACTTTTATATATTTGTTCCCATCCTCTGATGGTAGGGGAAGTAATCAAGAAGACCATTTTGACCGGATTCGTCTAGATTTATGGACTATGGTAATTTAGGGAAGTTATTTTCCATAACCCTGATAAAGTACTATAAAACATACTTCTTTTATAACAAGTATACATTATTCTTCTAATACTAAAATAAAGGAAATATTTTAAACTCTTCACATCATGAAAAGGTAAATATGTTTTCTTTAGTCATTTAGTTGGTTCCACTGTATGATGTTTCATGGTATTATCTTCCTGAGATGGTGTTGGTGATGTATTGAGTGTGAATGTTAAGGATTCTACTTTTTCTGGATTCCTTACTTGTGCTAACAACTTTAGTAAATAATTGGACATAGATCACCTTGTGGAATCATCCAAGAACTATATAATAAATACAAACTCCTGAAATCCACTGAGGTGTTTTAGTGGAATTAATAGTTTTTATAACTCATCATAGAGATTATTTATGAATATATCCAATAGTATCTCCATAGGAAGCTCTATGTTTGATTAATAGGAAAGTCCCCTCCATCCAGAAATAAAATCTAAAACCCTCTCTTTATCCTTATTTTACTAGTTCAAGAGGAAAATGATCATTTTATTCTTCATTATTGACTAGAAATAGCAAAGGATATGTCTTCATAGGTCTGTTTACCTATTGAATGTTCTTATAGGATTATTTTTATACAAAAAATTGTTTTCCTTTTAGTGTATGGGAAATTAACTTGATCTTTTTGGCTTCTTATTACTACAACAATTCCGTCATGGGATGACATTAATGTACATAGTGAGTCAAGTAATGCTCTGGATCTCCCATGTTGTGTAAAATGGGGAATGTGGGATTTCAAAAATTGGGAGATGGAGGATTATCATCCACCCACTTAAGATATGGCTACCTCTATGGTTGTACAATAACACACTACCCCACCATGGATTCAATTTTGAATGTAAGGGACTCAATGGAGTCTAGGATCACCAGCATCAAATTTTTCATGACCTGACCTTACTGTTCATGAGCCACAACTACACCAAGACTGCCTCCATAGGCCATAGGCTGGTGACAAGCGCCGAAGGAGTAATGATCTTGGGGAGGTCTTTGCCTATGTACCTGTACACACACATATCCCACTCGATGCAGAATTGCAGAGTAAAAATAAAACCAAAGGACAAACAACTATAAACCAACCACAGTCATGCATCAACTTCTAAATAGAACAAGTAAAGTGCTGAAATGTACGGACAAGATAAATGAATAGAAAAAGGAAAAAACAAGCACCCAGCTCGAAAGGTTCCATAACCCATTAAAAGGTAAAAAAAATTAAATAGCTGGTGAGTATCACACCTGAAAGTTCTACTACGACCACTGAATGCCACCCCAAGATCATGTGTCCTCTACGGTCCTCTATAGTCTCGATGGACCTGTATGTCATCTGCAAGGGCACACCAAGTTCGGAGAAATCCCCAGTAGGGGTGAGTATGAAGATACTCAGTGGGACGCGCCGAAAGCTCATGGGAGCAACAAAGGAGGCACTAAAGTGGTGAGCAATCGATAAAACAAAGAATAGTGAAAGAGTACAGTAAATAGATTGCAGCTCAACCCAACAAGATAAAGGAAGAAAACTCGTCCAAACACAAAAAGATAGAAATAGTGAGAAGACACACTTCTCGTCGAGTCTTCACTACCTATAGCATGAGAGTAGACTCATCCGACCAAGAGGAGATAGAAACGGAAAGCACGTGGCATACCTCGTGCGTCTTCACCCCTCCTTGAAGGAGGGTAATTGGACCCAAGGAGTGGGAAAAAAGTAGGGTGTATGTATATATATGCACAACAAGAAACCCAACGAGTGTGTAAGGGGATCTCTATCTCCAAGCTCAGCCCTGGAAAAGTCGCCAACAGTTCTAAGGATATTCATCACTGATGCCCAAATGCCCTGTACGTCAAAGTTGTATCATCGCTAAACCATACAAACAAGGGTCCCACTCCGGTAATCATAGAGAAAAGTCACTGACTAAGCTCATAGAAAGGGCTGGGTCTGAAAGAATTTGTTGGCTAACCCACTGCTCAGCCCAGTTGGAGGGTAAACTATAAGAGGACATCATATAACCAACTGCCCAGCCCAAATGAAGGGTAAACCCTAAGGTGAACGGGTAACCCACTGCCCAGCCCCACTGAAGGGTAAACCCTAAGGTCAACGGGTATCCCACTTCCTAGCCCCGTTGGAGCATAAACCTTGATACGCCAGTGGGTAACCCATTGACCATCCCCACTAGAGGGTAAACCCGGAACTGGTCCGATAACTCTGTAGTGCCCGTACCATCACTCGGTGTCACTAACATTGCTACCGTGTGTTGGTTCGGAGTGCATAAAAGGAACCTCTGACCAATGCCCTTTTATGTTTTCACATTTAATGAGATCTCGAATAAGGCTCTGAATTCCCAAACAGATTACAACGTTGCAATCCTCATGGGAAAACACGCGAGATAGACTATTTACTCGCTTGAAACGGACTCCCGAAGAAAAAGTTATTCAACCCCGCTTTATTCCCATACGATCTATCATGGTGCCCACACCTCAGTCTCGAAAAATCTCCGGAGAAATGTTCCATCGTGATTCTCTCGGAAAAACACACCAAATTGACTATTCATTCATCCTGAACGGACGTGTGGTGAAAAAGTCGCAAAACGCTGCACGCAGCTTGAATGACGACCTGTGGGCCCATGCCTCAACTCTGGCTTCGATGCCTGAAACCACCCTGGACAACTTCATCTCGATGCCAAGGTCACAACACCACTGACAGGGCCTAAAATAGACTTAGATGTGCTCGCTCCATCTAAAACAAGAATCCCAGTGAGGTGCTAAATAACACTTAACGGGCGTCTCGCGCCATCGAGCCCCCATCTGAGGAATTAAAAATCTTCAAGACCATCTCAAAACCTCTGTCTTGATCCGAGGATCATGTCGCTGTAGACGACACATGAATTTGACACTTGATCTTAAAAAAACGTTTTTTAATACTAACGGACCAAAACGGGGTGGGCCGGGCCGGTTCGACCGACCCTCCCTCTATCTGAACCGACGGTCCATGGCTCGGCCGCCTAGGCCACCCGGTCCCACCTTGCCTGTGGTTCATCGTGTGGGCTGCACCGCTTCACCCAGAAACGACTTAAGCTGGTCCGAATCTTTTCCATGGGACCTATGTTTTGTGGGTCCCAGTCCACTCCCGGGGTCACGAAGACCCCAGTCTCCCGCTGCATGCCGACCGGCAAAGCCAGCCGACCCGCCCCGCTGGCCTCCCGCATGCGCCGTCGTCACCGCCTCCCGCAGCCGGCCACGCCGCCACCGTCCCAGACCACCTGAGGAGATGCCACCACTTGGACTCACGGGACCGCCGCGCGGAGCCGCCAGACCACCCTGTAACCACCGTAAAACATGTGTTTTGGCTGAAAAACTTCTCGGGGTCACCCCGGACACCCTGGGACTCGAATGTTTGATCCGGAAGAATTGTTGGAAAGATCAGATTGAGCCCTACTCAAATATGGCCTTCATTCAATAATTAACATAATTTCGACACTATAAATTGAGTTCAAAGAAGATACGGGAATTTAAAATGAAAACACAATGATCCTACCTCACAGGGCGTATCCCGACACTTCAAAAATGTTCCGCCAGAGTCGTAACCACCTTGGAAAGGTGGGGAGAGGATCTTAAAGAAGGTGTAGGTTCATTGTTGGGAGATGTTTCTCCAGAAAAATTACAAGGGGGAAGAAGGGGGGATGTGTTTATGTAAAGAAAACTTACTTAAAATTTAATTAATTTTAAAGACCCACCAGTAGGCCCGTACCCGAACTCTCGACGGAGTCGAGGTTAAGCTGCTCATAGGGTAAAATCCACAGTCTGATTGCAACATTAGTCTCAAAATTTTAATCTAATCCTCCGTTCAGAAGTTAAAATGTTTTCTCCTGAGGCTGCTAAATTACGAAAATGCCCCAGGTGGCATTTTCCACAGATGGTACGTGCCCACAAAAGTGGCACCCCTCCTATGGTAAACAACACGCTCCAAACTCAAAGATGCCCTCGGTTTTCCCATCCAAGAAACTGTTTAGGATTTATTCGGTTTAATTGGTGTGTCTAGTGTGAACGCACTTAAAATTTAATTCTGGCCACACTGGGGCTCGGAATCACATGTCGTCTGAACACCCTACTCTGAAATAACATCAAGAGAAATTAAAACTCTCACAGTCTCAAAACCCGGGTTCTTAAATCATTCCCTCCTTCAAATTTTTTGTCCTCGAAAAACAAAACTACATAAACATATCGGGATACTTAGCCTGCATCTCGCTCTCCCATTCCCAGGTGCTATCATGAACCCTCTCATGCTGCCACAACACTCAAACCAAAGGAATGGTCCATCCATGCAGAGTCTGCTCCTACCGGTCCTCAATCTCCATCGGGTGATTTGCATAGTTGGCTCCATCCTTAATGTCTAGCTCTCCCTATCGATGACATGCATGGGGTCTTGCACGTATTTTCTCAGCTGCGACACGTGGAAGACATCATGCACTCTCTTCAGGTGTGGGGGTAGAGCAAGACGGTAGGCAACCTCGCCAACCCTATGCGCTATCTCAAAAGGCCCAATGAACCTTGGGGATATCTTGCCTCCCCAACCAAACCCCCATGTTAAACATTGCGGGGAGACTCTCAAAAAGACATAGTCCCCCTACTCGAACTCCAAAGTCCTGCAATGAAGGTCTGCGTAGGACTTCTATCTACTCTAAGCCATCCTCATCTGCTCACGAATGACCTGCACCTTCTTTTTCATCTCCCGCACCAACTCTGGTCCCACGAGGGAGGTATCCCCAACTTTTGTAAAACACAACGGTTACCTACAGGGTCTCCCGTAGAGGTCCTCAAAAGGTTACATGCCGATAGTAGAGTGGTAACTATTGTTATACACGAACTCCACCAAGGGCAGGTGATCCTCCCACCTTTGGCCAAAGTCTAACAACCATGCCCTGAGCATATCCTCCAACACCTGGATAGTGCACAAGGTTTGCCCGTCTGTCTGGGGTTGAAAAGGTGTACTCATCCGCAGCTGAGTCCCAAATGCCTCCTGCAGGCCTCACCACAATCGCGACGTAAATCGTGCGTCACTGTCGGAGATGATCGTCGAGGGTACTCCATGAAGGAGGAAGATCTCCCGAATTTACAGCTGCCCTAGACTCCCCACCGAGATATTCTCCTTAATGGAAAGGAAGTGCGCTGAATTTTTGAGTCAGTCCACTATCACCCAAATGGAATCATGGCCCTTTGTTGTGCGCGAAATCCCTATGATTAAGTCAATAGATATTCCATCCCACTTCCACTCCGGGATATCAAGGGGCTGCAACAACCCTGCAAGAACCTGATGCTATGCCTTCACCTATTGACAGGTAAGACACCGAGAAACGAACTCAGCTACGCTCCGCTTCATGCCAGACCACTAAAACTGTCACTAAAGGTCTCTATACATCTTCCCCACCTTGGGATGTACATACAATGGAGAAGTTTGGAATTCCCACATCACCTCCTCCCGCATCTCCACTGGTACTACGGCTCGCCCCTGGAACATGATCTCGTGATTCCCTCCTTCATAATACCCATCAGGTGAATCCCCCATGGATATATGATCACGGAATAACTCACTGTCGATATCCTATAGCTGGGAATCGGTCACAGGATCATGGAGTGAAGAAGTCAGCATCATCGACTACAGAAAATTCGTACCCTCCTGATCTAACAAGATCAGCTGTAGGGAATCCAAATTCTATGAAGATTCATGTCCTAGATGACCCTGGGACTTCTTACTAAGGGCATATTCTACTATGTTTCCCTTACCTGGAGTGTAGACTATCTCGAAATCAGAGTCCTTTAAAAACTCTATCCAGTGCCTCTACCTCAGATTCAAATCCCTCTGAGTGAAGATGTACTTGAGGATCTGGTGGTCCGATTAGACCACAAAACACTCACCTAGAAGGTAGTGTCTTCATAACCTCTAGGAGAAGACCACCAATGCCAGCTCAAAATCCTGAGTTGCATAATTCTTCTCATGGGGCCTCATCCGCATCGACCCATATGCAATTACTACCCATTGATGCATCAGCACGCACATGAGACCAGCTCCTGAAGCGTCACAATATACCACGAAATCGACGCCCTCCTCTGGCATCCTCAACACTGGAGCACTAGTCAGCCTCCTCCTCAGCTCCTCGAAGGCCTTCTGGCACTGATCAGTCCAACTTAACGGTCATCCCTTCCGCGTCAATGCGGTCAAAGGGGAAGCAATCCTAGAGAAATTTTCCATGAACCTCCTATAGTACCTTGACAAACCAAGGAATCTCCCCACCTATGATGCATTCTTGGGTGGGTCCCAAGAAAGAACTGCCTCTATCATTGCGGGATCTATGACTAAACCTTGTTCTGAAATGACATTCCCCAGAAAGTGAACCTCATGAATCCAGAACTGACACTTCGAGAGATTCCCATACAACTAGTGCACCTGAAGTAAGTCTAGGACCATCCTCAAATTCTCCATGTGCTCCTCCTTTGTCGCAGAGTAAATGAGTATGTCATCAATAAATACAACTGCAAACTGGTCCACGTATGGGTAGAAGATCTGTTTCATCAAATCCCTGAAAATAGTGGGATCATTCATCATGCCAAAGGGCAATAACAGAAACTCGTAATGCCCATAACAACAACGGAAAGCCAACTTTGGGATATTAGCCTCATGAACCCACAACTGGAGGTAGCCGGATCGAAGATCAATCTTGGAGAACCAATTCTCACCTCTCAACTGGTCGAAGAGGTCATCAATCCTCAGAAAAGGGTACTTATTCTTTATCATGGCCTGATTCATGTGACAATAGTCCACACAAAGCCGTAGGCTCCCATCTTCCTTCTTCACAAACGAAACTGAAGCATCCCAGGGGGACACACTGGGCCTGATGAGTCCCTTCTCACGAAGGTCATCCAAATGACATCTTAGCTCCCAAAGCTCTATGGGTTCCATCTGATAATCCGCACATGATATCGGGGTAGTCCTCGGCTGCAAGTCAATGTATAACTCCATCTCTCACCTCAGACGTAGTCCCGAGAAATCCTCAGAAAAGATATCCATGTAGTCCTCTACAACGGTAGGGATCCAGGTGCATGTAGCATCTACTGCTCCAAGAGCCATGCACACCAACTGATGAGAAAAAGGTTATAGCCTCTTGCTCAGAGAACCCATCTTCTCTGCCAGGAGGTTTTTCTCACCGAGGATGGTGAACCTCATCCCATCAGAATGCACGAATCTGACTCATCTGCGATGACATTCAATCTGGTCGTGAACCATAGAAATCCAATCCATACCCAGGATGATGTCGTAAGGTTCCATCATAATGACCAGTAGGTCCCACGTGAAACTCTCTCCTCTGAATGACAGTTCGCACTGTCTACAAACAAAGGTCACTAAAGATGTACTTCCTGTAGGAACCTCGAGGCTAAGCACAGGTGTCAGCGCCTCTAATAGAAGCTCCAACTCCCATACCACAAGCAATGATATAAAATTGTGGTTGGAGCCTATGCGTACTTTTACTAAAGCAAGCATAGATTAAGCATAGAGCGTACCTCAGACCATCTCATGTGTCGGGGGGTCACGAACACCCATATCATGAAGCTACCCGCAGCCCCTATCACCAGCTCCCTGAGCCTGGTGTGGGTCGCCCGGTGGCGGCGGTGGAAGGTTGTCGAAACACCTTCCCCCACCTCCAGTTTCTGCCGCTCTTCCTGTGCCGCCTCCCTGAGGACCACCCTGTCCTCACCTGGGAGATCCCTGGTCACGGCACTGCCTTTGCCGCTGCGGTTCGCCCACTTCCAGCCACGGCTGCTCGGTATGCCTCTTTGGGCCTTCCCATTATAGGTGACCACGTATGTCACAAGAATAGCATCATCTCTCTCCTGACTACCCCGGTTCTCTACGGTGCCACTGCGGTGTATAACCCTACCCCTGAGTCTGCTCACGGAAGGGTCTCCTCGACTGAGGCTCTGCTCTCTGCCGCCTGCCTGCTACCAAAGAATCTTCTCTGAAGCAGCCACTACTTGGCCCTGCCAGCTGGAATCCCTCAACCAAGAAGCTCTCTGTCACGAGCACCCACTCTAGAACCCCGAAATAAGTAGGGATGCACAGGGGCACTACACTAGCACGAATCTCCCTGCGAAGACCCTACTCAAACTTACATGCCCAAATGTAACTATCACGGATCATATCATGTGAGAAGAATGTCAGATTGGTAAACCTGGATGAGTACTGTGCCATAATCATCCCCCTCTACTTCAGCTCCAGAATCTCTTGAATCTGAACAGAGTGTAAACAAGATGGGGAGTACTCCTCTTGGAAGAGCTGCTGGAAGCTATCCCATGTGAGAGACGACTTGTCGTGTGTCTACGTAACTAACCCCCACCAACGCCTAGCCATCCCGAGGAAAAGACTGGAAGCTAGGGCTACCATCTGGTCTATTGGTGTCTGTACCAGCCTAAAAATTCAGTCCACAGTCTCTAGCCAATCTTCCGTTGCCCGGGGATCCGGGTCCCCGCAGAACATATGCGGCCGCTGAAGCTGGAAGTCTCAGAGCGCACACATCCTGTGCTCAACCTTGTTATGTGATGCCGGTACTAACCGCTGCTCTCCAGATGGAGGGGCTACTTCTAAACCACATGGTAGAAGGGGATCACGTTAGGGTCCCTGAACTGATGCCTCATCGCTTTCCATGTTGTCATCAAGAACTGGAGAGGGTAACCTGGTTGGATGCTATCATGGGGGAATCCTGAAAATTATCAAGGATTACCGAAATCAAATGAGCATATATATATAACAATAATCACAAAGGGGAGCTGACTCAAAAAGGACAATCAAAGACTCAATCCTACCGTATGCATGTTCCAAAGTTCCCTACAACAAGTGTCTCATCTTTCTGAGTCAACAAGCGGGTTATCAGGGTCCTAGTGAATGGATATGTCGGCCACTAGTACCATCACTAGACTCTCTGGCCTGAGAGCCTCTCTCGAGACACGTCGACACTATTTTCCTAAATCCCAACCATTTATTTTTTTAGGGACATCCAAACAACTCCCCAAGGAATGAACCATCCTCTGATACCACCTTTTCATGACCCGACCCTACCAGTCTCGAGCCACAACTACCCCAAGCCCACCTCCATAGGCCATGGACTGGCGATAAGCATCGAAGGCATAATGATCTCAGGGAGGCCTTTGCCTATGTACCTATACACACACACACATATCCCACTCAATGCAGAAGTGCAGAGTAAAAAATAAAACCAATGGACAAAAAACTATAACCCAACCACATTCATGCATCAACTTCTAAATAGAACAAGTAAAGCGCTGAAAAGTACTGAAAAGATAACTAAACAGATAAAGCGCAAAACATGTGCCCAACTTGAAAGGTGCCACAACCCAGAAACAGGTAAAAAAAGTAAACAGCTAGTGAGTCACACACCTAAAAGTCTTACTACGACCACTAAACACCGCCCCATGCTCCTGTGTCCTCTACGCTCCTCCGTAGTCTTGATCGACTTGTCTATCGTCTGCAATGGCACACCAAGTGTGGGCAAATCCCAAGTAGGGGTGAGTATGAAGATACTTTTTAGGACACCCCGAAAGCTCGAGGGAGTAACAAAGGAGGTACTAAAGAGGTGAGCAGTCGACAAAACAACGAATAGTGAAAGAGTATTGTAAATAGAGTGAAGCTCAACCAAACAAGAGAAAGGAAGTAGACTCGTCAAAATGCAAGGAGCTAGAAATGGTGAGAAGACATACTTCTCATTGAGTCTTTGCTACCTATAGCAGGAGAGTAGACTCTTCTGACCAAGAGGAGCTAGACACGGAAAGCACGTGGCATACCCCGCACATCTTTTCCCCTCCTAGAAGTAGAGTAACTGAACCCAAGGAGTGGGAAAAAGAGTAGGGTGTATGTATATATATGCTCAACAAGAAACTCGAAAGAGTGTGTAAGGGGATCTCCATATCCAAGCTCAGTCCATGAAAAGTTGCCAATAGTTCTAAGGATATCCATCACTGATGCCCAAATATCCCGCACGTCAAAGTTGTCTCATCGTTGAACCATACAACGAAGGGTCCCACTCTGGTAATCGTGGACAAATGTCAATGACTAGACTCATAGAAAGGGATGAATCAAAAAGAATTCATCAGGTAACCCACTACCCATCCCAGTTGAAGGTTAAACCCTAAGAGGTCATCGGGTAACCCACTGCCCAACCTAGTTGGAGGGTAAACCCTAACGTCAACGGGTAACCCACTACCTAGCCCCGCTAGAGGGTAAACCCTAAGGTCAATGGGTAACCCACTGCCCATCCCCACTGGTGGGTAAACCCTGATACACTGGTGGTTAACCCATGACCCATCCCCACTGGAGGGTAAACCTGGAACTGGTCCGATAACTCCGCACTGCCGGTGCCATCACTGGGTTTCACTAACATCGCTACCATGCGTTAGTTTGGAGTGCATAAAAGGAACCTCCGAACAACACCCTTTAATGTTTCCACATTTAATGAGATCTTGAATGAGGTTCCGTATTCCCAAATAGATTACACTGTTTTAATCCTCGCGGAAAAAACATGCGAGATAGTCTATTTACTCACTTGAAACGGACTCCTGATGAAAAACTTACTCAACCTCACTTTATGCCCATACGAAATATCATGGGTCCCACACCTCGGTCCTGAAAAAGGTCAGATGAACTGCGCCATTTTGATGCTCTCAGAAAAACATGCCAAATCGACTATTCATTCATCCTGAAGGAACGTCTGGTGAAAAAGTCGCAAAACGCTGCATGCAGCTTGAATGACGGCCCATGGGCCCACGCATCAACTCCAACTTCAACTCATAAAACCACCCTAGAAAACTGTTTCTTAACGCCAGGGTCACAATACCACTGACGGCGCCTAAAACGGACTTTAGATATGCTCGTTCTATCCAAAACAAGAATCTCGACGAGGCGCTAAATAACACTTAACGAGTGTGCCATGCCACCGAGCCCCCGTCTCAGGAATTAAAAATCTATGAGACCATCTCAAAACTTATGTCTCAATCCGATGATCGCGTCACTGTAGACGGTATGCGAATCCGACACTTGGTTTGCAAAAAAAGGTGTTTTAATACTAATGGACTGAAACAAGGTTGGTCGGGACGGTGAGGTTAGCCCTCCCTCTCCCTGAACCGGCGGTCCATGGCTCGGCCGCCCGGGCCTCCTGGACTGCCCAGTCCAACCCAGCCGGTGGTTCACCACGCGGGCTGCACCACTTCACTCAGACCAGTTCAAGGTGGTCCAGCTCTTTTCCATGGGACCCGTGTTTCGCGGGTCCTGGTCTGCTCATGGGGTGACGAAGACCCCTATCTCCCGCTGCACGCTGACTGAAAAAGCCGGCCGACCCGCGCCCTTGGCCTCCCGCGTGCATCGCCGACGCCACCTCCCGCTGCTGGTCGCCTGCAGCCGGCCGCGCCACCACCTGAGGACGTCGTTCCACTCTGTCCCAGACCACCTGAGGAGCCGCCACCGCCGGGACATTCCAGACCGCCGCGCGGAGCCGCCATACTGCCGTGGAACCACTTGAAAAAAAGGGTTTTGGCCATAAAACTTCCTGGGGTCACCCTAGACACCCTTGGACTCAAAATTTTGATCTGGAAGAATCGTTGGAAGTCTTGGATCGATCCCTACCCAAATATGGCCTTCGATCGATAATTAAGTAGCATTTATACACTATAAATTGAGTTCAAAGAAGATGTGGGAATTTAAAACAACAAAGCAACGATCCTACCTCACATGGTGTAGCCTATCGCTTCACAAATGATCCGCTAGAGCCACAACCACCTTGGATAGGTTGGGAGAAGAGCTTGAAGAAGTTTGTTGTTTTTTGTTTGGAGAGCTTCCACCAGATAAATTCCAAGGGGGAAGAAGGGGCATGGATGTGTTTAAGTAGGGAAAACTTACATAAAATTTAATTAATTTTAAACACCCACCAGTAGGGCCGTACCCAAACTCTAGACGGGGTCAATGTTAAGCCGCTCCTAGGGTAAAATCTACATTCTGAGCACAATAGTTGTCTCATAATTTTAATCTGATCCTCTGTTCAGAAGTTACAAAGTTCACGCCCGAGGTCAGTAAATTACGAAAACGCCCCTGGTGGCGTTTTCCACAGAAGGGTTGTGCCCGTGAAAGTTACACCCATCCTAGGGTAAACGACATGCTTTGGACTCAACGTTACCCTCAGTTTTCCCATCCAAGCAACAGTTTAAGAGTTATTCTAATTATTGGGCGTTTTTAGTGTGAACACACTTAAAATGTAATTTCAGCTCCACCAGGGCTTGGAATCACACACCGTCTGAAGGCCCTACTTTGGAATAACATCAAGAAAAATTCAAAGTATCACAATCTCAAAACATGGGTTCTTATAAAAGTCTCCTAGAAAGACTCCCAAGTGGGATTTATATGACTATAATGATATGGGTATATTGCTAACGCCAACTATTGATATTTAGTTCGATCTGGATTGGGGTGGATTTCTTAATATGGTGTTAGCTATCTCAGTGGAGGAAATTAATGATATTCATGAGACAATGAGTTTGGATAAACTAGTGGCCCATAAATAGCACTAATTGGGGTGATTAGACTATGATCTTATGGGCCAACCTCATTCCTGAAGGCCTTAACTTTTTATTACCCCCCTTTAACTGGTTTTAGGGGTAACCTTACATGGACCGAAATCCATACGGAACATTTTCCCGGTACATAAATCTGCAAGCTCAAATACATTGATTCGACCCCGCCTATAGATGATTGTTAATGTTTTTCAATGAACCTGACCTACAAGAATGATTAGTTAGTAATGCCACATACAGAAATGTATGGTACATTGAACCGATGGGGAAATCCATACCCACTAATTCGTTTTAATCTAGAAGATTTTTTTAGGGATACTCCATTCCCTAAACATCATATGGGGTTCACCTGTTTTTATTTTCATCATAGAAAAAACCACTAAGATGTCCTTTGTTTCCACACAATCGCTCTCCACCGAACACTCCAACCACACCCTTCATCATCGAGGCATCCAGGCATTCCTTCCTTCAATGCCACATGATCTCCAACCAACGTATACCTATTACCATCGATCATGTCCTTAAATGTACCATCATTTAAGGACCCACATCCCTTCATTGTGGAACACCACTGGATGCCCCGATGAACACCCTACATCACTAAAATTTCAACCACCCCAAATATTAGGGTTCTACTCATATTTGATATTGATATTTGATACAGAATCATAGGGTGCCTTTTCCACTAGGTTGGAACCCAAATTCTTCTCTTATGGGTTGAGTAAATCCTTCTAGTTGAATATATTCTAGAGGAGAGGCATTGACCTATAGCAGGGAATTATACATTGTAATAATATTTACTCTAAACACTTAATCATTAATTCATATCAATTGTTCTAGTTTAGCATTATATTGGGAAAATAATTCCTCGGATGAAAGTGTTTCAACTTACCATGGTGGTTGGATACCTATATAAATAGTCACACCTTTCCCTTTTATTTTTCGAAAAATAATGAGAAGATGGAAGCTGAACATTCGGAATATCTCCCAAATTTTGAGACTGCCTTTGGTTCGATGTGTTTACAGATTCTTCATCTATGCAAACCATATCACATGGGGGAATCTCTTTTTCAATCCCCTACACATAATGTTTAGGTTTGAATTATTTTTTATGCCACTAACGGTGATGTTAACTGACACATAAGGCACATCAAGAATCATCTCATTATCTTATTTGAACTAGAAATAGAATTCACTACCCTCGAAATATCTTTTAAATGATAGATTATGAACCCCAATAACATTTCAATCCATAGTAGATTGTTTTTTCATATGAACCCTACAAGTATTTAGTTTCCCACTATGATGGATCATGTCCCCAAGGGAATCTATAATGACCTTCACCAAGAGATCCCCATGTGAAAGAGAAAGATTATGAATGTGAAGAAACTATGGCATTGTTCCTTCTTGTGAGGATTCCACTAGCCATGTGAAGATTTAATTTTTGAGGGGTGGGGGCATATGTTATATAAATTACCCCTGCACTATGAGCTATGTTTGAATGGTTTCTTCCTCCATCACATCCTAGAGTTATGGTAGCTTTGATGATCTAAGTTGTTCTATAATATGACCCATCCCAATTCATTTTGTTTCGCGACTCCCCAAGACCACCTCCAATAGGCTAGGGGATGGAGACTAGCACTGAGTAGGAATATCACTAACATGGTAGGCCTTATCCTTTGTACCTGTACACACACACACATCTCCAAACCCATATAAATGCTAGAATGTTAAAAAACTAAATAAACATGTATGCATACATATAAATCCCATAACTATAGTCCAATAGTTAGTAAAGGAATGTAAAACAAGCCAAGTTAAATCCCACCACAAGATTATAAAATCAATTCCATCATGGAAATATAGATAGGGACTACTATCATGATAATGTAGGAACACACCATGGTCTGTCTGGTCTCACTCACAAAATTTTGGTCTTGGTCTTTTTTGGACTTTGTGAAAAGTTCGATCATCTGCACAAGACATGACACGTGCATAAAAATTATGTGTAGGATTATTTTAACAATACCCAGTAGGACACCCTAAACACACAGATCATACATAAAAAGAATATAGTCATCTCTACACAGGTATATTTCTATATTACATCTAATAAGAATATCCAGATATACTCAACAGAGACACCCAGTCTCAATGGTGATGTCATAACCATAATACCATCCAAGGATTCCAACTCAAAGGATCCATATAACACTCATCTAGGAGAACACACTGTATGAGTCTGATATCACGCATCTTAATTCTGTCTTTGTTTTCATGGCTTCAGCTAAGACAATCAATTATCTTTGTTGGACAAGATTTTCTTTACATGAACAACATGTTATGTCCATCAAATCCATTTGGAAATCATAGATGAATATTGTTATACATTTCATGTCAATGAACATGAAACCGAGTACACAAAACAATTTTATCTGTCTCCACTTCCATCGTCGCACCACTGTCATGTCATGCTGATCCAAGATCTAAAATATCAAATCATTGTTCCATGAAACAGGTGTGAAATGATCAATTTCTCTGTGAATTCTGAACCCTGAGTCATATTAGAAAACCTGCATTGAACACATAAATATGTGATAAATTCACCACCATCAAATGGTGATGAGGAACAGGCATAAATTGTTGTCATTGGTGAGATCCCAAATTGGTCATGATGAATGATCATGCGTCTTTGTCATTGGAGATATCCCAAATCTCATTGCTTGTCGATCATCGATCTACAATATAGTTGTGGTTCATCAAAGATAGATCCTTCAATGCTCTCTACAATGTCTCCCCAGTGCCTCCCGGGTTATGCAGCTTACCCTGGAATCTCATCATTATAGTATATTTAATGAAACCTTGGTTGTTTCATCAATGAAAAAAAATTAAATAATTTTATTAATAATTTTATTCAGTTTTACACCCGCGATGACTTCTATACAAACACCCAACATCAATAAACATTATGTTGTACCTAGGGTAAATATATCATTATGAACTCAACGGTTCTATTAGATTCCCAATTTGTGACCTTATTTAGAGGTAATTCCTCTTTTTAATAAAACTATGAAAACAATTTATTTAATATATTTAACATATTTCAAACATGTATTCCTAGAACACCGGGCCTCAAAATAACATGTCGTCATAGTGCCTAGTCTCGAAAATGATCCATATAATTTCAAAAAATTATACATGGAAAATATGAGTCATTAAGATCTCTTGACTTTGGGTCTTTACCTCCCCCAAAAGCCAAAACAAGGGGATATACCAAGAGATGTGGGTACAGGGCATGAAAATGTGCCTCCCACTCTTATGTGATCCCCTGAAGATTCTTATGCTACCATTGAACACAGACTGATGAAATTTATCACACATGAAGGATCATCTCCTAGAGATCCTCAATCTCTACTGGGTACTTAGAAAGTTGTATCCATCCTCAATGTCCAGCTCAACCCATCCGATAACATGTGATGGTTCATGCACGTACTTCTTATATTGCGACACATGGAAGACATTATGTTACCGATCTAACTGAAGAGGATGAGCTATGCAGTATTCTGCCTCACTTAATATATGATGTATATAGAAAGGTAAAATGAATCATGGAGATTACTTGTCACCTCAACCAAATCATTATAATCCACATTGAGGTGAAAACACTAGAAACACATGTTCTCTTTCCTTGAACTCTATAGGACTATGTTATCTATCCACATAAGAATTATAACAATTGTACATAGTTTTTAACCTCTCTTGGATGATCTAAACCTTCTCGATAGTTTCTCATGCCAAATCTAGGCCCATGAGTGCCAACTCTCATGGGATATTCCAACAAAGTGACGACCTACAAGGTTTCCCATACAAATCCACTAATGGTACAATAACAATGGTGGAATGGTATTTGTTGTTGTACGCAAACGCCAATAGTGGTAGGTGATCCTTCCAACTACGAAAAATGTACAACATTAAATCTCATAGCGTGTCCTCCAAACCATAATGGTACACTTTGTATGGATGTCAGTTTGGGGTGAAACATTGTGGTCAAGCATAACTAAGTGTCGAAATCCTCCTATAATCCCTTACATAATTGATAAATAAAGTGATTATCAAAGTGCAAAATTATATTTTAAGTTAATCTATATAATTAGACAATATCTTTCATGTATATGCATCATAATATCTCTATTGAACACAACTCTCAAATAGCTATGAAGTAGATTGACTTTGTGATTCGATCTACGATCAACAAGAAGAAATTGTGTCCCATGGACGTATGTGATAATCCCATCACAAATTCCATAAATATCCCATCCCACTTAAATTCTGTCACATTTGGGGGTTATGATAAACCCACTGAAACATGGTGCTCAGCCTTCACTTACTGAAAATTAAGTCATTGAGAGAAAAACTCTACAACTCCCTTCTTCATCACTAGCCACCAAAATTGACGTATGAGATATGGGTACATCTTTGGAACACCTAGATGTACCACAAAATGAGATGTATGAAACTCTCCCTGAACCTCCTCCAACAATATAACATGTACCATTATGCATTCTTTGAAAACAACGACACGCTCCCCACCTTCAAAAAATCCATTAGGATAATGTCAAATGGATATTTATGTACACAGAATCTCATAGTGGATGTCCTCAAATGGTGCCTTCTTGACTCTCTATAAAAATATAGAGGTAAAAACCATCGATTATAGGCAATCTTCTCTATATCCATCCACAAAGGAAAACTATAATGAAGCTAACTACTTTTATGCCTCGTTCAAAAACGTAGAACAAGACCTCGTGTTGAGAGGATCTACTACCACATTCCCCTTCAAAGGAGTATAGAAAATCTCAAAGTCATATTACTGGAGGAACATTATTCACTTCCTCTATCTAAAGTTAAGATCCTTTAGGTAGAAGACATACTTGAGACTCTTATTATAAGTTCAAATGAAAAAATACTATCCATCCAGCAGTATCACTGTATCTTTAGTGTGAGGACTATTGCTTCTAACTCAAGATCATGGGTTACCTATTTCTACTCATGTGGTATCAATTGACATGAAACATAGGCAATAAAATCCTTCCCCTAAATTAGAACACAACCAAGCCCAGTTCTTGATGTGTTTCAAAACACTAAACACTTGACACCCTCCACTAGAAATCATATGTTGGGGAACTCATAAAACTTATCCTCAATAGATAAAAAGACAATTGGAACCTCTCTATTAACACAAAAATGTTTCCCCTTCTAGATCAAAGATATCATGGATGCTGATATCCTTGAAAAATAATAAATGAATCTTCATTACAATCATACCAACCCAAGGAATCTTCATACCTTCATCACACACTAGGGTGGATCCCAAGCTATCACGGCCTAGACCATGGTCAAGTCCCCTGCCACCCCATCTACTGTGATAACATGTCCCAAAAGTGGACTACCTTAATATATAATTTTCACTTCAAGTTATTCTCAAAGATTTGGAGCTCTCATAGTACATCCAAAACCATCCTCATGTGTCTTTCATTCTCCTCCTCAGATACAGAGTACACAATGATATCATCGATGAAGACTACCATTAATTGGTCTATGAAAACATGAAAGATCTATTTCATAAGTTACAAGAAAAATACTGGGGAATTATCCATTCCAATGTGTATCACCAAGTACTAACAATGATTGTAGTGAGATCCTCATGCCATCTTTGTTATATCCTCATCCTATACTTTCAATCGGTTTTCGCCTGATCTGTGGTTAACATTCGAAAATAATCATTCCCCTCTCCACTGATCAAAGATTCATCAATACTTAGTATTGGATACTTTTTCATCATGGTCCCCTGGTTCAAGAACTAGTATTTCAAAGATAGCATCAACTACCCATTCACCCTATTGGAGAACAAAAATGGGGCTACCTAGGGTGAAACATTTGTTCAAACATAGCCCTTCCTCTACAAGTCCTCCAACTGAACCCTAAGGTAATGAATATCTATGGGAAATATCTTATATACTAGAACAAATATTGGTTTATTCTTAGGGTTTATATTAATTTAAAATTCGATTTCTCAGTGTAGAGGTAAACCGAGAACATCCTTGGGGAATATGTTCTCATAGTCCTCCACCACTATAAGAAACTGGAAAATAATGGTATCAACTAAACCAATGGTCATTCTAGCCAACTGATGAGTAAGTGGCTATAATGTCATATGCATGAGTCAATCATGAACTACATAGATTTCCTTTTTACCGACAACGAAAAACATTTTCTATCATTGATAACACACAAAATCCTTCATCCGGAACATTCAATTTGTGTATGAACTATAGATAAAAAGTCCATACCAAAGACGATGTCGTAAGGACTTATCATTGTTATAAAGAGGCACCAATAGAAACTCTCACCTATAAGATTCATGTAACACTAATCTCACAAGTGTTTGATCACTGGTTCATATCTTGTAGGAGTCTCTAAGAATAAGGATCAAGCCAACAGACTAACCATAATCTCCATGTCTCAAACTAGACAATGTGGAAATAAGGGAGTGAATATAAATTTTGTCTATTAGTACTACAACGAAGGTAGAAAAGTGACATATCGTACCCTGAATCCTTACCAAAGTCTCTAGGTCATAAGATTAGACCACTTGCAGGTATACTCGCCCATATCCTCCATCTCCTTGATCCTAGAGTGGACTACCTAGGGGTGGTGGTGGTAACAATTCAAAGCATCTACCACCTCCTACTACTCACCCTGATCCTATTCCACATCTTCCTCCCTGTGGAACTATTTTATTTTTTCACCATCTCTACCTTAGTGTCCCATCCAAGGTATCCCTTTTAGATATACGTCAGGTCAGATAATCCCAAGAAAGATTTCCCCTACCATCACATGAGAAGCATCGCCTCTCCCTGGGCTAACTAGACCCATAAAAAGATACCTCAAACATAGATCCTATGTTTTGGGACCTCCTCCTGAAACTTCTAAATAATCTAGGTCCCTAATATTGATATCATATACCTATTATCAATGTCTATTCTTCCTTTATCCCACTACCGACAAGCACCAGTTGCATCTTCTCAGAAAAGAAACTCTCAACCACAAAATATCTCTCTAGCACCCCAGCATAGGTAGGAAGGCATTAAATAATAACACTACCTTAGATGTCTCTATGAAAACCTTACTCAAATGTATGATCCATGAATAACTAGTCATGAACCATATTCATTGAATACCTAGAGAAGTTGGTAAACCTCAAAGAATAGTCTGCTACTATCGTGCTTTCCTTCTGGAGATACAGAAGCTCCTGGATAAATATATCCCCCAATATAGCTATAGATAACTCCTCTCTAAAATGGTTCTCAAGATATGACCATGTGATAGTCACCTAGTCATAGGACTGGGTCACTAAACCCCATAATCATCATATCGATCCATGAAGAATGGTCACCTCCAGGACTACCATCTGATTTGATGGTGTCTTGAATAGATAGAAAACTAAGGTCACCACCTCAAGCCATTCCTCAGCCGCCTATGGGTCAGGATACCTTAAAACCCATAGGGGTATCTATTTATAAAACTCATTAAGTGCACTCAACCTAAACCCTATTGCAATACAACTATGTGTACCACCGGCTTCTCTATAGGTGATGGTATAACTGGTGAACCACCTAGAGGTAACATCATTGTAACCGGTCCCTATATCGACACCTAATCATTGAGGGGATAATACTCATGATCCTAATGTTGAATCCAAGATGTAATAAATCTTTTAGAAATTCTTAAAGGAAAAAATGTGTACCATGGTAAATGAGTATATCTAGATAGATAACATAAGGACGTGGAAACCAAATCCCATTCCTGTATGTTTTATGTGACATTATTTTTTCTATAACCAGTGGTCTCATTTACTAAGTTGAAAGGAAGGTGATCAGAGTTTTTTTTGTATAGATACATCATATGTATCACTAAAATTGGTGTCTTTTCCCTGAATGTTGAACTCAAAACACTTAACATTGATTCCCCAAACCAATATCAGAAACATTGGTATTAAGGAAGAACTGAATGCTATGATTCCACTCTGTCACAACCCATCCCAATGGGGGACATGTTGCAACTCCCTAATCCATCATCCAATAATCCAGGCGCTAGAGACTATCACTCAGTTGAAATATTAATAACATGGAAGGAATTATCCTAACTACTTGTACACATGAAAATATTTCCAATCCCATGGAAATGATGAAATGTAAAAATAATTTAACAACCATGCATGAAAAAATCTAAAACTAAAAACTAGAGGATGACATGAATTAAAGTAATATAAACAAGGCCAAATACAACCCCACCATAATAGTCTTAAAAAATATTCATCCTGGAAGTATATATAGAGATTATTGGCACGATACCACAGGAACACACCTCGGTCTGTCTGGTCTCACTAAGAACTACTTTTTCATAGTTCATCTAGGACTCCATCAAAAGGTAGATTATCTTCAAAAGACATTAAATATATGGGAGAAAGATTTGTAGGGGTGAGTATAACAATACTCAATAGGATACCCCAAAACCAAGAATCATGAAATAAAAGAATAAAGTCGACTCTATACAGGTATATGGGTATAGCACATATAGCAAGAATATCCATATATACTCAACAAAAAGACACCCAGTCTAAAAGGTTAAGTCCCAACCATAATACCATACTAGGATTAAATCATAAAGGTTCTATAAAGCACTTGTCTAAGAGAACACACTCTAAGAGTCTAATAGCACTAACAACATCTTCCCAAGAGGTATTTCTCATCGGGTCTCATCATTGGAAGAACAAATTGAATGTCTAAAGATATGTGATACATAGATAAGGATCACTCCTAATGATATGGGATATACTGAAAATTCAATATTAATTATCCATCTAAGTAGAGGATCAATTCCACTTTATATACAAAGAACTTTATTTAGGGAATTAAGATTAATAAAAGATCTCACATTGTGCCTCATGGAATAATTCCAACAACTCTATCAAAGAATTCATGCTAAAGGGATTCTTGTTCTATGTGTAGGAGGTGTAGAGACCCAAACGTGACGTACATGACATTAAATTACTTTTAAATTACTTTTGTAGAATACTTAATACATAACAAAAACTGACAACCAAGGACCGTAATAGTTTAGTATCTTTGGAAACTTGGAACATAAACTTATAATCATGTTGAAAGATCTTCAACATCTCCCATAAATATCTTCCCCTTTTGTTTTCTTACTTAAAACCTTTCTGTATATCCCGGGGAAAAGAAAACATAAAAAGGGTGAGATAAAATTCTAAGTAATGGTAAAAATTGAGAACATATAAACAATCCATAAACATTTGAATGTAAAAACATGAACATAATACATCAAAATCTTGAGTAATGAAATGAATCTTAGCACTACATAAGGGAAAGATCATAATGGAACATCAATAATGATAAAATAGCATGGGAATAAAACATGTAATTGTTGAAAACCATCAAGTACTTGATAGTATTTCCATAGTAGTCAAATCATTGCTTCCAAGACCATCATAGTGGACAAATTCCATTACTGAATTGGATTTACTTGCTGTTCCAGCCCTGTATTACTGAACTGGATTTTACTTGCCGTTTCAGCCATGTCTATATCATGAGATATAAATCTTTATCTAATTCATTGGAGGGAGATATAGGTCCCACCCATCTCATAATGAAATCATTCTTACATTTTCCACAACATAAACATAAATCATTCATCATAACCCAAAGAATAAAATGGGTTTCCTAAACATCATCCCATCATAACATAATCCATATAAAATAAATGGAAATAATTTCATCATAAGAAAACTGAAACCATGTAAATCATATAGACATTATACTTTAAACACACAGATATGAAATAATGTCATCTTAAATGGAATATGTTTTTGGTAAAAAAACTTGAAATGAATTCTTGAGGAAAATATCCTTTCTTCTTCAAAATCATTTTCTTTTCCCAAAATGCAATTAAATTTTTAAAGAAATGGATTTTGTTGAAAATAGTCATGAAATCTTTTAGAGGAAGCTTTATTAAAATTAGGCATTATGAAACCGTAAAAATCCATTCATGCTGTATAAGTTAAAAAAACATTCTTCTCATACTTTTACGGAAAAAGTCAATAAAATACCTCTTATGGTAAATTAAAGAATGATTCCTTCCATACCATGTGGTAAAAGTCAAAAAGGGTAAAAATGACTTTAGAAATAAATGGAAGAATAGTAAATATTTTATGAAAACATTTTTAGAAAACATGGACGTGGATGATAAACATAACCCCAGTAAATACTTACAAATAAACAGTCTCGGATAAGAATGATATTTGAATAATTATCCCTTACCTTATGTCCAATCTCTTCTGTATGTGTCTGAGACTCTTGTATAGTGGTTTTTAACATATTATTAACTTTTAAAAAAAGTATATTAATATTTATGATATCATATATTATTTACTTTGTACTTTATATTACCCGTTCTTTTGTAAATTCTATGTTAAAGCAGCGTTTGGGTGAAATCGTTTCATTTATCGTACGTGTTTCGACTAGTTGTTCTTATATATATCCGGATATACTTAATTCCATAATTTAAAACATTATTTATATATAATATATATTCATCATATAAATATATATGATATATCGATAAATGGAATGAAATACACCGTTCATGGAGATGGTAGACCGTACGTACGCATGAACGCTGTTATTGTTTCCTTATTGAATTGAATGTAATTAAGTAAATGAAACACATATATACATAAATATAGTATAATTATTATGTAATATATTTTATGATTATTTATTATATATACTTTATAATCATACTTGAATGGTTACTCATGGAAAATGAATCTCATCGCGTTCGTGGAGACGGTAGTCCGTATGTACGCATGAGCGATGATATCATTATTTTGATATTAAAATAGTATATAATTGGATGTTATATCATATATAAAGAATCATAATAATGTTATATTTATTATTTATATCATTTATACTCATTATTATACCCATCCATATAATGAAATGTTTGAATAACAAACCACACCACAACGTGGAGATGGTAAGTCGTACGTACGCACGTGTGGTGAATTTTTCATTCATAGGACGGATACAATAAATAATATGGTTGTACAATATTTATAATAACATCACAGTATATATAATATACTGGATTTATTATTTTATAATGGAAACAACAATGAAGGAGGAAGTGGAAGAATAAAGTATCTTGAAATAGGTTTTGATATATTTACCTCTTCCTTGAGTTCTTCATTTTGATTTGATCAAAAGAGCTCCTTAGGTTGGATTTTTGACTAAAGGAAGGCCTCTAGGATGAAGGGAGGATAGTTGATATGGTATTATTTTAGAGTTTGTCCTATAAAAATGGCCTTAGAGGTGTGAATTAGAGAGAAGAGGGAGTTCCCTTTTATAAGTGGGGTGAGGGGAACATTAGGAAAAAATTAAAATATTATTTTATAATAAATTCATATTCGGTTTATAATGGCTTCAAAGTGACTTATTTCAAGGATAGGGTGAGGATGGGTATAAATCCTCTCAACCAATAGGTTGTAGACAAGTTTAGGTTACCATTTTAACCTTATCATTTAGATTTAACTCTATGTTAAATAATTAAACTTTTACCGTGTCTTCTTGTATTCTTACACTATATGGTTAATAAACTTACAATAAACTGTCAATAGAACCCAAATTGGTCAATTAATGTCATATATATTATTATATAAGTTTTTTTCCGAACCTTATATTTTTAGGAATATAATATCAATTAATAATTTAATATTTTTTTCAGAAACTCTTTTATGTCAATTTTGACACTATTTGGTAGTTTGTTTTTTCTAAATTCATAACAGCATTATTACTTCAAAAAAGATTCATCTAACCGACCATAATATGTTATATTAACCTATAAAATTATTTTAATTCATAAAAAGTCTCAAATTATATTTCTTTGGGTATTTATATTATCAATTATGTTAATATTTCATTAATAAGGTAATTAATGCATCATCATTGTGTCATAAATAAATTAAATTATTTAATGTCTAAAAATTATAAATAAAATACCATTATGTATTAAATATTTTTATCTTTCTAATTAACATTTATAGTCGAATTTATCTTATGTCTAACCTGATATTAAAAATGTTTTACTTATTAAACTTTGATTTTAATTCTTTTAACTCTTCTTTGAATTAAATAATAATGAATGTCCTAATCTAATCAAAGTGGACCAAAGAGGTTTATATTTTATTACTAAGGTTGTTTTTGGTCGAATTATAATTATCCAATATAATTAGGACATGTGTTAGGATAATAATAATATCATTTTTACCCTTAATTACCCTATTTACTTTTAACTGTGGTAAATAAAAGTAAAAAAGTTATTATTCACCAAAAATTATATTTATCTTATTAAACCACATTTTAATCCTTGATAATAACCAGGTCTCTCGTATTTTTGAAATTCAACCCACAGAAGTGGTAAAATTAATTTTTATGTAAATTTGCAAATTCTCCTAGGAGGTGGGTAAAAGACGGTAAAAAGGTAAATAAAAATTTTATATATCTAAATTTATTATAAAATGAATCCAATGAATTTCATTGAACTTATATAGGTATTATGTATCTATTTTTACCTAAAATAAATTTAAATAAAAATAAATGATTTTTTAAATAAAAAGTCGGTTTTAACCAATAACTTAGTGTTTTCACTATTCATCAAAAATTGAAAGTATTCAGAAAAATACCAAAAATTTACCATAGGATAATTTCGATATTCAGAATCCATAAATGAAGTCCATTTTTAATGATAAAATTTATAAAATTTTAAAAAGTGTGTATTACTATTCATAACGGCTAGTTTATATAATATTTTAATAACACATCGTTGTTTAATGAAACTCGGTATTGCGTACAACACAAGCTATCAAGGAAGATTGATATTGCATATAATGAAATCCAAGATTAGTGTTGTGTATACTACAAGCTAATACGGTGTTGCGTATAGCGCAAGATAATCTTGGTGTTGCGTACAACAAAAGACATCAAAGAAATTAAAAAGAATAATTCTCATAAAATCTCGGGGTGTTACAGGAGGTGGTTCAACACTAACCCTCGGAGAATGGATATGGGGAACATACCCAAATGAAACTTTTCTGAATTACAAAGGATAAGGGCTCCAACCAAAATTTTAAGGAGTACATGATATGAATTAGTTGTTCACACCATATCCCATCAACAATGGGTTATTCCAGTGTAAAATGGATCATGTTCTTGTCCTTGCATGTTTTCATATAATAGTACATTATGTGTGTCTTCCTTTATACTATTTCTATATACATGTACATGGGTATGCCTGTGTACACAATGCCAAGCCATGTTTGTTTGAAAGTAAATGGCATGCACGTTCCAGTGTACTCCACCTTGTGTCTGTTTACCAATCTAGGTACACATTGAGATCCCCAAATGGGACCATGCACCATGTGATAAGGTCACATGATGTGTGGTACTTATATTATTTCCAAAACCCTAATCATATCTTGGATGTCCCACATGACATGTGGCTCTGAGTTACACACTGTATATTGAGGAAATTTCAAGAATCTCATATATGGATTGCTTATTTTTTTATATGCCTCTGGCTATCGATCTGGCCCCACATATCACCAGAAAATCATAATTCTGTATTGGTTGAGTTTTTCCATCAATGAAAAATATGTTTTAACCATAAAATCAACTCAAAAAACAATATCAAAATTCATTCTACATTGTATGTCAAAGAACACGAAACCGAGTACCCCAAACCATCTGATCCATTGTTGCATCCAATATCACACCACTATCATGTTTTACTAATCCAAGGTCTAAAATATCGAATCATTTCACATAGAAATGGGTGTGGAAAGATCGATTTTGGGTGTATTTCAAGCCATGGGTCAATGAATAACACCCATGATGAATGCAATAATATGGGTGAAATGAACAACCATAGACAAAAAGAACGAACCTTGAAAAATGTTTAGGTAAGACTTGATACATCATCATTATAATTAAAAGAAAAGATTCAATAATAATGAAAAAAATTACAAAAATAATCTTATAAAACACCCATCCTATAAGAGGATCAATACATGGATCAATTGTTGGTTGATTGATTCGTGTTCACCATAGGAATTAAGAATGGGTAATGAAACTAGATCAAACAATGTCCTACCATGAGATTGATCATTCACTGAGGAAGGAAAATCCTAATTAATTGTTATTGGAAATTTCTAGAGTCTATTTTTCTTCCAATTGTTGATCTATGATCTAGTTTCTATTTTTATGAGATAAATACTCCAATGCTCTCTCAAACGGCTCTCAAACAGCTCTAGGGTTAAAAGGATATCTGTAAAATCTAATCATACTAGTATACATAAAGAATCATTAGTCACTACATCAATGATATTAAATAAAATAAAATATATAATTATTTTATTAATTTTTATACTCGTGGTGACTTTTTTACAAATTCTATGTGCTGAAAATTGTTTTATCGCACCTAGGGCAAAACCAATGATTTGATCATAATGGTGCCTTGGATTTATAATCTGGTCCCCCATTTATAATTTATTCCACTTTTTCATAAAAAAATGCATGCCCTTGGCATCTAATATATTTAATTCATTTCAAACATTTTTTATGGGAGTACCGAGCCTTCGAATCACACGTCGCCTTAATGCTAGGTCTCAAAAATAATCCTAATAATATACAAATATAATACATGGAAAATATGAGTCATTACATGTTGGTAGTGGAAAAAATTCCCCCAACCTTGTTAGTTGGGGTTCATTCTGATATGATTCTATAGAAATAAATATCATGGTCCTCTTTATTTTTAGGGATTTACCTAGGAATGGGTTCAGTGTAGTGAATTTTCGAGACAATATCTACTCATCACTAAGGTTTTATTTATGGTTACAGACTTTTATTACCTTATATGGGATGCCAAATTAACTTTCTTGGCTACTTGATGCAAGATCGTGTTAATGGTATGTTCTCATAATGTACGGTATTTTTAGGAATTAAGAGTGGCATAAAATTTCTCTATAGACCAATTGGAAAGGGTGGAGTCAAGGACTATATTTTATCTATATGAAATGAAATTACACATTTGTTCTCTCAAATGAATTGAATTTTCAAAAAAGTGAAGTGTGGTGTAAGGCTCTGTATTATCCTCATCCCTTGATATGAACATCAGGTACATAATCCAAAATTATCCATAGAAGTTCCTTTATGCTATTGAGACATGCTTACTGGAGGTATCTTCATTTCTACGCTGATATTGGGTGTCATCCATTAGAGAGGGTTACCAAGTTTATTTGGAGATAGAACCTTATCATTATGTCATATGGTTTTCATACTCCTTCTATGAGAAATTATTTTTCTTCAGATAAATGAGAGTCACACATAGGTTGTGGAATAAATAATGTGTGCATTAATTTTTAATGTATCTATAATTGCATACAGAGAGGTGACTATGGTTGAAAAAAATCACTGGTGAATCTCTTTTCGCCAGGTATTTCCATATAACCGTACTATTTTCATCATACTCAAAGAGTAATTCTTTGACAAGAAATGACCACAAAGGCTCTTTTCATGTTTCATCATCAAAGGAAATGCTGTCATAAAAAATTTCTCATATTAAATCAAAAGAGAATATATTTTAAGGTGGCATAATCGAAGACCACTTCCTTAGACTATCCCTTAGGTGGTATGAAAAATCACAGGTCAATAATGAGTCCATTGGTTTAGTCTTCCTTGAACACTAAATTTATTCTCAATACAATGTAAATATCAGAATAATATTTATGGGGGGACTTATTGTTATGGTTAGAGGCCACTACAGAGAGAAACCTCATAGGGAATTCCCCCAAGGAGGACCTCCATGATCATTTTTATACTGACCATTATTACGAGGATTCCTATTATAGCATGATGTGCAGTTGTTGGGAGTACCTCTGTAATATACACATTGGGGAGGACCTATGGGGAGGATGGTTAGGTTTCTAATAGGATGAATTTCATGGTTACTAGTTTCTAGTGGGTTAGGAAGGGGAAGACCTTATAGAATACTAATATTTTTGCTATGAGGATTATTTTTACATCATTCACTATGATACAAGTTCTCATGATTGATCTCAATATTTCTACAAGTAGGAACTCTATGGTGGATGAGTTGGGAAGGAACTATAGAGATTTTGATCATAGTATCACAAGGAAGACCTTCATGACTGTATTTTCTTTATCCTTATACTAATGAACCAATTGATTCTTATACTATTTTTGAAATATTTTAGAGTGTCTGATGAACATCAACATTAATCAGTGTAGTCATATAATCCTATTCACAAGTTGTTTATTTCCCTAAATGAGATTTATTCTTGGATGTTCTCTATTGGGTTGATAGGGTCATTAATTGTGAGAAAAGAACTTCACATATGGGATCCCTAAAATGCAACTCCCATATTTCCTTCTGGGATATACTGATAGATGTTTTGAGACTTGGAAGGAATACGAGACTTCTCTTTTCTTTCCATAAGAATATGATGATGATTTTCTTTAGAGTGGGTGGGAATATAGTCTCACCCCTTAGTTGATGTTGGGATATGATGCAAACATTCCTTAGCCTAAAGAGAAGAAGTAATATAGGCTTACCTCTGAGTGATCAGTAGAATATTATAGAAATATCTTGTGATGTTGGAAGGGATTTGGGCATGCTTTTAAGTGACTACCCCAATATTCTAGTGAAGATTTGTCAAAATAGGTATATAGGCCCATTCATATTATCGTTTATTTTCGAGTACATGTCTACAATCTTCTTGAATGAGAGTAATAATTTGGATCCAATTGAATGTATCCATCATTATATGTCGATATGCCACATTAACATTAGAGGGAGTATGAATAGATTCATACCCATAGTGGCTGTAAAAATATGTAAATGATTATCTTCCTCTATTGTTATAACAAGCTGAAAAAATTTTAAGATGTGGGTTAGGATATAATCTCCCTCATTCATTGCTACTATGATATACTGATGGGAATCTATATCATGAATATAGATATAATCCCACTCTATAATTAGAATGTTAGGACCAATAGGGGACTATATACCCTGAGAGGGGGGTGAATCAGGGTATGGATATTCTTTTTCAAAATTCGTCCTGACCCATTGGATCTTGACCTATTTATTACAAGGGTCAATTTGTTTTCACTTTTGTGTTTATTATGACCACTTCTTTTCTTATTTATCTGATTATGATGCTTTAAATGCAATGCAGGGAAGTAAGTAGGCAGACACATAGATTTTTACTTAGTTCACCCTCACCGGGCTACATCCAAGTAGCATACAAAGATGATGTGCCACTATACCAAATCAAATAAAGCACACTGCTATTTACAAGGTTCGGGATAGATTACTTCTATGCCCAGGATCACTGCCTTTACAATGTTTAGGGTCAGCTCACAGCTTTCCCAAGGGTCACTCCCTATTTCTCTCTCTCTGGTTCACTGCCGGTGGAGAGGATCACCTTCTTCCTCTTCCTTTTCTCATTGCTCTAGAAAGGATCCAATCATAATTTATAGACCTGTAGGTATCTTCATTATCACTAATTAATATATCCTATTTTTTATGTAGATGCTCTGTTGAAGTCTAACTTTCACCCATAGATGAATCTCACATTTCACCGAAGGTATCGGGAAATCTTCCAGATTTCGCGTAGCCCTAAAATGACTGCTGTGCTTCAACCATACCTGGTGCGCTTCTCCAAGCTGGCGCGCAAGTCACGGCGCGAAAGTTCAAACCGGTGCGCTAGTTCACCTCAACCTCTTGCGCGACACTCCCTTCTTCAACTCCAAACTTGCGCGATTCACACCCTTTTACACCCAAACCAATTTTGACGTGCAACTATCAACTGTCGCACTTCTTCAAAACCTGGCGCGCAAGTGTCACCAAACCACTTGCGCGATGCCCTCTTCTTCAACTCCAAACATGGGTGACTCACAACCTTTCTCTCCCAAACCACTTTGGGTGTGCAACTATCAACTGGCAAGCAACTTCTGAAAAGCTGTATACCTGCACGACCACACCACCACTAGCGCGACCACTACACCTGCACGACGAGAGCTCTGATTTTCTCCAAGTGTTGAACTCTCTATGAAATTAGGATGGGTCGACCTCTATTTATAGGCATTTGGACACCCTAAGCGGCGGTGTACAAGTCTGTTCTCGGTGCGCAAGTTCAGCTGCCCTAGTCTCTGTCGCGCATGTCACTTGCACGACCAAACCCAAAACTTAAGCACCCCTTTTTTGTCATTATTTGATGTTCTAATCTTGAAAAACATATGGAACGCATGTTTCCAATCCTCCAAGACAATGGAGTGCAATTCCCTTTGAGAAAACACTTTTCACCATTTGTCGATTTTGAGGTCCAAAAATTTGACAAACACTAGAAAACAGCGCCACCTTGTATCTGCTCTTTTTTGAACAGGCTCCAGAATGACCATTCCTTTTTTGATGTTCTTGAATCAATCATGGATCATTAATAACATCTCTTGAACTCGAAATTCCACCATGAAATCCCCTTTTTCAACAAATTTGTATGTCATGGTTTTCTTTGTCAACAAACACAACACAAAGGCCTACTTTGTAAACAAACACAATCACCTCAAAAATGCCTCAATGATACCTTGAGGGATTTTTTCCCAACATGGAATGAGAAGACAATCTCATTTCAATACTTTGGTTTCTATTGGGATATATCAATGAGATTCATAATTAAGACAAAGTGTGTAGGATTTCTCCTTTTTTATTACCAAAATATGCAGACATGATCATTTTAGTGCTACCAAGATATACTTGGAAGATTTTTTATTATGATCATGGTTATGACCCTTCTCTTCAGCCTCCATCAGGATGTATTGATGGGATTCTTCACAAGTAATAGGAATATAAGTCTATTATTGGTGATAGAGAGTCTACACCCCCTGTAATAATCTCATCCTTGGTTCCTAGATTTTAATTTACTTGGTCAAGATCTCTAGAGAAACATTCTATCTATGTTCCTGATGAATTATTTCTCCAAATTTAGAAATTTATTTTTTAGATGATAATCAAAGTTTAGTTCATTTTACACCTAGCGATGAAGGTTTTGGGTACGTTACATCATCCTTCTAGGTTGTTCTACACTAAAATTTATCATGGTCATTTCTTATTCTTGTCCAAGACATCATGAATTTATTAGTGTGTGTTGTGATGCTACCATTTAATTAGATTGAAGGTATATTTTCACATGTTTTTTAAGTCCTAAATGAATCAAAAAACATAAACATGAAAACACAAATTTTCATCAACACAAGTATTATAATATTCAATCAATCGCTTTCACAACAAAATGATTCACATCTGGTTCACCATTCTATTTCTAATGGAAACATCAAAATGCTTCCAATTTCATTTTGAGTTAGTGTATACATTCTTTCCAAATGTACATGATCAATGGGACCCTACTGAAAATTCTTTGAACTATGTGTTGGTTGGGGGGAAGGGAGGTTAAAATCACATCACCATGTTTGAGGTAATTATTCATTACTCTAGAAATCAATTATAAATTTACTATTTTCTCATTAATCCTTCCTAATCCCCAGTGCAAGACCGGTTATCATTGTGTAAGTGATCATCCATTGTCATGTGTTGATGTTAACATCTATATATATCATAGTTAATATGTATATGGTTTCATTTATATGTATTATTGAATCTCTATCAATGAAATCATAAGTATATATCATAGTTTATCCATATTTCTCTTGTTAATTGATTATGTTGTAGTATAAAGCCACATAGCTATGCACTCTAGAGTTTATCACCATCCAAGGAAGTGGCATGTGTTGTGAATTTAGGATTTATCCTATGATAGGGGATCCCTACATATGCTTATAAATGTAAGAAAACCCAAATAGTTTAGTGTCACTTTACTCGATATATCATACCTTTTAAAGTGGTGTGACATGGACCATCGTGATTCCTTTTAAGATTGTGTGACCATAATTAATATATGTTTATTTTAAGTTCATGAATCTAAGATGTATTAACAAAAAGTTGAGTGATTCATAGTCATGGTTCATGTCCAAATTATGCATTAATAGACCTTTCTATCTCGTATTTTAGTTATTATTGACCTTATAGATAGGATTATATGGATCGTAGGGAATATAACCCAATAAGGAGTGATATGGATCATAAGGAATTTTTCATGGTGAGTATGAGTTTCATGAGAAATATAACCCAATGAGGATGAGTTACATAAAAAATATGTACTATTGGGTATATGGTTTTGGATATGGGTTTTCAACATTCGATAGGCATCATATGATCCATATTAATAATTATAAAAGTTTACATAATTTGAGTTTCATAGTTTTAGGGTGTGTGACAAGATCATAGCACGTAGTTTAGTGTGGTGTAATGAGGACATTGTTATATAGTTTTGTGTCATTTTACTAGGGTTTATATATCGTAAAAGCAGAAAATAGGGGATTTAATGGCTATTATACATGGGTTTCCCAGATATGATTCACTAGGAAAATAGACTTTTAATGGATGTATCAAATGTAATTTTTCCATTTGAGCAGGATCTTGAGATTATAACTATTTTAATGGGGCCCATATATGAGGATTTTTATATGATATCTCTTATTGATGTGATCAAGAAGGACATGTAGAATCACATAGGATATGGACTAATAAGGATGATATTGTGTATTATGAAATTTTTTCTGATCTGATTCTTAGGTGCAATGTTTTTCAAATATTCCATACAAGTTCAATGGATCAAGTGAATAATGGATTTTAGGGACTCACCTAGAAATAGGCCCTTTGAAAATTTGTTGGGTATTTTACATTAGAGGATTCTCATGAAAGTTTCTTTCTCATGTTGGATGATGGTTAGATAATATGATAGATAAAACCATGGAGAATATATCCCCATGGAAAATTGGATAGGGATAACACACGGTTTACCATAATATGGATTTTATTGGCTCATTGATGAATATTTTTTCATAATTCATCAATGGGAACATGGTTGGGTCTTACACCATGTGAGAAATCTCAATGTTTCAAAACCCATTGATTATAATAAAGTCATACAACATGAATCTTTAAAAACCAAGATTATGAGCATGAGCTAGAGAATATCTCAGTAATGACCTCGTGATAGGATCCCTCATTATCAAAGGAATACATGTTCATTATTACCTAGAGGGTTTTATCTGATTGAGAGAATAACATAAGTGATTTCTTTCGTCAATGGAATACACGATCGAAGGAGGGAACACTGGCATACCTGGTGGCCCAATAATATATGAATGGGGGTATTATAGAAGACCTTGATAATTGGATTCCTATGTATGACACTTGGGTAAATGGATTATATGACATTGAAATTATACTGGTAATGTTACCCTAATATGGGATTAATGGAAGGGGGTTCACCTAGATGACGGATCTAGGAAAAGAATTTTACTAAGTAGTAGGGTCTCGGTGATCCTTTTACCAAGTGTAGGGTTGGGTGAAATGTTTCACCCTAGTAAGGGAAGTATGAAGGGTTTCACCCTAGATAAATAATGAAAAAGTGGTTGTACTAGTTTGAGAGTTTGGTGAATTGGTTCTCCCTAGATGAAGGTAGAGTTAATTAGATATCCTGGTTGAGGTTGGAAAAGTGGTAACCCTTGTTTGAGAGTATGGTGAAGGGTTTCACCCTATTTGAGTTTTGGGTTAAGTGACCACTTTGATTGAGTAAGGGGTAATTAGTTTAACTGGTTTTCGATTAGCGTGAGTTGGTTTACCTAGTTTCAGAGTAGGGTGAAGTTGCAGCCCAGGTTGAGGGAATGGTGAAATGTTCACCCTGGTTGAGGTAGGGTGAAGTAGTTACCCTAGTTGAGGTATGTAAAAATGGTTTCCATAGCTTGGGAGTAGGGAATTGTCACGAACCAAGACGGGTCACCATCCAACCCGGTGCTCGACCCAGTCCACAGTAAGACCTGAGGGGCATTCCCGATCTCTAAAGGCTAGCACAAGTTCCCTAGGTATCAAAAATATAACTAGGGAATGATTTACCAGAATAGATACATATAAAACAAACACTAAGGCAAAAAAATTAAAAAACCAGAAAACCAAACATACACTTAAAATAAGTTCAGATTTAAAGTTTACAAATTAAAATTAAAACCAGAAAAGAAACTACAACAAGGGAAAACCAAAACTCCAACTCAGAACTCTATGCGACATGAGGAGTCACATCCCTAAGCCATCACCACCAACCTACCTGAGAAAACTAATACAACTTGGACCATCATTGCTAAGCTCGACGCCTTGACCTGGAATACAAATGAAACTGAATCTAAAAACACCCAAAGGTGTATGTAGGGTGTGATCAAATATCCCAATAGGATTCCACTGAGAAAAGTTTTTATGCATAATTATTAAATGACAAACACATTTTCAATTTAACAGAAGAAGAATAAATAACTTGTCAAGTAATTTTTTTTAATGAAAACAATTTTAAGGAAAATTACTTTAAATAAAATAACTTAAATTAAAACACACACACATACACACTTTCAAGGTAATACCAACGTCACACCATGTTCCGTCAGTGAGATCAAAGAAAAAAAGGATCACAATTAATGGGAGAGGCCCTAAAGATACTAGCGAGAAGTGGGACCCTAGTACATCACATCTCAGTGAACAATGGTATAGGAACACAATAAAATATGTTCTTGTACACGAGCCACTAGTCGGGAAACACATCCATAACCAAGTGGTCTCCAAATATCATCCAAAGTTTAGTTAGTGTTGTAATAGTTAAACCAGCTAGGTGAAACGTGGCCAATGCCACTTCTGTATCACTAGCACACTAGATCTAGTTTACCCACCTGGTACTCAGGCTTCCCATTTGTGCTCAACAAGTTTCAAATTCATCTCACATGTCATATTCAAATAGGAAAACCAATAAAGTCCCTAAATTTACCCAATACCATCACTTGAACACACAAATTCTCTTTTTTATAAGAAAATAAATACGCACGCCTAAAATATTTACACAACTCAATTAAAACAAATTTTCAACCTTAATAACCATTTAATAAGACATTTAAGTTTTTAATAAACAAATTTTGAAGAGCATAACATTACTTTATGCACAAAACCAACTCAATCCTCTTTCATAACCAAACACACACAACAGCACATCAAGAGCTCAATCTATCCCACTTACACCAATTAAAGAAACCATTTGAGTAGTTTAAGATAAATGTTACCAAACGATGCAATAAAGTTTTCACTAAAGATACATCTAGTTTCATTTAAAATTTCACTTTAGAACAAAACGCACAACGTATTCTTATCAAAACATGATTTTCACCACTAATATCATTTAATTGAACATTTTGACAATTTATAAAAAAATTCCAAAGAAGCACCACATGGCCTTACGTAAAAAAACACCCAAACCCACTTTTTAGAATCAAACGGACACTAACTTCATACTAAAATAAAATATGCATCCATTGTATGATCTAATAATCCACGTGCACAATTTATAAAACACTCATAACCAGATCAACATGGGTTTTCACTGAAAACCACACTCATATTGAAAAAACACATTACTAATAAATCAATGCATATGAGATCTCAATTTTAAAAAATATTGCACCATGCAAAAATAATTAAAAAAATATGATAAATTAATCAAACATGCAAATTAATCCATCAAACAAAAATTATAAGCAGAAACTCCTACATAGAATGTAGAAAACTGTTCATGATCTTGGTGTGGAAAATCCATCACATGCCCTCTGCACCTTAGACCACACCAATACACCCTAAGAACAAGGTTTCAAATAGAAAACATCAAAAATGAACCAAACAACACACTAAATCTTAACCTAAAATCTTCCCCAATGTAATAAACAATTAATTAAGGTGGAAAACACCTACATCAAGGATGATGAAGGTTGTACGAGTGAGGTGAGGGGGTTCCAAAGGGGTGGAGTGCCGGAAAACAAAGGTGGTTCACGGCTGTGCGATGGAGAAAAAGGAAGTGAGGCAACTGTGTGGTGCGAGGTGGCAGAGGAGAGGTTGTGCACGTGGGTGAGGAGACCGAAGAGGCGGAACCATATGGGAGAAGGAGGGATGTGGAATGAAAATTTCAAGGGGGAGGTTCTACGCGCAGGTATCTAGCCGGAAGGAGGAGGGCGTGTGACAATTTTGTGAACTATGGGAGGCCAGTGGGGTGGTGCCAGACGGGTGCAGGAGGGCGGGTCGACGCCGGATGGAGAGAGCTAGGGGATGTGTGGCTTGTAGGTGAAGGAGAGTGGGGGGAGAGAGCATCTGTGGGTAGTGTTAGGGGGTGTGTTTTCTACATGAAATAACCAAGAGAGGGGGAGCCCAATAGTGGAATAAGAAGGAAAAAAGATAAAATCAAATCAAATAAAAGAATGAATTAAAAAAAGAAAATAAAATGAAATAAAACCATAAAAATCCAAAACATTCTAAATTAATAATAAATATATAAAAAATAATGATGATAATAATAATAATATGTTAATAATTTTACAAATATGACAACAATTTTAATATTAAAAGACTATGTAAATAATATACGAAAATAATAATAATAATAATAATAATAATCTTAAAATTATTATTTTTATTATTAAAACAACACAAAAAATAATAATTTTATATTTCTGGCCACAATTTATTATTAATAACCAAATTAAAATAATAACATAAATAACAATATTACTAATATTTAAACTAAAATAATAAAACCAACCGAAATAATAATATCACTATTAACTGAGGTTGTACAGCGTGCATGGTTGCATGTGCGGTCTTGCGTACGGTCGTTATCTTGTATAAGATCCCAATTTTATTCAAAATAAAACTGGTTCAAACCGCAACTCCAAAGTAAGACCCAAAATAATTAAAATTAAATTATGCATCAGTCGGGGTGTAACAATTCTCCCCACCATGACACTTTATGCCCCCATAAATTCCAAAAAATACTTGGCCAACTCAGGATTCTAGGAATGTCCAAAAAGATACCAAAAACAAAAAACTCAATCACCTGAAGAGCGAGCATTAAAAACACCCATGACCTGAAACTTCATAGATCTCAAAAACAGAATCACTGAGCATGATAGCCAACAACAAGGAATTCACCTCCAAACACAACTACAAATGGAACACTCCGAAACCTAACTTAGGGATCACCCAGACCGCTCGAGATCTCCAAGAACACTCGTCATGTGACCCATTACCTGAGCTAACCAATCACCATGGTCAGGGTCCGACAGAGCAAAATAAGGGGTCTCCATGCCATGCACACTTTGAAGATAGATTTTTTCACAAGTCTACCCTATGGTGGTCTCCCCACCATATTATGATTCTGGTCTAACATTGGTTGTCCAAACCTAAACGACTCACAAACCTAGAAAACCTCTAAAACTGGCAAGACAATACAGGTTCTCTAAGTTTAACCAAACCAACACAAGAGAGGACATCAGCGAGGCCCACATTGGGTCTCCCCACCATTTTAGAATCTTCTTGACACCACGACACCCGCGCGGGGTTTCCCAGTTTACATTAGGCGATATGGTCTAAACTCTTCATTACAAACCCACCAACATGAGCCAACCCGCAAGAATGATTCCTACAATCGCCAAAACTCTGCCACATGAGATGATTTTGATATCCAAAACCCCTAACCTAATGGAAAACATGAAAGTCGCGCGTTAATCCCTCATGACATGAGTTTCTCCAAAACTAGTACAATTTTGATTCACAACGAACCACAAGAAGATTCACAGGGCACACCCATTGGCTTTACAAGAATACATATTCTTCGAACCTCTTTAAGGCCCAAGAGGAACTCCCATAAATTAAGACCACAACATGGAGACAAGGGCTTCATGCCCTTTACAATAAAAATGAAGCCTTCAAGTTTGATACCACAATAGAGAAATTTAAGCCTTTCCCATCCTGTCACAGTGGAGTTAAGTCGGACCAAGCCCATCCCACATCCGACGTGTTTTGACTAAATGCAAGCTTCACCCTAAGACCAATGGTTGGGGCCTTGATTTCTAAAGCATCTACCGGCTCATAGTCATAAGATGAACACCTTTGACTGGAACTTCCTTTGCTGGAAAAGCAACCTGCATACTTTTTCTCATGTCCCAAGCGGCCACTCCATCAACATACCTACTGAGAGTTGCAGCGAATGACTTAGAGTGCCTGACTGACCACACTAGAGAAAAAATATTGAGCGGTCTGTCAAACGTATGACGCAACTGAAGGAAGGATCACACCAAGAAATATTCCATTCGGTTCAGACTCATCATCGGATGATGAAGCTACACTTACCACAATATGAACTAGACCAACAACTTTTATGAGATTTAAACTAATTATTCCACACAACCTCTGGGGAACATGAAACTAGCTCACCAGAAAGGTCAAAACACCTCCTTCTCCACCTATTGATTGTTCGAGCACCTAAGAAACCCACCAATTTCCCTTTCCTTCACTTCACATAGGTACAACCGCATAATGAGGGCAGTCTTGAAGATCACTGGCGACATCCTCATTCACAACAAAAATGGAACCATCACCATTTTCTGGTGTAGCCTCACTCCTCCAAACATACTTGAGACAACTTGTACCTACGCAACATTCTGATCTCCTCAAAAATGGGAGATACTCCTAACTTTATCAAATCATTCAATGATATCCAACCGACCTCGACATCTACAAATAGTCAACACATCCATGCAGAACCCAGCTCCGCCACTCCACTGGGAATATGGGATGAGCCAAGAACTGAGAGACCTTCTAGAAACCCGTGGGATGTTTCTAAGGGCATATCCCAAACAAGAAACACAAAACATCCTTCCACAAATCCATAAACATCACAATACAAACATCCACATACCGAACACAAATGCAACAATTCTAATTTAAAAATTCAACACATCCTTAAAGAAAACACCTGCTTGAAAAACCAAGTATTCCACAACAAAACCTGAAAGCTCTTTTGAAAAAGTCATCTTCACAGTGAACTCAAATTCATTTTCCAATTACAAAATCATTTAAACACAAAACCCATTTTAGAGAAAAAAACCCACTTTTCATGAAACAAGAAGAAGCCTTAGAAATCAATCAATAACCATTAATATTCCATGATTCCTCGCAAATATGCATTTTCGTGCCACTCAAGCACCCATCCACATGATCCACCAATGGTCCATTAATCACGTCCACCTGCACTTTCAAGAATCTATAAGAATACCATTAGAAAATACAATATTATTCTATTTTCAAAAATAAAACATCCCAATATCAGAAAATTCCTTTTCCCAAAATCATTTCAAAAATTAAAGCTAAATTTTCAAAGTGCTTCTCATTTCTAAAATAACCCACTTCTATTTCAAATAACCCAAGAAATTCTTTTAGAAATTCGACTTTGAAAAATCAAATGAAAAATTCCAAAAACAAGGTCCAAGAGAAACACACCCCAAAAATCATTCCAAACACACACCAAAATAAAATAAGAGTGAACTCAAATTCCACTTTCCTTTAAAAAACACTTTCACGCATACCCAAAATTGAATCAAGACATCATGAACTCTAAAACACATGGAAGAAGAACAAGTGGTTGTTCCTAACCCAGCTACATGGGTTAGTAGACCATTCCCTAGGCAAGACCCAACCACTAAGAGTGTCGTAATATTCTCTCGGGCTTCACATGGGTCGCTACACCATGTGAGACCGCGTGGAGTATCAGTTTACTCCAACTGTCGTCCCCCATCTACACAAACCAAATCCAAAAACATGAATCCTGAACTACCCCTGGCTACTCGAGGATCGGAATGAGTAAGAGTTCGCGACACTCTTCCCTCACCAACCCCTCAAGTACCGACAATCCTATATCTGATCTGCTTGACACCCCAAATAACAAGAACAAGCCTCCTATGATACAATTTTTTCATAAACCAAACCGGGTCGTCGTCCGACCCCATGCCCAACCTGGTCCACGACAAGACCCGAGGGGCATTCCCAATCACCAAGGGCTAGAACAAGTACCCCAGGTATCAAAAATATAACCTGGGAGTGATTTACCTGAATATATAAATATAAAACAAACGCCAAGAAAAAAAATGTAAAACAAAACAAAAACAGACAACCAAACAGAACCTTAATCTATGTTCAGATTTAAAGTTTACAACATACACTAAAAACCTGAAAAGGAACTACCACAAAGTAAAACCAAAACTCCAACTCAATAATCCATGAAACATGAAGAGTCACATCCCCAAGACACCACCACCAACCTGCATGAGAAAACTAATACAACTCAGACCATCGTCGCTATGCTCGACGCCCCGACTTAGAATACAAAAGAAACAGAATCTACATACACCTAAAGGTGTATGTAGGGTATGATCCAAAAGCCCAGTATGATGCCACAGAGAAAAGGTTCCATGCATAATTATTAAATGACAGACACATTTTCAATTTAACAGATGAAAAAAATAACTGCTCAAGCAATTTTTCTAATGAAAATAGTTTTAAGTAAAATTACATTAAAGAAAATAACTTAAATTAAAACACACACAGAGAGACACTTACATGGTAACCCCAACGTCAAAATGTGTGCTAATGGTGAGTGAAAAGAAAAAAAGGAGCATAATACATTAGAGAGGACCTAAAGATACTAGCGAGAAGGGGGACCCTAGAACATCACGTCTCGGTGAAAAATGGTATAAGAACACAATAATATACGTTCTCGTGCACGGGCCTATTGTTCGGAACCACTTACAGAACCTAGTGGTCTCCAAATATCATCCAATGTTTAGTTAGTGTTGTAATCGTCAAACCATTTAGGTGAAACTGGGCCAATGCCACTTCCTTATCACTAGAACACTAGATCTAGTCTACACACCTCGTACACAGGGTTCCCATTTGTGCTCAATAGGTTTCAAATTCATCTCATGTGTCATATACAAATAGACAAACCAAAAAATTCACTACATTAACCCAATACCATCACTTGAACACAAAAATTCTCCTTTTTCTAAATAAATTAAGTACATACACCATGAATATTTACACAACTCAATTAAAACAATTTTTCATCCTTAATAACTATTTCATAAGACATTTAAGATTTTAATAAAAAAAATTGAATAGAAGAACGTTACTTTACACAGAAAACAAACTCAACCCTCTTTCATAACCGAAAAAACTCAATGCCACCTCAAGATCTGAATCTACCCCACTTACACCAATTAAAGAAACCGTTTGAGTAGTTTAAAATAAACATTAACAAACGACGCAACAAATATTTCACTAAGGATACATCTGGTTTCATTTAAAACACCACATTAGAACCCAACACACAACATAATATTATCAAAACATTATTTTCACCACTATTATCATTTAATTAAACATTTGGACAATTTATAAAAAAAATACCAAAGAATCACCACATGGCCTTATGTCAAAAACACACTGAAACCCCCTTTTTAGAATCAAAGACACACTAACGTCATAATAAAATATTATCTGCATCCAATGTATGATCTAATATTCCAAGTGCACAATTTATAAATCACTCATAACCAGCTCGAGATTGGTTTTTACAAAAAACCACACTCATATCGCATAAACACGTTACTAATAAATCATTGCATATGGGATCCCAATTTAAAAAACAATTTTTCACCATGAAAAACTAATTAAAAAATATGCTAAATTAATTAAATTTTCAAATTAATTCATCAAACAAAAATTATAAGTTGAACCACCTACCTAGAGTGTAGAAAAAAGTTTACAATATTTGTGCGCAAAATCCATCGCACGCCCATTGAACCTTAGACCACACCAATAGACCCAAAGAATAAGGTTTTGAACTGAAAACATCAAAACTGAACCAAACACCACACAAAATCTTAAATTAAAATCCTCCCCAATAGAATAAATAACAAATTGATGTGGAACACACCTGCATCGAGGATGCGAGAGGTTGGACGAGTGAGGCAAGGTGTTGTCAGAGGTGCGGCGTGCTGGAAAACAGAGTCGGCGTGCAACTGTGTGATGGGTAAAAAGGCAGCAAGGTGGTTGTGTGGTGCGGGGTGGATGAGGAGAGGTTGTACGCGTGGGTGAGGAAACCGGAGAGGTGGCACCGGATGAGAGCAGGAGGGGAATCGCTTGAGGAGTTTAAGGGGAAGGTTCTGCGCAGAGGTATCTGGCTGGAATGAGGAGAGTGTGTGACAATTCAGTGCACTGTAAGAGGCCAGTGGGGCGGCACTGGATGGATGCAGGAGGGGCGGGTCAGCGCTGGATGGAGAGAGAAAGGGGATGTGTGGCTCACAGGTGAAAGAGATTGGGGGGGGGGAGCGGTTGCGGGTAGGGTTAGGGGGTGTGTTTGCTAGACGACCGAACCAAGAGAGGGGGAGCGCAAAAGTAGAACAAGAATAAAAAAAGAAAAAATAAAATAAAATAAAATAATGAAGGAAAAAAAGAAAATAAAATGAAATAAAACCTTAAAAAAGACCAAACCAATCTAAATTAATAATAAATATAAAAAAATAACTATAATAATAATAATATGTTAATTATTTTAAAAATATGTCAATAATTTTAATATTAAAAACCTATGTAAAGAATTTACAATAATAATAATAATAATAAAAATAATAACAATAATCTAAATATTAGTATTATTATTATTAAAATAATTCAAAAAATAATAATTTTATTTTTGTGGCCATAATTTATTATTAATAACTAAATTAAAATATTAACTTAAATAATAATATTACTAATAATTAAACTAAAATAATAAAACCAACCAAAATAATAATATCACTATTAACTAAGGTTGGACATCATGTAGGGTTTCATGCACGGTCACTCGTATGGTCTTGCGCCCATATAAGATCCCAATTTTATTCAAAATAAAACTGGTTCAAACCGAAACTCAAAAGTAAGACCCCAAATAATTAAAATTAAATTAAGCATCAGTCAGGGTGTGAAAATTTTTCCCACCATGACACTTTATGCCCCCAGAAATTCCCAAAAAGACTTAGAAAACTCATGATTCTAGGAAAGTCCACAAAGATAACTAAAACAAAAAACTCAATCACCTGAAGTGAGAGCATTCAAAACATCCATGACCAGAAGCTTCAAAGATCTCAAAACTAGAATCACTAAGAAGAATATCCAACAACAAGTAATTCACCTCCAAACACAACTACAAAATGAGACACCCTGAATGCTAACTTAGGGATCACCAGGACAGCTCGAGAACTCCAATAACACTTGTCATGTGAACCATTACCCGAGATAACCAGTCACCATGGTCAGGGTTGGGTTGAGAAAAAATTAAGGGGTTTCCCCACCAAGAACACATTGAAGATAGAGTTTTTTACAAGTCCTTCCAATGGTGGTCTCCTCACCATATTAAAATTCTTATCAAACATTGGTTCTCCAAACCAAAACAACTCACAAACCCAGACAACCTCTAAAATTGGCTTGACCATCAATGTTCCCTAAGTTTAACCAAACCAACACTAGAGGGGATGTCAGCGAGGCCCGCAGTGGGTCTCCCCACCATTTTAGAATCTTCCTAACACCACGACACCCGTGCGGGGTTTCCTAGTTTACATTAAGAGATATGGACTGAAATCTTCATTACGAACCCACCAACACGGGCCAACCTACACGAATGATTCCTACACTGGCCAAAAATCTACCACATTAGATGATTTTGATATAAAAAACCCCTAACCTAATGGAAAACTGGACAGGCACACATCAATCCCTCGTGACATGAGTATCTCCAAAATGATTACAATTTCGATTCATAACCAACCACAAGAAGCTTCACAGAGCACGCCCACTAGCTTTATAAGAATAAAGATTATCTAAAACTCTTTAAGGTCTAAGCATAACTCCCATAAATTAAGACCACATCATGGAGACAAGGGGTTCACGCCCCATATAATAAAAATGAATCCTTCAAAGACGATACCACAATAGAGAAATTTAAGCCTTCCCCATCCAGTCATTGTGGACTTTAGTCATACCAATCCCATACAACATCCGATAAGTTTTGACTACACGCAAGATTTACCCTAAGACCTATGGCTGGGGCCCTGATGTTTCAAGAATCTACCAGCTCACAATCATAAGATGACCACCTTTGACTGGAACTTCCTCTGCTATAAAAGCAACATGCATACTTCTCCATGTATCCCAAGTGGCCACTCCATCAACATACCTACTGAGAGTTATAGTGAATGAATTAGAGTACCCGACTGACCACACTAGAGATAAGAGATTGAGTGGTCTGTCAAATGCGCGACCCAACAGATAGAAGAAGCACTCCAAGAAAGAGTCCCTTCGGTTCACATTCATCATTGGATGATGAATCTACACTTAACACAATATGAACCAGACCAACAACTTTTACGAGCTTTAAACTAATTATTCCACAAAACCTCTGGGGAACATGTGTAGGAGTTGGTGGCCTAGAACCAACTACTTTGTACATTATTCATTAATAAAAGACTTATCACATCTTGATTGTTCTTTTGTGTGACAATGTATGTGATAATGTCTTAAGGACATTTGTTTCATTAATGGGTCATAGCGGATCCTTGCTATAATGAGAACCCGAAAGTGCCATAACACTGTTCTTGAATAAATTTTCTATGGCCGGATGATATTATTTGAGGAACACAAATAATACAGGTCATTAGGGGTGAGGACTCATAAAACATTGAGGCACCTTCTCATGGTGTGCGCTCTTGGTAATATCCAAGAGGATATTATGAGAACAAGACCCGCCAGTAGGAAATCCACATTTCATAGTGTCATTGGATGTTCCAATCTACGGATGTGTGTTTTGGTCCTTAGACTTTAAGATTATTATTAATGGGTATTACAACTCACACACTTAGATGTATTGATGAAAACTGTGACGACACACTATTCGCAGTGAGGTAGGATACATTGGGTGCATCACGAGTAATACTGCATTAATAGATAATGAAAGAAAGGATTTGTCCCTTAGGTTCCATAACAGAAGTAGATATCTCAGGCCCTTTGATCGAATTGATATAGCCTAAATAAATCCATGGACATGGTAAGGTATGGGCGAGTTCAATTCTGGGAAGTCAAAGAAAGAATACTCGAGAACATGGGTTGATGGCACTAGCATGCAACTTGCTTGATTAGAGATATCGAGACAAAGGGATTATATTACACGGTAAGCATTCGTAGGAGGTGACACGTCATTGCGGCGTCAACTTCTTTCTCTATGGGTGCCTCGTTGTGTTTCTAGATGCTAACCTTGAACTCTAGGTAGGCTCCACCTAATGCCACTGAGGAAGAGGCCTAGAGGGTCACACACTAAGTGTGTCCATTTTCTCAATGAAATATTAATTTAACATGTTAAATAAAGATTATTCTCGACTGTGGATTAATAATTATTTAAGGATGCCTGGTCGCATTTATTTTGACACTAGTTATTCAAGAGAATATATTGTGGATGAAAGAATATTTATTAGCGAGTGATGCAGTTATATTTATTTAAGAAATAAATAGCCATTACTCAAGGTCTAATAAATACGGTGGAGAAAAATGGAAAATAAAACTTCACGCCATGTATATTAAATATACACGCCGTGTAGTTTAATGGAAAACAAGTGCATGCTGTGTATTAATTATTACATGACGTGTAGTTTTTCAAGATGGGATTTTGAGGATATAATATTGTTTTATTAAATGATATTTATTATAATCAACGTGGGCGCATTTCAAGGAATTAATAATTCAACATGGGGGTTTTAAATAAGAGTTAATGAAATAAATAAAACGCGTAACGCGTTTATTTATTGTCATACCTCTATTAACCTCAAACCCGATTATAAATATCCTCGCAACCCCAACACTTCGAAGAGACATGGTTGTGCACAACAGATTTGGAAATACTCTCAAGACAAGAGAGAATTTCCTTTCCACCAAGAACGCCCTCAAGTTATAAGAGAGAGATCTTCCACCGGATCAAGGCGGTCGAAGGCGGTCATCGCAAACGAAGGTTCTTCCGTGCTATCACCCGGAGATCCCTTCGGCGACATCCAGAGATACATGTCACATGTGTGGATCACCGCTAGAGGATCTTACACTTAGATTCTATGGCGCAACGACGGATCACCGAATTATGACCGGACACATCAATGATGAAGGAATTCCACCAAGTTAATTTTTGCGAATTAATTAAATTAATTATAACCAACATATGATGATCCTATATCAATGGTTCTGGGAATCTTCTTTTCTTTTTCGTTCTTTGTTCTATTCTGAAGATATGGCATTTGATATCGTGAAAGATCTCAGATTGAACGTTGTTTAACGCTAAAATTAATGTTGGGAAAAACCCACCAACGCGCTTCCGATGTGCCCGGAACCTACAAGTGGTATCAGAGGGAGTCATATCGTTGATTATAATTATTTATTTTTTCATTGATGTTTTACGCATTTAGTAATATAGTTGTTTCAATTCATGTTTAATCGTTCGGGAAATATGAATCTCGATATCTGTTCCTCCTCCCTCGTTTCTTGTTCACCTCATAGAAATAAATTTCTTTTAATTTTGATTAAAATAAAATAGAGGACCTTATCCGGAGGAGCCATAAATTTCTGGCCATACAACACTAGAATAAACAGCGTGTATTCAGAAGTACACTCCATGTAGTCTAGGTTCAATGCATTGACTGGTCCGCCAAATCAGGCCGTGTATTGGAGTATGTCTATGTCATTTATGACACCGTGTGTTGACCAAAAATAAGGGGCACACGATTTTCAGATTACACGTCGTGTGGTCCAACTGAACATGGCGTGTAGTCTCTTCGGGTTAGGCTTGGACCGTGTACCCCGTACATGGATTGCCTGGCTGGAAACTGTGTAACGCGGAAACTACACGACGTGTGTCTCGAAGAACACGCTGTGTACTTTGAAAATTTCTAAAGTACATTAACACGCCTTGTCCACGGGCGTGTACTTCAGATGGATGGTGAAGAAAAGTACACGCCATGTAGTCAGAACTACACGTCGTGTACTCACCCAGATTATGTAGATTTATTAAAATTTATTATTATATTATACAAACCCTTGAGACGTGAACCATGGTGAAGGCATAAAGCTGAGGCACAACACGTGATAGGTGTTTTATATTTATGTGTTTTATTTATCATCTGCGTAATGAACGGGAATTCACCGGGTTGCCTCCAAGGTACAATTTACGTATAAGGATAATTTTTAATGAATTTATTTGTTTAAAATTATGATGTATGAGAATCTCAAGGATGTTTAGAAAAAAAGGGTTTAAGATAAAAGGATTGATTAATTAAAGATAATTAATTGATTCGAGCGTGATTTATCTTAAACAAGAATGATTAAATAATTGAATGCTAGTTTTATTTATGAGTAAATATCGTTGCATGTATGGATGATCATGAGTTAGACCGACACCTTTGTATGTGAATGGTTTCTTTTAATTAATTTATTTAAATTAAATTTGTTGGACTACGAGCCATCTCCTCATTAATATGTAGGGCATGCACACCCAAGGATTCTTTTATGTAAAAACCTCTTTTTACCCCTCACCTGTGGGTGAGATAAATGCATATGTAATGGATGGAGCTCCCAAGCTAGTGGAGGCGGCTCAAGTCAGAAGCCAAGGTGAAACCAATCCAATGAGATTCAAAGGTGGACAAGTGGAAGGCTTTAAACACAAACCCACAAGGTTCATGGTGTTTTCCCTTAGTTTTTGGGTAAGTTTATCAAACACTAGAGAAACTAACCAATAGAAAAAGCACATGATAATACCATTTATTTTATTTCTGTCAGTTTCATGGTTTATTTATTGTGGTTGTGTTGTCACGATCACACAATTAATGAATTAAACAAGCATGCAAGATGGAACTAAAATAAAACCGGCTTATACATAAATATTCTCTTAGACATGGTTAATCACTTAAGTATATCGCACTTAACATTAACTAGCATGTAATAAAAGATAATAAAATGGAAATTTCCGTATAAGGATAAAATCCCCCAAAAGAAATATTATGTCGGTATAGCCTTCCATAATCTTTGTTAGAATCGAACCATAGTTCAATGTTCTTGACCAACCCTAGTTGGGGTGATTTCAATTATTGGGGAATTCTAATTCAAGGTTTTGGGTTGACTTGACTTGGTTCGCATCAAGGGTTGATTTACACAATAGGACTTGGTGTGACCAATAGGCAATGGTTGAGGAATCCAAAATAAAAGGATTTTAGTATTGGGGAGTCCACTCCGCGGATCAAGGAGCTGCGAGTTAATGCAGTTTGCATTTGGAATGCCTACCTAAAACCCTTAAAGTTTCTTTACCAACCCTAGTTGGGGTAATGCGAAGGGCAATATGGATCCTTGCCACTAGAATATTCAGGAAACAGAATATTCCGAAGTCAATGGTGAGGGCTATTGGATTTCGATAAAATAGTGGGAGACTAATAAGTATTAATTTATTTATTTGTCAAAATTTTGTAATAAAGTGATAATCCTTTGATCATATTAATTTGTAGAAAAGGAAAGAAAATGACTTCAAACGTATCATTGCGCACCATACTTGAGAAGGAAAACCTTCTCAATGACACCAATTTCTAAGAGTGGAAGAGGCGTTTACACGTCATCCTTCACCACGAAAGGAAATTGTATGTGCTGCAAGAGCCTATTTTAGTTGCGCCTAGGAAAGAGGCTAGTGGTGAATAATTATCTCTCTATATGAAACACATGGATGATGTCACAGATGTCCAGTGTTTCATGCTATCAGCCATGTCCAATGAGCTCTTGAAGCAACATGAAAACATGGATGCGTATAACATGATGTCTCACCTTAAGGATCTCTACCAAGAGAAGGCAAGACAGGAGATGTATGAGATCTACAATGATTTGTTTATAACAAAGATTGGAGAGTCTACGCCAGCTGGTCCTCATGTAGTCAAGCTTATTGGCTACATTGAACACTTGTACATCTTAGGGATTAAATTCCCGGATGAGTTACGTACTGATCTCATCATATCATCACTGCCCAAGACCTTCTCTAGCTTCATTTTCAATTATAACATGAGCAGAAATGAGAAGAGTCTATCAGAGCTTCTGACCTTGATTCTCCAGGTAGATAAGGACATGGGGCGTGACAAACCCATGGTCCTTATGGTGAACAAGAAAAAGAAGGAAAATGCAAAGGGGCCAAAGACTTATAAATGGTCTGAAGCCCCCGGGCACCGCTCCTCCAAGAAGGGGAATATTCTGAGGAAGGGAAAGGAAAGGGAGGCGGTATGTTTTGCATGTGGCAAGCAAGGACACTAGAAGAGGAACTGCACCCAGAAGAGTGGGGATGCTAAAGGTGCATTCGTTAATGAGTGCAATCTTTCTATTTCTACACATTGGGTATTAGATATAGCTTGTGGGGCTCACATCTGTATTCAAATGCAGGAACCAAGTAGATTTAGAAAGATCTCCTGAGGAAAGGTGGATCTTCGAGCTGCCAATGGTGTAAGGCTGGCGTTGTTGGCTATTGGTGACTACCATCTCTCATTGCCGACTGTCATGATTTTGGTTTTACATAACAGTTATTATCTGGCTAGTGTTACCAAAAACATAATTTCCATATCTTGTTTGGATATGGATGGATTTGTTTTCAAGTTTGGAAATAAGGGTTGTCTCTTTTATAAGAACAACATATGTTATGGTATGACACATTTAAATAATGGTTTGTATGTATTAAATTACAAAAACCAAGTGTTGGCAATCGATAACGAAACAAACTCACATGACTCATTCATCACCCAGTTGTGGCATCACCGTCTCGGTTATGTAAACGAGAAGCACTTGAAAAAGCTCTACCAAGATGGCTATTTTGACTCTACTAAGCTAAAACCACTTGATAGATGTCACTCTTTTTTACAAGATAAAATAACCAAGCCACATTTCGGTGGACAGGGTGAAAGGGCCACAAAGCTTCTAGGATTGTTACACACGGATGTTTGTGGACCATTTCCAGTAGAAGCTAGAGGTGGATATTCTTATTTCATTACTTTTACGGATGATTTTAGTAGATATGGATTTATCTACATAATGAAGTATAAGTCGGAAGCCTTAGAGAAATTTATGGAATTCAAGAATTAAGTAGAGAATCAGCTTGGTAAGAAGATAAAGAAGATTTGATCGGATCGAGGTGGAGAATATCTGAACCAAGAGTTCATCGATCTTCTACGGGATTCTGGGATTCAATCTCAGCTCACTCCTCCTTATACACCACAATAGAATGGTTTTAGTGAAAGGAGGAACCGTACCTTGTTGGACATGGTGAGGTTGATGATGAGTCATGTGGATCTTCCATTTTCCTTTTGGGGATATGCATTACAAACTACAGCATACACATTAAACCGAGTACCAACTAAGGAGGCAAATGGAACTCCCTCTGAGTTATAGAATGGAAAGAAACCCATTTTTGTCGCATATACGTGTATGGGGATGCGAGGCGTTTGTTAAGGCCTTATTAGGAAAAAAAATATCACCCTAGGGCACAAAGTGTATCTTTATTAGATATCATAAGGAAACGAAAGGATGTTACCTATATAACCCTCAAGATAAGAAAGTCACTATCGCTAGACAAGCCGTCTTTCTTAAGGGGGATAACGTCCTCCAAAAGGATAGTGGGAGAAATATTGAATTCAATGAAGTTAATGCTGAAGATACACAAGAGTTGGTACAGAAACAAGTTCCACAGGTCCCCACGGAAGAGGTTCCAGAACACAAGTACGGCGTAGGAGCTCAAGAGAGGTAAGGGAACCAGAGAGATTTGGTTTCTTAGTCACCGAGGATGGTGAATCATTATTGTTGGACAATGATGAACCTCTCTCCTACAAAGAAGCAGTAGAAAGCTCATAATCTTCAAGATGGCTTGAAGCTATGAATTCTGAGATGGATTCCAGGTATCAGAACCAATTCTGGGTTCTTGTCGATGAGCTAGTTGATGTAAAGCCTGTTGGATGAAAATGGGTGTTCAAGAGAAAGCTGGACATAGAAGGTCAAGTTAGAAACTGTAAAGCAAGGCTAGTGGCTAAAGGATTTATACAGCGTCAAGGAATTGACTATGATGAAACCTTCTTTCCAGTTTCCATGTTTAAATCCATAAGAATCAAACTTGGCATAACAACTTACCATGACTATGAGATTTGGAAAATGGATTTCAAAACAACATTCCATAACGGGAACCTTCAAGAAGATGTCTATATGACACAACCAGAAGGGTTTGTGACACCAGGTGAAGGAAAACATGTTTCAAAGTTGCAGAAATCCATTTATGGATTAAAGAAATCATCCAGGTCATGGAACATTCGATTTGATGAAGCCATAAAGGAATTTGGTTTCATTAAGAACGAATGTGATCCATGTGTTTATAAGTGGTTTAATGAGAATGTGGTATTTATCTTAGTAGTATATGTTGATGACATATTGCTTATTGGAAACGACGTACCAGCCTTACAGTCAGTTAAGGACTGGTTGAACAAGTGTTTCTCCATGAAGGACTTGGGAGAAGCAGCCTACATTCTAGGGATCATCATCATTTGTGATAGATCCAAGAGGCTTCTTGGAATAAGTCAGGGTACATACATTTACCATATACTAAAGAGATTTAGTATGGAACAATCCAAGAGTAGATCGGTTCCAGTGTCACATGGCTTAAATCTTTCTAAGAAAATGTGTACTCAGACACAACAAGAGAAAGATAGGATGAGTAAGATCACATATGCTTCGGCTATAGGATCCATCATGTATGGAATGTTATGTAACAAGATTGATGTTTCCTATACACTAAGCATGATAGGTAGATATCAAGAAGATCTTGGATAACAGCATTGGACTACTGTTAAGACTATCCATAAGTATCTGAGAAGAACTAAGGATATGTTCCTAGTGTATGAAGGAGACGAGGAGCTTGTCATCAGAGGGTATGCAGATGCTAGTTTTCAGATAGATCAGAACGATCTGAAGTCGCAATTTGGATATGTTTTTTGTCTCAATGGAGGAGCTGTGAGCTGGGAGAGTTCAAAGCAGCCAGTTGTCGCCAATTCTACTGTGGAGTTCGAGTATATGGCGGCTTATGATGCAGCCAAGGAAGCCGTCTAGATTCAGAACTTTTTCCAGGAGCTTGATGTGGTGCCTAGCAATAAAGATCCCATTACATTGTATTGTGATAATACTATAGCGGTGGATCTTGAAAAAGAACCAAGGTCACATCAACGGACAAAGCACATACTCCGGAAGTATCACCTCTTGAGGGATTTCTATGAGAGGGGTGAATCTGCAGTGTGAAAAGTTTCCACGGAAGAGAACATGGTGGACCCCATGACTAAAGGCCTATATCAATAGAAGCATGAATATCATGTGAGAGCTAGCGGGTTAAAGGTTGTTTGCAGTTGGCTCTAGTCCAAGTGGGAGTCTGTTCGAGTTGGTGGCCTAGAACCAACTATTTATACTTTATTCATTAATAAAAGCCTTATCACATCTTGATTGTTCTTCTGCGGGACAATGTATGTGATAATGTCCTAAGGACAGCTGTTGCATTAAAGGGTCATAGCGGATCCCTGCTATGATGAGATCCCGAAAGTGGCATAACACTGTTCTTGAATAAATGTTCTATGGTCGGATGATATTATTTCAGGAACACAAATAATACATGTCATTAGAGGTGAGGACTCATAAATCATTGAAGCACCTTCTCATGGTGTGCGCCCTTGCTAATATCCAAGAGGATATTATGAGAACGAGACCCGCCAGTAGGAAATCCACATTTCATAGTGTCATTGGATGTTCTTATCTACGGACATGTGTTTTGGTCCATATACTTTAATATTATTATTAATGGGTATTACAACTCACGCACTTAGATGTATTGAAGAAAACTGTGATGACACACTGTTCGCAGTGAGGTAGGATATGTTGGGTGTGTCTCGAGTAATACTGCAATAAAAGATAATGCGAGAAAGGATTTGTCCCTTCTATTTCATAATATAATTAGATATATCAGGCCCTTTGATGGAATTTATATAGCCTAAATAAATCCATGGCCATGGTAAGGTATGGGCGAGTTCAATTCTGGGAAGTCAAAGAAAGAATAATTGATGACATGGGTTGATGACACTAGCATGCAACCTACTTGATTAGAGATATAGAGAAAAAGGGATTATATTACACGGTAATCGTTCGTAGGAGGTGACACGTCATTGCGGCGTTAAATTCTTTCTCTATTGGTGCCTTGGCGTGTTGCTAGATGCTAACCTTAGACTTTAGGCACGCTTCACCTAATTCCACTGTGAAAGAGGCCTAAAGGGTCACACACTAAGATTGTCCATGTATCTCTGTTAAATATTAATTTAACAAGTTAAATAAAGATTATTCTCGACTGTGGTTTAATAATTATTTATGGATGCCTGATCGCATTCATTTTGACACTAGTTATTCGAGAGAATATATTGTGGACGAATTAATATTTATTAGCGAGTGATGCAGTCATATTTATTTAAGAAATAAATAGCCATTACTCAAGGTCTAATAAATATGGTGGAGAAAAATGAAAAATAAAAGTACACGTCATGTATATTAAATATACACGCCATGTAGTTTTATGGAAAACAAGTACACGCTGTGTATTAATTATTACATGCCGTGTAGTTTTTCCATTTGAGATTTTTAGGATATAATATTGTTTTATTAAATGATATTTATTATAATCAGCGTGGGCGCATGTCAAGAAATTAATAATTCGACATGGGGGGTTTTCAATAAGAGTTAATGAAATAAATAAAACGTGTAACACGTTTATTTATTGTCATAACTCTATTAACCTCAAACCCGATTATATATATCCTCGCATCCCCAACACTTTGAAGAGCCATGGTTGTGCACAACGGATTTGGAAATAGTCTCAAGCCAAGAGAGAATTCCCTTTCCACCAAGAATGACCTCAAGTTACGAGAGGGATATCCTCCACCGGATCACGGTGGTCGAAGGCGGTCATCGCAAGCGATGGTTCTTCCACGCTAGCACCAAGAGATCCCTTCGGCGACGTCCAGAGATATGTGGCACACGTGTGGATCACCACTAGAGGAATCCTACACTTGGATTCTACGACGCAATGACGGATCACAAAATTGTGACCAGACACATCAACGAAGAAGGAATTCCACCAAGGTAATTATTGTGAATTAATTAAATTAATTATAACCAACATATAGAGTGTGAGCCAAAATCCTAGCAAGATTCCACAGAGAAAAGGTTCAACGCATAATTATTAAATGACAAACACATTTTCAATTTTACAGACAAAGAATAAATAACTGCTCAAGCAATTTTTCTAATGAAAATAGTTTTATAGAAAATTATATTAATGAAAATAACTTAAATTTAAACACACACACACACAGACACACTTTCATGTTAAAACGGATGTCACACTATGTGCCGACAGTGAGCGCAAAGAAAAAAAGGAGCACAATACATATGAGAGGCCCTAAAGATACTAATGGGAAGGGGGACCCTAGAACATCACATCACAGTGAACAATGGTATAAGAACACAATAATATATGTTCTTGTGCATGATTCTATAGTAGGGAAAGACATCCATAAACTAGTGGTCTCCAAATATCATCCATTTTTTAGTTAGTGTTGTAATCGTAAATCCATCTAGGTGGAACTGGGCCAATGCCACTTCTGTATCACTAGAACACTAGATCTAGTCTTCCCACCTAGTACGTAGGGTTCCCATTTGTGATTAACAAGTTTCAAATTCATCTTACATGTCATATTCAAATAGGAAAACCAATAAAGTCACTAAATTTACCAAATAACATCAATTAAACACACAAATTCAATTTTTTTAAATAAAGGAAGTACGCACGCCAAGAATATTTACACATGTCAATTAAAAGAACTTTTCATCCTTAATAACTATTTAATAAGACTTTTAAGATTTTAATAAACTAATTTTGAAGAAAAGAACATTAATTTACGAACAAAACCAACTCAACCATCTTTTATAACCAAAAACTCAATGCAACATCAAGAGCTCAATCTACCCCACTTACACCAATTAAAGAAACCATTTGAGCAGTTTAAAAAAAACGACACAATAATTTTTTCACTAAAGATACATCTGGTTTCCTTTAAAACACCACTTTAGAACCAAACACATAGCGTAATCTAATCAAAATATGATTTTCACCACTAATACCATTTAATTAAACATTTTGAAAATTTATAAAAAAAAAGACCAAAGAAGCACCACATGGCCTTTCGTCAAAAACACCCACGAACCCCCTTTTTAGAATCAAACACACACTAAAGTCATACTAAAATATAATTTTCATCCATTGTATGATCTTATAATCCAAGTGCACAATTTATAAAACACTCATAACCAGCTCAACATGAGTTTTCACAGAAAACCAGACTCATATCACATAAACATGTTTCTAATTTATCAATGTATATGAGATCCCAATTAAAAAAACAAATTTTCACCATACAAAACTAATTAAAAAATATATGCTAAATTTATTAAACAAGAAAATTAATTCATCAAAAAATAAATATAAGTGGAACCACCTTCCTGGAATGTAAAAAAAAGTTCACAATCTTGTTGCACAAAATCCATCACATGCCCACTGCACCTTAGACCACACTAAAAGACCTTAAAAACAAGGTTTTGAATCGAAAACATCAAAACCGAACCAAACGCCACACTAAATCAAAATCTGAAATCCTCCTCAATGGAGTAAATAACTAATTGATTTGGAACACACCTGCATCAACGATGTGGGAGGTAGGATGAGTGAGATGTGGTGTTTCTGGAGGTGCGGTGTACTAGAAAACAGAGGCAGCGCGCGACTATGCGAAGGGGAAAAAGGTTGCGAGCCAGCTGTGCGGTGTGAGTTGGCTAAGGATAGGTCGTGCGCATGGGTGAGGTGGCCTGAGAGGCAGCACCAGATGAGAGTAGGAGGGGCGTGGCTTGAGTAGTTCAAGGGGAGGTTTTGCACGTAGGTATTCGGTCGAAATGAGGAGGGTGTGTGACAATTCGGTGCACCGTAGGAGGCCAGCGGGGTGGCGCTGAATGGGTGCAGGAGGGGCAGGTCGGTTCCAGATGGAGGGAGTAAGGGGATGTGTGGCTCTGAGGTGAAGGAGAGTGGGGAAAGAGAGCTGTTGCGGATAGGGTTAGGGGGCGGGTTTTCTGCATGACAGAACCAATAGAGGGGGGAGTGCAAGAGTGGAACAAGAAGAAGAAAAAAAGAGAAAATAAAAGAAAATAAAATAATGAAGGAAAAAAATAAAATAAAATGAAATAAAACCTTAAAAAAAGTCCAAACAAATCTAAATTAATAATAAATATGTATTAATAGAATCATGATAATAATATTATGTTAATAATTTTACAAATATGACAACAATTTTAATATTAAAATCCTATGTAAAGAATTTATGAAAATAATAATAATAATAATAATAATAATAATAATATTATTATTATTATTAAAACAACACAAAAAATAATAATTATATATTTGTGGCCATAATTTATTATTAATAACCAAATTAAAATATTAACATAAATAATAAGATTACAAATAATTAAACTAAAATAATAAAACCAACAAGAATAATAATATCACTATTAACTGAGGTTGGACATTGTGCATGGTTGCATGCGCAGTCGCGCATACGGCCATGCGCCTATATAAGATCACAATTCCATTCAATCTAAAACTGGTTCAAACCGCAACTCCAAAGTAAGACCCAAAATAATTAAAATAAAATTTAACATTATTCGGGGTGTGACATGAATAATGTTTTAAAATAGGATTAATTTACACTAAGGGACTTAGGAACATCTCTCTATAGTGTGTTGCTCCTCATTAGGGCTGGGCACAAGGTGCTCTAGTATTAGTGACCTTGGGGATCCCTCACCATAGCCTTGGAAAACTTATGGTGGGTGGTCCTTCATGAAGTTTTCTTCAATATAAGAATCTATTACCCCTACCTTTTGGTTATTAATCTATGGTTGTAATCTCCATATGATACCCAGGGAGAGAAAGAGAGACCTGGGAAAAGGGTGATTCAAGTGCCTCTTTATTTTCCAAAAAACTTGTCAATGTGGGATCCCAAGGGGTTTATTATTTGAAAAAATGAGACATGGGAGCATGGGAGTTGGGAAAGGAAGTATTTTTGTAATGGATAACTAGAAAATAATAGGCATACATGCTAAAACCATTACACAACCCATGATAGTGTGCAAAAAAATCAACACACATGTAAGGAACCAAGTAAAATGACAAGGGTGTGTGCACAGGGCCTTGGATAAGTAATTTATTCCTTATTAAAAATCATTCACATTCTCAACTATTGTCCCATTTCCCATAAAATTAAATCTAATAATGGTTAACATTCACAGTTTCCAAAACCATACACTACTGGTCCTTCTCTAAATTTTTTTAAATTTCCACATTATAGGGTTACTATACATAGTTTCCTAAACCGTTCAAAAACCGTGCATTCCTAAAAAAATCACTTTTTTAAAATTCTAATAATTTTCATTTCAAAAATATTATTATAACAAAATTTATTAGAAAAACATGGGTGTCACAATTATTCCCATTATATTGTTTCCCCCCCCATAATCCCCCCTTAGTGTGGCCTTTTAAAATTACAATTCATGTTGAATTAATCAGGTACTATATATTTGAAAATAATAATTATCTATAAAATTTCTATTTTTGTCAATAAAAAATATCTTAATTTAGATATTTTTCTATTACTATTCACATCCACGTTGGTACCCCCCAAAATAAGATATTCTCATCGAATTCATCCACTAAATATTTATAATATATGATCCAAACCATATCTCATTTCAATAACCACCAAAAGATAAGATTTAAAACATCCATTTTTTCTAAAAAACATTCATTTAAAAAATACTCAAGTACTTTGACCAAATTACATTGTCCATAATGTCAATCTCATTGATAGAATTTATTTTTTTATAAATCATATTTTTTAAATTTAAAAAAAATTTAAAATGTGAAATAACCATTAATAAAAAACCAAAGGTCATATTTCAATCCTCTAAAATTTTGACATAACATGGAATATTTGTGTTTCCTAACGTCAAACATAGTTTTAAAGGCCTTATATACTTATGTAGAGAAATGGTATTTTGAATATTAGGACCCCTATAAAAATTCATAAATATCTTCAAAATCATTGATTTTAAAGGTTTTAATCCCAATTGGACACCTGGATCAACAATTATAGTATCTTAAAGTTTAACTCATATTTTGACATTCTCCTAGCATATTTAGGTTGTATAAGGGTCATAAATAAGGAATAAATGGAGTTATATAGTATAAGGGGGTATAAACACATATTTTAAAGGAATTTTGAATTAAACACAGTTGGTGCGCATGTCCCAACCGTGAAAATGGTTCTGGATAGTTTTTCAACATGCATGATTATGATGGATGATTTTGAAAAATATACACTAACCATGAAAGAGTTATTAAAAACCATTATACATTCACAATTTTTTATCATTCATTTTCAAAATGTGTGTAAATCAAGGATTTAATTCTATCCCAAGCTGTTGAGTTTTCTTAGGAACAAAGCACACATACCAAAACCATTCACTTATTTATAGAAAACCATGAACTATATAAAATATCCTGATTTGTAACTTTTGTTTCACAATATGGACCTAAAACATTCATGATAAATCTTAAATAACAAAACCTTATGTATAATATGTAATATAGCTTTCAAAATTAAATTTTAATGAGTTTGGCCAACTGAATAACTTGTTTCTATAGAAAATAAAATCAATTTTATGAACATATAACAACCAATTTTTTCAAAATAATAATTTACAAGAAAAAATAATGAATAAAATACCCAACATGAAAATTTATGAATATTACCCATAGTTCAAACTAGAATTAAATGATTTGAATTTATGAAAATCCCAAACAAACTTATACCCCTCAATTATAATGATATCAATCCAAGATATGTATTTATAAACAAAATCCACAACCAAACTCATCATACCTCTGCAACGTCACTAAATACCATGAGAAAAATATAAATATATATGAATCTTAATAAAAATGAATTCTATTATTAAATCTTTTTTATAATATAAAACCATCCAATAATAAAGAAATACTAAACTATAACACTATAAAAATGACTTTTTAAATATTTCATCACACCAAAACAATGAATTTCACTTAAATTGAGGGTAGAGATTCCAAATCTAAACAACTAAAAAATGTTGACATATTAATAACAATTTTCAAAAGTTATAAATCAAAATAAATTCTATTTCAAACACATACCCAAGAAATAAAATTTCAATTTTAATAATCCTTAAATACCATTTCATTCAAAATTAATCCATCTAAGAGCTACCCAACAAAAATAAAAACCATAGGTTTAGTTTTCAAACATCACCAAAAATATTTATATAAAAATATAAATGAATTATAAATTTATATCACCCCTATGAAAATATTTGTCACACCCCTATAAAACATTATCTTATTAAAAACATCTTTTTCACACTTTTAATAATCATCTCATAACACAATTTAAACAAAATGAAACACCTCCCAACCCATGAATTAATCACATAATATATTTATAATTACCTAATTAAATAATCACAGAAATATATTACACAAAATATAATAGATTTCAATAAAAATATTTATGATTATTTCATTGAATCTTGATTTATACGTCAAAACTATAAAATTTTCCCATTGAAAAATAACTTATGAAAATTCAATAAAGACTAGAAAATTTTATAATTGATAATGATTTAATATTGTTTTAGGTAATAATCCAATTTATAAGATTCTATATAAAATAAAAAGTCATTCAAAACCAATACCTTTAAAATATGGACATAAAAGTCCAATACCATTTCTTATGAATTACATTTTTATATACATTTAAACCATTTCTAAAACAATCCCAAAATAAAAAAAATTATTTATCTAAAAACCCATGGAATTCAAGAAACCCATATCATAGAATAAAATTATTAAATACCTTGAACTCAAAATGATAAAATGATTAAAAATGTTACTAAATATTGATACCCATTATTTACAAAATAAATAAATCCCTTGATGTATATAACACACCCCAATCAAAACCATGGATTTAAAAAGAAAAACCTTTTAGGAAAATTATTTTATATAAAATTTTGTTTTACCTAATTGATGATATGTTGAAATATCAAAAAAAATAATATAGGAATATCTCACACATCATCAATAAAAAAACCTTATTAAACTAAACAAACTAACTATAATTACATACAAACAATATAATTTATAAAATATCCAATAAACCTCATTAAAATTAGGTTAGTACTGAAATAATCAAGGTATCATTAGTTATAAAACTTCGTAAGTAGATATTATAACTTATTTATGGTCTATTTAATTTTATGGTTTCTTAACACCAGAATCAACAAACCTTACTCAAAAAATTACTCAAGACAAATAACACTTCAAAACACACAGTATACTATAATATATAGAATTAAAAACTATATATAAATAATTAAATAAGATCACCCACACAATAAAATCTTCATACTATCAAAAAAATGAAAAAAATAATTTAAATCAAATAGAAATGGTTACAAAAACATTTTTTATTGCAATTTCAAATACATTTTATTCTCATCTTTAAATATTCTATAACATAAACCATTAAATATTAAATCATCATTAAAATTTGTTTGTTTATTATAATAAATTTAAAAAAAATAATAAATCTAATTATTTTTAACATAAATCTACAAAACATGCTTTATAAATAACATTTCACGTAAAAATTTTGGTTTCCACACTTTTGAGTTATGAAAACCCCTTTCTTATTAAATTTATAGAAAATAAACATTTATTTAAAAATTAAAATTATTTAGTTTGAAAAATATCCGCACATCATTATATATGATTACATATGCACACATTACATAATCAATAATGTAGTAACCAAAAATTTCATTGTCCAAGAATGAGAAACAATATAACAAACATCATGAGTTGTTTTAATCAATTAGACTACCACACATAACTATTCTAGAAAAATTGAATTCATTCAAAAGTAATCTATGGAATTTAAAATAATTCATGTTTTTTGTAAATACACATTTCAATATTTAGTTTTTAATGATAAATCTCAATACACATCATTGCAGTAAAGTAAAATAAAGGACAACACATTGATTGGTTCATAGACACCAATCTATCCCAAACATTCAATTAAAACATGAGCTTCCATTAGTAATGGGTTGATCAATTACATTTATTAATTAATTACCAATTTTTTATGCTCCACCCTCCACTTACCACCCAAATAACCACTCTTTATTTGATACGATTTTTCAATAAACCAACATGAGTATCTAAATATTTTACCAGAATCATCATGCCATAGACCTAAGGAATGTTCTCAATATCCTTAATCTTGAACCTTATCCACTGGGTATCACACATATACAATATAAGTGAATTAAACTTTATTATGAAGAAAAAATAATTATTACCCAACAAAGAAATAAATATACTAAAATACATGGTTTCATACATGATATATTATAAAAATGTGTAAAACCTAGATTAATCGAAAAATAAATATACAGATATCTCTATGTGGCACACAAACTCAAATGAATAAAAATAAATCTATAATATCATTCCCAATACATGCTACAATCCCCAATAAGATAAATGTTCATGCCTAAAAATATAAAAAAGATAAGTACAAAGATCTATATACACCAGGGTGTGTATGTAGGGTGTGAGCTAACTCTAAGTAGGATTCCATTAAGAATATATGTAATTCCCTTTCTAATAATAAATATAAATGATAGTTTGAAATAAAATTTAGTAAAACACTTTGAATAATTTTTTATAAGGAAAACCCACACAAATTTAATTTTCTCTTCATTCCCCACTTTATCTTTACATTGAAAACAAGTCTCAGTATGAGGAAAATAAATTAACCCCTAAAAAATCCATAACATAATATATAATTTAAGACATAATGAAAAAAAATCTTTTTATAAGGTTAATATTAACATAAATTAAGTATTTACAAAAATAAAATCATAACATAGATTATGCCACATCATAATAAGACTCAACATAGGTATCAAACTTGATCTAATAGAGACAATTTAGGACCTCTCTCAGGGACCACTAACTAACTTATAATAAAATCATATCAGATTCAAACCCCAACTCACCCTAAAAGTATTACTGATTTGGAACCACTATCCATAGAAAAATTATAACAAGGGGACCCTAAATAGAGTAAAATATAAGTTATATCAACACACATCCTCATATTATTGTATAGAAAATGTTCCCATAGACCCAGATATCTCAAACAATAACCCCTTTAACAAATTCACATCAAAATAATCAATAAAACACAATCTATTATATTACCCATTAAAAGAATATTATATAAAGGTGATGGAAAAATAATAATTACAAGTAAAAAATTCTAATTATGGTATTATAAATCAGAAAAATATAAAAACCATTGAAATTCATTTTTGAATCCCAAACATGTCTTAAACATCACTTATAAATTCATTTTAAACAAAAATTTCTTCAAAGTCATTCTGTTGAACACCGTTTGTGCATTTAAAGTGTTATTATTGAAATTAAACATTTTAAATACATTTAAATTCATTTTATAAAATTAAAATTGATTCTAAAACTCCTTCATAAATCAGTTTAAAACATAAATAGACTTAAAAAAATTATTGAACACCTTCCATGCACAGAAATATACATGGTGGAAATTCTACAAAGATTATATAAGAACTCATTATACATGATATATATTTGTCAACAAGTTATGTAAATGTTTAGGTTAAGAATTATAAAAAAACTATTGATGTATTCATAAGTAAAAAAAATTCTTTTTTGAGTTACATAGGAAAACCTACCTGTAATACATTGAAACGATATCACCTTCATGAAATGATGATTCTTTAAGGTTATAAATGATTTTTTCATACTTTTCGCATGAAAATACACAAGGAATTCAAGTGGTATTCGTTGAAATAGACAAACCCCCATGTTTAAATGAACCCTAAGTGAAAAATATGTGTAAGGTAAAGAACAGTAATGAGAAGTTTAAGTGAAATAATATAAATCAAGGATAATAATAAGCTGAGACCTTCCATGGTAGATTCTCAATTATATTTAATGAATATACTTGAAGAGGGAACCTTATCACTCTTGGTGTCGAGCTACCTTGGTAGAATGATGCTAAGAAATTGAGTTTCCACGTTTACACACATATTTTTTTAACAATAATAATAATAATAAAGGTGACATAATTTTAAATAATCCATTTTCAAGAATAATCTAGACACATATATGAAATTTACCATTAAATATATTAATAATTATTATAATAATCACCACAACCTACTCATGTTCCAATGACTAAACCCATTAAAAGGTATATATATAATAAATTACAATAATAATAATATCAATTAACACATAACATACTTTTTACAAACATATCACTATATGAACAAAATAAATTATGAAATCACTTTTAAATAATTACATTATCACTATAAGAATCAAACAAAATCATTATACTAATCCATATATCAATTATGAAGATTATCAGGAAGCTAAAACATGAAAAACAAGGGTATAGACCAAATATGAAGGATACACAGTTAAAATATATAGTTCCTAAAAATATACACTAATTAAGCTTTTCCCATTGTCTCCAATATTCCCAAACTATAAAGTTATTGTTCACAGTTTCACAAACTATTACCCTATCATGCAATCTTCAAAAATTTCAAAATATTCAAAATTTAATTATTTTACTTCTTAAAATATTATTACAAGAACATTTATTGTAAATATAAAAACTTGGATATCCTAATTATTTTCACCACAATATGTTTCCCCTATAAATCCCCTTTAGGTAAACCATTATATCCTAGATCATTTTTTTAAAAAAATCTATCAATTCCAAAACATTTATAATTTCAAAAAGTTTTGTTTATTTTTGAATAATCTATCAATTAAAAAATTCCACTATTACTATTCACATTCACATGGGTACATACCACCATAAGAAAAACTCATTTTTTTCATCTTTTAAATTTCGAGGTTCTATAATCGAACGCATATCTTATATATATATATATATGCACCAATGTGTATAATTTGAAACTTTTATTTTTCTCAAAAACATTTATTTATAAAATTCACATGTAAATTAACTAAATTACAATGTTCATAAAATTGAGAACATAGAAAAAAATTTCATTTATTTTTTAATCACATTTATTAAATATAAATAAGAATTTTGTTATAAAATTAACCAGTAAAAATAAAAGTAAAGGTCCCATTCTAGTCCTCATAAAATTATATAGTACATAGAAAATTTGGATTCTTTGTCATCAAAATTGGATGTACAGGTCTTACAAAAATGAATAGAAAAATTCATATTTTTCTAATTTTTTCTACCAAAAGAAAATATCATAAATCTAGACACATGATTTAGTTTAGTAGGTTTCATTGCCCAAATAGGCATAAAAATAAAAACATATTGTTGTTGAAGTGGAACTTTTATTTTCACCTTCTAATAAAAAATTTAAGATGTCTATGGGGTATAACTAAGGAATAAATGGTTGTTTACGGATTAAGGGGTATAAAATGGTTTATAGGAACATTTCAATATACATAAATAGTGTGAAAATTTATTTAACCCTGAAGGCTTCCCTATAATATTTTTAGACATCCATGGATATGATTCACATTTTGAAAAATCATACACTAACTAAGTAAGATTTTCTATACAAAATTTTGAAATGCATGAATTTATTGCAGGGCTCTCCAAAAAATGTATTTCATATTATCCCAAGATACTACGCATACCCCTAAACCAACAGCACTTACTCAAAATCAAGAAATTTCTTCTATAAATGAAAAAATCAATTGAATGAGTTGTATTTATTATTAATCAGGTTGTGAATAAGTAAATTAAAAGTATATTATTAAAGATCTTTATGGTTACATATTTTATATATATTTAAAAAAAAGTAGTAATATATATTTGATTACTGATGTTCTAATTTTCAAGTTAAAGACCAGTGATTAAGAATAAACTATCTATAATAGTTATGAATAATTTTAGAGAAATAAAACTTGTGAGAGATTGAATAATGATTATTAAAGAGATTGATATGGTTGAGAAGATGAAGGAACCATAAAAGGAAATTTTTACATGAATGTTGATGTATCAGTTGAAGGAATACTCATCGATGATGGTTTGAGTTGTGTTTAAGTTGTTGATAATTCCTCAGGATAATTTAGAGAGTTTATTAGATTATTGAAGCAAGGTATGGAATTATTTATGATATAATTCATTCATATTAATTTCCTCTTTAATACCCATAAGATATATACCCTATGTTAAATATTCAGTCCCACGCAAGATAGGTGTATATTATATGATAACTAAGTTTGTATGATATGATATTTAGTTAGATACCAAAATATATTAAGAGAGAATAATGCTTCATAAAATACAACTATTTTAAATGTTAATAGGCATACATAAGATAAGATAGTGTTTAAGAAGATTTTGCATAAGATGAAACCACATATGATATACTGTTTTGTAAGAAGAGCTATGCGTATGAGTGATCACATATGAGGATCCACAGATGATTCAATCCAGGTAAGGGGATATAGATTTAGAGATTCAGATAAGAGGATTATTTATCCTTACATTGAAATTAATAATTCTATAAATAATATTTTGGGGAATTAAAAATATAAATATGATGATGTTGTTTTTGTGATCATCATGATTAAAATATCATCATAAAATTAAGACGATTGTTTTCTAATCTAGGAATTTAGTATGAAACTAGAGGTGATACTGATTCAATATAGAGGGTTGGTATGATATCCATGTAATAGAAGGAAACTTCAATATCTCCGAGGCACGTGGTTCTATATAGACATGGAGTTTTCAAAGAAAAATAATGGATTGACTTTATAGAGTATTACAATCCATTATATTCAAGTTCGTATGTATAAACAAATCTCAGGGGATTAGTATGTTTAGGAAAGGAATACATGCCCTTGAATAGTATTAACGGGAAAACAATCATGATTATTGTTAACTTATTAAAAAAAATAAGATCATTTCTAATACCTAGGATCAAAGTGTTTCAAAAATTCAATTTTGGATACTATTATACATGATATTATTCTGTTAATATATATTTTTAGAAAAGAATAAATTAGGTTTGTGCTTGTGAATAATGTGTGAGTTTTTAGGTTGATGAGATGGGCCTGATAAACTATTATTTCAAGGATATCATAAGGATACTGAAGCTAATATATATAAAGAATAATAAACATACTTGCATGCATGAGTATTCCTAAAACCAAGGAAGAACCAGACCATTAAATATCTAAAGTGAGTGTTTGAGATTGGTGAGCCTTTTAATCAGTTTTTATATATCTGGAAGATATTATACACTAGCAGACTAGTTTATCTTGTCTATTCATGTCAGGAGATCTATTTCTGGTGGTATAAGAAGAGATATAAGAACCAAAATATCATTCCTTATATTCAATCATAATTTTAGTGTGTAGTGGGAATCTATAAACTCTCTTATGGGACTCAAGATCCATAACATAGTGGGACTATAAGATAAATGCATTAGGATAGTCTATTGTGTAATTAGTTTTACATATAATATATAATTCTTGATTGGGGGGACTAACCAATCCTTGGAATAAGTAGGATTTTTCACAAAACCTTTTAAATCCTTAATTCTTGTTCTCTTTACATTTCACTACAATTAGGTGTGGTTTATTTAATCAAGAAATAAAAGATCTTGGTTTTAATAACCATAGAGGTTGAATATTAAAATAATACTTCATATAATATACAATTTATTCATCCCCTCTTATAGGGGTACCATGGACCTAGGATCTGTATGTTTAATCAATGTTAATCTAGGTTTCATCTAACGATCCAAGAATTTATGAGTATAAAGAATAAAAATTATACAAATTGATAGCTATTACCTAATTTTTATAGAAATAAATACTACATTAGGAGGTATATTATGCTAACCTACATTATATAAAATTTATCAGAGGTAAAAAATTGTAAAATATTTGGTTTTCAACCTATTCTTGTGGGATCCCTAAGGCCTTTTTCTGACAATAAAATTTTGAAGTTTATGGGAAATCCAAAAATTCTATTTTTACTTATCTATAAAAAATGGTATAGACAAAGGTTATGGGACTAAAAAATACTAATGATATTTTGGATAAATTAAAAATCAATGATGATAGTAATATAAATGCTAATGATTATAAACTATAAATTTTAAGGTTAAGGTCAATAGACAATAAAATGGTTGATGATGATAACTTTCAAAATTATTTTATAAGAGTTAATAAGGTTGTGAGTAATATTTGGGGGTTTTGTGAAAATATTGATAACTCCTTCATTGTTAAAAATATGATAAGTAATTTTTGAGGTCAGTTTGATGTAGAATTATTAGCCACGGATGATAGAGTATACCTTACATTGGATGATCTTTATAACATCCTCATCATTTATGACATGATAAAACCCCATCATTGAATAAAAAATACCAAGAAGAGATGAACCTTATGACTATGATAAATGATGATACAAAAAATGAAAAGGTTGTAGAATAAAGTGATTCTTAAAGTGAGGAGGATGATTAGTATTTAAGAAAAATGTATCCCTTTTATCATAGAAGTTTGGATAAGACACGAATAAAGGAAATAAAAAAAATATATTCTATAATTGTAATGAAATTTGAAATTTTTCCATTAATTTTCCAAATAGTAACGTAGTTGAATATGATTTTGATTCTAATGATGAATCTGGAAGAACGCAAACTAAATAGGTTAATTTAAATAATAAAAAACCTATAAGTATGAAAAGTATCTTGATGATTAGTAAGAAACAAATTGAATCATCATATAGAGTCAATTGGTTAGTGAAGTTAATTTTTTGGATCATGTTTATATTATCTTTAATCCCTACAATAATTATGCCAATAATGAAATTAATAATCAAGACCAGATATTTAAAGGTGTGTAAGAACCAAGTCTTTAAAAAAACATGTAGCTTAAGAATAATAGAAGAAACATGGTATAAGTAAATAAAAAGATATAAAATGGGAAATTAAAAGTATAAAAGGAAAGAAGAGCCTTATGTTGTTGATATTAATATGAATAAATTTTAAGTGGCTGGGAAAGAGAATATGCTATGAGTATTGAATAAAAACTATCTGAAGAAAAAAATATGAGATGGATAAACACAATCCATCTTTCTAGCATAATAAAATGAGATAAATAAGATCAAATAAAATTTCAATTGGTAACTAAGGTTAAAGGTGAACCCTCTCAAGTTGGTTACATGAAGGGAAATAATAGGAATGTTGAATCTACACCCAATGAATGTCAAACAAAATTTTTATATATAATAGTGCAAGTTACAAATACAAAATTGAACATATAAGGAATATGGAAAAAAGTGAGTGGTATTTTTTATATTAAAGAGAGAAATAAATATTACAAAAATATAACTACCCCTAGTAAAAGAAATAGTCCCTGTTTTCAATTAGGCGACACCAAGAATATTCTAGAATGATTTGTTATCAAAGTGTAAGATAAAAATTTAGACGTATTTTATGGTTCTATGGAATATATGGACACTGGATCTACTCTTACCCGTATAACATGTTATCCCCTAGTAATAGGGATGAATAAAGAGGGGGATATCATGAGTAGAAGATGAATTATTCTTAGAGTCATAAAGACATGACTAAAAATTCAAAAAGTCTATTAACAAGAAATAGATTTGAATTCTTAAAAGAAATCTTTGGAAGATACAGACAATAAGGTCATAGATCTGGTTAGTTTATGAATATTCTACGTAAATAAGTTATGTATGAAGGACATCATTAACCTCATTCCATATCAACAAGAAATGATGGGGATGCTGGTGAAAGCATCAAGAAACGATGTTTTTGACTGAAGTGAAGAATACTGCTACAAATAAGGAACTATTTAATGAAACTAAAATTAATATAAAACCCCTTAAGGTTTATAAGAGGAAAAGAGACATTATAAAATATTCCAATATTGAGATGGGATGGAATGAAAATACATGTTTTAAAATAAATTCTCATTTTTACTATTACTAATTATGAATACAAAGGTATCTCCTTATTCCCTATTTTTTATTTTTCACTAACATGTAGAGAATTACTAGAGAAAATTGAATATTTTACACACTGTATAAAAAAGAAGTTTATATTCATAGATTTTATTAACTATCATGAAAATGAATAAGTGAGTGCATATACTGTGTGTGGGGATTTTAAGATAAGTTTTCAAATTATCACCATGTCATAAATAATGAATTTTTGGACAACCATATAAAAACTAGAAACATAGTTCTATTTCTTGATAGATACGGTTGATAAGACTCAAATATGTTAAAATGAGAATGGTATCTCATTTTAGGGTTATGAATAGACAGACATGATGTCTTGGTGATTTATTTATGTTTTTCTACCGTGGTTTTAACTAGCCATAGGGGATGAATATTAAAAGATTAATTTATAGGATAAAATATGAATTCACCAACCATTTCAATAGTATCATCAACTTTCTATTTATAAAAAACCCATGCACCTAATAAAATGGAATAGTTGTGTACCGGTGTTTTATAATTTTGACCTAAAACATTCATGATAAATATTTGATAGTAAAAGTATATATTAATACATGTTATAGCTTTTGGAAATAAATTTCAATTACTTTGAACCATTGAATCATTTGTTTATTCAGAAAATATAATCAATTTTAATAAAATGAAATAATAGAACTTGTCAAAATCATAATTAAAAAAACAATAAATATAATACCCAATATTCCTATCTAGTTATATCATGCATAATTTAATCTAGAATCAAAAAATTTTGACATCAGTTAAATTCCAAACTAAATTATACCCCTCAATTATCATGAAATCCATAAAAGATAATAATTTTTAAATAAAAATATCAAATAAAAACACCCTATATTTAAATCATCACTACATACCCTAAAAAATATAAACAAAAAATAATATTAATAAAAATTTAATAAATCACCGAACCATTATTACAATATCAAACCACCTAAATAAATGATGAACAATCCATAACATTATAAAAAATCATTTATAAAAATATGAACACGCCAAAAAATTCCCCAGACCTCAATTTGGGGAAGAGAGTGTAAATATCCATTACTAAAACATTTTGAAAACCAAAGAAATATTTTCAAAAGTAGAAACTTCAAATAAATTCTATTTTAAGACTTCTTCAAGGAAATAAATTTTTCTTTTTATAAAACCATTGAAACACTTTTATTCCAAATAAAACCATCTAAAAACTAAATAATAAGAATAAAAATTATAGGTTTTCTTTTTAAACATATTCTAAAATAATTATATACAAATATAGATGAAATATACCCTTATATCACAACTAAGAATTAATTTAGTACTCCAAAAAACAAGTCCATATTTATAAAATATAATTTTTCAAACAGTCATAAATTATATCACAAAATAACTCAAACAAAAATTAATATCCCATTTTTATTGAAAAAATCACATCAAATATTTATAATTGTATCATATAAGAGATCTATAAATTTATTACTCTTTAGACCAAGGGTATTCAAAGGTGGAAACTAATTGTATGTTGTTTTTATTATCAATCCACACTCTGTTGATCGAACAGTTTTCAATCCATGTGATCTTTTCCATATAGATGGATTTAGAGTTGATAACAACATGTTTCTCTATTTTTTTCCAAAAAAATACCGTGAATACACAAAGGAATGGAAAAGTTTGACAAAATCCATGTAATCAGAAGCAATAAAGTTGTTATGTATCAAAGGCATATTTCAAAAAAAAATTGATTTCCATGAAATAATGAAATTTAAAAAGTTTTGTGAAAGTACATGTTTTTAACGTTCATGAAATTTAGGTGGATGTTGGTGAATTATATGCGATGTGTTTTCTTGGTATGGTAGAGTGTTACAAAAGATGTGGAGTTTCATAAAAGCTAAAGAAATTTTCAAAAGGGTAATTTTAAATGTTAAAAAATATTTTTCTCATCATTTGTTGTATCTATGTTTTTGGAGGATGTCTTATCACTTTGATTTTGTGAAATTATTTTTGTGATCATAATTTATTTGAAAATCAATAACTTTACTCAAACACATGTTTCAAGAAACGGGTTGTTAAGAACTCATTGGTGTAAATGGATTTAAATGAATATGTTTTCCTGAAAGGTGGAAGTTTCATGAAATTTATATGTTTCACCAAAGTTGTGAGTTTTTCATATGTTTCTAGTTTTGTAGAAAAATTAATGGGTTTCTTGAAATATACTTATGAAAAAAAAATTGAAATTTGAAAAATTATGTAGAATGACCTAAAGAATCATCGTCACATTTTTATGATGTAAACCATTTTCCTCATGTTCTCAGATATGTCATTGACCTTTAATTTGAAAAACTAAGAAAAAATTCACCCAATGTTATGAGAAATGATGGGTTGACATAAGTGCTCTGATAAAAGAAGTGTTCTATCCATAAAATTATTACAAAGGTAGTGATTCAATAACAGAGTGATCTTTACTTGAGAATTATAATCCACATCATTTGGGAAATATTTGTGGATTTTTTTATGAAAAAAACACTGTCAATGTATTCCCAATGGAAAATCATTTTCTGGCGAACCATGTAAAACTATTGTGTTGTTTTTCCTTTTATGAATATATGTGTTAGGATAATCAATAATTCTTTGGGACATATTTCATGATATCCTATAAAAATGGAGAAAAGACCTCTATAATTATAAGTAAAAGTGACACTCCAATTCACTCATCCCCTCTTCGGGTGTTTCATGTTCTAACAAGTGGAATTACAATGATAGGTAATAGGTATTAAATGTGTCTTCTGTTTTGGGTTTTAGGGAGAATTTAGTGAATGTAAGGTGATATCCTATTTTTGATGCAACCAATTTCTAGATTTTGAATAATAGAGTAATATCTCATTTATGATCCCTTGGGATTTTATTTCCCTTATCCATGGGTCAAGGGATTCAGGATAGTTATGCAACAGTAATGTCTAATAAAGAATCTTATAATAAATTTCGTGATGTAGATTTCATAGATTCAAATTCTCTTAGAATATCTGTATTATATCAAATATATATAAAGGTAATGAGTATCACTTCACAAAATTCCAAGTGGGAGAAATTGGAAAATATATAAAGGAAAAAGCAATGTAAAGGGGGAAAAACTAAAAGTTATATACAATAAGTTGGATGATTTTAAAATTCATTCAGATGAAAATGTAGATAATTCCTTTAATTTAATTACTAACGTTATAGGATCTATTCAAATTCTTGGTTAAAAAATTAAGGATATTAACATTATAACAGAAGTCTTAAGAAGGATTAAACCACTATACAGAATGAAGGATTTGACTATTGGGGAAATTGATATATCTTTTCTTTATATTGATAATATTATAAGTGGTTTGGTGGGGGATGAAATGAGAGATAAACTAGAGGTGATACCAATTTGATCAAGTAAAGAAATTTAATTAAAATCCATTGAAAATATTACATTGATAAAGGCTATGATGATAAAGAAGATGTGCATGATTAATTTATTTCTCTTGTTACTAGAAACTAAAGTGAGTAAAAGGTATATTTGAAGGAAAACTTCCTCTAGTAGGTTTTAAATGAGGAGAAGTAGGTCTAATTTCTACAAGGTAATCAATAATATTTTATGAAGATGAAAGTGAAGTAGAAACCATACAGAGACCACTGAAGAAGTTCCCAGAAAGTTGAAAATTCAAATCACAAAAAGAATTTACAGATGATGATTTTTTTTGGAAAAGAGGATAATGATGATAATTACTTATTATAGGAAGTATAAATTGAGTTTAAATATGATGTTAAAGATTCCAAAATGGATATATTCGACAATCAAGAACCTATAAAAGAAATATACAATCAACCAGATGGTGTTGTCAATTTCAAGGTGGAACATAAGGGTGTAATTCATGAGCTTAACATTTGTAAAAAGTAAAATACAAATATTTGAGATTTTTTAAAGGAATCATCAGATTATGTGGATCATCATTAACCAGATATTGATCGAGTTTAGAGATATATAGATTATCATTTGACAAATCATGAAATATTTGTGAGTTTTTACAGTTTAAAATAAATATTAAAGAGTATTAGAATGTTACCAATAAACATAGATCAAGGTTAGAGTATAAGGATAAAATTATTTAGGGCCTTGATGAATATATCATTAACATAATAAGTAAACTAAAAACAAATAAAATTAATGGAAGCAAAGAAGAATGTACACTTTGGAGAGTTCTCTGTGTAGGTATTTTGGAAAGAGTAAAACATGGATCCAAATGAGTTGAGAAATCATTGAATGATTAGAGACCTAAATTTAGGGGTATAAGTGAAAATGGATGCAATACCAAAACATAAAATTCTTGAAATGATATGGTCCCAAAAAGGAAAACAGAAATTTGTTAATGTCACTAAGGTACTGGATGTTCTAACATAGAAAACATAGAACCAAATAGAGGACAAGGTTGAAAATAATTCACAATTATCTAGGGATAATAAATAACCAAATATATTTACATAAGTGAGGTACATTCATAGGAATATAATTGATAATACATTTCCTCTTATGAATTTTCAATTATGTGTTTTTTAGGTAATATCGTGTCTTTCTATGGAGAGGCATGGATATTTCTGAATGTGGAAGAATATGGTAGTCAATAAATGATAATGAGAACATATTGTTAATCATATATAATAAATAATATCTAGGGATATTGTTTTAATTGTATAAAATTTGTACATGAATCTATTCATTACAAGGAAAATGGAAGGAGGGAACCGTAACTATAGAACTTAGAAACAAGTGAATACAAGTCAAACAATCAAAATAACCTTTGAAAATAGTACACTATTCTAAAATAAGATCATGATTATGATACAACCATTAATGTTTAGAATAAATTAGAGAGGTCATATTATACCTTAACTCTACTAGGTATCTCATGGAATTAAAATAAGAATGTTGAGAAATCCAACATGGTACATATCATGCTTAAATTCAGAAAGAATAATAGCATCTGGATTCTTGATAGTGTATTTTCATCCCAAATGACAGGAAATGATAATTGAATAATTTGAAGGAAATATTTTATTGAACAATCAAATTTAGAAAAAATAGTTTCTTAAAGATAAATGGTAGTGGTAATATCCAATTTGAAAGTGATGAGATAAAGTAAATGGAAGTGATCTATATGGATTATTTACATCATAATATCTTGAGTGTGAGTAAACTCTATCACTCATGACTACTGGTGAAATTTAATAAAAAAGGGCTAACCATTAGAGGCAATTTAGGAAACTTTATCATGAAAGGATATATGACAAATGGTAATTTATACCAAGAATAATGTAAATAAAACACATGTTTCTTAAAAATCGAAGAGGAAAACATCTTGTGGCACCGGAGGTGGGGTCACATAAATCAATAGAGAATAGAAAACCTATCCAATATAAATTATGTTTTATAAATTCCTAATCTATATTTTTATCAAGAAAATACATGTGATACTTTCATGTGTGAAAAATGGTCCAAAATGTTTATCTTTCAAGGAACAAAAGGGAAAAAATATACTATATGGATTTGACACAGATGTGTGCGGTATAATGAATTTGGATGGAAAATATACAGAGAGGATATTCATTAGTTTTAATGATGATTACAATATAATGGAATGTGAGATATTTATGTAGAGTAAAAAAGAAGTGGTTGAATTCGCGAAAAGATATCTTTGAAGATTTGAGAATGAAACATACTACATAATCAAGATGCTACCTTTAAAAAATGGAACATAATACAAATATATTGAATTTTAAAATTACTTAAAATACCTAGGATCAAGAATGAGATTTCATCAGTGAGAAAACCACAAAATAAGGGGTCATTGGATTCCGAAATCAATAGGTGAATAATATGGCCAAAACTATACTATTTGATAGTAGTTTTTCTCATCCCTCTTAAAATGAGTCTATTCAAGTTGTTGTGTATAATAAAAATCAGAAAGTGATGAATCTAGGAGTGGAAGGTACACTCTATGAAATATGTCATGAAAGGATGGCCCCACTAATGTATTTTTTTAAAGTTCATGTTTTATCCAAAACTAAGAAGTAAATCAAAGCAAGTATCGATATTCTATAGATAAAACAATATTCCTTGGATACTCAATAAAGAGTAAATTATATAAATTCTACAATAATCAGCTTAGAAATATTGTGGAGAGAAACAATGTGAAGATCACTGGGGATATTATGAAGAAATTTAGTAGCTCATATGTTGATATCTTTTAAGATAAAGAATATTTTGGAAAAGATAGATATTCAAATACAAAAATTATAGAAGTATTGGATAAAAATCCGATTTCTCTAAATAATGATCATTCCGAAGTGAAATCATAAGAGGAAACCATTACTAAAGAAACATAACAAAAACCTTCCCAGAAAAGAATAATAGAAGTTAATCAATCCAACACTATTATGTATTGTATAGCACTAACACTAATAAAAATAATGGGTAATATAGAACATTATGCTCTCTTATCAATGGTGGAACTAGACTCATTTGATGAAGTAATGAAAGATGAATCATTGGTTAAGTCCACAAATGAATAAATTGATTATATTAAAAAAATACATTGGATCCAGTTAAGAGGCCAAAAAATTATAAATCTAATGGAACAATGTGGATATTCAAGAAAAACATTTATGAGCAAGAAATGTCATCAGAATAAAGGAATACATGGTCTTTGAAATATATGAATTCATTGATGTCATTGATATTGCGAAAAAAAATTCCCCAATAACTCAACTAGATTCCATTATTCTTTTCTTAGCCATGGTTATTTAAAGAGTGTAATAATTTTATAACATGGATGCCAAAATGGAATTCCTAAATTTAATTCTTGAAGAAGAAGTCTACATTGAACAAACAATGGAATTTCTTTATTGGAAATAATTAAGCAAAAGTTTTTTTGTTGAATTTGTCTCTATATGGTGAAAATCAAGAACCACGAGCATGGTATTCTTGACTGGGTCCTTATCCAAAGAAGCTATAATTAAAAATATGAGTTTACACCCATAATATATATGTCAATAAATCTCAAATAGGCCAATTTATGGTACTTGTTCATGTTTATGATATCATTTTTGGTGGAAGAAAGCAAGAATTAGTGGGAGAATTTTCTAATCATAAAAATTAATATGGGAAATTTTTATTATTGGTGAAGTTATATTCTTTTTGGGGATATATATGATTCAAAAGAAGTAATACACCTTCACTATTTTGGAAGAGTATGTAAGAGTGATTCTAAATAAATTAAATATTCATGGTTCCCAAAATAATGTTGACTCCAATTGTGGTTGGGAAAAAATGGGATGTATGAGGATAAAAAATATATGGATCCCACCAAGTACATAAGGATCATTGGATTCTTTTTTTATTTGATTGTGAGATGGAGAAATATCATATTTTAAATATTTTTAGAATCTTAAATCAAATGTAATATAAAGGGTGAGAATTTTAAAAAGATTATTGAATCATAAGTTGTAATCAAGGTAATCTCAAATTTGTATTATACATTGATGTTGGAAGTGATAACAAATTTTCATCATTTTCTAATGTCAAATGGGCTAGATTTGTGGTGGATCTAAAGTCCAAAAATGGGGGTGCCTTCTTCATTGGAAATAAATGTGTGGGATGGTTGAGGAATGAATAGGAAATGACTTCTCTTAGTATGAATGAATCAAATTACATCTTTGTGTTAAAGGTATTCACTAAACTATTATGTATAAATAAACAACTTTTTGTATGGGTGATGTGGTAAAACAACCAATGGTGATATTATGTGACAATCAAGATCATAAAACACCTAGTTCAATACTATCATACCAAATATATTTATATCATATATAACTTTATAAAATAAAATTTTAAACTAGTTGTTTTTAAAATGGATCATGTTATAACTAATTATCATGTTTTTTACATTATGACAAAGCCTTTTCCCACACCAATATTTGAGAAACCTTGGTTTAAGCTCAGTTTTCATCCACCTCCCATTGCTTTAGGAGGTTATGTTTTAACTACTCTTCACATTTTTAACTAATTAAAGCTATTTATGTATGTGTCATAGATTTGAGGGGATATATGATCCCTAGAGTGTTTTTTGGGTACTAATGGACAAACATGGTTTCTTTGGGTTTAAAACAACAAGGGGAGAAAGGAAAAATTAAATGGAATAGAGGTTTATAGGATAATAAGTATCTCTAGGAATGAAATTATCTCTTGACACTATTGTATTCTACACCACTCTTCACTCACATATACATGGATCAATGGATGAGTTATTTCAGTGCTCTTAGGTTTTCATTCGAGGTTTTTTACACGATTGAATTTATCTTTGGATTGAAAACACACCCAAATAGAGAAATTTTTAGACCCATGGGTGTTTAAAGGTGTAAATTGATATTATATTGTGTTTTCTGTTAATCCACACTAGGTTGATCGAAGAATTTTCAATCCATGTAATCTTATCCATATAAGAATATCTAGTTTATAAGGTTGTATAATTTTCCTGCATTTTCCAAAATTTAATCTATGAATCTGGAGAAAAAGTAATGTTTCATGAAATATATGTTCTTAGAGATAATGAGGATTTTATGTATTGAATGAATATTTTTGTTTATGTTTTTAATTTTCATGAAATAATGAAATGTAAAATGGTTTGTTAAAGATAATGTTTTGTAGGGAAATGAAAGACAAGTTTATATTGGTGAATCAGAGGCAATGTTTTTTCTGAGTGATGTCTAATTCCACGAAAGTCGTGGGGTTTTTTAAAATACAAGGAGTTTCTAAAATGGGTTATTTTCACCTATAAAAGTTATTTTACTCATCATTTTAAGTATCTATTTTTTTGGAGGAGGTCATATCACTCTGATTTCATGAATATTTTTCACAGACATAATTATTATATGAATTAGAAACATTATAAAAACATTGGTTTTGTGAAAATGATGGTTGAAAACTCATTAGTGTAAAGGGATTATAATAAATGGGGTTTTATAAAGGAATAGATTTCATGAATGTCTAGATTTTTTGTGAAATTTTTTAATTTTGTAAAATATTACAATTTTGTAGAAAAAGAATGGGGTTTCGTGAAAAATAGTTTTTTGTTAAAGATAATTATGCAAAGATAGTTGAACATGGGAAAATTTTGTGGAATGAACTAAAGAATATTAATTGTTCTTCCATGTTCCAAAAAAATATAATCATGTTTTCAGAAATGGAAACAATCTTTAAGTTGATAAAATGATAAAGACTTCACCCAAATTGGTGAGTAAGTGTGAGTTGATAAAAGTGATCTGAGGGGTCCATGTGTTATCCCTAAAATTATTATAAAGGTATTGATCCAATAATGTAGTGAATATGATTGAAATTTTTTTAATGCACATAATCTAGTGATGCTTAGTAGATTTTGGAACCATCGAAACACTATTAGTATATGCTCATTGGACTAGCCATTAGAAGTGAACCATGTAAAAATGTCGTGTTTGGTTTCTTTTTATTCTTACATGTTATAGGTGATTTCATAACTGTTTTTGATAGATTTCATGAGTTATTACCAATTTGGAGACAATATCCATTTAATTCCAAGAAAAATGACACCTAGATTCTCCCCTCCCCTATTACGGTGTTCGGGAGACTTACATTTAAATTAAATATTACATATTCAAAAAATACATTAAAAATGTCATAAATTTTTTATGTATAAATAAAAACTAAAATATATTCTTATATCAATTAAATTATTATAATTAAATAAATAAAAAAAGTTTATAATCCCCAAATATTTCCAATTATAGTAAACTGTTATTTATATTATTAAAAATATAATTCTGGACATTTTAGATAAAATATAATTTCATTATGAACTACTACCTCATAAATATGAATATAAATATATAAAAAAGTTTCCTAAGAAATTAATAATAATATACATTTTAACAATTTATAAAAACAACATTAATAAAATTAATATTTATATAAAACACCAATTGAATTAAGATATCCCATATTATAGTAGAAAATTTATAAATACCTATAATTCCAAATGATTGATTTATTAAAGTGGTAACTATATAAATAACCATTATTTACATAAACCATAAATCCATTTTTTTATGTAACAAACACCAATAAAAACCCTAGTTTCCCTAGGAAATAACTTTTAAAGCACAAATTTTAGAAGAAAAACCATATATGTTTTACCAAATTGTTGATACTTTTAAAGATAAAAAATAAATCATCTATTAATATCCCAAACATAATAAATAATAAATATCAATATCTACTCTTGAATTAGTCACATTTTTTTGTAACTTAAAATAAAAACTTCATGAGTTGTTTCAATAAATTAGTCTACCACACATAACCATTATAAAAACATTGAATTTTTCCAAGATGCAACCAATCAATTCCAAATAAGTTAGGATTCATGTATCTCCAAATATCAATATCTACTATTGAATGGTAAATATTTCGATACCTCACCCCCATAATGTATAATAAAAAGCAATCCATCGAATGGTTCATGCACCCCACTCAACCCAATCATCCCATGAAAACTAGAGTTTCCACCATGAATCATTTGATCAAGACCATTCATATATTACTTATTTTGTTTCATAAATCCTACCTTTATTGACAACCCAATTACTCATGCTTTGATACCATTTTTTAACATTCGAGAATGAATATTATTCCATCTTACATGAACTACAATTCCATAGTCCTAGGGTGTGCTCCTTATCACCCTAAGCTGGAACATATTTCATTAGGTTTCACATGTGTATAATGGGAATGATTAACCCTCTATGAGTTATAGAGAAAAAATATTAGCTATTATTGAATATCAACAAACATAAAATACAAGCATCTATATACGATAAAAGGATTACTAATGCAAAAAAATAAAACATAATTAAAATAAATAAATATCTAGGCATCTCTATGTGGTATAAGAAATCCATAATTGGCACAACCACCATAGTATCATGCCCAAGAAATGGTCTACTCCAAAATAATATCAAATTCCATACCTGTAAAATATTATAAGAAACATACAAGTCTATATACACACTAGGATGTGTGAGTAGGTAGTGAACTAATTCCATGTAAGATAACACGAAGAATCTACATTATTTCCATTTAAATACTATTTATAAATTCTTGTTTGAAATAAAATTTTGTAAAATACCTTCATTACTTTTTTATAAGAAAACACTAGCCACATTTTTCCTCTTCACAAACCATTTTCTATTTACATTGAAAACAAGTATCAGTATAAAGAAAATAAATAAGTATATAAAGAAAACCCATAACAATAAACAAAATTTAAGGATTAATGAAAATAGAATCATATTATAAGGTAAATTTCAATATAAATTATATCATGAAATAAGTAAAGCATAACATGGAGTAAGTCAAAACCTAATAAGATACATCATGGGAATTAAACTCAATCCTATAAAGTCAATTTAATACTTCCCTCACAGATCACCTATTAGCCTATGGTCAAATCCTAATATAATTAGACCCCAAATTATTCTCATGGATTCAATTAGGGATAACCCTTAGCCTACAAAATATGATATCTATGAGAACCTATCTAGATAAAAATTATTGCTGGAATAATAGTCATCCTTAATTTATCACATAAAAACCAATGTCTCCCATGGAACTAAAAAATATCAAAAATATGGTCCCTTTCCCAAATCAACATCACAACAATAAATACAATCCAATATAATACTTTTATGAATAATGATAAGGGTCTTATATAAAGGTTGGTTTCAACAAATCACAATAATAAAAATAATTCCATTATAAATCATAATAAAACATAAATCCCTACAAATTCCTTTTAAAATTATAAACATGTCTCAAACATCAATTATAAATTCATTTGAATCAAAACTAGTTTAAAATACATTCTAATGAATACCATTTGTGCATATAAAGTATTAATTTTTTAATCCTATACTTGAAAGCCATTGAAATCTATTTTATGAAAAAAAACATGATTCAAAACCTCCATTATAAATCAGTTTAAAACATAAATAGACAAAAGAAAATTTATCAAGAACCTTGAATGTGAAAAAATATATTGGAATAATTTTATGTAATGATTCTATAACAACTCATTTAACATAACATATATGTTAAAAAACTTCTTGACTTTTTTTTGGGAAATAAACATAAAAATAAATGTTCTTTATAAGAATGAAAATCAATTGATGGATTATATATTAACACCTACCCAAAAACCATCACAATGATAATTCCTTTATGAAATGATGATGGTTAAAGGTTAGAAATAATTGTTTTATCCTTTTATCATGAAAATTATCAAGGAATTAATGGGGTCTGTTGAAACAGAAAACCACAAGTTTAAATGAACCGAATGTGAAATATAATCATAAGTGAAATAAAAGTAAGGATAAGGAGGAAAATTATTAAAAATAAATGAGAAAACTCAACATTGTACCTTCGATGGTGGATTCCCCTAGATATTTAACAATGATATTATTGTCCCATTATGATAGCTTCATAAGGAGGGGTAAATTGAGGCTTCTAAAAATTTATAAAAAAATTCCTCTTCCGAAAATATAAAGTTGTGAAGATAATGGTTTTGAACAATCAGAGTAACAAAATAAGATAAATGTTTTAAAATGTAAATGATATGGAATATACATCATAACAGAATAAAAAAAAAGATAAAATGAAACATGAATATAAATAAAAACACAGAATGTAAATGAATCATTATAGTTCTAGATAATAATTCATAAACTCCTAAAGAATGTTTATTAAGGGATATAAAAATTACTTTCCTTAAATTTATTTCATTTTAATCTAAATTGATAGAAGGATCAATAACCATATCCAAAGTTACACTAGTTCTAGAATGTAAAACTCTTAAATTAGCATCATTATCTTCTAAAACATGAGTAATGGCATCCTATGTAATGTACAAAATCATTTTTGTCTTGATAATCATTGTGATTTGGGTGTTAGTGGTGTCAATAGGGATCTTGGTGTGTTTTAATGGTATATTGTTTATTTCGGTCTTTGTGGAGTCCAAAACACTTTTTTATGAGCATTTTTAAAATGGTTATGACAACCCTTGTCTTAAATACAATTTATTTCATGATTTATTACATAAAATAACACTTATTAAAATCCAAAAGATTGAGAATACAAGTGTATTTGGTAGTACCAGTACTTGTATTCCTTCATCAGAAGATGGGACACATTCCACAAGGTATCTCCCCTTATAAGATAAATGTTCCTCTCTATTTCATATTTGGATGGATAGGGGTGAATTTCAATTATTATGAGTATTACAGTACTTCCATGATCTTAAGTTCCATATCCCATCTTAGATTGCTGAACATATTCGGGATTGAGGTTATGTCCATAAATCCTTTTTAGGTTAAGCAAGTGAAATTTTATCTTGAGAGATTTGACTTTTCTAATTTTCATTCCCCAATGGTCTGATTATTAACGACAAAATCATTTCTATCGATGAAAGATAATACATATTCCCTATTTGGAATGGTGTTCTAAAATCCATAGTGGAAGATCTGATCATTTGTAATCCACCGACATCGAATAATTTTCTTTAAATTTTTCCTTTTTTCATAGGTTCACCCCTATTCCATTGGTTGGCATTCAAGGGGAGTGAATTCTCTGGGTTATCCACTATTTTCGAAAGATGTTGACTTTTGAAGACAATGGGGCTGAGATTATGATTCTTCCTACTATGGTTTCTTCTCCCATCCTTACTCAGAATTATGCACAGGCTTGGGCAACAACTTATCCCAATGATGTGTTAGGCCTGATGGACTCTCAAGTGGACTGTAATTTTTCATCACCAACTCCTTTATTTATGGAATTAATTGAATTGATTGAAGACTTAGGTGAGACCTCAAAGAAGTGACCTCATTGGGCTGAAGACCACTCAGACAGTGAAACAAATTTTGTTAATGAAATTAATCCTACAACAAAGGCTATAGATGATGAGTCTATTGAGATAAGAGAAGTTGAGGATTATTATCCTATTTTGGAACTAATATAATTGTCTATTCATCCTTCAGTTGTGGCTACCTTGTTTGATATAAGGAGTTAATTACCTCATAGACTGATCTGGGAACAGATTTACACCATGTTTACAAAGACCCCCTTGGAAATATTCAGGCAACCAAGGGGAACACCTTCACCATATATTACATAAATTAGGGGAAGACAGCCTCAACTGAAAGCCATTGAATGATATCATATAGAAAATCACCATTTCTGGAAGAAACATGGCCATAAATGAAAGGTATTTAAACAATATTTGGAATAAGGCTTCCCTTTCAAAGAAAATGAGGGAGACAATGGAGTAATTGGATAGAAGTCTCTAATTGTTATATGAATTAAATGCTCATAATTATTCTTGCACCGTGCATATATAGATATATTCTGATATGATTGCTAATGTGAGGGATCACCTTTCGAAATCATCATTCTCATTGTATACTTCTTCAAGGAGGGTTGAAGATTTTACTACTCTGGTAGAATCGCTTTGTCCTGGGGAAGAAGCGGAAGAAGCACAGAGAGTGGCACATCAATGCTCGATTAACACCACTAGCCAGAATCTTGCAAATCTTACCAGTGCATTTGACCATATTTTTCCATAACTCAAATTTTTTATTGTATTTCACCCCCCACTTTCTATGAAGAATCCTCATAGAGGATATGAAATGTAGTGATTCCTCCATATTTTTCAAAATGAGAATGGATGAATTTTTTGAATTCCCTATAATTCTATTCATCTTTCTTCCATTCATGATGTATATGATATCTAGTTTATCTGACATTATGAGAATCGCCAATGATACCCATCCTTTTTATAAAATCAAGAGAAACCTAAATGTTTAGATTTGGAGATTTGGATCACAATACACACTTTTTCTAGGGGTGATCATTAATTCCCCAAAATATAAGATTATCTACAAACAATATATTCCAATTATTGTGAGATAACCAAATTTGAAAAAGGAAGATTGGGTAGAATATATATCCCAGAGGGAGAGTGAAGCATTTTTTTTCTAAATCTGATAGGCCAGGTGAGAACAACATTATTTTTCTAATGCCATATGGTGAGCCTTGTAAGTTCTCTCTAGATTTATTGTCATTTTTCATTATTTTATGGTTTTTCCCTCAAACCTAATATTGAATTAGTTGAATCTCTCTTATCTCGAACCTAATATTTATTTATTTTACCGTCTTTTATATTAGACCTTCTATTTCTTTAGTTTATGGTCTTTTATCTTAGAATTGATATCCCTTTAGTTTAGGGTCTTTTATCTCAGACCTTATATTACTTTATTTTATTTTCTTTAAGGTTAGACCTAATATATCTTTAGTTTAGGGTCTTTTAGCTTAGAACATTTATTCTTTAGTGTGTGTTCTTTTAGATCAGACCTAATATTGCTTTAGTTTAAGGTATTTTAGCTTGGACCTAATATTTATTTAGTTTAAGGTCTTTTATCTTAGACATTATATTTCATTAGTTTAAGGTCTTTTAGCTCAGACCTTATATCATTTTAGTTTAGGGTATTTTAACTCATAGATTATATTCCTTTTGTTTAAGGTCTTTTAGATCTAACATAATAACACTTTATTTTAGTGTCTTTTAGCTCACACATTCTATTGATTTAGTTTAAGGTCTTTTATCCGAGACCTAATATTTCTTTAATATAATGTCTTTTATCTCAGACCAGATATTTCTTTAGTGTATGGTCTTTTAGATAGGACCTTATATTACATTAGTTTAAGGTATTTTATCTCAGAACTAATATTCCTGTAGTTTATGGTGTTTTAGCTTAGACATGATATCACATTATTTTTGGGACATTCAGCTGGGACCTTCAACATGATCATGAGATATGGAGAAGACATTCCAGGAATGACCTAATACACACTAAGATGTTCGGATTTCCCCAGGGTGTTGTTAAGTATCATAAGGATCATAAATCATTTTTTCAGAGAGACAGATTTTTTTGATGACCATATTTGCATATTCCAGAGCTATAGGGATGAATTCATAGTTAGGAATAAGGTCCTTAAAGACATGTATCCTTTCCATGGGATATAAGTGATTTATATAGGTGATATTTATTGAGGGATAAATATTAGAAAAGATGTATCACCCTAAATAGATGGAATATGAGTGAGGTATATCACAATCCAAAAGTCGGAGTCCATGAATATGAGATGATGCAGACATGATGGGTATGTCCCATGACATTCTAAGATGTCAGGTTCTATTTTTGTGTTTCTAGGGATCGCGAGTATTGAAGAACCTTTTGGTAGAGGAGAATAAGTCTTTAGTTTGAGGTTCAAGGCACTTATTCATCACTAGCATGCCTAGAAAAAGATGATCTACACCTCTCTCCATGGTCCATGAAAGGTTTTTGGAGACTCAAACATCTAGATGATAAGGTTGGGTACAGTGAGTAGGTTACCCAAGAAGTGTTTCGGCACCCTAGGGAAATTAGATCTTAAATCATAAAGCTCGATCCTAACACCCAATGGTTTTGAATCACAAGGCGTGGGGAATCAATGGTTAGGGAATGAAGTGTTGTGGTCCACCCTTGAGAATGGTTATGAAAAACTAGTGATGTAACATCATGGATATCAAATTTTATTGGATAGTTTGGGGGATGGATTGTAAAGAACAACCCATGGTGCTCAATTTAGAAGGATGATATTGTATATTCAAATAGAGATAGGTTCAGACACACTGAGGTGTTGAGTGATTTTGTGATGAAGTCAAGGATCACAAGGATCAACATGTCCTTTTTCAAAGTAACACATTTATATGATGGCTATAAGATCATATATAGAAGCCATGGGAATGTATGCATAGTAAATCAAGGGGTCCTTGATGCTGGATATTCTTTTCAAAGGCCATGGAAGGTTGCAATGATCTGAGAAACTCCAACCCATGAAGTGTGATCTGTGAAAAGTGTAGAATAAAATGAGGTTTCTCATAACCTGAAAGTTGTTCCACCACCTAACAAGCATATTCTCAGGGTGAGGATATGTGAAACACCATTACTCAAATATTTTTTTAGACTGAGGGTTCAACGAGCATTGCATGTATTTTACTAGGGTTACAAGGTAAACCCTATGAGATTTATGTATTATATATTTTTCCAAAAAATTTTCCTAAACATTGAGAAAGATGAGTTTAGCGGGTGGAGACTTGAGTTTTTCTCCGGTCTCCCTTTGCTAGTTCTCAACTAGACTAGTTTTTCACCACTTTTGTTAGTATCTTAATGACTTTCTATTTGGACCATTATGGGCAAGATTTTATGTTCATAAATCTTTGACCAAAAACATACAATTTATGGTCATAACTCACATGGACCTAATATGGGATATGTTACAAAAGATCTGAACTAGGATACCTAGGGTCAAGAGAAACCTGAAATCCTTCTATGTGGGGAATGTAAGGGTTTTAAATTAGAGATTTAGGTGCTTGGGTCATGGGTAATGATATGGTAAAATCATAGAATGAGTACTTTAGACACACTGAGGTGTGAAGATCTTCCTCAATGATGTTAGGGAACATGAGTATTTGAATTTCCTTTTCTGAATGACACATTTGGTTGACGACCATAAGGGAATATGCAATATCCATGGGCATGTATTCATATTCATGAAAAGGTTCCATGAAGTCGAATATCATTTCCAAGGGACATGGAAGGTTATGATGACTCAATAAACTAGAGGTATGAATTTTGGCTAATGGATTGAGGTGATTTAATTGCTGGTGGAAGCACCCCATACTCTGGTTGGCCAGGGTAAGTCTCTTGTGGTCCTTCGATAAGGAAGGATGAATGGGTAACAATTTTCCCAATTCAAAATAATTTATTGGGGATGTTCCTTTATGATAGTAAACATCATGGGTAAGGATGTACTTCCATGAATTTTAACTTCATGTGGTAAGACATACTTCCATGTAGTATAACATCATGTGGTAAGGACATACTTCCATTCCATTTAACATCATGTGGTAATGACATAATTTTGTGTATTTTAACGTTATGTGGTAAGAAAATGGGAAATGATGTGAAAAGGGGAATGGTGGCCAGATTCAATTATGGAAATATGGGTGTCACTATGTATCTTGTGTAAACAAGAATCATGGAATTCAAAGATCTTGAAATTCCATGCAGTTTAGCGTCATATGGTAAGGACGTTGATGAAGTTATGTGAAATAGGGAAATGTTGTAGTTGAGCCCAAAAATAGAGACTTGTAAATAACTACATATCTCATAAGGATGAGAATCAAACCACAAGTAGTTATAAAATAAGCCTCTTGTGTAGGTCTGGACCATACACAAGGACGATGCATTTTTATATTTTTTTGTTGTGATTGGGCTGTGAGTTGGAAATTCGAGTGTGACTACTTATCATGTGGGGCTAAGAATCAAGTCACCCATAGTTCATGAAAATGAAATACTCTATGAATTTATGACTCATATGTAGATCTCATGATTATTTCTATTGACCATTGCATCTAGGCCCAGGATAGGATATTCAAGCATCATTATATATCTTGTGGTGATAGGAATACATATATACTTAGTTCATGATGTTCCATGTAGTTTAACATTGTGTGGTGAGGATTAAGGTGGAATGATATGATTAAATGTAAATTTTTCGGTTGGTCCCAAGAATAGATGTCTGGGAATCACTACACATCTCATAAAATGTGATAATTAATCCATATGTAGTTTGGAAAATTCCATGATGTTTAAAATCATGCGGTGAGGATATAGGTGTACTGATGTGGATTGTTGGGAATATTTTAGTTGGGCCCAAGAGTCGAATTCTGGACTTCACTATGTTTCCTGAGAGAATGAGAATCAAACCACATGTAGTTCTTGGAAAACCGTGCAGTTTAACTTCATGTGGAATGGACATAAACCATGAATTTTAACATCATATGGAATAGACTAATAATAGACTTATTGTGTAACATTATGAAATTCTTGTGAGGGTAAGTACCTGCCAAAATTTCTAAGATCGCATGATCTATGATCGTAATGAGAAATAAGAATAGACATGGTTTTCCCTACAATGCAGAGATATAAGGAGGTACGACAAGGGCCATTTTTATCATGTAGTGGTTGGACCAAAATATAAGATATAGGTGTCCTAATTTATCTCATTCGAATTAGAAATAAATCCATATGTTGTTCAAGAAGAACCATTCAGTTTAATGTCACGTGGTAAAAATATAAGAAAATTGGTGTGAATAGAGATGGATATCACAAATCTATGAAATTTTACGTTATATGGTAAGTAAATTGGTTGTGAATATTAATGTATTACATTAAGGATAAAAGATGTAGTCCAGTTTAACATCATTATACTAGGATTAATTGCATACAATTTAATGGCATGTGGTTTGGATGAAGTATATTGTGCATTTTAACATCTTTTTAACAGGATGAATTTTTATAGTTTATCTTCATGTAACTATGAAGAAGGATTCCATATAGTTTAACATCTCACTACAAGGATGAATTTATATTGTTTAATGTCAATTATCTAGGAAAAATGATGGTACATTCATTGATGCGGATTCCCTTATGCTAATTTCTATGCAAATTATGTATTGAGAAACCTCTCATTGGTGGCAGGCATGACTCTCTCCCCATCCATTTTGGTTAATGAGTAATCCCTATTAGGGTATAACTTGAGTATGTCATAATATCCCTTTCATTTTTCTTCCAAATATGGGGGACTCTTACCTGGTATCATTTGGGTTATGAGGAACAAAACCAGATCTCCTTTAATGAATAAATTGGTGTGAAACTTTTTATTAAAGGCCTAAGCTATCCATTTCTAATAAATTTTCAAATTGTGCAGTGTGTGAAATCTCTTCTCATCTAGTTTTTCCAACTCATCTAATTGGTTATATAATCTCTCATCATCCGATAGTTTCCCGCATAAGGATATTTGGAGCGAGGTAATCTATAATTCCATGGGTAACACCAACCCAGTCCCGTATACCAATGAGCATGGTGTTGCTTATGTAGTAGTATATATGGTAGTATAGTAGGCCCATAAATCATAGAGGAGTTTGTGTGGCCAAGATCTCTTATCCCTATTCACTATCTTCCAGAATATATTGGATATAGTCTTATTAAAGGCATCTATCTATCCGTTTTCTCCTTCATGTTAGGGAGAAGACTCATTGGACTCGATTTTGTACTCTTGGTACAGGTTCTCTAACTCAATGGAACAAAATATTGTGTTATTTTCCATCAATATTTTTTGTGGAACTCCAAACCTGGTGATGACATGGGACTTCACCAAGTTGATGATATTATTCTTCCGAACCTTCTTGAAGGGTATAACCTCAACCCATTTAGAAAATATGTCAGTATAAGTAATGATGTACTTGAACTTCTTATATATGATTGAGGTATATTCCCCCACAACATCCATCCCCAAAACAGAAAATAGCTCAGAACATTTAGCTATATGTATCAATTCTAGAGGTTGGTGGATGATGTTTTCATGGATTTTTCATGCATGAGATTTCTTGGCGAATTCCACATAGTCTCGTATCATGGTTTTCCAGTAGTATCCTAACTTCCTGATATTGTGGGAGAACCTAGTCCTGGATTGATGGGAACTACAAGATCCCACGTGGAATTCTTCCATGATGGTATAAATATATCAGTATGATATGCTTCTGAGGAGGACCCATCAATTCTACACTTGTAGAGGTATTACTTCTCATCTGGGCTATCCTGCAGGGTAATGTTCACTACATGGAATCAAATCTATTCACTTCTGGCTCTATCCATTGGAAGTGTCTCATCTTATAGGTATCCAATTATGGGTTCCATCTATTCAGGGGTGAATTTTGGTGCGTCACACTTTGGGGTGTTGTTGACCTGATTGGTCTCTTCCATATCACAAATGATGATAGTTGAGACTATTCTCTGATGTGTGATGCAGAATATTATTTCCTCCCAATCATTATCGACCAATATGGTGGTCGCATTGGCCAACGAATCGACATGAGCATTCTTGGATCAGGGAACAAGATGTAACATGGGTTCGAAAGGGAACTCTACCATTAGTCCCCAAACATATCTAGTGATATGGGCCTATTAGTCCATCTTGATAGAATAATCTCCATTAACCTACCTTATCACTAACTCAAAATCCCCATTGATTTTTTAGGTTGGATATTTGTATCTATAGGGCCAATTCCAAGCATTGATGAGGGAATGGTATTTTACCCCATTATTTATGTAGCCTTCAGATTGTGGGAAAGAGTATGAAAAAACTTCTATGTCAGGAGAGACATATACAATCCACAATACAACCCCATTGATCTTCGGTTTTCCTGTCCATATCTTAATAAAACATTGTGAGACACCATCAAAATTCATCTCCCATGTCCTAGGAGGGTCATGGGCATAGAATACCTCTTCATCTGGAAGCTCGATGTCTTCATGTATATTCACCGAGGCAATATGTGTTGTGAGAAAATCATCCAGGGCTTGTCCTTTCATTGAATTATAGGTCACAAACTGAATTTCATACTACTGAATAATGGCCACATAATTGGATAAGTTCTAGATCAGAATTGGAAGACCAAGGTTGTACTAGAGTGTATCAATATGATTGACCAATTGGACTTCATGGTGCTACAAGTAATGCCTTATCTTTTTCAAAGTGAAAATGAGTGTGAGGTGGTTCTTATCGACATCAGAGTATCAGGTATCAGTATCTAGCATCATCTAGATAAGGTAATAGTGAATATTCCCTCTCCCTACATCATTATTTTGTGCAGGTAGGGAGCCCCATGAGCATTCCATAGTGGCCACAAATAATATGAGTGGCCTCCCATCCACCAGAGGCATCAGAAATGGTGGGTGTGGTATGTACTTCTTGAGGCTTTCGAAGGATTTTTGTAAATCATCATCCCATTGGTAGGTGGTTCCCTTATTCATTATCCTATTGAATGGAAGGGAGTTTCCACCTAAGTTGGTAATGAATTATGAATGTAATCTAGGGTCCCCTAGATCCACATTAGTTATTTAAGATTCCTAGGGGTGAAATTGATAAGATAACACGAGTATTATCTGGTATAACCTCAACGTTTCAGTAGCATTCCAAAAAACAAATGAATCTTCATGACCTTCACCCACAAGTGCATTTTATTTGATTCATTTTCAAATTGTGTTGACACATCTTTTCAAAAAATATCTGAAGGTCCATGAAGTGATCACAATGCTGTTGATATTTAACCACCAGGTGATTGAAATAATATTCAACTACCTATCCTAGGAATGACTTAAATATATGGTGTATGGAATGTTGATATTTAGTGACAGTATTATTCAAACAAAATGTATTGACATGATAGAAATAGATCCCCTGAGGTACTCTGAAGGTAGTGGCATCATCATCCTCCTGGACCATATTTATCTAATTGTACCCCGAGTACCCATACTTGAAAGAAAAGGCTTGGAAACTAGTAGTTACATTGATCAAGTGTTATGTGATCAGCAATGGGAAATAATACTTTAGGAAATGTTGATTATGGTCCCCAAAATAATTGAAAACCCTAATCATCCCATTTTTTCTTGATAAGGACAATGTTTCTAATCCATATTGGGTATTTCACTTCTCAGAAAAATTTGGATTCCGTCAAATTTTTTACCTATGCCTTCATCTTGGTGGCATGAGAGGTGCATGTCCTCCTAGATGCCTATTTGAAGCCTTTATATTCATTCGGTAGCCCGGTATGATGCATAACCACATTTGGGGTTAGTTTGGGAATTTATGTGTAGTTCCATATGAACAAATATCGATGTTTCTTCTGAATTGTGATGAAAATATATTTTCCTTCAAGGGGCATGGTGGAACTAATTAGTGTAGGATTTGGGTCTTCCTCTATTCCCAGATTTAATTGTCTGAGTTCATTGATGGTGGTGGAGACACCTTCCTTGAATGTTGTTGGGGAATTCCTATGTTCTTCCTCATCTTTTTCTATTTTAAATTCTATGGAGGAATTTTCCAATGAAGATATAATTATAGGGGGTCCACTTTCTTTATTATAGTGAGAGAGATCCTGAGAAGATACATTTTTATCCCCGGTTGATTGAGCCATTAAATAGGGATATCAGAGCTGGTAGTCTTTGCTATTGTTACTGGGGACATGAGGGTCTTGGACCTCGAGGCTTAAATTTGTAACCTCGACCAGGTTTATGGGGAGCACATTGTCACTATCGATCATACTCCATGGATTCCAAGTGGCAGTCCCCAATACATTGGGATTAGAAACCATTATATCATCATCCACCATTGGTTTATTACCTCCCTTTTTATAGAAATTTTCTTCAGTATATGTGGTCACGAATGTCTCAAAGGGAGTATTATCACCATGTAGTATGCTGACTTTTCTTTTTATAGGATTCTTCAAACATTGGTGAAATGTTGAAAGTGTATCCAGGTAGCTATGGATCCAAGGCCTTCAAAGCATGATGTTATAAATTGTGTCTTGCTGGATTTCCATAGACTCGACATCTTATGTAATATCTCTAACCTGGTCTTCAAGATTGATATTTCGAAGAGGTATTTTCTCATGCTTATCACACCCTAGGACGGTTAGATTTGAGGAAGACATATCCCTAACTCCATATCCCTTATTCAGTATCTTTTTAACTAGGATAAGATTGATCCCAGAACCATTAACAATTAGGCCCCATTACAAGTTGATATTATTGAGTCTTCCTGAGAAATAAAGGGGTATGATGTGTCCATGAAGGGCCTCTTCATAATCATGATAATTGAATGAGATGGTGACATAACATTTTGATGACATGTTTTCCATATGAAAGACCTTAGCTGTAGTGACTTCTCTCTCGAACCCATGTAGGCTCTGGAGGGCTTCAGCAAGTTCCTCCCTGAGTTATTTTGATAGATGGAGAGTATCAAGGACTGAGATCTTGGATATGACTATCGCCAACTATTTTAGAATGTTGTATTTTTTTGTCATAGGTCTACAATTCCCAATATTTGGGTTCTCGTGGACGTGCAGATGAGGAGTCTAGGAACTTTGGATGGATGAACTTGATGATTTTTCGGAGTTTGAGGGATTCTATGCTACCTATTGGATAGATCACACCATCCATTCTCATTTCTTTGGTTGATCATATTGGACCCCCACTAAGCGGTCATGCAAGATAATAGGATTTGGGCGATTGTTGAAGGGATCTGATGAACCTACTTGACTTTTTTGAGCCTAATGGTGTTTTTTCCAGTGTGTATTAGATTCATATATGTCTTTCATGGGCATTTGAATAGAATATTGAGTTCGACTACATTTGTATTATCCCTTGTATCCTCATCTCCAGCGCATATGACCTCTCATTACTTGATTTTGTGTGGGAAACTCATGCTCTAAGGAAAAATTATCATCACATAAGAGGTTTAAAAAGTGTTTTGTGTTGATAAAAACAAATATGATTACTTTTTGTGATGATGATTCCATTTGGTGGGGTGGTTCCCATTCCTCTAATGGTATAGGGAAGAAATCAGTGAGAGTTAAAGCACTCATTAGAGGAGAATATGAGACCTTCTCTTCTGTTTCTTCATATGTCTAGTTTTCATTCCCACCTTTGAAAGGAAAATGTACCCCCCTTGAGAGGTGGAGTTATGATGGTTATTTGTAACTAGAAATTTATATAGGCATGGGATCGATCAATTGCCTTTTGAGTCATCCATTTTTTGAATTTATGTGTATGTCTCACTGGAACTTTCTTCCTATCACCCTCTACTTCTGGTTGGATTACAATTATGGAAGACACATTTTGGGGAGTTATATAACATCACCCATCCAATGTAGACCATGCCTTGAAGGACCCCCATTAATAGGAAGTTTTTTGGGATATTATGACCCAGCCTTTGATGGAAAGGGAAGTAATTGGGATTTTCGGTGAGGTTGACTTCTTCAGGACTCCATGGTTATAGAAGTGTGAGCAGGTTATTATTAATATCTTCTAAGAAATAACCGAGGAATTTTTATTTTAAGAAGGTTACATTGTTAATTATTTCCTAAAATAATGGGTGACCCTGATTTCTTTGGGCTTCTGGCCATGAGAGATTTTGTGGTTGTCACCACTCGAAAGTAGGGGCTGGTCAGTTTGAGGCATGCCTAAGTATTTAGATAGGCACCACTGCTGGCTTGTGAGTGACAATCGTAGCTTCTTATCTGGATATACTTTTCCCCTGGGATATGGGAATTAGTTGGGTTTTGTATTGGGTCCACTGGATGGATTCTTCTAGACATTAGTCTGTTCTAGAAAACGCAAGGAATCCAAGTATATATTTTATTGGAATTAGTGGCATCTGTAACTCATCCCAAGTTTTTTATCCTAGTTTTCTAATAGTTTCTCTTCAAACAGAGGGATTTTGAATGAGTAGGTCAAACCCTTCCATCATTTTATGAATTCAAAAACCCTGTCACTCTCATGTTGTTTGTAGTTTTCAGGTCGATGATTATCTTCTTCCTTAGTGTAGAACTGAATTGATAAATGAATTGATGAAGAAGGTCTTACAATCCTCACATGGATCCTTCTAGAGGAATTCTATATCAAACAAATGCTAGCCTTTTCAAAGCCTATACAAAACACCTCATCTTTAATTCCTGTTATTGAACCTAAAGACCCATTATCGACCAACATCTGGATACAATGTGTGTAAGATTTTGATCGTAGTCTCCCGCACTATCAAATATGGAAAAGGTATGATTTTCGAAATTGGTTGGAGGAAAAGGGTTATCCACCCAATCATGATATGTCTTCCTCTCCAGTTGTATAGGTGTGTGTTTCCCTTACATGGATTCTATTAATGTAGGCAGGGGCATGATTGTGTTAAGAAGCTATTGGGGCACCATTTCATAAACCATCTCTCATCTATAGGGATCTAGTGGGGGTTGATGAGGTGACCCCACTTTTATCTGCTTCCATTTTTCAGTTTTTCCTATGTTTGAATGGTTTTCCAGTTGAGGGAGAGGTTGTTGATGCAACCGAGGGAAGTCAAAATCATTTTCATCTTCCAAATTTATGTGGACCGGCTATCTAGATTTATAGTCAATTTGATTCCCATATACCTCTATTTCATGAGGATTTCCCATGGGAGAGACAATATTTGTCTGAACCCAATGATGATACCCAACAGATATATTGCCTCTAAGTAACTCCTCCTTGAGTTTTCAGTGAGTTTTTATTCCTCTATCATATTTTGAAAATCATTACTCTATGGATGAAACCCCATTTCTTCTAGGAGGTGATTAGGATGTGGTTTTACCTTTCCCCATAGAGATCTTCCATCATAGAGGTGACAGATCAGTATTCAAGGGTGCAAGGTTTTGGATCCATATTTGGTTCCTAGTGCATGCAACCTCATTTAGTGCATCCCAATAACCCTCCTCCCAAGGTATGATTCCCATGTCATGGCCTTCTTCACTGGAATCTTGATCATGATCTTCCATGTTTATAGTGGAAACATTTATAGAGGAATATCGTGAAGTGATGGTTTTGCTAATGATTTCAATGTAATAGGCTGATTCGGTACTATCTTATTGAGGGTCTTTCTTCGAACCATTGTCCATGTTGGGCCATTTTTTATTGTGACCCCAATGAGGTCTGATTTTCTTCAATGTACATTCCTTATGTTTTGGTCTATGAATAGTGACTCTAAGGGGGCTTTCTAGTCATTATTGTTGAATGTTCCCCAACAAACAGAGGTTTTTCTTATGGCAGGAGGAGCTGGTGGGACACCAATCATTGATATCTTCCTCCCAACCGAGAGAAGATTTATTCCCCATGTGGTGATGATTAGGAAAATACCCCCAACCCTGTGGGGTGGGGGTCATATAGGGCTGAAATTGGAATGGATTGATCCAATTATCGTGGATCCAATGACTCTAGTCGGTGACTTGATAATTCATAGGATAGAAATTAAGGTATAAATGCCCCCAAACCAATAGGGTGGGGTTATTTTGGGATAACCATTGATGTCTCTAGGGCCTTATGAATGGATGAATAACATAGATATGGTTATTGTGATATAAATTCCTAATCCCAGTGGGCTGGGATTCTCCTGCGGCAGGCGAGGGTAGGTATTTATATCCTCTCCATAATTGACGATTCAAGGGTTGGAGGTGGTGGTAGATTTTCACGTGGCCTAGGGGGCTGAGTCCACTATTGGATGGCTATAATTACATCTGCTACTATGGTCTACATAATGTGGATCAACTATGCTCATATGGTATCTAGGTGTGATGGAAGTCCATGGTGAGAAACATTACTTATGGGAAGTAGTCCAAGTGATAACAAATTTGGTCTCTGTGTTTGAAATGTCCCTATAATTACTTTAGGGGCCTAGTTTGAAATCATGTTAGTTATCATATCTCCATGTTCATGGTTTATAGGTGCCATTGAAGTAGGGGCATTCTGTTATTATGACCCACTGGTCTGAGTATTACCCAGTCCCCTAATTTCATTGGAGGCTATAACAATGCAGGATGTCATATATGAGGGGTTCAGTTGTTCCATGTGAGTGGAAAAGTGTATTGATTCAAAACTTCCCCGTCCTATAATATGGATTAACGATGTATCTTTTTATTTAATCCATCAAAGAGTTTTGATTAAATGGCAGTAATCGTGTTGCATATTATTATTGTGATTTTCCAGTTTTTGATCCTCAACTATGGATATAGCATGCATGTCTAGCTAAAAATAATGTATATTGATTTTTTGAAGGTGAAACACATAACCTGGATAAAGGAGATATCAATTTTTCAGTTGCTGATGATTATCCTACTTATTCTAGCATAGGTAAATAATGCACTCCTTTAATAGCTCATCTAGGAACCCACAGATGGAAATAGAAAAGGGGCCAAAACATAATGGATAGATTATTGCCAGCTAACTCTCCCTATATTTCAATGTTGGCCTCCTCCTATCATATTTACATGACTCCATCCAGTCAGACCATAGAAGATGGCTCTGATGGACACCTGTTGACAAGAGTGGGATGGTGCAGGAAGTTATTGTAGAACCATATATATTTGACCCAAATGATTCAAGAACCTATTAATATGAAGGTTTTAGAGATTGTTTCACCTCACTATATGGAGGTGTCTTGTCAAATGGAGGGTTTCCTATCCCATGGGAAATATCTCTATGGGGAGGTTCACCCCATTGGATATCAAAATTAAATTCCATGTGATCCATCTTCACACTACTACATTGTGGAATACCATGGTAATAAACATATTCTTCTTCTACTATGATAGTAAAGTTAAAAAAACCTTGTTGTGTTGAGATTATGTCTAGAATGTCCTAAAGGACACTAAAATTGAGCATAATTAGAATCTGATACATGTATTTTTGTTGTTGTCAGAATATGTTAACCTGCATTTTGTAATTATGTAGGGATACGAGACCATTGTATAATGGTTTCTGAAATTTTTATATAATTTTCTGGTGTTGCAGGTGTATGATCCTAATGCAAATAAGCTATCAGAATATACTGATGATCCATATCACTATTGATAGAAATGTGAGCCTACACTGAGGCATCTTCCATTCACACCTGGTAAGTCTTGATCAAGATGAGAATATAAGCTTGATCTTGAGCCTTCAGAATATTCCAATGATCTTTCGTAGAAGGAAAATGAGCCTACCCTGAGTCATGTGACACTCTAACTTATTGGACCCCAGTTGGATCAGAAATATGAGTCTGGTATGAATATAAATTCCCCATCATAATTTTTCAATGGACCACCAGAATGGGAGAAAAAAATATGAGCGTCCCCCAATGTTTCCTTGCAATGATGCTACCACAATCGTTCATTGACAGAATGAAAGAATATGTAATTAGATTTTGTAATCTTCCAAATTATTCTAGACATATTTTAGTATAGGAATCTGAGCCTATCCTGAGGCTTTTTCCATTCTCACATGGTTATCCCCATCTGGAATGGGGATATGAGCTTGATCATGGGCCTTTGGAATATGTTCTTAGACTTCTTTGACAAGAATGTTCCCCTATCCCAAGATATTTTCCACTCTCACATAGTGATCCCCAATTGTAATGGGGATATGAGCATGGCATGATGTCTCACCCTTCATCTGAATATATTGATAATCCTCCTGGACAAGAGAGAGAATTTGTTATTGCTCTAGTATAACTAGTTGTTCATTATGATCAGTGTGTTGAGCTGTCCAGGCTATAGAGATATGAGTATGCACATGATCCTTCGTCTGCTATAGTTCCATAGTATTCCAATGGAGTTCTTCATCTGTTTCTAAAAAATATAGTCATTTTAGAAAAGTGTGTACACCGATATGAGCTTGAAAATTTTCTATCTCCATGACAAACTAATATATTTCTTCAATTGATGTGGGTATAAGTTCCCACTTCTTTCCTCCTTGTGGCAATGAAATATGCTGATGAGCTTCATCCATGGGGGGAGTATTATGATCCTACCCCATTCCTAGTGTGGGGATATACCCATATACATATTACAAATGAGCAGGGAAATGAGCCTTCTTGCTGGTTTCTTCTGGAATATTCTGGAAGCCATCATCAGAAAGAGGGGGAGTATGATCCCTCTCTTGGATATCCAATTCTTTCCCCCTCTAATGATTCTTCCTTGTATCCCATTCATGGGTATCAGAGGTGAATGTGTGTCGGATGGTACCCTTATTAGGTGACTGATGGGTACCAGTGGGATGGTGTTAGTGATAGTGGCAGAAATGTTCCCTCCTCGGTGGCACCTGAACTAAAGAGAACTCCATTTGAAATCTTGGTCCACCTATATAAGATATGTAAGATGGTGTTTGTCATGCTATGGGGATAAGATCTTGAATATGTTGGTCATGGTGACAAGAGATACTAGATTTGCAACATTCTTTCCCGGGTGATATAGACTCACCGATCATTGTGTTTGGAGAATTTCATGGGCAGCTTCAATGGTCAGGATTGTAACATGTACATTTTATTCTGGGACCATGATATTTTACACCTATCCTAGGATTTGTTGATCAGGTGAAATTGTTTTCTGGCCCAAAAAGGTTGCGGTCGTTGATGATTTTTCAAAGCGAATGCTGGATAATGAAGGCACTATCCCGAATCAGGATGTTTTCAATATCTATAGTCACACAGACAAAAAGGAACAAGGTTACCATTTAGTGAAATATAATAGTCATAATATACTCAATCATATATGCATAGTTCACACAATTTCTCTAATATTCCATGATTCGGCCATTCTGCTCGTTTGGACTTATCAAAATGAGGATCAATATATTTTATGAGAACCCTAGTTATACAGGATCATCAATAAGATCTTGTTAGTCTTACTTCTAAGTTTTCATAGGGTCTACAAAAAAGTGTCATAATTCATTATATCCTGATCATTATATTGTTACAGATATTCCTGTTTATTATATCATTTTTTTGGGTAAAAGGTCAAATGAAATAAACTGAAGGATAATAACCAATAATTTAGACATTAAAGAGATTCACATATGGTTTACCATTTTTTCATTAAGTTTTGGATTCATGAAATGGGTTTTACTATCTAGGCTACCATTGTCACTTTTCCTAGAAAATGTTAATTGTTCCCACATATGTAGCTGGGTATAGACCTACTTTCCAAAGGTTTCCATTCATCTGGATTTTTAGTCCAAAAAACTCTTGGGGACTTGCATTGGTTGGAAGGATGGGGGTTCGGGCTCATCACACCCTTTTTAGGGGGAGCAGTTTCCTACTACAGGACTCTATTATAGATTTAATATATGTTCTTGTATCTCTTTCTAATTTCGATATAGGCCCGATTACCCTAAAAAGATTATTCATTGGTTAGATATCCTGTTAGAAAAAGAAAGTGGGTCTTTTTCAAGAACAGAGGGGAGAGAAGTCTTATTGTTGAATCCATCTATATGTATCTGAGGTTCTTTATCTATCCCCATACTAGTGACTAACCCCTTTGTGTACCAAATATGTATGACCAAATTCTTTGGAATATGATGCCACACATGGAAGTGGTTAATATTATGAGGATGGGATTGAGCCATTATGATACATCCTATATATCCTAGTTATAGTTGGAATCAAAACCCATGTAGTTCGTTAATCCCATGAAGTTTAGCATCATGAAAAGAGTAAATATGTTCGGGAAATGGGAAACTAAATGTTTGAGCTAGGGTCTTAGGGAGACATCCTATCTATCCTAGTTATGCCAGGAATTAGAGTAATTGCAGTTCAATTATGATCTTGGGATTGGGCCCATGGTATATCCCCTTATATGAGGGGTGTTTGTACCATACCACTCATCGGGGATTACATATTGGGATTTACATGGAGAGTAGAAGTTTATGATGTCTGATGATATGTTCATTTCATAACCCTAATTCCATGTGATATATGCTTGATGTGAGAATCAAGGGGGAATAACTGATCAAACTCGTGGTGTTTATATATGGGACTTTTATACTAGAATAGTCATTGGGATGTTTGATATAGAGCTCGGGCCATGAAAGAATGTCTTATGTATCCCAATTATGGTGGGAATTATAGTTCTCATAGTTCATTTTTCCCCTAACCTACTATTATGCTATGGTGGATAACCACACTCAGAAAACTTTTGACCATATTTGAGGTTTTAGGAATAACAAAGACTTATACCAATGTAGATTCCCTATTGATTAGGTATATACCATATGATGTCAGTAGTTGGGGGTTACACACTATGGAAACCTTTGTAACCCTGAGGTGTATAGTGGAGATGAAATGATCAGTGTAACTCCATAAGCCCTCATGATCCATGCTCATTTTGAGAAACAAGTGTTAGCAGGTGATAAATGTCATTTCATTAGATAATGGGTTCAGATACTATGATTTACATAGATAATAACTATGGAGATTGGACCTAACGGAGAGGTGGCCAACATATCATGAAAATGGTAGAAATCAGATTCATCATAGTTACCTTCATCGGGGCTTACAGACATAGGTTTCCCTTGTATTCGGGGCTTACACACTGAAGATGGTTAGATATGTAAAATCCTTGGAAGCCCTTTTGACCTATCCTACTTGTCTAAATGGTTTTGAATGACCAAGTTTACTTGTCGAGGGACAACAGATGACACAATTGGCTTGTCTTGGAAGACATCGCTTGACCTAGTTGGCTTCTCTTGGAAGCTATCACATGACCTATCTAGACACATATAGAGGGTTTCACAAGATTTATTATGACATTTCTCATAGTATTTCACATATCACTACTAGAAAATTGGGCATTTGAGGCCCTTGGAATGGGAAACCACCATTGGTGGTCGCTAATGGTTATCAATAGCGACCGCCATCGGGGGACGCTAACCCGAATTAAAAAAAATTCACAACCGCGCCTCCCTCCCCAAAACTTCCTCGCATGCCCTAAACCCTCTGCCCTCGATTTTATCCCTTCATGCAGAGACCCTGTCGTTGCCGCTGCCCCTCCCTCTCGCCCTTTTCCTCCATCTCCCCAAGGTTTTTCTTCACCACTGCACCTGGAGTCGCTACTACCGTCCATCCTCCCCCACCACTGCCCCTCCATCATGCCTCGTAGGACCTCTTCCTTTACCCCCACCTACACCGCCACACCCAAATCTATTGCCACATCCTATCCTCTCTCATCGTCGCCACTCCCTCATGCCTCACCCAGCCTCCACCTTCATCCCCTCCCCTGTTTTTGCCTCCAGAATCACCCATCTACATATCTCGGTAGCCTTGGGTTATGGGTTAACATTATTTCATTTTTGGATGATTTTTATTCCAAGTATCTAATATGCAGATAATTTTTCTCCCAATTACCATTATTCCAAGAATATTTAAATCCCGCTATTCAATGTTCAGTGAACTTTCATCTCATTTTCTCTATAGGTTAATCATGCACATAATATAAAATGATCTCTCACTGTTTTAAATTAATTAATGGCATGTTCATCAAAATATTGACTCTCTTTTAGGTTCATCTATTTCTTTTATTCAATTTCATAAATTATTTTACTTCATAATTGACTATATTTCATGTTTACATTGGTTTTATAGGTTAATCATGCACAAAATCCAGATATTAAACAAGTATGTATTTTATTTCCTTTTTTGTTGCATTTGATTTCATTTGTGACATAATTTTGACTAAAATTGTATTTTTTGGCTACATTGTTTGATACCACTTATCTTAGATGCATTACTTGATTATACTTTCTTTATTTTTCATGGTACCTATACGGATGATGAGATGACTGGATTTTTGAGCTTTGATTAGGTGTTGTTAACACACTGTCAAAACCTGCCCATTTAACACTGTCTATTATTATACATTGTCTACTGTTATACTCTCTTATGTTATAAACTATCATTTTTTTAATATCTATTGTCATACACTATCATTTAATGTTGTCAATTGTTATACACGGTCATTAAATACGGTCTACTATTATACACCACCCATTTAATGTTTTCTCTACAGTTATAGAGTGTCGTTTTTTTAAATAGCAAGCTCTATTGATATTTATTAATTTCAATGGAGGACCTGCACATTTTTTTTCAGGATGTGATAGCTAATAAATCATACTGTCATTTTTTAATACATCATTAATTTATTATTTATCGCATTTACTGAAATGTTTGAGGAACAAATGGGAGTATACTAGTTATCATATAAACTACTGTATCTCACTGAAATGTACAGGAATATATTAATATATACATTGTATCCCACATAGTGTGTGGTATCTCATTGAAATGTAAAGGAATATATTGTGTTCAATGCAATTTATTTACCACCATATTGTGTTCAATGCAATTTAATCATTTTGAATGTGGAATTGTTGTAACTGGAATTTAATTTAGATTTGCTATCATGTTAAATAGAAGCATGCTTTAACGTCATTTTATACAGGTATCCTTTTTTTTTCAGCACCACTAATGAAAGTTATTTTATTTCTTATCAGTGTATGTTTCTATGTATACAAGTTTTCTCATTTCATTAAAGTGAATGTTAAAGATTTTTTGCATAATGTTTTAACTTTATAAATATTTTAGAGATCAAGGAAGCTAAAAATATTTCTATATCGACATTCTTGTGACTCAATGTCATGGTATGAGGTAATTTGATTGATTATATTTATTAATAGAGGTTGTTAGTTGTTTTTTGTTGGTAAAAAAGAAATATATTCTTTTTTTTGTGTGAAATTATGAGTATAGTAAAAATGAAATATATTCATGTGTGTCTAAAGCTTCTAAAGCTAATACCATAATAAAGTGGTTCATGTTTTTCTAAAATTTCATTAGACACTTCATAAAATGACTCTAATAAGGTTCTTGACTATAAAAATCTATGAAGATAATCAAAATTATAGAGATAGGTTGAACCCAAGAATTCAACCATGTAATATATCATTCTATCAAACATGTACTAGTGGTTTAGGCATTAGAACCCCTCTAGCTCATAGTCTTTTGGACTGAACATCCCATGGAGGATGTGTAAAAAGTACCATAGTTGACTATCTCCATCAATTTCAGCTCTAATATCTTCCAGCTATTTAGAGAATGGTAGGGCTATAGGATTCCATGGAATGGATAAAAACCATAGAGGTAATATTGTACATGTTCGAGACTTTGTTAAGTGACATGTCAATCTACCATTGATTATGATTTATAGAACACCTATGAGATTGCAGGGTGTTATGGGATAAGACTAATCTTTAGTTAGAATGTCAATTATTTCTTATTAGTTTTATGTTTTTAGGTTTCCAAGAAGAATGCATTGCTAGTACAATTCCATAATCTGCTAACTATTTACCTCTTGAATTTTCTCTTGGAAAATTATATTATGAGATTTCTCATAAAACATTTTGTGTTTTTTACTAGAGAGAAAAAATCTTATTTATATTTTCTTTATTTAATTGTTTTTTATTATATTTGTAGGTTGATTGAGAAAGGAGATTATAAGTTCTAAAGTTGTCTAAATACTGGTTCTTTATGTCATGATTTCATTATCTAGATGACATATATTTATGGTGATTTTGATGGGATGACACCATGATGATTTCATTTGAAGGAAGATCAAGAATGGAAACTGCATGATTTTGGTCAGTAGCTAGTTTTTTGATGTTATATATCTGGTTTTCCATTTTTTGTTTTGTTATATATCTAGTTTCAATTTTGTGTTTTGTTTTGTGCTTTAGTTTATGTTCATTTTGGTTTCTTCATTTTCGTGCGTATGTTGTCTTCTATGGCCTCTTGGAAATCTGGATGTCTCACGAGCAGGGAAGATTCATCCAAACTTTAATATTGATTTACAATTTCTCCATGGAGCTTATTATTATTTATTATTTTAGAATCTATCTGGCATCTTGATTTTTTTATCTTTGAATATTGATAATAAGTCTGACGTACTTGCTATGAAAACTATGATATCAGTTAATTACTGTAATATGATGATAAACACCCTTTGTAAAGTGAGATTTTCTGAACCCTTCACTCTATGATGATGATTTATCGTGTATATTTATAATTAGATTGGGACTTTCATGTTTTACCTTCTCTTCAGCTATAAAAGTTTATCAACTTTTTTAAATAACTTGAATGGATCTCCTCTCAATTGTTATGGTTTCTGGTGACATGGTGTCTAGAATTTTCTCCTTATGAATGTTTCCTTGGTTTTTTTATACAGCATGGTAGCATCCGATTTCAGGTTTGTTTTTTTTTAAATTTGTTATCTAGAGACTTCCTATGGTGTCGCTCCAGGACCTTGGTCTTAAGAAGAAACCCTTCTACATCGAGCTCGTGGTGAAGTCTGGATGTTTTTCACCTTTGGTGCGTTCTAAATTTCAGTTTCCTTCCACAAAATCAAAAGACAAAACCACATGGAACCTTCTGCACAAGCTTCTATTTGCAGGAGGTTTTTTTTTGTGTTTTGGCTGCTGTCAAAGTTCTGTTTTTCACAAAAAAAATCACAGGTTAGTGACCGCCATAGGAGGTCGCTAATTCTTTCATTTTCTAGGTTATTAGCGACCTCTTTTTTCAGACGCTACTTCTCCTCTTGGTGACCGCTACTACAGTCGACTATAGAGGCTCTACAGCGACCGCCAATGGCAGTTGCTATTGGCCTTTAACGACGGGCCAAATGAGACTGTCGTTGGCCGTCGATGACCAGTCGCTAAAGACCATTAGTGGCCACTTTTGCATTCGCTAAGGGTCAATTTTGTAGTAGTGTATCTTGGATAACAATCCTATAGTTCACCGCAATGCCTAGTTGTTATGTCTTGAGGGAATTTTATGTCCCAGCTGACTTGCTGAGAGGGTGTTGCGAGAGCTTAGCTACCATGCCTAGATGCAATGGTGAGACATAATTGATATGAGTGAATGTTGTTATATAAGTCAAGCGATGTTTCTAAAGGGAATCACATGGATCGAGTGATAGACCCTAAAGGTTTCATGAGACCAATAAGGTACACCTAGGGGGGGCATATGAATTTCTTTGACATGTTCGGGGGATTTTGAATGTCACAAATATCATACTGAAGGAGTGTCACAAGATCTAGGTGATGTATGATGGTTCTATCACGTGCCCTTATATGCCTAATGCAATGTTATTTAGGGACATCGAGCATGTATTTGGTTTAAATATTCCTCTTTTGATCTTGTTTCTAGACCTTTTATTATGAATGTTTTAATTATTTTTAGAATCATTTTATATTAAGACTCTCTTAATCTAGTGGTACTGTGGAATTTTCTTCACATTACCTACCTAAGATCCTTCTCGTGATCTATAAATAATCACATGAAGTGACCTATTCATGTAACAAGAATAATTTGGCTACCCACTGGTATATTAACTGATGGAAAGATGGCCAGTCTCATGATTGGTTTCTTCAAGAAGTCTACTTCGATGCATGGAACTTTTTCTATCAATATTTTCCTTCACATAGTAGCTGGTACATATTTCAGGCTGGGGTGGCAGATTTATAGGCATCCCAAAACTGTTTGTTCAGTTCTTAATTTGGTTTATATGGTGCAGATCCAGGTTAGAGTCGGTGAATTGCGATTTTACCACATGATTTTGTGAGTCTTTATCGTGGGTCGTTTTTAGTGCATTGACTAATTTTCTGTGGTAGAGAGTATCTTCCATCAACACTTCCTTTACTAGACCATCACCAATTAATGAATAATTGTTTGATCATGCATGCATGTCAAAAATAATTTTTATCTACTCCTATGAAAAGGCCCTAGTGCCTTCATGAGATCCAAGGTCCCAGTTGAAAGGCATTTTCAAGATGCCTAATGAATTGTCTAGGACTTTTTGTGTGATAATGATGGCTTGTCTTGGGGTCTTGCAGGACTATGGTGTAGACATTCATTGTGATTTTATAGATTTTTATGACTATGACTACCTTCCACCTCCTCCCTCATTTATTTTCTTTGTTTTATGAGGAGAAATGTTGTGAATCATGTGATATTTCATAAGTAATTTCAAGGATAAATACTCTATTTTCTGATGATTCCTCGCATGAAAAATATGGTTTGTACGAGGGTGTGTGAGAATTTCATGGAAAAATATATTTGTTTGTACTTAGTGTGTAAAAGGAGAAGTGTGGAGTTTCCTTGACATACTGGAGGACCTCAGCGTGGTGCAACAGATAAGCCAAATAGATTTTGTGAGGTGAGGCGATCTTGTCACCAAATTCTAATGGTGTCTTGAAGGTCACCGGGGGCACATCACATGTCCTTCAGTGACTATGGTCACCTCTCACCTCCTACCCTTTATCTCATTTTTTTTATTCTATAAAGGTTTAGGAGTTATTTGAAATTTTTTGAATAATTTCATGAACAATTACTCACTTTTCTGATGATTCCTCACATGACCAATATGGGTTATATGGGGGTGTGTGAGCATTTTGTGGAAAAATCTATCCATTTGACCTTATGGTGCTAAAGGGTAAGCACAGAGTTTCCTAAACATTCCTGAGGACTTCTATTCATCGAGGCTAATAATAAAAAAGGATTTTGTGAGGTGGTGTGGTCATTTTTCCAAGGTCTCGTGACATCATACGGATCATCAAGGGAATATTGCATGTCCTTAAGCAACCACGAGTACCTCTCACATACTTCACTTTACTCTCTTTGTTTTATTTTACAAAGGTTGGAAATTATGTGATTTTAATTAGATATTGTCAAGGAAATTTATTCTTTCGAATGATCATATGTTGCATGATCTTCATGGCCACTGGGGGTCTCTCCCTTTGGATATTATTCATCTTAATTCTCAATGGAATCTTGGATGGGTTTTGAGGCACTTTCCAATGAAAAACTAAACAACCTAGGGTGCTCATTCAGTTTTCATCATGTGGCTATTAGTTATCTAGAGAGATTTTGTCAGAGTAGGAAGGATCATTGAAGGATACTTTGTAGGATTTTCTATAGTTTATGCATTGAGTGTGGAGTCTTCGTGTGACCTTTAAATAGTCATGTGATAATGAGTCCCTTAGAAGTTCATGTGACTCAAAATTATCGATTTCTTTTCTATGGTGGGGAATTTAATACTCACATTCAGGTATTAATTCCTTTTTAAATTTGTTGAATATCATTTAGTGGGCTTCAATAAGGGCTCCCAACCCATTTCTCTTGAAAGGTTTCCCATCCATATTAATGTTATAAATAATTAAATCATGGTTTTCATTATACTTGATCAATTTCACAAGTAATTTAAACATTTTATATACACAATCATAGGTACTAAGTCCTTATAATCAACAAATTCAAACCTCATGCAATAAAGATGAGTTATTTCATCCCCAAATAATTTATATTTATCAATAATCATTTTAATTCTATCTTGAATTAATTAGTTTATTATGCATATATTTTCCATAGCAAGGAAACCTATAGGTAGAAGATAATAATAGCTATAAATCAAACATTAACATAAATATAAAAATTCTTATCAATCTCAAAATATTCTAAATGAAATATTAATTAATTATATGGATTTTATACTATTCAATTTTAACTTTACTATATTTTTATCGTTTACGAATTTCAGGAAACTAACCATGATACACAACAATGATGAGAATACATCCAAAAGGATAGCACACTATCTAATAAATAATAATGGGTCCATATCAAGAAATAATTAAAACTCATGTGATCATAAATCCAACCGGTTATTTAACTCTCATAAAAATAAATATCAATGAACTACATTATGAAATAATTTCTATTTAAATTATTTAATATCCATAATTATAGTAGTAATTTTTATCAAGAAACAATGTAACAAATAATATCACAGTGTGTGATATTCCCTTGTTTTAATTATATTATAAATGATTACCCTTTTCCTCTTTCTATGATTATTTTCAGGATAAAAAAGATAATATAATAAACTACAGCATGCGAAGCCTTTAAATTTCATCATTGAACTTATTAACAATTAGATATAAAATATATTCCAACATATGATTTCTTATAATTATATTAACATCCAACAACAAATGATTAATTCAAAAATAATTTAAATAGGGGAATGTGATAACAATAATTCTTCTCCCTCTACATATTTCTATATTATTTAATAATCAATCTTCAAGTGACTCTTTTTTATATTATTATTTTATTATTGTTAGTCACAACAATTTAACCACAGAAACTAAAACTTATTTAATCAACACCATTCACAAAAAAATAGAGTAAATATATCCCATACTCATGTAAATATTCATCACAATTGCAATCAACCAAAAAGAGGGTTTCTCATATTGGATACTCATAGGATGATCTTTTGATGATTGTAGAAGGGATTGAAAGAATCCAAGAGATAAGGTAGGATTACTTGTAATCAATAGAAAGAAGAAATAATAAATTATGAATAAAGAATCAAATTTTAGGCTTAATTATATGATTCACACAGGTTTCGAAAGAATGTGGCTCCAGGTTTCATTTTAGTGAAACATTAATTAGGTTCCCATTTAATTCTCCTTGATTAAACAATATAGAACCCTAATTTATTAAGGAATTAAAAGATATAAATATTTAATTTATTTGGAATTTAAAAAATTATTTTTACCTTTAATATTATTTATATTACCTTGAAAATTAGTAATTGGATTGAAAACACATTTTTAAATTGTTCTGATGGAAAATGAGAAAAATTAAAAATTTTGGAAATTTGGAAAAGATATGAAACGATCATATGACTAAATGACCAACCAGGTAGGATAGAATGCATGAAAAAAATGATAAACTATGAGGACAAACTACATTACCAAATCGATCAACCATGAGGACCCTAAACCTAACCAAAATGATTGACCATAAAGATTGGACATGAGGCCAAAACAACTGAACTTATGACTAAAAACGACCAACTGTGAGGACATACCACACAAAAAAGTGACTGACTCTGAGGATTGACCACATAAAAAATGAATAACAAAAAAAACACTAGCCACCCTCTGGCCAAATATAACCCTTAAAAAAAACACAACTAAAGAGTTTTAGAAAACTAAGAGCTTACATAGTGATTTTATTCAATGGGTTAGTTTATGGATATCATTATTCTTCTTTTCACACCATCTCTTAAATTATATTTTTTTATTAAAAAAAGTCTCTATAACCATGAATTTAGTATAATATATTACACTTATTTGGTTGTAATATATTTTCTCTTATTTGAAAATAAATGGTGATTGATTTTCTTGAGTCCATTTTCATTAATCTGACTTCCACCTTGATGATCTACAGCCAATGCACATATCTTGATGGGAATTTTATTTCATAAATTACATATAATTATTATGGAATGTATCCAATGATGTTTATGTGAATCCATTGTGTGCATGATAGTAATAGTCGAGATAATTACCCCAATAGGAATAAATTTACAATGTTTTAGTAACATTTCAAAAGTTTTTTTGTATACTAATTCAAATCATTCAACTATAACAATTCTATGATAAATGAAAATTTTATAAAAAATGTACTACCATTGTATAATATAATTTGAGAATTATCAAGAATTTAAAAAAATAAACACTTCCCTATCTACACCAGAATGAGGCTTACTCTCATATGCACCATCAACACTAATATTCATGACTACCCTACTAGCCTTTAACAGTGCTAGAAATAGCCTTTATCAGTGTTATCAAAACACTGATTACATGTACGAGGATAAAATCCCTAGTATTTTATCAACACTTAAAATATGGATAATAAAGGGTCATTTATCAGTGATTTTATGAGCGCTGATAAAACAGACTTTTATTATCTCTTCTATAAGAACTGATAAAGGTCCATACTATAGTCTGCTATAACAGCACACTCCAGCACCACTATTGTGTTCTATAATAGCACATCGCCGCACCAGAACACACTAGATATCAACAAAAACAAGTCCCACTAAATAATTAAAATTAAATGAAATTTAAAACACAAACACAATAAAAACACTATATTATAGACATTTCAAAGATTGGTTCTTATAATTACATAAATTAAAATTATTACTTACATTCAAAAAAATCAATGCTCCTTTTAATCCTGACCTGAATCATGGTATTTCCAAACAAACCACCCATTTTTGAGAAAATGAACACAACTGTATAACAAAAACATTCTTATGTTAGAAATAATATAAATAAATAAATTAAACAAAATTGTTAATTTTAATATAAATGATGTCAATTTTAAATAAAAAGACGCATTTTGAGTCATATTGGTCACACTATACATCATATTGAGGGGTGTCTAATTATTGTACATCACAAATGACTTATGGATCAATTTTATAAATTATTTAAACAATTTTAATGTGTTTTCTGGGTTTTGAGTAATCTAGTTCTTCTTTTTAATAAAATAGATGTCAATTTTAAATAAAAACACGCACATTGAGTCATATTGGTCACACTGTATATCATATTGAGGTGAGGTTGATTCCTACACATTCCAAATCACTAATGGATTGCGTTCTTAATGTATCCAAACATTCTGAATGTGTTTGATCATTTTTGAGTAAGTCACTTTTCGTTTTTACTAAAATGTAATTTTAACCATGAAACACGCACTTTCACTCATACAGATCACATCATGAATCGGTTTGATGTGATAACAATTCCTACAAGTCTCAAATGATTTATCAATTAATTCCCTAAATTATAAATAAAATATGATTGAGTTTTCTCGGCTTTTAGTGGGGGAACTTCTTAATGTAAAATTTCAATTTTAAACTCACAACGGACACATTGAGCCAATTGTATTTTTCACAAAAATTAATGTCAATTCAAAATAGAAAGATTTACTTAGATTTATACTGGTCACATCATATTTCGGAGTGAGGTGAGGTTTATTACTACACATCCCAAAGTATCAAAACAATCCTCCCTATCGATGTTACTATGATTTCCATTGAATTTCTTTGTCAAACTGCCAACTCTGCATGGGAATCTTTGAAAAAAATCACATCTACTCGAAAAAATGAATCCACAAGAATAAGAAAACAATTATTATGTGATTAAAACTAAAGAAATTAAATTAAACATAAATACTAACCAATATATTAATTTTATGTACAATTATTTTAGTCCTCAAAAATCACGATTACTTTTGTAATTGAGTAGAGGAAGCATAGTTTATTTTCATAGAAAGTAAGTGGAGGCAACTGTAATGAAATTGATAAATGCACCACTATTGAGGTGAAAAGTTTTTAAGGGAGAAGAAGCCTTAGATTTGGACAGATCACCCCAACTCGAACCGAATAATCCAACTATATAAGAAAATAATTATAATGTGTGTAATACTAAAAATAAATATATTAAACATAAAAATGAAACAATACATTAATTCTATAGACAGTGATTTTACTATGTAAAGATCAGTATTACCTCTTTAATTGAGTAGAGGAAGCCTCATATCACTTCCTACAAAGGTAGTAGAGGTAAAATGAAAGAAATTTATAAATGCACCACTGTATGGGTGAAAAGGTTTTATGGGAGTAGAAGCATGAATGTTTGGTAGATCACCCCAGCTCCAACAAAAGAATCCACCTATATAAGAAAACATTTATTATGTGAGTAATACTAAAAAGAAATAAAGTAAACAAAAATATAAAATAATATATTAATTCTATGGATAATGATTTTATTGTGCAAACATCAAGATTATCTACGTGATTGACAAGAGGCAATGTCATTTCTCTTCCTTTAATGGAAGTAGCGGAAACTTGAAAGAAAGTGATAAATGCACCACCGCATGGGTGAAAATGATTCAAGGGACAAGATTCCTGAAATTTTTCTAGAGTATCCCAACTCAAACAAAATAATCTACTTGTATAATAAAACATTTTTTATATAAGTAATACTAAAAACAAATAGATTAAACATAAATATGAAATAATACATTAATTATATAGATAATTATTTTACTTTTAAAACATCAATATTAAATCTATGATTGAGCAAAGATAGAATCGTTTCTCTTCCCAAAGTGTTTCCTTTGTTCTTCCATCATGTGAAAAACACATTGTCTACCTTACTATAAAAACATTTAAATTAGATTATGTTAATACAGTAGAGAACATATAATATTATGAGGGAAAATAAAATATATTAAAAAACAATTATACCTTCACATTGAACCCCATTCATTTTTTAAGGGTTTCTAGGATTTGATTATCCTATCAATAATCCAAATCCCCTCTTTGTGGTCCCATATAACATACAAGACATTGTCTACATTGGGAATAAAATGAACTAATTGTGATGTCCCAATGAAAGGTTCATCCTTGATTTAAATTTCATCTAACTCAACATTTGTTTTAGTCACCGTCAAGACCATCGACCAATTGTTGTTTGTTGGATCGGAGACATAAAATACTTTCACTTCTTGTGATACCATTATGAATGGATCATATTTTTATCCTCCCACACTATAATTCACCTTTACAAATCCCATTTCATCAACTTTCACTCCATTGATATTGTCAACCCATTTGAAATGGAAAATCATTAGTTTAAATGTTTTAGAATCTAACTCATATTTCTATTTGATAATGCCAAAATATGACATATTTTCCGAAATTGTATTTCTATCCATTGAACTAGATGTGTGCATCACTTCAACAATAATCATAACACTACTGTTTTTCATCATACTAAAGTCATCATGTTCTTTTATATAGAATATATAACCATTTATTACAAAACATGAGTAAGACATAACATTTGCATTCAATCCTCTAAAAATCCATTGAAGTTTTTCGACAATTGAATTTGGATTTTCATATAACTCATTATAAATTTGATCTGTGAACCATCCTATAAACTTCTGATTATGGGTATTTAATATCCATCCTTCATCCCTTGATGGATTCAAATCTATATGAATTTATTTGTGGGATTCAATGTATGGATGGACATATTCAATATTATGTAGTATGTAATCATGTGATTTCTCCCACTCGATCAAGGTAATTGTAACAACATCTCTTTAAGAAATCTCTTTACCTATAAGGATTTCATTGTGACGCGACTACAGTGGACCGATTCTTTCAATATATGATAGGCAATCAGTACAGAATTCAATAGATTCTTCAATAATATATCATTATTCAACACCACCTTATGGATGACTTCACTTCTTGACATACCCTTTCAAAATCATCATATACCATTCAATGGGGAACATCAATCTGTAATAGATGGCACCACATAGTTGAACCTCTCTGACCAAGTGAACTATTAGGTGGACCATTATATTAAATAATGATAGTGGGAAGAACTTCCCTAATTCACATAATAAAATGACAATATTTTTATCCATACTGAGAAACATTTTCGGGTCTATAACTTTTCTGTATAGGTATTTGAAAAGAAAGTAATGTATGGTTAATGTATATCATGCATTTTGAGGAAGAATGCAATGAAAAGTAACTTACATTAAATCTTGCATCACAACGTGACAATCATGTGATTTTAGTCCATGTAACTTCCAATTCTCCATTAACATAAAATTCATGATATTTGATGAATAACCTTATTGAACATTACAATATTAAGGAAAATAATAAGATAGTTTTTAAATTTAAAAAGGTGATGTATGAACTGAAACACAAAATAAGAGATTTAAATTGATGGCTTGATGAGTAATTAAAGAATCTTTTATTTAAAAAAAAAATGAGAAATTGATCATAATGACTACATAAAAATTAATATTAGGGATAGATTGAATTTTTTTATCAATGTGGATGATGCAATTTTTAGAGGTCAAAGAGATGAATGCTAATAATAGTTTTCTACAAATATAATGATCAATGTTTAAATGTTGATGATTAGTGAGTCGAAATTTTCCTTAGTTTATATGTGACTCAGGGAATTCATGGGATATTTATTTCCTTATCCATGTATGTGAGGGAATTGTTTTATTGATTTCAAAAGTAAGATTGAAAAACCATTTTTACATACATTCAAAATTGAATGAAAATTTCAAATATTGTGGAAGGAATATCAATATATATCATGAAGTGTGGGAGATTCATCATATAACAACTTTATTTATAGTAAAGAGGTTTGACATAATATTTTATTTACATGTAATATAGCTAGGTATGAATATTATTACATTTAAATCCACTTGTTTTTAGTTAAAAAAATTCTAAAAAGGGGGTGAAATTTTTAAAAATCATCATTTTCGAGAAAAAAATTATATTATCTAGCAGTGGAATATGGGGATCAAAAAATTGGTATAACTATAAAGGGATAATATCTAATTTATCTTTTTTATAAATTATTGAGATAGGGGGAGTGTAATGATTTTGAAACATTATAATGTGGTTAAAAAATAGTACATAACATTAAGGTATAATAATTCTTATATTATAATTTATAGGATTTATAAATAATGTTAGACTAATCTAAAAAGGGATAAAAATAAAATAGATTTTTTTAAAAGTGTAGAGAAATAGGAAGTTGGATTATTGATAAAAGGTACAACACATTTAACAATAGATATAGTTTCAAAAAAAATCAAAGACAACCATATATCAAACTCCTGAACTGGTCCATGACTATGTCTATTGGACATTCTCGATCCCCCTCAGGCTAGAAACAAACACTAGGGCATGAAAAACAACATAGTGGGAATCATTTGGACAAAAAAATAAATAAAAATAGTATAATGTTTTTTAAAATAACAGCCACAATGAATCCATACATTGTTTTCCCACACCAACCATATAAGTAAAAAAAATTGAATCAGTATTATATAAAAGAAATCCCTTAGCCTATATTCAACTCCCTCACAAACAAAATCCCCAGTTTCAATTTTTAAGATTTCACATGTATGGAATACCATTGATAAAATAAATAATGAAAAATTGTATGATAACTTTGGGAGATCAATTTAGGAAATTTAAACAAATTTAAAAATCCAACTAAATTCCAGGTGTCACCATTGAGTATAAAAACAATAAACTATCCTGAAGTCATTAAGAGTTGAATCAAAATTGAAAACTGAGAAAATATGAAGGCATGTATCACTAGTATACAATAGCCGAACAATAAATAATGACATCATTGAAGAAAAAATTAAAAAAGAAACAAAAATTCAAAAACAAAATCTGAAGGCCTACCTGGCCAGGTTTAAGAAAATCTAAAACCCTCTTTTGTAACCCAAAATTCAATTGAACACCGGATGTCATAGGAGATGTTCAAGAGGCAGTCGAGTGGTGTGATTTGGGGTTCAACTCACTGAGGAGCAGTGTCGTCTATGGGTGGCTTTCGCAGAAAGCATCTAATATTGCAACTGGTTCATAGATGGTTACAGTTTTTAAATTATATTCGGAACTTTTATCAGTGCTTACAAATAAGCATTGATAGAGACATTTTATCAGTGCTAGTTATTAAGCATTGATGAACAGACTCTTTATTAGATATTTTTTAGCACGTATAAAGGTAGGTCTTTATCATCCATAAAAATATGCCAAAAAATAAATATTTATCCGCACTAAAATTATAGCACTGATAAATGTTAATTTTATCAACGCTCTTTTCAGTGCTAATAATACATCATCATTATCAGTGTGAAAAAATCATTGATAAAGATGATTGTATCAGCACTTATTACATAAGCATTGATAAAATATTTATAATTATAATTATACATAAAAACATTTATATTTATATATACTAAATATATATATATAAAAATATAAATAGAGTAAATATATTCCTTTTTCAATATATTTATTATAATTTTATAACGATTTATTTATAATTATGTATATGTGAGATTATTATATTACGGATTTGACTTATGTTAAATTGAAAAATTAAATGGCATTCGTTTATATGTTGAGTACTATACAATTACTCAATATTTATAATTCATTTTAATTTTTAATTATAAACCATTATTCTATAAACATATAACTATTTAATGTAAAGAGCATAAATATTTAGTTATATATAGATAATTTTTATACACATTAAAATATATCTATATATTTAATATATAAAATTTAATATCATTAATTATAATAATTATCTAATTAAAAAAATGTTTAATATTTAATAATGTAAAATTAATTTATCCATTTTTATCCATAACTATTTAATTAATAAAATTTGTAATATTTTATTTAATAAACACAATTTTAATTTTAATTTTCTTTAATTATTTCATTTTATTTACTCAGACCATTATCAGTACTAAAAAGCGATGATGAAATAAATAATTATCAGTGCTAAAAATAAAGAGATGATAAATGTTACCCTTTATCAATGCTAAAAATAATGCATTGATAAAGGATACCCTCTATTAATAATAATAATTCAGTGGTGATAAAGGTTCTCTTTATCAGTGCTAAAAATTAAGCATTGATAAAGGTTATCATTATCAATGCTAAAAAAGAAATGATAAAAAGTTAAATTTATCAGTGCTTTCCTAAGTGCTGATAAATATTCCATTTATCAGTGTTCTTTCTATCATTGATAAATACCAATGCTGTTAAGCACATGATTTGTGGTAGTGATTAATTCCCTAAGATGAAAACTTTAGAGAATGGTTATATAATATTGTGATCATAAGATTAGTCATCATAGTTTCTTCCTTTATATCGTCATAACTTCACGATGGGAAAAGTTTTGAAATTATCCATGTCGAATCCATTATTTATAATTCTTTAAAAACCATAAGTAACCAAATTTTTTCTCACATTATCCCTTGTGAAACATTCTCTATTTGAAAATTTCTTATAAGCGAAACCAATGTAATAATTGTTGGTCCTTCTCATTAAAGAGATGAACCATTATATCTAATTTATATACATTTAAAAAAAACTTATTTAGAAAATACATCCGACTTTTCTCCAAATAATTTAATGATTCTGTAAAAAATTATATTTACAAAAACTAAATATATTACCCAAAAATATATATCATTAAATATAAGTAATATGTTTTGGATGATGAACATTTATATGAATCACCATATTAAAAAAATATAGTATAATATTTTTGGAATTAACCCAAAATATTTCCATTATTTTAAGACAAAATTAATATAGAACATATATTTTATTACCTATTTTTTAATATTTAAACTTAAATATATGTTATATAATTAAAAAAACATATGTTATATGTTTTTATTGAATATATATAAAAATTGTTTTATATATAATTGAAAATTAAAAAATGAAAGAGATTTCTTGATACCATGACAAATTGAATATTTTATAAACATTTATAAAGAAAATGACGATTAAAAGGTAAAATAAAATATTAATAAAAAAATATTGTTATTTTAAATTTCCCCACCATGAATTTTTGTAATTAATAAGTATAATAAAATAAATATAGGAACATATGAAGATTTATTGACTAAAAAGAATGAGAATTTCATGTTAATAAAGAACATAGTGATATTTATAAATAATAAATTTAATATAAAATATAAATAATAATAAATGGGAAAATGAAACAAAATTGACACAATAAATGATAAAGTTAAAAATGAAAAATCTAAATTAACTTTTTGTGTTGATATTTAAAAGAAAAAAATGAATGAACAAAAAGAAAATGATGCACTAATCAACTCATAGGTCTATTTCACCATTTTTAATTCAATGATATATACAATTATTTTCTTAGATAAATATTTTAACACCATGAGATTTTATAATATATTTTTTTGTATATAAATTTAATTTTTTATAGAGTGTGTAACATGCAACACCAAATCTAAATTAACTATGATACGCTAATAAAATATTATTAATTACTGATACAGTCATCGCGTAACCATTGAATTACTGGGTATAAATAATATTAACATAATTAGGAAATATATATTTATATATAAATTAACTACTGAAAAAAAAAATTAATGTATTAATTATTTGAAATTAAGAAATCAATTTTATAGAAAATTTATTTTATACTTTAGAAACACTTTTTCTTCAAAATGATTTTCATTGCTTTTGTGAAAAAATATTATAATCAATTTATAGAACTTGTATAAATTTTATTTTCTATAAATAATTTCATTTTTTAAATCATCATATCAAAATTATATAAAGGTTAAATTTTATGATTTTTCTAAAAAGATTTATTTTTCGTGGAATAGGGGAAAATAGTTATTTTTATTAAAAAAAGTTTTTTTTCTAGGATTTACAAAAGTTCAATTTTGTTAAAATAATTTAAAATTAAAAAATTAGTTATTTTAAATATTTAATAATCTAAAAAAGTCTACTAAAATTTATTCTTGTTAAATTTATTTTAAAAATGTTTAATACATAAAAATGCATTTTTTTGAAAAACTGTTTTTTGGGGAGAAACATATATTTTTTGTTAATAATTTAAATTAATCATTATTAGTGAATTATTTAAAAAAAATATTATATATTCAATAAAAAATTTAACATTCATTTAATATTTTTCTAATCATAGTATGCGAATAAATAATGTTTTATACTTAAAAATGTATTTTTCTAAAAATAGGTTTTCATTGAATTTTGCGCACATGAATTAAAACTAATTTTTTAAAATTATAAGGATTTAATTTTTTAAAATTAATTCCATATTTAGAATTATGAGTTACATTTGGTAAATAGTCAACCATTATTTTTTGTGAATATGAACAGTAACCATGTTAAAATTTATCATCTTGGTAAAGAGTAAATCAAGATAATATTGGTTAAAACAAAGTTATATAGCCTGAATTTTTCATATTAATTATTATTTCAAGAAGGAAATTTAACCATTATCATATTTGGCACAAAAATATTTTATTAATAGACATTTTTACATGAAATATATATATTTAATATTTAAAGAAAAGAATGTTATAAAATGTCAGTCTATATGTTTTAAATATCTATTATATATCCACATGGGGACAAAAGAAAGTTATGATTTAATATAAATGGAAATTTTTAGATTAATGAAATTATTTTCGTGATAAAAAACTTACTTATAATTTTTATAAATTATATAATTACTTTAAGTTCATGTGTAATGCTAATACATTATTTATTTAATTAACAAAAAATAAAACAATTGATTTAAAAAATATTAAATGATATATAATTTGAATTAATTAATTTCTACAAAGAATTTTATAGATATATTACATATTAGGGAGTTTTTTAATTATTTTATTCAAATCATCCCTTTGTATTGATGTATTTAACATAGAATTAAATGAATAGTGCTAAAAATGACATTAATAATATTTTCTAAAAAATAATATTTTATTAAATGTTATAAAATTAATAAAATATTAGATTCATAAATATGAATGATATATGGTTCTTAACATCACCAGTGGTTCACATATGGGTCATTTTTTATTTTATTATAACGTTATTAAACATTAATGTGTAGGAAACTTTAATATAACGGTAATTGTCAAAAGGGTTAATGTCAAGTTAAAAATAATGGATAACAGTGAAATCATACCAAAAACTTGTAAATATTTTATTTATGTGGTTATTTCAACTCATAGACATATTATATTTAAATATAATTAATTTTGAGCCAACTTAACATCAAAATTAATTTATATTAATTTAATATTTTAAGAAAATAAAAGATATCCCACCCCTCCATTATAAAAGGACACCTCTCATTTATCTTCCTTACACCAAATTGAGTCATATATATTAAAAATACCCTAAAATCCCATAAAAACTTCTCCATAAAAATTATATTGGTTATGGTCTTCCCAAAAGACCAACCCTTGGATCCTTAAGAGGAGACACAAAGGAGTTCTTCCCAAGAAGAGGTAATTGATTTAACCTATAAATTTCTTTTTTACATCTTCTTTTAATAACTATAAATATATATTATTAATAATAAAATTATAAAATACATATCCTAAATATAATGATATGTTCACATTATTATTAAACCTCCATTATATACTCGTTTCCCATAAAATGTGAAGTGAACTTATCACTCTGGAGTGTGTACGACTTACCGTATCCATGTAGCAACACTATTCATTTTTCATTACCATGTTTTATGGATGATAATTATTTAGTGTTTAATGTTTATGTGTTGTATTTATAACCTAATAATACTTATATAATTATAACATAATTTCTAAATCTTTACCTTCCAAACCATTGTGAAATGATATTATCGGTCATTTGTATGTGTGGACTACCATCTCCACGAATCGATGTGATTCGTTTACAATTTCTATTTAAATTGGATTGTAATGGGGATGGATTTAATGAATATATATAAATTAAATTATATAATAATTATTATTTAATTTTTAATAATTAGTTATCTTTCTTTTAATCCAACCATTGAAAAATGAAAACTGAATTCATTCGTACATATGACATACCATCTACATTAACGGTGGAGTTCAATTTTCTATCTCTAAATTTTAGGGATTAATATAAATACATATATAATTTATATATTTAATTTTTATATAACTTCATATTCTTTTATTTTATGTGATATTTATCAGAGTACAACTACCAAACCAACCAAACTAAAACATACATGAAAAACAAAATAGATATTACCCAAAATAACAATTTTAATAAAGAATTATGAATAAACAGGTGATAAAAGATTATAAGTATGCCATATATGGTATGATATATATGTGTATGGTTTTTTAATATATTTATAATAAATATATATTTATTATAAATGTTTTATAACATGTACTAAAGAATTCATAACTGACGTAAGGGTATATTTAATAATCTCATCATTATTTAGGATTTTATATATTTAAGTCCCTATTGGGGAATATTTTTAATCTATATCCATATTTTCCATAAAAAATTATATAATATTTCTCTTAATATCAAATGATATATTAGTGATATTTTTACCCATGTTTGAGTTTTTACAAAATGGTTTTTAAGGAATCTTCTTACCATTTTTCGAAAGACATACTTTTTAGGATTTTCATAATAGTGTAAAAGTAATATTTCCAACTGATATAGAATGAACTGATTTTCCCAAAATCATGAATAATAGTTTCATTAAATATTTATTTATAAGTATACAAGTTTATTTTCAATATAAAAATTTTCCTTCATATTTGATATGTTTTTTAAAAATTGATTTCATGTTAGAAATGATATTTACCTAAAGAATTTTACAATGGTATTTTAATATTATTTTCATCTATGTCAATATCCATTATTTAATAATATGATTTATGAAGATCATTATCTTATGATAAAATACACCATTTTTTATGAATGGCTTATGATAAATTTTAATGGGGAATGTACTTATATTCCATGTACAGGTTCTTCCAAAACAAATAGTTATTGATTTTAATGAATGTCAATTAAGTTGTGTTATTTATTATTATGAGGAATGCATTGTAATTATTAAGTGATGGATGGGGCCCATAATTACATATCCCATTAATGAATTGGTAGATTCCATGAGAAAACCTAACTTTGTTATACTTATGAGGCCTTACCCATTTTTATAAAATGTATTGGCATGAGGCCTTAATGGTATAGATGTATTAGCATGAGGCCTCGATGGTATATTTATGATATCTAAAATTATTAATTCCAATATTATGAAATTATTAATTGATTATTATTTTATTTTTTATGACATCCATGGTTAATTTTTTCACCCATGTGATTATTAAGGTGACATTATTTGTTTATCCTTTATTCTCTGTTATATTGTTCATTCCTTATTTACATTTAGATAAATGCATGCCCCTACTAAGCATCTGAGTTCACTCCTTTACAATGTTTTTTCCATAAGATTCCAAGAAAGGTTTTTTAATTTACATGTATGGATATTTTAGGGGGAATAAAGATGATCCCAAAGAATATACTATGTGTTATTTTATTTTATCATATGTAATGTGGGAATTATGTATGTATCTAACATTTCCAGACTACTAAATTATTTTGTCCTTCGGGATGTGATAACTTGTGTCTGGTACCAGAAAAATAAATTAATGACTAACTTTGGGATACCATTTTAAGTTTCATTATAGTTGGTATCAGATATTGGTTTCGTATAAACCTTATAAACAATATTTAAGAAATCAATGATTTAAAATTTAATCATATGAAAAAATTTGAGAATTATCTCAAAGAAACCAACCTTATGATTGTGATATTATCTAAATATAATTTTTTCAATTTCTGTTAAATTTTCCCATATTTAATAAACTATACATTTTTTTATAATGTTATGATATAATATAGTTAATTTCAAAATCTAGAAATGGTTCCCAATTGAATGAATAAAAACTATATCGACACACATAATCCATGTAGGTATATCTTTATTGGGAAAGATAAGGAAGCTAGAAATGAACAAATTGAAACTATATTAGGGTAGATAACATGGGTGATGAGCAATAACATTTCTCAAATGGAGTATCCTACTATCCCACAAAATGGTTTAACCATGTCAGACCATGTCATGTGTTAGAAACCTCCATCATCTAATGAGACTAAAAAACTATTTATTGTTGAGAAATGGAAAATTTATTTTGAGACTAATTTCTCACTTTTGGAATTAATTAAAGGGATAAGGTAGTCATGGTAGTTTAATATCACTTAGGGGATGTTGATTAATGATGTTCCTTTATTAATAAACCAATAATTAGGAGGAAATTATGAGAATGGAATGAATAGAATTTTTTAAAATTTTTGCGGAAAATATTATTCTTGCGAAAAAGGAGAAGATATGGAGATAAAATTATTTAGTATGAGACCAAGGGATGAGGAAATGTTTCAATTTATGATGATAACTTTTTCATGGATAGAATACATTTTACAAACTATGAATGTAATATAATAAGAAATATTTATTGATTCTTTGATGGGATTAATCGAGTACTTTGAGGGGAATTATTATCCTAAATACTTTAATCATATGAGGATATAGTATCATATGTTTTCAAGATTGAGAAAAAATTTTCTAAGTATTATAGCCTTGAATTAGAGCAATAAAATAAAAGTATGTAAGAAAAATAAATGTATTGGGGGAAGAATGGAAGGAATGATTTTTCTACATTTGGTAGTTGTGGAATGAAACACACTGGTACATTCTGGAATGGAATGACAATTTTCTTCACGTGTGGAGAGAAATGACATCTAACACATGAATGAAAGGGTATTAAATATACCTTTAATGTTCATTGTTTCAACTATAAGTTGATGGGTAACTACAAATATTAATTCCCTAACCATCACGGGAATATAATTCAGAAAAATATAACAAAACAATGAAAACATTATGTTAATATTTCCACCAAAGTGGAATGAATAATGTGCATGTATATTTGATTCAAGAATTATGTTTTATAATTATTTTATCAAATATATTCTATTTATGACATTCATAAAACATGTAAATATTATAATGCATTAGTTTTTCTCAAGGATTCTAAAGAATATGTTGAATGGAAACCATAATAAAGAAATAGTTAGTGGTAATGTGACATTTTTAGAGAATTCAGGAATAAAAGAAAGATAACCATTAATTCATTCTTGATGTAGAGTTAATAATTTTTATATGGGATAAATAGAATACTGAAATTGATAAATTTAATGGGATTTTTCATTGTATTATTGAATTTATGGAATATATTTGATAATCTGAAATTTTATTTAAATAATGAGGATACTATTATTTTTTGGAAACCATTATATTAATAGGTTTTATGGTGATTTGGGTAATATATATATTTTAAGAGAATATGTGGTCAACATATTCACATGTTTGATATGTGAAATTATGAGCAACCTTATATTTTCTAATGATAAATTCTTGATGAAGTATTTTAGATTTTTAGATTTTTAATATATCAGGAAATATTTTTAGGAGTCTTATAGTTAAATATTTTTGAAATGGATTATGGTAAACTTTAGAGGTTGTTTTTGAATTTATTATATAACATGTGCTAACCATTTTTGGTTTTTTAAATATTTAGAGGCATAAGGAAATATTTTTCATTATTTTATGGATAATATGATTCATTAAAACTAAATTTTAATTCATGAGGAAAGAAAAAATCATCCAAAATATAGATCATTGAAATAAAGGACGAGATTGACAAAAGGATGAAATTACACTTTTCACATAAGTATATATCCTTATGTTTTTTTTCTGGATTGTAAAATAATCCCTCAACTTCAGGAAAAGGACCTCGAAATAAAATCATTATATGTTAAATTATCTTTACCAATAAATCAATGGACTTTTAACTCATTACATATTTGTGTTTATGTTATGGTTATCTTTCTCAAAACCATTATCTATATCACTTTATCTTAATCATTGGGTGTTAGTTTTATCTTCCTTGTCAATATTTTCACTTACTACTAATGTTATCTTCTTTAGAAGCCTATTTTTGTGGTGACCCTTATATTTATCTTTACCTTTTTTAAGAGGATGTTTCGTGAACTGTTTTCATAATGTGAGTTTTCTACAAAGAAAACTTTAAATGTAAACCTATTGATCGTTGATCCGATGTTCAAATTATGACAGAAAAACTAATTTATGATGGTATAATATAACACACAAATATTTTGGAATATATTTTTCTTTAAATAAATTTAATTTCTTTGATAGGTTTTTTTATACTCAACACTGATTCTAAATGAACCATGATACAATATTAAAATATTATTATTGAATGTAACAATCATCACCTACCTGTTGAATTGGTGGTTATGAATAATATTATTATAATTATTAAATATATATAAATTAACTACTCAACACAAATAAATTTAATATTTCCTGGGAAATATGTTCACAATTTTTCAGTATAGATATATTATGCTTTAGAAATGAGTTTTCATAGAAAAATTATTTTTATTGATTTTGTGAAAAGATATTATTATCCTTTTCTAGAAATAATATAATTTTTTTATAAAAATAATATAATTCTTTAAATGATCACATCAAATTTATCCTCGGGTGAAATTTTGGGATTTTTTTTAAAAATATGGATTTTCAGTGAATAGTTAAAAATGCTGATTTTTATTGAAAAAAGTATTTTTATTTCAAATATTTACCAAATTCAATTTTTTTAGAATGATTCAAAATTAAAACAATTAGTTATCTTATATTTTAATTAATCCAATTATGTTTATTCTTATCAATTTTATGCTTAAATTTAGTATATAAATATTTTATAGGTAAAATACATTTTTTTAAAAATATTTTATTTGCACGTAATTTATATTTATATTAAAAAATTAAATTAATCAACATTGGGGAATTATTTTAATTAAATTTATATGATATATATTCAAAAAATTGTTTTAAAATTCATTTAATATCTTTATAACCATGAGATAGGAATAAATTGTGATTTATGCTTACAAATATATTTTCCCCAAAAGAACATTTCCTCACAATTTTCACAATTAATATAAAAATAATTTATTCTACTTATAGAAATTTAATTTTGAAAAATTAAGTCTATATGTTGAATTATTAGGTCCATATTTGGTAAATATGTCACTTATAATTTTGGTCATTTTTAATTCTAATCAGGCTAAAATTTAGCACCTCTATCAAGGGTCAATTAGGTTAATCTATATTATAACTATGTCATAAGACCATAATTTTTCATTATAATTCTTATTGGATTAATTTAATTAAATACTTAACATCTTAGGAATGAAATTTATTTTTTTAATGGGAATAATCCATGAAAATGACATATTTAATATTTAAAGTAATGAATGTTACAAAATTTCACTCTCTTATTTATAAATATGTCTTAAATGTCCCATTGGGGGAAAAGGAATGATATGAATGAATATAAATTTATATTTTGAGATTAATTAAAACAAATTCATGATAAAATTTATTGATTATTTTTATAAATTATATAACTACATGAACTGTTTGTGCAATGAAAATACATTATTTTTTTAATTAATAGAAAAATAAATAAATGATATTAAAAATATTAAAAGTTGTATAATTTTAAATGGTAAATTAATTAAATTAATCTTGTAGATATATATGACATATCAGGTAGTCTTTAAATAATTTTATTCATATTTACCCATTATTTTGATGTATTTAAATTTGAATTAAATAAATGGTGTTAAAATGACATTAATGTGATTTTATAATAAATAATATTTTATTTAATGATATAAAATAAATAAAATATTATATTTGGATACATTAATGGGGTATTATTTTAATCATCAACCATTATTCATTTATGGTTCATTTTCCATTTTATAGTAACATTATGAACCCTTAAAGATAATAAGCATTAATATCACGGAAATTGTCAAAAAGGTTAATAGAGGTTAAAACTAAAATATATGGGTGTAAAAATACCAAAAACGTATCTAAATTTTATTTTATATGGTCATTTCTACTCAAAATCATCTTATGTTTCAATATTATCAATTTTTTACCACTTCAATATCAATGCTAAATTATTTTAATTTTATAATTTAAGAAGTTCCAAGAATACCCATCCCATAAATTGTAAAAGGTAATATCTATTTTCTCTTAATTACAACACATTTAGTCTTCTAGATTAATAATACCATGAAAAAATACCTTTTAAAATTCTCTATACAAATTCTATAGTTTCTGGTTTTCCAAAAATATCATCCCAACATTCCTTAAGAGGATATCCAAAGGAGTTCTTCCAAAGAAGAGGTAATCTCCTTAACATGTAAAAAGTAATTCAAACATGAGATATGGGTTTATTTCACAATTTAGTCATTATTCAAGATTGTTTATGTTTAAGTCCCCTCTTGGGTAATATTTCTATTCCATATCCAAATTTTCCTAAAAAATTTAAATAATATTTTTATTACTCTCTAATTATATATTTATGACATTTTAACTATGTTTTAATTTTTTAAAAAATTGTTTAAAAAGAATATTCTAATAATTTTGAAAGGTTTTATCATGGGTGCTCTGGAATGATATTCATTTTTCCGCTATATAGGTGTAGTATAGTAGATGACCAATGTCATATCTAAAAAGAGGAAGTAATTCAAAATAACATATTTAATGTATTTTGAAAATAAAATAAAATAAAATAAACACCTAAAAGGGTGGTGGATGTTCAATGTTTATAAAATAAGAGAAATAAACATAATGGAAGAAGATTTTATTTTTTGTTTTGGAAAGGAAATTTGATTAATAAAATACAGTGAGAAAGTGTTTTATAGAAAATATTTTAGAAGGAATAATTGATATAACTCCACCTATTTACTTACTTATTAATCATTATAATTTAAATTAATATCTCCTTATATATGATCTTCTTATTTTTTAATTCTCAAACACTACGAGAAAATTCTTTACAACAAAGATAAAGTGAATAAAACCATAAGAAAACTTCAGAACATGTTATCATAGAACACTGAATTAATTGACGTTCTATGTATAGATTATGGTCAGAGAAAAATTAAGGAATATATCCATTTGGGAAAATGGGGAAGAATTTTGTATAGGGATTATATCTCAACATTAAAGATTTATACTATGTGCTTTTATTTCATCAATTAAGATTGTGCTCTCACAATTCACACATCACTCAAAATCGTGATTATTGTGTTAATTTTTCAATTGATCACTTATTTTATTATAATTTAAAAACACAATTCATAAATAATAATATTTGAATTAAATTATCTCATTGAATAAAAATAAATAAATGAAGAAGGTAATAGGTAGATCAATTATAAAGAAAACTACTCTTCCATGGGCAGTGAGTCATAGTAGAAGAGAATTGCATTTGGAACAATTTAGAATGGGTATAGACCAATTACACTTCTACTCTTGATTTCCAATAAAAAGAGGAATATTAAATAAAAATAAAATAGAAGAAAACATTATAACATAGAATAAATAGAAGAGGAACTAATAATTTTATTACTCAAAGACAAATATTACAACATGAATAATAAGAAGAAGGCTTCGATGAAGGGGTCCTTGCTTTAAGAGCTACCCTTTTTGAAATTCTTGTTGAATTAGATTTTAACAAATTATCCTCTTCCCTAAAATTCCTAATTCATGTCCAAAATAGTCCAAATAAGAAAAAAACCCAATTTATAGAGTGGAGGGGAGGCTAGGTTTTATGAAGTATCAAGTGTGAATGGGGATATTTAGCCAAAGAAATCATGTCAACTTGAACTACCTGTTTGAATACAAAAACATGTGAACTAGCTATCCTTGTAGAATTATAATTTGTGAGATAATGGGGCCTTGTTATTATATCTAAAATTTGGACCAATCCAAGAAATTATGAAGATGTTATGGTCCAAATAGAGAACTAATTCTCAATTTGGCGAGTACAGCCCATATATGACTTCAAGACCCTTTTACACCAATCCAATGGGTGATTTAGCTCTCATGTCATGAATGAAAGTTGTATACTATTATGTCTAGAACACATTTACTGTATTTTATACTCAAAACATTTACATAAAAATATTTATGTCTAAATTAAAACAGTTCATGTTAAAGAGTAAAACTAGAACTTTCATCAAATTTTCAAATGAATGATCTAATCCAAAATATTTTACAAATGAACACATTTACAACATTGTGAGGAAATTATACAATATATTATCAACAAAATATTCAATAAAAACGTGTTTTATAAACTCCCACACACTTACCCTTTTTCACTCATGGGAAAAATCTCAAATCATGTAATCCAAAAAATTATAACAACATATTCATGGTTATATTTCTCAATCCATAGTGGAAATATAAGAAAAGATAAAATCCCTTCAAGAGTAAAGATAAATAATTTTCAAATTCATTATCTCATAAATTGTGTCAAAATAAAATCTCGTGTTATTAATAATACTAACTAGAGCGAAAACATGTCATGGGTCTACCACGCCACTAATTCCACACACGTGTGTGTGTAAAAATCATTTAACGATTATCTCTCCACCCTTTATACAGTATATTCAAATCATGTAAAACAATTCTTCTTAGCTAATTTAATTCACCAACCATTTTCTATATTTCTTTGCAATCATATTTCAAGACCCACTCACTTAAGCATTTTCGATAGTAAAACCTTAAGCACCCAACATTGATATCCCCACATATTGTACATTTAATGACTCCCATTTTTATTAATATTTTTTTTTGTTTTGAGTTTGTTTTGATTATTATTTTTTAGATATTACAACTTTCGGATATCAGGTATACATTCATAGGTTAATTCGGTACAAAAATGAAATTGATCGGAATAGAAATTAATGTATGATCCAACCATTGATATAAGATGAATTTTCTTACCAAACTTGGAAAAAACATCAATTAAGTAGGAAATATTTCACAAGTTGTGATTATGTGAAAGGTCTATGAAAAAATTATTATTACCAAGTGATTATGGGTTCATACAGTGTGATAAAATAAACTACATCTTTAGGAAGTCCCTCAATGTATTACTTCAAATGATTCTCATTGACTATATACCTCATTCCAGTGTCCTCTTGTGTGATATCCACTAAACCAAAAGGAAAAACATTAGACCCAATATATGGGCCTAACCATATAGAATGAAACTTACTAGACACCAACTTCATTCATGAACTATTTAGTGTAACATTTTATGCTACATGAAACTCCCTTTGTTGGATAATTTTTTCATGAGATTCTTTTGATATTTCCTTTTAAAGCCTTGAGTTATCATATGAATATAGTTGAATCTCCTCAAGATCTTGAATTTGCAGATTCCATTGAATTCTATCATGGTCCAAATCCATGTTTCATTTCTTTATATCCTAATAATCCAGATGCTCAACCTAAATAGGGAGATGACAAAATTTCTTGAAAACAATCTAAAATGGGGACATACCAATGGGGGTCTATATGCTATCCTATAATCCCAAAATGCATCATCGAATAACTTACTCTAATCCTTCCTATTTGGCTGAATGATTTTATCCAAAAAATAATTCAACTTCTAATTTGAAACCTCAACCTAGAAATTTTTTTGGGGGTGGTATGGTGTTAATGGTTTTTTTGTCACACCATACTTCTGAAGGAGGGAATACAAACTCCATTTGAAAAATTGTGTCCCCTGATCACTGATGATCATATTTGTCACTCGAAACATGAAAAATATGTGTTCCTTGAAAAAGTCTACAACAACATGAGATTCATCAGTCTTGGGGGCCTTGTCCTCCACCCATTTTCTATCATAATAAATGGAAACCAAAATATAAAAAAATGAACTGGGAAGAAGTACCATAAAATCAATTCCACATTCATAAAAAATCTCGCAGAATAATATGGCTTGTTGGAGAATCTCTTTTATCCTAGAAATTTTCATTGTGTATTGGAAACATGGGAAGGGCATACAAAATAGATGAGTATCATGGAATAATATAAGAAAATATAATCTACAGTCCAAGACTTTCCTATATGTTCGTTGGGGTCCAAAATGTCCTCCACATGAATGTGTATAGAATAAATGCAAAACATACTCAAACTCTTGATCAGGAACCCAACTTCAGAAAACATAATCACTACACATGCGCCAGAGGCTTGGATCATTCCAAACATAAAATTTGGACACACTCTATACCTTTTGGACTTGATGTTTCTATAAATTTGTAGGAATTTTATATCCAAAAAGTTAATTAACTAAATCAGTTTACCAACTATGTGTACCTGAGATGGAATAAATATAATCATCAGAGAAAGTGTCCGGAAGTGGTACCTAGTCCAAGGCATTAGCCTCTAATGTGTTATTAATACTACTTATGTGGTCCACCACGAGTTTTTCTAAACCCTTCTTATCTTTATCTCAATATTAAATTCTTGATGAAGAAACATCCATCGGATAAGCTCGGGCTTCACATCTAGCTTCTTCAAAAGCTACCGCAGAGCTACATGGTTAGAAAAAACAACTACTTTAGAGACCAATAAATATGAATGGAATGTATCTAAATTAAATATTATTACAATAAAACTCATTTTACGTGGTTTTTTACTTTCATTTGGATGAATCCAATGTCCTCAAAGCATAGGCGATCACTTGTGAACGTCCTTCCGCCCTCTATGATAATACTTCACCAACTAATAATTTTGAAGCATCACACATCAGCTCAAATGGTATTTCCCACCATGGGGATGTATTGAGTGGTCAGAAACTATTTTATCTCATCAAAATATGTCCTATAAGAATCATCTAACACAAAATCAGAATATTTTTGACCTAATCGGGACAAAGTAAGAGAAATATTACTAAAATCTTTGATGAAGAACCAATAAAATATCATATTCCCTAGGAAAGATCTAACATAACCCACACATGAAGGATATGGTAGAGATTAAATAATATCTATCTTAGATCTATAAACCATTATCCCATGTTTTGACATTTCATGCCTTATGAAAATCCCATGATCTACCATGAAGTGACATTTTTTAAATTTCGAGACTCGATTGTTTTCAATATAGTGATTCAAAACCTTTTCTAAACTAGATATAAAATCCGAAAATGAAGATTTATACACTGTAAAATCATCCTTAAATACCTCCATGAAGGTCTCAATAAAATCAAAAAAATACTCACCATACATCTTTAGAAGGTACCTGGGGCGTTGCATAGTCCAAAAGGTATTATTTGATAGGAAAATGTACCAAATGGACAAGTTAATATTATCTTATTAGGATTCTAAAATGTTATAGAAACCTATAAATATCCATTAAATCCATACAAGAAATAATAATTTGTCTTTCAAGCCAGTCTCTCAAGTATTTGATCAATAAATGGGAGGGGAAATGGTCATTGCGAGTAGACTTTTTTAGTTTCCTATAATAAATACACAAACACCAACTGTTTTTCACCAAAATTCAAACTATATCATCTTTATAATTATTAACAATAGTAACACCACTTTTCCTAGGCACAACCTGAATAGGACTCACCCACTGAGAATTTGAAATAAGATAAATTATACATTCCTCAAGCAATTTTTCACCTTCTTTTTTAACAACATCCAAAAGAGTTGGATTCAATCTCCTTTAAGGCTACCTCAATTATTTATCCCCAACGACTAAAATAATCCTATACATATAAATGGAGGGGATAATACCACATATGTCAGCTATGGTCCACCTTATTTCCCAAATTTTCTCATTTAAATGATTCAAAAAAAATTCTTCAGGTTCAAAAGGGATATTTTTAAAAATTGTAATATATAATATCTAACCACTCAACAAGTATTAAAATTTTTTATTTTGTGGAAAGAGATATATTTATAGTATAAGGGGGTGATTTAAGGATGGATACTTTGAAGGATCTAAAACATGTGCACAACGAACATCAATATCAGAATATACATCATCAAAATTAGATAATAAAGAATCAAATCCATCAGAATACTCAACCATCAGGTTATAATGAGAGTGAGAATTATCATAATTAGATTATGAATCCATTTCAAAATCAATTATAAGATTGTTTTGTGCATTATAAACAAGTGTAAAAGTTCTCTTTGACATCAAACTGGAACCAGTGCTCATAATTTTCATAAGCAATTAACAATCAAACACCATGGGGTTTTTACCTAGTGGTTTAAAATGGGAGATGAAAAAATTAGAATGGTCCACTAAGGGGTAATTCATGGATTACAAAACATTAAATATAACAACTTCATCACAAAATTCTAAGAAATGTGAACCCTAATTGAATTTAATGATAGTTTTTTCAGTTTTTTGGAAGTCCATACCTAACATAATGGGAGCATGAGAACTTACCTGATCATCCTCTATGTTTAGCACATAGAAATCTGATGGAAAGACCGTGTATCTTACCTAAACAACTACATCCTCAAGGACTCCCCTTGGATATGCCATGTCTATTTTTCTAACTTCACCACTACTCTCATCGGCTTCAAGTCACCAACCTATAATGAAGATAATACAGAGTGATTCACCACATTTATGGAAGAACATAAATATCATAAGGCATCAGAAAAGTGTAACTCCCTTATGGTGCATGGTATGATGAATTCCCCCATATCCATACACTTTTTTTTCATTTATATAGTTTTTATAATATGTGATGACACATTCCTTCCAGGATTGATCCTCTCATTTCCCTGGATACCCCTTCGATTTGTACAAAGTTATTTTAAGAATTTGTAATACCTTGGTATTTTCTTAATGGATTCATGTAGATGGATGTTGATTCCAACAAGCTTAAATGTATCCAAAACCTCTTTTTTCATTACCTCTTCAACCATATTCTAGTTTTATACAAATCTGTTTTGAATTGGAAGGGCTTTCAAAGGAACATCATCAATCTTTTTCTTACCTTTCTCTTTCTCCTTGGTTTTCTCATTAGTGGTTTGGAAATAGGTATTCCTTGAAGTTGATGTGATTCTCTATGGAATGGTAGGTGCAGATGTATCAGTTTTTTCTTTCCACTTCTCAATGTTATCACGATAACATTCTTCTTGGGATTTGGATTAGGTTAGGAAGAAATATTTCTAGAGTTCTTACTTACCATTTCAGGGAGGGTAGTAGAAATCTGGCTCATTTCTATCTTCAACTATAAACCTTGAATCAAAAAACTCATTATATTGATTAATAACAATTTGATACAATATATTATTAGTATTAGAATTTACCTTTGGTTGAGGATTCCTTTTTTGACTTGTTGATGTAGGAGATTCAAATATCCTTGGGGGTTTTTTAAACCCTATTTGTAAGGTGAAGGCTTCTTGAAATTATATTGAAAAGGGTCCTTTGTTTTTGTCCAGAGCCATACCTCATGTTTGATTGATTCATACACCCATGGTTATTTGTTAGTGAAAAGGAATAGTACTTATGGGGATGTGGTTGTTGTTGTTGCTAATATGGTCTCCCATGGAATATTGTTGTGCAATCCTCCATCTCTTTAAATTGGGGGAAATAGAAATTTGGGTGATCTATTTCAGTACAAATACCATAAAGCCGCATGGTAGTGGGTTGGGATGTCTTTTAATCCAAATAAATTTTTCCAACCAAACTGTTAAATTATTCTAACTTAGTATCAATCAAATGAATAGAAGAAGGAATTACCTGATGTACTCCTCTAACATGTGGTGTACCTCGATCACCAAATTGTTGGGAGTTTTATGCCATCTTGTTGATTAATGCACGTGCATGTGTTTTTGTTTGGTTGACCAATGCCCCTCCTATTCTGGCATCCACTATGATTCTTTCCACAGGTGGGAGGCCTTTGTATTTTTATTGGATGGTATGTTGATCACTAATTTGGTGATGTGGGTAGCTTTCACACAACTTCTCGAATCACTCCTAGTACTCCTACATTGAATCATGTTGTTCTTTATTGATTATTGAGATCTATTTATGAATGAATATGGTCCTTGATTCTGGAAAAATTATCTATGTGAAAAGTCATTTCAAATCATTCCAACAAGTTACATCTTTTGGTTGTAAATAATACATCAAATCTTTTTCAGCTCCATCAATTGATAATGGGAATGATCTTAATTTTATTTGATCTTTATAGAAATTTATTTTTTTAGGGTTGATCAAACCACATTAAATTATTTTAAATTTTTGTTTTGATCCCCATCAGATAATCCATGAAATTTTGGAAGTAGTTTAATTAACCTAGATTCCAGTTCACAGTTCGATTCGAGAATTGGGTATGCAATACAATATGGTTGATAGTTAATATCTAGTGCATCCAATTCTAAAAATGGTTTAGTTAAGTTGTTTGTAATTTTTTTAATCCATTGGTTCTTATTTTATATTTTATTCATAATTGTTTTCAATTTTAGTGTTACAAAAATGGAAGAATTTTTCAAGTAGTTAAATGTTTAAACATCTCATAGATTGAGAATATCGAATTTGAGCCCTAAGGCAATGAAAAATCTCAGAGTCAAGATCAATGAGATCTTTGGGATTATTTTTTGTCACAAATCAACTAAAAATTAAAAGATGAAAATTTCACCATAATAAAATAATATTTAGAAGCTTTGTTTGAAGGTCGATAAAAAATAATACAAATGAAGAAGAATAGAAAAAAATCAGATTGGGAAAAGAAGGAAGAAAAGAGATAATAAAATAAAAACTAAAATAAATACCTATAATTTTTTGAAATAATTATTTGCTTCCCTGGTAACAATGATAATTTTAAAATTGTTTTCATGGATTCTCTCAAAAGATATTCAGTTTGGGGTTATTTAGGTGTTGTAGAGGTGCTGACCAAGGTCATCTCTTAAAAGAGGAAGTAATTTAAAAAACATATTAAAAGAGTTTTGAAAATAAAATAAATTAAATTAAATTAAATTAAATTACAAGGATGGGGGGTTGTACTGTATTTATAAAATGAGATGAATAAGTATGGTGGATGAATATTTAATTTTTTTTGAAATGAATTTGTTTTAATAAAACTCAATGAGACGATGTTTTTTAGAAAATATTTTAAAAAGTGTAATCGAACTAACTCTACCTCTTCACATACATATTAATCATTATAATTTAAATAAATATACACTTATTTATGATATCCTAATTTGTTAATTATCAAACCCTATGAGAAATAACATTACCACAAAGATGAAGTGAATTACACCCTCGACTAGTTTCGAAACATGCCATCATAACACCTTGCTTTGATTGACGTTCAATGTCTAGCTTGTGGACAGTGGTAAATTAGGGTATATATTCAATCTAAAAAATGTTGATGAATTTTTTCTAGGTATTATATTTGAAATATAAAAATTTATCCAGTGTTCTTTTGTTTCACCGATTAAGATTGTGCTCTCACAATTCGCACATCACTCGACCTCGCGAGTTTTGTGTTAATTGTTCAACTGTTTGTTTAGTTTATTTTAATTTTAAAAAATAATTAATAAATCACCATATTTGAAATACAGTATCCCATTGATTAAAAATAAATAAATTAATAATGTAATAGGTAGATAAATTACTAATAAAACTACTCTTCCATGGGTGGTGTAGTCATCCTAGAAGTGAATTGCATTTAATACGATTTAGAATAGGTATAGCCCAATAAAAATTATACACTTGAGTTACAGCCCAAATAGAAAGATTAAATAAGAATAAAATTGATGAAAACATAATGAAACATAATAAATAGACGATGAACTATGAATTTTATTACGGAAAAAAAATATTACAACATGAAGAAGAAGAAGAGGGCTTTGATAAAAGGATCATTTCTTCAAGAGATACCTTTTTTTAAATTCTTATATAATTATAGTTGAACAACTTATTCACTTAACCTAACTTCATAATGAACGTCCCAAGCCATCCAAATGAGAAAAAAACCAATTTATAGAGTGGAGGGGAGGCTAGGTTTTATGAGGTTTTATGTGTTAATGGGGAAATTCATCTAAATAATTTAATCCAAATTTAAACGACAATTTATCCATACAACACGTGAACTAGATATCCTTCCAGAAGGATTATTTGTTTTAAAATGGGTTCTAGATATTTTCTTTAAATTTGGGGCAAATCTAAGCACATATAAAGAAGGTTTGACCCAAATACAGAACTCGTGTACAATATGGAGAGTCTAACCCATCTCTGAATTCATGGACCTTTTACACCAATCCAATCCACGGTTTCTCTCACATGTTCTGAATGAAAGTTGAATCCCATTAAGTTAGAAACACATTTAAAAAATTCTATGTTTAGATAATCCATATAAATTAATTTTAATGCATTTGAAAATAGTATAAAAGGATTTTTTTTACACATACGACATGAATGAATTTTCCTTCCATCATGAATAACATTTTCATTGAAGAGTCCTTTATAATATTATTAGGTTTTTCAAAATAATCCTTATTATTTGTTGATGATTTTAAATAAGTGATCATAAATTGAAAAGGGTATTTTCCTCTAGAATATTTCCAAGGATATTTGTAAATTATTTTCATCTATGTTAATATATTTTATTGGATCTTAGGATTAATATGTTTATTATCTTATGAAATCATCCACCATATTTTTATAGGTGGTTTATGATTATTTTGAATGGGAAATGTATTGATATTTTGTATTATAGATCTTACAATATGGATAATTATTGATTCTTAATGAAAGTTGATTTATTTTTTTATTTAGTTGTATGAGGAGTGCATTGGAATTATAAAGTTATGGGTGGGTCCTATAATTAAATCCCCTCATAATTTATTAGTAAGTATTATGATCCAAAGTAGATTTGGTATTTAGCTAAGTCCTTAACCATTTATGTAAGATGTCTTTGAATGAGGTTGTGATGGTATAGATGTCTTGGAACGAGGCCTCGTTGGTATGTTTTAGATGTTTGACATTATGAATTCCCTTATTATGAAATTTCCTATTTATAAAAATGTTCTTCTTTTATTATATATAACATCCATGGTAAAATGTTGAACTCATGTTATTATTTTTATGTCATTATTTGATTATAATTTATTCTCTTCTAAATTATTCATGGCTTATTTAGCTTTCTTGTATGAATACCCCTACCAAGAATCTAAGATCACTCATTTCTTATGTTTATTTTCACCATGATACCAAGAAATGTTTTATGATTGACATTAAGGTATATTATAGTGGGAATAAATGTGATCATAATGAAAATACTATGTTGAATTTTATATTCTCTTGTGTAATGTGAGAATTAAATACGTATCTAGTTTATCAGGACTAGAAAACTAATCTATATTTTGGGATATTATTTATTGTATACAGTGCCAATATAATAATGTAACAACTACCTTTGGGCTAATAGGTTTAGGTTTTTACACATTTCATACTCAAAATAAAACATTCATATACCAATATTAATATAAAAATGGAAATATATAAGAAAAATAAAAACAATATTATTAATGAGTAAATAATGTTACATATATAGTAAGGCCTAATCATTGGTTTTTTTTTTCATTGAATTTTATTTAAAATCAAATTTTCTATATTCAAGTACATTTATGAATAAGGTAAATTTATATGTAAATATTAAAATCTAAATTTATTCCAAAATAAATACATCTTTAGAATAACTATTTTAGGGAAGGAAAATAAAAATTATAGAATAAAAATAATATAATTAATATAATTAATAAAAAATTAACATGATTGTAGAATAAAAATGGAAAGGTAAGTGAATAATAGTTACAGAATAAATTAACGAATAATAAATATAATTAAAAACATAATAAAAATTTTCAATTGTGGAATATCTTTAACAGGCGATAACTAGGGGAGGCTAAAATGAGGATCTAATGCAGTTGGAAACTAGTAGGAGAGAAATGCAGTTGGTGGTGGCTGCTAGTGAACTAGTGCTACATGAGAAAATTGAGTTGCTGAGAATTAGGGATTGGGTTTGGGAAATCCAAGATTTAGTGGCGTCGGGGATGGTGTAGGGATGCGATTACAACATGTTAGGATTGGGTATGTACATGAGGGTAAGTTTTATTTTTTATTATTGTTTTTTTTGTTTTTTATAAATAAGAGACAATGAAAAAAGGTCACAAAATACATCATTTGAGGCCAAAAATAATTGGTTTATTTTTTCAACATTTATCTTAAAATTTCACCCTTATACATGTGATACATAGTATTTATTAGTTTATGAATCCAATAATTAGATCCTTTTTTATGCCATGATAATTTTGATTTATGTTTTCTAAAAACATATTCAATATTTCAAAATTACATTACGGTTCAAAAGATTATCATGCATGTATAACATTACAAGAATTCATCTAAACTTAAAAATTATTTTTTTATAACTAAATGATCATTGTGATTCAATTAATTCCTCTTGATTAGTGGGTGAATCCATGGTTATGAGTCCAAAAAGAATCCCCTCACTTGAGAAAATCTAAGTAAAGTAGATTTGACCCGACTTATATAGACGGGTCATATATTGGTTTTCAGACCCCCAATTGTCCTAATTCCACATCCATTAGATATTCATGAAAATCCTGACATCTCTAAAAAAATATAAAGTCAATATATTATCCATAATATCTTCTTATATGTGGATAAATCATAATAAAATAGTTTACCATGATCAGTTCACCTATACCATAGATACTTGACTTTTTTTGGATCCCAATTGCACCAAATGTCATTAAAATCACATCCACACCACATGGGTTGGTGATTCTAAACAATAAGGTTTGATTAGAGTTCATGGGATGATCCTTTTTGTTTTTTTCATTCTTCTCCTTACATGGAGATTTAAACTCTTTTGGATCATATGAGGAGGAACTTGGTGTAAATATTGAGCTTCGTATTTTTATTTCATGAATGAACATTGTAATTCCTTGTTTCTATAATTTTTTATTCACCCATTTATTTTACATATTTTTTTAAACAGGGTATTGGTAAAACGCAATCAAATTCAAATTATCATGTTTGGGGGTGCCCATTCTTGTGATGTTTCACACACCATTCTCTATTTCCATTATGGGTTAATTAATTCTAGTTTGATCACAAATCTATTTCTTTTACCTCTTTTCAAGTACATTGATTATGTTTTTTATAAAACACCCATGAAATGGAAAAAAATATCATTAGATTACGATAAAAAAATATACATATAAACTTAGACAATACATGAACTTACTAGTGTGATGCATTAATCAGTTTAGGTGATGGAGTAAAACACAAATCTCTCGACCATTGACAATAGTTGATGAATTACACCATGTCTCTAAAAAACTATGCATTATCCTAGTTAAAATTCAATAAAATTTTAGTTTAAGAGTATTCAGTAAATCAATAAAACATATATATCCTATTTCTTAAAGCAATAAAGGATGGAAATCAAGGGATTTACCCTAATTGATCACACTCAATCTCATAAGTTTATCTCCATTTTTTATTACACTTGTTTCTTTAATCCAAAACCCACCAATTTCTTCCAATCCATTTTATTTTCAAGAATCTAGTTTTTTATGTTTTATGATCATATTTTTTTTAAAACACAACACCATTTTTATTCTATACTACATATATTTTAGTAAAATAGACACTTAATTTGAAATATTCGATAGCATTATAATTGTTTTACAATTTTTAGGGGTCCATATTATTTTTTATTTCAATTTCATTGATTTTACCATTATTTCTATTAATTCAAATGTTATTTTTGGAATATTATACAATTAATAATTTTTATTTTATTTCTTTTCTTTTTTCTTTCTCCAATTTTTCACATTTTTGACAAGATTCTATTTTTTCACAAATTTTTACTTTTTTATTTTATTAAAATTTTAAAATATATTTGTTTAAAAAAAGAACAAAATTACACTATTCCACATATACGTTTTATTATGTGACCAGCTCTGGAAAATAAAATTTACCTGAAATTTCCCAGAAATTGAAAATACTTTCATTCACACATTATATATTTTAGATTAGGGGAATGAAATAACATTGAGGAATTAACTGTATAATCTTAAGAGTCATTAATTAAATATTGGAGTGAACCTAATAGATTTGGTATCACCAAGGACAAGGATGATTATCTCAATACTATAAGTACTTACAATGATGATGATATTAATATTAGAAAGAGTTTCTAGGTGGAAAATATAAGTTAACACTATAAAATTTGATTTTGTAATGTTAATAAGTTTTAATATGTTTGACAAATTTATAAATTATGAGTGTTATTTATTATTCTCACCATTAATAAAAATGAATTACATCATAGAAATTTATCATTAAAGGGTTTAGCGGGAGAGTTTTATCTGGTGGTCACATATTGATGTGGTTGGAATTTCATATAGATGTAATGAGTTTATAAAATATTAGATAATGTATCACAAATTTGGTTTAAATGGTAGTTTATCACAAATGATATGATAAACATTCTATTATGTATGGTATTTGATATATAATTATAAATTTTTTTAAAAAATAAAAAATAACATGATTTTATATAAAAATAAATCTCCACTTTACCATTATTTCACATTAGATTCATATTTTGTTTGATTTGAAATTATAATTATTCCCTCGAATTTTGAATTTGAGTTTTCCATAATCTATGATCATCATAGAGTATTAATGTTTTATAAGATATGTTAATATAAGAATGAATATAATATTGTACTCATTAAAGTTAGTAGTATATGTGATACATTGAATCGATTCAAGACGTAATAAATATATACTTTTTTACTTTGTTTGACCCACCAAAGTATATCTCGTGGAATTTCATATAGTCATCAATATACTTATGGGTGTATTCTTATTATCAGTTCCCATTAACTGAGTTAGGTGAGATATATATCAGTAGAATATTTATACTTTGGTACCTTACTTATGAAATTAAAAGGTGAATTAGCTAATCTGGTGGTGTTTGGGTATATTTATGATCATGTTTTTAGATAGAGAATAAATAATTTAGTATTTTTCTAATTGTATGATTAGTAAAGATATTTGTATCTTGATTGAATTAGACAGAGTAAATATAATAAGCCTACTCTTTTTTCACATGAATAATTGATTTATTACTTAATACTACACTTAATACAACCAAAAAGGGTAATAAGTCTACTGTCTTTGGGAATTATGTAAATTACATAACATCATAAAATTTGGAATTAATCAACTTTATTTAAAACTTCTTTTACATCGTCAAAATACTCCTTCAAATGTAAAACTACCTAGGATTGCCTAGGGAAATATATAAGAAAGGGGTAAGATATAAATCCCAATTAAGAAATAAACATGTCATAAGAGATACATGTTATACAATATAAATATCATTGAATTATAAGAGGAACATGAATAATAAGGCAAGATTTAACATGATAATCATAACATGGGAAATGTGGTAACTACGTAAAACATTAAATCATAAACATAGGTTAAGGATAAACATCCAATACATCATGGTGGAAAAAGTCCAATAAATTAATCGGGTACACCCTTATCCAAGAATGAAGTATCATGACACTAAACATTACCCAATACATTGGAGAACTATCTGGGGTCACCCATCAAAATCATTTCATTCTCAGGCTTAAGTATGCCACATTGATAGTGTGACATGGATTCATTCATCATTATAATTTATTATAGGATCAAGGAATGTAGAATAAATATATGTGAGTCCCAAATAAATAATTATATGTGAATAAAGTGGAATATCCTTCATAGTATAAATGGTATGGTTTCTACTACCCAATTGTTTTGGCATAGAAAATCGCAATGAAATTTTGGGAGCATAACGATATTATTTAATAATTTATAAAAATGGTTGATGAGATAGAAATAGTACCCTTATTATTTGTAAATAAAAATGGTTAGTATTATAGATATTTAAAATTATATCCCAACATTATAAATTTTGAAATAGAAGGCATAAGGTAATAAAGAAACATGAATAGAGAAAAGAACCCTAATGAAAGTTTGGCCTGGTAACGAGTGTACATAAAGGGTCACATGAGGATTAATAACAGTGAAATTAATATCTTTTAATTTATAAATCAAATGGATTTTAAGGGGAATATATAATATCATATCCCATCATAAGAAAATGAAACGTAAAAGACATAATATAAAAGGATTTCTTGATAAAATAGGAGAGTGGAAGATCCCTAACGAAATTTCAGCATATCAACGGCTTAGGTAAGGGTGAAAATGATAGAGTATAAATGGGGACTAATTAAAATAACATTATTTATATAGTAAGTAAATGATAATAAATTAATTTCTATATGACCTATTGAAATTAATAATACTAATTTCAAAGAAGCTTCTTGAATGGAATGAAAGAGAGAAGGGTGAGGATATCTTGCTTGAGTGTGTGACTCCAAAGGATCGGGAGGGGGTTATTAAAAGATTGTGGGAACCTTATAAGGACTTTAAAGGTTGGAGGTAAGAGTAAGGACGTTCTTAATGTAGTTTTAGTGAAGAAAAATAGGATATTGGGTTGGTTTATATAGGAAAATATGGATATTTCGTTATTATTTGTATTTGGATTCTACATAATAAAATATAAAAAACAAAAAATCATCCCATGGTTTCTAAAAAAGTGTATTGGTTTTTATTATTATATGAGAAAAAAGTAATGAACTTATTAAAATATAACCCTTGGGGATGTGGAGGTGATTCTCACTCCAAAAGAAATGATTTTATAATACTAAAATATATTATAAGTCATGGAGGATTCATAATAGCGTTAAAAAATAAATAAAATAGACATAAAATCGGGTTATTTTAAATTTAAAACATATATTTGGTATGGGAACCTATTTATATCACTTATTATATCACTTTCGGGTCATTTTTATGCCATAAAATATAAAGTACATTTATACGGTATTTAACTTTTACCCAAAAATTCAACTATCTCAGAAAATTATGAAAACAACCCAATGGAATGTTTTTGACTTCATGATTCCCAAAATAATATTCATTTTACGTAAATAATTTTCTAAATATGTGGATTTTCACTTTTAAAAAATAATAAATGATATTTATTGAAAATAATGGGTTTTTAACAATAATTGTTTATTGAACCCTTATAAAAAATTACATTTGAATTAATAAAACTTATATGATTAATTATATTTAATAAAAGTTATTTAATAATAATATTAAATTGTTATTTATTTAAAATATCCATTAATTCAACCAAATATATTTCATAATTGAGTTTGAATATTAACCAAAAATACTATTTTTATTATGTTGAATCAAAATAGAAGACAACTATAATTTAATAATAACAGGAAGAAAATATATTAATTATTCTATAAAAAATAATATACATACTCGTATTGCATGGTTCTTGTTACAAATCCCTTTAATACACTAGAAAATTCCCTTATAGTAAGGTGCACGATGGTGGGACATTCATGGGGTGATTTAGTGAACATGTTTTGGGTCGTGATCTCGATGATCTTGAACATATCTTGTAAATGTTTTTTCTCATGCTAATGTTGTTGGATCATAGATTGGTCATGGTCAAGGTAAATTCCCATAAATGTTTTCTCCCTCAAAAGCTTTGATAAATGGGCTTCATAAGGTACGATCCGACTAGATGAGGTCGTCACCTCCTTTTTCTATGAAAATTGGATTTGTTAAAAACCAATATTTATAATAATAATTTGATCATAGTTTAATGGTTATATTATCCATGGTAATGATACATAAAGGTCATTTAAATCCAATGGGAATAATAAGAAAAAATTAGTGCATTTTCTTTCTATAACCATATTATAAAATAAGAAATATAATAAAAATTCTAGGGGAATTTTATTTATAATAGTTCAGTTCATTACAATATTCCCCCCTTAAGAAATGTCTCCCTCAAAATTTTCTTTTCCCGCAGAAAAATAGATGAGAGTAACTCAGTTTCATCACTTCCTCTAGTTCTCATGTTTCTTCTTCAAACTTGGGGTTTCTCCACAATACTTTGACTTGGGGAATTATCTTATTTCATTGAACTTTTTCTCTATGATCTAAGATATTCAAAACCTGGTCCTCAATGTAAATTTCATTCTCTAATGGTACTACCTCTAGATTTAGTACGTGTAATGGTTCTAGTATATACTTCATCAAAAGTGATACATGGAAAACATCATGTACTTGAGATAAGTTTGTTGGGAGTGCTAGTGGATAATTGACTGCTCTAATGCAATAAAATATCTCAAAATGGTTGATGTACCTTGGACTATGATTTCCCTTATTCCCAAATATCATCAATTTCCCCTATGAAGATATACATAGGAATACCATGTCTCCAACATCAAACTTCGGGTCTTGTTGATGATTATTATCTTAGATATTATGTCAGCTCTGAGTAGTTTTTATATGATAATGAATTGTTTAAACCTTCTCCCCCATTTTTAAACCATTTGATGACCAAGTAGTTTGATTTCCCCAACATTATCTCAACATATGGGTGTTATACACCTCTTCCCATATAGGGATTCATAGTGATCCATTTGGATGCTCGAGTGGAAACTATTGTTGTAAGAGAACTCAACCAAAGGAATATATTGGTCAAATCCTCCTTTTATGTCAATTTATCATGCTCTCAACATATCCTTAAGTGTTTTGATAGCCCACTCATATTGGTCATCAATTTGAGGGTGAAAAGATGTACCGATGTTCAGATCAGTGTTTAGATCATACTTGAGACTTTTCCAAAACATAGTGGTGAATCTTACATCTCAATCACACGCAGCCGATAAGGGTAATGCATTCAAACTTACCACATATCATACATATATTCATGCATGTTTATCTTGTGATAAATCCTCTTGAATCACAATGAAGTGCACTGACTTTATATAACGATCCACAACAAACTGGATAGAGTAATTACCTTTGTATTTATTTAGATATATGGTGTCAAATTATATTGTGATGTTTTCCCATTTCCATGATGGTATGGGTGATGGTTGCATCATCCCATTAGAATTATACCCTTAATCCTTCACTTGCTGACATACTAGACACATTGATCTAATTTCAATGATAACCTTCTTCATGTTGTCCCACCAATAGTGCCCTCAGAGATCTCAATGCATCTTTTTTTCTAGTTTAATGGATAATGTCACACGATGTGAATCATCTAATAATATTTTCTTTAACACACTATATTATAAAACTCATAGTCCTGAACCAAATATCACAACTCCTTCATTAACATTGAATTCCTATGATTTCCCATTTATTATAGTTTCCACTTTCTTCTGAATTACCACATCATCTTTTTGAGAATCTGTTAACCACTCTAAAAGGTATGGCTGAGAAATCATTTGTGAATGGATTGATTATGTTCCTTACTTTATGATTCTCATGACTATCCTTTACAAATCTAAGAAGATCGTATCCCTCTCAATTCTCATCAATGATATATTTCTTCAATCCTTTCTAATTAGAGAATATTCAACCTTATTTTCTTTACCATGATGGTACTAGATTGATTAATCATTGTCCTTGATGAGCTCTAACCATATTCATTGGAGCATATTAATCTCTTTACATGTGAATAAATATTTATTGCTCTAGGGATTAGTATATATCTTACACTTCTCCCTATATATATAATGTTTTTAGATTTTCAATTCAAATATCACAACTACCAACTCCAGATCATGTGGGGGATTTTTTTCCTCGTTAATTTTCAACTTCTTTTAGGATTATTCAATGACTCTACAATTCCACATTAACACAGAACCAAATACATTTTTTGAAGCATTGATAAATATTATGAAATTTTCTCCACTTATGGGTTGTGTTAGTATAAGGGAAGTGATAATCCTATTTTTTAACTCCTTTAATCTTTATTAACATTCATAATTATAATAAAACTTGAATTCCTTCCATGTTATCTTGATAATATGGTTTTAAAATCATAATAAATTTATCAAATGTAGGTAATAATACTTAGTTAACCCATGAAAAATAGGAATATCTATCAGAGATGTTGGAATTGACCACCCTTCAATTGAATTTGACTTAAAAGGATCCATAGATATCCCATTTCTAATGATGATTTTCCAAAAGAATGATACTTCCTTCAACTGTAACCCACACTTGTTGTACGTGTCATAAATATTCTCCTTTCTTAAGATCTTTAGTACAACTCAGAATCTCTCCATGCTCCTCCTTGGTTTTAGAGTATATTAAAATATAATCTATAAAGACTAAAATAAATTTGTCTAGGTAATATATAAATACTATATCCATCAATTACATGAATATTATTAGAGTATTAGTAATTTTTAATGGAAATACTAGGAACTCGTAGTGCCTATACCTTGTATAAAAAATAGCCTTAGGGATATCCTTTTTCTTCACCCCAACTTAGTAATATCCCGACTACAGATCCACCATGTAGAAGTATTGTTCTCCATGTAGGTTATTGAATAAGTCATAAATATATAGAAAAGGATACTTGTTCTTTATCATGATCTTTTTGAGCTTACGATAATCAATAAAAAGGTGCATTGACCCATCCTTGTCCTTGACATAAAGGGGTTCTACACTCAATTGTGAGCACTTCAGCGTATAAACTCTTTATCTAGATTCTTATATAAATTCTTATTTAGATCTTTTATCACCATAATAGACATAATATATTTATTCTTGGGTATTTAAATCATCCCAGGTATAAGATTTATTGAAAATTCAATATCCTCATAAGGAGGAAGACTAAGTAATTTCTCAGAAAACACATTAGTGTACTCCCTCACAATGTGCATGTCATCGAGAATAATCCTTTACTGAGACTCAATCATTTAAGCTAGAGATACATGATCATAGGTAAATAATATCCATGCTTAAGATAATGGGTTTAAATAAGATTCATTTTCCTCCATGCACTTGAATAGAATCGGGGGTTTATTCTCCTTATGGAGAGTGATTTCCTTCTCACGAAAATTTATGTTGGCTCTATACAGGGAAAGTCAATCCATTCTCAGAATTGAATAAAATAAGAAAAAAGGATGTGTGAAAAGGTTATCTGGGTAGTTAATCCCACAAATTGTGACAGGGGAAGAGTTAAACAATTGGGATGAAACAATTTCCTCATTTTTCATTTTTACTGGAATATCTACATCCATACTTTATGGTGCTAATTGAATAGTTCTACTAAAATTTCTTGATATAAAGTAATATGTAGAACTATAAATGATAACCCCACCCATCAATTTTTTTATTCTAGTTCTAATTTATCTTATATAGACTTACGGATGAGAAATTGTAATATTTTAAAAATAGAAATGGGAATCCAATTACATTAAACAGATAACTTATAAATTACATTTATCTCCTTAAATTATGAATTTATTGGCTTCAATAGAAGTTATTAATGATCTATTTACTAACATATATTCATATGGGAATTCTTTTTGTTACCTTAATAAAGGTTTATATTGATATTCTGAATTTACCAAATCATGTCCCCTAGGAGTGTCAATCTAGGTGTGTTGTAAAGCCCATTCCAGTGTACTAGGTTACCCTAATTCAAGATTAAAACACCTTATGGGGGTTGTTACTCCTAAGTATATCTATTTCAGAACCACTTATACTTTTAGTATCTAGAAAGGGATTTATTTTCTTGATAAACCAATTAATCTTTACTTACCAAAATTTATGGAAGTTTTCTTTTACTTATTCTTATTCATATGGCTTTCTCTATAGTTTTCTAATCATAATCCCAAAATTAACTAAACTTTTCTTCATATTCTAGTATAATAGCCATTCACATAATTTTATATTAATACTTGATTTATTTCATAATAATAAACTTAATAAAACCCAAAATATTTATATATATAGTGTCATTGAGAATTAGGTACATTATATAACAGCATAAAACAGGGAATACAACATCTTTTTTGAAAAATTCTTCCACATGATCAAAATACTCTTTCAGACGTAAAACTGCATGGGATAACCTGGGGAAATAAATAGAAAAGGGGTGAGATATAAATCCTTGTAAGGGAATAAACATGGAATAAGTGATACATGTTTTAAAATAGGCATGTAAATGACTAATTAAAATAATGTGAACAATAATGCATGATCTAGCCAGATAATCAAAACATGGGAAATGGGGTAACAACATAAAACACTGAATCATAAACATAAGTCAAGGATAAAACATCAATAATTCATGGTGGAGAAATTCCCATAAAGGAATCAGGTACACCCTTTTCCCAACATGATGAATCAAGATACATAATATTACCCAAATCATTGGAGCTCTATCTGGGAGCATCCATCATAATCATTTCATTCTCATGCATAAGTATTACACATAGATCATATGAAATAGAATCATTCATCATAAAAAATTATTCCATGATCATGTAATATAGAATACATACATGTGAGTCTAGAATGAATAAGTATATGTTCATAAAGGTGAGTACACTTGATAGAATAATGGGCATGGTATCTATTATATAGTTGTTTTGGCATGAAAAATCATGATAAAATTTCAGCAGCATAACTACATTATATAAAAGTTCATAAAAATGGTTTATAAGAGGGAAAGGGGTATCTAATAATTTTTAAATAAAATGGGAATTATTCGGTATAAGTAAAATCATATGCCAAAATTATATATTTAGAATTATAATGTATAAGGTAATGAAGAAACCTGAATAGTGAAAATAATCCTTACAAAATATCGGCATGGTAACAAATGTACATAAAGGATTATGACAGGCTTAATGAGAGTGAAATTAGGATATAATCATTTATACATAAAATATATGTAATGGTAATAAGTAATATCATATCCCATCATATTAAAATGAAAATTAAAAGGCATAACATAAAATGAGTGCTTGACAAAATAAGAGAGTGGAAGATCCCTTATGAAATTTTGGAAAAGTAATGGATTAGATAATCAGTAGAATGAGAGAGAATAAATTATATATAATTAAAATAAAATTAATCATAAATTAAAGTAATTATAGTAAATTTTTTATAATATAAACAATTGGAATTATAATAACTAATTTGGAATAATGTTCTGGAATTGAAATAAAAAGAGGAAGGTGAGGATCCCTTACTTGAGTGTGTGTCTTAAAAGGCTTGAGAGAGGCTTGTTTAAAGATTTCTGGCACATTTGGAGGACTATAGGGAGTTTATTACATAGTAAGTATGTTCTCAAAGACGTTTTAGTGCTTATAGATTAATGCCTAGGTGGGATTAACTAGGAAAAGGGGGGAGATTTCGTTATTATTTTGGTTTTGGATACTACACAATAAAATATCCAAAACTACAAATTGTCCAATGATTTTAGCCAATTTTTTATATCAAAGGAATTTTTTTATTATTTTATAATTACATGTACTAAAATTATTAAAATAATATTCTTGGTGATGTATAGGTGAGTCACACTCTAAAACAAATGATTTAAAATTCATAAAATACATTATAAGTATTAGAGGATTCATAATTACTTTACCAAATAAATAAAATGAAATTAAAATTACATTATTTTAAATTTAAAACAAATATTTGGTCATTTATCATATTTATATTACTTATTTCTTCACTTTTGGGTCATTGTGATGTCATAAAATATAAATTATATTTATACGATATTTAATTTTTACCCAAAAAAGCGACTATCACCGAAATTTATGAAAAATTCCTTGTGAGATAGTTTCAACACCTTGATTTCAAAAATAATAGTTTTTTATCTAAATAATTTTTAAATATGTGAACCTTTTTTAAAAAAAATAATACCAAACATTTATTAAAAATGGTTGTTTTTTGAAAATAACTATTTTTAAACCCTTATAAAAAATTACATTTGACTTAATAAAAAAATATGATTTTTTATTTATAATAAAATTAATTTAATATTATTATTAAAATATTATTTATTTAAAATATTCAGTAATTCATTAATATATATTTCGAAATGGAGTTTGAATATTGTCCAAAAATACTATTTTTTTATTGAATCAAAATAAAAATAATTTCTAAACTAACAACAATAGGATAGAAATATATTCATTATTCTACAACCAAATTATATAAATACTCCTATTTCTATGGTATTGTTATATATCCCATTAATACACCATAAAACTCTCTATGGGTAAGGTGAGCGATGGTGGGTCTTTTATGGGGCGATTCAGAAAACATGGTTTGGTTCATAATATCGATGAGCTTGAGATTCACTTGAAAAGGGTTTCACTCATGCTAATGATATAGGATATCAACTTAGACTTGGTCAAGGTAAATGTATAGAAATTATATCTCCCTCATAAGCTCTCTTAAATGGGATTCATAGTGTATGATCTTACTGGTTGAGGTCATCACTTCCTTTGTGTGTGACAATTTGATTTGTTAAAACCTTATATTTATACTAATCATGTGATAACTGTTCAATGACTATATTATCAATGGTAATGATACATTGTGGTATTTTAAATAAAATGGGAATAATAATACAAAATAAGTTCATGTGTTTTCTATAACCATCTTATACAATAGGGCATTTAATAAAAATATAAGTGTAATTTTATTTAGAATAGTTTGGTTCATTACAAGAAATGAAATTACATGCTTAGTTAAATCAAATAAGATGTGTTCAAATACTTGGAAGAGGTACTCATTATGTTATCAATCACTTGATGAAATACATGTGATGTATCCATATACATGGTGAATCCTTTTTAGATAATTGAGAAAATATATGGTGTACAATATTATATTTAAATTGTTACATGTCTAGTGGTTACTCAATATCAAGAGAAAAAGGATTATAGAGGTATATGTATGATGTTCATGATACATCTTGTGGAATAAATGGTTCTATATATATATGAGTATGTTTAATGGATATCATACCAAACCACTTAGTAGCTTGAGTATCACTGATGATTTACAAGTGGCCACTCATTCATTACATATATGAATTCAGGATTTCATATTTGTAGTCAATGAATATATAGACCATAGGGTTACAATATCAGGCCTTCGGATAAGGATTATATTTTTGAAACAAATAATCTATTCCAAAAAAATGATTGTTTGATGAAACTCTACCTAAAATACGTTTTTTATGGATTTTCCGATAGTGGTGAAGCATTGAATTATGTCCTTATGATTTAAGTGAAAGTGTTAGATTGATTTATATGAAATTAAAACATATGTATGTGATTAATATCACTTAAGGATACATGGATTCCAATGTATCCTTAATTCAAATCTTGATATTATGGTGTAACCAATATAATGAAATCTGAGTACATGTTCCTGAAAACTCCCTCTCATGTGGATTAATATTTTTTATAATCCATTATGAATGGATAAATGTATTTTTGTATACTCATTGAATAACTTCAATAAACTCATAAAGGTGTCTTAATTCAAGGGTTCCATTTTATGAAACTCAACTCACCCAAAATGATTGAAAAAATAATATTTTCATAAAATTTTTCTTTGTTTCTATGATTTGCATTTAACTATTTTAATTAAATCTTGTGTAAATACTATAATTATCATTTTTAGGAATAATATGGAATTTAATTATTAAATATATTAAAACATTATATTAATAGATTATTTTAACTATAGAATTATTATAGAAAATTATATCTTATTATTTGGTTATTGTTATATTATCAAATTATGTTTATAAGTGATTATGAAATCCAGTAGATCATTTCAAAATGTTTGAAATGTATTTGAATAAATTCTAGACACACTTTTCAAGAGTACACAATATGTCCAAGACATTTTTCTACGGAACCTACAAAGAATAGTTTGTTGTATTGTATCATATTTAACCTATTATTTGGAGAATTATCCTACAAATAATAAATTTGGGGAGTATGGAAGTGTTTGTTATCTGCCGTATGTTAGTTTTGAGACTAAAGAATTTGATAAAGGAAAAATCTTACGACATAAGAAAATATAACAGATAATTGGAAAATTTATAGTGACCCACTCTTTCCATACATTAAAATTACATAACATTTTTTAAACACATAAAATATTATACAAACAGATTCCCAAATACCATACTAGTCTAGTGCCATTAGAATCATGGAATCATAAACACTGATACATAAGTGAACTACATTGTCTCCCTTTAGGTTCTTTTTGACTAGAAACCTTCTTAAAAACAACATACCTAATACATATCTTTATAACTTGGGGAAGGAAACATAAAAATTTCTGATATCAAATGCTCAGTAAGGGTGAAAACGTGATATATGTAAGCATAATAATTATTATAAAGGTATGAGAACATGATTAAAAAATATAAGATCATACCCTTCATATCAAATATCATATAAATAAATCATGATATAAAAGGTAGTAGTTAATTATTCATGAATCATATAGAAATATAGAACATAATCCATGAAAGAATAACATATGAATAAAACATGAAATTTGGAAGACACACATGTATATAATTTATTTATAGTAGTTAAGGCATTGTTTCCAATACCACCTTATTGGAAAATGTCTGTTACCAAACTAGGTTCAAATCTTGTTCCAGAACACTATTAATAACTTGAGTTCACCCCTCATTCTAGACCTATATTAAAAAACCGAGTTCATTTCTCATTAAAGCCATGCAATATTGAATTGAGTTCATTTCTCAATCCAGACATGTTTATCTCATGAGATATAAATATTTACACAATTCATTGTTGGGATATATACATCCCACCCATCTCATAATGAAATCATACATACATGTTCCACAAAATAATAATCAATCATATCATAACCTGTATAATAAAATGGGTATCATAAAATGTAAATATATCATAACATAATGAAAAATATATAGGTTTTATATTCATTTCACTAAAAGAATAACATGTGAAAATAAATATATTACAAAATCATATAACCCATGAAATAGAAACGAGTTTCATAAACATCATTCCATAAAAAAATTATCCATTCAGAGAAATAATATGAATATACACATTGAATAATTTCACCATAAAGGAATGATTAACACCAACAGATGTAATCCTATTTGGGAAATAATTTTTAAAGATCTTTTAAAACATTTCTTAAGGAAAACGTCATTTCTTCTTTTGAAAAATTCTCTTTAAAACATAAAACCTTTTGAAAACCTTTTAATTTTAAAATAGCTAAGAACAATTCTAATAGAATAATTGAAAACCATAAAACTTTTTTATAATCCTTTTTCCTTTAAAATGGGATTCAAATATCTTTTGAAAACATTTGTCAAAAGGTTTTTAAAAACATGGTTTTTGAATACAATAGAATTCCGACAGAAGAGGGAGATGGTCAGATTTTACCTAAAAACCTTATCTTAAGTACTAAAGAGTGGATAATGTTACTAATAAAAGGATATATTTTGAATAAATAGAGAATAAGTAAACTAATTAATGTTCTTGAGAGATGAATCATAATATTTCATTAATAAAGTATAAACCTAAATTATCTCGAAAATCATTGAGATTGCATCAATAAACTCTTCTAACATGGTAACATGGGATCATACAATATATGTAAGAAATGGTAATTAAATGAATCATAATATATCATTAAAAAATTTAAATTCATGTTATAAATTTTAAAAAAATTATATACACCTCAAAAGCGAATTTATGATCATAACAAAACATGAGTCTCAAAGTAGGAGAATTGAGACAAAACTATTTTACCATTTTATAATCTTTTGAAACAAAAAACCCATGAATTTTTTTTAATAAAATGGATATTTAAATACCCATAAATTTAAGTGTAATATAAATTGAATACATTCATGGGACTTACATACACCACAAAAAAATAACGAGTGGTGAACATAATATGTATCTCATGAAAATAAAAAGTGAGTTGAAATCCCCTTACCTTATATCATGACTCTCATCGTACTCATTCAAACCACTATTATAATAAATATAAAATTTATTATAATTATTTTAAATGAAAAAATTATTATATATAATACCATATATGGTTTTATTACAACCTTATATTACCTGATTCTTAACATTCATGTGTTATGGTTTCATTTCGGGTAATATTTTCTTTATTCTTTGCATGTGTCTTAATTTTTTATATCATTAGTATTTATAATTGATATAATGATTTAAAAAATGTAAAACATGATACAAATATAACTTATATACATTATATATGAATTATAATTATCTATAAAACATATAAGTATGAAATGGAATACATCGTTCATGGAGATGGTAGGTCGTATGTACGCATAAATGCTATTTCTATTTAATTGTCTGGTCGAAAAAAAGAAAGATATATATATATATATACACCATTACTACATTAGATTTATGATATTATATATTTCTTCTATTTTTTCTAAAAATATTTATAATACAATCCATGTAGTGTATAAAACAATCATATATCTATGATGGGGAGATAGTCCACATTTCCTCAAACAAAATTATTTTACTAACACCAAATGGAATGTAAAAAAGATACGTGTTATAAAAAAATGAAACATAAATAAATAATAAATATAATATATAACATATATAAATATATTTTTTATCATAATTTACTCAATGAGAAGCGTTAAATAAAATTGAACAATCGTCGTTTAGTGAATCAGTAGTTCGTCGTACACATAAGCAGTATGTCCATTATCCATTAGATATAGGTGTGTATAAGTGTATGTTAAAAAATTAGTACAAAAAATCATTGTATATTGATGATTTTTTTATTTATAAAATAAATTAATAAGAATATCTGAGGATGTGGAGAAAGAAAATAAAATAAAGGACTTGAGAGAAGGTGCTTCCTCTAAATTAGGTACCTCCTTTTGGTTTTTGCCAAAAGGCTTCATCAGATTGCCTTATGCCCAAGCTAAGGATTTTAGAAGAAATTTAAGATTTCTAGGAATTTAATTGGGTATATATTGTCCAAAATTAATAGGTTTTATTGGTTTTAGGAAGTCAGATCGGTGGTAACCTTTTATAGGGATGGAGGAGTGTCACTCTTGTGAATATTTGAAGAGAGAATTACACCCATGTTTTCATGTTTAAAGTGGAACCAATAATGACACAAAGTAAAGAAAAGTGTTTATAGGGTATAAATATGGCCATCCAATGGATTTTGGACAGGTTTATCAGTCTTTTTCGGCCTTATAGTTATGATTTAGTTCCTTTTTAAGATTAATTTTAAATTAATCGGTCTAATTATTTTTAATCACTTTCACTAATATTGTTTCTAAAAAACAATGTTGAAAATAATAGATATTTTAAATTAATTTGATTCAAAATATGAAGTCTATTCTTCCAAATTTTAATAATAGAAGTGGTAGAAATTAATTTATTATTAATCTCGTAGTAGGGTCAACAATGCAGGTTTTTAAGGAACAAATGATCAAAAGATGGCTTTGTTTTCATTTCCAATATCAAGGCAAAATTGGTTAAAATTAAATAAATTTTATTAATTAAAAAAATATAATCTAATTTATCTTTCAAACCAAGTTAAAATATATTTTTACTTTATATGTAAATTTGATGAAAAGGTAGTTTGAATTAAAATCGGGTATTTTTCGCTATTCATAGAAAAATGATGTTTCTCAAAAATATCCCAAAACTTCACCCTAAGAAAATTTTGACATTATATAATCAAAAATAAAGTTTAATTTAACAAATTAAAATTTTAATTATGGTTAAAAATCAGGTTATTACATTTCATAGAAGGACATTAAAGGAATTTCATTCAAGAAAACAGTATTTTTAAACATATGTGGACTTTACCAAAAATCATATATTTAATTATCAATAATATTTAATTATATAAATCAATTCTAAATAATATTTGATTTTTTTTACTATTTATACAATTATGTGTAATACCTAGGTTATAATTATCTCACATAAATAATTATAACAATAAAATGATGTTTCGTTGAAACATCAGTGTTGTGTGTCACGTACTCCAAGTTTGTGTTTCATGTAACATATGCAAAGTCAGTGTTTCATGTAATGTATGATGAGTTGGTTTCATGTAACTTACAACAATTCGGTTTCATGTGAATGCAATTTTTTATTTAGTTCATTTCAAGGCAGAAATGAAAATTAAATTTATTTGAAAAAAGGTCTTTAAAAACATGGGGTGTTACATTCTACCCCCCTTAAAATGAAATTAATCATCAAAATTCATTACTCTGGTAAAAAAATGAGGATACTTCTACTTTATCATGTACAAAATTTTTCACTTAGCTTCCTCTAACTGGTGATTTTTTCAAAAAACATTGAATAAGTGAGTGGTCATGTTTCATAAAACTTCCTCTAATCGGTGCAAAATTTCAATTGGTTCCACCTCGTAAGAAAAATCATGCTCCAACAAAATAACCTCTGAGTTCATTACATGTGAAGGGTTAGGTGTGTACTTCCTCAGGAGAGATACATAGAACACATCATGCACTTGAGAGAGATTTGGAGAAAGTTCCAATAGATAGGATACCATCCTAATACGATCTGGAATCCAGAAGGGTCTGATATACCGAGGGATTAGTTTTCCTTTCTTTCAAAATCTCATAACTTTATTCCAGGGTGAGATTCATAGAAACACTTCTTCACCAATTTCAAATTCTAGGTCATGCTGGAAATTATCAACATTACTTTTATTCTGACTTTGAGCTGCCTTGATATTCTATTGTATGGTTATAACCTTCTTGACCATTTCTTTTGCAATCTCTGGTCCTAATAGTTGTATTTTTCTAACCTCATCCCACCATGTTGGGATCTAAAATTCTTCCCATAGATGTCTTCACATAGTTCCATCAAAATGATCGAATGAATGTTATTGTTGTAAGAAAATTCAACTAGAAGAAAGTGTTGATCCCAAACACCTTTTAAATCCAGTGAATGAGATATCAACATATCTTCTAAGGTTTGAATTTTTCATTCAAACTCAACATCTAACAAAAAATGATAAGAATTTCTGAAACTCAATTCTGTGTCATGTTCATACTAAATACTTTTGAAAAGAATTGAGGTAAACATTTGATCCCAATTTTATACAATGGAATGTGGTAATCCACACAACCTTACCAATTCTTTATATATATCCTAGAAAGTTGTTCCAAATAGAAGTAATCTATGATAGTGATTACAAGTGCTAACTTAGTAAGGCAATCGACTACCACCCATATAGAATTTTACCCTTTAGAGGTTTTGTTAGTCCAATGAAAAAAAATACATAGCGTTGTTCTCCCATTTTCATTATGGTATGGGTAATGGATGAAACATCCCTCTATAATTTTGTCTTTCGGCTTTAACTTGTTGGAATACCAATAACTAAGATTCAAAATCTATTATATCAATCTTTATTCCATCCCACCATAAGTATTCTTTCAAGTCCCTATATATCTCTGTACTTCCAGAACGAATTGAGAATGATGAACTATGAGATTACTCTAATAGATCCTTCTTCAAATCTTCTATGGATGGAACACATACATAGTTACTGAACCTTATCATTCCATCTTGATTATGGTTAAACTGAGGAACATTTCTGACATTATTTTTTTATCTCTTCATCTTCATTCTGTACCTCATTAATCATTACTTGGATAAAGTGTTGAACATTCATTTGAGAAACATATGATTTTCCCCCTTCCTTCATGATTACAGGATCTATCATTTGAAAATACAAAAAATATTGAATCTTTTGTGATCCTCAAAATGGATAAGCTACTGTGATCCTTCCAACTCAAAACATGGGTACCTTTTTCACTTTCCCAAGGTGGTAATGTATTGATCAGTCATAATCATTTATCATCTTTAACAATATTCTCTTGAACATGTTCAACTCCTTCTATGTGAATATATATTTCATAATTTTATTATTGGTATATATATCAAATTTTTCCCTGTAAAGATAATGCCTCCATATCATTAATGATAAAATTACCACTGCTAACTCCAAAAAAATGTGTTGTGTAATTTTTCTCATGAATATTATACGGTCATGGGGAATATTCTATAACCATGTTATTATGCATAATAACACACCCCAATCTTTTCATGGATGCATCAAAATAGACTGAAAACCCTTATCCACTATAGGTTAATTTATGAACTTGAGCACTGGCTAACCATATCTTCAGTTCCTTGAAATTTTCCTCACATTCATTTGTCCATATAAACTTGACACCATTTAGAGTTAACATGGATAAAGGATTTGATAGTCATGATAAATTATCCAAAAACCGTTGATAATATAATGATAAAACAATAAATATATAAATCATATTCAAATTTTTTAATCTAGTCCAGAATTAAATAGCCTCCATATTTTATGGATCTACTATTATACTATCCCTTGAGATCATGTGACCTAAAAATGAATCATTTTGCAGCCAAAAATCACATTTTTAACTTTTTCATATAGACTCTCCTTCCTTAGGGTCTTCAGTAAAACTATCATGTGATCTTCATGATCTTCCTAACTCTTTGAATAGATAAGAATGTAATCTATAAATGCTACCTCAAATTGAATGAGGTAATCTTAAAAGACTCTATTCATTAAATCCATAATGATATTAGAGGAATTAGTAAGACCAAAATGCATCACTATATATTTATAGTTTCCATACCTTATATGGAATGTTTTCTTGGTTATATCCACTTTCATGACCCTAAATTGGTGATATCCTGAATAAAGGTCAATCATAGAAAATTATTGAGCTCCGCATAGTTGATCAAACAAGTCATCAATATAGGGAAGGGGATACTTTTTTTATTGTGATCTATTTCAACTCATGGTAATCAATGCAGAGTCTCATTTACACATCTTTATTTCTCAAAAAAATAATTGGTGCACCAAAGGTGACACACATGGCTGAATGAGTACCTTATCGAGGTTTTATTGGAGTTTCTTCTTCAATATTATCAACTCAATAAGAGACATTATATAACGAGTCTTTAAAATTGGTGTGGAACTAGGTACGAGTTCTATTGAGAACTCAACATCACATTTTCAGGGAAGACTAGGTAAATATTTTGTAAAGACATCAAAATATCATGAAAAATAGGCATTTAATCAATTTTTATTTTCTCCCCAACCATTTGAGATATAAAACCATTTTTAATGGTAATTAAGACCCATAAACTATATGTAATCTCCACAATAAGTTTATACTTATCATAAAATTGATGGATGATGATAATAGGGTTCAAAATATAAAATATAACTTCCATTCCTTGACAATTGATATGGTATTTATATAGATAAATCTAATCCATCCTAAGATGACATGAAATTCAACTGAAGGAATAATGACAAGATTCATGGGAAGCACATTCCCACAAACTTCAATTGGAGAGGAATCATAGACTTGAGATTCCATTAGCATTCTATTAGGGGTTTTCAATTCTAATTCCACATATAATTTCTTTGGTTAAATCTTTACACCCTTAGAAAATTCTTTAGATATGAATGAGTGGGTACATATTGAATCAAATATGATATTAGTAGTTCTAGAGTGGATGGTAAGTGTACCTTTCATCACTTCATTATTCCACCTATCATCAGAAATAGAGATTTCATTAGATTTTCCATTTTTAATCATCTTAAGAGGTTTCTTATATCGATCCACATCAACAGCCCTTGGGTTTAGGTAGTGGTTAACATAATTCTCATTCTCTTTACACATGTTGCACTGAATCATGGGAGATTCATTTTGTGATGTTTTCTCTCCATTATCATTTTGAGATAACTTTTTCCCATTATTTTTGAAAATAAACTTCTTGATGACCTTACTTTTCACACATAAAACATTTATTATATCCCTTAAGACAAATTCATCCACATTTAGATAATTAAAAAGAAATAATCTTCCTTTATCTATGGTTTTTAGAGTTTCATTTGAACTCCAACTTCCTTTTCGTATCAAAACCACGAGGTTGATATGTGAATCCAACATCCATTTCAACCTTTATTTCACAACACACAATTTCTTTGTAGCTAATAATGTCTCTTTTAGACAACACCCTTGTAAGACATAGATTTAAGCCAGTGAAGAACTTATCAAATTTACTTTTGGGTTGGATGATAATTCATATATATTACATCATATGTCTTATAAAATTGGCCTCGTAGGTACCAATACCTTCATCATCCATTTTATTAAAATAAATGAACTATTTCACAATCTTGGTAAAAAAATATGAGGAATGTTCTTATAGGAAAATAAGTTCTTGAACTCATCCCAATCCTTGAATTTAATCTCACCTTGATTCCTCGTATTTTTTATTAGAGTCCACTACTAATATACTTTTTTATCTTACCGATAAACAACCATAATGACTTTATCATGCTCCAAAAAATATATAATTTTGAATATATTTTCATTAGTACTGATCCATTCTTTAGAATCAAGTGGATCAGAAGACCCTCTAAAAGAAGGTGTATGTTTTCTCATGAAGGAATCAACAGAATGTTGTTCCCTCAATTTCTCATTTGAAATCCCACCATGATTAATATCTTGAGAAATATGTTTGATCATAGCAATGATGTTTTTCATTCCATCTCTCATAAGATTTAGTGGTTAAGGAGGAAAATCCCTGCATTTCTTATCGCAATCACTATTAATGTGGTTCATTTGTCTTCTAACTATTGAAAAAATCATAATCATAGAGTAAGAAATAGTTTTCACATCGAGGAACTATATAATCATGAAAAGTAACTTATAGGATTTTTAAATTATGTCACATGTTATAATATATGACACCATAGGTTTATCCTAGGTTAGTCATAGGAAACATATATTTAAATATTTTATAATGGATTGTGAATTTTTTTTAATTCCCAAAGCCTATCCCCCGAGTGTGTCCAACTAGGTGTGGAGCAAGGCCCATTATCATGTACCAGATTACCCCAAGTAAGGCCCTGAACATCTTATTGGAGTTGTTACCACTATGTACATATATTCCAAATCCACATGCACTTATAATATCCTCACATGGATTTAGTTCAAGAAAACCGCTAACATTGTCCATTAAAAAAATTCTAGGACATTTTAATATACTTTTTCATTTCCTTATACTTATCCTTATACATGTACTTAGACTTATCATTAAGGTTTTATCATCCTATCTTGTAAAGGTTAACTAAACCTTTTCATTGATACCAACTATAGAGACCCATGATTTTCATAGGGGATACATAAAACTATATATAAATAGAAGCGCAAAGGTTGTACTAGTCTAGTTCCTTTGGAAACATGGAAACATAAACATTAATACATAATTGAGATACATTTTCTCTAACTAGGTTCTCCATGACTAGAACCATTCTTAAACACATAAAAATAATACATATCTTTATAACATGGGGAAGAAAACATAAAAGGGGTGATATAAAATGATTAGTAAGGGTAAAAAATAGAGATATGTAAGAATAATCATGAGAATAAGGGTATTATAACATGAACATGAAAATAGGATATCATACCCTACATATCAAAGATCATATACATGAATCATGGAATAATGATGGGAATTTCAAAAATCATGAATCAAAAGGAAATTAAGAACATAAGACATGAAATCATAATGTAGGAATAAAACATCGAATTTTGGCAGACACATAAGCTGATATAATGATTTCCAAATTAGTCAATGCATTGCTTTTGAGACCATCTTAATGGAGAAAGTCCTTTAATAAACTAAGTTTACATACCATTCCAGCCTGTATTACTGAACTGAGTTCAACCCTAGTTCCATCCATGTATTACTAAACCAAGTTCATTTTCCATTACATCCCTATAATACTTAACTGGGTTCATTTATCATTATAAATGTTTCAATCTCATGAGATATAAATCGTTACCTAATGAATTTGAGGGATATATAGGTCTCAGCCATATCATAATGAAATAATAAATACATGTCCCAAATAAACACAAACAATCATATCATAACCCATGAAACGAAATGGGTAACATAAACAAGTAAACATATCATAATATATGAAAAAAGATACAGTTTTTATAATCATTTCATCAAACGTATAACCCGTGAAAATATGCAGGTTTCAAAAGCATATAACATGTGATAGAGAAATGTGTTTCATAAACTTGATTCCATAAAAACATAATTCATTAATCGAAATAATATGAATAGAAACATTGAATATTTTCTATAAAAATTCCATATCAACACCAATGGATGTTATCTTATATGGTTAATAAGTTTGGAATATCCTTTAAAATTTTCTTGAGAAAAATATTCTTTCTTATTTGAAAATTTATTTTTGAAACATAAAACGTTTTCAAAATACTTTTCTGTTAAAATATATTTTTAAACATATAAATGAATCATTGAAAGCCATAAAAAGTTTTTGAAATCCTTTTTCCTTGAAAATGTTCTTCAAACATCTTTTGAAAACAATTTTGAAAACATGGCTTATGAATACAATAAATTTATGAACAGGGAGGGAAATGGTAAGATTTTAGCTAAAAACGTAATATTAAGAACCCAAGAGTAGAAAATGGTACTAATATAATTATATGCCTTGAGTAAATATATTAGAAGTAAAATCATGAGTTATGGTTTCACCCAAATTTACCCTACAGGTATGCGGTCGTTGTAGTACAGGTAGGGGTCGAATCCACAGGGACCGAAGAAGAATCCGAGAGACACTTTGATTTTGGAAGGATTTGGCTATGGAGTGTCCAACTATTTGGATTGATTTGATTTTAATAACTACTTATTTAATCTAAAGAAAATAAATTAAAACATAGAATTACTTAGTCTAAAACAATTAATGGAGATGGGTTGATCCTAAGTTGTTACTAGGGTTAGGTTGGATGCATTTATTTTCTTATAACATTCATTTCACTAATTCAAGATGTATCCACGAAATGATATAATTCCTCAACATCATTCACCAATTTAATCCCTACACAATTCCAAGGATAATCACCAATGCACTTAGAGGATCAATTTAATGATCACTCCAAAGAATTGGATCGTACTAGCACTCAAAATGTGTCATTGTTAAAGTTGGCGAAGATGAAGAAGAAATTAATCATCAAATGGAAATCTTAAATTAATGAAATGATTACAGAATTTTAGATCATAAAATAACATCCAATATTCCCCATGAAACTCCCTAGTACCAACCCATAAGGGGTTATCCCTCCATTTATGCTATTAAATAAATCGAAGCAGGAAGTCAACTTAAAGAAGCAGAATTGGAGAAGAAAAATAAAACAATGAAACGATCACTCCACCGTTGTGTGAATAAATTCACAATTGCTGGTGTGAATAAATTCAAAACATAAAACAACAGTATCAAAGTGATAAGTAGAAGAAAAGAAAAAGGGGAAATGAAGAACTTTTATTAAGAACTAATGTGATTCAAATAACTTACATGAGAATGAAGAACGATTACAACATCAAATGGACAGAAAAACATTACAATGAAACAAAGCATCCAAGATCCCTAAATCCAGCACCACTACTGACTTAAATAGTAAAAAATGAAACCTTGTTCGAGCCCCCAACATACCATGTTCCTTTAATTAATTATGTTGGGGAAAGGTGGGTGGAACATTAATGATGAGAGACTTTTCCACTTCTTGCCCCAAAGTTGCAGCCAGCTTGCATCTACCAGATATATGCGCCTAAAGGATCTTATAGAAGGATGAATTTGAGTGTTCCCTATAAGACTTAAATGCCTCCCCAGATGTTCCGTAACAGAATGTAAAATTTAATCCCAAAATAATTTGTGGTTAGAGAGATATGATTGAAATAGTGGGATGTTGTTCTGGGCCGCAGAATATGGCCCAAAATTAAATCTTCAACTTTGGCCACCTTAATCACCACAATTTAGGACGAATTAGAACTAGATCAAAATCATTATTTGTTCCCCTATATGTATTATTGTCTCCTATAAATTTTGGGCTTCATTGGGCCTGTATTGTGGGCCCCACATTCTGATCAGTAGGATGATATCCAATCTGCCTTCTTCAGAATTGTTTCCTTTAATCTCCAAATATCTCCATCATCTTTTATGAATAATCCATTGATCCCTGAATAATAAATGTTTATAATTAAGTTCATATCCATTTAAAAAATCATCAAATTAAAATATGTATAGTTAAAGTCTTTAAAATCAGATGAAACATTGGGCCTAAATTGGTGCATATTAGGCATGGAGTGCACAAATGAAGAGAATGGATGTTCAAAATTAAAATCCACTAACTCAGGCCCATAAGATCAAAAATGAACTTTTAATACCCTTAAAATGTAATCAAAATATGCGTTTCTATTGGCTAATCACACCCCCCAACTTGAGTTTTTCTAGTCCCGAGCAAAATATATCTCACAAAAATAAAATTCGAATAACCTTTTCCAAAAACATTTTAATACACATTTCTCACCCAAAGATCACATTCCAAACATTATGAAACCAATCAAAATCATTTAAAAAGCTATTTCCATAAGCCTATCTCAATCCCAAGACCATTCCTTTGTTCAAATTCATTTCCATATTTCATCCAAATTCAATTAAGCATGATGAAGTGTTGTGTGTCACAATAGACATGGCAGTTCATTTCCATTCGAGGGAGAAAATATGGAAGCACTAGGAGCAATCAAATTTTAATAATAAGATGAGTACTCTTTTTTTTTGTTTTATTTTTTGCAATTTTTCCATGGTAATTGAAGTTGAACTCAATCGAGTCAACCCATGTAACAAGACTTTACCGATGATTCCCAGGCTCAAAGACCTTAGGGCACCAAGTGAAGCTCCCATACTCGGGCATCATCTCGAGTTAACTCAATCAAAAACAAATTCAAATTAACAAAAATAGCGATAAAATGCCCAAATCTGGGACAGACAACTATGGAGTCATGATCCCCAATTTCTGAAATGCACACATTAGGACAATTCATTACTCTACGCGCAATTGATTTTTTTAATACTCATGTTAAAATTAAAATGATCTCCAATCCTATTCTATTTGTTATGGGTCCCCAAGAACTCAAACTAAGACCCCACAATCTAGAGGATGTGCATTGTGTTTTTTTATTAAATGGATAAAAATATAACAGTGAAGAATCACATCGGACAACCGCACTTTCCAATATCCATGCACACGAACATAAACTTGCATTAAACTCAGAATCAAGGCATCCAAAATTATTTGATATCCAATTTCAGAGTTTGGAATGTGTGTTATCATTTTCAAGGTTAATGACATTTTTCCTTCCACACATTTTCATCTCCCCCGCAACTTATAATAACACTGTCCCCAGTGTTTAAAGAATTCAAACATAGAAGGGGTAGGATAAAAATTCAACGAAGACATTGAAAATGAAAATTATGGAATGAAGTCACCTTGTGGTTGATGATGAAAATGCATTCCCATGTCTCCCTTTAGTTCTGGTTTGTCTCCCAATGGCTTGGATGGTTGTGACCAGCTTTTCCCAATGACCTATGACATGCCTTTAAAAAAAATTAATATATATATATAAATATATATTTGTATTTTTTGTTTAACCTAAAAAAGGTACCAATAACATAAACTGATGATACATTGTCTTCTCTTAAATTTCAGGGTAAGGTATTACTCAGGGATCACACCGCGTGACACGGATGAATACGGTGCTCCCCTTTCATACCCATCCTTACTCATAAAATAAGAATTGGTCAACAATATATTTTTTTTAAATACCAACAAAGATATAAAATAAAATAAAATAAACTGATGATACATTGCCTTCTTTATATTTTCCGGGTAAGGTATTACTCAGGGATCACACCGCATGACACGGATGAATACAGTGCTCCCCTTTTATACCCATCCTTACTCATAAAAGAATAACAGATCAACAGTCTATATTTTTAAAAAAAATTAAAAATAAAAATGAAAAAAAATGAATCTCAATGGTTTGAAACATGAAAACCACAGGTTGTCTCCCGTGCAGCACTTAATTCAACGTCTTTAGCTCGACTTGAACCCCCAAACTTATCCAATTCCAACTTTAAAAATTTTATTGACCTCGTCTTTCTCTACTTCAACGTGATTGAGAATGCATATCCCTTGTGGTTGGTAAGAAGATTTGGAATTTGATTCAAGAACAATCCTATTATCTAAAATGAATGAAAAAAACCAAGGAATATCAGAAATGGTTGATCTTTTTTCTTCTGTAGTCTTTCCTAATAAATAAAAAATCAACCCACCTTTTTTGGTTTCATGAGATGAATGAATGAAACCCCCAAGATCTTGCTTAACAAAAATTATAGGGTACTCGAGTGGGGAAGGAAGGACAATGATTTTGAGCTCGGTTTGGATAGGACATTTAGACACAGGTTGAGAATTTGAATCCAACTCAGCTTCATTTTCCAAATTTCTTGACAAAATTGTTTCATTTTGAACAGAAGATTCAACCAAAAAATTGTAAAGAATAGTGTTAGGAATGGGCATGGACTCAATGTTTTTGACTTCTCTCAGTGGTTCAATGATTGGGGTTTTTGAAAAATCATCAATAGAGTTGCACTTAGGAGACTCAATCCATGATGCCAAATTCTCCTCTTGTGAATACATGAAATCAATTTCCTCCTGATTTAAACACCCTTCAACAATTTCTTGATTCATTTCCCCTACCCTAAATCCAAAGGTCGGTTCTTCAATAAATTCATGAGAGGCTTGTGGAAAACTAGACACATCGCATAAGGTTTTGGAAGGTACAGTTGGTGTTTGGATGAGTTCCTAATAAGTATTCATGCATTGTAGTTTTAATCTCAACGATGATACCTAGGAACTCATCATCTCTATTTGATTACACAATTTTTCAAGGAGTTTTTGAGGATTAAGCTGGATAGAATATTGTAAATCGTGAACGTCATTGAGTTTTATCTCTTCAATCTTCCTCGAGAGGGCTGGAAATTGATCCTTTAAACAATCATTATCCCATTGATTGTACATTTCATCGGGTGTGTGGTAATCATTCAAGGGTTGATCAAAGAAATTTTCTAATTTAGGGGATTCCAAATTTTGAAATTCCATTTGATTCCATCATTAGTTTATGACATGGTGATTTTGAAGATACTCCATTGGAGAAGACAGAAATTTGGATTCTAGATTCTCAGGACACACACAAATAGAAATGGGTAAAGATAAGAGAGATGGGGTGAGAATAGAGAACATGAGGTGAGAAAAGGATGATAGGGTCTAATATACTTACTTGGTCCCCGTAAAAGGCGCCAAAATTTGGGTGCGCCCAAATTTACCCTATAGGCATGCGGTCGTTGTAGTATAGGTAGGGGTCGAATCCAGAGGGACCGAAGAAGAAACTGAGAGACACTTTGATTTTGGAAATATTTGGCTATGGAGTGGCCAACTATTTGGATTGATTTGATTTTAAAAAATACTGATTTAATCTAAAGAAAATAAATTAAATCATACAATTACTTAGTCTAAAACAATTAATGGAGATGGCTTGATCCTAAGTTGTTACTAGGGTTAGATTGGATGCATTTATTTTCTTATAACATTCATTTCACTAATTCAAGATGTATCCATGAAATGATATAATTCCTCAACATAATTCACCAATTTAATCCCTACAAAATATAAAGGATAATCACCAATGAACTTAGAGTATCAATTTAGTGATCACTCCAAGGAATTGGTTCGTACTAGCACTCGAAATTTGTCATTGTTAAAGTTGGCGAAGATGAAGAAGAAATTAATCAACAAATGGAAATCTCAAATTAATGAAATGATTACAGAATTTTAGATCATACAATAACATCCAATATTCCCCATTCAACTCCCTAGGACCAACCCATAAGGGTTTATCCCTCCATTTATGCTATTAAATAAATGAAAGCAGGAAGTCGACTTAAAGAAGTAGAATTGGAGAAGAAAAATAAAACAATGAAACGATCACTCCACCGTTGTGTGAATAAATTCACAAGTGCTGGTGTGAATAAATTCAAACCATAAAGAAACGGTATCAAATTGATAAGAATAATAAATGAAAAAGAGTAAATGAAGAAATTTTATTAAGACTAATGTGATTCAAATAACTTACATGAGAATGAAGAACGATTACAACATCAAATGGACAGCAAAACATTACAATGAAACAAAGCATCCAAGATCCATAAATCCACCACCACTGCTGCCTTAAAAAGGAAAAAATTAATCCTTGGCTGAGACCCCAACATCCCATGTGCCTTTAATTAATTATGTTGGGGAAAGGTGGGTGGAACATTAATGATGAGAGACTTTTCCACTTCTTGCCCCGAAGTTGCAGCCAGCTGACATATACCAGAAAGACGCACCTAAAGGACATTCTAGAAGGCCGAATTTGAGTGGGCCCTAGAAGACTTAAATGAATCCCAGGATGTACCCTAACAGACTGTAAATGTTAATCCCAAAATACTTTGTGGTTAGGGAGATATGATGAAATAGTGGGATGTTGTTCTGGGCCGCAGAATCTGGACCAAAATTAAATCGTCAACTTGGTCCGGCTTAATAACAACAATTGAGGACTAATTAGCACTATCTCCAGAATCATTATTTGTTTACCTATATGTTGTATAGTCGCCTATAAATTTTGGGCTTCATTGGGCCTGTATTGTGGTCCCCACAGTCCGATCAGTGGGATGATATCCAATCTGCCTTCTTCAGAATTGTTTTCTTTAATCTCCAAATATCTCCATCATCCTTTATGAATAATCCATTGATCCCTGAATAAAAAATGTTCATAATTAAGTGTATATACATTTCCAAAAACAGAAAATTAAAATATGTATATTTAAAGTCTTTAAAATCATATGAAACATTGGGCCTAAATTGGTGCATATTAGGCATGGAGTGCACAAATGAAGAGAATGGATGTTCAAAATTAAAATCCACTAACTCTGGCCCATAAGATAAAAAATGAACATTTAATACCCTTAAAATGTAATAAAAATATGTGTTTCTATTGGCTAATCAAGTTTTCATTATATATGGATCGTAATAATTTATCAAAATAAGCATAAACATAAATAATCTCAAAAAACATTGAGATTCTCTCAACCAACTCTTATAATATGGTAACTTGGGATCATACTCTACATGTAAGAAACATAAATTATTTGAATCTTAAAATATTTTTAAATAAATTAAATTCATTATATAACATGTATAATGGATTCAAATACACCTCTATGAATAATTTATATGCATAACAAATCATGAGTCTCAAAGAAGGAAAATTGAGACAAAACTATTTTACCAGTTTGTTAACTTTTGAAACTAAAACCCCATGAAATAAATATCATAAAATGTATATATGAGTAACCATAAAATTAGTTATAATATGAATATAATACAATCATGGTCAGTACATATACCACACAAAACGAAACAGTTTTGAACACAAAATGTATCCCACAGAGGTAAAAAGTGAGATAAAATCCCATTACAATGTGACTTGAATCTCATCGTACTCAATAAAAAACCTATATAATAAATTTAAATTTATTATATATCTTTTTAATAACTATATTAGTATATATAAAAATATATATGGTTTTATTTCTACCTTATATTACCCACTTTTTAACAATCCTCTGTTATGGTTTTGCTTCGAGTAATATTCAATTTATTCATAGCATGTGTCTTAATTTGTTATATCTTTGTTATTTATAATATATATCAAGGTTTAAAGAATTTAAACCATGATATAAATATAATTTATATAAATTATATTTGTATTATAATAATCTATAAAATATATATGTCTAAAATATAATACACCATTCATGGAGACTGTAGGTCATATGTACACATGAACGCTATTTCTGTTTAATAATTGTGTTGAAAGAAAGAAATTAAAATAAATATATTAAAATAGATTTATGATATCATATATTTATAATAAATTCACTAAAAATATCCTTAATAAAATCCATGTAGATTATAAATGAATCATATCACTTTGAGGGGGCGGCAGTCCACACTTCTTCAAACTGGATTATCATATTAACACCAAATAGAAAGTAAACAATATATGTTTTTTAATGGGAATATAGAGTCTTAAATAAATAATAAATATAATATATAACATATTTAACTATAGTTTCCACCATAAATTCTTCTATTTTATGTGGTGAATAAAAATTGGACAATCATCATTTCGTGAGGCAGTAGTTCACTGTACAAATAAACAGGATGTTTATTAGCCATTAGATGGAGGTTTGTGTATGTGTATGATGAAAAAATATCATAAAAACAAAATAGTATATTAAATATAATTTTTTTATACAATAAATGATTATTAATATTAGGGGGAGTGGAGAAAGAAAACAAAATAAATGACTTTAGAGAAGGTTTTACCTCTTAATCGGGTAACTCCTTTTAATTTATACCAAAAGGCTTCCTTGGATTCCCTACTTCCCAAGGTAAGGACTCTAGGTGGAAGGGAATATTTTTGGGAATTTTATTGGAAATATATTGTCTAAAATTAATATGTTTTAGAGGTGTGATGATGTGGGATAGTTGGTGGAATTTTATGGGGAAGGAGGAGGGGCACTCTTGTAAATATTTGAAGAGAGAATTCCACCCATGATTTTCATATTTCATGTGGATCCAATAATGATTCAATGCTGATAAAATGTAGATTGGGTTATAAATATGGAAATAAAATGGATTTTGGAAAATATTATAGGTTGTTTTGGTCCTTAAGGTTATGGTTTTGTCCCTTATTAGGCATATTTTAACCTTAATTGATGTTATTAATTTTAATCACTTCCCCTAATATTTTTGGAAATAACCTAATTTTAACTTATTAGAAAGTATAATAATGATGATTAAAAATATGGAAACCATTTTTCAAAATTATAATAACATAAGTGGAATAAATTAATTTAAAATTAATCCCATAGTCTGGTCGAACATGTGGTTTTTTGATATAAAAATGATCAAAAGTTTGTTATGTTTTTGTATCCAATCTCAATGTGAAATTGGTTATAATTACCACATTAGATTAATTGATTAAAATTAAATCTATTTAAAATTTTAATCAAATTTAATATATATTTTATCCTTAAAAATAAATTAGATTAAATAGTTGTTTTGAATTAATATCCGGTATTTTTCACTATTCATCAAAAAATGATGTTTCTCATAAAAATCCAAAAACATCACCCTAATCTAATTTAGAAATTATAAATTCAGAAATGAATTTTATTTTATCAAATTAAATTTCAATATGTTTCTAAAATTAATTTTATTATTTTTTTCATAATGACATTAAAGGAAGTTCATTTTATAAAATTTCATTTTTAAAGAAATATAGACTTTACCAAAAAGCACATATTTCATTATCAATATGCCTTATTTACATAAAATAATTATAAAAAATATTTTAAAAGTAGTTATTAATATTAATATTACTAATTTTAATTACTAGGTTATAATTATTTAATTTAAATTATTATAATATCAAAATGATGTTTCAAAGAAACATCAGTGTTACGTGTAACAAACACCAAGTCGATGTTGCAATTAACATATGCTAAGTCAGTGTTGTGGTTAATGTACACCAATTTAATGTTATCTAACATATTCTAAGTGGGTTCCATGTGAACGGAATTTTTGACATATTTCATTGAAAGGCATAATTGGAAATTATTTTTTTTAAAGATCTTTATAAACTCGCGTTGTGACAAAATTGGTCCAACGCCTAAGAGATTTATGAGGATAAAATTTGGTTGAGAGAAACAAAAAATTCATAATAAAATTTCTATTCCTATATGATATTTTTGTAATACGTAAGTAAATTTATTTGTGACTATGATATTTTGAACCCAGAATACATCTTATTTGGCTAGAATTGAAAAGGAATAATGTCACACATGCATGGAATTTTGGTCGTGCATATGAAATTTAAGGTGGCTGCATGATGTTTAACAAAAAAACTTTTTTTAAGGATAATGTAATATGTGTCGGACATTTTGGACACATTTGTGACATTTCCCCTACATATAAGATAATTTTTCCATGTTTTGGATATTTTACATTGTGAAATGTTAATATTTTTTAAACGGAGAAATAATTTGAATAATTGGATGCTACGAACCTCATAAATTAAAAGATATGATTAATTATGATATTCGAACCATGGTTTTACGATATATATCAAAATTAATTCTTACATTTAGAATATTTCCCGTGGATTATAATTTGAAAAAAAATCAATCAACAAATTATAGATAAAGATATCAAATTTTTATAATACTATATCAGGATAAAGATTTCAAGCCACACGGAAAAAAGGGAAGTATAAAGAAATTTAAAATAAACGATCTGATAGGTTTAACCATAATTATAGAATATGTAAACAAAATATCTATAAAATAAAGCCAAAGAAAAAGATAGACAGATTTTGTAACACCCTGACTCTAATAACCTAGAATTAATGCTTACTTATTACATTGGTATAAGATACAAGGGATAACACCACCCAAGATAAATCATATTAGTAGTCTTGAAAAACTATATGCGTACCTGAATTCTATATTAGATTGGAAATAAAAAAATATCAGGAAAAAATATTCTTTCATCCTTGAAATTTTTTCAAAGATTCTTTCTTCAAATCCCGGGGAAAGAAAAAAAATAAAAGGTGAGCATAAATACTCATCAATGGTTACTTACTGTGAAATATATCATGACTAAATAAGGAGTTATCAATATTGAATAGTATATAATGAAATGACTAGACAATCATTAAAACCCCTTAGTTTAATGAAAATCTATGGATAATATTCATATATCAATCACATGGATAGAGAATAATATATTCTAAATAAATAAAACTTATAAATATGGATATTCATGAACTTTCCATTAATACCTCAAGAAAGTTATCATGGATATTACCTTAAAAGACTCTCAACCAAGACATTATTATTAATAAATGGGTTGGTGTAAACCAAATACCCATCTAATGTGTCCACCTGTTTTGTCTCATGAGTATCGTCAATACATTGAGGGGTTACCTATCAACAAACAACACCCATCACTTTCAAATCCTATGAATTCCTCATATGTTGAATAATCAAAAATATTTATTCTCAAAATGTCTTATAAATCAATAATTATCCATATAGAATAGAAATATATAATATTTCCTTAGTCAATGAAAAACATTTCTTCCTTTAATTGACCATATAAATAGAAATGGTATGTTTTTGAAACATCATCAAAGTAATAAAAATGATATTGAATTTATCAATGATATTGAATATATAGACATGAAGGACAAAAATAATGTCCAATGTATAATGGGGAGTGACATTTCATATGATCACAAGAAATTGAAAGATCTAAAAATAAAGTATAATCTATTATCAATAAGGAATTCTTGAAGACCATTGATTCATAATAAAATAAGGTCTTATAGAAAAAAATCCTTTATGAAATAAAATAAAATAAAACACAATAAAAATAAATTTCATTTAATTTTAAGTATCAATAAATTCAAAAAACAGTTTTCAAAATTCTTATCATTATTTTATGAAAATAATTACTTTTTTTCTTGATATCATTTTAAATCAAAATTCCAAAAATGGTGAGAAAAATATTTTCATTGAAAATAACCATATAAAATTTAAGCGTAAAATTCAAATTTAATAATAGTCTTAATGGGGGGAAAATCCATTCATACCATATACATTAAAAGAGAATATTATTTTCACACTTTTCTAAAAAAATGAATTGTTCAGAATTTTTTTAGAAAGATTCCTTTTAAACTATTGTAAATAAATTTAAAGGTTGTAAAAATGAAAATTTTAAAACACTAAAAGTAATTTTAAAATCTTTAATAATTTTTATAAATATTGTGGACATGTATGATAATGTTATAAAATAAGGTCATATTTTATTTATAAACATTTTCTTAATCATTTTCAGTTTCAATGGGTGGAAAATGATACTAATAAATAAAAATTAAATGAATAACTATAGGATAATAAAATACATTGTGTTTAAATTATCATGTTTATATAATTCCCCTCAATATGAATTTAACATAACTAATCCCGAAAGGAAATGATAATTTGACATAAACCCTTTCAAATTTCATAACTTTTGAATAAAAACCCCTTAAAAATATTAAACACGAATTGAAACTTTAAATAACAGGAAAAGAGAATAATTTAGGATATTATAAGTTAATGGTTCATTATGTACCCAATATAAAATAAATTATGTTCATAATATAACATATGTCTCAATGAGGTAAAATTGAGAAGAAAAAACCATACCATGGGAATCCACTTAGTTGTACGTGTTTGATCCTAATGTATAATGAATTTAAAAATATTAAGTACATTATTTAAAAAATCATCTATATTCCATTTTTAATGAATTTTATAATCATTTGAAATTCATTCATTTAATTTTTATTTTCTTTTTTCATCCATTTAATGTTGTTTGTTAAATTTGTACAAAATTTCTTTGATATATTGTTCATAGTTAGAGGAGTTATAAAATGGCTCCATCATGACCAGAATATAAATAATTTCATTAATATAATTCTTATTCATTATATATAATTTTATAATTTTCCATTCATGGTGGTAATAAAATAAATAAATCACATCACTTCATGGAAGTGGCAGTCCATACATACATAGGAGTGGAAATATCATTTTCCAACAAATGGTAGGGTAATACAGTAGATGATATATTATATTTATATAATCATAATTAGTTCATAAATATTATACATATTTATTAATTCCACTTTTCTAATCATCTAAGTAAAATGGTGATGAAAAACAAATTACACCACTCCGTGGCGATGGTAGGTCAAATGTATGCACGAGCGATGTTTTCTTTTTTTTATAGGATATAAAAGAGTTGAATAAGGGATATAACTCCATCATAATAACATTTTAGTATATTTAATATATTTATGTTATTAAATTATCATGTTTATATAATTTATTAATCTGGTATAACGGTAAATAAAATGAAAACATTTGGTTAAGAGTTATACCTCTTCTTCAGAAAACCACCTTGGGAATTCACTGTAAGCCTTCTAGGATAGATCTTTGTTGAAAAAAGAGCATCTAAGTCAAGGGGGTTATTTTTTATGGTTATTGGATAGTTATTTATTGATATAAGTCGATTAATTGGAGTGAATAACATAGAAGTTTTACTGTTTTAAAAGTGAAGAAATGGATACACATGGAATTATTTAAATGATTTAAATATAATATATATCATTATCATGTAAAGAAAAGAAAAATGGAAATAATTTTTAATTTAGGAAATTATATTGTCTAAATTACATCAACAAAAAAAATAAACATTTTTATGTTTCATTTCAAACCTTATCTTTTGGCTTAACACCCCCTCATTAACTATTTTTAACCTTAATCGGGGTAACACATTTTTTATTTTAAGGAAATTAAATTTTATTATAAGGGGAAAAGTTTCTAAAAAAATTTATATGGATTAAATTTTGTAAATTTTCCATAAAATGTTTCCTCTCTTAATCTTTTTATTTTTATATTATTTAATAAAATATTTTTTATCATAAAATATAATTAAAGTCATATTCAAGACTATTTATTTAATTTGACTTCAATGAAATCAATACAGAAATTGAACTAAAATAAAAACACATTTACAATTAATTATAATTTATAATAACCTGTTAATTTTTTAAAATATCAAAATTTATCGAAAAAATTTTAAATTTACTAGTTTTGGAATCATTTACCTCAATTTCTCCACTGCTTTCATAAGAACTTTATTAGTGTTACATAAGAGTTTAAGGTAATTATGTAATCACTAAAATTTGAAAATTAATTAATATAAAAAAAATATAGAATTAATATAAAAAATAACAACTTATAACAAATATTAACTTATTCTTATAAAATTAAAATATATTAGAGATATTAAAAAAATGAGAGTGATATTTTGTATTTATTCCTTACTTAAAATAAATTAAATGTCATTATTGAATGAAAATTGAACCAAAGTGGCATATATTAAACATTAGTATGTATATGGTCAAATGAATGTCATGTAAAGAAATAATGTAATGTTTTGGGTTGACTTTGAGACCTTATCAAATAGTTTTAAATTTAACTAACATATTTTACCCATTACCTTGGTAAAAATCTTTACCATTGTTACTATTAATTACAAAGAAATATAAAAAGGACTTATTTATGAAATAAAATCCTAGTGATTATGAATATGGAATAAATTTTTCTCTATTAAATTTATAGATGTGGCATAAATAAATTTTCTTATAAATGGGTAAATTGAAATGAAAAATAGTTTTTAGAAAAAAACATTTCTAAGCCCAAATATGGACTTAAACCAAAATCAAGTATAATTTTGATTAATATGTAACTAATTAGAAAAATTAAAATGGAAAAATTATTATGTTACATTTGTAACAAATTTAAAATATAATACTTTTTTTAAATAAATAGATTTAATGAAAAAATGATAGTTTTACTAAAATCGGCCTTCTTTGCCTATTTACTCAAATACGAATATTTTTAGAGAAATAAAAACAATTCATAAAATAAATATTATTACAATATTATTTAAAATATTATTCCCATTTTATAAATATTATTTATAATAGTGGTTATAATTAATTATAATATATGTGAAGAAAATGAAATTAAACCCTTTTTGGAAAAAAAATAATGCATAAAATGAATTTACAGAAAATTGAGTAATTATTTATTATAAATTGACTATTAAATTTATATAATAAAAAAACTTTATAAATATTTTTTATAATACGGTTATTCATATTCACACCTTACAACCCGAAAACTATGTTATAATAGTCATATTTAAATAATATTATTTTTTAGTTTGTTCATGCTCGGTGTTGTGTGTGCTACACACTATCAAACATAGTTTTATTTTGAAAACAAAATATAAAATAAAATATTGGGGTATTACATTCTCCATACCTTAATATAATTACATTCTCAAAATGTTGATTCTTCTTTTCTGAACTAAATATAACATAATAATAACATCATTTATAGATTTTATCCTGAAAATTAATTTCTATGGTAGGACGATGAATCCTATTATTCATGTCTCTATAATAATAAAACATGGAAATGATTTTTTGAAAATGTATCTTGATAGCTGACTGTTACTTTCAAAATAATACTCAATAGATTTGTCTTAATTTTCATGAGTTTCAAAAATTCCTTTAATATTATAATAGAAAAAACGATAAAATTCACTTACATTATTCATTCCCATTATATAAGAATAATTAGATAATTAAATGTGAATAATCATTATGATGATGAATTTTTAGTGCCTAAAGCTCAGAAATCATGTTTTAATTGACCACAAGATAGAAATTTGTTTCTCATATCTAAAACTTAAATGGTCAGCACAAGATAAAATAATAACCAATATGAATAAATCTTTATAAAAATTAATCCGAAAAATTATTTATCACTTGTAGTGCCAGATAATCAAATATTTATATAACCTAATCAAATATTCTAAAATATATTTTTTCAAAGATAAACTAAAAAAATGTAGAAATATTTACTAAGTATCACTTTTTTATATCACATAACACAATTATTGTTCATCTGTGAATTATTTAATAAATATATAAAAAAAATATCACATTGTCTTAAAAATCCCAATTTAGTGTGATTGATACAATTCAACACATGTTTCTAAAATTCACATTTTCTAAATTTTCCATACAACTGAATATTGTTAGAACAATCCTAGGATATTTTCCCTTTAATCCTAATACCATTATTCCAAGTGTAAATACAACTACATCATAGTCATATATATTCTTAAATGTTACCATAATTACCCGACATTCAAATTGTTAAATTTTACATTTATACACGAGGTCTAGACATTAATTTACTTTCATATCAGAAATAACATTAGATATTCCATTCATGGAGACAATGTAACCTAAAAAATAATCTTTATGAAATAAATATTAAAACTTACTAAAATTATCATATAACTAATTTTATCTAAAATATTAATGAACTATTCTCAATTTCTTCTAAGGATTTTTGTAATATTTAGATAATTTTCAAGATATCATCAATAGAAATAATTATCAGGGTCATCCTTGATTCTTGTGAAATTTTTTTGTATAATTCTATATCACCTTATAGATAAAGAAATGAAAATTAATATATTATTTATTTCCTTTGAAATTATGAGCATGGTTTCCTTTTTCTCAACACTTGTAACAAAATCACATTCCCCTTAATCATTTACCTAATTACTTCCGCCAACATTTTAACACATTTCATGTATAATATTTTTCCATCCATAGTCCATACAGTAATAACATTGATGAAACATCTATTTTCACTATTGTTAGGAAATTAATTTTGATTAAGATTGTTTTTAATAACTATAAATAGTGTTCTAGGAACAATAAACAGATATAACACTCAAGATTATCTCTTGTTTAGTTTCTCCATACATGTAATGATATCAATCACAACCTGAGTCAGTTTCCCTAATATTTTCATGATCATCTTAGCAATAAAACACGTTGTATTGGCATGCTCAATAAAAAAATACCTACATTAACTTTGGGTGTTTATTCCCTTCATTCCTCTAGCTTCCAAACCACAACAATGAAACTTAATTATCCCAAATTTCTAATGAATATTGATCAATAGAAAAAAAATCCCAAAAAAGTCATCAAATAATCCATGGTATTAACATAATAATCAAGTTATCTATGTTAATCTAAAATCTTATTCCTAAGGGTCCAATTAAACTTGTAATGATAATAACTATAACACTATGAATCTATTAACCAAGATCTGGTGCTTACTTATTACTTTGGTAAAAGATAAAAGGGATCACACCACCCATGATCGGTCATTTTAAGAGCCATGTAATACTATATACATACATTACTTCAATATTACATTGGTATTTAAAAACCATATGAATAAGAACAATCCTTTAATCTTGAAAAATAATTCAAGGAATCCTTCTTCATATCCCAAGGAGAGGAAAACAAATAAATGGTGAGAATAAATGCTTAGTAAGGGTTATATACAACAGAAGCTATCATGAGTAAATATAATAAAATCAATATAGTTGAGTGTAAAATCAAAACACATTCCATTTAATTAAATAAACATCCACGATTAATATCAATATAGTAATAAAGTTGATAATGAATACTAAATTGTCAAAAAAGGTAATTCATAAATCCATAAATTCATAAACTTTCCATCAAGGTCTCGACCAAGTAATCATGAATCTTACCATTAAGGCCTTTCAACCAACTCATTATTCTTAATAAATGGGTATTTGTAGACAAAATACCCACAAAATTTGGCCACTTATTTTGTCTCATGAAACTAATCTATGTATAATGGGGATATTTATTGCTAGGTCCCACCCATGACTTTAACTACTTATGAATTCCTCAAATATCTAACGATAAAATAATTCTATCTCAAAATTATGTATAAATCAACTATGATTTTCATTGACTTAAGAATACATAATATTTCACCAGACCATGAAATGACTTTATTCCTTATCTAGTACCATATACCTAAATGGTTTATGGTTAAATCATCATCAAAGAAATATAAATTATATTTAATTCATTCATGATATTGAAAATATGGACATAGAGGATAAAAATATCCAATGAATAATAGTGAGTGATAGATAACATGATCACAAAAAAGTGAAGGATATTAAAATAAGGTATAAAAAATTATAATTAAAGGATTATATATGGCTATTGATTCATCATAAATAATGGGTTTTAGTATAGTAAAACATTTATTAAAAAATATATAAAAAATAAATTAAAAATAACTTCCTTTTAAATTTGAGTAAGAATGATGTTGTAAAGCACTTTTCAAAATTGTTTTCATTCCATTAATAAAATAATACCGTTTAATGTCGACAACATTTTAAATAAAAATTAAAAAAATATTTTGCTTTAAAAAAACAGTTGAAACTTATAAAAGAATCATAAAATCAAAGAATGGTTATGACGGTTGGACAATATATTCATTCTGTATATATTGCAAGACAACATTATCTTCATTCTTTTTAATAAATTCAAAAAACAAATTGTTTGTAATTTTTTAAAGTATTCCTTTTAAAACATTGTAAATAAATCTATTTTTTTTTTTGAAAATGAAAATTGTAAAGCATTTCTATTGTAGGTAAATACTTCCATAAATCAATTTTTTGTATTATGTACATTGAAGAAAAATTTCATCGACAAAAGAGGAAATAAGGTTGGTTTTTATTTTTAAACATTTTATAAATCATTTTATATACAAAATAGATTAATAAAGTTATAAATAAATAAAAATAATATTTATAATTAGTGGATAATAATATATATATGGTTTGAAGGATAAGGATTATATAATTTCCCCCAATGTAAATGTAATATAAATAATTTAGAAGAAAATGATAATGTTACAAAAACCCTCCCAAATTTAATAACATTTTAATGAAAAAACATAAAAATTTAAACATGAATTGAATATTTAAATACCATGAATATAAGTAAATTAAGGAAAGAATATTTTAATTTTATGACACATACACTATATAAAATAAATCTGGTTCATAATATCACAAATGTCCCAATAAAGGGAAATTAAGGTGAAAAACTCTTACATAAGGTATCTTCGTAGTCGTACATGTTTGATCATCATGTATAATGAATTTTAGTATATTAAATAATAGATTAATAAAAAAATTCATCTATATTTAAATTTTAATTTCATTTTATAACCATTAGAAAATCATTCGTTGAATAGTTCTTGTTTACCTCTCCCACTTATGGTTGTTCGTTCAATTTATCCAAAATTGTTTCGGTAAATTTTTCATAGTTAAAGGAGTTATGAAAGGGTTATATGAAGTCCATATTTTAAATAATTTCATGATTATTATTTTTTAATTATATAAATTTTTATAATAATCCATTCATTGTGGTAATATATAAATGAATTACATTTCTTTCTGGAAGTGGTGGTCCCCACATACCCGTGAAGAACATTTTCATTTTCCAATGGATGGAAGAATAAGAAGATATATGATATATTATATTCTAAAAATTATAATAATGTCATAAACACCATATATATATATATACATTAATTATTCATTTATAACCATACCAGAAAAATGGTAATGGGGAACAAATCACACCGCTACGTGGAGACGGTAGGTGTATGTATGCATGAGAGAAGATTTAACTGTTTATGGGATAGAAAGTAGGGGAATTAACATTGGGATTAAAGATTAGTAATATTTAAATATATTAACTATATTAAATATATTTATGTTCTTAAATGAGAATGATTATATAATATTTTTAGGTATAATTGGAAATAAAATGAATGTAGTTGGTTAAGAGTTATACATCAACTCTAGAAAACCACCTTGGTATTACACATTAAGCCTTATATATTGGTCCTTTAATGAGACCACAACCTATGTTTTGTGGAGGGAAATGTTTTTAATTAATTTTTTAAGTATCTTATTAGCTAAATGTTTCCATTTTATAACTAAGGGAATGGACACACATGGAATTACTAAAAATATTTGAATATAATATATATGATAGACATGCCAAGTGGAATCCAATTTTGATTATTTTAAAGGTAGGAAATGATAAGGTTGCAATAACATAAACTAATATAATTTAGGAACATTTATGTTTCATTTGAATAAATATATTTTGGTTTGACCCCTCATTAACTCTTATTAACCTAAACCATGAGAATATATTGTTTAGTTTTTAAGGGTCATAAATTTACTTTTAAGGTGACAAGTGCCTCAAAAATAGTCTATATATGAAATTTTAGACTATTTCCCATCCCATTTTTAATCGTTAAATATTAATTTTTATTTTTAAAAAATTTAACAAAATATTTCTAATTATACAATAACATTAAATAAATTTTTTCGAATATTTATTTTACTTTACTTCAACGAAATAAAAATACAAATGGAATTAGAATATAATTAATTTACCACCAATTATAATATTTAATTCCTAATTAAATTCTTGAAATTCCAAAATTTATCCAAAACATATTAAATTTATTATTTATAAAATAATTTTCCTTGGGTTTTCTACTACTTCACAAACACTATATCAGTGTTGCCTATGATTTTAAGGTAATTATATCAGGATTAAAAATTAAAAACTTATCAAAACATAAAAATAATGTATTAAAATTTTAAATAACCATTTTTAACTAGTATTATATTATTTTCAACTTAATGAAAATATATTATATTTATTAAAATAAATAGAGTGGAATGATGTATTTATTTTTTAATTAAAATGATATAACTATAATTATCAAAGGAAATGTTGTTAAAAAGTGTGTTTTGTTGCATTTTTTCTCAATATTTCAATATGTGTCTATTTAGAAATTTAAGGGAAGTTGTTTCTATAGTTTGGTAATAAACATTTCTTTTGGAAAGATACTTTACTTATGTAGTGTATTAATGTTTCCATACAAAGTCATATGATGATATAATACTCTTCAAGATTCAAAAATCTTGAAGGTAATCAGAATATAAGACAATTTAATATGATTTTTGGATATTTACAAAATCAAAAAGGAAAAAAGTATAATGTGAGTGAATTCAAAGATCAAGTAGTTATACAATGTTCTATTTAGAGTTATTAGACAGAATGATTGTACAAATTTAAAAAATGTGATTATATGGATAGAACAATTTGATCAGATGAAAAAAATAAATGTGAACTAATATATCTATATGAATACCGAGATATGAAGTTTGAAGAAATAGGTGTATGAATACTGATCAATGAATTTTTGGTTATACAAAGTCATCGAATAGAGGATAACTTATCTATGCTATCTGATAAAAGGAAACTCGTGTAGAATACTAAACAGAGATATCAATGTGGGTACATTGAATGAAGGTATATTAGATAGACACATGGAAGATCCAATGAATGAATATTTCTAATATCATTGGATGGAGAAATTTTAATAACTCCATATAGAAAATGATCGGATATAGGATTGAAAATTCATCGGTCAGAGGTCGTATACGAAGAGTACCGTCATAAAGATGTATAAAGATCAACCATATGGGGATATGAGATGTTGTCATACAAACATATGATCAGTACATGGAATTAAGGGATCCTAACAAAGGTAAATTTAATTCAGGTCCATTAGACATCATAGGTCTTTGAATCTATCAAACAAAGATAGATGGAGTAGTTTCATCATATTGAAGATTTCTAAGCAGCTTCAAAATAAAATTTTAAAGTCCTAAACATGAAAATAATTATATGTTCATTCAATTTATTTGATCTTTTTTAGTTTAAAGATGTTTTCAAATGTTACTTAACATTGAGTTTAAGGAATTTATAGAAATTTGGTAGCTTTCAAGAAACTTCATGAAGCCACACAAATATTCTAGAAGAGTTGAGAAGTGTACTTTGAAATTAATCAAGTGGAGATATAAAATTTGAGTTTTAGATAAGTAGGAAAAGAGTTTTGATTTCATGCTAATTCACATAGGAATAACACCTTTATAAAGGGTTGAAATTGTATAAGAAATATAAGGAACACAATTCATGTGTAGTGGAGTGGAAATGATGAAGATTTTATGTCATGAGAATCTGGGAAAGGTCTCAACCTAGTTAAAAAAGAGTTTTGTTGGATCCAGTTTCATCAAGTGGAGTAGAATCTACCTGAGAAGGAGAATCATCATACAAATAAGATGTAATGAGTGTTACTAATTGAGTTCCAACTTATTAAATGAATATAAATTTGTTATATTTTTATCATATGAAGAATGAGGAAAATTAGACCAAACATTCTTCATTGAGAAAAAAATCCTCAGACCAACAACATTATATATAGGTGCATCCAATAGATAATTTCAAAATGAAGTTTAGTGTGTTGGGGAGAGTAAAAAAGGAGACATACAGGTTGGATTCATCAGATAGAGGTCATAGTAGATGAAGTTGATTTAATGAAAATTTAAAAAGAAGTTTTTTATTTGATTTTATAGAAAATTTTGGATTGATCCTATATTAAATGATAATAGACTCTTAAGATATTTTTTTAATATCTGGAATTTTTTATAGGTAAAGGTTATACAACATTCTTTTGAATCAGGATAATATCATTCTATTGAAAATAAGAGAAGAATATGTAAGAGCATATAGGTGTGAGGTATGACTAGTTACTGAAAATGCTCTTAGCTAGGGTGTATAACTAGTTGCAAAGAAATAGGATAGAGTTAGGATTGTTATGGGGTATAACCAACTGTGGTAGAATAGTTAATCGTTGGGTATTAGAAATAGGGTTAGTTGGAGAAATTATTACATGGGGTTAGAACCAGTGGCTTAATGGGACTTTGTAAACCGGAAATAAGTTAGTAAAATATTCCATGTTATGGTAATAAAAACATTTTAAAGTGTTTTTCTTTGCACTAAACCATGTATATATTGTGTTTTGATATCTCTTTATATTTTTTTCATACAAAATGTGGGTTTTAGATTTATATTTAATTGTATCATAACTCTAACATGTTTTGAAGGATAATAAATGGTTCCTTATAAAGTTAATAAACATTAAAATAATATAAAATGAGATCACTAATTCACCCCTACCCTTATTATTGATCCTAAATTGATATAGTAAACTTAAATTGGTATTAAAGTGAGGTTACCATTTAATGATACAACTAATGAGGATATAGAATTATAATTCAGTGAAAAAGGGGTGTTTTTATTTTCTATGGTTGAAACTATCATAGTTGGAATAAAATGATGTTAACTAATATTATATCTCATAGACATTAATTTAGAGAGGAGGAAATAATGTTATTCCCTATCATTGATTAAGTTTCTATGAAATCCATTTATAGGAGAAATTTGTAAGTTCATGGTATAACTGAAAATTCCAAGTTGATGGATGTTACAAAGAATGTTCGTATAAAGATTATGGGGTTGAAAAATGCTAATAAATAAAGGATCAATTGAGAATTAGTTATTAAGGAAATAATAATATTGTGGAACCAAAAAATAAAAATTTATAGGTGTATTTTTGAAGATATAAAGATGGATGATGAATAAAAAATTGATGAATACTTTACAAGAGATAAAGATATTGTCAACAACATCATTGTATTTAGTGAGAAGCTATAAGATTCTACAATCATTAAAAAACTGATGAGAATAATTCTATATATATTTGATTCCTATGTGATAGAATTATATGATTGATAAAATTTATCTTTGGTTGAAATTTATAATATTCACATAGTATATGAGATGATGAAACAAACAATCTTTAATAATAATACTAATAAGGAAATATCCTTTCAAGCCTTATTAAAAATGAAATCTTAGAGATAATGAAGTTATATAAGAATTAAATTCTTTAGAGTTATAGGAAGATTAAGAGGATTTCATTAAAATAATTACACTTCTTTATAAGAGATACAATGAGGGAATGTGGAATTGTAAACATTATCTTAAATCTTTGAATTATAATTATAAATTCCATTTTTAGGATATTTTCCTCAGAAAATGTATTGGGATTCAGAATCAGAATAAAAAGACAAGAATTCTAAATAAAATTGATTAAAACTTAAAAAAAATTTGTAGAAAAAAGAATAAATGTTTCTTGGTCACAAAATAACTATAAGTTTTGTCAAACACTAATTAATTGGATTTACATGTCAACCTCTTATCTTTTGCAATAAGAATAAGTGATTTAATAGATAGTTATGTTGATAGTGAATAATGAATATTACTTGAATGGATTCTTAAATATAAATTGGAATATTCTCGTTATCAACATACACAAATCATGAAGAAAATAAATAAGTTCAAAAAATAAGTTAATGGGATAACTTTTTTAGTTTAGAGAGTGAATAAAAAATATGAGATAAACCGTAATGTGATTATATCTCATAAAATCAATGATTTTGATATTGAGAGAAAATTAAAAAGTTATGAGGAAAATTAATTTAGGTAGAAGAAAATTAACAACATATAAACAACCCTTATTGGGGATTTTAAGATTAATATATTGAAGATGGCTGAATTGGAGAAGATGGTAAATATTTTAAAAGAAAATTTAGTTGGGAAAGAAGAAGAGTTGTTAGAAAAGCTGTCAACATTTTTAAAAATAAATAGTGAGTTAATAAAGATTAGAGAAGACTTCACTAAAGAAGTTGAGGTAAAATGTAAATATTCTCAAGCTGGTGAGAAGAAGGATATATACAAGAAGGTTTTTTAATTAGCTACACAATCTCAATGTACATATATTTCTATGAAATATGTTGGCTCAAAAGTAATTATTTTTGATAAATCATCCTCCACTAAGAAAGTGGGGAATTCATTAGGAAATTATATCCTTAAACATTATCTTCTATAATTTGTAGAAATAAAACAACATAAAAAATTGAGTAATAATATTTTCAACATGAATGATCATGATTTATATTTCACTGTAGGTGTCATGGTGTTTTCATGAACATACAATATTCATGTTGGTATAATATGTATCTAATGAGAAATAGGTTTGAATCAAGGCGGAGATATAACAATCATAGAACAAAAAACATTTCAAAATAGTATGATGAGGAAAAAAAAATTTATAAAGGTGAAAAATATTGAGGATTCAAGATAGAAAAAATAAAGGTTATGGAAGTTGAGATATATAACAATTTTCAATAAGGAAAAAAGTGTTCTTAGTTAACTAGTCAGATAAAATATATATGACTATAAATATATATAATGTACAAAATTACATTGATGAAAATGGGAAGAAATAGGTTTCATAAAATGAGAACATGGTTGTTAACAATTTATCAACATATATAAAGTTAAATATTTTGAATAAAATAAAGATGTGTGATAAAGATAGTAACATTACCAAAAAAAAGTATACTATCTTTACAGCATAAGAAGAAATAATTAAAAGGATTCTAAAAACTCAAGGTAATAAAGAAGTTACCAAATTTTAAAATAAGATGAGAACTTTATCTAAAAATTATAAAAATTTGAATAAATAAAGTGTATCCCACACAAAATCCAAGAAGAAGAATAAAAAAGTTGTTACTAAGTGAATATTATCAGTACGAATGTTACTTTTATGGAATATAGATGTTACTTCTTATTCCAAAACCATTTTAATTTATACTAACCTGTAGGTAATTAACGAAGAATAAGTAATGAAGTTGTTTGAGTTTCATAGTGGTTTTATAGAAAGAATAGAAATACCTCAGGGAAAATTGTCACCACCATGGTGAAAAATATTGTGCTACCTTGAGGGGGAGTAAAACTAAAGTTGAGGTATGAGCATTACACTTTTCATAAAAAAAAACTGAAAGTTAGAATGAAATTAATGATGAGAATATGGGGGAATTTCTTTAAACAAATGAATATTTGGATTTTTATTGATAATATGGATAAAGGAACTCTTTTAAAAAACATTTTTAGGTTTACCTTAATATAAACATATTGGGTGAAAATTGAGGATAGTATTACATGAAATAAATATTTTGGAAAAAATTGATCAACTTGATTATACACTCTTGTTTTCAACACCAGTTTCATCCACTTAGACTTAATTTTTTAGTTTAAGTTTGTTTTATAAGAAAAAATTGTGATGAAAATTTTCTCTTTGAGAAGTTTTTGAAAATTACGAGGAAAGAAGATGTAATGAGATGTTCACTATGTCACCTGTTTATTCGATTGCCAATAAGGGGGAGAAGTAGCGTAGGGTAATATGAAAAAATCATGAATATATTCATGAGAAGATGTATTGGCATCTAACATGTTGGGATTTTTTATTAGGATGTTAAATAAAAATTAAGGGAGATATTTCTATTCATATGTGTGTTTATTTAAATTTTTTATCAATATGTTAATATGTGTTTTTAGATAATATCTGGAGAATATGTTATTGATGTTTTATAGGCGAAATTATTAATTGGGGTAAAGGAAGTTTCCTTATGAGTTGTAATAAACATCCCTTATATAGTGTAATAAATATTACTTACAATGTTATATTATTCTATGATATTATAAAATTTTCTAACATCATGAAGGTAATCATTACCCAAGTCATGTTTATACACTTTTTTAGAAAGTGACAGTATTATAAAGGGGGAAAAGTATAAAGTTATTGAATAAAAAGATCATGTGGTTGTACAAAGTTCAAGATATAGTTATCAAATGGAATGTTTTTATAAAGTTTAATAACATGATAGGAATGCTAAAAAAATTGATCATATGAATAGAATCAATGTGAGTTCCAAGAGTTGTATGAGTTTTGAGATGTGAAGTTTGAAGAACAACTTTTATGATGATTCGCCTATGAAGTTGTACTTGTTTAAAGTCATTGTAGGAATGATAGATTTTATATTCTATCGTATAGAGTAAACTCTTATAGAAAACTAGAAAATGATATCAATGAGTTTACAAAATATTAATGGTCTATAAGAGAGACATAGAAATCATAATGGAGAATTTTATTTCCATCAAATAGATATATCTAAATGAACTCCATATAGAGAATGACCAAAAAATGATTTATAATTATTTGATCGAAGGTTTTATATTAAGATCACCAGTAGAATATGATTATGAAGATCCACCATATGGAAATATGATATTTCAATAGAAGAAAAATATAAAAAGTACATTACATGAAGGTTTCCAAAAAAAGGGAAGTCGAATCAAGGTTCATTGGATGAAAAAATTCTCTATGCCCATCAAATATAGGAATCTAGAGTATGTTCATCAGATATAATAGTTCAAAGGAGATTATAAAAAAATTAAATTTCATAACATGGTGATGTTGAGATGATTATTCAATGTTTTCTAACATGTTGCGCTTAAAAATGTATTTAGAAGTTACTTAACACCATGTTTAAGGAAGTTTGAAGAATGGGAGAGATTTGAAGAAACATCATGAATCGTTAATTATATTTTAGAAAATTTGAGATATGTATTATTGAAATAATTAAGAAGGATATATAGAATTAGAGTTTCGTATAAGTACTAAAAGTATTTTTAGTTCCAACCTATTCACCTAAGAAGCGCTCCTACATGAAGGGGAGAAACATTAAGAAGAATATATGGAATAATGTCCACATGATGAAGAGTGTAAGTCTTATAGAGTTTATTCCATGTGAATTAAAACATGGGTTTTACCATGTTAAAGAGGAGTTCCATAAAACCGAGTCCCATAAAACAAAGAATAAGTTCAATTGGATGAATAATTATCGAATAAAGAGTAAGTAAATATTTTTTCCAATTGAGTTTTTACTAAATCAAAAAAGGTTCATTGGTATGAGTTTCATTAGATGAATACTGATGTGTATCAGAATTAAATTTAGTCATTGGAAAAAGAAAAATTAGAATGAGAACATCATACAGAGGTGTATCAAATAGATCATGTCGGACTTAAGTGTAGTGTGTTGAGGAGGATATAATGGATACATACCAGAGAGTATCTTCAGATAGAGTTAATAAAAAACATATTTTATTAAATGAACATTTACAGGTAATTTTTATAAATTACATTCTAGAAAATTTTATACTAAGAATGTCCAATACTTTCTAAGATAAAGGCAATGTTTTAAGTCTAATATACTATTAATAGTGTTTTTTAAGATCATGATGATTGTGAACATTAAATGGTGATCCAAACTACTTGGGGAGAAAGAGAATATCTTTATATAGTAGATTATAAAAGAAAAATAAAGAGATTGTAGCTGATGAGTATAACTTGTTTCTGAAAAGTCTTATGGATAGGGGTATACTCAAGAGTGAAAGAAGATGATATAATTAGGATAGTTGGGGGAATAAATAAAAATTTAGAAGAGCTAATTATTAGGGGTAGAACCAGGTTTAGATGGAGGGAAAATACTAAGGTCTATAACCAGATGATGCATATTCCTTTTTCAATGTGAAATAATTGAATAAAATAATCCATGTTTGGGGGGTAACCAGTATGGAAAGAAGTATTTATTTTTAACAAAACTAGTAAATATAATGTGTTGTTTTCTATTTATATTTATGGTATATTATAGATGAGGTTTAGATTTATATTTTAGTGTATCGAAACTCTAATAATTTTGGAATGTCAGAAAAAAATTTTGTTATGAATTTAGGAAGCATTCTTGTAAAAGAAAAAGTGATCATTGATTCAACCCCTCTCAATGACCCTAAATTGATCCAGGGAACCTCAAAAATGGAACTAAACTTCTATATATTTAATGATAAGAAGACTATGGTAGAATCAATCACATATAATGAAATAAATTTAATTTTTGTGTTGATTTGGTGACCTTATCCAATAGTTTTGGCCTTAATTAATCTCTCTCAACCTTTATCATGGTGATAAATCTTTTCCAATAGTTACTATTCACAATGAACAAAATTAAAAAGGAACTATTTAAAAACATTGAACACCCTGAATCAAAATTTTGAATCTGTTTTTCAATATTAAATTTATATAAGTGGCATAAATAAATATTAATATAAATTCCTAAAAGGAAATGAAAAATAGTTTTTAGAAAAATGAGTATTTAAACCCACAAATGGACTTATAACAGTATCACATATAATTATGATTCCAATTTAATTAATTATATTATTTTAATTTAAATGAGAATAATATTACATTAATATCATATTAAAAATATAATGATAGTTTTAAAATAATTTTTTTAATGAAAAAATGACTATTTTACAAAATTCAATATTTTTTAACTATTCTCTCAAAAATAAATCCTTCCATAAAAATTAATAAAAATTTATCCTAATACTATTATTACATGATGATTTAAAAAATAATTTCAATTTTTTAAAATATATTTTCTAATAATGAAAAAAATAATTATGATATCTATAAAAAATATTAATAAAAACTTTATTAAAGAAAATGTATTTTTCAGGAATAATATAACTACTAAAAATTTAGCACTTATTTATTTTGAATTAACCAATAAATTTGAAAAATATAAATACATTATAATTATTTTTCATAATGTGGTTATTCTTATTCATTCCTTCCAACCCAATGACTAGTTTATAACAACCGTATTTAAATAATATTATTTCTCAGATTATTTAAGATCAGTTTTGTGTGTGAAACACACTATAGAATATAGTGTCCTTTTTAAAAGAAAATATAATCTAAAATATTAGGGTATTATAGAGGTGGGATATATGTCTTATTATACTACTATTTCACTATTTTGTACTTCTTTTTATTATTTTATTAAATTTATGTAACACCACAAGCTTCCACGGTACGTTTCCATTTGAACAGTGCAATAACTTGCATTGTATGCAACTTGTAGTTTTAACACACCACAACCAATCAAACGAGACGTTATGAAAAGTAATACCCACTTTTTGAAATTTTATAAAATTTATTTTTTAAAATGGACTTCAGTTTTGGATTTGGAATATTAAAATTAGCTTTGGGTGAATTTTATGTATTTTTCTGAAAACATTCAATTTTTGATGAATAGTGAAAAACATTGCGTTATTGTTTAAAACTAACTTTTCATTCAAATAATTAGTTATTTTATTTAAATTTAAATTATTTAAAAAATGATACATAATACCTATATATGTACAATTCAATTCAATGGAGTCATTATGTAATAATATTATATATATATAATTTTAATGAACTTTTTATCATCTTTTACCCACTTTCTAGGTGCATTTGCAAATTTGAAAAAACATAATTTTACCGCTTCATTGAATTGAATTTTAAAAATATAAGAGACATAGTTGATATCAGTAGGTATAATTTGGTTCAATAAGATGAAAATAATTTTTGGTGAAAAGTATTTTTTGAGTTTTATTTACCACGGTAAAAAGTAAATAGGGTAATTAAAGAGAAAACTGAGGTTATAATTACCCTAACACATATCATAATTCAATTGGATAAGATTATTTCGGCCATAATAAACCTTGTGAATAAAATATGATCCTTTTGGTACATTGTAATTATATTACGACATTTATTATTATTTTATTTAAAGAAGAGTTAAATTTTTAATATAGAGTTATACATAGGATAAATTCTACTATAAATATTCATTATAAATATAAAACTATTTACTACATAATGGTATTTTATTTATAATTTTTATACATTAAGTAATTAAAATTATTTATGACACAATGATGATGCAGTAATTACCTTTTTGAAGAATGATTATAATAATTGATGTCATAAATATCCAAATAAATGTATATTGAGTCTTTTGATGAATTAAACTAATTTTATAGATTAATATGACATGTTAGGGTTGATTCAATGAATTTATTTTGATGATATCATGCTTTTATGACTTTCAAAAAAATCAATTACTAAATAGTGTCAAAATTGAAATAAATAGATTTTTAAACAAATACTATGTTATTAAATGATAAAACAGTCTTAAAAACATAAGGTTCAGAAAAATGACTTATATAATAATATATATATCATTAATAAACCATTTGGGGTTCTCTTGTAATTTTATAATAAGATTATTAACCATATAATATAATAATAAAAGAATACATGGTAAAAGTTAAACTATTTAATTAAGAGTTAACTCTGAATGATAATTTTAATAAGGTGACCTAAACTGGTCTAAAAACTATTGGTTGTGAGGTTTTAGACCCATCCCTGCCTTAGCCTCGAAATAAATCATTTTTGAGCCATTAGAAACCGAAAAATACTTTATTATAAAATAATATTTTATGGTTTTCCTTAAGTGACCCTCAGCTCTCTTATAAAAGGGAACTTCCCATTATCTCAATATCACACCTCCAAATCCATTTGTCTCAGTAAACACCTACCCAAATATCCTCCCAACTACCCTCCCTTCGACCTATAGGCCTTACTTTAATCAGAATGCCAACCTATGGATCCATTTTTATAAAATCAAAAGGAAACACCCGAAGAAGAAGTAATAATTCCACCACCTCTTTCAATGTTCTTTTCATCTTCCACTTCCTATTTATTTGTTTTTTCCATAAAAAAATAATAAACCTAGTACCTTATATATAATTTGATGTTATTAAAATATGGTACAACCATATTCATTATTCTATCCTTCCAATTAATGACAAGTCACTATACGTATGTACGTACGGCTTACCGTCTCCACGTCGTGGTGTAGTTTGTTATTCAAAAACTTCATTATTTGGATTGGTATAATAATTAGTATAACTGATGTAAATAATAAATATAAAATCTTAAGGATTTTTTATATATTATATACCATCAAATTACATGTTATTTCACCATCAATAGAATAATATTGTCGCTCGTGCGTACGTACGGATTACCGTCTCCACGAACGCGATGAAATTCATTCCCCATCATAACCATTCAAGAATAATTATTATTTTATGATTAAAAATAATGTTTAAGAACTTAATATAATTATGTATATGAATAAAATACATCTTATCCATAACAAACATGGCTTACATAACCAATCATAAAATGTGAAACGAATATGTTAACACTCGAAACGATGATACTACTGAAATATTATTAACAATGCAATATACAAGATCATATATGATAACATATTTATGAATGTGGATCTTTTATAATTTAATAACATTGATTTAACTATTATACATAAGTATAACATACCCTTGATCAAGGAAAATTACAAGGTAAGGGTTAATTTTACAATCTCTTTATTATTTGAGGTTGTTTATATGTGAGTATCTACTAGGACCTCTTTATCATCCACATTCGTGTTTTTGAAAATATATTTCAAAAAAAATCACTATTTTATAGACTATGGGATAAATTCATTTATACCCTTGATTGAATTTTTATAAAAATTTATAAAGGAATATTTCTATCATTTTCCAAACATGGTACTTGATGATATTTTCGAGAAATATAGGTAAGAATGTCTTTTTTAACTTATACGGAGGGTGCAACTATTTTCCACCATTATGACATATTTGAAGCTTCCCTTACATGTTCATAATAATATTTTCAAAATAAATTTTTTCTTTTAAAATTATAGGACTTTCAAATAACTTCAAAATAGAAGGAGATATTTTTCTCAAATAGTTTTGATTTTATCTATTTCAACATCTTTTGTTGGATTTTATGCTTGTTTGATGCGGATTTATTATGATACAATATTCTCTATTGTATTTAAGTTTTTGTGATATGTTTGACCATGGATGTGATATTTTTATACGATTCATTTTTTATGGTTAATGTATTGGCATTTCATATGCTAGTTTTAATACGAATGTTTGTGCTATGTTTCAACCTTTTCACACGAGGAATACATTGGAATTAGCAAGTGACGGGTGAAGCCCACTATAGCTCTTCGATGCATCGGTAGGTATCTTGAGACAAAATAGTCTCTTAGCAAAATTCTTTAAAAAAATCTTATTTGTAGTCTTGGAATGAGGCCTTGACTATGTGGTTATGAAGTATCACATTATGCATTCCATCATTATGAAATTGGTTATTGATATTGCATGTGATTATTCGACTAGTAGAATATCCATGTGAATAAGTAAATGGAATTAATTGATTTATATTTTTCATATTATTCTGATGTTTTATGTTTAAAAGGATTTTCTATTAGTTTTTTGTATTACCTTAATTTTTTTGCCTATTTATGAAAGTGTCCACTATATTGTTATTCTTAATAAGCATATGAGCTCACCCCTTTCTACGTTTTATTTTTTCCTAAATGTGAAGAATTATTTTATGGTTGACCTGCAGGGATAGTCTAAGGGATATAAGTGTGTTCATAGGGGACAAAAAAATTTGTTGTTTTTATCTCATGATATAATGTAAAAATTATGTATTCATCTAGTACTTCCTAGGCTACTAAAATGATCTGTATTTTGGGACATGATTCCTCATATCATGACAATATTATGTAATAATGCACCAACTCTAGGAAACTAGGGTCATGGCATTACAGTTGGTATCAAAGTATTTTTAGTACAAACCTTGGAAACTAGATTTAGAAAAACTCTGATTAGAGAACGTCAAACTAAGATAGAATTTGAGGATTATTATAGAAGAACTTCCTAAAATTTTGGTAATGTAGAGATTTTGGGTGTTTTCCAAGAAATACATCCCTGTCTGGATATGAGCAGGTAGAGGCATCTCTAGCACAAATGTACCTAGGAGTGAAAACTCCAATAAGGAGTTTCGGGCTTGACCCGGGTTATCCTGGTACATAACAACGGGCCTTGTTTCACTCTTGGTAATGAAACTCCTGGGGGGTATAATTAGGATAACTAACATTTTCTTAAAAATTCATTATGATTGACTTGGGAGTAAATACTTCCTCAAAGAAACTTTTTTATGATTATATATTATATACATAGTCTTTTCAATTTATGTTAGGTATTTTACATGTTTAGAATTATGCATTGCGATTCATAAACTAACCTAGTTTATGCCACTGTTTAGAAATGGAAACCAAAATATGGAATGAGAACTTCAGCAATATGCATGATAGAAAGAGTAATAAGGACCATATATTTCATGGTATTAAGACAAAATTTATAAAGGAAATAGTCTCCCATGAATTCTCATCATATGTAGAAATAGTATCATGTGTTAATAATATAATTAAATAATTCTTTGAGTCCTATGGATTTGAAGGGAAGCAAGAGAAGAAAATGATTGTAGAGAGAAAGATGTATAAAGGGAAGAGGGGAAAGAAGAAATTTCCCCTATGTGATAACTTTGGAAAGAATCACCTTGGTAAATGCTTGAAGGGAATGGGAGTTTGTTATAAGTAAGGATAATAAAGACACCAAGTATGTGATTTCAATGGAAATAAAGAGGCTTTAAATGTTGAATGCTAAAATTTTAAAGAAATGGGGAATTATCCTAATTAATTTCATAATCACCAAGGAAACTTACCTCAGAAAAGGTAAAGGGAGAAATGCCAAGCTTATGCAATCTCTACTGTAAAGGTTTAAACTCTGAAAGATGTGGTGGCAGGTAATTTAATTGTTTCCTCAAGTTTACCCAATGCTTTATTTGATTATGTATCATCACATTGTTTCATATATTCCATGTTTTCTATGAAAATTAGATATTTTCAGTTTTATTTAACAAAGGAGTTATCAGTCAAAACTCCTAAGGGAAGTATCATTGCAATTAATTTTTGTGAATCAGTTACCTTTAGGGAATATAAATGTTCTTTATCTATTGATCTCATCATCATACCCATGATTTAATTTGATATAATCATTGGAATTGATTTTCTTTTGGACCATGATGAAAAAAATTATTGTAAGTAGAAGGAGGTTACAATTTTTGATGATGATAAAGAGTACCATATCTTTAGAGTAGAAATGTCACCACCTGAATCTTATCCAGATCCATCCCCAGTAGCTCTACTAAATTCAATTATTGGGGAGGAAGAGAATGAAATAACTATGGGTGAGGAAATTAATGTTCAAATATATGATGTACCTATTGTGCAAGAATATATTGATGTGTTTCTAGAGAATTTACCTAGACACCCTCTAGAACGAGAAAATGAGTATTCCATTGATTTAATTCCTAGTTCAAGGCCCATATCGAAGACCCATTATAGCATAGCCACTATGGAATTAGTGTAACTAAAGAAAAAACTAGAGTAATTGAGTAATAAAGGATTTATTCACCCTAGTGTTTCTCCATGGGGAGAGGCTATTCTTTTTGTTTAGAAGAGAGATGGGCCTATGAGGTTGTGCATTAACTATAGGGAGATCAATGCTATGATAATAAAGAAACAGTATCCCCTACCTCTTATTTATTATTTATTCGACCAAATTCATAGAGCTAAATATTTTTCAAATATTTACCTTCAATATGGATATCATCGGTTGATTGTGAAGAAGGAAGACATTCAGAAAACCACATTTCGAACCAGGTATGCGCATTATGAGTTTACAGTAATTCCTTTTGGACTGACTAATGCACCATCTATTTCCATGGATCTAATGAATAATGTTTTCAAGGAATATATTGATGAATTTGTAGTGGTATTTATTGATGTTATCTTGGTATACTCAAAAAAGATACAAAGATCATGAAAATCATTTGCGCACTATTTTGAAAACCCTCAGAAGAAATGAATTATATGGGAAGTTTAGCAAGTGTCAATTATGGCTTTAGGAAATTTATTCTCTTGGCCATATTATCTCTAAATATGGAATCTATGATGATCCTTTAAAGACATGAGAAATACATGAATGTCCTGCACCGATGAGTAAAACTAAGGTACGCAGTTTTATTTGTTTAGTGGGTTATTATCAGTGTTTCGCCTAGAATTTTTCCCGATTGGCTAACTCATCAACCAAGTTCACACGTAAAGGGGTTAAATTTTTTTGGACAAAAGAGTGTGAATAATAATTTGAAGAAATGAAGAGAATATTATTCAATGATCCTATCTTGAATCTACCATCAGGGAATGATGGGTTTGTTATTTACAGTGATGCTTCAAAGAACAGACTTGGTTGTGTCCTTATGCATAATGATAGAGTTATTGCCTATGCATTACAAAAACTAATAATTCATTAACAAAACTATCCCACTCATGATCATGAGTTAGCAGATGTAATTTTTTTTTTTGAAGATATGGAGACACAATATCTATGGTGAAAATTGTTATATATATATTGATCATAAGAGATTGAAGTATATTTTTTCACAGAAAGAACTCAACATGAGGCAAAGAAAATGCCTTGAACTACTCAAGGATTATTATTGCACTATACAGTACCACCCAGGGAAGGCAAATAAGGTTCCATATGTTTTGAGGAGAAAGGATCATGGAGTTTTGAATAAGATGAGAGTTGAAAGGGATCCAATGTTCATGGATCTAGTAAAAATGGATATGGGAATAATCATGGATGGGGAAACATCAATACATTTTCAAATGTTTTCCAAACCATATTCACTATGAACGATAAAATGTTCTCAGACTGATGATAAGGAGTTTCAAAAAAAAAATGCTATGAATGATGGGAGATTGATCGACTTTGTATATGAAGATGGGATTTTAAAATTTGGGAAAAGGCTTTTTGTTCCTGACATACCTAATATAAAAAAGGGATTTGTTGGATGATTCTAATAGCTCCAATTGATCTATACACCCTAGTTGAACTGATATGTAAAGAGATTTTAAGGAAAATTTTTTGTGGGACAACATGAAGAGGGAGATTACTGATCATCTGTTAAGATGTATGGTTTGTCAACTAGTGACGGCTGGAAGCCAAAATCCTAGAGGATTCATGAAACCTCTTCCCAAACCTGAGTGGAAATGGGATGATATTATGATAGAATTTGTAATAGGACTACCAATGACTCCTAGAAGGAATGATGAAATATGAGTCATTATTGATCGTCTTACTAAGTAAGAACATTTTCTTGCTATAAGAGAGGATTTACCAATTGAAAATCTATAAAGACAATATATTAATGATGTTGTAAGACTTCATGGAGTACCCTTGTCAATTGTTCTTAATTGTGATTCTCGTTTTATATCAAGATTCTAAAAAATTCTTTAGAAGGTCTTGGATACTGAACTTCATTTGAGCACTACCTACCATCCTCAAACTGATGGACAATCATAATGGACTATTCAAATCGTAGAAGACATGTTGAGATCTTTCTCACTTGGTTTTCAATGTATATGGGATCATGTTTTACCTCTAGTAGAATTTTCCTATAATAATAGCTTTCATTCAAGTATTCAGATGACACTATATGAAGCGTTACATAGAAAGAGATGTTCCACACCAACTTGTTGGGATGATGTTGGTGAAATAAAACTCGTTGGCCCCAAACTTGTTGAAGAAACTATTGAAAAGGTGAAGGTTATCCAAACCCACATCAAAGTAGTTCAAAGTAGGAAAAGGAGATATGCTGACAACCGAAGGAAATATTTATAATTTCAAGTAGAAAATCACGTTTTCTTGAAGGTATATCTATGGAAGGGTGTTATACGATTCATTAAGAAGGGAAAATTAAGTCTCAGGTACATCGGAGATTTCAAAATTCTAGAACAAATTGGAGTTGTATCTTATCGTTTGGCAATGTCCCTGGGTCTCTCCAAAGTTCATGATGATTTACAAGTATCATTGTTAAGAAAATACATGCCTGACCCAATGCATGTATGCACCTATGAAGAAATAGAACTGTAAAATGATCTATCTTTTTTTTGAAGAGCCTTTCAAGATTCTTTATACCAGAGAACAAGTGCTAAGAAACCAAACGACTCATCTGGTGAAATTTCTATGAAGAAATAATAAGATGAAAGAGGAAATGTGGGAACCCAAGGAACATATGATGAAGAACCACTAGAATCTTTTTATGTAGTAATATTCTAGAAATTTTGAGGATAAAGTTATTAGAAGTGGAGGAGAATGTAACACCCCAATCTTCCAAGGCACATTTCCCTTTGAACAATGTAATAGTTTGGGTTGTATGCAACTTGGAGTTTTAACACACCATGACCAATCAAACTAGACGTTATGAATAGTAATACCCAATTTTTGAAATTTTAAAAAATTTATTTTTCAAAATGGACTTCATTTTTTGATTTAGAATATCAAAATTAGCTTTGGGTGAATTTTTGGTATTTTTCTAAAAACGTTCAATTTTTTATGAATAGTGAAAAATGTTGCGTTATCGTTTCAAACCCACCTTTTATTTAAATAAATATTTATTTTATTTAAACTTATATTACGTAAAAATAAATACATAATACATATATATGTTCAATGTAATTCATTGGATTAATTTTATAATAATGTTAGATATATATAATTTTGTTGAACATTTTACCGTCTTTTACCCACCTTTTAGGCGCATTTGCAAATTTGCATAAAACATAATTTTACCACTTATGTGAATTGAATTTCAAAAATATAAGAGACATGGTTGAAATCAGTAAGTAAATTTTGGTTCAGTAAGATGAAAATATTTTTTGTTGAATAGTAACTTTTGACTTTTATTTACAACGGTTAAAAGTAAATTGGGTAATTAAAGTTAAAAATGATATTATAATTACCGTAAAACATGTCCTAACTCTATTGGATAAGTGTATTTTGGTAAAAATTAACATTATAAATAAAATATTATCATTTTGGTCCACTTAGATTAGATTTGAACATTTGTTGTTATTTTATTTAAAGAAGAGTTAAAAGTGATAAATTCAATTTTTAATAACTAAACCATTTTTAATATAAGGTTATTAATAAGATAAATTGTTCTATAACTATTCATTAGAAATCTAAAAATATTTCCTATATAATTTTATTTTACTTATAATTTTTATACATTAAATAAATAAATTTATTTATGACACAATGATGATGTTGTAATTACCTATTTATTGAATGTTTAAAATAATTGATGTTATAAGTATCCAAATAAATATAAATTGTGAATTTTGATTCATTACACTAATTTAATAGATTAATATGACATGTTAGGGTTGATTAAATGAATTTTATTCTAATTTATCATGCTGTTATGACTTCCACAAAAATCAATTACTAAATAGTGTCAAAATTGACAAAAATGAGTTTTTAAAACAAATACTATATTATAAAATGATATAATAGATCTAAAAATATAATGATCGGCCAAATGACTTATATAATAATATATATATCATTAATTAACCTCTTGGGGTTCTCTTGGAAATTTATAGTAAGATTATTAACCATATAGTTTAATAATACAAGAATACATGGTAAAAGTTAAACTATTTAACTAAGAGTTAAATCTAAAAGATAAGGTCTATGGTGATCTAAATCTATATAAAACCTATTAGTTGGAATTTTTTAGACCAATTACCACCATATTCTATAAATAAATCATTTTATATCCATTATATACCAAAAATGACCTTATTGTAAAATAATATTACAAGTTTTTTCAAAAGTGACCATCACATCTCTTATAAAAGGGCACCACCCCTTCTATAACAATCACACCTCCAAAGCCATTTGGATCGTCCAAAACGTGCCCAAATATCCTCCCAACTACCCTCCCTTTGACCTAAAGGCCTTACTTTGGTCATAAATTCAACCTATGGAGCCCTTTTGATGAAATCAAAATGGAAACACCCGAAGAATAGGTAATAATTTCACCACATCTTTCAAAGTTCTTTTCTTCTTCCACTTCAACCTTCTTTGTTGTTTCCATACCAAAATAAAAACACCACTACCTTATACATACTGTAAGGTTGTTATAAATATGGTATAACCATATTCATTATTCTAACAATCCTATGAATGAAAAGTCACCATGCGTGCGTACGTACGGCTTAGCGTCTCCACGTCGTGGTGTAGTTTTCTATTCAAACACTTCATTATTTGGATGGGTATAATATTGAGTTTACTGATGTAAATAATATATATAACATCTTAAGTATTATATATATGTTATATGACATCCAATTACATATTATTTCACCATTAATAAAACGATATTGTCGATCGTGCATACGTACAGATTACCCTCTCCACAAACGCGATGAAATTCATTCCCCATCATAACCATTCAAGAATAATATTTTATTTTATGATTAAAAATAATGTTTAAGAACTTAATATGATTATGGATAGCAATCAAACACATATTATCTATACAAACATGGCTTAAGTAATAAATCATATAAAATAAAATGAATCAGTTAACACACAAAACGATGAGACTAATGAAATATTAGAAGATCATATATGATAACATATTTATGTATATGGTTATTTTATAATTTAATAAAAATTATTTAACTATTACACAAGATTTTAGCGTACCCTCAATCAAGGATAAGTTAAAGTTAAGGGTCAATTTTACAATCTCTTTATATTGTGAGGTTGTTTATATGTGATAATCTACTAGGACCTCTTTATCATCCACATCTGTGTCTCTTAAAAATGTAATTAAACATATTTTTACTATTTTCTATACTATGGGTTAAATTCATTTATACTATTTTTTAACTTTTTATAAAATGTTTGTAATGTAATATTTCTGTCATTTTCCAAAAATTGTACTTTATGACCTTTTCAACAAATAAAAGTAAGAATGTCTTTTCTAACTTATACGGCGGGTGTGACTATTTTCTGCCATTATAAAATATTCAAAAAATCCCTTAAAAGAATATAAGAATATTTTCAAAATAAATATTTTCTTTTAAAATTACTGGACTTCCAAATGATTTCAAAATAAAAATAGATATTTTTCTGAAATAGTTTTTATTTCATTTATGTAAACATCCTTTGTTGGATTTTACTCTTGTTTGAACATGATTTGTTATGATACAACCTTCCATATTGTATTGAATGTTTTGTGATATGTTTGACTGTGGATGTGATATTTTTATACCATTCATGGTTTATGGTTAATATATTGACATTTTTTATGCTAGTTTTAATATGAATGATTATGTTATGTTTCAACCTTTTCACATGAGGAATTAATTGGACTTAGTAAGTGACGGGTGCAGCCCTCTATAGCTCTTTGATGCATCGGTAGATATCACGAGACAAACTACTATCTTGGAACAAGGCCTTGAGAAAATCTTATTTGTAGTCTTGGCACAAGGCCTTGACTATGTGGTTATTAAGTCTATCATTATGCATTCCATCATTATGAAATTGGTTGTTGATATTGAATGTGATTTTTCCACTAGTAGAATATCCATGTGATTAAGTAAGCAGCATTAATTGATTTATATTTTTCCATATTATACCAATGTTTTAAATTTAAATGTATTGTGTTTTAGTCTTATACATTTCCTTAAATATTTATGCTTATTTATGAAAGTTTCTGTTATATTGTCATTCTTACTGAGCATCTGAGCTCACCCCTTTCTTTGTTTTTTTCAGGATGCGAAGAAGTATTTTATGGTTGACCTGCATGGATAGGCTAAGGGATATAAGTGTGTTCAAAGGTGACAAAATGTTTTTACTGTTTTTATCTCATGATATAACATAAAACTTATGTATGCATCTAGTACTTCAAATGATACTAAACTAATAAGTCATTCGAGAGATGATTCCTTATATTATGCCAGTGTTATTTAATAATGCACCAACTATGGGTAACTGATGTCAGGGCGTTATAATTTCTTAGTACTATAATGCCTTCTCCTTCCCACTTAATCTCTATTAACATTAACATAGATGGGTAAAAATTGAGTGGTTCGGGATGATATGGCGATCCATTATAATTCTTAAGTACCACATTTAAGGAATAACCCCACCTTTTTTTACTGCTTTCAGTTTTCAGTGGTTGTTTGATGCTTTTAATTCAATTTTGTTTTTTCTGAAGTTGGTCATTTTTTACTACAAAGGTTTATAATTCATAATCTCCCCTTCCTGGTATATATTTTTTTCAAGGAAAAAAATGTATTAGATGGTGTGTATCTAGTAACTTCTAGAACATTTGTGAAGGTATTGAGTTTTTACATGTTTTCCTAGGATCAATACTTAATTTGGTGTTTCCTCGGTAGTATTAGAGTGGATTACCAAATTTGTATATGAACAAGAAGGGGGATTATCCAATTAGTAATCAATATTTGATCAGTGTACACAAATACGTTTAACCAAAGATTATTTAAGAATCAATTTTGAAATATTTCATTTATCAATTAATAGGATGATAAGTAAAAATATTTAACAACAATGATATAATTTCAACTAGAATACAACCATAAAACCATAACATTCTTAATTTACATTATTTTAATCACCTTATTCTTTATTTATTATTTTTTTTAAACTAAATAATTTCATAAAACCCCATTTTAGTTTATGCAAAAAATAATTTTGAGAACCCATCTTTGGAGACAAACTAGGGATACTACTACTACAATACTTGAAAAAGGGGAAATAATTTCTTTTCCACATCCCATTAAAGGTTTAGGTATCATAATTTGGAAATATTTCTAGGGAGGCACTACCAAATCACTAACATTAATTTTAATAACATGATCTTTAAACAACTAACTATTTAACTTTGATACATAAATATAAATAACATGAAAACTATGCCAAAAAACATGAACATGTAATTATAATTTGAGTAAATATCACTTGAAGACTTGAGTAAAACCTCATTTATTCACTCCAAGATACCCACCATATTAAATAATCTCAAATTGATCATAAGAGACTATTTTGAACTATAATTCATTAATAAAAACAATAAAAAAAATTGTATTCTATTTAAAATGACTTTGAATTGAAAAAGGGTTTAATTTAACCATTTATAAAGTTTCATGGTCTCAATGCTGAATACATAAAAAATATATCAAGGAATTTACACTTGTTTGATCTACATTGAAGCTATGAGGAGTCGTCGAGGGACAAATCAAATGGAGAAAATTTACCTTTTCACATGAAGAAGCCACAAAAGTAATAGTTGTATAACCAAAACACTAGTGAAGTTTATGATTAAGAATATCTATAAAGGATATTCTTCTAATGATTTTTTACTGCATCAGGATGCACTTCCATAAGAAATTTAATCTTTTCCAATAGAAATATTTATGATAATCCCTTTACGAGTGATAAGAGAGTTTTAAGAATCTATGCTCTAGTTACCCACATCAGGATTTATAGGAATATCACTTCATTATATAATTTTATTAAAAATTATTAAATAATGACCTAATATTTCTTGATGTATCATTTTGTGATCTCTCAAAATAAGAAAACTACAAGGGACTCATTGAAAATATTTTATAAAACACACAAAAATGTGGTAAAAAAAGGTAGAAACATATGATGTTTCAATGAAGTAAGAACTTATAACTCATCCACACTTCTTGAATCAATACTTGATGAGCTATTTGATCTTATGAGACAAGTATATTTAATGAATACTAGTGAACAACAAAGACCATTAATGGTATACATTATTTTTTTATCTCTTAATTATTTTACTAACCAATATATATAAGTAAAAGTTATAGAGAGTCATAAAACAGCATTTCAACTGCGTCAATATCCATAAAAAATTAAAAGATCGATAGATAACTCTAATATACAATTTGGATGTGGAATATTTAGGAATCAGGCTATACAAAATTTTCAATACAAATACCAACAATAAACACCCTACAAACAGAAATACCAACAAAAACCACCATTTAAATTACCTTATAAGAACCCTTATAACTAACCACATTACCAATATCCCCCTTTACTACAAAATAAATATATTGAACATACTAAAATTAGTATAAAAATCCCATACATTGGAAATAATATCATAAAGTTGAGAATCATAGGAATGATGTGGGAGAGTTAAGAAACCAAAAAAGTAGTCTTGTAAAGATTCCATAAGAAAATCTAGGTAAAATTCCAGAACAATCATTCCCCACTCTCAAGGGAAATGTGGGTATAATGGGCACATTAAGTTACATTGAACATAAGTCACCAAACGTGCCTAAACCAAAATAAAATCCCTAGCAACATGAGAAGAAAGAAGAAAGATAGTGTTGATAGATTTATAAAATCCATTCTTGAGAAAAAAATAAAAAATAATACCAGAATAAAGAGAAAAATGAGAATCCTAAACATAATAAGAAAATAACAGATATACACCTCTAGTGGTATCAAATAGATAATAATGAACTTCCACTTCCTTCCCATCATGGCTGATCTAATCTGAGACGGTTTAGGAGGAATAACTGTAAAGATATATTTTGGAGACTTTTTGGAAATTTGATATCAACATAACCATTTTGGAAGCCCTCCAAAGATTCACATGGTATGATAAGTTCCTCAAATTAATTTTTTATATGAATATGAGGCTTTGAGGGAATGAAATAACTAATTTTGGAAAGTTTCTCCACATTAATCACACCATAATTACCAACATTATGTAAATATCTAGGAAAATTATTTATCCCTTACACCATTGGATATATAAATATTTTTAATGTATTGTTTGATCTAGGTGCATCAATTAATTTAATTCCCCGCTCTATTTTTATTTCTATATTGTCTAAAGGATTGAATCCCACAAGATTAATAGTCAAACATTCATAAAAATCCACTATTTTTATGTCATGATACATGGATGATTTTCGTGTTAGATACCAAGACCTAATATTTATAGAATAATTGTATGTACTGAAAATTGAGAAAGATAGGGTACCTATAAAATGAAAAAAGGGTATATCTTTCTTAAATATGTTCTGGACCATAATCAAAGTGAATGAGGGAACCCTTACAATGGAATTTGGATACAACACTATCTACTTTATTATTTTTGAATCCATGGGTCACCCATCATAGGATCACTAAATTATTAAACTTTTTGATATTGAGGAGGCTAAACATACTAAATAACTAGTTATGTTTAATTAATTTTTATCTTAATGTAAATATTTAATTACTAAATGTTCCTTGGAGAAGAAACATATTCAAGAATCTAGAAAAGCCATTTTTATATTAGAGAAAGATATAATTAATGATTTCTTATATGTATTTTATTATTTATTAAATAGGGATATATCTTATATTTTATGGTTCGTTTATTAAAACCAAGTGATGTAAATAATGAATCTAAGTTTAATATGATCTTTAGAAAAACCCATATATCCAAAATTAAAACCACATCCCACTAATTTGAAGTATTTTTTCTGAGGTAATAATATAATATTCAAATGATAAGTTGTAATAACATTTCTAACACCGAATATCAAAAATTTATTGATATTTTGAAAAATGTTTTTCGATAATAGGTTGATTTTTCAGGGTTATTCTAGGTATTAATTCAAAAAACTACATGCACACAATATTACCTTAAGAAAATTATAGACTTGTAAGGTATCCCTGAAGAATGATAAATTTTACCATGATTGATGTATTGAAAAAAGAAATAGAAATTTCAATATAAGATGACATAATATTCCCCTTTTTAGAATCACAATGGGTGAGTCCCATTCATATTATTCCAATGAAAATATGATTGACCATTGTGAATAATGAATAAAATTAACTTATTCTAGTTAGAATTCGAAAATATTGGATAATATTCCTAGACTATATAAAATTAAATTAGTTCACTTGAAAGGGTAATTTACCTATTACTTTTATTGATAAGATATTAGAGATATTAGAAAATAAAACTCATTATTTTTAATAGATGGATTTTCAGGATATTTTTGAGAAACAATTTCTCTAGAGGATCAAGAGAATACCTCATTTTCCTATATAGTTATAACCATTGATTATAAAACAAATCCATTTAGATTGTGTAATTCCCAAGGTATATTTCATAGGTGTATAATAATTATAATTTCTAACCAAATTTTAAATTTAATTGAGGTATTATTAGATGACATAAATATTTTTGGATGTAATTTTGGTCATTCCGTTCAAAATCTGGATAACGTTTTGAAATATTTCATTGAAAATAATCTTATTTTAAACTTTTAAAAGTGTAATTTTATGTTAGAAAGAGGAATAGTTCTTATTAATATCATCTCACAAAGAGTAAATTATGTGGATAAATCAAAAATATATGTGATAAATTCATTTCTTAACCAAATTTGTATTAAACAGGTTAAACATTTATTGAGACATGAAAGTTGTACAAGAGATTCATAAAGGACTTCAATATCAATTCTCTCTCCCTTTCAAAATTTACTTGAAAGATGCTATTTTTTTTAAAAATGTTGTTTACAAAGAATATTTTCAAAATATAATGATTATATTGATCACACCACCAGAAATGTAGCAAACCAAACAAGGATAACCCTATTAAGATACTTTATGATGATTCCAACCTTGATGTGGGTGTATTTTTGTCGAAAAATATTAATGTGAAATCACAAGACGTTACTTATTCTTAAAGAACATTAGATATTTCCCAATTCAACTACACACCCAAATAAAAACAATTTTTAGCAGTTATGTTTTATTTTCATAAATTCATATTTTATTTAATTATAACTAATGTTATAATATTTTAATATCATACAACCCTTGGGTACTTGATAATTAATGTTGAAAAAAATCTGCAACTTGTTAGATGGATATTTCTACTTCATGAAATAAATTTATAGATCAAATATAAGAAGGTAACTAAAAACTAAGTGGATGAAAACCGGAGTAAGTTTCACAAAACTTCTAATGTAGAAATTACAGTCCAAGGACTAGTGAATGAAAGAATTATTAGATTGAGGTTGTACATAGTTTACGGAGAAGTTATCTAGTATTCTGACATAGTTAACTATTTGGTAAATTAAGAGGTACCATATCATTTACGTCCCCAATGTATTAAAAGACTTATATCTAAATCAAAATTTAACATTTGAGAAGATCCATATATGTTGAAAATCTATAATGATCAGGTGGTTAGGAATTGTTTTCCTCTAAGTTAATTCTAATATTTTTAGAATTAGGTCACACTTTACGTTGGGAAGAGACATTATAATTTTAAACATTTCCTGGAAAAGTTTAAAATCAAGTATTTATTAGAAAACTTTATTTAATGACACACATCAATTCTGAAAAAAAAGTGAAATATGTCAATTCATTGGAAATATTTTAAAGAGACAAGAAATGTGAAAAAAACCAATAAGTTTTTGTAAAACTTTTAATGCCCAATGAATTTATTTTATGGGGCCATTTCCTATGAGTTTTTATAACACATACAATTTTATTACAGCTAATCATTTTTCAAAATGGGTGGGATCCAAGGAGAGAAAAACTAAACATGTTAAATTTGTGAGTGCTTTTGTTAGGACTAACATTATTTATAGATATAGTTTTACAAGAGCCTTCATGAGTGACCAAGGGACCCACTATTATAATATAATCATGGGATATTTTATAAAAAAATACAGAGTACATCATAAGACAACCACACCTAACAACCCATAGAAAATTAATAATGTTTATGTTCTGAATATTTAGGTAAAATAGATTTTAGGGAAAACAATTGAACTAAACCAAGAAGATTGGATCAAAAGGTTGGAATACACCTTGTGGGATTATAATACAACCTATAAAACTTGTATGGGAATAATCCTATACAAATTGATTTGTAAAAATAGTTATCATATACCTATAGAGTTAGAACAAAAAATCATACTTGGTATCAAAGTGTTAAATCTAGATCCCGATAATGCTAAAAAAGAGGGAAAACAAAAACTATAAGAACTAGAATAAATTATTTTAAATGATTTTGAGAACTCATGAATTTATAAATAAATAACTAGAGTGGATCGTGAAATTTTGACCCAATATAATGACTTATATCTAAGGGATCAGGTACTCTACAACTCAAGACCCAAACTCATACAAGGAAAACTCCATTTTAGATGTGAATTTCTATTTATAGTTACTAATTTATATCACTTTGGTGCGGTGGATATCACTAAATAAGAACACTATTGTGATCATGACCTGATTCCAATTTAACTAAAAAAATAAACTTCAACAAAACATAACTGGAATAATTAATAAATCCAAAATAAACCCAATATATGATTCTTGGATCTTGGAATTTTAATCACCAAATTCCCATCACCAAAATTTAAAAACATCAAAAGAACATGGTCATTCTTATCAAAAACCATTATCATAAAAATAATAATCAAAGTAACAGACCAACAAAATGTTCCTTAATTTAAGGGGAAATATTTCTTCACTTTATTCAAAGAATAAACAGTAATCAATAAAAAAATAAACAATCATTCTTTAAAACCACCAATAAAAAAGTTCATAACCCTAAATTCTTAGTAGTTTTCCTTCAGTGATTCTAAGTTCCACTTCCATCTGACCTATATGGGATGAAGTCTGAAACTTTGAGATCCATAGAGTAACCGTTTGTTTGATAAAATTGATCCACCACCAAAACATGACCAGCCAATTTACTATTACATTTCCAAATATATCATAGATATAAACCTCTTCATGTCTATTAGTAAAAAAATACAATGAATTGATTCATATACACCGATTTCCATCTTCTAGTGTACTAACACCACCAAAACCTCCCTATTACCATGTGTTCATTAGATATAAGGTTGCTATATTTTCCGGTTTTGGTGAATTTAAATTTCCCAGTTATGGAAAAATGAATCTTACACATCAATAACTCCCACTTGAGATTAATTTTATTTTTGTGGAAAATTCTTATGATAAAACCCATAAAGCCTCCCTCCTTGGAGTTTTTTATAAATTAGTAACATGTTTCCTCACCATGACTTCCTTATTGAACAAAAAAACATACTGAGGCAAAAAAACACATTAGAACTTCCCATGTCATGACCATTTTCAACATTCCATCTTCCATCCTTTCAATATTTTATAGTTAAAATTCCCCTTCCTCTAAAATTTTTCTAATGAAATGAAACTTCATATAAATATTCTTCATTTAATAATTAAACATTGTATTTTCTTCTAATTTAATCATACTCTATGAGTCATAAAATAGATTCACAATTTCTGATTCCTTTATGATATATTTCAATAACCCATTTATCTAAACTATCTCCTCCCATGATCTCATCAATGTGACATAATTCACTTCTATTGTAGAATTTATGACCATTTTTTTAATTTTATATATCTAAATCATCATCATTCCACTAAAATTAAACACATACTATGTGGAACTTTTATATGAATATGAATCTCCTCCACAATCTATGTCTTAAAAACCTTACATAGACTCATCTATTCTGATATAATGTATTAATTCATTAGAACCCTTCATGTGCTAATGAATCCAATTCACAACCTCCTAGTATTATCTTATAGGCTAATATGTGAATTAATTTATTTATAACACAGTATGTTGAATATAAGAAATGAGAATATACCATGACATACATCAAGCTACTGATAGTTGATCATAGGAACCTTCACTATGTAATCCAAATTATCATCTTTTGATGAAACAACTCCTTAGTTATCTTTCATATTTGGGTGTGGTCATAGGTTTCACTTCCAATAATGACTAGAATTTATCTGGGAAAACTTTTATTCCACATATAAATCATTATACTTTTGATTCAAAAAACAGGGTGCTATCTACAAACTGTAAAGGTTACATTTGATATTACACACAAGTTTATAGTTTTTTAGATGCTAAAAACCAGTTATCTACTCCATGTATATATATTTATATAAATATCTATAAAATAATTTTATCTCTATATTCATCTTCTCTAGATAAATATATTTTTTGAAACCAAACATAACACCATTCAGATTGTTGAATACTAAATTATTGGATAAAAAGATTTATATAAATCTACTCATTACTTTTGTTAAAAAAACCTTCACAAATCTCCTTACCTTTTACTTCCAAATTCCATTTTCCTCATCCTTTTGTTAATACACCAATTTTTTGAATAATCTTTTTCCTAATAGGTCTCTTTATTGGCTCCCATATTCCGAAAAAAATGGAGGGACTAAAGTTCAACTCTCATAGATAACTCCAACTATTTTTGAATCCTGAAAACTCCTTTCCAAAAACCATAAATTTAGACTATAAATCATACATTAGTAGCATAAAATAAAAATTATTCCCATAACATTGCACTTGGTTCCATTCCATAGAAGATATACATACTTATCCTTATAGATGATTTCTTTCTAATGCTAAAAAATTTAGAGTGTGAACTGATAGTTCCCTAGATTCCATAGTCATTTAACTCTCTGGTATTTCTGACATCAGTAACACCATTAACACTTAACCCCATTATCTAGAAACTTCAATGGTTGTTTAGGGGTTCCCAAACTATTGTGAATTTAAAAAATTTCTATAAGATTTGTGTTTTCTTTTTGTCAATCTAGGTAAACCTAAAATTATAATTTTACTCTAGTTTCATCCAAAATTGACTTCTTATTCTGATCATTCCATTTGATTTATTTATTAAATATCAGTATTTTATTATTCATAATTCTTATTAAATCATTATCCCGGAGTTTAAATCTAAATTGATTATAACCATAGAGAATGAAGTAATATGCTCATGATTTGGGCTATAAAATGTTTCATTCATTATAATTAACATATATATAGGTGAGTCTAAGGATCCAACCTTAAACATTATACAATATTTATTCATATGTCAAGAATAAATTTTTATACACCCCAAATATATTTTAGGTTTATTGTTTTAATGAATTAGGTCATCAACACTACATAAATTAATATTACATCCCAATGTGGAAATTCTCTCTTAGTATCAATTATTATAACAACCAAAAATTAAATGACATAACAAGTTTTCCTCTCTTGATATATATTAATAATTTTCATATTGGCATCATCCTAATCCCAATTCACCCTTAAAACTCTGTGAAAAAACATTTTAAAATGTAGGATGAAAACAAAAATCATAATAATGGAATTTAAAAAGAATGAAATAAACATTTTAGTTCATGAATACTTACACATGTTTTCAGTTTTCAAAATTAAACATTAGGATCAAAATAAACATTTTATTACCCAATAAATCAACTTTTCTACATACTATTTTCATAAAAATTCCCATTATAAATATTAAAAAATAATAATAAAACTCATAAAGTTTCATTTGTAATTAATAACAAAATATTAAAACATTTTCAAAAAATGTATTACATTTCACCCTTATGAAGTTGAATATACTTTCCTTTAAATATTATCTCAAGATTAATCAAATAAAAGCATAAAATAAATAACATGGTTTCCTATGATCCTGGAAACATGGGAAATGTGTATGAAACAGAAGACATGACATAATAATAAGTCAAAGATAACTTCCAAGACTACATCACATGGTTGAGAGAGTCCCATTGTGGATTAAGATTACACCCTAACCCTATAAATAAAATCTCATGAGACAGAAGTTTTACCCAATGCATTGGAGTGTTATCTAGGTGAACCCATTATAACATGTTCATGATTATGTGTTGAATAAAAAAAATAATTATAAGGCATAAACATAATAATTACCCATTGAAAGAAATGAGTTTCATAATCATTCCTCATATAATATTAAAAATAAATTTCTTAAATAAAACATTTGATAAGTCAACATAAGTTAAGTGCAACCCCATTAAAGGAAGTGATAGTGATATGTATACATATAATATATATATATGTAGAATTTATAAGAAATTTATAATAAAAATGGGAGAGATAAAATTTTTTAGAGGTAGAATGTTCCTAACCTGAATAAAATGGGTGGTTTAGAGATATCCCTTATACCCACAAGTAAAACATGTTTAGATATCAAAATATCAATCATGTTTAAATCCCCTCTAAAAAATACTTAGAAAAAATGGAAAGAGGGAATTTATTAGAATAAAAAAAGAAAAAATATATAAAAATTTAAATATAAAATAATATTTATTGAATTGAAAAAATATTTTGATTATATATACATTAAAATAAATCATTCCTTCTATCATTAGTAAAATAATCAAATTGTTTTGTACAAAATACATAAAAAATAATTTTGAAAATATTTGAAAAACGTAAAAAAAAAGTGACATAATATTTCATTAATAATTAATTTATTTTAATAAAAATATATCAACAAAAAAATTATAATAATATTGACATAAAATATAAATATTATGAAAATAAATCTTTAATATAATTAAGAAGTGATTTTTAAATTATATTGTTCATTGCATAAATCCTTAAAAAAAATTTAATTTTTTTAGAAAGTAAAATACGCTCAATAATTAACTTTAGTATTCATTTAGGTATTAATATAATTTCATTGAAACGTTAATAAGAACGTGGTATTGGAAAAAAGAGTTGGAAGGGAAACATTAAATGAGTATTTTTTTTTAAAGAAACCCCTTACTATAGGTCTGACTCATCACGTGTATCCTTTATCATCATGAATAATAAATGTATGTTAATTATTTAATTTCTTAATAAAAATTATCATTTTTATTATCCACTTTTACATTATTTATTATCATTTTACATTCAATTACAGAATCAGTTACGTCCACATCATCCATTTTGATGATATTCAGCTAATAAACCCAAAATGACTTTGGTAGGTTGACTTTCGTGAATAAAGTAATTATTTAATCATATAAAGAATAATTATCATCAAATAATTATAATTTTATACACCAATTATAATTTTAAAAACTAACATGAAATATGGTCATGAAAAATGATCTGCATTACAATCATGGAGATGATAGGTTGTACTTACACATGAACGTAGTTATCATATTTCAATGAATTGAAGGGAAAGAAAATATATGACATATTACTTTTATAGAATTATAAATATTTCATTTATATCATATATATATATATACACGTTAAATATTTCATCGTAAATAAATATGATAGGTGATGATGAAAAATTAATTACATCGATTCATGAGGCGGTCGTCCGCCATAAACATGAATGATGTTTCATTTCCCACTTGATGAAAAAGTATATGGATGTAGATTATACCATTAAAATAATACCTTATAAGTATATGATAGATACTAATGTTATTATATCATCATGGATGAATAATATTTTAAGGAGTTTGAAGAATAAATAAAATAAAAATGCTTCATTAAGAACGATACCTCTTCTTCAGGAGAAATATTTTAGTTTACTCCAAAAGCCTTCATAGAAGGGTTTTATAATCAAGAAAAGTAATATAGGACATGTGAATTGAATTAATTAATGTATTTGGGTAGTTATTAGTAGAAATAAAATGATTTTTAAGTGTCAATAAAATATGAAAGGTGGTGTCCTTTTATAAGTGAGTGGAGGGGCACTTTTTGTATTTTCCTAAAGTATTAAATTCATAAAAATTAATTTTAATTTAAAAAAGTGTATATATGATATAATTAGAATATATTACGAATATGGGTTTTAATACTATCATCTAATAAAATTTAGGTAAATTTGGATTTGGTTTTTACCTTTATCTCTTTGTTTTAACCCGTGTTAACCCTTTTTGACAATTACTTTGATAACAAAGCTTTTACTCTCTAGGGTCATGATATTTACTATTAAAGGATAATTTGAAAAAAACTAGACAATTTTTGATATTATAAAAAAATATTAAAAAAACTTGGCCAAATATATTATTTTTATAAATTTTAAATCATTTAATAAAATATTATTTATTTTAAAATATCTTTAATATCATTTTTGGAACCATTCATTAAATTTGACATTGAAAATGACAAAACATAATGGAATAAAAATATAATCCTCTCATGAATCACTAAAATTATATATATATAAACAAAAAATTTATAACACAAAAATTAATTCAATTTTTATTACTTTAAATATTATTAAAAACATTTATTTTATTTTTATATAAATTTAATAAATATGGTGTTAGTGTTGCATAAGTACATAAGGTAATTATTTCATTAAAAAAAGTAAAATTAAATTACCTTGATATAAAATCATTTAAATTTAAAATTTATATTTATAAAAAATAAAAAGTTTTTTTATCCCTATCAAGAAACATTATAGTTGTTGAAAGAAATAAAGTGACATTTTTTTCTTTAACTCTATCTTAAATATTATAAAGGTAAAAATCAATGAAATATTGAACAAAGTGGCCATATATTTAAGAATTGAATGGAAATGGATGAAATTAACACAAATAATATGATAAATACAAGTGTTTGGATCAATTTTTAGTCTTTATAATATTACTTTTAACCATAATTACCTGATTTACCCTTACCATGGTGGTAAATATTTTTTATAGTTACTATTCATAATGCATAATTTAATAGGTGACTATTTATATTTTTTGGAAATCCGGATTCCAAAAATTTAATTCATTTTTATATATTTTATTCATATAAGTGACATAATATATTTTAAAATTAAACCCACAAAAGGCCATAAAAAGAGACTTTTTAGGAAAATGCTTTTTTCAAGAAATATATGATTTTATATTAACTCTATAACTTCCAAAAATCATTATATGAATTTAATTTCATATAAATAGATATATAATATATAAATTTCATTTAAATATTTCTATCCTAGGGTATATTTTAATTAATTAAAATGTATAAACATTATGCACTTAAAAATAGTTTTTAGACAACTGTGTTTTTAAGTATAATAATAAACTAATGCCAAAAATATGAAAATTGATGATTCAAATGAAATTAATTACATTACTATAAATAAAATAGTAAATATTAAACTATAAGAACAAATATATAATATAATTTTACTTTTAAGTTACATTATTTAATGAACAGAAATAATAGTATTTCAAAAATTGGAAATTTTCACTATTAACTGAAAAGTCAATCATTTCAGAAAAATCCCAAAATATTAACCTCAGTTAATTTTGATATAAGGATTAAAAAAATTAAATAATTTTAATCAAATAACTTTTGTCAATCTTTTATAAATTATTTATAACATTTTCTAATAAATAATAATAAAATATGATTTTGAAAAGAACATATTTTTTAGGAAAAAAATGACTTTACTAAAAATTGAGTAATTAATTGATCAGAATTTATCAATACATTTATATTTATTAGTGTATTTATATATATTTCATAATGTGTTAAATCCCATTCATACTTTCCAACTCCACATCAATGTTATAATGGTCCAATTTAAATAATAACATTTCATTGGTCATTTAAGATTAGTATTGTGTATCTTGTACATTATCAGACATATTCATTATTTTTAAATATCAGGGTTTAGATTTTCCCCCTTAAATAGATTTCATTATCATAATTTTAACCTGAGCTCAGTAATCAAGGGTTTTATATTTGATAATTCCTTTGAGGAAAACCCATATCTAAAAAATGTTAATAAAACACCTTTTAAAAGAAGGAAAGGGAAATAATAAGGACATCTGGATTAACACGAAAATAAGTTTCCAAGAAGGATAATATTTTTGGGAAGTGAAAAAATGTAAAAGGAGGATAAAAATAACACTCAAGGATTAATATAGTGAAATATAATATTGTTTGGAGAAAGCTAACAACAAAAAACCATAAATTTGTGATGGTTGAAATGATAGTTAATTCAATAGAAATTATTATAATAGGATGAAATTTTTGTTTCCAGAGATTATTCTTAGAGTTAAGGAATAAATTTACCACCAAGACTAATAACTTAATATAATATAATTATATGACAAATATAATTTCATCCATTAATCTTTTTCACCAAAATCTCGTCATTTTCTTTAAACGTTGAGTATTCAAAATTCTTTTCTATTATTCTTGAAACACTAAAATAAACATATAATATATCGAATAATCTGGAAAACATAAATAGAAATTAATTCTATTTTTAGATATTATCCAAAAAATAATGGTTATCACAAGGTAAGATAATTCCCAAAATGAATAAAGCTTCATATGATGAATAAAACATTACTCTCAAAAGCCTTAACAATAGCACACAAATGTCCATATCGATCATTAAATAAATAACTACCCTTAAATTTCTTCAAAATATTTCAGAATTAAATTGAAACACATAAATTAAAAGTATTTGATAAAATATTCATTCGATATTAATTTAACATTTATCTCTAAATAACATCAGTAACTCTTAAAGTCTCATACCAAAATGTAAATTCAATAGTTATAAAATCTCCAAGATATGCTATACAACTTCTATAAATAGAATTAATAACCATAAATCAACATTAAAATAATATATGATTCCAAAATACAATTAAACATTTGTTCCTAAAATATTATATAAGTCTACACAAAATAATGAAATTTTTTAAAAATAACATTAGTCACATTGTCACCAAATCACATTTAAATCCCATGGTTAGGAACATTATATGTTACCAAATTGATATAACCCATAATTACCTCAACATTAAAGATCTTATAAACCCTACAGGTTATCAATACCTTTAAACACATGTCAAAAAATTTAAAGGCTTTATTTATCAAATAATACATCATGTTAAACCTAACAGTTACACATACATCAACCCAATAAAACAACTACCAAAATGTCATTAATAACATTAAAATCTCATAACCTATATCAAAAGAGGTGTATAATATTTTGAAATTAAGATCAAAATTAAACTTATAAACCCAAGATATTAACCATAACTCTGAATATTGCCTCCCATAAAATAATCCAAATCTCTAAATTTATCTAAACATTTTATCTACTACAAATTATAAGGACTCTACCTTAAACTATATATAATCATTAGTTTCAAGTCTAGAATTTATTTAATTGAAACCCAAATATCATTCAGATTTAGAATTTTTTAGAATTAGTCCATAACCCCAACATAAATAAATAATACTACATAAATTTTATACTTCAACTTAGCATCCATTCTTCCCAAAAAAACAAAAAATTTATTAAATATCAAGTTTTCTTTTCTTGAAATATCTTCATTGTTTTCATCTTATCCTCATCCTTGTACCTACTCATCCTTAAGAATGATTGAAATCAGTTTAAACTTTGTATTGAGGGGAAAAAATATATAAGGAAAATATAAAAGAAAATAAACAAACTTCTATGTTCCTAAATAGTTATATAAATATTTTTATTTTTCAAAATTAAACATTGGGCCAAAATTAAAAATTTTATTCCCCATGAAATCAACGTTTCTGCACAAATATTTTCATATATAATTTCACAAGAAATGTTAAAGGAAAAAATAATACTCATTAAGTTTTATTTATGATGATGAAAAAATTATGAAAACCTTTTCAAAAAAATTATACATTTCACCCTTATGAAGTAAAATATACATTCCTTTAAACATTATATCATGAGTAATCACATGGGAGAATTACATATAGAAAAAGGTATTATTATATCTTGTACATATAGGAAATATAGAAGTAATATTAAATATGAAATAATCATATGTTAAAGAAATCAACTAAGTCATCATCCTATGGTGGATATGGTACCACAGTAGATTAGGTTTACACCTTAATCCCTTAAATAACGTTTCATGAGATAGAATCATTACCCAGTACATTAGAGATATATTTGGGTTCACCCAACAAAAAAATTTCTTGATTATTTTTTAAACAAAAAGGAAATAAATCATAATTAATAAACTAAATAATTACCATTGGAAGGAAATGGGTTTTATAATCTTGCCTCATATCGTAATAAAAAGATATTTTTTAAATATGGATTTTGGTAAGTGAACATAATACATGTACTACCCCATCAAATAATGATAGAGTGAGTTAGATATATATATGTAACAGACATATATATATAATTTATAAGTAATACATAGAGAAATAGAGATTTAAACTGAGTTAGAGACAGAATGGTCATAAACCAATTGAAATGGGTGGTTTAGAGAGAACACATAATCCCAAAAGAAAAACATTTCCAACTATCAAAATATCCATTTCATTTGAAAACATTTTTGAAAATAATTATAAAAAAATAGAAAGAATATTTTTCTATGAATAAATAAAATAATATTGTATAGAAATAAAAATGTAAAATAATAGTTGTGGTTGTAGGAAAATCCATTGAAACCTTATATATTAAAATAAAACATTCCTTTTATATTTTGTAAATAATTTCAAAACATTATGTATAAAATACATGAGAAAATTAAATTTAAAAAACATTTAATGAAATAAAAAATAAAAAAAAAATTCATTTATAATTCATTCATATACATATAAATACATCAATAAAATATTTTTTCTAATGTAGAGATGGAAGTGGAAGATTTAAAAAATAATTCTTAAAAACATTTAAAATGAGTTTTTTGAAATAAATTATCCCTTACATATAACTTTAAAACGATTCCTTCTTTTAAAACAATTACATAAAAAGTAACATATGGTTAGGAATGAACTTTAGTATCATTTTAATCAAAGATAATAATTTTATTGAAAAAATTTGAAGAACATGGATATGGAATAAAATTATTTGGAAGGGAAACATTAAAAGAACATCTTTTAAAGGAAAGTCCCTTATCTCAAGCTCACCTCATCACATACAAACATTATCTTCCTGAATAATAAAATTACCTTAATTATTTAATTTATTAATAACAGTTTAAAATCTTATTATCTCATTTTATTTTATTTCTTATAATTTTATATTAAATTATTTAATCATTTAAGTTTATGTTGGACCCTTTGATGATATTCATCTCATAAGTTAGAAATGACTTCAGAAGGTTTTTCATACTCAATGATGTCATTATTTCAATGTCTTCAGAACAATAATCATAAAATTATTATAAGTATTATATATCAATTATAATTTTAAAACCAACCATGAAATATGGTTATGAAAAATTAACTATGTTTCAATCATTGAGATGGTAGGTCGTACATACGCATAAGTAACGTTTTCATTTTTCAACGATCATGATGAAAGAGGATATTGATGTAAGTTATGAAAAGATGAGATATATTAATTTTTAATAATGATAAAAAAATTAGGAATATCATATACATACATTAAATCTATCATCATAAATAACTGTGAGAGGCATTGATGGAAAATGAAATACATCTGTTCACGACGTAGTAGTCCCCGGTATAAATGAATGCTGGTTGTGTTTCCCATTTGATAGAAAAGGATATTGATCTAAGTTATCAAATTAATATAATAAAATAAAATTATATTATAGATAAGTATTTTATTATATTATTATTGGTTAATAAGATTTAAGGGAAGTTGAAGAAGATATAAAATAAAATCACTCAGTTAAGAATGATATCTCTTCTTTAGACAACCTCTTTAGGACTACACCAAATCCATCTTGAGGGGGTTTTATAACAAAAACAGGTCCTATATAACATGTTAAGGTAAGTAATAAATATATTTGGAATGTTATTTTCTAAAACAAAAGGATTTTAATGTGTGAATAAATTGGATATAATGTGACCTTTTATAAGTGATGGGAGGAGCACATTTTGAATTTTCTAAAATATTAAGTAAATATAAATTAATATTCAAGGAAAAATGCTCCAAAATGATATAATTAAAATATTTTATGATTAAGATTATAAATAATATCACTAAATAAAATTTTAACATGTTTATATTATGTTTTTACCATTATCTCTTAGTTTTAACCAGAATTAACCTTTTTTGACAATTACCACGATAACAAAGTTTTTACTATTTAGGGAGTCATGATGGTTAATATAAAAGAAAAATTGGTTAATAAATGGAACAAAATAGATATTTTCAATCATATACTAGTAAATTGGAATAAGGGAGGTTTTTATGAATTTTAAATCATTTAAAAAATATTATTTATTATAAAATATCATTACTTTTATTTTTGGAACTATTCATTCGATTTGACATTGAAAAGGACATGGAAGAAATGGAATTAAATTATAATCCTTTAACACATCACTGGAATGTTTTATTTATATATAAATTCATGGAACACAATAATTCATTCAATTTATATTATTTTAATATTTTTAATTATCATTTATTTTATTTTTCAATTAATTGAATAAATATTGTGTAATCATTGCATAAGAATTTATGGTAATTAATTCATTTCTAAAAATAATTAATAAATTACTATAATAAAAAAATACCTAAAAATGGCTATTTATAGATTAATATAGTTTTTTATCCCTATCACAAAATATTATATTTATTTGAAGTAAGAAAGTGTATTTTTGTCCTTTATCATTTACTTAAATATTATAAAGGAAACAAATCGAAAAATATAACACCTAGAGGGCATATATTAGAGACTTTGAATGAAATTTCTGATCTACACTCATCCAATATGATGAATTAATGTTTTGGTGTCAGTTTTTAGTCATTATCATTTTATTGTTAACCTTCGTTGCCTGATTTACCCTCACGACAGTGATAAACATTAATTATAGTTACTAATTATAAAGTCTAAAAATAAAAAATAAATATTTACCAAATTTTTAACTCATTATTCCAAACATATAATTAATTTTTAAACATTGAATTCATATAACAGGTATAGTTTAATTTAAAATTAAAATCAAAAAAAAGCGATGGAAAAAGGTTTTTAGGAAAATGTATTCTTCATGCAATAGATAATCTTATATTAACTCTATGACTAGAAATATTAACAATATATTTCAATTCATATAAATAGATATATAATATATAAATTTTATTAAAATATTTTCTTATTATATAATCTTTCAATTGATTAAAGAGTATAAACTTTATGCAATTAAAAATAGTTTTCATAAAACTGCTTTTTTAGATATAAAAATAAACTTATGCTAAAATTAAAAACAAAATCCAATTAAAATGATATAAATTATATTATAATAAATAAAATGGTTCATATGTAACTTTATTAAAAAATAAATAATATAATTTTAATTTTAAATTAGTTTATATAATGAAAAGAAATTCCAGTACTTGAAAAATTGTTAATTTTCACTATTTATAGAAAAATCTATCATTACAAAAAAAATCCACAAATTTCACACTATGATAATTTTGATATGATTATTTAAAAAATGGATTCATTTTTAACCAACTAAAATTTTTAAATGTGGCATTAATTAATTATAATAATTTCTCAGGATAAACAATAAAACCATTTTGGAAACAAATATATTTTTGATGAATAAAATGACTGTAATAAAAATCGAGAGATTATTTACTAGGAATTAATCAATAAATTTACATTGATTATGAAATTTATATATATATCCTAATTTTTATAATCATATTCATACCATCTAATCAATTCCTATATTATAATGGTTCTATTTAATTAATATTATTTCGTGGTTTGTTTCAGCAAAATGTTATTATTTCGATAGGGAACACAAAACCATGTGGCGTGCTTGGCTTTGTCCAATGTTTGGTTGTGGGGGTTAATTTACTGAACAATCATTAATTACAGATCACCATTTTTGTTCTTAATGGAAACTTCTAATGGTTCCCTTATCCATAACTAGGTACAAACCTGCTTTCTAAAGGCAAGTAGTCAATAGAGGATTTAGAACCAGTGACACTTATGGACTCACATTAGTTGAGAGATGGGAGGTTGGTCTCATAAAATAAATTTAAGGGGAAATTTTTTCCTATATTTGGGCTCTCTTATAGATTTATCATATTTTCAAGAATATCCTCTTAATCCTGATACGTGAACGGTTACCCTAACAAAATATTTATGGGTTATGTCTCATTTTTTACAAAATAAAGGAGGAATCGAATTAGTCAATACATCTGTATGCATCTGAGGATTATCATCTATTATCTATAAATGAATATCTTCTTTATATGCTAAATTCATATAACTAAATGATTCATAATTTTCTACCATGTAGGTAGGCGGTTAATATTCAAAGGATGGGAGATAGCCTTTTATAAGGAATCATACATATCCAGATTATTTTAGGAATAAAAACCCACATAGTTTATTCAACCTAAGAAGTTTTATGTCATATGGAATGAACATAGAGGTGAAAAAATAGTCACTAGACATTTGAAAATGAGTGTTGTGGAGACATACTACATATATAGGTTATAGAAAGAATCAGCGTTATTGTAGTTCGATCAAACCCTTAGGAATGACAGCCAAGTGGATACCCGCATAATTTTGGGGTAATTTATATCATTCCACTCATTGGGTATTATAGACATATATTTCCCTAGTTGGTACAGATTCATGATTCTGATGAGATGACTGTCGTAACTCCCTAATCCCATGTGAGATATAATCAATGTGAGAAAGAAGGTATATTGAGTAATCAGTCTCACTGCATATAGATGTGGGGAATATGTACTGGGACCACTTTTTGGATGTTTAATATGAAGCTCAAGCCTTAATAAGTCATCATGCATATCCTAGTTATAACATGAATCATAGTTTTTTTGTCTAGGTTTCTCGGTATAATGAGGGATGAGGTAAGATGATCAACCCATTTGAATGGTAGGGTCCCAAGGGTTGAAATTCCAAATACATGATGGGGATTACACTGATTTGGATACCCATTTAAGTTTTTTTCTTAGACCTTATGAAGTCTTTCTACGTATCATAATTACAATAGGAATCAAATTAATCGTATTTTAGTTTATTGGGCCTTACACACTGAGGTTTCCCATATGATTGAGTCTAAAAAACTGAGGATAAACATGGTTATACACTCCTAGGATTCCCTTGTCCTTATAGATGTTCATGGTTCAAATGATATGATCATTTTAATTCCCTATGCCAATGTGAGGTATAATAGTTTTGGGAAACAAGGGATGGAAAATAATCCACCTAATTGCTTATGAAAGTAGGACTTATGTCCTTAGATAGCCCCTTTAGAGGTTTAGTATAGATCTCGGGACTTAAGAAGGCACCCAAGATATCCTAGTTATAGAAGTAATCAATTTTCTCATATTTCATTTAGTTACGGTATTACATATAGAGTTTTACCTTATGATTGGGTATTAAAAACTGAGTATGAATAAGGTGGTCAAGTCCTAGGATTCCCTAATTTCTTTGCCTGGTTTCTTTCATAGAATTCATTGAATATCTGATCGACATGCCTTGATATCCCACACGACATGTCGGGGATATCTTTCTAACACGTATTAAGACAATCACGAGATCTATTTGACTTTCCTGAGGGAAGTCGCATGACTTGGATGAAATTTCTGAGGGTTATCAAATGATTCAAGAAATATTATCTAAAGGTCATCGCATGACCTGGTCAGTTGACCTAGGAATCCATCATATTAATCTGACAAGAATATCATTGGGATGTTTCATTATCTAGATAACATGCTCTGGTGTCATCATGAGAGCTGACTAAATCATTTTAAGGGAGTCTTGAGATCAATTTTACATGTCTTAGAGGGTTTCACGTGTCATGGATGACATGTTTGTGGGTTATCATGAGACATGGCTGGCATACATTGATGGCATCACAAGTTCCATTTGACATAACCAAATGTTTTCTCAAGACTTGGCTTACATGTAACAGTGCTACCATATGAGTTGGGTGACATTTCTTAAGTACATTGTGAGGTCAGGATAGAGAACATGCAGGGCTTCATGAGACTTTGGTGGCAAGCCCAGAGGGCCCCATGTGGCTTTCCTTGATGTGTCCAGAAGACTTTTCATTATCCCAATATTATTTCAAAGGAGTTTCAAGAGATTTGGGTGACATTTCCTAGTGATGTCACATGCCTTGGGTGGTTCACATGAAGCGTATGAGGTTCATTGTGTGTTTTTTTCACATAACTCTTTTATTTTAGTCATTGTTCCAGCCTTTTATCATGAGTTCCTTAGATTTATTTAGTGTTATATATTTTTAAGTCTCTTCTTTTATATAAGATTTGTGGTATGTTCTACATATATCCTAACATATGTACTTCATGTGATCACATAAATTACATTATGCATGGTGAAATTTCCTTCCAGTTGTTCCCTAGATTTTACCTGACTGGAATTTTTTCTGGTCACAATATCTGATGCTCAATGAAATCATCTCTGGTGTGCCCATGAGTCTTCATGCTAAAATAAAAACTACATTAAAGAGTCCATAGGAGAATTTTTCATGCTGGGGAGGGGGATTTATAGGCCTCTCCACCCCAGTTATTTTCCACTTTGTGTAGTGCGTACCACATGAACCCAAGCTAGAGATAATGGAGGGTTATGACATCATGTGTCTTCATGAGGTCCTACTGTGAATGTCCATGACTGTGTCACAAGTCTGGTAGCGACTTCAAGATCATCCTATCAATCAATACATTATTGGATTTTTTTTCCAATTAAAGGAGGCTTGTTTGCTTATGTGAGCAGTCTAAGGGACTTTCAAGTTATCATATCAAAAATTCCAGGTGCCTTCATGATATTAGGATGCCTGTTGAAAGGCCTTCACTTGATCCTAGGTGACTTTTCTGGGACTTTTTCTAAGATAAGGTTGGATTTTTAGGGAGCCTTCATATGATTAGTCTAGCTTGATGAGGTGTCTTCTGATATCATTTTGTGGATAGCCAGGTCATATCGCATGAGTTTTCTGACCACTATAGACTTTCCCCCTACTTTATTTACATTATTGATATTACAATGGATTGGGATTTTCGAGGATGTTTAGTTTTTTTATAACAATCATTAAACCTATTGGTGATACATCATGTGACCAAAATGGTTTCTTTAGTTATGCAAGATCATTTCATGGAAAAATCCTTCTATTTTTCCTTAAGAAGATAAAGGGGGGAATATAGTTTCCTTGACATAGCTGAGGCCCTTCACGTGATCGGGATGACATGTCTGTAGTCATTTACAAGATGAGGAAGACAAGACATCAGGTACTTATAGTGTCTTGTGGATTTCCTGTAGTTCATTTCATGACATTTATTACCACAATATGCTATATCCTCCTTCACTATTTATTTCCTTAGTTTATTTTATAAATTCTATAGAACCTTTCTAGATTACCAAGATGTTTTCAAGGAAAATCATCCTACCCATCGATGATGCATTGATTGATATTTATGATCACAATAGGTTCCCACCCTTTGGATATTTTCCCACTATTTTATAAGTATTTTTTGAAGTATTTACAGGCATCTTCTAGTTGAAAACCCAAGTTTTCTGGGGGTACTTTCCCGATAATCGCCGCATGGCCACTAGTTATTGAGGATGCTTTCAAAAGAGTAGGACTTTCCAAAGGGGAATTGTAGGATCCTCCATAGGTTATTCACTAAGAATGATTCATTTATATGACCTTTATTATGGTCATGCAATCACATTTCTCTTATAGGTTCACGCAATCCATGAGTATTGGCCACGTTCTTCTTCCTTTTCTTTAGTAGGGAAAATAATACCCATATTCATGTATTTCATTCTTTTGTGGATTTTATATGCTCATTTGGTGGGCTTCAACAATCCCCCCCCCCTCAAGAGTGACGTCCATGGGGACAAGGGTTTGGATGTAAGGAAATTAAATGAATACCTATGACTTTACTGCTATTTTGAACTGGTGTATTAGGAGATTTCTGGTCTTCCAGGCGATGCTTGATATTCCATGAAATGCCCTATATATTGGGGATTAGATGGAAACCTCCTACACCAAACACTCATTATTTAAAATATCTCTTACCTTGTTGTCATCTTGTGTCCCTATCAAAATATTGTTCTGCAAGACCCGATTACAGGACCATACCATGATCCCTTTTCATGAGAACTATTCCACAAGACCACTTTTTCATAGGCACCCACTCGAACCAAATATGAACTATACATCAGTAATTTCTTTAAATTTTTTCATGGGGATGTGATTGTATTGAGGGTTTTTGGGATATACTTTCTTTATCCCATGATCCTATAAAACATTTTGTCTCATGTGACCATGTCATGGTTAGAGGATCATGAGTTATCAAGGGTTCATGTGGTTGTGTGATGCCCTGTGTGGGTTCATGCACCTCACGAGACCTCTGGGAGTTAGGTTATTCATAGTAACTTTAAGAGATTGCAGAATTCTTTTTTTGATTCATATTATTCACTTGATATTGTCATAATTTTATGCTTTTACTTTGATAAGATTTCAATTTACCTTGTCTAACATATACCACTTACTTTTATTCAGATGTCTTCAAACTCATGCCAAGGATCCTCTGAAGTGTAAAATCAAAGGTAAACGATCACTATAAACCACAATGTTGACACCCAATATCTCTTGGATTCTAACAGTAAGGATTTTAAGAGTTTCCTCACATCCGATCTACTGGACAATCCTCTATTACAGGGACCTCCTTTATAGGGTTAGGTTTTGCTGGATGATGCTACCATTCCTCCTTTGGTACTCAAATTTCCATCTTGTTTGGTGTCAAATTCTATTGTCTATGTTCATATGAAACTATACAAGTATGGATGGTTTGTTGCCTATTAATCCTAGGGTTTTTCTTATATGTTGGAAAGCTTCCTCTTGGGACCAGATGGCTATATTTTCTCTCTTCATATTATTTTTTGGAGATAATAGATTATATTTTATCCTGATCTAAACAATATGGGAAGTGAATGGATCTTGAAATAGGACATTTATCCCAATGGTATTTTTTCGATTAATGGGATTGGACATTCTGGGTCAACAAAATCTTCTAAGAGTTTGTTGATGATTTTTATAGGGTTCATCTTTATGATGACATGAAGATATCCTATTTTATTTCCTATCCCTAGCCTAATCCCCTTTGATAACTTATCTTGTTTTTGGTGCCCTAGAACCAACACATTCTATTTACCCCAATGTGAATTGGGAATAATCTTATGGGACATCTACCAACGAGGCATGATTCACACCCTCAATGAAATGTACGATGAGTTCCTCTCGGTAACATATGTCTTGGATGATCCCTTGAAGACTCTAGTATCAGCAAGGGATCAACTCATCATGGTGATGGAGAAGCTAAGAAAGTAGTTTAATATGTGCTCACTTATCTATTTCAATGACAAGATTTATATTTTACTTTTTCATAGGAGGGTTATACCAATTCTCATACGCCCCCATCAATGACCCTATCTACAAGTTTGTGATGGTGCTATCTCGTATAGGAGCATTTTAATGGTTGGGGATTATACTTAATAGGGATACTGAGTGAATCCAGGGTTCTCTTTGAGACTTAGGCTAGAAATATTTATTTCCATGTTATTTTATGGATAGATTTTACCAGCTGGGGATGCATGTATAGGAATATGTGTTAGTATGCTAGTGATGGTAGCATGTCTAGCAGAAGGACAATGATTTAATATGGAAATGCCATTTCTTCAATATCTATACCAGTTCCTATGTCATATTCAACATGGTAACACCCCCTATAGAATAAGTGGACCATTTTATTTTTTATTTAGCTGGATAAGGGATAATTTACATTATTATGGATATTACAACACCACCAGGATCCTTGTTTCCTCATATCATCCCAATTTGTTGAACATATATAGGGTGGGGGATTTTTCATTCATCCCTAAAGATGTTGTAGATTTTCTATATAAATCTAATATCTTTTATTTCACCTCTTATCTCTCACTGATTCGGCATGTTATTGACAATGGTAGAGGCTCTCTCAACTAGAGGTTTTACAATATCTTTATTCAATGTGTCGTTCTCATAGATAGGGTAGACGATTTGATCATCTGTGAGCCATATAAACACTATCTATTTTCTCATCAGTTAAACTATACCAAAAGGGTATATCTCATTTCTTTGGATGATGTGTAGTGAGAGAAAAACCCTTGGATCATTTTCTAGTTTTAGATGATATAGGAATGAGAAGAAACCTATGATGATGTCATTCTTCTGCCCATTGATGCTCCCATCATTCTCACTCATGATTATGTCAAGGATGGGGTATCATGCTAACTTGGGGGCATTATAACATGACTAGTTCGTCATGTAGATAATCCATTTTCATCATTAACCCCATGTCTATCGAAACAATGGAGTTGATTCACAAATTTGGTGATACATCAAGGTAGTTATCTTTTACTAACAATGACTACCCCAATAGTAGGTCAGAATATATTGAGGAAATTATTTATGAAGCATAGAATATAGTTGGAATTCTTATTGAGATAAGATAATATGTGGATTCTTATTCTACTTTGATACCAGCACAACTAAAAGAACCTCATCTTGCTTCAACTGTTCTATTGGTTACAAAATCCCACACATGGTACAGGCTGATCTAGTAGTAGATTTACTCCCTTGTTAGTGAGACTCCCATGGAGAAACCTTTTTATCAATAAGAGTTTCTTCTCAAGCTATTTTAGTAATTGGGGGTGGATGGCTTCAATTTCAAACCAGAGCATGATGTTTTAAAGAAAATAATCATATTTTGGAAATATTTGGACACCAGTGAGAGGGACTTGTGTAATTTTTCAAAGAAGGTTCCCCTTGTTAAGTAGACGAAAGATGCATTAGAGTCATTAGAGTAGGGTCACCAGCTGTTATCTAAACTGCAAACCCAGATGGGTGTTTGGACTACACAAATATGAATATGAAAGGAAATCATATCCCACCGAAGGTTTGAAATTTCAATGTCATTTCCCTCATTGCAAACTGGTCAAAAGTAATTTCAAGATCAAAATAATATATTTAATACTCTTCATCTTGGGGTATAAGTAGAAGGGGCACGACGAGTGGCACTTCGACGTTCAATTGATGCTTATCCCCATGCTCTTTTTTACCTAGATAGCTCGGTGGATTGAATATTTTTTGTAATTTGATCATTGATATGTACCCCATTTTTTATGAGAGGACTTGTAGAGACTCTAAAATGTGGAGATTTCTCATTTTTCATGGTATCAATGAATATATTTTCTAAAAATTATATGCATTGTCTCTTTTTCTTTCATTCATGATGTGTGCATGAATTTTTCATAGATACTATATTATTTGAATCATCAATGATACCCATCCTCTTCATAATATCAATTAAACCTGAATGTATAGATGTGAATTTTTAAATCATAATAAAATATTTTTTGAGAAGTACTCATGAATTCCCATTAACATGAGGTTCATTTCCGATTTATCTATCCCAGTTATCTTGAAATCACCTAGTTAACAAAATGATAAATGGGTAGAATATATATAATGTAGTTATATTACTCTTTCAATTTTCAACGCCTAGTAGGATTTATGAGAGAAGCTTTATTTTCATGGCCATATGAGGTGCCTCATAATATTTTCCATTATTGTAGGTTAAATCATTATTGTTCTATAATTTTTGGGTCTTTTAGATAAGACCTTACATTACTTTATTTTAAGTTATTTTAGCTTGTACCTTTAATTTCTTCAGTTTAGGGTCTTTTAACTCAAAACTTCTATTGATTTTTCTTATGTTATTTTAGCTCATACCTTCAATTTTTTAGATTTGGGACTTTTAGATTGGACCTTGTATTTCTTTAGTTTAAGGTATTTTATTTTGGACCTTGTATTACTATAGTTTAAGGACTTTTAGCTCAAAACATTTATTTCTAAATTTTATGGTAATTTATTCCAACCTCTTATTGTTTTAGTTTAAGGTCATTTATCTTAGACCTGATTGATGATCATGGGGTATGGTGAAATCATTCCAGGAATGACCTAAAACACACATGGGTGTTTTTGTGGCTCAGAAAGAATAGGTATCATTTTCTAAAATGAAGAGATGTCTTTAGTTGGTGGGTCAAGGCCCTTATGAATTGGTATACTTTCCAGATAGATGATTCTATGCTCTTTTATAATGATCATGGAAGATTTATAGGGCGTCGTATCAATTGAGGATGAAATAATAGGGTTGTTAGGTCAGCCTGGATACTTGGAATATGGGTGATGTATGTCTGAACCCAAAAGTTCAAGCCCATGATTATGGTACGAGGTAGACCTATTGGGTATTTCCTATTAAACACTAATATTCTAAGTTGATCCTCAGTGTTTTCAGGGCTCACAATGATTGAATATTATTTTTAACAAGGAGTAGATGACATTAGTTGATGGGTCAAGTCCCTTATGTATCGATATCATGGCCAAGAAAAATATATTTTCCACTACTCTATAAGGTCCATGAAATATTTGAGAAGACTCAATAATCAAGATGTTAAGGATGGGTATGGAAGGAATGCAACACAGGAATGGATTCATCACTCTAGTGTGGTTCAGATCCTGATTGTGAAGCTCGATCCCTACGCCCCTTGGTTTTAAATCACGAGGTGTGGGCCATCAAAGGTTCTAAAATGGAGTTTCATATTCAGAATTTGATAAATGGTAAAAGAAAACATAACAAAACATTGAGGATTTCAAATCCACTTGGATAGTTTGGTATATAAATTATAAGCCAGGGTCTAAAGTTATCATATTAGGAGGAGACATGGTACAATTATACCGGGTTTAGTTCAGATCACACTTTGGTGATGAGTTTCTCCACAATTATTTCAAGGCTCACAAGGATTGGAATTCCCTTTTTATAGAGTGAATCATTTTTTGATGAAAATAGGGACATATGTAGTATCCATAGGCCTGAATTCATAATCAATAAAAGGGTCCCTTTTATTTTAGTATTCATTCCAAGTTCTATTGATGTTCTATAGTGATCCAAGCCACCCAAATACTAAATTTTGATGTACGGAAAATTTAATATCCAAGAAGGGTTCAATCACCATAATTTTTTTAACCACCTAGAGACCGTATTTTCTCAATGAGGAGATATGAAAAATCATTACTCTAACTCCTTCTTGAACCAGTGGGTCTCTAGAGCATAGATTGGGTTTTAATAGGAATACATAGTTGGACTTATGAGATTTTTACCTTATCTATTTGCACCCAAATTTTTACCTAATCTCTAGAGATGAAGAGTTAGGGAAGTGAATACTTTAATTTTCTTAAGGAAAAACTTTGGTGGATTTCAACCTGACATGTTTTGTGCCTATTTAAATAGTAGTTTAAAGTCCTGTGATTTGGATCATTTTAGGCTAGAGTTTAAGGTCATACAATTTTGACCATATTGTATGATGTTTAAGGTAATGGTGCACATGGACATAATATGGGGGTGATACAAAAGATCCTAACTAGGATACATAGGTTCAATAGTAGTCCATCATCCTTATAAGTGGTAGAAGAGAACATTTTAAATAATTTGACGAGGGTCTCAGATCATAAGTAATAATATGGGACAGTCATACCAGGAGTAGTTTAGATCATACTGAGGTGTTTCGTTTTTCTATGGTGATGTCATGGTTTATAAGGATTGGAAATATCTTTTTTATATTGGAGAATTTGTTTGATTCACATAGGCGCATATGCATTATCAATGGGAATGCATGCATAGTTATGAAAATGGTCCCTTGAAGATGATATATTTTACATGGGACATGAAATATTTTTGAAAACCTGAGGTACTTAGGAAATGAATTATTATTTATGGATTGTGGTTATTAAAAGATGGAGGAAGTACCCCATACTCTGGATGACTTTGGAATGGCTCTTATGATCATTTGACAAGGGGTGAAAATGGGCGATGGTTTGAAAAATATATCATAATATATTGGGGATGTAATCTATATAGTTTATTGTCAGGAAGTAAGGATGTGTTATATGTAGTATAATGTCATGAAATAAGGATGTGGTAACTGATGTGAAATATTCTATATGGAATATTATATTTGAACTTAGGATGTGTGTAGATCTTACTCATACATAGAAAAACTGATCTGGTATAACTCATCATGTATATAGTTTTGAGGTGCATTTATTTTGTGAGTTGTTGTATATGGGAACAAGATTGGATATTTGGGTGTCACTACATATCCTATGATGATGGGAGTCAAGCCACACATAGTTTTTGAATAGGAAACACTATATACAGGTATAAAATGTACACATAGGTGGGAATTGATTCCATTGATCATTTTATCTAGGCCCAAGATTGGAGATTCAGGTGCACTGTGTATCCTGTGATGTGAGAAATAAAGACACACATAGTTCTTATGGAACATTATAGTTTAACATTATACAGTGAAGACATTGGATTCCCCATGTTAAAAGGGACTTCTTATGGGCACACATATGAAAATATGGGCATAAATATGTATCTTGTGATGATGGTACATCAATACCTACATAGCTTGGATGTGTGGACCTTTATATGAAAGTCTGGCCTATATGCAGAGGAGGGGGCCATTACGTTAGTTGTGAGTAGACCCATGATTTGATGATTTGGGAATCAATATATATCATGTGATCTCACGAGTCAAGTCATACGTATTTCTTTAATGGAGGTTTGGTAGGGGACCAAAATCAATGATAGTGGTCCTCTAAAGAGAGGTCCATAGTAATTGGTAGTTTTAGGCCATGAAAGGGATGTTAACAATGTATTTTAACGTCATGATGCAAGGAATCATGGTATAACATTTAAGTTCTTTCATTCAGGATCATGATGAACATTTCATGGGCCCTCATGCCTTGTTTTTATGGGGAATCCCTCACTAAAATTCCTAACCTCATGTAAGCTTTGCTTGTTGTGAGAAACAAGGGATCAAAAGGTTTCCCTCACTATACAAATGAAATTTAATGATATGAGAGTGGTATTTTTTATCATATGGTGGATGGGAAAAGATAATGGATCGAGGCATATGTATATATCTCATTAGAAATAATAATCAATCTATACAATGTTCTTGAAATTTATTCCATTTTATGTAATGGGGTAAGGACATCAACCGTGTAGTTTAACATCATGCGGTAAGGACATGGGTCACCCAATGTGAAAAAATATAAGTCATTGGGGGATCTCTACAGTTTAATTCCATGCAGTGAGGAAATTCTCCATGTAGTTTAACATCATATGGAAAGGACTTAGATCTTCTGATGTGAATGAAGATGGATGTCATGCATTTGTGTAGTTTTTACATCATGTAGTAAGGACGAGAGATGACATGCAGTTAACATATTTTTTCTAGAACATCCCAATATAGTTTATCTTCATGTGGCCAAGATGCCTACATATTGTTTAATTTCATGTCTTTAGGAAGATTTGATAGCCTTTAAAATCATGTAATCATGGTGAGTTCATATACTTTAACATCTGTAATCAGGATTAATTGATATAGTTTAACTTCATGTAATCAAGATTATTTTGTAGTATTTAAATTGTTGTGGATTCCCATGTGATGACAGATATGAATACTATTTTCTGATAAACCTCACATCTATAGGGGTGTAACACTCTCCCAAACCATTTTGGCAAATTAGTAAGCCCCATTATCATATACCATATGAATGATGTAAGTCCCTTCCAATTTGGGTTCTAGTTTCGAAAGGTTTTTCCATGGTATCATTGGATCCTTAAGACCAAAAACTAGTTACCCTTGGAGAAATAAATGGAGGTGAAGCTTTTTATTAACATCCAATTCAATCCAATTCTGAAGGACTTCAAGGTTGTGCAATGTGTGCAACCTATTCACATTAAGACGTTCTAATTCAACAAGCCACTTTTGTGATTTCTCATCATCTGATAGTTGTTTGTAAAGGGATATTCCGAGCAAAGGTAGATAGACTTCTATGAGAAACACTTCCTTATTTCTCACACTAATGAGTATGGTATTTATTGTGTAGCATTACACCCGGTGGTATGGTAGGCTCACAAAGCATGGATGAGACTATCTGTCTAGGATATCTTATCCTTATTCATCATCTTCTATAGCATATTTGAAAGAGTCTTGTTTAAGGAATATATTTATCAATTTTCCATTTCTTGATAGAGATATTAGTGATTGGGCTTGATGTTGTTATCCTGGTACATTTTCTTCAACCCTATAGAATAGAAGTTGGTTTTATTATCCTTAAATATTGTTTGAGGGACTATAAAACTAATGATTATATGTGACTTTAAAATGTTGATGATTTTCCTCATCCCAACTTCTTCTAGCGGTATTTTCTTATGCCATTAGGAAAATAACTTGGTAGTAGTAAGGACGTACTTAAAATTACCAGTTATGGAAGGGTTATGGTCCCACAACATCTATTCCCCAATATAGAAATTGGCCAAGAATATTTATCTATATATATAAATTTCGTGGGTTGATGAATGAAGTTTTCATGGATTATTAATGCATGGAATTTCATAGTGAATTCAAAGAATTCTTTGTAGAGACCCAAACATGATGTACATGGAAATTACATTAATTTTTTAGAATACTTAATACATAACAAGAACTAACATCCAAGGACTGTAATAGTTTAGTGTCTTTGGAAACTTAGAACATAAACTTCTAATCATGTTGAAAGATCTTTAATATCTCCCATAAAGATCTTCCCCTTTTTTCTTACCTAAAACCTTTATTTATATCCTTGGGAAAAGAAAACATAAAAAGGGTGAGCACAAATGCTTAGTAAGGGTAAGCATGGAGAAAATAAAACAACCCATATGCATTTTAACTCAAATAAAACATGAACCTAAAGTTTAAACATCAAAATCACGAGCAATGACATTAAACTTGGTAGTATGTAAGGCATAGATCATAATGGGACATCAATCATGATAAAATAGCATGGGAATAAAACATGTAATTGTGGAAAAACCATTAAGAACTTGATATGATTTCTATAGTAGTCAAAGAATTGATGCCAAGACCATCATAGTGGACAAAGTCCATTACCGAATCGGGTTTACTTGCAGTTTCAGCCCTGTATTACTGAACCGGATTTTACTTGGCATTCCAGCCATGTCTATATCATGAGATATAAATCTTTACCCAATGAATTGGAGGGAGATATAGTTCCCAAACATCTCATAATTAAACCATTCTTATGTGGTCCACAAAATAATCATAAATCATTCAACATAACCCAAAGAATAAAATGGGTTTCATAAACGTCATTCCATCATAATATAATCCATATAAAACAAATGGATAACATTTCATCATAATAAAAATCAAACCATGTAAATAATAGAGAAATTATACTTGAAACATTAACATACTAAATAATTTCACCTTAGATGTAAAATAGTTTTTATAAAACACTTGAAATGAATTCTTGAGTAAAATATCCTTACTTCATCAAAATAATTTTCTTTTCACAAAATGATCATGCAATTTTAAAAGAAAAGAATTTTTTTGAAAATAATCGTGAAATCTTGTAGATTAGACTTCTTGAAAATAAGGCATTATGAAACCGTAAAAATCCTTTCACGCTGTATAAGTTAAATAAAACATTTTTCTCATACTTTTGTCGGAAAAGTCAAAAAGTACATTATATGGTAAAAAAAGTAAAGATTCTATCAATACAATGTTGTAAAAGTAAAACAAAATGGTAAAAATGAATTTAAACATACATGGAAGAATATTAAACATTTAATGAAAATGTTTTAGAAAACATGGACATGGATGATAAACATTACCCCAGTAAATACTTATGAATAAACAATCTCGGATAAGAACGAGATTGGAAATATTATCCCTTACCTTATGTCCAACTTATTCTGTATGTGTCTGAGACTCTTGTATAGTGGGTTTAAACATATTATTATCTTATCACAGAATCATAATAATATTTATGATATCATATATGATTCACTTATGACTTTATATTAACCATTCATTTGTCAATTCCATGTTAAAGAATTGTTTTGGGTAAAATCGTTTCATTTATCGTATGTGTTTTGACTTGTTGTTCTTGATATTATTATTACTTATAACATTATTTACTTACTTCCATAATGTAAATAATTATTTATATTTCTTATATATTCAGTTTATATATATATATATATAATATATAGATAAATGAAATGAAATACACCGTTCATGGAGGCGGTAGGTCGTAGGTACACATGAATGCTGTTTTCCTTTCCTTATTGACTTGAATGGAAGTAAGTAGATAACATATATATATATACACACACATAAATCTAGTATCCTTATTATGTCATATATTTCATTATTATTCATTATATATACTTTATAATCATTCTTGAATGGTTAACATGGAGAATGAATCTCATCGCGTCGTGGAGACGGTAATCCGTGCGTACGCACAAGCGATGATATCATTCCCATAATTATTGAATGGAATTAGAGTGGATGATATAATATCTCATAATTATTATCATTTTATACTAATGATATTATGTTATTCTTTACACCATTATACCCATCCAAGTAATGTGGTGGTAGAAAAACATATTACACCATGGTGTTGAAACGGTATTCCGAACGTACGCACGCCCGGTGATTTCGTTTTTCATAGGATGGATTGAAGGTGAAATACGGTTTTTTCATATTTATAATAACATATTCGTATATAATTAATACTGATGTTATTATTTTATAACGAAAAAACTAAAGAAGAGGAAGTAGAAGAAGAAATAAACTCAAAATAATCGGTAGAAGAGATTACCTCTTCTTCGACGTGCCTCTTTTAAACTTCCTCTCAGGGAAATAGAGTTGGTATTTTGAGAATACCAGAACCTCGATGATATAAATATTGAGGTTAAGAAGATAAATTTTTAGGGTTTTTCCAAGATTGAAGGCTCAAAATTATGTAAATAGGAGAGAGAGGAGGTGCCCTTTTATAAGGGAGGAGAGGGGCACCATAAAAAAAATATAAAATATTATTTTATAATAAATTAATATTCGGTTTATAATGGCTCAAAATGACTTATTTTGAGGCTAGGGTGGCGATGGGTCGAAATTCTATCAAAAAATAGGTTTTAGATAAGTTTATGTTACCATTTTAACCTTATAATTTAGATTTAACTCTAAGTTAAACAATTTTACTTTTACCGTGTCTTCTTGTATTATTACACTATATGGTTAATAAACATACTATAAACTGCCAATGGAACCCTAATTTGTTCATTAATATCATATATATTTTTATATAAGTATTTTGGTTTAACCTTAGATTTTTAGGAATTTAATATCAATCAATAATTTAATATTTGTTTAAAACACTCTTTTATGTCAATTTTGACACTATTTTGTATTTTCTTTTTTCTAAATTCATAACAGAATTATTACTTAAAAAAATTCATCTAACCAACCCTAATATGTTATATTAACCTAGAAAATTCTTTTAATTCATAAAAAGTCTCAAATTACATTTATTTGGGTATTTATAATACCAATTATGTTAATATTTCATTAATAAGGTAATTACTGCATCATCATTGTGTCATAAATAAATAAAATTATTTATGTCTAAAATTTATAAATAAAATACCATTATGTAGGAAATATTTTTAGCTTTCTAATTAATTTTTATTGTCGAATTTATCTTATGTATAACCCTATATTAAAAATGTTTTACTTATTAAACTTTGATTTTAATTCTTTTAACTCTTCTTTGAATTAAATAATAATAAATGTCCTAATCTAATCCAAGTGGACCTAAATTGTCATATTTTATTTCTAAGGTTGTTTTCGGTCAAATTAAATGTATCAAATAGAATTAGTACATGTGTTAGAGTAATAATAATATCACTTTTACCCTTAATTACCCTATTTACTTTTAACCGTGGTAAATAAAAGTAAAAAGTTTCTATTCACCAAAAATTATTTTTATCTTATTGAACCACATTTTACTCCTTGATATTAACTGTGTCTCTCGGATTTTTGAAATTCAACTCACAGAAGCGGTGAAATTAAATTTTATGTAAATTTGCAAATTCTCCTAGGAGGTGGGTAAAAGACATTGAAAAGTTCTATAAAATTTTATATATATAAAATTATTATAAATTGACTCCAATTAATTAAATTGAACTTATATAAGTATTATTTGTCTATTTTTACCTAAAATAAATTTAAATAAAATAAATAATTATTTAAATAAAAATTCGGTTTTAAACTATAACTCAGTGCTTTTTCACTATTCATCAAAAATTGAAAGTTTTCAGAAAAATACCAAAAATTCACCCTGGGATAATTTCGATATTCTGAATCCAAAAATGAAGTCCATTTTGAATGATAAAATTTATAAAATTTCAAAAATTTGGTATTTATATTCATTACGGCTAGAATATATAATATTTTAATAACATATCATTGTTTAGTGAAACTCGGTATTGCGTACAACGCAAGCTATCGAGGAAGGTTGCTCTTGCGTGTAATGAAAGCCAAGAATAGTGTTGTTTATACTACAAGCTAATACGATGTTGCGTATAGCACAAGTTAATATTGGTGTAGCGTACAACAAAATACATCAAAGAAATTAAAAATAATAAATCTCATAAAATCTTGGTGTGTTACATTCTACCCCCCTTAAAATGAATTTCGTCCTCGAAATTAGTCAGGGTTATAAATGGTTTTATACTTGAAAGTTTCTTTCATAGAAACCCACATCATTAAAAGGAATACAAAATCAACATTTTAAAAAGGAACGTTATAAACATAACAGATACCCAAAGTAACCCATCACTGGGTTTCCACATAGGAGAATATAGTTGAAAATATGGATATGGAAGAGAAATATAACCATCATGTTTGGATGAAGAGTGGTATAGAACATGGCTATGAAAAATCCAAAAATCACAAAGCTATAAATTTGTGATGATCTAAGGTACCATCTGATTCATCGGATATGAGGTTACCAGGACAACGTTTTTGGTTTTCAATATCATTTCCCTAAAGTTTAAAATTTTGAATTATAAGAAATGCTTACTTGATTTTGGTACAATATTTCCATTGGTCATTACATGAACAATTTCCACTTCATATCTTAAAGAAATAAATTTGAATTTTTCATTCATGAAATTTTAGCAGATCATGCGATAGAAAGATAGGTCATTACATCTATCTCAAACATAAGGTTAAAAAAAGTTACATACATAAGTCCATCTATGGTGAGCTTAATCATATATGGTTCCTAAAATGGACTTATAATTCATCTATCATACCGCTTAATAAAATAAAACTAGTTTCTACTAACCGGGGACTTCCTGTAGGCCATAGGTAGGCGATAAAGGCCTGTCACACTTCGGTTGTGGGTTCGATTCCCGCAACCTTGTCTGACGTGATGGGTTGCCGCTCGTCCTGCAGGTTGTCCCTTTTTCTAAAACTACACTATTATAACATTCCAGAAATAATATCAAAAAAAGTTTTTATCCTTAAACAATATTATCTTATGTCTAACATAATCCATTTTAAATCTTTAGGCTTATCCAAAATACTTCTATCCAAGCTCATAGTATAAAGATAACGATTACTAGAAATGTCATCAAACATGAAAGTGAATACCATCATTTATCCCCCATATATCATAATATATATCTTGTTGGTCACATTCCAAACATGTGAATACCTTAACCATGTATTCTATTGAAACATAAATTACCATCGAACCTTAGTGAAAACATGAATGTTTTCAAAAGGTAACTCTTTCCACATACCAAAATCCCAAAAGTTATATATACTCAAACCATGATATCACTTTGTCCTTATATCTGTCATGAGCTCATGAATACTATCAAAAATTTCACTTTCTCCTTATCCCTTCATTATGCACATATCATCTACTTTCTAAAAATATTTCAATCACTTTTCATGATTACCGGTACCATAAAATTATTGAAAACTACAACATACCAACACTTAAATATTCCAATATTCCACAATACTATATACAACATTATTTTGGAATCCCATTACATAAACACTTAATCATTCCACCACATCATTGTCATATTCAACATCACCAATAGTGATCACATGTGACTTCCCTTTTTTCCTTTGCCTTAAGAGGTTGCTCAAGTCGATCATCATTAACCCTTGTATTAGGTAATTTATTAGCATAATGCCCCATTTCCTTGCACTTGAAGGATTGAAGTGTTGGTGGTGCGTTCTCTGTAGTCTTTTCTCTATTCACATCATTAGCTACCCTTTTTCCATTACTTCAACACTCACCTCCTCTATGACCTTATTTTCCACACTTAAAATATTTTCTATTCCCTTTAAGACAATCTACACCATGCTTCTTTCCACACATTGAGCATAAATAAACATTCGTCTTCTTTTCACCACTATTTTGAGATTTTTCCTTGAAATCCATCTTTCATTTCTTGTCAAACCCATGAGATGGAAATATAACACCAACTTCAAGTTCTACCTTGATAGCACAATGAACAATTTCTTCATATCTACTAAAGTCTCTTATAGCTAATGACCTTCGAAGACTTGGTTTTAAGCCACTGAAGAATCAATCAAATTTAGTTTTAAGTTGGATAATAAACCCAGATGCATACCTTCCAAGACTTGTAAAATTCACCTCGTATATACCAACAGATTCATTATCCTTTTTCTTAATCTCAAAGAACTCATTTTCCATCTTTGTTCTAAGAATACGAGGGAATTACTTTTTTGAAAAATAAGTTCTTGAACTCAACCCATTCCATGGATTCAATTTCACATTGGGGCCTTGTATTCTTAATTAGAGTCCACCACTGGTCTGCTTCACCTTTTAAACAGTAAACATCCAGAATGAAATTTTCATGTTCTGAACATCAAAGTATGGAAAATATCATTTCAGTGGAACTGATCCATTGTTTAGAAATAAGTGGATTCGAAGACCCACTGAAAGAAGGTGGACGTTGCCTCATGAAGGACTCAATAGAATATTGTTCCCTTCTCTACTCATTTGGAAGTCCAGAATGATTCATAGCTTGCGTAAGTATAGAAATAAGATTTTTCACTCCATCTTCCATAACATTGGTTTGTTCAGGAGGACAATCATTAAATTTCCAATTACATTGATCAACACAGTTCTTTCGCATTCCAGCCATCATCTAAAACACAAAAATAATAGTGTAAGAGGAAAAAATCATTCTAGGAAAACAACATAATAAAGTGGGTGTACCTTCAATATCTAAGATCTTAGGTTTAATTCTATGATCATTACTGTAATTCCAGGACTATAACTTATACTTATACTTAACCTTAGGTACATCCCTAGACATACCTTAGAAATATCTTTAAGGATCTCAATAAAGTTTTCACATCCTAGTTTCCAAAGGTTGACTAAACCTTTCCTATGATACCAATTGTAGTGACTCAAACTTGACTTACATGGACATTACATTACTTTTGAAGAATACTTAATACATAACAAAAACCGACTTCCAAGGACCGTAATAGTTTAATGTTTTTGGAAACTTGTAACATAAACTTCTAATCGTGTTGAAAGATATTCAACATCTCTCATAAAGATCTTCCCCTTTTATTTTCTTACCTAAAACCTTTCTTTATATCCTAGGGAAAAGAAAACATAAAAAGGGTGAGCATAAATACTCAGTAAGGGTAATCATGGAGAAAATAAAACAACCCATATACATTTGAACTTAAATAAAACATGAACATAAAGTTTAAACATCAAAATCATGAGCAATGACATTAAACATGGTAGTATGTAAGGCATAGATCACAATGAAACATAAATCATGATAAAATAGCATGGGAATAAAACATGTAATTGTGGAAAACCATTAATCACTTGATAAGATTTCCATAGTAGTCAAAGAATTGTTACCAACACTATCATAGTGGACAAAGTCCATTACTGAATCGGGTTTACTTGTCGTTCCAGCCCTGTATTAATGAACTGGATTTTACTTATCGTTTCATCCATGTCTATATCATGAGATATAAATCTTTACCCAATGCATTGGATGAAGATATAGGTCCCACCCATCTCACAATGAAACCATTATTTTGTGTGCCACAAAACAATCATAAATCATTCATCATAACCCAAAGAATAAAATGGGTTTCATAAACATCATTCCATCATAATATAATCCATATAAAACAAATGGATACCATTTCATCCTAATAAAAATAAAATCAGGTAAATAATAGAGACATTATACTTGAAACATAAACATACTAAATAATGTCACCTTAGATGGGAAATAGTTTTCCTAAAACACTTGAAATGAATTCTTGAGGAAAATATCCTTTCTTCTTCAAAATCATTATCTTTTCCCAAAATGCCATGAAATTTTAAAAGAAAAGGATTCTGGTGAAGATAATCGTGAAATCTTATAGAGTAATCTACATGAAAATAAGGCGTTATGAAACCGTAAGAATCCGTTCATGCCGTATAAGTTAAAAAAACATTTTTCTCGTACTTTTGTGGGAAAAGTAAAAAAGTACATTATATGGTAAAAAAAGTAAAGATTCCTTCAATACAATTTTGTAAAAGTAAAAAAAGGTTAAAAATGACTTTAAACATACATGGAAGAGTAGTAAACATTTTATGAAAACATTTTTATAAAACATGGACATTAATGATAAACATTACCACAATAAGTACTTACGAATAAACAATCTCGGATAAGAACGATATAGGAAATATTATCCCTTACCTGATGTTCATTTTATTCTTTATGTGTCTGAGACTCATATATAGTGGGTTTAAACATATTATTATCTTGTAACAGAATCATAATAATATTTATGATACCATATATGATTCACTTATGACTTTATATTAACCGTTCATTTGTCAATTCTATGTTAAATAAGTGTTTTAGGTAAAATCGTTTCATTTATCGTACGTGTTTGGAATTGTTGTTCTTGATACTATTATTACTTATATAATGATTTACTTACTTACATAATGTAAATCATGATTTATATATCTTATATATTCAGTATATATATATAATAGATAGATAAATGAAATGAAATACACCGTTCATGGAGATGGTAGGCCGTCTGTACGCATGAATGTTTTTTTCCTTTTCAGTAGATTTATTATGTCATATATTTAATTATTATTCATTATATATACTTTATAATAATTCTTGAATGGTTAACATGGATAATTAATCTCATCACGTCGTGGAGACGGTAATCTGTGTGTACGCACGAGCGATGATATAGTTCCCATAATTATTGAATGGAATTAGAGTGGATGATATAATATCTCAGAATTAGAATCATGTTATAATAATCATATATAGTTATTCATTACACCATTATACCCATCCAAGTATGTTGGTGGTATAAAAATATATTACACCATGGCGTGGAGACAGTATTCTGTACGTACGAACACGCGGTGATTTCATTTTTCATAGGATGGATAGATGGTAAAATAGGGTTGTTTCATATTTATAATAATATATAATTATATAATTAAGACTGATTTTATTACTTTATAATGAAACAACTAAAGAAGAGTAAGTAGAAGAAGAAGGAAACTTGAAAGAATCGGAAGAAGAGATTACCTCTTCTTCGACGTGCCTCATTTAAACTTCCCCTCAGGGAACTAGAATTGGTCTTTTGAGAAGACCAGAACCCTTATGATATAACTAGATAGGTTGAGAAGAGAAATTATTAGGTTTTTACTGAGATTGAAGGCTAAAAATTGTGTAAATAGGAGAGGGAGGAGGTTCCCTTTTATAAGGGATGAGAGGGGCACCGTAGGAAAAAATTAAAATATTATTTTATAATAAATTAATATTCGGCTTATAATGGCTCCAAAGTGACTTATTTCGAGTATAGGGTGGAGATTGGTCAAAATCCGCTCAACCAATAGGTTTTAGACATGTTTAGGTAACCATTTTAACCATATCATTTAGATTTAACTGTAAGTTAAATAATTTAACTTTTACCGTGTCTTCTTCTATTTTTACACTATATGGTTAATAAACTTACTATAAATCTCCAATAGAACCATAATTGGTTCATTAATGTCATATATGTTATTATATAAGTATTTTGTCTGAACCTTATATTTTTAGAAGTATAATATCAATTAATAATTTAATTTTTTTTTTTAAAAACTCTTTTATGTCAATTTTGACACTATTTGGTATTGTGTGTTTTCTAAATTCATAACAGAATTATTACTTTGAAAAAAATTCATCTGACCAACCCTAATATGTTATATTAACCTAAAAAATTAGTTTAATTCATAAAAAGTTTCAAATTACATTTATTTGGGTACTTATAATATCAGTTATGTTAATATTTCATTAATAAGGTAATTACTACATCATCATTATGTCATAAATAAATTAAATTATTTAATGTATAAAAATTATAAATTAAATACCATTATGTGGGAAATATTTTTATATTTCTAATGAATATTTATAGTCGAATTTATCTTATGTATAACCCTATATTAAAAATGTTTTACTTATTAAACATTGATTTTAATTCTTTTGACTCTTCTTTGAATTAAATAATAAGAAATGTCCTAATCTAATCAAAGTGGACCTAAATGGTCATATTTTATTCCTAAGTTTGTTTTGGGTCGAATTACACTTATCCAGTAGAATTATCACATGTGTTAGTGTAACAATAATATCACTTTTACCCTTAATTACCCTATTTACTTTTAACCGTGGTAAATAAAAGTAAAAAGTTACTATTCATCAAAAATTATTTTTATCTTATTGAACCGCATTTTACTCCTTGATTATTAATCGTGTCTCTCATATTTTTGAAATTCAACTCACAGAAGCAGTAAAATTATGTTTTATGTAAATTTGCAAATTCTCCTAGGAGGTGGGTAAAAGACGGTGAAAAGTTCTATAAAATTTTCTATATCTAAAATTTTTATAAATTAACTCCAACTAATTACATTGAATTTATATATTTATTATGTGTCTATTTTGACCTAGAATAAATTTAAATAAAATAAATAATTATTTAAATAAAAATTCAGTTTTTAACTATAAGTCAGTGTTTTCAACTATTTATCAAAAATTGAAAGTTTTTAGAAAAATACCAAAAATTCACCCTGGGCTAATTTCGATATTCAAAATCCAAAAATGAAGTCCATTTTGAAAGATAAATTTTATAAAATTTCAAAAATTGGGTATTACTATTCATAATGGCTAGAATATATAATATTTTAATAACATATCGTTGTTTAGTGAAACTCGGTATTGCATACAACGCAAGCTATCAAAGAAGGTTGCTCTTGCATGTGATGCATTCCAAGAAGATTGTAAAGTATACTAAAAGCTAATACGGTGTTGCGTATAGCAGAAGATAATCTTGGTGTAGCATACAACAAAAGACATCAAAGAAATTAAAAGTAATAATTCTCATAAAATCTTTGGGTGTTAAATTCTTATATCATGGTGTTCTAGTAATAGCCCAACCTCATGATTTTATGGGAGATCCTAATATCAGATTAATGTGAATCATAGGATCATGAATTTACTTATTCCATGATGGTGTGAATCTCTCCTTCTACTATGCACCTGAAGATGATTAGATCAAAGCATCCCCTTTAGAGAGCCCTCTAGTCATTTGGACTACTCGTGAAGGGAAATTTTTCTACACGACATTGAATTTGTTCTCTTATAGCTCAATCTGCTGGGAGAGTCCCATTTTGGAGGTATCTAATTATGGGCTCCATCCATCTAGGGGTGGTCATTGGTTCATCATGATCTGGGTTAGCGTTTTCTTGATTGATTTCTTCCATATCACATATGACGATCGATGAGACCATTCTTTGATGTGGGATACAAATGATTGCTTCCTCTTGATCAGGGTTTTCCAATAGTATGTCTTCATTAGATAAGGCATCAACACTGGAATTATGTGATCAGATAACATGATGTAATGTAGACTCAATAGAGAAATATACCATCAATCCAGTAATATAACTTGTAAGAGGGTCATGTTCATCGATTTTGGATGACATATTTACCATTGATCTGCATTATCAATTGTTTTGAATCCCCTTTTATATTTTGATAGGATATTGGTAATACCCCAAGCTTCTACGGTACGCTCCTCTTTGAATAATACAGTTGTGTGTGTTGTACGCAGCTTCGAGTTCTAACACACACACCACAACCAATCAAAGTAGCTGTTATGAATAGTAATAACCACTATTTAAAATTTTATACATTTTATCCTTCAAAATGTACTTCATTTTTGGATTCGGAATATCAAAATTATCCTAGGATGAAATTTTGGTAATTTTCAGATAACTTTTATATTTTGATGAATAGTAAAAATTACTACCTTATTATTAAAAACAACGTTTTTAATCGAAATAATTAATAGTGATAAATTATGAATTTGAGTGGTTTTAAAGTATATTTTTACCATTTAATACAATTTTGGTCATTGGACATAATTTCACATTTAAACCAGACATAAACAAGTGTCAATCTTTTGATGGTTATTATCTATTAAAAACACGCTTTTTGTTTTGACAGCGGGATTTAATTTCAAATTAATTTCTGCCACTTCTGTGTATTAAATTTAGAAAAATGGACTCCATATTTGGAATCAGGATTTCCAAATTATGTAAATAGGTAAATTTTATTTTTAGACATTTTGAATAATTACTTCGGTAAATATTTTATTTACCATGGTTAAAGGGTAAATCCGGTAAATAAGGGTTAAAAAAATAATATTATTATAATAATAAATTGCGCTAAAATGAGTCCTAACCTTATTGGTTGATACATGTTCGACCATGGGCATCTTTGGGTCGATTTTGGGACCCCATGGATCCACTTATATGTGATAATGACACTTTATATTAATTAAGTTAAAGTAAATACAAAAATGACATAAACATGTATCTTTTAGAAAATAAATTTTTACATAGAGTTATATATGTTATATTTTAGACTATAAATATTCATTAGAAAGATAAAAATATTTCCTACATAGTGGTATTTTATTGATAATTTTTATAAATTAAATAATTTAATTTATTTATGACACAATGATGATACAGTAATTACCGTATTAATGAAAAACTAAGATAATTGATATTATAATTAACCAAATAAATGTAATTTAAGACTTTTTATAAATTAAAATAATTTTAATAGTTAATATGACATGTCTATATTTCGTAAATGAATTTTATTTGATTTAATAATGTTTTTAAGACATTAACAAAAATCAATTATTGAGTTGTGTCAAAATGGACATAAAAGAGTTTTTAAAACAAATATTATATTATTAATTGATATTAAATTCCTAAAAATATAAGGTTAGGAAAATAGACTTATATCATGATATTTGTATCATTAATGGACCACTTTGAGGTCTCTTGGATGCTTATAGTAAGTTTATTAACTATATAATATAAAACTATAAAGTGACATGGTAAATGTCAAACTAATAACTAAGAGTTAAAACTAAAAGATAAGGTTAATATAGTGACCCAAAACTGTCTAAAACCTATTGGTTGAGTGGTTTTAGACCTATCCCCACTTAATATTTAAATAATCCACTTTTTATCTATTATAAACTAAATATGAATTTATTATAAAATAATATTTCTAGCTTTTCCTAAGGTGTCCCTCCTCCCCCTTATAAAAGGACGCCACTTCTAACCAATTCTTCACACCTTCAAAGCCTTTTGGTTCGGCCAAAACCTTCCCAAATACTCTCTCAAATTACCTCACTTCATCCTAGAGGCATTATTTTGATCATAAAGTCATCCTAAGGATCCCTTTTGATCAAATCAAATGGAAGAACCCGAAGAAGAGGTAATGTTTTCACCACCCTCTTTCAAGTTCCTTTATTGTTCAACTTCTTATTTATTTGTTATTTCTATTCTAAAATAATAACTCCAGTATCTTCTACATACTGTGATGTTATTATAAATATGAAACAAACAAATTCATTATTCTATCCATCCCTTGAATGACATGTCACCATACGTGCATATGTACGGCCTACCGTCTCCACGTTGTGGTGTAATTGTTATTCAATATATTATTATTTAGATGGGTATAATAATGATGTATAATCCATGTAAATAATAAATATAACATGATAATGATTCTGTCTATATAATATACCATCCAATTATATATTATTTTAATATCAAAATAATGATTATGTCGCTCGTGCGTACGTACGGATTACCATCTCCATGAACGCGATGAGATTCATTCCCCATCGTATCCATTCAAGACTAAATTTTATTGGATGATTAAAAATAATATTTAAGGAATTGATATCATTCTGGATATGAATAAGATAAAACCTATCCATAACAAACGTGGCTTATGTAATAAAACATATAAAAGAAAATGAGTAAGTTAACACCTGAAACAACGATAATACTAAGATATTATCAACAAAGCAATATTAAAAGATCATATATGATATCATATTAATGTATATGATTCTTGTATAATTTAATAAAAATTATTTCACCATCATACAGGAGGTTAACCCGCCCTCGACCAAGGAAAAGTACAAGGTAAGGGTTATTTCACAATCTCTTCATTATCCGAGGTTGTTTATACGTAATTATCTACTAGGACCTTTTTATCATCCACATCCATGTTTCTTAAAAATGTATTTCAAAACATTCTTACTATTTTACAGAATATGGGTTAAAGTCATTTATACCCTTGTTTGACTTTTTATAAGAGGTTTATAAAGGAATCTTTCCGTTGTTTTCCAAACAAGGCCATTTTTATCCTTTTCGACATAATTAAGGTAAGAATGTCTTTTTTTAACTTATATGGACGATGCAGTTATTCTCTACCATTTTACACCTTTAGAGATTCCCTTACAAGTTTATAAGAATATTTTCAAATTAAATGTTTTATTTTATAATAATGTGACTTTTAAATGATTTCAAAAAAGAGATATTTCTCTCAAATAGTTTTGATTTCATCTATGTCAACATCCTTTGATGGATTTTAAGCTTATTTGAAGTTGATTTATTATGATACAAAACTTCCATATTGTATTGAAGTTTTTGTGATATGTTGTACTGTGGATGTTTTATTTTTATACCATTCATGGTTTATGGAGAAAGTATTGACATTTCGTATACTAGTTTTAATACGAATTTTTATGTTATGTTTAAACATGTTCATATAAGGAATGCATTGGACTTAATAAGTGATGGGTGGAGCCCGCTATAGCTCCTCGATGCATCGGTAGGTCTCATGAGACAAACTAGTTTCTTGGCATGAGGCCTTGACATAATCTTATTTGTATTCTTGGCACGAGGCCTTGGCTACATGGTTATGATAGTCTGGAATTATGCATTCCATCATTATGAAAGTGGTTATTGATATTGCATGTGATTATTCGACTAGTAGAATATCCATGTGAATAAGTAAATTGAATTATTTCATTTTATAATTTCCATATTATTTGAAGTTAAAGTTTAAAAGGATTTTGTTTTTGTTATACATTGCCTTAAATGTTTATGTTTATTTATAAAAGTTTCTACTATATTGTTATCCTTACTGAGCATCTGAGATCACCCCTTTCAATGTTTTATTTTTTCCAGGATGTGAAGAAGTAATTTATGAATGGCCTGTAGGGATTGTATGTGGGGATATGAGTGTGTACTATGGAGACTATGTTGTTGCAATTTTCATTTTTATGATATAATGTAAGACTTATGAATATATCTAGTCTTTCCAAGGTTACTAAACTAATCAATCATTCGAGATATGATCTTTCTTATGATCATGACAATGTTATGTAATAATGCACCGACTCTGAGTAACTGGGGTCGGGGAGTTACAGTTGGTATCAGAGGAAGTTAAGTACAAACCTTGGAAGCTATATTTAGATAAACTCTGATTTGAGCACATAGACCTAAGATGGACTTTGAGGATTAGTATAGAAGAACTTCATAGAATTTTGGTATTGTAGAGATTTTGTGAGTTTTCTGAGAAATACATCCCTATCTGGATACGAGCAGGTAGAGGCGGCTCTGGCATAGATGTACCAAGGGGTAAAACCCGAAAACCCCGGTTTGAGCTAGACTCGAACGAGAAATGGTGCACGACAATGGGGCTTGTTACACTCTTGGTTACGACACTCCTGGGGGATATGCTTAGGATAACTCTCATTTTCTTTACAAACAATTATGAAGGGTTTATGAGTATAAAATTATTCAAAGAAAACATTTTTATGATTATGGATTATATCCATAAATATTTCAATTTATGTTAAGTGTTTTACAAGTATAGAATTATGTATTTTGATTCATATACTAATCTATTTTATGCCATTGTTTAGAAATGGTGCCTAGTGGAAGAAATGGAAACCGTATCAATTCACGCACTCCATGTAGGGATTTCCCTCCTGCTCAAGATAGTTATAGAGGAGCTGGTTATACAACTGGTGTTGATCAGCTAATCACCATACTGGGACAACTCACTCAGGTTATGAATAATAACCTTACCCGTATGGAGAACCCTGATCTGCAGCATGGAGGATCAATGTTAGATCGCTTCATGAGGCATCCACCACCAACATTCAATGGGAGTACAAATCCATTGGTAGCTGAGCAATTGATAAGTTCCCTAGGGAAAATATTTCAGGCTTTAGGGATTAGTGAAAGGGAAAAAGTTATCATGGCAGTTTACCGCCTCACTGGAGATTCTGATCAATAGTGGTCATTGATACAAAACACAAAGGAAGATGATGAAGTATCAAATATGGAATGGAGGGAGTTCAAAGAGCTGTTCTTAGAAAAATACTTTCCTGGAGACCATCGAGAAGATATGGAAAGGCAATTTCTAAGTCTGAGGCAGAAAGAGGAAGAGAATGTCGCAAAGTATGAGGCTAACTTTACCAGGTTAGCAAGGCATGTTTTTGATTATATACATAACCCAAGGAGTAAGTTTGATCGTTTCTTTGATGGGTTAAAACAATTTCTCCTTCAAGCATTATTCTCGCAAACCTTCTCATCGTATGAAGATATTGTCTCGTGTGCTATCAAGACGGAAAATGAATTCTCTAAGTCTTAAGACTCTAAAGAAAAGAAAGAGAAGAAGAGATCTAATGATCAATCTGGAAATGGAAATAAGGGGAACAAGGGAAAAGTTGAAAATCCATCCTGCAGTAAATTTGGGAAAAAACACCTCGGTATTTGCCTAAAAGGAATGGGAGTCTGTTACAAGTGTGGTGAAAAAGGTCACCAAGCTCATGATTGTAAGGGAAAGAGAGTTGTTGTCAACGTGGAATGATATAATTTTAGAGATATGGGACATTATGAAAATGAATTTCATAAGCTTCAAGGGAACTTACCTCAGAAAAGGCCAAGGGATTAAGGCCAAGATTATGCTATCACTACTGCGGAGGTTGAAGCTTCGAAAGACGTGGTGGCAGGTAATTTAATGGTTTCTTCAAGTTTAGGAAATGCATTATTTGATTCTGGATCATCGCATTGTTTCATATCTTCCTAGTTTGATGAGAAAATTAGATATTTCTAATTTGATTTAACAAGGGAGTTTCCAGTTAAAACTCCTAAGGGAAGTATCATTGCAACAAAGTTTTGTGAATCAGTCCCCATTAGAGCACATAAATTTTCTTTATCTGCTGATCTCTTCATCATACCCATGATTGAGTTTGATATAATCCTCGTTATGGATTGTATTTCAGACCATGATGTGAAGATTTATTGTAAGAAGAATGAGGTTACGATTTTTGATGATGATGATAAGGAACACCTTATCTTTAGAGAGGAATCATTGACACCTAATTCTTATCTAAATCTACCCCCATTAGATCAACTAAATTCAATTATCGGGGAGGAAGAGAATGAAATAAATGTGGGTGAGGAAAGGAATGTTCAAATAGAGGATGTACCTATTGTGAAAGAATATGTAGATGTGTTTCCGGAAGATTTACCTAGACATCCTCCAGAACGAGAAGTTGAGTTTTCCATTGATTTAATTCCTAGATCAATTCCTATATCGAAGACCCCTTATATAATGTCTAATATGGAATTAGTTAAACTAAATAAAAAACTAGAGGAATTGAGTAATAAGGGATTTATTCGCCCTATTGTTTCTCCATGGGGATCCCCTATCCTTTTTGTTAAGAAGAAAGATGGATCTATGAGGTTTTGCATTGACTACAGGGAGATCAATGTTATAACAAAAAAGAAAAAGTATCCCCTACCTCGCATTGATGATTTATTTGACCAACTGCATGGAGCTCAATACTTTTCAAAGATTGACCTTCGATCTGGATACCATCAGTTATGTATGAAGAAGGAAGACATTCCGAATACAGTATTTCGAACCAGGTACGGGCATTACGAGTTTACAGTAATGCCTTTTGGATCGACTATTTCCCCCTCTGTATTCATGGATCTAATGAAGAGAGTTTTCAAGGAATATCTCGATGATTTTGTGGTGGTATTTATTGATGATATCTTGGTATACTCCAAAATCTACGAAGATAATGAAAATCACTTGCGCATTATCCTGAAGACTCTTAGAAGACATGAATTATATGGGAAGTTTAACAAGTGTGAATTCTGGCTTCAGGAGATTTCTTTTCTTGGCCATATTGTCTCTAAGGATGGAATCTCTATTGATCCTTCTAAGACTAAGGAAATAAAATAATGGCCACCCCCAACAAGTATAACTGAGGTACGCAGTTTTATTGGCTAATCAGGTTATTATCGGCATTTCGTCCAGAATTTTGCACGATTGGCTAACCCATTAACAAAGCTCACACGTAAAAGGGTTAAATTTGTTTGGAAAAAAGAGTGTGAAGAATGTTTTGAAGAACTGAAGAAAATATTAGTCAATTGTCCTATATTGACTCTACCATCGCGGAATGATGGGTTCGTTATTTATAGTGATTCATCGAAGAAAGGACTTAGTTGTGTCCTTATGCAGAATGATAGGGTTATTGCCCATTCATCACGACAGCTAAAAATTCTTGAGAAAAACTCTCCTAGTCATGATCTTGAGTTAGCTGCTGTAATCTTTACTTTTCAGATATGGAGGCATTATCTCTATGGTGAAAAATGTGAGATATATACCGATCACAAGAGTTTAAAGTACATTTTCTCACAGAAAGAACTCAACATGTGGCAAATGTGATGGCTTTAACTACTCAATTATTATGATTGCATGATACACTACCACCCGGGGAAGGAAAATAAGGTTGCAGATGCTTTGAGTAGAAATGATCATGGAGTTTTGAACATGATGAGAGTGGAAAGGGATCCTATTTTCATGGATCTAGTAAATATGGATACGGCAATCACCATGGAAGGTGAAACATCAGAACTTTTTCAAATGGTTGCTAAACCATCTTTACTAGAAAGGATAAAGAGTTCTCAGGCCAATGAGGAAAAGTTTAAAAATAATATTAAAGATGTGAATGATGGGAGATTGAGTGAATTTGTGTATGAAGATGGAATTTTGAAATTTGGGAGGAGACTTTGTGTTCCCGATATACCTGATTTAAAAAGGGAATTGTTAGATGATACTCATAGTTCCAATTTCTCTATACACCCTGGGAGCACCAAAATGTATAGGGATTTGAAGGAACATTTTTGGTGGGACAACATGAAGAGGGAGATTTCTGATTTTGTGTCAAGATGTATGGTTTTTCAACAAGTGAAAGCTGGAAGGCAACAGCCGGGTGGAGTATTGCAACCTCTTCCCATACCTGAGTGGAAATGGGATAATATCACGGTGGACTTTGTCATAGGACTACCAAAGACTCTTAGAAGGAATGATGCAATATGGGTCATTGTTGATCGTCTTACCAAGTCAGCACATTTCCTTACTATAAGGGAGGATTTACCACTTGAACGTCTAGTAAGACTATATATTAATGAAGTTGTGAGACTTCATGGAGTACCCCTATCGATTGTCTCGGATCGTGATCCCCATTTTACATCAAGATTTTTGAAAAGTCTTTAGAAGGCCTCGGATACTGAACTTCATTTGAGCACTACTTACCACCCTCAAACAGATGGACAATCAGAACGAACTATTCAAACCATAGAAGACATGTTGAGATCATGCTCACTTGACTTTCGGTGTTTGTGGGATCAATATTTACCTCTGGAAGAATTTTCCTATAACAATAGCTTCCATTCTAGCATTCATATGGCACCATATGAAGCATTATACGGAAAGAGAAGTTGCACACCAACCTGTTGGGATGACGTTGGTGAAATGAAACTTGTACGCCCAAAACTGGTGGAGGAAACGATGGAAAAGGTGAAGGTAATCCAAAATCACATCAAAGTAGCTCAAAGTAGGCAGAAGAGCTATGCTGACAACCGAAAGAAGGATTTGGAATTTCAGGTAGGAGATCATGTTTTCTTGAAGGTATCTCCATGGAAGGGAGTTATACATTTCAGTAAAAAGGGTAAATTAAGTCCTAGTTACATCGGACCCTTTGAAATTCTAGAACGAATTGGGGTTGTAGCTTACCGTTTGGCAATGCCGCCAAATCTTTTCAAAGTTCACGATGTGTTCCACATATCGATGTTAAGAAAGTACCTCCCTGACCCAACGCATGTACTCACCTATGAGAAATTAGAACTAGAACCCTATCTGTCGTATTGCGAAGAGCCCATCATGATTCTTGATACACGAGAACAAGTGTTGAGAAACCGGACGACTCGTCTGGTAAAAGTTCTATGGAGAAACCATAAGATGGAAGAGGAAACGTGGGAACCTAAGGAACTTATTATGAAGAACCACCAGAGTCTTTTTATGTAGTAATATTCTAGAAATTTCGAGGACGAAATTATTTGAAGGAGGGGAGAATGTAACACCCCAATCATCTACGGTACGCTTCTCTTTGAATAATACAGTAGCGTGTGTTGTACGCAACTTCGAGTTCTAACACACACACCACAACCAATCAAAATAGCCATTATGAATAGTAATACCCACTTTTTGAAATGTTATACATTTTATCTTTCAAAATGGACTTCATTTTTGTATTCAGAATATCAAAATTATTCTAGGATGAAATTTTGGTACTTTTCGGGTAACTTTTATATTTTTATGAATAGTAAAAATTACTAAATTTTTATTAAAAACAACTTTTTTAATCAAAATAATTAATAGTGATAAATTATGAATTTGAGTGGTTTTAAAGTATATTTAGAATATATTTTTACAATTTAATACAATGTTTGTCATTGGACATAATTTCACAATTAAACCAGACACAAACAAGTGTTAATCTTTTGATAGTTATTATCTATTAAAAACACGCTTTTTGTTTTGACAGTGGGAATTAATTTTAAATTAATTTCTTCCACTTCTGTGTTTTGAATTTGGAAAAATGGACTCCATATTTGGAATTAGGATGTCCAAATTATGTAAATAAGTAACTTTTATTTTTAGACATTTTGAATAATTACTTCGGTAAATATTTTATTTACCATGGTTAAAGGTTAAATTCGGTAAATAAGGGTAAGAAAATAATATTATAATAATAATAAATTACACTAAAACGTTTCCTAACCTTATTTGATGATACATTTTCGACCATGGGCATATTTGGGTCTATTTTGGGACCCCATGGATCCACTTGTATGTGATAATGACACTTTATATTAATTAAGTTAAAGTAAATACAAAAATGACATAAACATATATCTTTTAGAAAAACAATTTTTACATAGGGTTATATATGTTATATTTTTGACTATAAATATTAATTAGAAAGATAAAAAGATTTTATACATAATGGTATTTATTTATAAATTTTATACATTAAATAATTTAATTTATTTATTACACAATAATGATGCAGAAATTACCATATCAATGAAAAATTAAGATAATTGATATTATAATTACCCAAATAAATGTAATTTGAGACTTTTAATAAATTCAAATAATTTTATTAGTTAATATTTCATGTTTAGACTTATTAAATGAATTTGTTTCTATTTAATAAAGTTGTTAAGACTTTAAAAAAATCAATTATTGAGTAGTTTCAAAATTGACATAAAATAGTTTTTAAATAAAATATTATATTATTAATTGATATTCAATTCCTAAAAATCTAAGGTTAGGCCAAGAGACTTATATCATAATATTTGTATCATTAATGGACCAATTGGGGGTCTCTTGGATGCTTATAGTAAGTTTATTAACTATATAATATAAAAATAAAAAGTGACATCGTAAATGTCAAACTAATTAACTAAGAGTTAAAACCAAAAGATAAGGTTAATATAGTGACCCAAAACTGTCTAAAACATACTGGTTGAGAGTTTTTCAACCAATCCCCACCTTAACCTCTAAATAATCCACTTTGGAGCTATCAGAAACCGAATATGAATTTATTATAAAATAATATTTCTAGCTTTTCCTAAGGTGTCCCTCCTCCCCCTTATAAAAGGACACCACTTCTAACCAATTCTTCACACCTTCAAAGCCATTTCGTTCGGCCAACCCCTACCCAAATACTTTCTCAACTTCCCTAACTTCACCCTATAGTCCTTAGTTTGATCATAAATATATCTTAAAGAGCCCTTTTGATCAAATCAAAAGGAAGAACCCGAAGAAGAGGTAATGTGTTCACCACCCTCTTTCAAGTTCCTTTCTTCTTCAACTTCTTCTTTCTTTGTTATTTCTATTCTAAAATAATAAATCCAGTATACTCTATATAATGTGATGTTATTATAAATATGGAACAAAAAAATTCATTATTCTATCTATCCCTTGAATGACATGTCACCATACGTGCGTACGTACGGCCTACCGTCTCCACGTTGTGGTGTAATTGTTATTCAATATATTATTAATTAGATGGGTATAATAATGATGTATAATCCATTTAAATAATAAATATAACATGATAATGATTCTTTATATATGATATACCATCCAATTATATATTATTTTAAAATCAAAAGAATGATATTTTCGCTCGTGCGTACGTATAGATTACCGTCTCCATGAACGCGATGATATTCATTCCCCATCGTATCCATTCAAGAGTAAATTTTATTGGATAATTAAAAATAATATTCAAGGAATTTATATCATTCTGGATATGAATAATATATAACCTATCCATAACAAACGTGGATTATGTAACAAAACATATAAAATAAAACGAGTAAGTTCACACCCGAAAAAACGATAATACTAAGATATTATCAACAAAGTAATATTAAAAGATCATATATGATATCATATTAATGTATATGATTCTTGTATAATTTAATAAAAAATATTTCACCATTTTACATGAGGTTAACTAAACCTCGACCAGGTAAAAGTACAAGGTAAGGGTTATTTCACAATCTCTTCATTACCCGAGGTTGTTTATAGATAATTATCTACTGGAACCACTTTATCATCCACATCCATGTTTCCTAAAAATGTATTTCAAAACATTCTTCATATTTTACATAATATGGGTTAAAGTCATTTATACCCTTTTTTGACTTTCTATAAGAGGTTTATAAAGTAATCTTTCCGTCGTTTTCCAAAGAGGGTCCTTTTTAACCTTTTTGATAGAATTAAGGTAAGAATGTCTTTTCTTAACTTATACGGTGGATGAGGTTATTCTCCACAATTTTACACCTTTGAAGCTTCCCTTACAAGTTTATAAGAATATTTTCAAATTAAATGTTTTATTTTATAATTATGTGACTTTTAAATGATTTCAAAAAAAGAGATATTTCTCTCAAATAGTTTTGATTTCAACTATGTCAACATCCTTTAATGAATTTTAAGCTTATTTGAAGTTGATTTATTATGATACAAAACTTACATATTGTATTGAAGTTTTTGTGATATCTTTGACTGTGGATGTGTTATTTTTATACCATTCATGTTTTATGGAGAAAGTATTGAAATTTTGTATGCTAGTTTTAATACGAATGTTTATGTTATGTTTAAACCTATTCTTATAAGGAATGCATTGGACTTAATAAGTGACAGGTGGAGCCCGCTATAGCTCCTCGATGCATCGGTAGGTCTCATGAGAGAAACTAGTGTCTTAGCACGAGGCCTTTACAAAATCTTATTTATAGTCTTAGCACGAGACCTTGGCTATGTGGTTATGATAGTCTGGCATTATGAATTCCGTCATTATTAAAGTGGTTATTAATATTGCATGTGATTATTCGACTTGTAGAATATCCATGTGAATAAGTAAATGGAATTATTTCATTTTATCTTTGCCATATTATTCTGAATTTAATGTTTAAAAGGATTTTTTTTAGTTATACATTGCCTTAAATTTTTATGTTTATTTATGAAAGTTTCTGTTATATTGTTATCCTTACTGAGCATCTGGGCTCACCCCTTTCAATGTTTTATTTTTTCCAGGATGTGAAGAAGTAATTTATGAATGGCCTGCAGGGATAGTATGTGGGGATATGAGTGTAGACTATGGAGACTATGTTGTCGTAGTTTTCATTTTAATGATGTAATGTAAGACTTATGAATATATCTAGTGTTTCCAAGGCTACTAAACTAATCGATATTTCGAGATTTGATCTTTCTTGTGATCATGCCAATGTTATTTAATAATGCACCGACTCTGGGTAACTAGGGTCGGGGAGTTACACTATTTTCAGTTATAGGTAATGTTCCAAGACTGTGATGAGGGATTGGTATTGTTCCTCAATATTCATAAAGGCTTCAGTTAGTGAGAAAGAGTAGATAAAAGCCGATTTGTCTGAAGAGACAAATGAAATCCTTATGCTGGCCCGATTGAATTTTGGGTTTTCCATCCTTTTTTAGATTGTAATTTGGTGGACACCATCAAATACATCTCCCATGTCTGGGGAGATTTATATGAATATAATATCTCATCATCTTAAATCTTGGTGTCCATCTATTTGTTTTTTGGGGCAGTATGTGATGCAATAAAATCAACAAGGGCTTTCCCTTTCATAAATTTCTGTGATGCAAATTGAATTTCATTTTACTATAGAATGAATTCCAATCATTCCAAGTTCTTAATTGAAACTGGGTGACCAAGGATATACTTGAGTGGATCAATAAAAGTTACCAGATGTACTTTGTGGCGATACAAGTAATGCCTCATCTTTTTCACTACATAGATGAGTTCAAGGAAGTTATTCTCAACATCAAAGTAGTAGGTATCAATACCACGTATTTTTTTGTTGTGGTAGTATAGATTTTCCATTATCCCTACATCATTTTTCTGTGTGATTAGGGTTCTCTATGGGTATTCCATAGAGGCCACATAAAAGATGAGTGACCTCTCTTCCACTGGTGGCATCTGGATTGGTGGGTGTATCAAATACTACTTGAGACTTTCGAAGGCTTCTTGGTCGTCATTATCCCTTTGATAGGGGATTCCATTCTTCATTATCCTCATGAAGCGGATAGATTTTTCATGCAAGTTGGATATTAAAATATGAATTTATTTGAGTTTCCCTTGGATCCCCCTCATTTATTTGGGAGTCATGGGGGTGACATTTCTAAAATAGAAATAGCCTTCTCTGGGTCTACATTGATGATCTGATGGCCTAAAAAATACAAGGATTATCCCTGATGTTACCCTAAATGTTAATTTTAGTGGATTTATCATTATATTGTGTTTCCTAATCTTGTTGAATACTATTTAACAATCTATTATGTGATCACATCGCTATTAGGATTTGACCCCCAGGTCATCAAAAAAACCTTCGACTATCATTCCCAAGAATAGATTAATGATATGATTCTTGGTGCATTGATATGTGAAGCCAATTTTTTTAATCCAAAGGGAATGAACTGATAGAAAAATATCCCCCAAGGTGCTCTAAAATAATTTACCATCTCATCTTTAGGGTACATTTTTATTTAATTACACTCAGAGTACCCTTCTATAAAACACTTTATTAGAAACTAGCTATTACATCGATCAATAGTTATGTGCATAGAAATGGGAAATGATCCTATGGAATGATCTAATTGTGGTATATGAAATTTATGTAGACCCAAATATTCCCCATATTATTTTTGATAGGGATGATCCTAGAAATCCATCATGGGTATTTCACTTCCTAGAAGAACTAAGATTTGATCAATTTGTCATATTTTGCCTCTATATTGGTGGCATGAGAGGGGTACATCATCCTAGATACTTGCTTGAAGCCTCGATGCTCATTTGGTAATCTAATATGGTGTATAGACACATCTAGATTTAGTCCAAGAATTTATGTATAGTTCTATGTGAACACATTACACTATTTCTTCATAAATGAAATATGAATATCCTCCTTATAGGGGATTGGTGGAATGAATCAGTGTATGTTGTGGGTCTTCTTCTGTTACCAGATTCACCAGTATGATCTTTTTAATGGTGGTAGATACACCTTACTCAAATGAGGTAGGTGTCCTTTTGAGTTCACCCTCATATTTTTCCATTTTTATGTCTAATGATGCATTTTCAGATGATGATGGTAATCTAGGGGAATCTCTATCACTATTGGGGTGAGAGAGGCCATCAAAACAGAAATTATCATCCCCAATTTCTTGAGTCCCCAGAGAGAGATTTTAGAGATTAGGATATTTTACAATGTCACTGGGGACAGAAGTTGCTTTTACAGGTAGTTTAAATTCGATTTCCTTTACTATATGTATTAGAAGAAAATAGTAATTGTTCAGCATACTCTATGTATTGTCTGTGGCAGCCCCCAAACTATTGGGGGCTGCAACCTATGTATCATTATCCACCATTGGTTAATTTCTTCCCCTTTTGAAAAAATCTACTTTGGAAAATGTGCCTCTGTTGGTCTTGAAGGGGTAATTATCAACATACAGTGTGCCAACCTTTCCATTGATAGGGAACTTCATACATTGATGTAATATTGAAGGTACCACCAACTGTCTAAAGATCCATGGTCTTTCGAGAGGGGAATTTTATGCAATGTCTTACTGGATAACTAGAAACTCATCCAAAGATGTGAGATCCCCAAACTAAGATTCATGTTTGATCTTCTTAAGAGGTCTTTTTCATGCTTACCATACCCTTGAATGGTTATCATTTTTGTAGAAAAACACCCTATACTATATCCCAAATGTTGGAGGGTTCGAACAGGGATGAGGTTGATTCCAGAACTATTATCCATCAGCACCCTTCGGAAATTGACATTATTGAGTCTGCCAAAAAAATATAGGGTCTTAATGTTCCCTTGGATGACCTCTTCCTGATCATGGTCAGTGAATGAGATGGTTCCATGGAATTCAAATGTCATGGTATCCACTCAATAGACCTATACTACATCGAATTCCATCTCAAATTCATGTGGGATCTGGAGGGATTCAATGAGTGCCTCCCTGAGTTATTTGGAGCGATGGATTGCTTCTAGGATTGAGAGATTGGCGGGAGAAACTGTCAGTCAGTTTAGAATGTCGTACTTCTATACTAGAGGTTGGTTCTTCCCAATGTGGGGTTTCTTCAGGACATGTGGATCAGGAGGCAAAGAATTCGAGTTGGATAGTCTGAGTTCTTATGTAGAGTTCATAGGAGATTATGATAATATTGGTGTGGGTCACACTGGCCTTCCCCAATTCCTAGAACGATTTGATAATTAAACTCCCACTAAGATTTCATGCAAAAAAAAATTGGGCGCGGAAAACTACTGGAGGGTTCTGGGACACCTCTCTACCTTTTTTGGGCCTACTGGAGTTCTTTCCCATGAGTCTTAGATATTTAATGTTCTCCATGGTGACATGACCGAAATATTGGGTCTATCCACATCTATGATGTCCCCAATATCCTCAGTTTCTTTGCACGCGACCTCTTATACCCTAGTTATTTGCAGGAAACTCATATTCTATGGAATATTCATTATCAGATAAGAGGGATTCTGAGTGTATCACATTTATAGAACTAATGGTGATCTCTTCATTTTATGGTGGTTCTGTTATTGGGGTAGTTTCCATGCTTTGGATGATGTGGGGAAGAAATATTTCAAGAGTAAGAGCTTATGTTGGAGTAGAATATGACTCTTCCCCCTTTTGTATCTACCTACTTCTAATGTTCACGCCCACTTTTGGGAGGTACATATGATGTATCTTTATTGGTTAGTGAAACTATTATGGGTCTTCGTATCTGTGATATCAAGTTGGCATATGCTCGATCAACTATTTTTTGAGTTATCTAGTTGTTAAATTTTCACTCTCACCTAGCTAGAATATTCTTCCAATAACCTTCTTCTTCTAACTAGGAAAATTTTATGCAAGAAACCTACTTTGAGGAGTCATCTAACACCTACAATCTATAATTTACTGATTTCCTGAGGACCTTCTCAAAGGATGATGGACCTAGTGATGGTGATTGAGATATAAATTCCCCAAACCTAGTGGGATACAGTTTTTTTAGATTCTACTGATGTTTTATAAGTCCTCTTGGGAATCGATGATCCAAGAGGTGGAGGTGGTGGTGGAAGATATTCGTTCAGCCCTATAAGCTGGTTCCACTCTTGGATGGATGATATGGAAGATCCTTTTGCGACCCGTTTAATGCAGCCTAGATGTGATCATGTGGGAGCTGGGTGTGATGGTAGCTCGTGCTGGGAACCACTCTTTATAGGAAGATGAATGATTAATCATAACTTCAACTTCTAGGTCTTAAATGAATTCCCATTACATTGAGGTGCCCAATTTCATGTCATGTCTGATATCCTCTTCCTCTGTTACTGATATATGGGCATCGTTGAAGTGAGTGATTTTGCTTTAGTGACCAGTTGGCTAGAGCTTTACCTAGTCCCTTGATTTCAATGGAATATATGAAATTATAGAACACTCTATATGAGGGGTTATATTGTTCTAGGGGTACATAAAAGTGTAATTGTCCATACTCTTCCCATCCTCAAATATAGATGCATTTTGTGGATTTTTAGAGTAGCTGTTGAAGGGTAATGATGTAATGGAAGTAAGTGTGTTGTAGATTTCTGATGTTATTTTCTAGTTTTGACTCCCAAAACAAGGAGATAGTGGCTAGGTCTAGATGAAAATAGTGTATCTTGATGGTATGAAGGTGACCCTCATATCCGGGATAAGGGAGGTTTCTAACCTTCAGTCAATATTGAGTATCCCACATAATTTGGCATAGATAATGCATACACTCCTTTTCTAACTCATATGGGATCTCAATTTATAAAGTACCAAGGGGGAAAAACATAATGTAGAGGTTGTTTCTAGCTAACTCTCCCTATATGTCAATTTTATCCTCTTCTTTATCATACTTCCAGGCCACCATCTAGTCAGACCATAAAATATTATTTTAAGGGTCTCTTGATGACTGGAGTGGAGTGATGCTAGAATTTTATGGGGAACAATATGAGATTGAACAAGATGCTTAGAGAACCGCTCGATAAAAAGGCTTTTTAACTTTTAATACCTCTCTATACAATGGTGTTTGAGATTCAAACGCCTCTATATATGATGTTTTCTAGGAAAGGGGAGGATTTCCCTGTCTGTGGGGGTTATCACAGTAGGGAGGTTGGCCATGGTGGTGGTCAAGAATAACGTCCCTATAATCCATCTACACCCTACCAAATGGAGTACTATCAAAGTAATGATTATATTTTACTTTAGTGGAAGGGTTGATGGTACCTTTTGGTGTTGAGAATATGTCTTGAATGACCTTAAGGACACTGATATAGAGCATATTAGGAATATGGTCAGGTCATATATTGTAATTAGAGTATGTCAACCTACCTTTTGGAATTGTGAAAGGATAAGATCCTACTGTATGACGATTGTGGGAAAATTCTAATAACCATTTTATAGTATTGTATTATGATCCTGCTACTGAGAAGTTATTGGAGTATGCCAATGATATATCACATTATTTATGGGAATGTGAGCCTCTCTCGAGGCATATCCGATTCTCACTTGGTGAGCCTCAGTCAGGATGGATGTATGATCCCGATCCTAATAATTTTTAATATTCCAATGGTCTTTCTTGGAAGGGATATGAGCCTACCCCGAGGCATGTTCCACTCTTACATGGTGATCCCAAGTTGGAGATTGAATATAAGCATGGTTTGAATATGTATTCTCCACTGTAATATGTAGATAATCCTCTTGAATGGGAGAAGGGAAATGATCCTCTTCATGTATTGCCTCAGAATGATGCTAGTGTTGTATTCCATTAGCAGAAGTAGGAATATACATATTTCTTGTATGGTCTCCTGGAATATACTAGTCAGATTCACTAATAGGAATATGAGCCTATCCCGAGGATTGTTCCATTCTCATTAAATCATCCCCATAAAAAATGAGGATATATCCATGACCCTGTACCTTTGTATTATGTGATTGTACTTCTTCGATAGAAACATGAGCCTCTATTAAGTCTTGTTCCCCTCTAACTTGGTAAACCCCTGCGAGAACCAGACTATGATCCCAATTTTTGGCCTTTGAAATATGTCCTTTGTCTTCTTTGATAGGATTGTTCCCCTGACCCAAAGAATGTATAACTTTCTCTTGGTGATCCCCGGTTTGAATGGAAATATAATCCTAGTCTGACACTGTGTCCTCTACAAGAATATGCTGCTAATCCTTCAGGATGAGAAAATGAATGTGAACATACTCTGGTAAAACCACTTTTTCATAATATTCATAGTGTTCAGTTGTACTAGTTGTAGTGATAAGAATATACACTTGCCCTTTTATCTATACCATTTCAAGAATATGTACGTAGAGTTCTTTAGATGTTTCTAAATTATATTAGCATTTTAGAAAAGTGTGTGGAGGGATATAATCCTACACATTTTATTTCTCCACGATGTATTAGAAGATATATTTTTTGAATTACGGATATGAGCCCATGTTTTTCCCCCTTGTGCCACTAAAATATGCCTATGGGATTCATTCATTGGGGAAGGGATATATGCCTCCCCAATGCCTACTACAGAAATATTCCTACATACATGTTCTAAGAGAGAAGGGATATGCACCTGGTTATTAGATATAGTCAGAATATGATGGAAAGCATCATCAGTGGGAGTGGGGATATGATCCCACCCCTGGATGTTCAATTCCATCCTTTCTTGATGAGTCTTAATTGATTCCCATGCATGGGCATCAGAGGTGATAGTGTGTTTGGTGGTACCTTAGTAGGCGAGTGGTGGGTACTGGTTGGACAATCCTGGTGTTGGTGGTCGATAGGTGTCTTCCTCAATGGCACTCAAATTGGGATAGATCTATATTTGACTCCCTATTACACCTTTATAATAGATTAAATGTGGTTATTATAATTTTTCAGGGATAAGACCTGAAACTAGATAGTCATGGGAACGAGGTCCACTAGCTTAGCTACAACTTTCCCAGGATGATGCAGACTCATCGGCTTCAATGCTTAGAGACCTTCATATGTAGTTTCAAGGGTCATGATCATGCTATGTCAACGGTACTCTTAGACCATGGTGTTTTCCACATCAGAATGAATCTGTTAGGAAGGTGAGAACATTTTCTGACCAGAATGTTCATTGGATGATGTCATTATCTTGGATTGAGATTATGATGATTATAGTAGTATCTATAATCATGTAAACAATAATGAAAAAATTTCATCAATTAGTGGAATATCATTGGCATGATGTGCTCAATCAAATATGCATGGTTAACACAATTGCCCTTTTATTCCTGGTCCAACCAATCTTCTCATGTGGGATTGTCAACATAAGGATTGACTTATTTCATTCATACCACATTTATAGAGGATCGACTATAAGATTATTATGGTCTTACTATATTTTTTTTAGGATATGAAAAAAATTGGACTGAAACATAATAACCTAATAATTTTGTTATCGTAGAGATTCACATCGGGTTCGCCATTTCTGTTTATGTATAGTGGGAATAAAATTCTCTGACGGACAATAAATAATAATTTTGTTATTTGAGAGATTCAAATTAGGTTTACCATTTCTGTTTGCATATTTTGGGTGAAAATGGATTGAGAGACAATAACCAATCATTATTTTATTTAATAAATTCATGTTAGGTTCATTATTTCTGTTTTGACAGAGAAGTCATGACCACGAGGCATGTTTGGTTCAACCTGATGGTTGGTAGTGGGTGGATAATTTCTTCCACAACCATTAACTCCATGTCACAGCTATAATTCTTAATATAATCTTAAAATGGTTCCCTTATCAATAACTGGTCATGAACCTACATTCCAAAGGCAAGTGGTCAATCGGGGTTGCAGACCCAATTACAATTAGGGACTCCCATTGGTCAAGAGGATGAGAGGTCGCGCTAATCATAACCTATTGGGGGGAATTTTTTTCCTACTGTATGACTATATTAAATATTTAATATATGTTATAGAATCTCTTCCTATTCCTAATATGAGACCCTTTATCCTAACAAAATGATTATGGGTTAAGTCTCTTTTTCTAAAAAAATAAAAGAAGAATAAGATTAGGGAATCCATTTGTATGTATTTGAGGTTCTTCAAAAAAAATTCCAGTAATGAATAGATTCATTATATGACGAATAACTATAACCAAACTCTTTGGAATTCACTTTAGTGTAGAGAGACGGTTAATATTATGAGGAGGGGATTAAGAATTTTATGATGTATCCAATGCATCCTGATTATTACAGGAATCAAAATCCATGTAGTTCGTTAAACATTATTAGTTTACTATCATTTTTAAAGGACATATGTACGGGCACTTAGGAATTGGATATTTGAGCTCTAGTCTTAAGGATATGTCTTATGTATCTTGGTTAGAGTAGTAATCTGAGTTATCATAGTTTGACTGTGCCCTAAGGACTAACCTTAAGGTGGATATCCTCACATGGGAGGGTACTTTATATCATTCCACTCATCATGGCTTACATACTTATATTTCCCTAGAAGGTGTAGATTTATGATTCTAATGAGATAACCATCGTAGCTCCATAAGCCCACAAGAGATATCCTCAATGTGAGAAACACAAGATATTGAGTATTTAGTATTACTGTATACGGTTGTAGGGATTATGTACTAAGACTAAATTTGGGATGTTTTATATCAAGCTCGGGCCCTATAAAGGCATCATACGTATCCATATTATTTTAGGAATCATATTTTCTATAGTTCATGTTTCTCATTCCACTAAGGTAGAATTTATGATAATAATCCCATGGGAATAATAGGCTCATAATAGTTGAAATGTTAGAGAAATAGAGGGGATTACACTAAGGTGGACTCTAATTTTAATTTAGGGATCAGGACATAGGAAGGAATCCAAAGTTTCATAATTATGGATGAAATCAAAATCAGCATAGTTAAGTTGATCATGGATTACACACTAAGGTTTCCCTTATGATTGGGGATCACACACTGAGGATGAACAAGGTTATCAAGTCCCAAGATTCCCTTATCCTTGTATAGGTTCATTCTATAAATGATGTGATCATTGTAATTCCCTAATCCCCCATAAGATATTCTCATTGTGAGAAACAAGAGATAGGAAATTATCAGTCTCATTGCCTATGGATGTGGGACTTATGTACTTAGATAGCCCCTTTGGAGGTTTGGTATGGATCTTGGGCCTTATGAAGGCTTCATACGTATCATGTTTATGGTAGGAATTAAGTTCCCATAGTTCACTTAGTTCTAGGATTACATGTTGAGGTTTCCCTTATAATTGAGGCATACGCACTTAGGATGAACAAGGTGATCAATTCCAAGGATTCCCATTCAACCTAACCTACTTGCCTTCCTAATAAAAGTTGATTGTACACTCAAAATGCCTTGATTTCCAACTTTAAAGGTATAAGGATATATTCTAGGCATGTATTAATACAATTGAATGATCCATTTGGATTTATAAAGGGAATTCACATGAATTTTATGATATGTGTTTGTTTTATTGCATGATCCATGCCATCTTGTCTGGAGGACATCACAGGACCCGATCAGTAGAACATGGAATCCATCACATGATTCCAACTTCTATGTCTTGGGGGTGTCGAATGATTTAGTTGACATGCCATGGTGTCATCATGAGAGCTAACTGACACATTTTAAGGGTGTCACGAGATTCAATGTGACATTTCTCAAAGTGTGTTTCACATATAGTCTGGCATGTTTGGGGTCATGAAGAGACCTAGATGGAATTCCCAAAGGGAATCACAAGTAGTATCACTGTATTAGTTGGGGGAATGTATGAAGTGAACCAAAAGGTCTAGAAGGTGATATTGGAGGAATTCATGACACTTGGGTGGTATGCCCATGGGGTGCCATGTGACATTACTTTACATATCCATAGGACTTTTCCTAATCCAAATAGTATGTAAAAGGAGTGTCCAGAGATATGGTCAAAATGTCTTGGTTCTATCACATGTAATGGGAGGTTTATACAAATCATATAAGGATCATTGTGATTGTATTTTACATAATTATCTTATTTTAGTCTTTTTTCTATCCTTTTCTTAGTACCATAGATTTATTTAGTGTTAACTTGATTTAAGTCTCATGTGATCTAGAATATGTAAGGGATATACTTTGTGTGTACTATAATAAGTTCATCATGTCATCTATATGTGATCAAATGAATCTCATTATGCATGCTACATGATCGTTATGGGTGTTCCCTATATTTTACCTAATGAAAATCCATTTTGGTTTGAGATCAGTCACTCAGAGAAATTCACTCTGGTGCACCAGTTCATTTGGATTCCAAAATTCCAACCTGAACCCAAGAGTCCATTAGTAAATTTTTCATATTGGTGTGGGGTATTTATAGGACACTCCACCCTAATTATTAACCACTTTGTTCTCCAAAAATCACATAAAATCATTCCAGAGTCAGCAGAGGGTTCTGACGTCACGCATCTTCGTGAGGTCCCACTGTCAATCACCGTAGCAGTGTCACATGCCTTTCAGCTATCACAACACCATCCTATAAATTCCTCTTTTAATGGATTAATTAAAATTAAAAGGTGTTTTCTCACATATGTGGATATGAAAATGGACTTTCATATTGTTGTATCAACAATTTCAGGTGAATTTTTTATATTATGATTCCTTTTTAATGGTCTTCACATGTTCTTAGGTTACATGTTTTGGAATTTTTTCTAGGAAATGATGGCTTGTTAGGGAGCCATCATGATATCAGGAAGGCTTGATAATGGATCCTATGAGATCATGTTTCAAAAATCCAGGGTGTATTGCATGAGTTTTATGGAATCCCACCTTTTTATAACATAACGTTTCATTACATTTTACAAAATCGAGGATCTTTAAGGTTTAGTGCCTTGGAAACTTAGAACTTAAAACATGAAAACATAAAACATTCTTCTTGAACAATTGAAAGGCTTATCCTTATGTTCATCCTAAGTTCATTACTGCATCTCATTACCTGGGGACATACATCAAAAGAAAGGGTGAGCAGAAGTCCCAGTAAGGGAAACAAGGGCAACATTTAACATGTCAACTTGAGATACATCAACAATGTCATGAAAAAGAACTTTAAGGCATGAGAAAGAAATCATGAGGCGTATCATAATAAAAAATAATGTATTTCATAACTTGAATATGTGGTTACAACATTTAACATTGACAATAATTTCCATTTCACCAAGGTTCATCCCCAAGGTGTCATTAAAAATTACCAAGGTTATTCAGCAAGGCATTGTTAAAAATGGTCATCTCTAGAGATTAAGCCTTTACCCAATGCATTGGAGCGCTATCAGGGTGCACCCTTAAATTTGCCTTTGTTATAATGTGAGACACATATATCATCATCAATCATTTCATAAACAACCCATATATAATAAAAGAAATGGGTTTCATCTCATAATCATAACGTTTTAAAAACTGCTTTAAAGATATGATCTTTATGTCACTTTAAATCCACGGAATGGGAAAGCAGGTCTCATGTATGTAAATCCCAGAATTTAAAATATAAGATTTTGGTATATATGTGAATAAACCTTTAGAATAAATAGCTTTTAGTATTCACTAAATAAAATAAATGAATTTTAGAATAAGAGAGAGACATTTTGAGACGAAAATTCTGCAGCACAATGTCTATGTAACAAGGTTTTAGAAAACATTGAAAAGAGTGGGGACATGGGTCACCACTCATAAATGATCCATAAAACAGTAGGGGAACAGAATATAAAGGATTTAAGAACATGGTAATGAAATTTTAAAGATATACCATATGAAATGAAGAACATGAAAGGAGGACAAAAATAACATTTCTCTTAGGAAAATTCGGCAGCCTAACAGCATCACATAAAACATCAAAAAAAAGAATTGATGAGGTAAAATAGGGTCTCTCATCATATGAAAATAAAATATCAGTATGATAGATATAGATATCATACCCCAACATAATAGAAAGGAACATTAAATACTTGAAATCAAAATAGATCTTGAAAACGAGAAGGGTGAAAGAATCCCTTAAAAATTCGGCAGCCTAACGGCGCCACTTAAAACATCAAAATACTGAATTGAAGAGATCAAATAGGGTCTATCATCATATAAACATAAAATATCAGTAAGATAGAAATAGATATAATACCCCCAAAATAATAAAAAGGAACTTGAAAGACTTAACATGAAAGTAGAACTTTAAAAAAATGAGAAAGGTGAAAGAATCCCTTAAAAACTCGGCAGCCTAACGGTGTCACTTAAACTTCAAAAAAAATGAATTGATGAGATCAAATAGGGTTTCTCATAATATAAAAATATAAGATAATTATGATAGATATAGAGATCATACCCCAACATAATAAAAAAGAAACTTGAAATACTTGACATGAAAGTAGAACTTTGAAAATGAGAAAGGTGAAAGAATCCCTTAAAAATTCAGCAGCCTAACGGCGCCACTTAAAACTTCAACAAAAATGAATTGATGAGATAAAATAGGTTTTATAATCATAAAAAAATATAAGATCATTATGATATATATATAGATAATACCCCAACATAATAAAAAGGAACTTGAAAGACTTGACATGAAAGTAGAACTTTGAAAAATGAGAAAGGTGAAAGAATCCCTTAAAAATTCAGCAGCCTAACGACGCCACATAAACATTCTTAAAACGAATTGATGAGAGAAATAGGGGGTATCTTATCATATGAACATGAAAAGGGCAGTAAGAGGAATAAAAAAAACATCCTCCAACATAAGAGCATGTAGAATAAAAGAAATGACATAAAAGAGATTACTTCAAAAGAAAGACAGAGGTAGGATCCCTTACCTTAAACGTAACTCTTAAAACTCAAAGGTTGGGACCTTGAGGGATTGGGGGAACCTTGGGAGGACTCCTTGGGAGGTAATGAGACCATAGATTCATTGGGGGAGTGTTGGGAGTTAAAACTAAAGGAGGGAAGGGTGGGTATTTTTAGGGAAGGTGAGGTGATAGTTTAATAATTTCAAGGGACACCTCACAAGTGGTTTTCTCAAAACCATGAGCTCTCCCATGGTATTTCCCATGGAGTTAGGCCACATAGGGCCCCCAATACAATAATTAATCACTTTTGGTCATCCAACCCTTAAAATATCTCATGACATCATCATGACACAGTTATGATGTCATTAAACATATCGAAACCCTAAAACTGCATTTTTACTATTCACTGAAAATTCATCTTTCTCAGAAAAATCCCAAACTTTCACCTTAACCAAATATCGATGCTCTGATTACAAATATGAACTCTATTTTGTAAAAATAATTTTCTAAATTGTTTTAATTTAATTTTTAAATAAATACACTATTCACTGAAAATTCATTTTTTCAGAAAAATCCCCAAAATTTACCATTACATAATATCGATGCACTTAGTTCAAAAATAAAGTCCATTTTATAAAAATATTTTTATAAATATTTTTAATTTAATTTTTAATTAAAAAACACTATTCACCCGAAAAAACTAATACTTGACTAATAATTTATGAAACTATTATTTACCCATTTTATTGAATCACATTACTTAATCAAGGTGCCTAGATTATATTAAAACTTTATTTAAGTGAGATTACTAATCCATTTGGTTACATTACTAATCCTGAGCATAAAATCACTATTCATAGTTTACTATTCATCAAAAATTAAGTTGATCTTATTAGACTCTAAATTCCATATAGAAAATTTTGTAGAAGACCATTTTTTGAAAATCATTACACATCATTAATTATTTAAGGTTTACATAAATATTTTAAAATATCCTTTTTTTAAAATTCATCAATAAAATACATCCTAAAATTATCCAGAAATTTGAAATTTCACAAACTTCACTAAAGGAAGAAATCTCAATTTATTCTTCCCAAAGGATTACACAAAGAAGCTACGGTCTCGTCACATAGACCCTTATAACACCAGCATATGACCTAACTGTAAGGTGTGCTATGGTGAGCGAATGTGAGGGAAGCTCGACCAACATCGCACGGGTAGTAATTTCTATCAGTTTGAACTTCTCACGAAGGCGATTCTGTTCTAGCTTCACATGATGAAGTTCAGCTTGGGTTTGGTCCAGAGCAAAGCCCAGTGGTGCTACCTCTTTCCCAAGTTCTGTTAGATGGTCTTCGATCAGCCCAAGACTACTAGATGAGGTCATCGAATCTTTTTTCTATATTAATTAACCAAGATCACTTGTATTTAGAGACAATAATGGAAACGTTTAGTTCCAGCAGTCATATTGACCAACGGTCATATAACATTCAAAACCCAACGGTCTCATTTTAATTATACTCATGTTATCAAATGAAATAGAATAAACCACAATATTAGGAAACAAGATTTATTCAAAATTTCGGGTCGTTACAATCTCCCCCCCTTAAGAAATTGCATCCTCGCAATTTTTAAAATTGGGTTTTGAAATTTCATTGAAAGTCCCATGTCGGAAAATGAGTTAGTAAAACTATTACTTTAAAAGAAAGAAAGGGAAGTTCAAAGGTCACCTGGGTTAACCTAGACTAGGATTCCATGTAGGAAAACATGGACATGGAGGAGAAAAGAAATGGTCAAGTTCTGAGGGAGAGTGATAGAAAACATGATTAGGATAAAGTTAACCACAAGAAAATCACAAACTTATGATGTGTGTAAATGGTCTTTTATTACCTAGTAGGAAACGTAAACCAACAACGTTTTTGTTTTACATTCCTTTTCATAATTTTGAGGAATTAATTCACTACATTGAACAAAAACATAAGGAAATATACCTACCTTCAAGTAGAGTTTCATCCTTTAATAAGTTTCTACCAAAACTAATATTTTCTCCAAACGATGAGCATTCAAAACTACTTGGTCTCATCAAATCACAAGAATCATCTTCTACATAATCCACCAAATATTAACTATCTATTTCTTCTATTATCCTAAAAATAGAAAGTTTAAGATAAAACAACTCTTCCAAAAGAAAGAATCCCATATGAAGGGAAACTTCTTTAAATCTTCAAAATTCCATGGTACAACCCAAAGTTCATCATGGACCATTCCATAAATAACTATCCTTAAAATTCCTCAAAATAAACCAAACTAAGATTGAAACCCAATTATACGAACAATCTCATAACATAGTCTTCCAAGAGAGACTTTACCATTCGTCTCCAAACAACATCAACCACTCCTATCATCTTATAAAAAAAGTAACTAACCTAATCACATTTTCCCCAAGATAGGTTAATCATTTCCATAAGTAACCTATATTACCATAATTTTACCTCAAATTCATCGATTCTTCAAAATATAAGTCAACCTTTACTCCCCAAAGAAAATACCATAGTAATCTATTTACCTCGATCAAATAGGGTTCCCAAAATAGTGAACGTCTTCCAAAATAATAATCATCTTCTAATCCCATAATCACCCTTTTTTTAAGAAGAACTGCTTCACTACATCAACATGTGGTACATAACAATATATGTTTTCCATAATGATATAAAATCATTTTAGGTAGTGACTCGATGATCTTAGAAAACATAAAAGATATTCTCATAGAGCACGAACTAAAATACAACATGACATAGACAATTATTGCGAAGAAGTTACATGTACTTTAGTCATCATGATCCATCTCAGCATAGGACTTGCATTGTTCCCTTATCCTCAAAGATTTTTGATGCTCATCATGTTTCTCATCCCTTCCCAGAGAGCATTGTCTTGGATAATTTCTAACTTCTCGACATTTATGAAATTGAAAATTATAAGGTACATTAGACTAAACCTTATCTCTATTCATCACATTATCCATTTTTTTAAAGAAATTGGATACCCTATGACCTATCTTCCAACATTTAAAACATCTCCCGGTTCCTTTGTGACATTCTACTTAGTGCCTCTTCCCACACTTTTTGAAAAAAATAAATTGGGTCTTCTTTCCCTTGTCAACTTTATCAGATGAACATCCTTGAGACTTTGTCTTCTTCTTCCTTGATGAATTTGGGCATTCAACTAGGTACCAATTATTAATTGTGATTTTTGATAGCTGGTTTGGCATAATCACAATATGTTCAACTTGATCTCTCGTTATTTCTATCACATTAATAGGTAAATCATCACATTTATTATCACATTGGTTGTTGGGACATGTTCTTCCATTTCCCACCATTAACTAAGAAAAGAAAGTATAATTAGGGGCTTAAATACTTAGCCAATAATCATTAAAATGTAACTTTAAGCATAGAAGGATAAACTTGTATAAGGAAATTATACCCTAACTTGTGATCCCCTAGGTTCCAATCTAGGTTATCCTTGATCATATATTCTTATGTGAATCTTTATTTTATTTTATCTTTGTTCCTTTAGTACTGGTTCATACTATGCTTATGAATTTACCAAAGAATATCCCCCGGGAGTGTCATAACCAAGAGTGCAGCAAGGCCCGTTGTTGTGTACCATTTCCCATTTGAGTCTAGCTCAAAGCGGTGTTTTCGAGTTTTACCCCTATGTACATCTTCGCCAGAGCGACCTCTACCTGCTCGTATCTAGACAGGGATGTATTTTCATGGCAACCCCTTACTCAATACTTAACAAAATACCAGGAATATTTCCTATATTTAAACATTTATATAGGTTTCTTCCTAAAGTTTTAATATCCTAATTTCCACAAATAACTAAACCATCATTTGATACCAACTATGGTATCCCGCCTTTTTATAAAATAACTTTTCATTACATTTTACAAAACCGAGGATCTTTAAGGTTTATTGTCTTGGAAACCAGGAAATTAAAACATGAAAACATAAAACATTCTTCTTAAACACTTGAAAGGCTTCTACTTATGTTCATCCTAGGTTCATTACTGCATATCATAACCTAGGTACATACATCAAAAGAAAGGGTGAGAAGAAGTCCTATTAAGGGAAACAAGGGCAACATTTAACATTTTAACTTGAGATACATCAACAATGTCATGAAAAATAACTTTAAGGCATGAGAAAGTAATCATGAGGCATATCATAATAAAAATAACATATTTCATAAATTGAAGATTTGGCTACAAAATTTTACATTCACAATCATTTCTGTTTCACAAAGGTCCATCCCCAAGGTGTCATTAAAAATTACCAAGGTTATTCACCAAGGCGTCATTAAAACTGGTCATCTCTAGAGATTAAGTCTTTACCCAATGCATTGGAGCGCTATCAGGGAGCACCCTTAAATTTTTATTTTTTATCATGTGATCCACATATATCATCATCAATAATTTCATAAACAACCCATATAGCATAAAAGGAATGGGTTTCATTTCATAATCATAACATTTTAAAAACTTCTTTAAAGATATGATCTTTATGTCACTTTAAACCCACAGATAGGGAAAGCGGATCTCATATATGTAAATCCTAGAATTTTAAATAGAACATTTTGGTATATATGTGAATACCCCTTTATAATAAATATCTTTGAGTATTCTCTTAATAAAATAAATGAATTTGAGAATAAGAGAGAGGCATTTTGAGACGGAAATTCTACAGCATAACGGCTATGTTACGAGGTTTTAGAAAACATTGAAAAGAGAGGGGACATGGGTCACCCACTCATAAATGATCCATAAAACAGTAGGGGAATAGAATATAGACGATTTAAGAACATGGTAATGCAATTTTAATGATATACCATATGAAATGAAGAACATGAAAGGAAGAAAAAAATAAGATTTCTCTTATGAAAATTCTGCAGCCTAACGGCGTCACTTAAAACTTCAAAAAAAAATTGATGAGGTCAAATAGGGTCTCTAATCATATGAACATAAAATATCAGTATGATAGATATATATATCATTCCCCAACATAATAAAAAGGAACATGAAACACTTGACATGAAAGTAGATCTTGAAAACGAGAAGGGTGAAAGAATCCCGTTAAAATTCGGCAGCCTAACGGTGCCACCTAAAACTTCAAAATACAAAATTGAAGAGATCAAATAGGGTCTCTCATAATATGAAAATAAAAGATAAGTATGATAGATATAGATATAATACCCCAAAATAATAAAAAGGATCTTGAAAGACTTGACATGAAAGTAGAACTTTAAAAAAATGAGAAAGGTGAAAGAATCCCTTACAAATTTGGCAGCCTAACGGCATCACTTCAACTTCAACAAAAATGAATTGACGAGATCAAATAGGGTTTCTCATCATATGAAAATAGAAGATCATTATGATAGATATAGATATCATACCCCAACATAATAAAAATGAACTTGAAAGACTTGACATGAAAGTAGAACTTTGAAAAATGAGAAAGGTGAAAGAATCCCTTAAAAATTCAGCAGCCTAACAGCGCCACTTAAAACATCAACAAAAATGAATTGACGAGATCAAATAGGGTTTCTAATCATATTAAAATATAAGATCATTATGATAGATATAGAGATCATACCCCAACATAATAAATAGGAACTTGAAAGACTTGGCATGAAAGTAGAACTTTGAAAAATGAGAAAGGTGAAAGAATCACTTAAAAATTCGGCAGCCTAACGGCGCCACTTAAACATTCTTAAAACGAATTGATGAGAGAAAGAGGGGGTATATCATCATATGAACATGAAAATGGAATTAATAGGAATATAAAAGAATATCCTCCAACATAAGATCATGGAGCATAAAATAAATGACATAAAAGAGATTACTTGAAAAGAAAGAGAGAGGTAGGATCCCCTACCTTAAACGTAACTCTTAAAACTCGATGGTTGGGACCTTGAGGGATTGGTACTCCTTGGGAGGACTCTTTGGGAGGTAATGAGACTAGAGCTTTGTTGGGGGAGTGTTGGGAGTGAAAACAGAAGGAATGAAGGGTGGGTATTTATAGGGAAGTTGAGGTGATACTTTAATAATTTCAAGGGACACCTCACAAGTGGTTTTCTCAAAACCATGGGCTCTCCCATGGTATTTCCCATGGAGTTAGGCCAAATGGGGCCCCCAATACAATAATTCATCACCTTTGGTCTCGCAACCCTTAAAATATCTCATGACATCATCATGACACAGTTATGATGTCATTAAACATACCGAAACCCTAAAACTGCATTTTTACTATTCACTGAAAATTCATCTTCCTCATAAAAATCCCAAAATTTCACCTTAACCAAATATCGATGCTCTGATTACAAATATGAACTCTATTTTTTAAAATGATTTTTTAAATATTTTTAATGTAATTTTTAAATAAATACACTATTCACCAAAAATTCATTTTTTTCAGAAAAATCCCCAAAATTTACCATAACATAATATCAATGCACTGAGTTCAAAAATAAAGTCCATTTTATAAAAATAATTTTCTAAATATTTTTAATTTAATTTTTAATTAAAAAACACTATTCACCCAAAAAAACTAATACTTGACTAATAATTTATGAAACCTTTATTTACCCATTTTATTGAATCACATTACTTAATCAAGGTGCCTAGATTATATTAAAACTTTCTTAAAGTGAGATTACTAATCTATTTGGTCACATTACTAATCCTAAGCGTAAAATCACTATTCATAATTTACTATTCATCAAAAATTAAGTTGATCTTTTTAGAGTCCAAATTCCTTACTGAACACTTTTGCAGAAGACCATTTCTTGAAAATCATTACACACCATTAATTATTTAAGGATTACATAAATATTTTAAAATATCCTTTTTTTTCAAAATTCATCAATAAAATATATCCTAAAATTTTCCGGACATTTGAAATTTCACAAACTTCACTAAAGGAAGAAATCTCAATTTATTCATCCCAAAGGATTACACAAAGAAGCTACGGTCTCGTCACATAGCCCCTTATAACACCAACATATGACCTAAGTGTAAGGTGTGCTATAGTGAGATAATCTAAGGGCAGATCGGCCAACATCACATGAGTAGTAATTTCTATCAGTTTGACCTTCTCGCGAAGGCGATTCCGTTCTAGCTTCACACAATGAAGTTCAGCTTGGGTTTGGTCCAGAGCAAAGCCCAGTGGTGCTACCTCCTTCCCAAGTTCTGTTAGATGGGATTCGATCGGCCCAGGACTACTGGATGAGGCCATCGAATCTTCTTTCTGTATTAATTAACCAAGATCACTTGTATTTAGAGACTACAATTGAAACATTTAGTTCCAGCGGTCATATTGACCAATGGTCATATAACAGTCAAAATCCAACTGTCTCATTTTAATTATTCTCATGTTATAAAATGAAATAAAATAACACACAAAATTTGGAAACAAGATTTATTAAAAATTTCAGGTCGTTACAAGTTTGGTGACTATGATAGGCTTATTCTGAATCCCCATTTTTATTTATATTGTTTATTTTTTAATGTTTTCAGGGTTTAAGAGGTTGTTTGGTTGTTGTTGAGGACAATCAATCTACCTCATGGTGATACGTCACATAAACACAACGTGTCTTATGTTGATGTGTGATCATTTCATGAAAAATCCATCTATTTTTATTTATGTATCCAAAGGGGGGTCACAAGGTTTCTTGTACATACCTGAGGACCTTTGTGTGATGGGGATTCCATGCTGAAAATCTTTCGTGAGAAGAGGCGGAAATGAGGCTAGGTACTTGTGATGTCTTTCAGATCTCTAAGGGTAAATCACGTTACCTTTATGACCAAAATAGGCTCTCACATCCTTCAACCTTTTATTTATTTTTTTTATTTCAATATATATGGAATCTTATGAGTTTACTTGGAAATTGTCGAGGATAATCATCCTCAACATCGATGATGTCTCGCATGAAAATTATAACCATTATAGGCTCCCACCATTTGGATACTTTTCTTCTAAATTCTATGTATTTTTTGATGGGTTTTCAAGAATCCTTTGGTTAACATGACATTTATCATGGGGGGTTCTCACTCGGTAGTCACTGCATGACCACAAGTTGTCTAAATTGCTTTCTT